>CM073523.1:13750000-15000000 GCA_037074615.1 Leucaena leucocephala | reverse complement strand
ACCAGAATGTTGGATTCAGGAGAAAGTCATTGGATGAACAGTAAAGTTGAACCGTTGACCCACATTGAATTTGTCAAGGAATGGTCAACCAATGATTTTTCCCTGAAATATACTTAAGTTATCTTCATGTAGCAATTTGAACCACTTCATTTCAATTTTTCTAGAATTAGTTATGATTTTTCAAAGTCAGGTCACTTATCTGGAATTTGCCACAGTGATCAGTGCCCGATGAGAATAAAATTTCAGATTAAGAGTTTAGACTTCAATGACCCTAAAAGTGGTTCTAAGTGCTACTGAATGGTCCTTAAGATATATAAAAATAAGGATGTGACATAAATAACCTTCCAAATATGTACTCTGAGGGGTTAAAAGTAGGATACGACAAGATTCCTTTAAAGCAGCTTGATATCTTGCACACATCCCACACTGAATTGTATGTCTGGTATGCTTGCAATGAGGTATAAAAGAGATCCAATCATTTCATCATATTTTGTAATGTTGAAATCTTTTCACTTATCATCCTTATCTAACATTGCACTTGTACTTATCGGTGTTGAGATACTTTTGGCTTAATCCAATTCAAACTTTTTTAGGAGCTCCTTGTAATATCCCTAATTTTCTGTACTGATGAGTATGTACAGTTTGTACTTAATATATGTGAGATTTTCTAAGAAAAATGTGGCCAATTATGTAGAGAAAGGGATTAAATTGAAGAAGGCAGAAAAGGCAAAGGACTTAAGTGCAATTTACAAAAGAGTAAGGCCAAAAGAAAAAGTAAACAAAAAGGTGGGGTCCTTAAGTGTAATTTTAGCCAAAGTTAAGGACATAAGTACAATTTATTAAAAGTCAAGGGGCAAAAGTGTAATATGAAGAATTGGACCGAAAATAGGCCAAAAATGCCCGGAGTCAGATCAAACCCAAATTTTAACAGTAGATAGAAAAAATTATTCAGGTTAGTTTGACGCAACACATAATTTCGATTTGAGGTCCCGAAAAATTGATATAAATTTCTGAAGTCAGATAAAATTATTACAGTATTTTTTGGATCTCAGAATCAGATGAGACCTTACAGTAAATTCCTATAATTAATATATGAATTTATAAAATTGACAGGATCAGAAAAGGAATCCTGTAGAATTTTTAATGGAATTTATAGTGAAATAAAATACCCGATAAATATCGCTGGGAGAGATTTCTAGGGATTCATGCCATAAAGGTAGTAAACCCTAAAAAGGCCCAGAAATGGCGTCATGATGGCCTAATAAAATGATTGGACTGATTGGTGGGCTAGTGTCTCGAGGAACCCCAGAAAAGTGCGAAATTATGAAAATGCCCATGTGTTGTACTAAGGGAGAAATAGATGAACGGAGGGTATTTTGGTCATTTTGGATAGGCCAAAACCCCAGGGCAGGTACAGGAAGGGTTAGTCCAAGTCAGTATAT
The DNA here is from genome assembly GCA_037074615.1 of Leucaena leucocephala. Classification (NCBI taxonomy): domain Eukaryota; kingdom Viridiplantae; phylum Streptophyta; class Magnoliopsida; order Fabales; family Fabaceae; genus Leucaena; species Leucaena leucocephala. The sequence continues at coordinate 14,998,558 of CM073523.1, read as the reverse complement.
GCCCTAACAGGGTACAAAGAGGTGTGAAATGACGATTATGCCCTTAGGGTTAATGTAGTTCAAGAAAGGGCACCAAGGGTATTTTGGTCATTTTTCAAGGGATCTATAATTAAGTTTAAACCCAGTATAAGAATGTCAATGATAGAAAGAATCCGGATATTGGATTTAAGGTCAGAAAATATATATGGAATCTTAGAAAAATTAGATTCAGAAAATAGTCCGTTTTCGGGAAATTGGACCAGGCCGGTACCAGTTCGACTAAAATTTTTCTACGAACTTCCCACCATGAGAATGGCGCCAAGTGTCCTATGAGGTGTCTCATGAGGTGCCCCTTGGATGATGTCATCAAGGTGATGTCATAAATAAAAAAGAAAAGAAAATCCAAGATTAAATCTTGGCCTTTAGATCAAATAGTGCATCAAATGATCTTGGCCTTCAATTTTCCCCAAGATTTTCTATAAATACCCCCTCCATTTCAGATTCATTTCTATAAAGAGGAGACCTTGGGAAAACTCTTGCAAAATTTTGCACTCAAGCCAAAAGGAAGCAAGCACCTTGGAGGAACTATCAAGGTAATTAGTTCCCTTGATCCTAGACTATGTTCTAGTAGATTTGCTCTTGGTTTTAAGTGGTTTTTGAGGCATAAATCTTGTGGAGGTGCTGCTGGAATTTCTGTGTATGTGTGAAAAGAACATGAGTTTTATGTTATGGATAGTTTAGACAAGCTTAAACAAGCTAGAATCAAGTGGTAATGGCTTAGGAATTCAAGTATGTTTGTTAATCCAAGATCATGTTCTGTTCTGTACAGTATGTAATCACTATTTATATGTTGGAATTTCATGGTTTTGATGCTTCCAATGGGTTTAGAATGAAAAATGGTGTGGGGATATAGTAGAGAAACCAATATTGGAAGCATTGGAATCAAAATGATAATTTTTGGAAAATTGGTATAGCTTTTCGGTTCTGTATAGCACCTTGAGAAGCAATTGGATTCTGGAATTTTTGAATGCATATTTGGATTCTACATGAAAAATTGTATGGAAATGAACGATGAGATTTTAGTTTAGAAAGATGTAAGCATGGGTCATAAATTAGAGAAAGAAAGGCGCTTAATGAAACCCTAGCCTTGAGATTGGATTGGAATTGAGTTGTAACTTGATAATTACTTTGTTATGCCTAGTTTTTGACATTTGTGGGAAGGAAGGATCAATTAAAGAAGGAATTGGCAAAGGTACATAAGAGTTAGCAAGAATACTTAACTATAAACTTATGTTGTTTGATTAATATGCTTGCTTGTTATGCATGAAGTTTGGTTGAGCATGATATGTTATGTGATGATGATTATGATAATGATGATGAGTTATAAATATGTGCAACTCCTTGCAACCTATGTCATGACAATATGCATGTTAGAGTTTTCTTATGTATGATCATGAATTAGCTCCCATTGCATGATAACATGTTAGGCATTTAATCAAGCATGCATAACCTTATAGTTTGTATGACTTGCTATTGAGATTTCCATGAAATCCCATTCCTTCCATATAAATAACCATGCTCTAGGTGTTGGATCTTCTCAAGGCAAAAGGGTAAATGTAGATGGATGACTGTATATAATTTAAAGAGTGTGCACTTTACTTACAAGATGAGGTTTTGGTGTGTATGATGTATGCTACTCACAAATCCGATCCGAGGTAGTGTACTTCCAACGATAGTTTAAGTGACTTATCCGATGATTTTTCATATGAAATTTGGCATGAACATAGATAATATCTAGAGATTTAAATGAACATCAAGATCGCCTCATTTGGTTAAGAACTCGAATTGTTATGATTTTTCAAAGTCAGGATTTAAAATCTGGAATAAGATAATACGACTACTCAGAGGCAGTGAGGGTCATGAGCTAATTTCATATAGTAAATGAATGAGTTTTTCCACAAAATTTTATGATATTAAAGTAAACATATGGATCTTTAAATCAATATGTAAAACGACTCTTTTGGATAAGTAACCAAAGAGAAATGAATTTTTGAAAATGAGGTAAGAAAACTGGAACTTCCAGATTTACCAAATGAACAGTGACTTTCAACGAATAAACTGATTTCATTTGGACAAGAAAATCTCATTTTCATATTTTCCATCAAATTTTAACGAAATAACTTTCATTAGAAATTGGAACCACCTCATTTTGATTTTTCTAGATTTAATTATGAATTTCCAAAGTTCATGGTGTAATCTGAAATTACAAAGTAAACAGTAAAAGTGAATAGTCCCGATAGCCTAACACTTGGAAATTCATGTTTCTAAGGTAAAATGGTGTTCCAATGATCTAAGATACTTCCAATTGAGTATATGTAAGCATGAGATTAAGGATGTTTCACTCCTTCAAGTACTTTGTTTGTGAGATAAAGATGCCATTCTTTCATTGATTGATTTGAAATCCAAGAAAGAAGTTCAATTCTCCTATCATAGACATTTCAAACTCTCCCTGCATTAACAAATTCTTGACAAAGATCCTCATTAGTAGCATCAAAGATAATATCATCATAAATTTGAAGTACTAAAAGGTCATATTTGTTTCTTTTAATAAACAAAGTATTATCTACTTTTCCTCTTTCAAAGCCTTTCTCTATCAAAAACTTGCTAAAACGATCATACCAAGCTCTAGGAGCTTATTTTAACCTATATAATGATTTCTTAAGTTTATATACATGATTTAGAAAATGATGATCTTCAAAACTAGGAGGTTTTTGTACGTAGACCTCTTCCATTATATAACCATTAAGAAAAGCACTTTTGACATCCATATGATACAATTTAAAATCTTTAATCCAATCAAAGGCTAAGAGTACTCATATGGCTTCCAATTTTTCCACTGGAGCATAGGTTTCCTCATAATCAATACCTTCTTGATTATAGCCTTTTGCAACTAATCTAGCCTTATTTCTAATTATTATAACAAATTCATCAAGTTTATTCTTGAATACCCATTTAGTCCGATGACTGGATAATCATTCGGTATAGGTACCAAGTCCCGATTATGTTCAAATTGATTTAGCTCTTCCTACATAGTAACTATCCAGAAATCATCTAATAATGCTTCATCTATATTAGTGGGCTCAATGTTATAAATAAATGCAGAGAAATGTACTTTACTGAATAGTTTCTCTAGGTTCTCCTTCAACGATTTCACCAATAACCTAGTATAAAGGATCATTTCTGTTATGTCTCCAAGCTCTAGGTTGATATTTTTCTAACTCATTAGGCTGATTGCTAGGTTGACCAACTATGGGTTCTTTTTCTTTATTCAATTTTAGTGTTTCAGGACCCTGTATTATCTCATCTTCATCATCTAGAGGCTTTAAAATTGGCTCTGTTTTAGCAAATACTACATGTGTAACATCCTTAATTTCATTCCTAACTATACTTAATTGGAAGTATCTTAGATCATTGGAACACCATTTTACCTCAAAAACATGAATTTCCAAAAGTTAGGTTATCAGGGACTGTTCACTTGGTAATTCCAGATTACACCATAAACTTTGGAAATTCATAATTAAATATAGAAAAATCGAAATGAGGTGGTTCCAATTACTAATGAAATATATTTCATGAAACTTTGAAGAAAAAATATGAAATTGAGGTTTCCTTATAAAAATAAAATCAGTTTATTCGTTGAAAAACACTGTTCATTTGGCAAATTTGAAACTTCCAGATTCTGAGTCCCGTTTTCAAAAATTCATTTCTTTTGGTATACTTATCCAAATGAGGATTGTTACATATTGAGTTAAAGATCCATATGTGTACTTTAAGCTCGTAAAATTTCATAGGAAAAGTCGTTCATCTGATATATGAAAACCGCGCATGAACCTTACTTCCTCTCAGGACTCGTCTTATCTTGATCCAGATTTTAGGTCTAGTTTTGAAAACTCATATCAATTTGAAAACTTAACCAAATTAGGCGTTCTTGGTGTCCAATTAAAGATATTGATCTTAGCTATTTGAATGCCAAATTTCATGTGAAAACTCGTCGGATAAGTCACTTAAACTATTGCTGGAAGTGCACTACGTCGGATCGGATTTGTGAGTAACATACAACATACACACCAAAACATCAACTTGTAAGTAAAGTGCACACTCTTTAAATTATATACAGTCCTCCATCTACATTTACTCTCTTGTCTTGAGAAAATCCAGCACCTAGAGCATGGTTATTTATATGGAAGGAATAAGATTTCATGGAAATCTCAATATCAAGTCATACAAACTATAAGGTTATGCATGCTTGATTAACAATTTCATGAACATACATAAACAAACTCTAACATGCATATTGTCATGACATAGGTTGCAAGGAGTTGCAAATATTCATAACTTATCATCATCATCATCATCTTCATCATCACATAACATTTCATGCTCAACCAAACTTCATGTGAAACATCCTTATTTTTGTACATCTTAGGGACCAATTGGTAGTATTTAGAACCACTTTCAAGGTCATTAAAGTCCAATTTCTCAATCTGGAGTTTTACTCTTATCGAGCACTGTTCACTGTGTAAATTCCAGATGAGTGACCTGACTTCAAAAAATCATAACTAATTCTAGAAAAATCGGAATGCAGTGGTTCAAATTTATACATGAAGCTAACTCAATACTATTTCAAGGAAAAATAACTCGTTGACCATTCCTTGTCCAAGTCAACGTCAGTCAAAGTTACAACTTTACTGTTCATCCAGCGTTTTTCTCCTGAATCCAGCATTTTGGTCCCAACTTTGATAATTTATATCTCCATGTGTAGCATCGAAATGAGACATTATATATATCAAATCGAAGCTTGGTATGTCTACTATTTATCATAAACATATCATACATTTATTTAATCATTTACTATATTTAATTATAGATCAAACATCACTATATCACCACGAGTTACTGTTCATGGTGGCAAATTCCAGCAAGCAACTTTACATACATATGCATACATTAATCACATATCAAACAAACATGCCAAACAATACTTATCATTAAATAATAAATCTTTATACAATAGGGCATGAACAAGATCCTCGTATCTCTATTACATCTTTCCTGCCTGAAATCCGGCAGTATAACTACTATACTTCATCTGTAAAAATAACTGATCTTGTGCTGATTCGGTAATTCCCGTGAGAATTACCATTCTACGTAAGTACCCAGGAAAGGCTGGATGAACCGACTAGGTCCACTCACTTCCAGACTCCTTAGACAGTACCTACGTACACAGTACGTATCATCTCCTTATGTTCAGTCTGAAAATCGGCAGCATAACGGCGTCTTACAGCATTCTCAAAATTCACTTCGATATAACCTCTCTGTAATGAGTTATAAATAAGGGATGAGATTCGGGGGAATCTCAGTAGCAAACGGTACTAAACAATGCATGCATTAAAGTAAATACTTGTGCTTGCTTGTGAAAGTGTAAACATTGTGTAATGTGCATGCTTCCATGTAACATATGAAATACAATTGGCCAAGGTAATCATAGAAACAGAGCTTCAATCATATACACATATGCACACAATTCAACAAAGTCATAGCACAATCAAGCATAACATTCAATACATACAAGTTTAGGGTAAGTTTACTACCTTATTGCTTTACTTCTTTCCACTTTAACTTTGCTTCTTCCTTCTTACTTTTCCTCGCTATGTGGCTGCCCTCTTTTGAGCACACCAAGCAATTCCTAACATCACATTACCATCCAACCATTACAATCTAACTTCTCTTGAACACTAAGCTTACTTTAAGTAACATAACTTCCTTTAATCTTTACCAATTGACTTAGCCTTTGAATCAATTGATGTCTTGACCTTACCCTACACAATTTGGCCCTTTTGAATCCATTTATGAACTCAAAACAACCAAATTCCAGCAACTATGCACTGTTCCGGACAGATTTGAAAAACATGCATAATTCTTTCAAAAATTCTCATTTTGATTCCAATGCTTCCCATACTTGTTCCTCCACTTTTCCCCCACACAAAATCTCATTTTAAGACCATTGGAAGCATCAAAATCATGAAATTCAAATCACTGTTCACGCGAGTGAACAGTACCCGTGAGGAATTTTCAACATTATAACCTTTAAGTCCAATGGTTTCCAAGGTTCAAAACCTTTCCAATCCTACACAAAATCATCATATAAACTCAATGGAAGCATTAAATCATTGAAATTCCATTTTCTTCTATCATGAACAGTGCAAACCGAAATGGTAAAGTCAAGAACATCAACTTACTTCACAACCAAGCATGTAATTAACTTGTTTAAGCTTGTCTTAACTATCTATGCTTTAAAACTCATATTCCTTTCACATATATACAAAAATTCCAGCAGCATTTCCCCAAGATTTAAGCCTCAAAAATCACTTAAACTCAAGCACAAACCATAAGAACAAAAGGTAGAAGCAAGGAGACAACTTACCTTACTTGCTCCTTCAAGACCCTTGCTTCTTCCTTGCTTTCTTCCACTTTCTTTCTCTAGAACTCACTTCTCTTTCTAAAGGAGCTCTTGGGTGTGAAGAATGAATGGAAAGGGGGGGTATTTATAGCAAAAGTCATGTGCCATTTGAAGGCCAAGATCACTTTGGAAACTATTTGATCTAATGGTTAAAGGTTTGATCTTGGAATGTCTTTTCACTTTTCACTCAAGACCTTACCACCATGACATCACTAGCATGGCCTCACTTGGTACACCTAACCCTTCCTCTTTTTGGGTGCCATTTTGTAGTCCTTGTGGGTCCCACCATGTGCAACACCTAATTCTTACTTTATTCTCTTTTTCTTTCTTTTCAAAAATCCATAAATTATTCATTATTGGATTTGGGCTCCAAGATAACTTTTGGGCCTTATTGGGCTGGCCTAGGATGAAATGTTGGGCCTCTTTTAGGTCCAATAGCTAATTGGCCCAAATCCCAATGTACTTTCCTCATACCGATATCCGTAAATTACCCTGATCTTAGCATAAATGCTAAACACCTCTTTTAATTGTTCTAACATTTTTATAAATTCATTCTAATATAAAATGAATTCTCTACAAAGTTTCATAATTTTCTGAGACCCAGAAGTCCTGTTAAAAATTACATATGTTTCCTTTAACCCTTTATCGGTGTTCTTTTTCACCGTAAATTCCATAATTAATTCTACAGGACTCCTTTTTGACTTCTTTCAACTCCATAAATTCTCATATTAATTATAATAATTTACTATCAAATTTCCTCTGATATCCATCCATTGTGTGAAATGACCAAAATGCCCTCCATTTACTTCTGGTTTCTTAGGGCATCACAGTGGCATTTTCGTAATTTTGCACTTTGGCTCTTAGACTTTCTTCCTCTTCCAATTAATCCTTTTCTTTACATAAACATGGCCACATATTTTCCTAAACATCTCATATATTTTATTCAATCTGTACATACAACTTAGTACAGAAATTAGGGATGTTACATCATGCATAACAAGCAAGCATATCAATCAAACAACATAAGTTTATAGTTAAGTATTCTTGTTACCTCTTATGTATCTTTGCCAATTCCTTCTTGAATTGATCCTTCCTTCCCACAAATGTCAAAACCTAGCCATAACAAAGCAATTACCAAGTTACAACTCAATTCCAATCCAATCTAAAGGCTAGGGTTCCATTAAGCTCATTTCTTTCTCTAATTTGTGACTAATGCTTACATCTTTCTAAACTAAACTCTCATGGTTCATTTCCACATAATTTTTCATGTAGAATCCAAATATGCATTCAAAAATTCCAGAATCCAATTGCTTCTCAAGGTGCTATACAGAACCGAAAAGCTATACCAATTTTCCAAAAATTATCATTTTGATTCCAATGCTTCTAATACTTATAACCCCACACAATTTTCCATTCTAAACCCATTGGAAGCATCAAAATCATGAAATTCCAACATATGAACAGTGATTTCTTACTGTACAGAATCGAACATGATCTTGGATTCACAAACATACTTGAATTTCTAAGCCATTACCACTTGATTCTAGCTTGTTTAAGCTTGTCTAAACTATCCATAACATAAAACTCATGTTCTTTTCACACATACACAGAAATTCCAGCAGCACCTCCACAAGATTTATCCCTCAAAAACCACTTAAAACCAAGAGCAAATCTACTAGAACATAGTCTAGGATCAAGGGAACCAATTACCTTGATAGTTCCTCCAAGGTGCTTGCTTCCTTTTGGCTTGAGTGAAAATTTTGCAAGAGGTTCCCTAGGGTTGTCATGCATGCCAAATCAAGTCTGAATTTGGGGGGTATTTATAGGCAAACTTGAGTGGAAATGAAAGGCTAAGATCATTTTGTACACTATTTGATCTAAAGGCAAGATTTAATCTTGGATTTTCTTTTCTTTTTCATTTATGACATCACCTTGATGACATCATCCAAGGGACAGCTCATGGGACACCTAATCACTCACATGGCAAAATTGAAGAGCCAAGAAGCCTCTAGAAAAAATTCCAGTCCAATCCAGTACTGGCCCGGTCTGATTCCTCGAAAACTGGACTTTTTTCTACATCTAATTTTTCTGAGATTCCATAATATATTTTCTGACCTTAAATCCAGTATCCAGATTCTTTTTATCATAGAAATTCTTACACTGTGTCTGAACATAATTACAGATCCCTTGCGAAATGACCAAAATACCCTTGGTGTCCTTTCTTGCACTATATTAACCCTAAGGGTAAAATCATCATTTCACACCTCTTTAAACCACATCAGAGCATATACTGACTCCGACTAACTCTTCCTATGTATGTCTTGGCATTTTGGCCTGTCCAAAATGACCAAAATGCCATCCATTCATCTATTACTCCTTAAGACAACCCAGGGGCATTTTCATAATTTTGCACTTTTTCGGGGTCCCCCTATACACTGCCCACTTATCAGTCCAAGTGTCTTATTGGGCCTTGGTTGGCACCATTTTTGGTCCTTTATAGGGTCCACCACCTTTATGGCATGAATCCTGAGAAATCTCTTCCGGCGATATTCATCGGGTATTTTTGCCATTGTACACCGTTTCTACACCTTTCCGGACACCGACTCCTTTTATCAGAAAAATTGATATACTGAGTCTAGGCATCCCTTTGGATCATAATAGGCATCTGACTGATGTCATCTGAGCTCATTCAATCCCAATTTGAATACCGATAAATCTCTCAATCGGATACCCGGAGATCACAAACTCCCTTCTGAATTCACTAAAATGTGAATAACTTTTTCTTCAGACCTCTTTTCGGTATTCTGTCAATTCCCTGACATCCGTCTCTATAGGACACATCTTCCTGTAGTTTTTCACTCATATCTGAGGTCCAGGAGATCCGATAATAATTTTTATAAATTTTTTATTATCAGATAAATTTAAGCTATCTGGAGTTCTAATAAAATTCCTGTATTAAGCTGGATTAACCAGCATCATTTGCTCTATCTACTCATAAAATATGGGACTTATCTGAATCCGGTCAGGATTATGCCTGTGTTAGGTCTAATTTCCATAATTACATTTTTGCCCCTTGAACTTTTCTTAAATTACCTTTATGTCCTCAAATTTGGCTAAAATTACACTTAAGGACCCCACCTTTTTGTTTACTTTTTCTTTTGGCCTTAAACTTTTGGAAATTAATTTAATCCCTTTCTTTACATAATTGGCCATATTTTTCTTAAAAAATCTCACATATATTAAGTACACATTGTACATATATTAAGTACACACTGTACATACCCATCAGTACAAAAATTAGGGATATTACATGTAACATCCCAATTTTCAGGCCTTCAGACACGGAAGTAGCCTGAGAATGAGAGGCTACCAGACCCCTTTTGAGCAGAAGTCCCAGAGACATAAGAGAGTTTTTAGGGACTAAGCTGCGAGTAAGTAAAGGTACGGAAACTTATGTGCAAATAGTGGAAGTCTCAAGGGGTAGAATGGCCATTTGGGGTGATGTAAAGGTCAAAGGTTGAAGAGTTACGAGCTGACCGTTATGGTCGCGACTATAGTAAAGCATGGTCGTGACTAGTGGTTACAGAAAGAGCTATACGCGACAAGAAAGCATTATGGTCGCGACGTAAAAGAAGTATGGTCGCGACTAGAAAGCAGTGATATCGCGACTAATAGTGGCAGAAAACCTTAGACGCGACTAAAATATGTTGTGGTCGCGACGAGAAGATGTTTTGGTCGCGACTAATGTACACAGAATTGTAAGGTCGCGACAAGATGATGTTGAGGTCGCGACTAGTGACTAAAGTGGCGCTAATCGTATGGGCAAAGAGTGGTGAAGGTCTAAGAGAGATAGTTACCCGGTTGGAGATAGACCGGAGGCAGGATATCAGATACAGGAAAGGTTATCTGGAAACCATGAAGTAAACTGATAAGGTATACTCATGGGTCCCACAAGATGCCACATGGCATTAAAGTAATGATTCAGTAAAGTAAAGATACTCGGTTGGCGTGATAACCGAGGAGGCACGTAAACCGAGGAGGTGATCAGATAAGTCTGGGACTTATCTGGGTGGCATTGGGAAACGTGCAAGGTCTCTTCCAGTTGCCACATGGCATTAGTCTGCAGAAAGCAGATAAAGTTGAGGGCACGCATTACGAGGCAAGAGACTAGACCGGTGAGTCAGCATGCTGAGGTGTCCCGGGAATTCAAGCATGTGAAAAATGAGGCGCTGAGTCAGCATGGTGAGTTGGCACGATGATGCAGTAAAGGAGAAATAAAAGAAAATAGGAAAATCCAGGAAAAACCAGGACCGCAGGATCAAAGTTCATAGAAACTACGGATATGCCATTGAGGGAGGCTATAAATACCCCCCCATGGCCTTCACTTGCGCAAGAGCAAGAGGAGAATGAGAGAGAAAGAAGAGAGGGAAAGGGAAGGAAAGGAAGAGAGAAAGGAGAAAAGGAAGTAAGGAAGTTCTGGCGGAGCTGGAAGCAGAATAGAGATAGTAGGGTTCTGCTGAGCTAGCCAGGTAGTAACTAATCCTAGCTTTTATGTAATGGCTTTGTGATTTGATGTGCTATTGTTTGGTTGGATTGTTGTCTTATATGTTATGTCTGAAGCTCTGCTGTAATGCTATGATCATATGTTATTAAGCATGGAAGCACGCAGCATACTTATCTGTACACAATCACAAGCAAGCACTGTCACTCTGCATTACATATATTGTTATGATTGTTGCTACTGAGATTCCCCCGAATCTCATCCCCATCCATAACCCATTTCAGGGAGGTTATGCTGAAGTGGATTTAGAGAATCCTAAGAGACGCCGTTATGCTGCCGGAGTAAAGACTGAACATCAGTATATGATAAGTACTGTGTACGTAGTGCTGTCTAAGGAGGCTAGAAGTGAGTGGACCTAGCCGGTTCATCTAGTCTTTCCTGGGTACTACGTAGAATGGTAGTTCTCATGAGGGAATTACCGAATCAGTACGGTTCAGTTCTTTGTACAGCTGAAGCGTAGCGGTTATGCTGCCGAAGTTTAGGCAGAACGAGATGTAATAGAGATATGAGGATTATGTATATGTCTTGTTGTATATGCCATATTGTATGACATTTTATGATTCAATGATAAATAATGTTTGGCATATTCAAATTTTGGATTATGAAGCTAACGCATAATAGAGCTAATATTGCTTCCGCTAGTGTACTCTGAGGGCTGTAAGGGAGGATGTTTCATTTTGGTATCAGAGCAAGAGGTTCTGGCACCAACCAGAAAGGACTCTGGTTCAGAGCATAAGATTCTGGCACAGAACAGAAGGTTCTGGCTCAGTGATGCTCTGATTTAGCCCTTGAGTACGACAGAATAGCACTCCTGTCGCGACTAACGTGGTTTATGTCGCGACGGGTAGCCTCAATGAGAGGTTTAGGCGCGACGCTTAAGTTTATAGGTCGCGACGGTTATTCACAGAAAGATTTGGTCGCGGCGAGTATGTTCCTAGGTCGCGACGTTATTTAAGAGAGAGCTAAGGTTGTGACGAGAAAAGCTTAATGTCGCGACTAGAAATGGCTATGGTTGCGACGTAAAGAGACATAAGTCGCGACGAGAAAATATCCTGGTCGCGACGGTAGAGGAGTTGAGTCGCGACGTAGAAAGGTTAAGGTCGTGACGAAAGAAGATTTAGGTCGCGACTAGAAGACAGAAAATGTTAAGGACGCGACGTCTGAAGCGGTAGGTCACGACTAAAGAATAGAAATGATAAGTCGTGAGGAGTTAAGGGTAATGAAGAATCATAGAGGCTATGAATAGCGATTACCCAATACTCATATCGCGACGGAATGACAGAGATGTCCTGGTATGACATTAGAAGATTCAGATCGGGACTATTATGGGTTTAGAAGAGCCCGTGGAGATAAAGCTCTTAGATGGAATAAGAGGTGTTCATGTTTCGTTGTAAAGGAAAAGACAGGTGAACACAAAGCCTGAACATAGAGCTTGAGTGGAGAAGTCATGCATAGAGGAAGTTGGCAACTCCAATAAGCAAGTCATCCTTGCTAGGTAGGATAGGCCGCAAAGGATGATAATGTTAAGATGAGCTAGCTAGATGAGATAGCTAGAATGAGACAGATCCTCCATGTGATTACGAGGAGTAGATCTACATGGTAAAAGTCTTATTCAACCTAGTTGAATAAAAGACCTGAGAGCTAGAATGGGATAGCTAGTATGACGTTTGCCTCGGAGTAATCCTAGGGCATAGCCTAAAGGCTAGAGATGTGATGATGTTTGATATGGCCTAAGGCTAAGGCTAAGGACGTGATGGTTAATAGGTAAAGAGTTAAAATTCCCTAAGCAGAGGGATTCCATCACAGAGATCTAGGGTAGAGTACCCTAAAGAATAGAAATAATAGTAAAAATAATGAATGAGATCTAGGCGACTGAAGTTCGCTAGGATTAAGAGAAAGATGCGTTTTCAGGTGCTTAAGGGCTGTGGCTCGTGTGTCTGGAAAACAAAACCGTGACCTCATGTGGGCACCAAGCCTACCTAAGGGGAAAGCGGATAATATCTTTGTAAAGGGGTTATAGGCTGTTACAGTAAAGGCCGATAAGGAACCACAGTCTGGTCAAGAATAGACTGAGACTGATAGATAGACAAAAGGAGAAATGAGATAGTAGAAGGTAGCCACAGATTACGGGATACAGTGACTCCCCTATGTAAGAAAGAGTGATGAAGGGTTGAGTCTGTACCTTAATAAGAGGGTAGCGTGGCAGCCTGAGATAGACAGATGTTTCAGGATGACTGACCAAGATATGATAGGCAATATGATAAATAAAATATGCCTTGAGGTTTAGTTAGTCTGATGGATGGTTGAGCAAAGTATGATGATGATATGGCTTATGATGCCATAAGTTATGATAGTTGCATCTCCTTGCAATTGTCATATGATGACATGCATGTTAGAGTATGCCATGATGAATGAATACTCCCTTTTACAGTGCATGAAGGGTAGAGTATATATGAGATGAGAAAGTATGTTGCTCCCATACCATATGACATGTAATGAGATATGTATTGAGGATGATAGATAGTCTCAGTTCATGGGACAATAAGTTATGATATTCAGATATGTTTGAAGTTACTCGGGTAATTCTGCAGACTTATGAATATAGTACTCAGGGCCATTTCTATTAAGCGGAATAGTAAGCAGATAAGAGTAAAGAGATTGTTTTTAGATCACTCTTCAGATAAGAGTTGGATCTGAAACAGATGGCTCTCAGATAGAGCTAGATTCATATGAGTATAGATCACTCTTCAGATAAGAGTTGGATCTGATACAGGATGCTCGCAGTTGGAGCATAGTTCAAATGGTTCACAGTTAGAGCACAGATGAGTTATGATGAGGCCATAGCAGTAGAATGCAATGGCAGGTGGTTAGACCATGATGGCACAAGCCAATGGTAAGCCACAGTAAAGTAAGAAAGATGAGAAGGAACTCCTGAGTAAGAGAGGAAGTAAGTAAAGTCTGGGTAAATGATGTGAGGCTATAAAATTTTTATGGAGTTATCAACAGGTGGAAGCAGTTAACCTTATAACTTAGTCTGTTGGTTTAAGATCTTCGGGAGATATACAGTACAACAGAATCGCAGTTAGATTCTGGAGGGTCACAGTTAGATCCTAGCATGGCTCCAGGGTCGCAGTTAGATCCTAACAGATCCAGAGTCACAGTTAGATTCTGAAGAGGCTAGCGGTTGATCGCAGTTAGATCCCGAGGTCGCAGTTAGACCTAGCCTAAGGAAAGTAATGAGCCATGAGACATGAGTACGTTGTAGTATCTCTTTGGGAAGATGAATGCCAAAGACGAAGTTAAGGTAAGGAAGTTTCACTAGTTGATAACCTGACCCAGAGAAAGTGTTTTATAATGATTTTCCTCAGGTAGCCTCTAGTCTACAGACTGAACTTAGCTTTCCCTTAAACGAAGATGGAGTCCAAGTTTAAATCTGAGTACTGAGATTCAAAGTTTTGTAGAAGTATGCCTGAGAAGCAGAGAAGAGAATCCTCTGTGTAATAAGAAGCAGAGAAGAGAATCCTCTGTGTAATAAGAAGCAGAGAAGAGAATCCTCTGAGAAGCAGAGAAGAAAATCCTCAATGTAATAAGAATAGAAAAGTATGAGTAGATAACGATTACCCAGATGAGGGGTAAAGAGATTAAAAGGCTAGAGAAGACCTATAGAAGAGGGTCTAAGGCAAGGCTGAGATAGAACACAGTTCTATGAAAAAGAGAAAGCCAGTCTTATGTTAGTTTTGTGATAAGACAAGATAAGTTATGAAAGGGTGAAATACACCATGAGATAGCTAGAGTGGGCTAGATATGCCATGATAACGTATCAAAGGCATGTAATGAGATACACGGTAGTAAACGTGTAATATGACACGCACCTAGAGATGTGCATTTTATGAACAGACAGAGAGGCTCCCTGTTTGGTAGGAATCAGATGTTTGAATGTTATGCTATGAAAGAGAATAGAAAATGAGAGCTTTCACTCTTTGCATGAGATGTTAGGCTTAATGTTATGCTAAAACTATGCAAGCTCCGAGTGTTAGAGCTGTGCCTAGTTAGAACAGGAATGCTTAAGCTCCGATGTTAGAGCTTTGCATTCATAAGCAGGTATGCAGTCCTGCAGTATGTTGGCCAAGCATTATGCATGTTAGAGTAGGTGCTTTTGTTTAGCAGCAAAGTAAAGAAAGAATAGCTGCGTAAGTCCTCTCTCTGTATGAAGTTAAGTGCAAAGAAAGATGAAATGCTACAAGTATGATGAGTAGTTAGAAGAAATTCCCGAATACAGTAATATTCGAGAGGATTTCATATGCAAGAAATGGACACTACTCATAAGTGCAGTAAGTGGTCCATAAGAGGAAAGTAGATTTCAACTCTGATTGGATTAACCCAGGGAAAGAAAGGCATGTTACGAAGAGATGTAAAGTTATGATGAGTACTTTGCCAGATGTTAAGTTAATTTGGCTATGGTACTGATTAAATTTCGAGGACGAAATTTATTTAAAGGGGAGGAGAAATGTAACATCCCAATTTTTAGGCCTTCAGACACGAAAGTAGCCTGAGAATGAGAGGCTACCAGACCCCTTTTGAGCAGAAGTCCCAGAGACATAAGAGAGTTTTTAGGGACTAAGCTGCGAGTAAGTAAAGGTACGGAAACTTATGTGCAAACAGTGGAAGTCTCAAGGGGTAGAATGGCCATTTGGGGTGATGTAAAGGTCAAAGGTTGAAGAGTTACGAGCTGACCGTTATGGTCGCGACTATAGTAAAGCATGGTCGCGACTAGTGGTTACAGAAAGAGCTATACGCGACAAGAAAGCATTATGGTCGCGACTAGAAAGCAGTGATATCGCGACTAATAGTGGCAGAAAACCTTAGACGCGACTAAAATGTGTTGTGGTCGCGACGAGAAGATGTTTTGGTCGCGACTAATGTACACAGAATTGTAAGGTCGCGACAAGATGATGTTGAGGTCGCGACTAGTGACTAAAGTGGCGCTAATCGTATGGGCAAAGAGTGGTGAAGGTCTAAGAGAGATAGTTACCCGGTTGAAGATAGACCGGAGGCAGGATATCAGATACAGGAAAGGTTATCTGGAAACCATGAAGTAAACTGATAAGGTATACTCATGGGTCCCACAAGATGCCACATGGCATTAAAGTAATGATTCAGTAAAGTAAAGATACTCGGTTGGCGTGATAACCGAGGAGGCACGTAAACCGAGGAGGTGATCAGATAAGTCTGGGACTTATCTGGGTGGCATTGGGAAACGTGCAAGGTCTCTTCCAGTTGCCACATGGCATTAGTCTGCAGAAAGCAGATAAAGTTGAGGGCACGCATTACGAGGCAAGAGACTGGACCGGTGAGTCAGCATGATGAGTCAGCATGCTGAGGTGTCCCGGGAATTCAAGCATGTGAAAAATGAGGCGCTGAGTCAGCATGGTGAGTTGGCACGATGATGCAGTAAAGGAGAAATAAAAGAAAATAGGAAAATCCAGGAAAAACCAGGACTGCAGGATCAAAGTTCATAGAAACTACGGATATGCCATTGAGGGAGGCTATAAATACCCCCCCATGGCCTTCACTTGCGCAAGAGCAAGAGGAGAATGAGAGAGAAAGAAGAGAGGGAAAGGGAAGGAAAGGAAGAGAGAAAGGAGAAAAGGAAGTAAGGAAGTTCTGGCGGAGCTGGAAGCAGAATAGAGATAGTAGGGTTCTGCTGAGCTAGCCAGGTAGTAACTAATCCTAGCTTTTATGTAATGGCTTTGTGATTTGATGTGCTATTGTTTGGTTGGATTGTTGTCTTATATGTTATGTCTGAAGCTCTGCTGTAATGCTATGATCATATGTTATTAAGCATGGAAGCACGCAGCATACTTATCTGTACACAATCACAAGCAAGCACTGTCACTCTGCATTACATATATTGTTATGATTGTTGCTACTGAGATTCCCCCGAATCTCATCCCCATCCATAACCCATTTCAGGGAGGTTATGCTGAAGTGGATTTAGAGAATCCTAAGAGACGCCGTTATGCTGCCGGAGTAAAGACTGAACATCAGTATATGATAAGTACTGTGTACGTAGTGCTGTCTAAGGAGGCTAGAAGTGAGTGGACCTAGCCGGTTCATCTAGTCTTTCCTGGGTACTACGTAGAATGGTAGTTCTCATGAGGGAATTACCGAATCAGTACGGTTCAGTTCTTTGTACAGCTGAAGCGTAGCGGTTATGCTGCCGAAGTTTAGGCAGAACGAGATGTAATAGAGATATGAGGATTATGTATATGTCTTGTTGTATATGCCATATTGTATGACATTTTATGATTCAATGATAAATAATGTTTGGCATATTCAAATTTTGGATTATGAAGCTAACGCATAATAGAGCTAATATTGCTTCCGCTAGTGTACTCTGAGGGCTGTAAGGGAGGATGTTTCATTACATTTCTCTCCCCCTTAAAATAAATTTTGTCCTCGAAATTTACAATATAAATATCTTATACAGACAACTCAGGATACATCTCCCTCATCTTTTCCTCTGTTTCCCACGTAGCTTTATTCTCTGTTAGGCCTTTTCAGATTACTTTGACTAGAGGAATTTGCTTATTACACAACTGCTTCACCTTTCTATCAACAATTCGCACCGGTCCTGTAACACCCTAATTTTTAGGCCTAGAGATGCCAGAAAGAGAAATCAAGGGTATAATCGTAATTATGGGAGAGATCGGGTTGGTAGCCGATGAGTACCATATTTTGCCAGAAAATAGAGAAAATTATGCTGATCATTTCACTGAACTATGAAATGTGCATATGAGGTCTCTATGGTATGAAAGAATTAGAAATGTGACCAAGGGTAAAATGGTCATTTTTTAAAAAGTGTGCGTGGGAGCGTACTTTCAGGCCAAAATAGCCCGGTCCGGATAAAATATCTGAAAATACCGGGAGATAGAGAAAAGGATTCCGGGTTGAATGACGTAACACAGAATTATGATTTTCCGAAGTCAGGTCACTCATCTGGAATTTGCACAGTGAACAGTACCCGATAAGAGTAAACTCCAGATTGAGAAATTAGACTTCAATGACCTTGTAAGTGGTTCTAAATGCTACGAAATGGTCCCTAAGACATATGAAAGTAAGGATGTTTCATTTTGATATCAGAGCAAAAGGTTCTGGCATATACCAGAAAGGGCTCTGGTTCAGAGCATAAGATTCTGACACAGAACAGAAGGTTCTGGCTCAGTAATGCTCTAAAATAGTTAAGATGTGTGGTATTTGGTATGGGTTATCCTAAATGTTTTACATGTGTGCATATATTGTTGTGCATATATATATGATTGGATTTCCTAATTCTAGAAAAAAGAAGTGGAAGTCATGGTTAATACAAGAAGAACGGTTAGACCCGGAGTGGTAGAGCCTCGGGAAGAGGTTCTAATAGTCAGATAGACCCTATGCAAGTTATTCTAGATAGGCTAGAACAGTAACAGTATGCAATAGATGAGATGTGGGCAACCCAGACTCGCCAAGATCAAGAACGAGATTCTACTATCGCTACGGCGGTTGCTGCTGCAGTTGCTAGCTTACAGCAGTCTGAGAAAGAGGTAGTACCAGAAAATGATATAGAACCTGAACCTCAGCCAGATCATGAGCAGACTAAAATGAATAGACATCAGGGGTCTATAGGAAATAACAATAGCCAGGAAAGTCTGCAAATATGGATGGAACGATTCCATAAGTTTAATCCGCCCATATTTGAAGGGACTTTTGACACCCAAGTTGCTGAGGATTGGGTTAGCAGTTAGAGAAAATCTTTAAGATTTTAGAATGTCCCACAGAAAGAAAGGCCCAGCTGGCGGTTTACAAACTAGAAAAAGATGCAGATAGGTGGTGGAAGAATACAGAAGTGATTCTGCACTCAAGAAATATTCCACTTACATGGGAAGTATTTCTTGAGCAGTTCAACGAGAAATATTTTCCACAGTCAGTACGAGATGAATGTGAAGCAGAATTTCTGATGTTAAAGCAGGGTGAGCAAGAACCCTTTGATGATTATCTTGCTAGGTTCATCCATCTTTTTCGATATTCCACTTATCTAAGTTATATGAATAATGAGAGGTGGACCACTGAGAAGTTAACTCGTGGATTCAACTCTACATTAAAGGAGAAAGTTTTTCCTAGACAGATACGAAGGTTTAATGAAGCAGTAGAGGTATGCAGGATCACAGAGAAGAATGTGAAATACCTAGAAAAGAGTGAGCCTGCTACATTAGTACCATTGAACCCGATGCCTCCAGGTTTCCTAAGAGGGAACAATAAGAGGAGAAATAGGCCAGCATATGGGTCAGAAGTCAATAAGAGACAGGGAAGTGGTCCAGGTAGTGGGCCAAGAGAAGTTAGTAGGCAACCAAGGCCTAATGTATGTAGGAACTGTGGTCGAGACCATGGCACAAGGCCTTGTCCAGTAGGTTAAGGGTTATGCTATGGTGTGGAAAGTCTAGACATTATGCCAGGGAGTGTCCATAGAACACAGCAGGTGAAAGATACCCGACTCAGGGAAGAGTATATGCCCTGACTGGCAATGAGATAAGAAAGTCTCTAGCGCCAAGTTAAGGTACGAGTTTATGTGTGTTCAGTTTCCACTGGCTAATGAATGGATAAATCCTGTATGTGATGGGATTGTATTGTCCAGTGTGCACACTATTGAGCTACCCTATACCTAGTATGTTGCCTTTGTATAAGAATGAGTATGATTACAGGGGTTTTATTCGGTTAATCTGAATAGAAGACCTGAAAGTTAGATTGAGATTTGCCAGGAATGATCCTAGTATATGGCATAAAGGTAAAGACGTGATGGTTAATAGATAGAGCTGAATGATTCCTGAGCAGAGGGATTCCATCACGGAGAAGTAGTAGACCTAGGGGAGAATACCCTAGAGAACAGAAGTAATAGTGAGAAATGATGAATGAGATCCATGAGGATTAAGGATCAAAAGAAAGACCAATAAGTAACCATAGTCCGGTCAAGAATAGACCAGAACTGATAGATAGACAGAAGAAGTTAAGAGATAGTAAAGAGGTAGCCACAGTTAAGAGATAAAGTGACTCCCCTATTCCCTATGAAAGATAAAGTAATGAAGGGTTGAGTCTATACCCTGGTAAGAGGGTAGTGTGGCAACCTAAGTAAGATAGACAGATGTGCTCGTCAGATCTTGATCATGTGATTGATAATCTGACAGATAATGCGATAGATAGTATGATCAGATGATGATCTGACAAATAATATGATAAAGAAAATATGTTTTGAGGCTTACTTAGATTGTTACGATATCTAATGAATGGTTGAGCAAAATATGATGATGATATAGCTTATATTGCTATAAGATGTGATGGTTGCATCTCCTTGCAGTTGTCAAAGGATGACATGCATGTTAGAGTATGCTAGGATGAATGGATACTCCCTTTTTGCAGTGCATGCAGGGTAGAGTATATATGAGTACATATATGAGATGAGAAAGTTATGAGAAATTATGTTGCTCCCATACCATATGATATGAGGATGATATGATTGTATTGAGGATGATGGATAGTCTCAGTTATGGGACGATAAGTTATGATATGATACTCAAACATGATGTATGATTGAGGTTACTCACATATGATTGAGGTTACTCAGGTATTTCTATAGGCTTGTGAATACAGTACTCAGGGCTATTTCTATTGAAAGGAATGGTAGACAGAAAGTAGCAGATAACAGTAAAGGGATTATTTCTAGATAACTCTTTAGATAAGAGTTGGATCTGGTATAAATGACTCGCAGTTAGAGCATAGTTTAAATGGCTCTCAGTTAGAGCACATGTCGAAAGATGAGAAGGAACTCCTGAGTAAAAGAGGAAGTAAGTAAAGTCTGGGTAAAGGATATGAGGCTATAAATTTTTAAAATATTTATTTATGGAGTTATCAACAGGTGGAAGCAGTTAACCTTATAACTTAGTCTGTTGGTTTAAAATCTTCGGGAGATATACAGTACAACAGAATCGTAGTTAGATTCTGGAGGGTCATAGTTAGATCCTAGCATGGCTCCAGGATCGCAGATAGATCCTAACAGCTTCAGAGTCACAGTTGGATTCTGAAGAGGCTAACGTTTGATAGCAGTTAGATCCCGAGGTCGCAGTTAAACCTAGCCTAAGGAAAGTAATGAGCCATGAGATATGAGTACAATGTAATATCTCTTTGGGAAGATGAATGCCAAAGACGAAGTTAAGGTGAGGAAGCTTCACTAGTTGATAAACTCACCCAAAGAAATTATTTTACAATGATTTTCCTCAGGTAGCCTCTAGTATACAGACTAAACTTAGTTTTCCTTAACAACGACAGAGTCCAAGTGCGAATCTAAGTACTGATATTCAAAATTTTGTAGAAGTATGCCTGAGAAACAGAAAAGAGAATTCCCTGTGAATAGAGAATAGGAAAGTATTGGCTAAGAGCACTCTGGGAGGTAGCTCAAGTTGTGAAGCCAATAGCAAGAGAAAGAGGCAATAGTTCAGACAGGGGACTAATCAAAGTAATGATTAGGTTGCAGAGCAGAGATGTCAATGTAGTGGAAAGAGCCATGGCACATGAGAGTATCAAGCAGGGCAAAGCAGTTGGGGTAAGAAAGGCCACTTTGCAAGAGGATGCCCTAAGAATGCTGACATCCCTAGGAAAGGTATTTGCTCTTACCACAGACAGAGTCTCCAAATTTCCTGAGGTCAACCCTAAGAATGGTTAAAAAGAACCATAGCTATAGGGGCGACTGAGCTGTAAGGAACTATATGCCTAGATGATGATGTGGATAATGAAAAGTTCTTGGTCATTATAACAAGTCATGAGAGATTAAAAGGCCAGAGAGACCTAGAGAAGAAGGTTTAAGGCAAAGCAATGATAGAACGTAGTTCTATGGAAGAAAATACTAGGGCCTAGAGCTATAAGAATAGTAACCTAGCCCTAACCCAGTGGTGCGAAAGGTAAGAATAGTCTAATGATAGACAAGCCCTAAGAAGGGATAAGAAAGTGCAAATGCCACAAAGGTTTGGCATAAATGCATGAAGTTATGAGCACAGTTAAGAAAAGTCAGAGAAGTTATCTGGGTTATGATCTCGTATCAGGAGAAAGAAAGTCAGAAGAAAATATTTCTCCTGAGAGATTAGCAAAGTGTAAGAAGAGTGAAGTAGACCCCAGAATTACATCAGAATTCTGTGAAATAAGATATGAAAGAAATGGACACTACTCACAAGTGTAATGAGTGAGTTGTCCATAAGTATAAGAGGATAAATGCCCAAGCCTTAGTCATAAGCCAGGAAAGGATATACAAGAGAGCTATATCCGGGATAGTTGACTAAGATGCCAAGTAAATTTCGAGGACGAAATTTATTTTAAGGGGGGTAGAAATGTAACACCCTAATTTTTAGGCCTAGAGATGCCAGAAAGAGAAATCAAGGGCATAATCGTAATTATGGGAAAGATCAGGCTGGTAGCCGATGAGTACCGTATTTTGCCAAAAAATAGAGAAAATTATGCTGATCATTTCACTGAACTGTGAAATGTGCATATGAGGTCTCTATGGTATGAAAGAATTAGAAATGTGACCAGGGGTAAAATGGTCATTTTTTGAAAAGTGTGCGAGGGAGCGTACTTTCAGGCCAAAATAGCCCGGTCCGGATAAAATATCTAAAAATACCGGGAGATAGAGAAAAGGATTCCGGGTTGAATGACGCAACACAGAATTTTGATTCCGTGGCCAGACTCCTCCGTTTACTAGGTCAAACTGATGTCAGAACACTGCTGCCTCAGGACCTACGAATTTCCCTTAATTTACCATACATAAATTGAATATGCCAAACAATATTTATCATTGAATAACATAATGTCATACAAGATGGCATATACAACAAAGCATACATAGAATTCTCATATTTTTATTACATCTCTTTCTGCCTAAACTCCGGCAGCACAACCGCTACGCTTCATCTGTACAAAGAACTGAACTGTACTGATTCGGTAATCCCCTCATGAGAACTACCATTCTACGTAGTATGTAACATCCCAATTTTTGGTCTAGGAGAACTGGGAAGTAGTCTGATATGGGCTGGCTGCTAAACCCGTAGTCCCAGGGTAGTAATCTGATATGGGCGGATCACTTACCTGTATTTTGTAGGAATCCGAGGGATGAGCTAAGTCCTTCAGGATTTAAAGACGAGTTAAGTCTTTAACCTACAGAATCGGGACAGTTCACCTAGGTTCAAAATGAGGAATGTGAGGAATATCCCTTTGAGCATAAGTTCCCGAAACATACAGAGGATTTTTAGGGACTAAACTGCAAATAAGTAAAAGTCCAGGGACTGATATGTAAATAGTGAAAGTCCCTAGAGATATGATGGCCATTTATGCAAAGAAAGGGATTAAATTGCAAAAGAAAGAAAATGAAGGGGCTTAAGTGCAATTATGGAAAGTATAAAGCCAAAAAGGAAAAGTAGAGAAAAAGGTGGGGTCCTTAAGTGTAATTTTAGCCAAATAAAAAGGAACTTAATTGAAAAGAAGAAAAGTTCCTTGGGGTTAAAGTGTAATTAAAGAAAGTCAAGCCAGAAGTGGTTTGGACTGTCCGGAAGCATTTCAGTCCCAGATTTCACCGGTAGAGAGAGCAAGTGACGCTCGGTAATCTGGCTTAATACAGGAATTTTTGAAGACTCCAGATAGCCAGAAATGGACTGATCGTCCAAAAGTTATAAAAATTCATATCGGATATCCTAGATTTCAGATCTAGGTGAGAAAATACAGGATGATACGTCCTTATGGGGCGGATGTTAGGAAACTGACAGAATACCGATAGGAGGCCTGTCGAGAAAGTTATTTACAAATCAGAAAATCCAGACGGGAGTGTGAGGCCTCCGGGTATCCGATAGGGAAATTTATCGGTATTTGAAAAGGGACTGAATGAGTTCGGATGACCTCAGTCAGATGACTGATATGACTCACAGGGATACCTGAACACCGCAGGCCAGTGTATCGGACAGAAGGAGCCGGTGTCCGGATATGGGTATAAACGGTGAATAATAGATAAAATATTCAATAAACATTAAGGGGGAAGATTCCTCGTAATACGTGCCATGAAGGTAATGGACCCTGAGAGCCCCAATAATGGCGCCATCAAAGGCCCAATAAGACACTTGGACTGATAGATGGGCCAGTGTCCGGCAGAACCCCGGAAAAGTGCGAAATTACGAAAATGCCCCTGTGTTGTATAAAAGGGTAACAGATGAATGAAGGGCATTTTGGTCATTCTGGACAGGCCCAGAAGCCAAGGTACATGCAGATAAAGTCAGTATATGCCCTGACAGAGTACAGAAGGGTGTAAAATGACGATTTTACACTTAGGGTTAAAATAGTGCAAGAAAGGGCACTCAGGGGTATTTTCATAATTTGCCAAGGGATGTTTCTTGGGAATCGTGCCATCAGAGTACTTGGGCTGGATCAGAGACCCAAGATGATGTTCCCAGAGACTCAAAACGTAGCCCATGAAGTATGTGAGGAAAAGTGGCATTAAAATACTATTTTTAATGCTATTTCAATAAAGTAAAGTTACTCGGTTGGCACGATAACCGAGGAGGTGATCAGATAAAGTCTGGGACTTATCTGGATAGCATTGGAAGGCGTGAAAGGTCCCTTCCAGATGCCACATGGCGTCATCCTAGAGGCAGAAGAAAAGTTAAGGACACGTGGCACAATCTTAGCTGGTGAGTCCAGTTTGTGGGAAATCGGACCGGACCGGTACCGGATTGGACTGGAACTGCTGAGTCAGCTGCTAAGGTGTCCAAGAAGGCTTCAATTTCTCCATGTGACATATGAGGTGTCCCATGAGGTGGCATGGAGATGATGTCATGCATGATGCAGTAAAAGGAATAAAGAAAAATAGGAAATTCAGGAAAAACCAGGACCACAGGATCATAAGTCTTCAAAATTACAAGATTGCCATTGCTCAACACTATAAATACCCCCCCTAGCTCCTCATTTTGGCACAAGCAAGAAAGAGAGGAAGAAAGAAGTTCTTGAGAGAGAAAGTGAGAGAAAGAAAGAAGTAAGGAAGTTCTGGTGAAGTTGGAAGTAGTAGAGAAGTCTTGAAGCTCTGCTTTTGAGGTAGTAACTAATCCTAGCTTTTATGTAATGGCTTTGTGATTTGTTGTGCTATTGTTTGGTTGGATTGTTGTCTTATATGTTATGCTTGAAGCTCTATTACAATGCTATGATCATATGTTATTGAATATGGAAGCACGCAGCATACTTATCTGTACACAATCACAAGCAAGCACCGTCACTCTGCATTACATATATTGTTATGATTATTACTACTGAGATTCCCCCGAATCTCATTCCCATATATAACATTACAGGGGAGGTTCTATCAAAATAAAATCTGGTAATTTTAAGAGACGCCGTTAGGCTGCCGAAATTATGGCAACGAAGAAGGAGCAAAGAAAGGAAATGATACGTACTGTGTACGTAGGTGCTGTCTAAGGAGGCTGGAAGTGAGTGGACCTAGCCGGTTCATCCAGTCTTTCCTGGGTACTTACGTAGAATGGTAGTTCCTACTGGAATTTTTGAATCGGTACAAGATCGGTTACTTTCTACAGAAGGAATGTAGCGGTTGTGCTGCCGGTTTTTAGGCAGGAAAAGATGTAATAGAAATATGAGAATTTTGTGTATGACTTGTTGTATGACATTTTATTATTTAATAATAAATATTGTTTGGCATGTTTAAATTGTGGATGATGAATTAAAAGAGAAATTCGCAGGTCCTGAGGTAGCAGTGTTTTGACCTCAGTTTGACCTAGTAAACGGAGGAGTTTGGCTATGAAATTTGGCAGCCCAGTCGTA
Source organism: Leucaena leucocephala (assembly GCA_037074615.1). Classification (NCBI taxonomy): domain Eukaryota; kingdom Viridiplantae; phylum Streptophyta; class Magnoliopsida; order Fabales; family Fabaceae; genus Leucaena; species Leucaena leucocephala. The sequence continues at coordinate 14,972,609 of CM073523.1, read as the reverse complement.
CACATCTGGGGCATTATGTGGATAGGTAATATGCCTCATTTGGAGGTGCAGATCGAGATAAATTAATTTTTAAATTAAAGGTCCAGAATAAGGAACTTAAGAGTAAAATTTTGAATTTCTGGGCTTAAGTTAAGATATAATCAAGCTAATATTGCTTCCGCAAGTGTACTCTGAGGAGTCTAAGGAAGGATGTTTCATAGTACCCAGGAAAGACTAGATGAACCGGCTAGGTCCACTCACTTCTAGCCTCCTTAGACAGCACTACGTACACAGTACTTATCATATACTGATGTTCATCTTTACTTCGGCAGCATAACGGCGTCTCTTCGCATTCTCAAAATCCACTTCAGCATAACCTCCCTGTAATGGGTTATGTATGGGGATGAGATTCGGGGGAATCTCAGTAGCAACAATCATAACAATATATGTAATGCAGTGTGACAGTGCTTGCTTGTGATTGTGTACAGATAAGTATGCTGCGTGCTTCCTTGCTTAATAACATATGATCATAGCATTACAACAGAGCTTCAGACATAACATATAAGACAACAATCCAACCAAACAATAGCACAACAAATCACAAAACCATTACATAAAAGCTAGGATTAGTTACTACCTGGCTAGCTCAGCAGAACCTTACTATCTCTATTCTGCTTCCATCTCCTCCAGAACTTCCTTACTTCCTTTCTCTCCTTTCTCTCTTCCCTTCCTTCTCCTTCTCTCTCTTCTTTCTCTCCCTTACTCTAGCCATGCGTGAATGCAAATGAGGGGGGTATTTATAACCTCCTCCAATAGCATTTTCGTAGTTTCCATGCACTCTGATCCTGCGGTCCTGGTTTTTCCTGGATTTTCCTATTTTCTTTAATTCCTCCTTTACTGCCTCACCGGGACACCTCAGCGTCACATTTATCACATGCTGAAACTCCTGGACACCTCAGCATGCTGACTCACCGGGCTGACTCTGAAACATCCTCCTTTATACTCCTCAGAGTACACTTGCGTAAGCTATTTTAGCTTATCTTAAGTCCAGAGATTGAACTTTTAACTCTTAAGTTCCTTATTCTGAACCTTTACTTTGCGAACTGATTTCTCACATTCTACACATCCAAATGAGGCTTAATACCTATCCACGGAATGCCCCAGATATGTACTACCGGCTCACTAAATCTCGTGGCCAGACTCCTCCGTTTACTAGGTCTAACTGAGGTCAGAACACTGCTACCTCAGGACCTGGGAATTTCCCTCTTAAGTTATCATACATAAACTGAATATGCCAAACAACATTTATCATTGAATACAAATGTCATACAAGATGGCATATACACAAAGCATACGTAGAATTCTCATATTTCTATTACATCTCTTTCTGCCTAAACTCCAGCAGCATAACCGCTACGCTTCATCTGTACAAAGAACTGAACTGTACTGATTCGGTAATCCCCTCATGAGAACTACCATTCTACGTAGTACCCAGGAAAGACTAGATGAACCGGCTAGGTCCACTCACTTCTAGCCTCCTTAGACAGCACATACGTACACAGTACTTATCATATACTGACGTTCAGTCTTTACTTCGGCAGCATAACGGCGTCTCTTGGCTTTCTCAAAATCTACTTCAGCATAACCTCCCTCTAATGGGTTATGTATGGGGATGAGCTTCGGGGGAATCTCAGTAGCAATAATCATAACAATATATGTAATGCAGAGTGATAGTGCTTGCTTGTGATTGTGTACAGATAAGTATGCTGTGTGCTTCCATGCTTAATAACATATGATCATAGTATTACAACAGAGCTTCAGACATAACATATAAGACAACAATCCAACCAAACATTAGCACATCAAATCACAAGGCCATTACATAAAAGCTAAGATTAGTTACTACCTGGCTAGCTCAGCAGAACCTTACTATCTCTGTTCTGCTTCCAGCTCCGCCAGAACTTCCTTACTTCCTTTTCTCCTTTCTCTCTTCCCTTCCTTCTCCTTCTCTCTCTTCTTTCTCTCCCTTACTCAAGCCATGCGTGAATGCAAATGAAGGGGGTATTTATAACCTCCTCCAATGGCATTTCTGTAATTTCTCTGAACTCTGATCCTGCGGTCCTGTTTTTTCCTGGATTTTCCTATTTTCTTTAATCCTCCTTTACTGCATCATGCATGACATCATCGGGACACCTCAGCGTCACATTTTGCACATGCTGAAAATCCTGGACACCTCAGCAGCTGACTCACCGGTCCAGTCTCCTACCTCGTAATACGTGCCCTCAGCTTTATCTGCTTTCTGCAGACTAATGCCATGTGGCGACTGGAAGAGACCTTGCACGCTTCCCAATGCTGTCTAGATAAGTCCCAGACTTATCTGATCACCTCCTCGATTCTCATGCCAACCGAGTAACTTTACTCTACTGAAAGGTTACTGAATCACTAATCTAATGCCATGTGGCATCTTGTGGGTCCCATGAGAATACCTTATCAGTCCACCTCATGGTTTCCAGATAACCTTTCCTGTATCTGGCCTCCTGCCTCTGGTCTATCTCTAACTGGGTAACTATCTCATTTGGACCTTCACAACTCTTGGCCCATACGCTTGGCACCACTTTAGCCACTAGTCGCGACCCAGCCATCATCTCATTGCGACATAGCATCTTTTGGTTCATTAGTCGAGACCACATCACTCTCTAGTCGCGACCATACCAGTCTTTCGTCGCGACCACATCTCTTTTTAGTTGCAACCAGGCTTATTCTACTCATTAGTCGCGACACCACATACATATCCGTCACGACCAAGCTTCTCTGCCAATATTAGTCACGACCATAATACACTCTCGTCGCGACCAAAGTCTCTATCATCGTGACCTAACTGGTCACTCTTGAACCCTTGACCTTTACATCATCCCCAAATAGCCATTTACCCCTTGGGACTTCCACTGTCTACCCATAAGTCCCCGTACCTTTACTTACTCGCAGCTCAGTCCCTGAAACTCTTTACGTTCCTCTGGATTTCTGCTAAAAAGGGGTCTAGTAGCCTCTCAATCTTAGGCTATTTCTGCATCTCTAGGCCTGAAATTGAGATGTTACAGACTCACCGGTCCAGAGTCCTTCCTCGTAATATGTGTCCTCAGCTTTATCGGCTTCCTCCAGATCAGTGCCATGTGGATCCTGGAAGAGACCTTGTACGCTTCCCAATGCTATCTAGATAAGTCCCAGACTTATCTTATCACCTCCTCGGTTCTCGTGCCAACCGAGTAACTTTACTCTACTGAAAGGTTACTGAATCATTACTCTAATGCCTTGTGGCATCTTGTGGGTCCCATGAGGATACCTTATCAGTCTACCTCATGGTTTCCAGATAACCTTTCCTGTATCTGGCCTCCTGCCTCCGGTCTATCTCTAACCGGGTAACTATCTCTTTTGGACCTTCTCAACTCATGGCCCATACGCTTGGCACTACTTTAGCCACTAGTCGCAACCTCATCATCACCTTATCGTGACATAACATCTTTTGGTTCATTAGTCGCGAGCACAACATCCTTTAGTCGCGACCATAACAGTCTTTCGTCGCGACCACATCACTTTTTAGTCACAACCAGGCTCATTTTACTCATTAGTCGCGACACCACATACATATTCGTCGCGACCAATCCTCTCTGCCAATATTAGCCGCGGCCATAATATACTCTCGTCGTGACCAATTTCTTTATCATCGCGACCTAACTAGACAACTCTTGAACCTTTGACCTTTACATCATCCCTAAATGGCCATTTACCCCTTGGGACTTCCACTGTTTACACATAAGTCCCCGTACCTTTACTTACTCGCAGCTTAGCCCCTGAAACTCTTTGCGTTCCTCTGGGACTTCTGCTAAAAAGGGGTCTAGTAGCCTCTCAATCTTAGGCTATCTCTGTATCTCTAGGCCTAAAAATTGGGATGTTACATTTCTCCTCCCCTTTAAATAAATTTTGTCCTTGAAATTTAATCAGTACCATAGCCAAATTAGCTTAACCTTTGGCAAAGTACTTATCATAAAACTTTACATTTCTTTCATATCATGCTTCTCTTTCTCTGGGTCAACTCAATCAGAGTCGAAATCTACTTTTATGGACCACTTACCGCACTTATGAGCAGTGTCCATTTCTTTCATATGAAATTCTCTTGAATATTACTGTATTCGGGAATTTCTTCTAACTACTCATCATACTTCTAGCATCATACTCTTATTACTTCTCTTAATATCTCGCAGACTGCTTTAATATCTGCAACATTTCATCTTTCTTTTCATATAACCATATATTCTCATCATTCTTAGCACTTAACTTAATATAGAGAGAGGACTTACGCAGCTATTCTTTCCTTACTTTGCTGCTAAATGAGAGTATCTACTCTTAATTAAAAGCACCTATGCATAATGCCTGGCCCACATACTGCAGGACTGCATACCTGCTTATGAATGCAAAGCTCTAACATCGGAGCTCAAGCATTTCTGTTCTAATTATGCACAGCTCTGACACCTGGAGCTTGCAAAGTTTTAGCATAACATATGGCCTGACATCTCATGCAACGAGTGAAAGCTCTCATTTTCTATTCTCTTTCATAGCATAACATTTAAACATATGATCCCTACCAAAAAGGGAACTTCTCTGTCTGTTCATAACATGCACATTTCTCGGTGCACATCATATTACATGTCTACCATAGGGTATCTCATTACATGCCTTTGATACTTTATCATAGCATATCTAGCAAACTCTGGCTATCTCATGGTGTATATCACCCTTTCATAACTTATCTCGAGATACCATAAGGCTAACATTCTCTTCCTCATAGAACAGAGTTCTATCTTTGCTTTGCCTTAGACCTTTTTCTCTAGGTCTTCTCTAGCTTTAATCTCTTTACCCTTATCTGGGAGAATCTATCTACTCTTCTGTTCTCATTACACTGAGGATTTTCTCCTCTGCTTCTCATTACACAGAGGATTCTCTTCTCTGCTTCTCAGGCATACTTCTACAAAACTTTGAATCTCAGTACTCAGATTTAAACTTGGACTCCATCTTCGTTTAAGGGAAAGCTAAGTTCAGTCTGTAGACTAGAGGCTACCTGAGGAAAATCATTATAAAACACTTTCTCTGGGTCAGGTTATCAACTAGTGAAGCTTCCTCACCTTAACTTCGTCTTTGGCCTTCATCTTCCCAAAGAGATACTACATTGTACTCATAACTCATGGCTCATTACTTTCCTTAGGCTAGGTCTAACTGCGACCTCAGGATCTAACTGCGATCAACCGTCAGCCTCTTCAGAATCTAACTACGACTCTGAATCTCTTAGGATCTAACTGCGACCCTGGAGCCATGTTAGGATCTAACTGCGACCCTCCAGAGTCTAATTGCGATTCTGTTGTACTGTATATCTCCCGAAGATCTTAAACCAACAGACTAAGTTATAAGGTTAACTGCTTCCACCTGTTGATAACTCCATAAAAATTTTAAAAATTTATAGCCTCATATCATTTACCCAGACTTTACTTACTTCCTCTTTTACTCAGGAGTTCCTTCTCATTTTTCTTACTTTACTGTGGCTTACCATTGGCTTGTGCCATCATCGTCTAACCACCTGCCATTGTATTCTACTGTTATGGCCTCATCATACTTCTCATTTCAATCTGTGCTCTAACTGCGAGCCATTTAAACTATGCTCTAACTGTGAGCATTCTGTATCAGATCCAACTCTTATCTGAAGAGTGATCTGTAATCATCTGAATCTAGCTCTATCTGGGAGCCATCTGTTTCAGATCCAACTCTTATCTAAAGAGTGATCTAGAAACAATTTCTTTACTCTTATCTGCTTTCTTTCTGTCTACTATTCCTTTCAACAGAAATGGCCCCGAGTACTGTATTCACAAGTCTGCAGAATTACCTGAGTATCCTCATTCATAAATCATATCTAAATATCATAGCTTATTGTCCCATGAATTGAGACTATCTATCATCCTCAATACATATCTCATTACATGTCATATGGTATGGGAGCAACATAACTTCCTCATATATATACTCTACCCTGTATGCACTGCAAAAGCGGAGTATTCATTCGTCATGGCATACTCTAACATGCATGTCCTTATATGACAACTGCAAGGAGATGCAACTATTTATCATAACTTATGGCATCATAAGCCATATCATCATACTTTGCTCCACCACCCATCAGACTAACTAAACCTCAAGGCATAATTTCTTTATCATATTGCCTATCATATCTTGGTCAGTCATCCTGAAACATCTATTTATTTCACTTAGGCTGCCACACTACCCTCTTACCAGGGTATGGACTCAACCCTTCATTACTTTATCTTACATAGGGAATAGGGGAGTCACTTTATCTCGTAATCTGTGGCTACCTCTTTACTATCTCTTAACTTCTTCTGTCTATCCATCAGTCCCAGTCTATTCTTGACTAGACTGTGGTTCCTGATCGGTCTTCCTCATCTTCTACTATCATTTCTACTTTCTAGGGTACTCTACCCTGGATCTATCATTTCTCCGTGATGGGATCCCTCTACTTAGGGAATATTAGCTCTTTAGCTATTAACCATCACGTCTCTAGCCTTAGGCCATGTCCTAGGCTCATTCCTAGACAAAACTCATACTAGCTATCTGGCTAGCTCATCTTAACTCATCATCATCATTCTTTACATCATCCTTTGCTGCTCATCTCGCCTAGCACGGATGACTCACATAGGGTCTACCTCATTGGAGTTGCTAGCTTTCTCTATGCACAGCTCCTCCACTCAAGCTCTATATTCTTTTCTTATGTTCACCATCTTTTTCCTTTTCAAAAAGAAAAATGAACACACATCTCATCTAGGAGCTTATATCTCCGTTGAGTTTTCTAAACTCATATTAGTCGTGACCTGAGTCTTGGATAGTCATGACTCATATCCTTTGTGATCATTAGTCAGTGACCATCATACTCAACTCATCATGACCTAACATTTCTATCCTTAGTCGCGACCTGAGTCTAACTCGTCGCGACACAAGACCTTTCCCGTCGTAACCTGAGCTTTTCGTAATATACCGTCGCGACCTTGTAACATACACGTCGCGACCTAATCTCTCTGTAAATAACTGTCGCGACCTATCCACTTCTTCATCGCGACTAAAACTCTCTTGAGGCTACCTGTCGCGACCTACAATCACATTAGTCGCGACTCAATGCCATTCTCTCGTACTCAAGGGAAAATACTCTATCAGAGCATCACTAAGCCAGAACCTTCTGTCTGTGCCAAAATCTTATACTCTGAACCAGAGTCCTTTCTGGTCTATGCCAGAACCTCTTGCTCTGATACCAAAATGAAACATCCTCCTTTATACTCCTCAGAGTACACTTGCAGAAGCAATATTAGCTTAACTTAAGTCCAGAGATTGAACTTTTACTCCTAAGTTCCTTATTCTGAACCTTTACTTTGAGAACTGATTTCTCACCTTATACACATCCAAATGAGGCTTAATACCTATCCACGAAATACCCCAGATGTGTACTACCGGCTCACCAAATCTCGTGGCCAGACTCCTCCGTTTACTAGGTCAAACTGAGGTCAGAATACTGCTGCCTCAGGACCTACGAATTTCCCTTAATTTACCATACATAAATTGAATATGCCAAACAATATTTATCATTGAATAACATAATGTCATACAAGATGGCATATACAACAAATCATACATAGAATTCTCATATTTCTATTACATCTCTTTCTGCCTAAACTCCGGCAGCACAACCGCTATGCTTCATCTGTACAAAGAACTGAACTGTACTGATTCGGTAATCCCCTCATGAGAACTACCATTCTATGTAGTACCTGTCACATCCTTATTTTTATACATCTTAGGGACCATTCAGTAGCACTTAGAACCACTTTCAGAGTCATTGAAGTCTAAACTCTAAATCTGGAATTTTATTCATATCGGGTACTGTTCACTGGCAAATTCCAGATGAGTGACCTGACTTTGAAAATTCATAACTAATTCTAGAAAAATCGAAATGAAGTGGTTCAAATTGCTACATGAATATAACTTAATTATATTTCATGGAAAAATAATTGGTTGACCAATCCTTGACAAATTCAACGTGGGTCAACGTTTCAATCTTACTGTTCATCCAATGACTTTCTCCTGAATCTAGCATTCTGGTCCCAACTTTAACAATTTATATCTTTTCGTGTATACATACAAATGAGGCACTCTATATATCAAATTAAATATTAGTATGTCTCCTTTTTACCCTAAAAATTTTGTACATTAATTCAATCATTTGCTATTTTTAATGTTTTATCAAACATGAATAGGTCCTCACGAATTACTGTTCATTGAGCCTATTTTCAGCATTTAGTCTTTACATACACATGCATACAACCAACACATATCAGTTATACATGCCAGATAACAATTAATATTAAATAATCAACTGTTATATATTAGTGCATGATTAACATTCTCCTATTTCTGTTACACTTTCCGTTGTCTAAAATTCCGACAGCATAACTGCTACATTCTGTCTGTAGAAAGTAACCGATCTTGTACCGATTCAGTAATTCCCGTAGGAGCTACCATTCTACGTAAGTACCCAGGAAAGACTAGATGAACCTGCTGGATCCACTCACTTCCAGCCTCCTTAGACAGCACCTACGTACACAGTACGTATCAGTTCCTTTCTTTGCTCCTTCTTCGTTGCCAGAATTTTGGCAGCCTACCGGCGTCTCCTAAGATTTCCAAATTTTATTTTGACAGAACCTCCCCTGTAATGTTATATTTGGGAATGAGATTCAAAAGAATCCCAATAGCAATAATCATAACAATATATGTAATGCAGAGTGACGGTGCTTGCTTGTGATTGTGTACAGATAAGTATGCTGCATGCTTCCATATTCAATAACATATGATCATAGCATTGGAATAGAGCTTCAAGCATAACATACAAGACAACAATCCAACCAAACAAAAGCACAACAAATCACAAAGACATTACATAAGAGCTAGGATTAATTGCTACCTCAAAAGCAGAGCTTCAGAACTTCCTTACTTCTTTCTTTCTCTCATTTTCTCTCTCAAGAACTTCTTTCTTCCTCTCTTTCTTGCTTGTGCTTAAATGAGGAGCTAGGGAGGGTATTTATAGTGCTGAGCAATGGCAATCTCGTAATTTTGAAGACTTATGATCCTATGGTCCTGGTTTTTCCTGAATTTCCTATTTTTCTTTATTCCTTTTACTGCATCATGCATGACATCACTCAATGCCAACTCATGGGACACCTCACCTCCCACATTCTTCACATGGAGAAATTGACAGGGAGCTAGAGCCTTCCGGAAGCTTTCCGGTCCAATCCGGTACCGGCCCGATCCGTCTCCTCGAAAAACGTGCTGTTTTCTGAATCTGATTTTTCTGAAAATCCTTTTTATGTCTACTGACCTCGCATTTAGTATCTAGACCATTTATATCATTAACTTTTTAATACTGGGTCCAGACTTAGTTACAGGTCTCCTGCGAAATGACCGAAATGCCCTTGGTGCCCTATCTTGTCCTATTTTAACCCTAAGGGCAAAATCATCATTTCACACCTTTCTGGACCTGGTCAAAGCTTATACTGGCTCTAGTCAACCTTATTTAGATATGTCTTAGCCTCTAGGCCTATCCAGAATGACCAGAATGCCCTCCATTCATCTGCTGCCCTTTTTGTACAACACAGGGGCATTTTCGTAATTTCGCACTTTTCTGGGGTTCTGCTGGACACTGGCCCACCTATCAGTCCAAGAGTCTTATTGGGCCTCTAATGGCGCCATTTTTGGGCTTCCTGGGTCCATTATCTGTATGGCACGTATTACGAGGATCTTCCTCTGCCCCAGTTCACCGAATATTTTAATTATTATTTACCGATTATACACCTTTCCGGACACCGGCTCCTTTTCCCAGATACAGTGTCCTACTGTGTTCAGGCATCCCTGTGGGTTATAACAGTCATCTGACTGAAGTCATCCGATCGCATTCAGCCCCTTTAAAAATACCGATAAATCTCCTACCCGGATCCCCGGAGGCCTCATACTCCGTCTGGATTTTCTAATTTGCGGATAACTTTTCCTACAGACCTCCTATCGGTATTCTGTCAGTTTCCTGACATCTGCCCCATAAAGGTGCATCATCCTGTAATTTCTTACTTATATCTGAAATCTAGGGTATCCAGTATAAATTTTTATAACTTTCCGATGATCAGTCCATTTTCGGCTATCTGGAGTCTTCAAAAATTCCAGTATTAGGCTGGATTACCCAGCGTCACTTGACCTATCTTCTGGTAAAATCTGGGACTGAAATGCCACCGGTCAGTCCAAACCACTTCTGGCCTAATTTTCTTTAATTATACTTTAGCCCCAGGAAACTTTTCCTTCTTTGCACTTAAGTCCCTTTATTTGGCTAAAATTACACTTTAAGACCCCACATTTTTGTCTACCTTTCTTTCCTAACCTTAAACTTTCCATATTTGCATTTAAGTCCTTTCATTTATTTTCTTTTGCAATTTAATCCTTTTCTTTACATAAAGGACCACATCTTTTTCCTGAAACATAACTCGTATATTCCATTTAATCGGTACATGGAAATCAGTACAGAAATTAAGGATATTACAGTACCCAGGAAAGACTAGATGAATCGGCTAGGTCCACTCACTTCTATCCTCCTTAGACAGCACTACGTACACAGTACTTATCATATACTGATGTTCAGTCTTTACTTCGGCAGCATAACGGCGTCTCTTCGCATTCTCAAAATCCACTTCAGCATAACCTCCCTGTAATGGGTTATGTATGGGGATGAGATTTGTAACATCTCGATTTTTGGTCTAGGAGATCGGGACAGTTCATCTAGGTCCAAGATGAGGAATGTGAGGAATATCCTAAGTCTTAAGCCTAGGAATTCTGCAGGTAGCTTGATATGGGCTGGCTCCTGTGTAAGATAACCTGATATGGGCGGGTTGTCGAGCCTTTCAAGTAATGATGACTCCCGAAGAGTTTAAGGGATGAGTTATTGAAAGAGAATTTCTAGAACTTAAGATAAAGGATGAGAAGATGAGCAGTGAGGCCAGAAAGAGAATGCAGGGGCAAAATCGTAATTATGGGAAAGATCGGGCCGGTAGCCGATGAGTACCATATTTTGTCAGAAAATAGAGAAAATTATGCTGATCATTTCACTGAACTGTGAAATGTGCATATGAGGTCTCTATGTGTATGAAAGAATTAGAAATATGACCAGGGGTAAAATGGTCATTTTGGAAAAGTGGCGTGTGAGTGCTTTTTCAGGCCAAAACAGCCCGGTCCGGATAAAATATCTGAAAATACCGGGAGATAGAGAAAAGGATTCCGGGTTGAATGAGGAGTCTAAGGGAGGATGTTTCATTTTGGTATCAGAGCAATAGGTTCTGGCATCAACCAGAAAGGATTCTGGTTCTGAGCATAAGATTCTAGCACAGAACAGAAGGTTCTGGCTCATTGATGCTCTGATTTTGAAAGGTTATTTCCCTAGAGTACATAAAGGTTTAGAAAAGCCCAGTGGAGGTAAAGCTCTTAAATGAGAAAGTGAGATAAGGTAGACCCCGGAATTATGTCAAGATGGGATAAGATATGAAAGAAATGGACACTACTCACAAGTCCAGTAAGTTATCCATAAGCATAAGCAGATAAATAGATGATAAAAGATTGATGAGCTAGTTAGAATGAGGTAGATCCTCCATGTGATACCTAGGAGTAGATCTACAATGTAAAGGTCTTATTCAGCTGGGCTGAATAGAAGACCTAAGAGCTAGAATGAGATAGCTAGCATGAGGTTGGTCCAGGAATGAGCTTAGGACATGGCCTAAGGTTAAAGATGTGATGGGCTGATGTTCCCTAGGTAGAGGGATTCTATCACGAAGAAGTAGTAACCCAGGGTAGAGTACCCTAGAGAACAGAAATGATATGATTGAGGATGATAGATAGTCTCAGTTATGGGACGATAAGTTATGATATTCAGATAGAGAAGCATTGGCTAAGAGTACTCTGGGAGGTAGCTCAAGTTGTGAAGCCAATAGCAAGAGAAAGAGGCAATAGTTCAGGCAGGGGACTGATCAAGGAGAAGATCAGGTTGGAGAGCAGAGATGTCAAAGTGGTGAGCTGTGGTACATAGGAGTGTCGAGCAGGGCAATGCAGTGGTGAGAGAAAGGCCACTTGGCGAGAGTTGCCTATGAATGCCGACATCCCTCGGAAAGGTGTTTGTTACCCCAGACAGAGTCTCCAAATTTTCCCTGAGGTCGACCCTAAGAATGGTTAAGAGGAACCATAGCTGTAAGGGCGACTGAGATGTAAGAAACTATGTGCCTAGATGATGATGTGGATAATGAAGAGTTCTTTTCTGATCTAGAGAATGTGGTTATTATAACGAGTTATGAGAAATAATTAGTAAGATAATAAATCTGTCTTAGCTCAGTGATGAGGTTGCTGTATGAGGGGTTAGAACATGGATAGCTGTAAGCAACTATAATGAGAAATGTTAGTTGCTAAGAATCCATGTGGAAGGTCTGGGACCAAGCTGTTGCTCCTCTAGACCATCACTGGAGTGAGGATAAGACAGAGAGGGATGATCTTACTGGTTATATATATGACTGCGTTATAAGAATCACATAGCTGTATAGGTCAGTAAGAAGTTCTCTTCAGGAAAGATGAGGTATCCCTTAAAATTTCGAGGACGAAATTTTTAAAAGGGGAGGAGAATTGTAACATCCCGATTTTTGGTCTAGGAGATCGGGACAGTTCATCTAGGTCCAAGATGAGGAATGTGAGGAATATCCTAAGTCTTAAGCCTAGGAATTCTGCAGGTAGCTTGATATGGGCTGGCTCCTGTGTAAGATAACCTGATATGGGCGGGTTGTCGAGCCTTTCAAGTAATGATGACTCCTGAAGAGTTTAAGGGATGAGTTATTGAAAGAGAATTTCTAGAACTTAAGATAAAGGATGAGAAGATGAGCAGTGAGGCCAGAAAGAGAATGCAGGGGCAAAATCGTAATTATGGGAAAGATCGGGCCGGTAGCCGATGAGTACCATATTTTTTCAGAAAATAGAGAAAATTATGCTGATCATTTCACTGAACTGTGAAATGTGCATATGAGGTCTCTATGTGTATGAAAGAATTAGAAATATGACCAGGGGTAAAATGGTCATTTTGGAAAAGTGTGCGTGTGAGTGCTTTTTCAGGCCAAAACAGCCCGGTCCGGATAAAATATCTGAAAATACCGGGAGATAGAGAAAAGGATTCCGGGTTGAATGAGGAGTCACGGAATTTTGATTTGAGGTCCCGATTTTTCTGTAAAAATTCCGAAAGATCGGTAAAGAAAAAGCAGTTCCGATAGGGATGATCGGACTGTGGCCAGGGTGCCGTATAGTGTTTCTAAGGCCTTTAGTGACACCAGGGAAGGCCCAGGCCCATTAGATCAGTCCAGTGATAAAAGGGGCCGGTGTCCGGGAAAAAGGTGCGAAATGACGAAAATGCCCCTATGTTATAGAACAGCTGAAGAATGAGTAAAGGGTATTTTGGTCATTTGTCTAAGGTTAGACAGTCCAGGGAAGTTATCTGGATAGTTGACCAGGGTCAGAGAGTACTCTGGTAAGATGTGAAAAGACAATAATGCCCCTAGACTCATTGAAGTAAAGAAAGAGAGACTAAGGGCATTTTGGTAATTTGCCAAGGGGTGTTTCTTGGGAATCGTGCCATCAGAGTACTTGGGCTGAATCAGAGACCCAAGATGATATTTCCAGGCCCAAAAACGCAGGCCCAGTGGTTCAGGGGGAAAAGTGACATTAAAATAATGATTTAATGACTTTTCAGTAAAGTAAAGTTACTTGGTTGGCACGAAAACCGAGGAGGTGATCAGATAAGTCTGGGACTTATCTGGATAGCATTGGGAAGCGTGCAAGGTCTCTTCCAGGCGCCATATGGCATTAGTCTGGAGAAAGCAGATAAAGCTGAGGACACGCTTTACGAGGCAAGAGACTGGACCGGTGAGTCAGCATGCTGAGTCAGCTGCTGAGGTGTCCAGGATTTCAGACATGTGATAAATGTGGCGCTGAGGTGTCCCGGTGAGGTGTCCTGGATGATGTCATGCATGATGCAGTAAAAAGGAATAAAAGAAAATAGGAAATTCCTGGAAAAACCAGGACCACAAGTTCATATGGCTTCAAAATTACAGGAATGCCATTGAAGGAAACTATAAATCCCCCCTCCCCCTCCCATTTCATGCATCCCACGGTTTTGAGCCTTTTAGAGAGAGGAGGAGGTGCTAGAGAAGAGAGAGAAGGAGAAAGAAAGAAGAAAGGAAGTTCTGGCGGAGCTGGAAGCAGTATAGAGATAGTAGAGCTCTGCTAAGCCTTTGAGGTAGTAACTAATCATAGCTTTTATGTAATGGCTTTGTGATTTGTTGTGCTATTGTTTGGTTGGATTGTTGTCTTATATGTTATGCTTGAAGCTCTACTGCAATGCTATGATCATATGTTATTGAGTTTGGAAGCACGCAACATACTTATCTGTACACAATCACAAGCAAGCACTATCACACTGCATTACATATATTGTTATGATTGTTACTACTGAGATTCCCCCGAATCTCATCCCCATCCATAACCCATTACAGGGAGGTTATGCTGAAGTGGATTTTGAGAATCCTAGGAGACGCCGTTATGCTGCCGAAGTAAAGACTGAACATCAGTATATGATAAGTACTGTGTACGTAGTGCTGTCTAAGGAGGCTAGAAGTGAGTGGACCTAGCCGGTTCATCTAGTCTTTCCTGGGTACTACGTAGAATGGTAGTTCTCATGAGGGGATTACCGAATCAGTACAGTTCAGTTCTTTGTACAGATGAAGCGTAGCGGTTATGCTGCCGGAGTCTAGGCAGAAAGAGATGTAATAGAGATAGCAAGATTATGTATATGTCTTGTTGTGTATGCCATGCTGTATGACATTATATTATTAAATAATAAATATTGTTTGGCATATTCAATTTAGGTATGGTAAATTAAGGGGAAATTCGCAGGTCCTGAGGTAGCAGTGTTCTGACCTCAGTTTGACCTAGTAAACGAAGGGATTTGGCCACGAAATTTGGCAGGCCAGTCGTACACATCTGGGGCATTACGTGGATAGGTAATATGCCTCATTTGGTTGTGTAGAATGAGATTAATTAATTTTCAAATTAAAGGTTCAGAATAAGGAACTTAAGAGTGAAATTTTGAATTTCTGGGCTTAAGTTAAGATATAATCAAGCTAATGTTGCTTCCGCAAGTGTACTCTGAGGAGTCTAAGGGAGGATGTTTCAAGATTCAGGGGAATCTCAGTAGCAACAATCATAACAATATATGTAATGCAGTGTGACAGTGCTTGCTTGTGATTGTGTACAGATAAGTATGCTGCGTCCTTCCATGCTTAATAACATATGATCATAGCATTACAGCAGAGCTTCAGACATAACATATAAGACGACAATCCAACCAAACAATAGCACAACAAATCACAAAACCATTACATAAAAGCTAGGTTTAGTTACTACCTGGCTAGCTCAGCAAAACCTTACTATCTCTATTCTGCTTCCAGCTCCGCCAGAACTTCCTTTCTCTCCTTTCTCTCTTCCCTTCCTTCTCCTTCTCTCTCTTCTTTCTCTCCCTTACTCTAGCCATGCGTGAATGCAAATAAGGGGGTTATTTATAACCTCCTCTAATGGCATTTTCGTAGTTTCCATGAACTCTGAACCTGTGGTCCTGGTTTTTCCTATTTTCTTTAATTCCTCCTTTACTGCATCATCGGGACACCTCACCGGGACACCTCAGCGTCACATTTATCACATGCTGAAAGTCCTAGACACCTCAGCATGCTGACTCACCGGGCTGACTCACCGGTCCAGAGTCCTTCCTCGTAATGCTTGTCCTCAGCTTTATCTGTTTCCTCCAGATCAGTGCCATGTGGCGCCTGGAAGAGACCTTGCATGCTTCCCAATGCTATCTAGATAAGTCCCAGACTTATCTGATCACCTCCTCAGTTCTCGTGCCAACCGAGTAACTTTACTCTACTGAAAGCTTACTGAATCATTACTCTAATGCCTTGGGGCATCTTGTGGGTCCCATGAGTCTACCTTATCAGTCTACCTCATGGTTTCCAGATAACCTTTCCTGTATCTGGCCTCCTGCCTCTGGTCTATCTCTAACCGGGTAACTATCTCTTTTGGACCTTCTCAACTCATGGCCCATACGCTTGGCACTACTTTAGCCACTAGTCGCGACCTCATCATCACCTTATCGTGACATAACATATTTTGGTTCATTAGTCGTGACCATCGCGTGCCAACCAAGTAACTTTACTCTACTGAAAGGTTACTGAATCGTTACTGTAATGCCATGTGGCATCTTGTGGGTCCCATGAGGATACCTTATCAGTCTACCTCATGGTTTCCAGATAACCTTTCCTGTATCTGGCCTCCTTACAGAATCGGGACAGTTCGCCTAGGTTCAAAATAAGGAATGTGAGGAATATCCTAAGTCTTAAGCCTAGGAATTCTGCAGGAAGCTTGATATGGGCTGGCTCCTGTGTAAGATAACTTGATATGGGCAGGTTGTCTAGCTTTTCAATTAACGATGACTCCCGAAGAGTTTAGGGATGAGTTATTGAAAGAGAATTTCTAGAACTTAAGATGAAGGATAAGAAGATGAGAATAGATGCCAGAAAGAGAATGTAGGGGCAAAATCGTAATTATGGGAAAGATCGGGCTGGTAGCTGATGAGTACCATATTTTGCCAGAAAATAGAGAAAATTATACTGATCATTTCACTAAACTGTGAAATGTGCATACGAGGTCTCTATGAGTATGAAAGAATTATGGAAAGTTTAAGAACAAAAAGGTGGAGTCCTTAAGTGTAATTTTAGCCAAATAAAAAGGGACTTAAATGAAAAGAAGAAAAGTTTCTTGGGGCTAAAGTGTAATTAAAGAAAGTCAGGCCGGAAGTGGTTTGGACTGTCCGACGGCATTTTAGTCCCAGATTTCACCGGTAGAGAGAGCAAGGGACGCTCGGTAATCTGGCTTAATACAGGAATTTTTGAAGACTCCAGATAGCCACAAATGGACTGATCGTCCAAAAGTTATAAAAATTCATACCGGATATCCTAGATTTCAGATCTAGGTGAGAAAATACAGGATGATGCGTCTTTATGGGGCGGATGTCAGGAAACTGATAGAATACCGATAGGAGGCCTGTAGAAAAAGTTATTCGCAAATTAGAAAATCCATACGGGAGTATGAGGCCTCTGGGTATCCGATAGGGAAATTTATCGGTATTTGAAAAGGGACTGAATGAGTTCAGATAACCTCGGTCAGATGACTGATATGACTCACAGGTATGCCTGAACACCGCAGGCTAGTGTATCGGACAGAAGGAGCCGGTGTCCGGATATGTGTATAAATGGTGAATAATAGATAAAATATTCAATAATTATTAACAGGGGAAGATTCCTCGTAATGCGTGCCATGAAGGTAATGGACCCTGAGAGGCCCAATAATGGAGCCAACAAGGCCCAGTAAGACACTTGGACTGATAGGTGGGCCAGTGTCCGGCAGAACCCCGGAAAAGTGCGAAATTACGAAAATGCCCCTGTGTTGTACTAAAGGGGTAGTAGATGTATGAGGGCATTTTGGTCATTCTGGACAGGCCCAGGAGCCAAGGCACATACAGATAAAGTTAGAGTCAGTATATGCCCTGACAGAGTACAGAAGGGTGTGAAATAAAGATTTTACCCTTAGGGTTAAAATAGCACAAGAAAGGGCACCCAGGGGTATTTTGGTAATTTGCCAAGGGATATTTCTTGGGAATCGAGCCATCAGAGTACTTGAGCTTGATCAGGATCCAAGATAACATTCCCAGAGCCCAAAAACGTAGGCCCAGTGATATGTGGGAAAAAGTGGCATTAAAATACTATTTTAATGTTGTTTCAATAAAGTAAAGTTACTCGGTCGGCACGTTAACCGAGGAGGTGATCAGATAAAGTCTGGGACTTATCTGGATAGCATTGGAAGGCGTGAAAGGTCCCTTCCAAGTGCCACATGGCACAATCTTAGAGGCAGAAGAAAAGTTGAGGACACGTATTACGGTGCAAGACTCTGGACCGGTACTGGATTGGACTGAACTGCTGAGTCAGCTGATGAGGTGTCCAGGAATTGTGACATGTGAAGAATGTGGCGATGAGGTGTCCCGGTGAGGTGTCCTGGATGATGTCATGCATGATGCAGTAAAAAGAAATAAAGAAAAATAGGAAAATCCAGGAAAAATCAGGACCACATGTTCAGATGGCTTCAAAATTACAGAAATGCCATCCATTAAAGCTATAAATACCCCCTTCCCCTCCCATTTTATGCATCCCACATTTTTGGCAAGAAAAGAGAGAGAAAGAAGAGAGAGAAGGAGAAAGAAAGAAAGAAAGGAAGGAAGTTCTGGTGGAGTTGGAAGCAGTATAGAAGTTCTGGAGTTCTGCTTTTGAGGTAGTAACTAATCCTAGCTCTTATGTAATGTCTTTGTGATTGGTTGTGCTATTGTTTGGTTGGATTGTTGTCTCATATGTTATGCTTGAAGCTCTATTACAATGCTATGATCATATATTATTGAATATGGAAGCACGCAGCATACTTATCTGTACACAATCACAAGCAAGCACCGTCACTCTGCATTACATATATTGTTATGATTATTACTACTGAGATTCCCCCGAATCTCATTCCCATATATAACATCACAGGGGAGGTTCTGTCAAAATAAAATCTGGAAATTTTGAGAGAAGCCGTTAGGCTGCCAAAATTCTGGCAACGAAGAAGGAACAAAGAAAGGAACTGATACGTACTGTGTACGTAGGTGCTGTCTAAGGAGGCTGAAAGTGAGTGGACCTAGCCGGTTCATCCAGTCTTTCCTGGGTACTTACGTAGAATGGTAGCTCCTACGGGAATTACCGAATCGGTACAACATCGGTTACTTTCTACAGAAGGAATGTAGCAGTTATGCTGCTGGATTTTAGACAAGAAGAGATGTAATAGAAATAAGAGAATTTGGTGTATGCTTTGTTGTATGACATTTTATTATCTAATAATAAATATTGTTTGGCATGTTAAACTGGTGTATGATGAATTAAGGGAGAAATTCGCAGGTCCTGAGGTAGCAGTGTTTTGACCTCAGTTTGACCTCGTAAACAAAGGAGTTTGGCCACGAAATTTGGCAGGCCAGTCGTACACATCTGGGGCATTCCGTAGATAGGTAATAAGCCTCATTTGGATGTGTAGAACAAGATAAATTAATTTTCAAATTAAAGGTCCAAAATAAGGAACTTAAGAGTAAAATTTTGAATTTCTGGGCTTAAGTTAAGATATAATCAAGCTAATGTTGCTTCCGCGAGTGTACTCTTAAGAGTCTAAGGGAGGATGTTTCAAGGGGGGTATTTATAACCTCCTCCAATGGCATTTTCGTAGTTTCCATGAACTCTGATCCTGCGGTCTTGGTTTTTCTTGGATTTTCCTATTTTCTTTAATTCCTCCTTTACTGCATCATTGGGACACCTCACCGGGATACCTCAGCGTCACATTTATCACATGCTGAAACTCCTGGACACCTCAGCATGCTGACTCACCGGTCCAGAGTCCTTCCTCTTAATGCTTGTGCTCAGCTTTATCTGCTTCCTCCAGATCAGTGCCATATGGCACCTGGAAGAGACCTTGCACGCTTCCCAATGCTATCCAGATAAGTCCCAGACTTATCTGATCACCTCCTCGATTCTCGTGCCAACAGAGTAACTTTACTCTTCTGAAAGGTTACTGAATCATTACTCTAATGCCATGTGGCATCTTGTGGGTCCCATGAGGATACCTTATCAGTCTACCTCATGGTTTCCAGATAACCTTTCCTGTATCTGGCCTCCTGCCTCTGATCTATCTCTAACCGGGTAACTATCTCTTTTGGACCTTCTCAACTCATGGCCCATACGCTTGGCACTACTTAGCCACTAGTCGCGACATCATCATCACCTTATCGCGACATAACATCTTTTGGTTCATTAGTCGCGACCATAACAGTCTTTCGTCGCTACCACATCACTTTTTAGTTGCAACCAGGCTCATTCTACTCTTTAGTCGCGATACCACATACATATTCATCGCGACGAATCCTCTCTGCCAATATTAGTCGCGACCATAATATACTCTCGTCGCGACCAACTTCTTTATCATCGTGACCTAACTAGACAACTCTTGAACCTTTGACCTTTACATCATCCCCAAATGGCCATTTTTACCCCTTGGGACTTCCACTGTTTACACATAAGTCCCCGTACCTTTACTTACTTGCAGCTTAGCCCCTGAAACTCTTTGTGTTCCTCTGGGACTTCTGCTAAAAAGGGGTCTAGTAGCCTCTCAATCTTAGGCTATCTCTGCATCTCTAGGCCTAAAAATTGGGATGTTACATCTAGCCTCTCATAACTTCTGCTGCATTGTAATCGCTGTTCAGATGTGATACCATGAAGAAACGATGAAGAGATGAAGGTGAATGGTGTAGAAAGATGAAAGATAAGTAGAAAGTGTGTGGAGAGCGCTAGAGTACTGCTTCTTAGCCTAATCAGGTCCAAAAACCAGCCTCCTCTTGAAGGCAGCCTCCCCCTTCTTATAACAGCATGACCAATTCAAAACGTGCAGTTTTAGCGATTTCGTACTTTTAGTCGTGACCAGATACATTTGTTGGTCGCGACCTATGAATAGTGAGAATCTTCCAGAATAATTATGGGTCGCGACCTTAGGACTCTTTGGTCGAGACTAAATAGCACAGAGACATGGTTCCACTTTCATTGACTTTTGATTTCTTTCCTGGTCCTTGTTCTCTT
The DNA here is from genome assembly GCA_037074615.1 of Leucaena leucocephala. Lineage (NCBI taxonomy): Eukaryota > Viridiplantae > Streptophyta > Magnoliopsida > Fabales > Fabaceae > Leucaena > Leucaena leucocephala. The sequence goes on along the minus strand of CM073523.1, from coordinate 14,951,658 downwards.
CCAAAGTACCTGCAATTCAACATAAAAGCTCACTGTAAAAGTCCAAATCAGTAGATAACAGGATATATGCAGTTTGGAAGAGTTATTTTACCATTTTACCCTCTAATTAGCACATTGCCACGCACAATCATGTAATACATAAAAGTACAATTTAAGGCATGAAATGAATGGTAAAGTTATTATAAAACTCTCAAAATTATCATAGAAACCATATATAAAATATGTCTTATCAATTCCCCCACACTTTAACCTTTGTACTCTTGGACAAAGAAATGAATTACACCTAGAACAATCACTATTAAAGTCAAGATAATAACATAATCCATAGTGTTACCTGAAAACAATTAATCCACCATCTTTTGGGAATACATAAGTGATAATGTATGAAATGCCAAGTAATCAACTACTAAATAAAATCAACCTTAACGGTATGAGCGCAAAAGATCCTCTCAAAGGATGTAAGTGTTTAGCTCTCTCTATCCTCTCATTGTTAGGGTTCTTTCACTCAAAGTCAAATTGGAAAACATCCTACCATATGCTTGTAATGGCTCTAAATCTCAGCAACTATATAGCACTTATGCAAAGAATCGAGAGGTCTTTTAGGGTTGTAATGATGGAGATGGGCTATATGGATGGAATATGAAGAATAGAAAGTACTACATGCATTTAACAATGGATATGTAGCATGAATTCATGTCTCTAAAGATCTAGAAGTGATAATTGTGCTAATGAGGGTTAATAATAGTGCCTTCTTCATTTCTCTTTTATTTTCTTGCACTGTCCTCTTTTTTTTTCTTTTTTTTCAGTGCAACATGCTCTTTTTTTCTTTTATTTGGCACCTCATGCACATAACCTGTAGCACCCATCACAACAATAATAAATTTTTGACATGAATCAAATTTTGCAACTGAAGTTTATGCATATATTACTTTCTATATAAATGATGGATGAAAGAAAAATGATGGGCTCAAAGGGGGTGACTAAGGATATAATATGTAGTGGGCTTGTGTTTAGGATAAAAGGGTTTAAAAATGAATGCCTCTATCATGTTCAATTCATAAATATCAAGTCATTCTCAACTCAGAGCCAAGACAAGTTCTAGAGGATATCAACCAATTGAATAATCACTCAATATAGAAATTTAAGCGGAGAATCCTTCCAACTAGGGTTTTGATCTAAATTGCTCATAAGCTAAAGTCTCAAACAAAATTCATCATTCACTAGGCATTAGAACACTTATCACAACTGAAAACCCTCTAAATGATGATTTAAAAGTTTCAAAGTAATCACTTAGAATCATGTAATAATCACAAATTCAATAGCAAAAGTTTAGGTGTTTCAAATTCGATTTCCAAGATTGTTAAAGAAAAATTTAAGTGTGGCAATGGTTTTGAAGGACTAAAAAGGATTTGAAATAAGGGGACAATGAATCATTTGTGAAAGCATCTTAGTAGTTCAAAAGGAATCCTTCTTTCCAGCATTGCACAAGGCAAAGAGAAGGTAACTGGACATTTTCCAAAAGAGGGTCGCGACTGAAAATGCTTAAGGTCGCAACCTATTTCACAGGTGTACATGCTCAGAAATTTTCAAACATTGGTCGTGACTAATAAGGCATTCATGTCACGACGTAAATCGACAGAGAGGTATTGTCACGACCATAAAGCACATAGGTCACGACTGTAGTTCACAGAGAGCATGTTAGTCCAAAATTCCATCATAGTTCGCGACCATAAATCGCATATGTCGTGACCATTATTCACAGAGACTACCAAGTGACAGTTTTCAAAGTCCAAAAATGGTTTTCAAGCTAAATCCTTTTTACCAATTAACAATTTTGTTTAAGGTGGAGGTCCAATTTTCAGCAATTCACCACATATTAAGATCAAAAACAAAGATTTTGTGATGAAAGATTGGATTAATTACAAAAAAAGCAAGAGTAAAACATCCTCCCCTACACTTAAACTTGACAATGTCCTCACTGTCAACAGAACTAGAAATGACAACACCTTATGAAGTCAAACAAATCTAGCTCAAACATAGCAAATAAGCTCATCACTCAATGCAAATTTTTCAATGAGGCATGCAGTCACATTCAAGTCATACAAAGCAGTACAAGTAAAGCAAAGATGACAGGATGGGTGAGCTAAAGTAATGCATGTGAGTGTGTGGATGGAGAGGTAACCATTGAAGCGTGTGCAACACATGGACAGTAACGGGAAAGTGGAACAAAGCAGAAATAATCCTAGAATAAACAGAAATAGACTGAAGACAAAAAGAACTAAACTGAAAATGGAATATAATCTACTTAATCATCCCTTTCCTATACTCAAATTAGCATAGCAAACATCATAAATAGAAGCATGTGTAAAAGGTAGGAGATAGGAAAGAGACAACCTGGCCTCAAGGTGGAGGGGGAAACTCAATAAACTTTGAGAGACAGCTGTTTGATTGGACGATCTCCCCCATTGCTTTCTCTCTCCACCTTAAAGTGCCACGATCGTGCATTTTGTGCTGAGATTCTTCCAAGCTTGTCTTGAATCTTCCCTCTTTAAACTTGAACTTGCCCAACTGTGGTTGGCATGTAGCAGCAACAGAGTTGGGAGATTTTCCCTTCGCATCCTTCGTACATTCCTTGCGGTTGCTCTTATCCAGCTTGTGTGGGTTCCCCAATTTGTCCTCTACTTCCTCAAGCGTCACACCAAGCTGAGGTTGGTCTACAATTGCAACAAGATTGGGGTCATGCTTTTCCATACCTGCATCATTATTAGGGATCAAATCTTTCAAAAATTTTAAGGTATGGGAAGTAATTTTGGAATGAGAGTGAGGGGAAGTAGGGTTAGAACACATTGGCCCTTTAACCAAAAGAGTGGAAAGGTGATCTGAAGGAATTTTTAGTTCATTAGATGCGTCTGGTATATATGGTCGTGACCTTTCATGGTATTGTTGTAACATCCCTAATTTCTGTACTAAGTTGTATGTACAGATTGAATAAAATATATGAGATGTTTAGGAAAATATATGGCCATGTTTATGTAAAGAAAAGGATTAATTGGAAGAGGAAGAAAGTCTAAGAGCCAAAGTGCAAAATTACGAAAATGCCACTGTGATGCCCTAAGAAACCAGAAGTAAATAGAGGGCATTTTGGTCATTTCACACAATGGATGGATATCAGAGGAAATTTGATAGTAAATTATTATAATTAATATGAGAATTTATGGAGTTGCTAGAAGTCAAAAAGGAGTCCTGTAGAATTAATTATGGAATTTACGGTGAAAAAAGACACCGATAAAGGGTTAAAGGAAACATATGTAATTTTTAACAAGACTTCTGGGTCTCAGAAAATTATGAAACTTTGTAGAGAATTCATTTTATATTAGAATGAATTTATAAAAATGTTAGAACAATTAAAAGAGGTGTTTAGCATTTATGCTAAGATCAGGGTAAGTTACGGATATCGGTATGAGGAAAGTACATTGGGATTTGGGCCAGTTAGCTATTGGACCTAAAAGAGGCCCAATATTTCGTCCTAGGCCAGCCCAATAAGGCCCAAAAGTTATCTTGGAGCCCAAGTCCAAATAATAAATAATTTATGGATTTTTGAAAAGAAAGAAAAGGAGAATAAAGTAAGAATTAGGTGTTACGCATGGTGGGACCCACAAGGACACAAGAATGGCACCCAACAACAGGAAGGGTTAGGTGTACCAAGGGAGGCCATGCTAGTGATGTCATGGTGGTAAGGTCTTGAGTGAAAAGTGAAAAGACATTCCAAGATCAAACCTTTAACCATTAGATCAAATAGTTTCCAAAGTGATCTTAGCCTTCAAATGGCACATGACTTTTGCTATAAATACCCCCCCTTTCCATTCATTCTTCACACCCAAGAGCTCCTTTAGAAAGAGAAGTGAGTTCCAGAGAAAGAATGTGGAAGAAAGCAAGGGTCTTGAAGGAGCAAGTAAGGTAAGTTGTCTCCTTGCTTCTACCTTTTGTTCTTATGGTTTGTGCTTGAGTTTAAGTGACCTTTTAGGCTTAAATCTTGGGGAAATGCTGCTGCAATTTTTGTGTATATGTGAAAGGAATATGAGTTTTAAGTCATAGATAGTTAAGACAAGCTTAAACAAGTTAGTTACATGCTTGGTTGTTGGATTAAGTTGATGTTCTTGACTTTACCATGGAAGAACATTTCGGTTTGCACTGTTCATGACTGTTCATGATAGAAGGAAATGGAATTTCAATGATTTAATGCTTCCATTGAGTTTATATGATGATTTTGTGTAGGATTGGAAAGGTTTTGAACCTTGGAAACCATTGGAATTAAAGGTTATAATGTTGAAAATTCCTCACGGGTACTGTTCACTCGCATGAACAGTGATTTGAATTTCATGATTTTGATGCTTCCAATGGTCTTAAAATGAGATTTTGTGTGGGGGAAAAGTGGAGGAACAAGTATGGGAAGCATTGGAATCAAAATGAGAATTTTTGAAAGAATTATGCATGTTTTTCAAATCTGTCCGGAACAGTGCCTAGTTGCTGGAATTTGGTTGTTTTGAGTTCATAAATGGATTTAAAAGGCCAAATTGTGTAGGGTAAGGTCAAGACATCAATTGATTCAAAGGCTAAGTCAATTGGTAAAGATTAAAGGAAGTTATGTTACTTAAAGTAAGCTTAGTGTTCAAGAGAAGTTAGATTGTAATGGTTGGATGGTAATGTGATGTTAGGAATTGCTTGGTGTGCTCAAAAGAGGGCAGCCACATAGCAAGGAAAAGTAAGAAGGAAGAAGCAAAGTTAAAGTGGAAAGAAGTAAAGCAATAAGGTAGTAAACTTACCCTAAACTTGTATGTATTGAATGTTATGCTTGATTGTGCTATGACTTTGTTGAATTGTGTGCATATGTGTATATGATTGAAGCTTTGTTTCTATGATTACCTTGGCCAATTGTATTTCATATGTTACATGGAAGCATGCACATTACACAATGTTTACACTTTCACAAGCAAGCACAAGTATTTACTTTAATGCATGCATTGTTTAGTACCGTTTGCTACTGAGATTCCCCCGAATCTCATCCCCTATTTATAACCCATTACAGAGAGGTTATGTCGAAGTGAATTTTGAGAATGCTGTAAGACGCCGTTATGCTGCCGATTTTCAGACTGAATATAAGGAGATGATGCGTACTGTGTACGTAGGTACTGTCTAAGGAGTCTGGAAGTGAGTGGACCTAGTCGGTTCATCCAGTCTTTCCTGGGTACTTACGTAGAATGGTAATTCTCATGGGAATTACCGAATCAGTACAAGATCAGTTATTTTTACAGATGAAGTATAGTAGTTATACTGCCGGATTTCAGGCAGGAAAGATGTAATAGAGATACCAGGATTTTGTTCATGCCCTGTTGTATAAAGATTTATTATTTAATGATACGTATTGTTTGGCATGTTTGTTTGACATGTGATTGATGTATGCATATGTATGTAAAGTTGCTTGCTGGAATTTGCCACCATGAACAGTAACTCGTGGTGATATAGTGATGTTTGATCTATAATTAAAAATAGTAAATGATTAAATAAATGTATGATATGTTTATGATAAATAGTAGACATACCAAGCTTCGATTTGATATATAGAATGTCTCATTTCGATGTCTACACATGGAGATATAAATTATCAAAGTTGGGACCAAAATGCTAGATTCAAGAGAAAAACGCTGGATAAACAGTAAAGTTGTAACTTTGACTGATGTTGACTTGGACAAGGAATGGTCAACGAGTTATTTTTCCTTGAAATAGTATTGAGTTAGCTTAATGTAGCAATTTGAACCACTGCATTCTGATTTTTCTAGAATTAGTTATGATTTTTCGAAGTCAGGTCACTCATCTGGAATTTACATAGTGAACAGTACTCGATAAGAGTAAAACTCCAGATTGAGAAATTGGACTTCAATGACCTTGAAAGTGGTTCTAAATACTACCAATTGATCCCTAAGACGTACGAAAATAAGGATGTTTCATTTTGGTATCAGAGAAAAGGATTCTGGTTTAGAAAATACTCTGAACAGATGATTTATGGTGTTAGTACAGAATAAGGTTAGCACAGAACAAAGGGTTATGGCTCAGAGCATAAGATTCTGGCATAGAACAGAAGGTTCTGGCTCAGTGATGCTCTAGTTTAGTTAGACTGATTCCTTAAACAAATGAAAAATTTGAATGGTTCTCTCCATAGTGTATGATATAGGGATGGTGTTCACTACTTGGAAAGGTTTAGATAGAAGACAGTGACACCCAGATGAATGAGACTGTACCCCGAGCTTTACAGTCTTACAAAAGATATAATTACGATGGGCTAATCTTAGTCAGTCGATACAGCCGAGGTCTCGTGTTTATTAACACAATATGGCTGGACTAAGCATAATAATGTTTAAAAAGCATATTCCTCTATGGATAGAGACAGAAGCTGATCAGTTCACGACTAAGGAAGCTGTAAGAGTAGCTTGAGGTATCGTGTTGTGACCAGATACTATCGTGAGCATGCTAGATGTCCAAGTTACGATAAGTTAAGTCATAAGTCACGATGAGAGAAGACTTTTGGTCGCAAAACACAGGGTAAATGTTGGAGTAGTAGACATGGGGATTCATAAAGTTAAGCTTGAAACATCAGCTAATCAGTGAGACCCCCAACCTTTAATGCTGTGTAAAGATGAGGTACACCTAGACTTTGACTCTTCAGGTAGTGAAGAGAGTTCAGATGACAGCATAAGGGACTCAATCAGGAAGGTTTATAGTAAAGTACCCATGCATATTTTTCTAGACTCGGATTTATAGTCTAGAAATTATGAGAAATTCAGTCAGATGTTGTGTATGCATCAGATAATGCTGCACTAGATAATGATGGGTCTAGTAATTATGTACAGGATGAGTTTGATAGAGTGCTCTCTAACCTGATATAAGCTTTATTCCTCCGATGAGAGGACAGATTTCAGCTGAGGAAGCTGAGTACTGATACTGGATTATAGGTAGGCCAGATATTATTCCTCCTTTACTAGAGTTTGAGGATAAGTTTGATATGAGTAGCCTAAGAACCAGTTACAATCTGTGACATCCCTTCCTATTATCCCAGTCCAGGAATATACGAGGGTATAGATAAAGATTAAAGGGATATTTCTAGCCCTAATCCACCCCATCCTTCTTTATAAAAGATAGACAATGTGACTATACTAGTCTCAAGAAAGGCTGTTGGAAGTGAACTACTTAGTTTAGGTTAAGGGATGGAAGGAAGTAGAAATCAAGAGCAGTCAGTTTAGCTGCAGTTCTTCAATGCCGTAGCAAGGATGATAAATAGAGATGTGATAGAGGGCATTGACCTGGATTAAGTTTTCATGTTAGTAGCATGATATGAGATGGCCATAAGCCAGATATTGCCATATACCCTACGTGGCATGTAAAGCTAAGTGAGCTTTTGGCAAATGGTTCACAACTGATGTGTAAGGATCAGCCATTACTAGGGTAAAGACTAGACAAGAACATTATAAGGGAAGATTTAAAGCAAGTTAGATCTAGGTCGCATGTAAAACAGTTTGGAACAGAGCTAGAAGTCCTCGAGAAGTAAGGCCATGACGAAAGGTGACCCGAGGTCGTGACTAAAGAATGTAGAGCTGTCCAGTCATGACAAGTAGAATGAGATGGTCGCGACTAAAGTTCATGGATACGTTGCACCTAGTTCATACTCAGGTCACGATGAAGATGCGCAGGGACCTGATGAAGGATGAAGATGCCAGCCTCACTGAAGGTTATCAGTTAGAGGTTTAGCACATGATGTAGGCAAGCTAAACAGTATGAGAAATAGAGATACATGCTAGTCTAAGATGATGTTCAGAAGTAGATCCTCTATATGACTATCAAGAGTAAATCTACATTTGGAAAGACTTTGTTTATTTAGTCTTTTATGAACAAAAGAATCAAAAGTTAGGATAAGGCTTGCGCAAGAAATGAGCCTAACATATGGCTTCAAGTTCTCGAAAGTCAAAGTCCCTGAAACAGGATATTAGTCCCACATCAGTTGGGGAGGTGAACGAAGCATGCCTTATAAGGGTGTGGATACCTCTCCCTCATGAACGCGTTTCCAGTACTCACCAAGCACCCCAGTGGGGGTAGGCAGGCACGAGTGGTAGGCAGGAAGTGCTGGGAAACAAAACCCTGACCTCGTGTGGGCCTAGAGGCGCCTGCCTAAGGGGAGATGGGACAATATCTTCCGCTACATAGCTATGATACCTGGAGGACGCGTGTTCGGGTGCCTATGGGGTTAAAGTCCTCATGTGCCTGGAGAACAAAACCGTGACCTCATGTGGGCCTGGGGCCTGCCTAAGGGGAAAGCGGACAATATCTATGTGGAAGGGTGCTGAGCTGTTAAAGAACATAAGTAATGGTGCTAGATGATGAATGAGATTTATGTGATCTAAGTTGGTTAGAATCAAGAAAAAGACCAGAAATGAACCATAGTCCGGTCAAGAGTAGACTGAGACTGATGTATATGCACAGGAAGAGTAGAGAGATAGTAGAAAGACACCAAAGTTGCTCCAGAGAAATGGAGACTGTTTCGCTCACCTGAGAAGTATTCCTCTCATTTAAATAGAGATGAGCGTGAGGCTAAAGGTTAAATAGAGAAAGAGAAACCCTTTTGATGAATGTTTAGCCAAGTTCATATATATGAACAGAGAGAGTTGAATAATTAAAGAGTTAATTTACGGATTGGATTTCATGTTACAAAGGATTTCTCGGGTAGTCATAGAAGTTCAATAGAGCGGTAGATGTATACAAGATTGGAAATAGAAATGTATAATGCCTAGACAGGGAAAGATAGCCACAATTTTAAAGATAAAGTAACTCCCCTATTCGATAAAAGGGTCAAGTCTATACCCTGATAAGAGGGTAGCATGGCAGCCTAAGTGAAATCGATAGATGTTTTAGGATGAATGATCAAGATATGATAGGCAATATGATAAAGGAAATATGTTTTGAGGCTTACTTAGTTTATTACAATGTCTGATGGATGGTTGAGCAAATTATGATGATGAATAGTTGCATCTCCTTGCAGTTGTCATATAATGACATGCATGTTAGAGTATGCCATGATGAATACTCCCATTTCGTAGTATATACAGGGTAGAGTATATATGGTGAGGAAGTTATGAGAAAATTATGTTGCTCCCATACCATATGATATGCAATAAGGAATGTATTGAGGATGATAGATAGTCTCAGTTTATGGGACGATAAGTTATGATATGATATTTTGATATGATTTATGATTGGGGTGATTCAGGTTTTTCTATAGGCTTATGAATGCAGTACTCAGAGCCATTTCTATTGAAAGGAATGGTATACAGAAAAAGTTAGATTTGAAACAGATGACTCTCAGATAGAGACTAGATTCAGATGAGTACAGATCACTCTTCAGATAAGAGTTGGATCTGATGCAGTCTTCTCGCAGTTAGAGCATAGTTCAAATGGCTCGCAGTTAGAGCACAGATTTACATGAGAAGTTATGATGAGGCCATAGCAGCGGAATGTAATGGCAGGTGGTTAAACCATGATTGCACAAGGTATGGTAAGCCACAGTAAGAGAAAGATGAGAAGGAACTCCTAAGTAAGAGAGGAAATAAGTAAAGTCTTGGGCAATAATATGGGCTACTGAACATAATATTTCTAAATTTTTATTGAGTTATCAACAAGTAGAAGCGGTGAACCCTATAACTTAGTCTGTTGGTTTAAGATCTTCGGGATATATACAGAATCGCAGTTAGATTCTGGAGGGTCACAGTTAGATCCTAGCATGGCTCCAGGGTCGCAGTTAGATCCTAACAGTTCCAGAGTCACAGTTAGATTCTGAAGAGGCTAACGGTTGATCGCAGTTAGATCCCGAGGTCGCAGTTAGACCTAGCCTAAGGAAAGTAATGAGCCATGAGATATGAGTACAATATAGTATCTCTTTGGGAAGATGAATGCCAAAGACGAAGTTAAGGTAAGGAAGCTTCACTAGTTGATAAACTCATCCAGAAAAATTATTTATAATGATTTTCCTCATATAGCCTATATTATACAGACTGAACTTAGTTTTCTTTAAACAAAGACAGAGTCCAAGTTAAAGTCTGAGTGCTGATATTCAAAAGTTTTATAGAAGTATGCCTGAGTAACAAAGAAGAGAACCCCATATGTTTTGAGAACAGAAAAGTATGAGCAGATAAATCCTCCAGATGAAGATAAAAAGATTAAAAGGCTAAAGAGACCTAGAGAAGAAGGTCTACAGTAAAGATAGAACCCAGTAGTTATATGAGATAGAGAATGCTAAGGCTTAGAAGAGTAAGGTAGCCTTCGTCCAGAAAGATGTTAAGGCAAGAGTAGTCTAAGAAAGAGTAATGAAAAAGGGTCCAGTTGTCACAGAAGTTGGTATAGATGGACAAGGTAAGAAAAGTGAAAAGTTAAAGTAAGATAGACCCTGGAGTTACACCAAGATGTTAAGGGGTAAGATATGAAAGAGTGTAAATGCCATAGAAGTTTGGCATATATATGATGAATGATAAACAAAGTTATGAAAAGTTAGAAAGGTTATGAACATTAAAGGATTAAAACCCTTCTGCCAAGTCCAAATAAGAGTGGATTTGAAATGAAAGATTTAAATTATGACTTTGTTCAGGAGAACGATAAGCAAAAGAGCAATACTCTCCTGAGAGGCTGATAAAGTCATAAGAGAATGTTAGAGCTTTGCATTTAGGAGCAAGTATACAGTCCTACAAGATATTGGCCAGGCATTATGCATGTTAGAGTATATGCTCCTACTTAGCAGTAAAGTAAAGAATGGATAGTTACATAAGTCCTCTCTCTGTATGATGTTAAGTGATTAACGATGATGAGAACATCTAATGATATGAAAAATTCTCTCTCAAGCAAGGACATGAAGCAGATATTGAAAGTACTCTGCTAGATAATAAGATAAAAGATAAGAGATGGATACCCTAATTCTTAGTCATAAAGCAGAAAGAGATTTAAAGAGGATGTACATTTAAGATTGTTGACTAAGGTACTAAGTAAATTTCGAGGACGAAATTTATTTTAAGGGGGAGAGAAATGTAACATCCCTAATTTCTGTACTAAGTTGTATGTACAGATTGAATAAAATATATGAGATGTTTAGGAAAATATGTGTCCATGTTTATGTAAAGAAAAGGATTAATTGGAAGAGGAAGAAAGTCTAAGAGCCAAAGTGCAAAATTACGAAAATGCCACTGTGATGCCCTAAGAAACCAGAAGTAAATAGAGGGCATTTTGGTCATTTCACACAATGGATGGATATCAGAAAAAATTTGATAGTAAATTATTATAATTAATATGAGAATTTATGGAGTTGCTAGAAGTCAAAAAGGAGTCCTGTAGAATTAATTATGGAATTTACGGTGAAAAAAAACACCGATAAAGGGTTAAAGGAAACATATGTAATTTTTAACAGGACTTCTGGGTCTCAGAAAATTATGAAACTTTGTAGAGAATTCATTTTATATTAGAATGAATTTCTAAAAATGTTAGAACAATTAAAAGAGGTGTTTAGCATTTATGCTAAGATCAGGGTAAGTTACGGATATCGGTATGAGGAAAGTACATTGGGATTTGGGCCAGTTAGCTATTGGACCTAAAAGAGGCCCAATATTTCATCCTAGGCCAGCCCAATAAGGCCCAAAAGTTATCTTGGAGCCCAAGTCCAAATAATAAATAATTTATGGATTTTTGAAAAGAAAGAAAAGGAGAATAAAGTAAGAATTAGGTGTTGCGCATGGTGGGACCCACAAGGACACAAGAATGGCACCCAACAACAGGAAGGGTTAGGTGTACCAAGGGAGGCCATGCTAGTGATGTCATGGTGGTAAGGTCTTGAGTGAAAAGTGAAAAGACATTCCAAGATCAAACCTTTAACCATTAGATCAAATAGTTTCCAAAGTGATCTTAGCCTTCAAATGGCACATGACTTTTGCTATAAATACCCCCCCTTTCCATTCATTCTTCACACCCAAGAGCTCCTTTAGAAAGAGAAGTGAGTTCCAGAGAAAGAATGTGGAAGAAAGCAAGGGTCTTGAAGGAGCAAGTAAGGTAAGTTGTCTCCTTGCTTCTACCTTTTGTTCTTATGGTTTGTGCTTGAGTTTAAGTGACTTTTTAGGCTTTTCAGACTGAATATAAGGAGATGATACGTACTGTGTACGTAGGTACTGTCTAAGGAGTCTGGAAGTGAGTGGACCTAGTCGGTTCATCCAGTCTTTCCTGGGTACTTACGTAGAATGGTAATTCTCTCGGGACTTACCGAATCAGTACAAGATCTGTTATTTTTACAGATGAAGTATAGTAGTTATACTGCCGGATTTCAGGCAGGAAAGATGTAATAGAGATACGAGGATTTTGTTCATGCCCTGTTGTATAAAGATTTATTATTTAATGATAAGTATTGTTTGGCATGTTTGTTTGACATGTGATTGATGTATGCATATGTATGTAAAGTTGCTTGCTGGAATTTGCCACCATGAACAGTAACTCGTGGTGATATAGTGATGTTTGATCTATAATTAAAAATAGTAAATGATTAAATAAATGTATGATATGTTTATGATAAATAGTAGACATACCAAGCTTCGATTTGATATATAGAATGTATCATTTCGATGTCTACACATGGAGATATAAATTATCAAAGTTGGGACCAAAATGCTAGATTCAAGAGAAAAACGCTGGATAAACAGTAAAGTTGTAACTTTGACTGATGTTGACTTGGACAAGGAATGGTCAACGAGTTATTTTTCCTTGAAATAGTATTGAGTTAGCTTCATGTAGCAATTTGAACCACTGCATTCTGATTTTTCTAGAATTAGTTATGATTTTTCGAAGTCAGGTCACTCATGTAGAATTTACATAGTGAACAGTACTCGATAAGAGTAAAACTCCAGATTGAGAAATTGGACTTCAATGACCTTGAAAGTGGTTCTAAATACTACCAATTGATCCCTAAGACGTACGAAAATAAGGATGTTTCAATTGTCGTGACTGATACTGATAAGGTGCATCTCTGGAGCTATTAGTCGCGACTTTATCTTCATCCTGTCGTGACTGGTCGTCTCTGGAGTTTTGTGCCATGACCTGTAAACCATTTGGTTGCGACTCATCTTCACAGTGAACTGCAGACTGATGTTGGGTTGTGACGTGAAGGTCATTGGGTCGCAACTTTTTATCACAGAAACTCTTGGGGTCCTGCAAAATCACTCAACAAACCCTTTTCAAGTACATTATCTTTATCATTACCATGCAAACTCAATTCATATTCATCCCTAACTTTTTCAATAGCATAATCGATGGCATTTAAAGCAGTAAAAGCAGAGTTATCATAGGGATATCTCATTGCTTCATTCATGTTAAAACTTACCACATGTTCTCCAACTTCCATTGTAATGCAACTATGCTTCATACTAATGATGGTTTTGGAAGTTTGGAGGAAAGGTCGGCCAAGGATCAAAGTGCTATCATTCACTAGCTCATTAGATATATCCAGAACATAGAAGTTAGCTGGGAACACTAAGTCTTTGACCTGCACTAGAATATCCTCAAGGATTCCCTTAGGATACCTAATTGACCTATCAGCTAATTGGAGTACTACATTTGTGTCTCTCAGATTGTTGACACCTAAAGCTTGATAAATCGACCAAGGCATTACATTAATGGTAGCCCCTAGGTCTAGTAACACTCCTTTAATAGGAATATTTCCTATAGTACATGGGATTGTATAGGAGCCTGGGTCTTGGTACTTGACCGGTAATTCAGCTTTAAAAAGGGATGACACATTAGCGCTCACCTGAATTCTCTCAAGAGGCCTAAATTTCTTTTTATCAGCACATAATTCTATTAAAAATTTAGCATACTTAGGGTTTCTCTTAAGGAATTCAACCATAGGGATGTTTATTTCCAATTTATTGAACAGATTGTAAGCATCTTTTGCAAAATCAGGATCAACTTTTTTCTTTCCAGTAAAATAAGAGTTAGGAAAGGGAGATCTTCTATATTTACCTCCTACCTGTATGCAAAGAGGCTCCTTGCTTGCTCGACTCTGGCTTTTCCTCAGGTTTCTTTCCTTTGTATGCTGGACTTGGTAATGTTGTTGCTTCTTCCTGCAACTCTTGCATCTCCAGTTGTGCTTGTAGCACTCCTCTTGAGTTGCCTTCTTGATCATTAGACGTTGTTCCTCAATGCTTTCAGAACTCCCAATTTTCATTTGTGGCTGTGGTGAATTCTCAAAATCAGATTCTTCCTTATCCTCCTGTGGTACATCAACTTCCTTAAAGTGCACCTGTCTTCCACTTCTTAGAGATATGGCATTCACCCCTCTTGGATTAATAACAGTGTTTGAAGGTATGCTTCCACTGTTCTTTCCTTGGATGTCACTCAATGTATTAGAAACTTGAGTTAAGTGGCTTGTGATATCTGCATTCTTACAACTTAACTCCTCAAGTTTTCTGTGCACATCTGCATTATCCTTCTGCATACTTTAGAGAATTGAAGCTATGGAGGTGAACTGACCATTATTCTCTTTGAGCTTGTGATCAATATTAGTCATTCTACCATCCATGTTACTCATTTGTGCTGACATACTCTTTAACAGTTGAGAGGTCTCTTCTGGTATTGAAGGCACTAAAGCATTAGGTTGTGTGGGGACCATAGACCTTGCATTACCTTGGTAGTTGCCTGAGGAAGTACCACCTCCTTGAAATTGATTAGATCTATTTTCTCCACTCCCCCACCTAAAATTTGGGTGGTCTCTCTAGCCAGTATTATATGTATTAGAGTACGGATCTCTCTTCTGGAAGTTATTCTCTCTCCCTTGATACATAGCTGCAACTTCCTCATACAGTCTATCGCATATACTTGTAGCATGCATCATTGAACCACATGATTTCAAACATACTTACTTTCGTACCTCTTAGGGACCATTTAGTAGCATTTAGAACCACTTTCAAGGTCATTGAAGTCCAATTTCTCAATCTGGAGTTTTATTCTTATCGAGTACTGTTCACTGTGTAAATTCTAGATAAGTGACCTGACTTCGAAAAATCATAACTAATTTTAAAAAAATCTAAATGAGGTGGTTCAAATTAATACTTGAAGCTAACTCAATTATCTTTCAGGAAAAAATAACTATTTGACCATTCATTGACCGAGTCAACGTCAGTCAATGTCACAACTTTACTGTTCATCCAGCGTTTTTCTCCTGAATTCAGCATTCTGGTCCCAACTTTGATAATTTATATCTCTATGTGTAGACATCCAAATGAGGCATTATATATATAAAATAGAATCTTGGTATGTCTAATATTTACCATAAAAATATCATACATTTATTCATCCATTTACTATTTTTAATTATGGATCAAACATCATCAAGTCACCACGTGTTACTGTTCATAGTGGTAAATTCCAGCACTCAACTTTGCCTACATATGCATACATCCATCACATATCAGTCAAAGACGCCAAACAATACCCATTATTAAATAATAAGTTGTTATACATCAGGGCATGTACAAAATCCTCATATTTCTATTACATCATTTCCTGCCTAAAATCCGGCAGCATAACCGCTACGCTTCATCTTTAGAAAGTAACTGATCTTGTACCGATTCGGTAATTCCTGTGAGAACTGCCATTCTACTTAAGTACCCAGGAAAGACTGGATGAACCGACTAGGTCCACTCACTTCCAGCTTCCTTAGATAGTACCTACGTACACAGTACGTATCAGCTCCTTTCTTCACTACTGCTATCTTGTCATAATTTCGGCAGCATAACGGCGTCTCTTAAAATTCTCAAAATTTACTTTGACATAACCTCCCTGTAATGGGTTATTTATTGGGATGAGATTCGAGGGAATCTCAGTAGTAATAATCATAACAATATATATAATGTAGTGTGATAGTTCTTGCTTGTGATTGTGTACAGATAAGTATGCCGCGTGCTTCCATACTCAATAACATATGATCATAGCATTGCAGTAGAGCTTCAGACATAACATATAAGACAACAATCCAACCAAACAATAGCACATCCAATCACAAAGTCATTACATAAAATCTAGGATTAGTTACTACCTCAAAAGCTTAGCAGAACTCTAGAATCTCTATACTGATTTCAACTCTGCCAGAACTTCCTTTCTTCTTTCTTACTTGCACCTTCTCTCTCTAGAACTTCTTTCTCCCTCTTAAATGGCTCTTAGGCTGTGATGAATGAAGAGCAAGGGGGCTATTTATAGTTTTGATGGATGTCATTTCCGTAATTTCCAAGAGCTCTGAACTTGTGGCTACCGTTTTTCTGGAATTTCTTATTTTCTTTATTCCCTTTACTGCATCATCATGACATCATTCGAGGGACACCTCATGGGGATACCTAATATGTCACATGGCACAAATGCAGGCTCCTGGGACACCTTATAAGCTGACTCAGCATTTCCAGATAGTTCCAGAGTCTTGCACCGGAATACACGGCTGAGATCGTGCCACGTGTCCTTAACTTTTTCTTCCTCATCTATATTGGCACCATATGGCATCTTGCTGGCACCTTTCATGCCATCCAATGCTATCCAGATAAGTCCAGGACTTTATCTGATCACTTCCTCGGTTATCGTGCCGATCGAGTAACTCTACTTTATTAAAAAGTCACTAAAACATTATTTTAATGTCACATTTCCTCACATAATTCATGGGCTACGTTTTTGAGCTTTGGAATGTCATCTTGGATCTCTAATCAAGCTCAAGTACTCTGATGGCTCGATTCCCAAGAAACATCCCTTGGCAAATTACCAAAATACCCCTGGGTGCCCTTTCCTGCACTAACTTAACCCTAAGGGTAAAATCGTCATTTTACACCTTTCTGTACCCTGTCAGGGCGTATACTGACTCTGACTAACTTTATCTGTATGTGCCTTAGCTTCTAAGCCTGTCCAGAATGACCAGAATGCCCTACATTCATTTATTACCCTTTAGTACAACACAGGGGCATTTTCGTAATTTTGCACTTTTTCGGGGTTCCACCGGACACTGGCCCACCTATCAGTCCAAAGGAATCTTCCCTGGCAATGTCCATCGAATATTTTAGCTATGATACACCGTTTATACACATCTCCGGACACCGACTCCTTTTATCAGATACACTGGCCGACTGTGTCTAGGCATCCATTTCGGTCATAACAGTCATCTGACTGAGGTCATCCGAACTCATTCAGTCCCAATTTAAATACCGATAAATCTCCCTATCGGATACCTGGAGGCCTCATACTCACGTCTGTATTTACTGATTTGCGAATAACTTTTTCTACAGACCTCCTATCTATATTCTGTCAGTTTCCTGACATCCGCCCCATAAGGATGCATCATCCTGTAATTTCTCACTTATATATGAAATCTAGGATATCCGGTAGGAATTTTTATAACTTTTGGACTATCAGCTCAATTTTGGTTATCTGGAGTCCTGAGAAAATTCCTGTATTAAGCTGGATTACTCAGCATCACTTGCTCTATCTACTGGTGAAATCTGGGACTGAAATGCTTTCGGGCAATCCAAACCACTTCTGGCCTAATTTTCTTTAATTATACTTTAGCCCCAGAGAATTTTTCTTCTTTTTAATTAAGTCCCTTTATTTGGCTAAAATTACACTCACATTTTTGTCTACTTTTCCTTTTTAGCCTTAAACTTTCCATAATTGCACTCAAGTCCTTTCCTTTTCTTTCTTTTTCAATTTAACCCCTTTCTTTACGTAAATAACCACATCTTTTTCCTGAAACATAACTCATATATTCCATTCAATCTGTATATACAAATCAGTACAGAAAACTAGGGATATTACATGATTTACATCCTATAACTAGGGCTTGGGAGGTATCCACTGCATGAACTTATTTTATGGAGTGCAGCTCCCTTTCAATCAAACTCATCCTCTTATCCATTCAATTTCCCAAGGCTGCTATCTCAACTAAGATCACATTAGAACTACATAAAGATGAGGGTGGTAATCTTTTTGGATCTCCAGTTTGATGGTCCTCATTAGCCATTTTCTGGAACAAATCCCAGCTTGTTTTTGGGGTCTTATTTCTCAATGAACCATTCACAGCAGCATTCAAGGATACTTTATTTTGGGGTAGTAGACCATCAAAGAAGATATCTACTAAATCAGCCTTAGTGATGTTATGGTGGGGACATCGAGCCAAAAGGTTAATAAATCTTGTCCAATACTCATGCAAAGTCTCCCCATCCTTTTGCATAACATTAGTGATCTCCTTCTTCATCCTAGCAGTCTTGGAGGCTGGGAAAAACTACTCAAGATAAGTGGACTTCAGCTGATCCCATGTAAGAGTGGAGAAATGAGTTGGCAAATTGTATAGCCACTCCTTAGCCTTCCCTTCCAAAGTGAAATGGAAACACCTCCTCAAGACATCATCCAAAGTGGCCATTAGAGGTTTCATCGAAGAACAAATCATGTGCATGGTTTGTAAGTGCCTGTGTGGATATTCTCCTGCAAAACCATGAAATTTAGGTAAGGCTGCAATCAAAGCTCCTTTAATTTCAAAATTAGCCTCCTCAGCATAGAAACCATTAGGATCATAATTCACATGCGAATGATTAATTTCCCTAACACTTCTATTATCTTCTACGTTTATAGGTATTTCACTTTCTCCATTCCCATTATGCCCATTATGATCAGCCATATTTAATTTAGTTTCAGATTCTAGAATACTAGAGGAGGAACTAGATTTTGCTTCTTCTTCTCTAAACTCCCTAAATTCTCTCCTTAGTTTCCTAAGTCTCCTTTCAATTTTAGGTTCAAAAGGAACTAATGTTTCAGTTCTCCTGCGCATGCAATGTAGAAATAGTCAAGAGTAATTAATGCAAACAATCAGATTCAGTTCAGAAGTTGCACAGCAGAAAATTTTCAGTCGGTCGCGACAAAAGTGTATGTTAGTCGTGACTCAAAATTACAGAGAGCAGCAGTCGTGCCAAAAAGGTTTAAATGTCGCGACTGGTTTTCGCAGAGAGCAGTCAGATGTCACAGATAGCAATATGGTCGCGACTCAAAGTGGTTTATGTCGCGACAAAAAGTGACAGAGAGTAATTGTCGCGACTCAGTTTAGGTAATGTAGCGACTCAAAGTCGCAGAGACTAATCTTGCAGAAAGTAAGAAAAAGATACAGTATGCAATGCAAGTTAAAAACTACTAAAAACTAAAGTGCATTGATAAACAAGGAAAATGACTCAGGTAGGCAATGAAATTGACAAACAATTACTAGGGAACCAATTGCTTGGCTCCCCGGCAACGGCACCATTGACGAGGCCCTCGGATTGTCGTAGTCTGAGCCATCAAAATTAAGTGAATTGCACCCTAATAATGTAGTATAAGGCACAACCCTATCGTTCTTCTCAATGAGCCTTTCTAAAGGAATCCTAGCAAATTGGATGTCAAATTCAGCGGTAAACCTGAGTAAATAGTAAATGGTTTTGTGGTTTTGTTGGTGCAGTAAAATAAAGATGCAGTAAAATAGATGTTTTTGTGTTTTTGTTTAAGATGGAAAATGGTTGGTTTGTGAAAGTAGTATATGATGATAGGCTCTTGATGATGAAAAATATCTATCCTTGCTCTCAATATATATGGAGTTTGAAATTACTAAGTCTTGAATAAAACCTCAATCGATCGATTGAGTCCAGAACCCTAATATTCTTTAAACTCCTTTGATCAAAGCTAGTTTAAAGACTATTATTGAACTGCTAAGGATCACTTAGTGTGTAATTTAAACCAGGTGGAAGAATGCTCTCGAATAAGCGTCGATCGACTAACCCTAGAATTCAAGCAATCGAATCAATTAGCAATGATCGTTGACAACCGTTAACTAGCTTAAACTCAAAACTGAAATATTGTATTTAAACCAGCATTCAAACATCCAAAGTAAATTACAATTGTCTAATATGAGAATAATCAATCGATATTCAAAACTTGTTCATATGATGAAAAACCCTAGATTTAGAAGCAATCATAATATGACAAGATGTAAATTAGAACAGAAGAAACTCCTCGTTTCAGTCCGTGAGCTCAAGATATTAGATCCATCACCAAGAGATTAAAGGTCTAGCCTCTCATGACTTCTGCTGCACTGCAATCGCTGTTCAGACGTGATGCCATGAAGAAACGATGAAGAGATGAAGGTGAATAGTGTAGAAAGATGGAAGATGAGTGGAAAGTGTGTGGAGAGCGCTCGAATACTGCTTCTTAGCCTAATCAGGTCTAAAAACCAGCCTCCTCTTGACTGCAGCCTCCCCCTTCTTATAACAGCATGACCTAATTCAAAACATACAGTTTCAGCGATTTTGTACTTTTAGTTGCGACCAGATATATTTGTTGGTCGCGACCTATGAACAGTGAGAATCTTCCCGAATAATTATGGGTCGCGACCTTAGGACTCTTTGGTCTCGACTAAATAGCACAGAGGCGTGGTTCCACTTTCATTGACTTTTGATTTCTTTCCTGGTCCTTGTTCTCTTCCAAAGTATCTGCAATTCAACATAAAAGCTCATTATAAAAGTCCAAATCAGTAGATAACAGAATATATGCAGTTTGGAAGAGTTATTTTACCATTTTACCCTCTAATTAGCACATTGCCACGCATAATCATGTAATACACAAAAGTACAATTTAAGGCATAAAATGAATGGTAAAGTTATTATAAAACTCTCAAAATTGTCATAGAAACCATATATAAAATATGTCTTATCACATCACCAGAAATTCAAAATGCCCATAACGAGCTCTAAAAGCAGTCTTTGAGATGTCATCTGACTTAACTCTCAGCTGATGGTAGCCTGATCTCAAGTCAATCTTGGAGAATAAACTGGCTCCAACCAACTGATCTAGTAGGTCATCAATTCTGGGGAGAGGATACTTATTCTTGACTGTAATCTTATTCAATTCCCGGTAGTCAATGCATAGCCTTAGGCTGCCATCCTTCTTCTTGACAAATAGCACTGGAGCACCCCATAGTGAAACACTGGGTCTTATGAAACCCTTCTCCAATAGCTCCTCAATCTGCTTTTTCAATTCAATCATTTCATTGGGAGCCATTCGGTATGGGGCTTTGGATACTGGTCCAGCTCTAGGTACAATATCAATCGCAAACTCTACTTCTCATTCTGAAGGTAATCCCTGAATCTCCTTTGGAAAGACTTCAGGAAATTCATTGACTACTGGAATCTCATCAATTCCTTCTTCCACTTCTGTTTGGACAAAAAATAATACCATATATCCTTGACATCCTTTTCGCAGACATTTATCTGCCTGAGCCTCCGTTACAAAATTTAGTCGTACTTCTGGACTCACATTTACTAGTTTTGGTCTAAGAACTAGTGTCTTGTTCTTGCAGTCTAGCATTACATTATTGGAGGATAACCAATTCAAACCAAGTATGACATCGATCTCCCTGAAAGGCATGCATATCAAGTCTAGGGTGGTACAATAGTGCTCATACCGCACAAGACTATTCAAACAAGCATAAGACGTAACTACCCTAGCATTGGTGGGAGTTATCACATATATATCATAATGCAACTTACTAATCAGAAGGCCTAGGCATTTAGCACACTTATAGGAAATAAAGGAATAACTTGTATCCGAATCAAACAGAGCAATCACAGTATGATCATTGAGATAAATTGTACCTTGGATCATCTCAGGTGATCGCTGGGCGTCCTCCCTGGTGAGTGCAAATACTCATCCTTGTGTCCTTGGCCTTTGATTAGTTGCAGCTTGAGGGTATTCCCTAGAAAAATGTTCGGGCTTTCCACAAGTATAGCAAACATTCTGGCCCATTAAACATGGTCTATCACCATGATTCTTCCCATATTTGTCACATGCTCAGGCCCTTGAAACTCTGTTGTTAGACCTTCCACGGAAATTTTCTCTATTTGGCCTCGTGTTCTGCCATGGTCATTTTCTTTTTCTGTAGCCGCTACCACTTGCAACTTCTTGGTTTCGACTGGCCTTTTCAGGAGTTGCCTATTCGTTGCTTCCCGATCTGAATAGCATCCGGTGATTCATACTAGTTTCAACAATACTGTATGCCTCCACGGCCTTATTAAATTGGCTGTATTGTTGGGGAGTTAACTTTTCCTTCAGTGTAGAGTTCAACCCTATAATCATCCTTTCCGTCATCCAGCGCTCATCATCAACTTAGGTAGGTAGAATACTGAGATAGTCGAATAAATTTAGCAAGGTATTCATCAAACGACTCCTTCTCTCCTTGTCTCAGTACAAGGAATTATGCTTCTCTTTCATCTCTGACCGGCTGAGGGAAATATTTTTCTAGAATTGTTCAAGAAACACTTCCCAAGTGGTTGGAATGATTCTTGCTTGTAGAAACAGTTCAGTATTCTTCCACCACCTATCAGCATCCTTTTCTAATTGGTAAACGGCCATTTGAGCCTTCATCTCAGTCGGGCAATCAAGTACTTTAAAGATTTTCTCCAGTCTGCTAATCCAATCCTATGCTATCTGTACATCAAATGTTCCTTCGAACACTGGAGGATTATGCTTGCAAAACCTAATCATCCACTGTTGGATGCTAACTACATCCCCTCTCTGATCAGCCCGTCTCTATGGCTGCTGCTGTACTCTCTTTGGTTCTCTACTGGCTGTTCTTGAAGGCTCTAGGGGCCTTAAGTTGCTTACTGCTTCTGCTACTGCTGCAGCTATGGCGGCATTTCTCTCCTGCTCATTGCGTGCCTGAGCTGCCGCATCTCTTCAATCATCTTTTGCTGTTGTTCTAATCAATCTAAAATTATTTGATTAAGATTTCCCGTCTCTCTTGGTTCCTCTGTTGGAACAGTTCTTCTTGTTTGAACCATTTTGTCTTACTATTTAACAAGAGGGGAATACGATAAGTAACATAATTAACATTCCATTCAAAACATATCGTATACATATAGTCAGTAAAGTTATACATCCTTTGCCATATGAAACATCCTTCCTTAGACCCTTCAGAGTACACTTACGGAAGCAATCTTAACTTTATTAGTTCTCTCCTGTCCATAATCCTGGCAGAAAATAACTGTACTGATTCGTAATTCCCCATGAGAACTACCATTCTACGTAAGTACCCAGGAAAGACTGGATGAACCGGCTAGGTCCACTCACTTCCAGCCTCCTTAGACAGCACCTACGTACACAGTACTTTGTATAGTCTACCAGCATAACGGCATTTTCTAGAAAATATCTTTGAATCTTAACCTTAACCTTAACCTTAAAAACATGAAATTTTCCATTAATTGTTCCAGCACACATAACCAATCTCTTTGGCATTTCATACATTCATATACATTATGGGGTTATGCCATAATTATTTGATACATTTATTTCATCATTTACTATTATACCTTTTCATCATGAACATTGTTGCTCTAACTTGTCATATAACAACATTACATGCAACAATTCGCACATTTATTACATAATATTCAAATCTTCCAATTCCCAACCTCTCTTCATGCCTCTTTATCTTCTTTACTCATTCGTAAACCTGTGGGTTTGGGATTACATGGATGGGGTGAGATTTCTGGGGAAATCTCAGTAGCAAACGGTACTAAACAATGCATGCATTAAAGTAATTACTTGTGCTTGCTTGTGAAAGTGTTATCATAGTGTGATGAGCATGCTTCCATGTAACATATGAAATACAATTGGCCAAGGTAATCATAGAAACAGAGCTTCAATCATATACACATATGCACACAAATCAACAAAGTCATAGCATAATCAAGCATAACATTCAATACATACAAGTTTAGGGTAAGTTTACTACCTTATTGCTTTACTTCTTTCCACTTTAACTTTGCTTCTTCCTTCTTACTTTTCCTTGCTATGTGGCTGCCCTCTTTTGAGCACACCAAGCAAATCCTAACATCACATTACCATCCAACCATTACAATCTAACTTCTCTTGAACACTAAGCTTACTTTAAGTAACATAACATCCTTTAATCTTTACCAATTGACTTGACCTTTGAATCAATTGATGTCTTGACCTTACCCTACACAATTTGGCCTTTTGAATCCATTTAAGAACTCAAAACAACCAAATTCCAGCAACTATGCACTGTTCCAGACAGATTTGAAAAGCATGCATAATTCTTTCAAAAATTCTCATTTTGATTCAATGCTTCCCATACTTGTTCCTCCACTTTTCCCCCCGCACAAAATCTCATTTTAAGACCATTGGAAGCATCAAAATCATGAAATTCAAATCACTGTTCACGCGAGTGAACAGTACCCGGGAGGAATTTTCAACATTATAACCTTTAATTCCAATGGTTTCCAAGGTTCAAAACCTTTCCAATCCTACACAAAATCATCATATAAACTCAATGGAAGCATTAAATCATTGAAATTCCATTTCCTTCTATTATGAACAGTGCAAACCGAAATGGTAAAGTCAAGAACATCAACTTACTTCACAACCAAGCATGTAACTAACTTGTTTAAGCTTGTCTTAACTATCTATGACTTAAAACTCATATTCCTTTCACATATACACAAAAATTCCAGCAGCATTTCCCCAATATTTAAGCCTAAAAATCACTTAAACTCAATCACAAACCATAAGAATAAAAGGTAGAAGCAAGGAGACAACTTACCTTACTTGCTCCTTCAAGACCCTTGCTTCTTCCTTGCTTTCTTCCACTTTCTTTCTCTAGAACTCACTTCTCTTTCTAAAGGAGCTCTTGGGTGTGAAGAATGAATGGAAAGGGGGGTATTTATAGCAAAAGTCATGTGCCATTTGAAGGCTAAGATCACTTTGGAAACTATTTGATCTAATGGTTAAAGGTTTGATCTTGGAATGTCTTTTCACTTTTCACTCAAGACCTTACCACCATGACATCACTAGCATGGCCTCCCTTGGTACACCTAACCCTTCCTCTTTTTGGGTGCCATTCTTGTGTCCTTGTGGGTCCCACCATGTGCAACACCTAATTCTTACTTTATTCTCTTTTTCTTTCTTTTCAAAAATCCATAAATTATTTATTATTTGGACTTGGGCTCCAAGATAACTTTTGGGCCTTATTGGACTGGCCTAGGACGAAATATTGGGCCTCTTTTAGGCCAATAGCTAACTGGCCCAAATCCCAATGTACTTTCCTCATACCGATATCCGTAACTTACCCTGATCTTAGCATAAATGCTAAACATCTCTTTTAATTGTTCTAACATTTTTAGAAATTCATTCTAATATAAAATGAATTCTCTACAAAGTTTCGTATTTTTCTGAGACCCAGAAGTCCTGTTAAAAATTACATATGTTTCCTTTAACCCTTTATCGGTGTCATTTTTCATCGTAAATTCCATAATTAATTCTACAGGACTCCTTTTTGACTTCTGTCAACTCCATAAATTCTCATATTAATTATAATAATTTACTATCAAATTTCCTCTGATATCCATCCATTGTGTGAAATGACCAAAATGCCCTCCATTTACTTCTGGTTTCTTAGGGCATCACAGTGGCATTTTCGTAATTTTGCACTTTGGCTCTTAGACTTTCTTCCTCTTCCAATTAATCATTTTCTTTACATAAACATGGCCACATATTTTCCTAAACATCTCATATATTTTATTCAATCTGTACATATAACTTAGTACAGAAATTAGGGATGTTACATTTCTCTCCCCCTTAAAATAAATTTCGTCCTCGAAATTTACTTGTACCTTAGTCAACAATCTTAAATATACATCCTCTTTAAATCTCATATAACTACTGGGTTCTATCTTTACTTTAGACCTTCTTCTCTAGGTCTCTTTAGCCTTTTAATCTTTTTATCCTCATCTGGAGGATTTATCTGCTCATACTTTTCTGTTCTCAAAACATATGGGGTTCTCTTCTTTGTTTCTCAGGCATACTTCTATAAAACTTTTGAATATCAGCACTCAGACTTTAACTTGGACTCTGTCTTTGTTTAAAGAAAACTAAGTTCAGTCTGTATAATATAGGCTATATGAGGAAAATCATTATAAATAATTTTTCTGGATGATTTTATCAACTAGTGAAGCTTCCTTACCTTAACTTCGTCTTTGGCATTCATCTTCCCAAAGAGATACTATATTGTACTCATATCTCATGGCTCATTACTTTCCTTAGCCTAGGTCTAACTGCGACCTTGGGATCTAACTACAATCAACCGTCAGCCTCTTCAGAATCTAACTGTGACTCTGGAACTGTTAGGATCTAACTGCGACCCTAGAGCCATGCTAGGATCTAACTGTGACCCTCCAGAATCTAACTGCGATTCTGTATATCTCCCGAAGATCTTAAACCAACAGACTAAGTTATAGGGTTCACCGCTTCTACTTGTTGATAACTCAATAAAAATTTAGAAATATTATGTTCAGTAGCCCATATTATTGCCCAAAACTTTACTTATTTCCTCTCTTACTCAGGAGTTCCTTCTCATCTTTCTCTTACTGTGGCTTACCATGCCTTGTGCAATCATGGTTTAACCACCTGCCATTACATTCCGCTGCTATGGCCTCATCATAACTTCTCATGTAAATCTGTGCTCTAACTGCGAGCCATTTGAACTATGCTCTAACTGCGATCACACTGCATCAGATCTAACTCTTATCTGAAGAGTGATCCGTACTCATATGAATCTAGTCTCTATCTCAGAGTCATTTGTTTCAAATCTAACTCTTTCTGTATACCATTCCTTTCAATAGAAATGGCTCTGAGTACTGCATTCGCAAGCCTATAGAAAAACCTGAATCACCCCAATCATAAATCATATCAGAATATCATATCATAACTTATCGTTCCATAAACTGAGACTATCTATCATCCTCAATACATTCCTTATTGCATATCATATGGTATGGGAGCAACAAAATTTTCTCATAACTTCCTCACCATATATACTCTACCCTGCATATACTACAAAATGGGAGTATTCATCATGGCATACTCTAACATGCATGTCATTATATGACAACTGCAAGGAGATGTAACTATTCATCATCATAATTTGCTCAACCATCCATCAGACATTGTAATGAACTAAGTAAGCCTCAAAACATATTTCCTTTATCATATTGCCTATCATATCCTGATCAATCATCCTGAAACATCTATCTATTTCACTTAGGCTGCCATGCTACCCTCTTATCAGGGTATAGACTCAACCCTTCTATCGAATATGGGAGTTACTTTATCTTTAGAACCATGGCTATCTTTCTTTTTCTAATCTTGCTTACAGCTACTGCTCTATTGAACTTCTGTGACTACCTGAGAAAAACTTTTTCTTTATAACATGAAATTCAACCCATTAACTGACTTCTTAGTCATTCAACTCTCATTGCTCATGTGGATGAACTTGGCTACATATTTCATCAAAGGGTTCCTCTTTCTCTTTTTAACCCTTAGCCTTATGCTTATCTCTATTTAACTGAGAGGAATACTTTTCATAATCTTACTCAAGAATTACTTCTCAGGTGAGCGGAATAGTCTCCATTTCTCTAGAGCAACTTTGGTATCTTTCTACTATCTCTTAACTCTTTCTACGCGTATACATCAGTCTCAGTCTACTCTTGACCGGACTATGGTTCCTTCCTGGTCTTTTTCTTGATTCTAACCAACTTAGATCACATAAATCTCATTCATCATCTAGCACCATTTCTTATGTGTTCTAATAGCCCAGCACCCTTCCACATAGATATTGTCCACTTTTCCCTTAAGCAGCCCTGAGGCCACACGAGAGCACGATTTTGTTCTCCAGGCACATGAGGACTTTAACCCCTTAGGCACCCGAAAACGCGTCCTCTGGGTATTAGAGCTACGCAGATAAAGATATTATCCCCTTTCCCCTTAGGCAGGCACCTCTGGGCCCACAGGAGGTCAGGGTTTTGTTCCCCAGCACTGCCTGCCTACCACTCGTGCCTGCCTACCCCCATTGGGGCGCTTGGTGACGAGGGCGCTTGGTGAGTACTGGAAATGCGTTCATGAGGGAGAGGTATCCACACCCTTATAAGGCATGCTTCGTTCACCTCCCCAACCGATGTGGGACTAATATCCTATTTCAGGGACTTTAACTTTCGAGAACTTGAAGCCATATGTTAGGCTTATTTCTTGCGCAAGCCTTATCCTAACTTTTGATTCTTTTGTTCATAAAAGACTAACTGAACAAAGTCTTTCCAAATGTAGATCTACTCTTGATAGTCACGTAGAGGATCTACTTCTGAACATCATCTTAGACTAGCATGTATCTCTATTTCTCATACTATTTAGCTTGCCTACATCATGTGCTAAACCTCTAACTGATAACCTTCAGTGAGGCTGGCATCTTCATCCTTCATCAAATCCCTGCGTATCTTCATTGTGACCTGAGTATGAACTAGGCACAACGCATCCATGAACTTTAGTTACTACCATCTCATTGTACTTGTCATGACTGGACAGCTCTACATTATTTAGTCACGACCTCGGGTAACCTTTCGTTATGACCTAACTTCTCGAGGACTTATAGCTGTGTCCCAAACTGCTTTACATCTAACCTGGATCTAACTTGCTTTAAACATTCCCTTATAATGTTCTTGTCTAGTTTTTACCCTAGTAATGGCCGATCCTTACACATTAGTTGTGAACCATTTGCCAAAAGCTCACTTAGCTTTACATGCCACGTAGGGTATATGGCAATATCTGGCTTATGGATATCTCATATCATGCTACTAACATGAAAACTTAATCCAGGTCAATGCCCTCTATCACATCTCTGTTTATCATCCTTGCAACGGCATTGAGGAACTGCAGCTAAACTGACTGCTCTTGATTTCTACTTCATTCCATCCCTTAACCTAAACTAAGTAGTTCACTTCCCACAGCCTTTCTTGAGACTAGTATAGTCACATTGTCTATCTTTCATAAAGAAGGTTGGGGTAGATTAGGCTAGGAACATCCCTTTAATCTTTATATATAACCTCGTATATTCCTGGACTGAGATAATAGGAAGGGATGTCACAGATTGTAACTGGTTCTTAGGCTACTCATATCAAACTTATCCTCAAACTCTAGTAGAGGAGGAATAATATCTGGCCTACCTATAATTCAGTATCAGTTCTCAGCTTCCTCAACCGTACTCTGTCCTCTCATCGGAGGAATATAGCTTATATCAGGGTTAGAGAGCACTCTATCAAACTCATCCTGTACATAATTACTAGACCCATCATTATCTAGTGCAGCATTATCTGATGCATACACAACATCTAACTGAATTTCTCATAATCTCCAGACTATAAATCTGAGTCTACAAAAATATGCATGGGGTACCTTACTATAAACCTTCCTGATTGAGTCTCTTATGCTGTCATCTGAACTCTCTTCACTACCTGAAGAGTCAAAGTCTAGGTGTACCTCATCTTTATACAGCATTACAAGTTAGGGGTCTCACTGATTAACTGATGTTCCAGGCTTAACCTTATGAATCACCATGTCTACTACGGTAATATTTGCTCTGTGTTATATCGTTGCGACCAAAAGTCTTCTCTCATCGTGACTTATGACTTAACTTGTTGTAACTTGGACATCTGGCATCCTCACTATAGTATCTGGTCACAACACGATACCTCGAGCTACTCTTGCAGCTTCCTTAGTTGTGAACTGATCAGCTTCTGTCTCTATCCATAGAGGAAATTTCTTCTTAAACATTATTCTACTTAGTCCAGCCACATTGTTTTAATAAACAAGAGACCTCGACTGTATCGACTGACTAAGATTAGCCTATCGTAATCATATACTTCGTAAGACTAAAAAGGTCGGGGTACAGTCTCATTCATCTGGGTGTCACTGTCTTCTGTCTAAACCTTTCCAAGTAGTGAACACCATCCCTATATCATACTCTAGGGAGAGAACCATTCAAATTTCTCATTTGTCTAAGGGGTCAGTCTAACTAAACCAGAGCATCACTGAGCCAGAACCTTCTGTTTCTGTGCCAGAATCTTATGCTCTGAGCCAGAACCCTTTGTTCTGTGCTAACTTTATTTTGTATTAACGCTAGAAATCATCTGTTCAGAGCATTTCCTAAGCCAGAATCCTTTGCTCTGATACCAAAATGAAACATCCTTCCTTAGACCCTTCAGAGTACACTTACGGAAGCAATCTTAACTTTATTAATTCTCTCCTGTCCATAATCCTGGCAGAAAATAACTGTACTGATTCGGTAATTCCCCATGAGAACTACCATTCTACGTAAGTACCCAGGAAAGACTGGATGAACCGGCTAGGTCCACTCACTTCCAGCCTCCTTAGACAGCACCTACGTACACAGTACTTTGTATAGTCTACCAGCATAACGGCATTTTCTGGAAAATATCTTTGAATCTTAACCTTAACCTTAACCTTAAAAACATGAAATTTTCCATTAATTGTTCCATCACACATAACCAATCTCTTTGGCATTTCATACATTCATATACATTATGGGGTTATGCCATAATAATTTGATACATTTATTTCATCATTTACTATTATACCTTTTCATCATGAACATTGTTGCTCTAACTTGTCATATAACAACATTACATGCAACAATTCGCACATTTATTACATAATATTCAAATCTTCCAATTCCCAACCTCTCTTCATGCCTCTTTATCTTCTTTACTCATTCGTAAACCTGTGGGTTTGGGATTACATGGATGGGGTGAGATTTCTGGGGAAATCTCAGTAGCAAACGGTACTAAACAATGCATGCATTAAAGTAATTACTTGTGCTTGCTTGTGAAAGTGTTATCATAGTGTGATGAGCATGCTTCCATGTAACATATGAAATACAATTGGCCAAGGTAATCATAGAAACAGAGCTTCAATCATATACACATATGCACACAATTCAACAAAGTCATAGCATAATCAAGCATAACATTCAATACATACAAGTTTAGGGTAAGTTTACTACCTTATTGCTTTACTTCTTTCCACTTTAACTTTGCTTCTTCCTTCTTACTTTTCCTTGCTATGTGGCTGCCCTCTTTTGAGCACACCAAGCAAATCCTAACATCACATTACCATCCAACCATTACAATCTAACTTCTCTTGAACACTAAGCTTACTTTAAGTAACATAACATCCTTTAATCTTTACCAATTGACTTGACCTTTGAATCAATTGATGTCTTGACCTTACCCTACACAATTTGGCCTTTTGAATCCATTTAAGAACTCAAAACAACCAAATTCCAGCAACTATGCACTGTTCCAGACAGATTTGAAAAGCATGCATAATTCTTTCAAAAATTCTCATTTTGATTCAATGCTTCCCATACTTGTTCCTCCACTTTTCCCCCGCACAAAATCTCATTTTAAGACCATTGGAAGCATCAAAATCATGAAATTCAAATCACTGTTCACGCGAGTGAACAGTACCCGGGAGGAATTTTCAACATTATAACCTTTAATTCCAATGGTTTCCAAGGTTCAAAACCTTTCCAATCCTACACAAAATCATCATATAAACTCAATGGAAGCATTAAATCATTGAAATTCCATTTCCTTCTATCATGAACAGTGCATGAACAGTGCAAACCGAAATGGTAAAGTCAAGAACATCAACTTACTTCACAACCAAGCATGTAACTAACTTGTTTAAGCTTGTCTTAACTATCTATGACTTAAAACTCATATTCCTTTCACATATACACAAAAATTCCAGCAGCATTTCCCCAATATTTAAGCCTAAAAAATCACTTAAACTCAAGCACAAACCATAAGAACAAAAGGTAGAAGCAAGGAGACAACTTACCTTACTTGCTCCTTCAAGACCCTTGCTTCTTCCTTGCTTTCTTCCACTTTCTTTCTCTAGAACTCACTTCTCTTTCTAAAGGAGCTCTTGGGTGTGAAGAATGAATGGAAAGGGGGGTATTTATAGCAAAAGTCATGTGCCATTTGAAGGCTAAGATCACTTTGGAAACTATTTGATCTAATGGTTAAAGGTTTGATCTTGGAATGTCTTTTCACTTTTCACTCAAGACCTTACAACCATGACATCACTAGCATGGCCTCCCTTGGTACACCTAACCCTTCCTCTTTTTGGGTGCCATTCTTGTGTCCTTGTGGGTCCCACCATGTGCAACACCTAATTCTTACTTTATTCTCTTTTTCTTTCTTTTCAAAAATCCATAAATTATTTATTATTTGGACTTGGGCTCCAAGATAACTTTTGGGCCTTATTGGGCTGGCCTAGGACGAAATATTGGGCATCTTTTAGGACAATAGCTAACTGGCCCAAATCCCAATGTACTTTCCTCATACCGATATCCGTAACTTACCCTGATCTTAGCATAAATGCTAAACATCTCTTTTAATTGTTCTAACATTTTTAGAAATTCATTCTAATATAAAATGAATTCCCTACAAAGTTTCGTAATTTTCTGAGACCCAGAAGTCCTGTTAAAAATTACATATGTTTCCTTTAACCCTTTATCGGTGTCATTTTTCACCGTAAATTCCATAATTAATTCTACAGGACTCCTTTTTGACTTCTGTCAACTCCATAAATTCTCATATTAATTATAATAATTTACTATCAAATTTCCTCTGATATCCATCCATTGTGTGAAATGACCAAAATGCCCTCCATTTACTTCTGGTTTCTTAGGGCATCACAGTGGCATTTTCGTAATTTTGCACTTTGGCTCTTAGACTTTCTTCCTCTTCCAATTAATCATTTTCTTTACATAAACATGGCCACATATTTTCCTAAACATCTCATATATTTTATTCAATCTGTACATATAACTTAGTACAGAAATTAGGGATGTTACACCATACTAGTCTTTCATACATTACATACATACATTGAGGTCTTTCATACACTACATACATACATTAAGAACATTACCATTTCTAAACATACCCTAATCTTTCTTAAAGTTGATTCTACTATAGTCCTCGACCATAAAAATCCAGTCTAGAATACTTTTGTATACTTCTTCGTCAAAATACTGATCCAGTCTTGCTCTCCAGATCTGGGTGGTAGGTAAAATATCATCCATGATATTAGTCCAGTCGTCTAGGGTAAGTACATCTGGACCACAAGCTAAGTAGGCTTGTCTAACTCTAACTATAAAGTCTTGGTAGATCCTATAATCCTGATTTACTTCTCTATCCAAGAGTCGTCCTAAATCATACAGCTACCGGGCTAGTTCCACAGCTTTCTCAAATCATTCTGCATTCATATTTTCTCCAGGAATTAACTCTATGATTTGGTCTTTCAAACAGATTTCTACTGTTGGAACCTTCGGCTGACTAGGACCTGGGATATCTGGGTCCACCGACTGTCTAGGAGTATGTCTTGCTGTGTCCCCAACCTGAGAACAATGATCATTAGGTTGTACTGGTTGGGTTAAGGCTATGTCTCCCCGATCTGTCTCCATATCAGTATCTGCTATGCTCGGGGGTACCACACTTATAGGAATGGCTGGGATAGGTTCCTCCCTCTGGATCCCCTCCGGTATCTCAATCATAAGGTTTGATCCTACTGAGAAACTATCCACTTAAGAGTCACTAACCATAGGAGGTGTCTACAGATCAGAATCATTATTCATTATCTCCTCCTCTTCCTCTGATCTCACTCCAGAATTATTCAGACTAGAGACCTCTGGCCTAGGATCCCCTTGGTTCACTGTGGTTTTGGATCTGGGTCTACTTCTAGCCATCCTGTAAACACTAACTTAGAGTCAATTATAACTATTTTCCATTATATATCTATCTAAAAATTATCTATTCAGAGCATTTCCTAAGCCAGAACCCTTTGCTCTAATACCAAAATGTAACATCCTTAATTTCATTCCTAACTAAACTTAATTGGAAGTATCTTAGATCATTGGAATACCATTTTACCTCAAAAACATGAATTTACAAAAGTTAGGTTATCGGGGACTATTCACTTTTACTGTTCACTTGGTAATTCCAGATTACACCATGAACTTTGGAAATTCATAATTAAATCTAGAAAAATTAAAATGAGGTGGTTCTAATTTCTAATGAAATCTATTTCATGAAAATTTGAAGGAAAAATATGAAATTGAGGTTTCCTTGTCCAAATGAAATCAGTTTATTCGTTGAAAAACACTGTTCATTTGGCAAATTTGAAACTTCCAGATTTTGAGTCCCGTTTTCAAAAATTCATTTCTTTTCGTATACTTATCCAAATGAGGAGTGTTACATATGGATTTAAATCTCCAAATGTGTACTTTAAGCTCATAAAATTTCATAGGAAAAGTCATTCATCTGATATATGAAAATCGCGCATGAACCTTACTGCCTCTCAGGACTCGTCTTATCTTGATCCAGATTTTAGGTCTAGTTTTGAAAAATCATATCAATTTAAAAACTTAACCAAATTAGGAGTTCTTGGTGTCCAATTAAATATCTGGATCTTAGCTATTTGCATGCCAAATTTCATGTGAAAACTCATCGGATAAGTCACTTAAACTATAGATGGAAGTACACTACCTCGGATAGGATTGTGAGTAGCATACATCATACACACATAAACATCAACTTGTAAGGAAAGTGCACACTCTTTAAATTATATACAGTCATCATCTACATTTACTCTCTTGCCTTAAGAAGATCCAGCACCTAGAGCATGGTTATTTATATGGAAGGAATGAGATTTCATGGAAATCTCAATAGCAAGTCATACAAACTATAAGGTTATGCATGCTTGATTAAATGCCTAACATATTATCATGCAATGGGAGCTACTTCATAAACATACATAGGCAAACTCTAACATGCATATTGTCATGACATAGGTTGCAAGGAGTTGCAAATATTCATAACTCATCATCATTGAAACATCCTTCCTTTCATATGTCTTAGGGACCATTCAGTAGCATTTAGAACCACTTTCAAGGTCATTGAAGTCCAATACCCCAATCTGGAATTTTACTCTTATCGAGTACTGTTCACTTGAAAATTCCAGATGAGTGACCTGACTTCGAAAAATCATAACTAATTCTAAAAAAATCGAAATGAAGTGGTTCCAATTTATAAATGAAGCTAACTCAATTATATTTCAGGAAAAAATAACTCATTGACCATTAGTTGACCAAGTCAACGTCAGTCAACGTGTCAACTTTACTGTTCATCCCACGTTTTTCTCCCTGAATCCAGCATTCTGGTCCCAACTTTGATAATTTATATATCCTTTTGTAGACATCCAAATGATACGTTTTATATATCAAATTAAATCTTGGTATGTATACTATATACCATAAGACTTTCATACATTTATTCATCCATTTACTATTTTTAATCATTTATCAAACATGACTAGGTTACCACGTGTTACTGTTCACAGTGGTAAATTTTAGCATTTCTACTTTGCATACATATGCATATATCCATCATACATCAGTCAAACATGCAAAACAATATTTATTATTAATTAATAAATTGTTATACATCTGGGCATGTACATAAACTCTCATACTGCTATTACATCCTTTTCTGCCTGAAATCCGGCAGCATAACCGCTACGCTTCATCTGTACAAAGAACTGAACCGTACTGATTCGGTAATCCCCTCATGAGAACTACCATTCTACGTAGTACCCAGGAAAGACTAGATGAATCGGCTAGGTCCACTCACTTCTAGCCTCCTTAGACAGCACTACTTACACAGTACTTATCATATACTGATGTTCAGTCTTTACTTCGGCAGCATAACGGCGTCTCTTAAAATTCCCAGAATTCATTTTGAGATAACCTCCCCTGTAATGGTTTACTTATTGGGATGAGATTCGGGGGAATCTCAGTAGCAACAATCATAACAATATATGTAATGCAGAGTGACAGTGCTTGCTTGTGATTGTGTACAGATAAGTATGCTGCGTGCTTCCATGCTTAATAACATATGATCATAGCATTATAGCAGAGCTTCAGACATAATATATAAGACAACAATCCAACCAAACAATAGCACAACAAATCACAAAGCCATTACATAAAAGCTAGGATTAGTTACTACCTGGCTAGCTTAGCAGAACTCCACTATCCTTATTCTGCTTCCAGCTCCGCCAGAACTTCCTTTCTTTCTTTCTTCCTCTCACTTTCTCTCTCTAGCACCTCCTCCTCTCTCTAAAATTGCTTGCTTGGCCGTGCATAATGAGGAGCAAGGGGGGGTATTTATAACCTCCTCCAATGGCAATTCTGTAATTACCATGAACTTTGATCCTGCGGTCCTGGTTTTTCCTGGATTTTCTATTTTCTTTAATTCCTCCTTTACTGCATCATGCATGACATCATTGGGAAACCTCACCAGGACACCTCAGCGCCACATTTTCCACATGCTAAAATTCCTGGACACCTCAGCAGCTGACTCAGCAGGCTGACTCACCGGTCCAGTGTCCTGCCTCGTAGTACGTGTCCTCAACCTTTTCTTCTGCCTTTATGTTGGCGCCATGTGTCATCTTACTGGCACCTGTCATGCCTTCCAATGCTATCCAGATAAATCCAGGACTTTATCTGATCACTTCCTCGGTTATCGTGCCAACTGAGTAACTTTACTTTATTGAAACAGCATTAAAATAATATTTTAATGCCACTTTTTCCCACACATTACAGGGCCTACGTTTTTGGGCTCTGGGAATGTTGTCTTGGATCCTGATCAAGCTCAAGTACTCTGATGGCTCGATTCCCAAGAAACAGCCCTTGGCAAATTACCAAAATACCCTTGGGTGCCCTTTCTTGCACTATTTTAACCCTAAGGGTAAAATTGTCATTTTACACCCTTCTATACTCTGTCAGGGTATATACTGACTCTCAGTAACTTTATCTGTATGTACCTTGGCTCCTGGGCCTGTTCAGAATTACCAAAATGCCCTTCATTCATATGTTACCCTTTTGTACAACACAGGGGCATTTTCGTAATTTCGCACTTTTCCGGGGTTCTGCCGGACACTGGCCCACCTATCAGTCCAAGGGTCTTACTGGGCCTTTGTTGGCGCCATTATTGGGCCTTTCTGGGTCCAATACCTTCATGGCACGTATTACGAGGAATCTTCCCCTTTTAATAATTATTGAATATTTTATCTATTATTTACCGTTTATACACATATCCGGACACCGGCTCCTTCTGTCAGAAACACTAGCCTACGGTGTTCAGGCATCCCTGTGAGTCATATCAGTCATCTGACTGAGGTCATCCGAACTCATTCAGTCCCTTTTCAAATACCGATAAATCTCCCTATCGGATCCCCGGAGGCCTCACACTCCCGTCTGGATTTTCTGATTTGCGAATAACTTTTTCTACAGACCTCCTATCGGTATTCTGTCAGTTTCCCGACATCCGCCCCATAAGGACGTATCATCCTGTATTTTCTCACCTAGATCTGAAATCTAGGATATCCGGTATGAATTTTTATAACTTTTGGACGATCAGTCCATTTCTGGCTATCTGGAGTCTTCAAAAATTCCTGTATTAAGCCAGATTACCGAGCATCACTTGCTCTCTCTACCGGTGAAATCTGGGACTGAAATGCTGTCTGACAGTCCAAACCACTTCCGGCCTGACTTTCTTTAATTACAATTTAGCCCAAGGAACTTTTCTTCTTTTCATTTAAGTCCCTTTTTATTTGGCTAAAATTACACTTAAAGACCCCACATTTTTGTCTACTTTCCTTTTTGGCCTTGAAACTTTCCATAATTGCACTTAAGTCCTTTCATTTCCTTTACTAGGTCTAGGGGCATTATTGTCTTTTCATATTTTACCAGAGTAATCTCTGGCCCTGGTCAACTATCCAGATACCCCTTCTTGACTGTCTAACCTTAGCCAAATGACCAAAATACCCTTTACTCATTCTTCAGTTATTTTATAACATAAGGGCATTTTCGTCATTTTGCATATTTTCCCCGGACACCGGCCCCTCTTACCCCTGAACTGGTATTATGGGCTTGGGCCTTCCCTGGTGTCACTACGGGCCTTAGACAATACTGTATGGCCTCTGGCCATAGTCCGATCATCTCTATTCGGACTGCCTTTCCTTTACCGATTATGACTGTAAATTCCCATCTTCAGGAATTTTTACAGAAAAATCGGGACCTCAAATCAAAATTCTGTGACTCCTCATTCAATCCGGAATCCTTTTCTCTATCTCCCAGTATTTTCAGATATTTTATCCGGACCGGGCTGTTTTGGCCTGAAAAAGCACTCACGCGCATACTTTTCCAAAATGACCATTTTACCCCTGGTCATATTTCTAATTCTTTCATACACCTAGAGACCTCATATGCACATTTCACAGTTCAGTGAAATGATCAGCATAATTTTCTCTATTTTCTGGCAAAATATGGTACTCATCGGCCACCAGTCCGATCTTTCCCATAATTACGATTATGCCCTTGAATTCTCCTTCTGCATCTCTAGGCCTAAAAATTGGGGTGTTACATTTCTACCCCCCTTAAAATAAATTTCGTCCTCGAAATTTACTTGGCATCTTAGTCAACGATCCTGGATATAGCTCTTCTGTATATCCTTTCCTGGTTTATGACTAAGGCTTGGGGCATTCATCCTCTTATACTTATAGACAACTCATTACACTTGTGAGTAGTGTCCATTTTTTTCATATCTTATCCCTTAGAATTTTGATGTATTCTGGGATCTACATCACTCTTCTTACACTTTGCTAATCTCTTAGGAGAGATATTGTTCTTCTGACTTTCTTTCTCCTGATACGAGATCATAAACCAGATAACTTCTCTGACTTTTCTTAGCTGTTCTCATAACTTCATGCATCTATGCCAAACCTTTGTGGCATTTGCACTTTCTTATCCCTTCTTAGGGCTTACATATCATTAGGCTACTCTTGCCTTAGCACCTTTCAATTTAACGTGCTACTGGGTTAGGGCTAGATTACTCTTTATATAGCTTTAGGCCCTAGCAATCTCTTTCTTATAAAACTACGTTCTATCTTTGCTTTGCCTTAGACCCTCTTCTCTAGGTCTCTCTGGCCTTTTAATCTCTCATGACTTGTTATCATGACCACTTTCTTTAGATCCGAAAAGAACTCTTCCATATCATCATCTAGGCATATAGTTCCTTACAGCTCAGTCGCCCTTACAGCTATGGTTCTTCTTAACCATCCTTAGGGTCGACCTCAGGGAATATTGAAGACTCTATCTGGGGTAAGAGCAAATACCTTTCCTAGGGATGTCAGCATTCTTAGGCAACCTCTTGCAAAGTGGCCATTCTTACCACAACTGCTTTGCCCTGCTCGACACTCCCATGTGCCATGGCTCTTTCCACCACATTGACATCTCTACTCTCCAACCTGATCCTTACCTTGATCAGTCCCTTGTCTGAACTATCGCCTCTTTCTCTTGCTATTGGCTTTACAACTTGAGCTACCTCCCAGAGTGCTCTTAGCCAATGCTTTTCTATTTTCAACACATAGAGGATTCTGTTCTTTACTTCTCAGGCATACTTCTACAAAACTTTGAATATCAGTACTCAGCTTTGGACTTGAACTCCGTCTTTGCTAAGGGAAAGCTAAGTTTAGTCTGTATACTAGAGGCTACCTGAGAAAACCATTATAAAATAATTTCTCTGGGTGAGTTTATCAACTAGTGAAGCTTCCTCACCTTAACTTCATCTTTGGCATTCATCTTCCCAAAGAGATACTACATTGTACTCATATCTCATGGCTCATTACTTTCCTTAGGCTAGGTCTAACTGCGACCTCGGGATCTAACTACGATCAACCGTTAGCCTTTTCAGAATCTAACTGTGACTCTGAAGCTGTTAGGATCTAACTGCGACCCTGGAGCCATGCTAGGATCTAACTGTGACCCTCCAGAATCTAACTGTGATTCTATTGTACTGTATATCTCCCGAAGATATTAAACCAACAGACTAAGTTATAAGGTTAACTGCTTCCACCTGTTGATAACTCCATAATTAAACATTTGAAAATTTTATAGCCTCATATCATTTACCCAAACTTTACTTACTTCCTCTCTTACTCAGGAGTTCCTTCTCATCTTTCAACCTGTGCTCTAACTGCGAGCCATTTGAATTATGTTCTAACTGTGAGCATCCTACATCAGATCCAACTCTTATCTGAAGAGTGATCTATACTCATCTGAATCTAGCTCTATCTGAGAGCCATCTATTTCAGATCCAACTCTTATCTGAAGAGTGATCTAGAAACAATCCCTTTACCGTTATTTGTATAC
This sequence comes from Leucaena leucocephala, assembly GCA_037074615.1. Classification (NCBI taxonomy): domain Eukaryota; kingdom Viridiplantae; phylum Streptophyta; class Magnoliopsida; order Fabales; family Fabaceae; genus Leucaena; species Leucaena leucocephala. Next base: position 14,911,340 of record CM073523.1, on the reverse strand, counting down.
CATTCCGCTCAATAGAAATGGCCCTGAGTACTGTATTCACAAGCTTATAGAAATACTTGAGTAACCTCAATCATATCTGAGTAACCTCAATCATACATCATATCTAAATATCATATCATAACTTATCGTCCCATAAACTGAGACTATCTATCATCCTGAATACATGTCGTATGGTATGGGAGCAATATACTTTCTCATAACTTTCTCATCTCATATTTGTACTCATATATACTCTACCCTGCATGTACTGCAAAAGGGGAGTATCCATTCATCATAGCATACTCTAACATGCATGTCATCCTTTGACACTGCAAGGAGTTGCAACTATCATTACTTATGGCAACATAAACCATATCATCATCATATTTTGCTCAACCATCCATTAGACATCATAATAATCTAAGTAAGCCTCAAACGTATTTTCCTGATCATATTATTTGTCAGGAAGGCATATCTGTCTATCTTACTTAGGCTGCCACAATCTTACTTAAGCTGCCACACTACCCTCTTACCAGGGTATAGACTCAACCCTTCATTATTTTATCTTACATAGGGAATAGGGGAGTCACTTCATCTCTTAACTGTGGCTACCTCTTTACTATCCCTCAACTTCTTCTATCTTTCCATCAGTCCCTATCAGTCCTGGTCTATTCTTGACCGGACTATGGTTCCTTATTGGTCTTTCTCTTTATCCTAGCGAACTTGAGTCGCCTGGATCTCATTCATCATCTTTTACTATTACTTCTACTTTCTAGGGTACTATGCCTAGGTCTATCACTTTTCCGTGATGAAATCCCTTTGCTCAGGGAACATTGAGCTCTTTATCTATTACCCATCACATTTTTAACATTAGGCCATGTGCTAGGATCATTCCTAGGCAAATCTCAATCTAACTTTTAGGTCTTCTATTCAGAGCAGCTGAATAAAACCCCTGCAGCGTAGATCTACTCTTAGTTATCACATAGAGGATCTACTTTTTCACATTGTCTTAAACTGATCTTTCGTACCTCAGTACCTTTGTACTGTCTGGCTTACCATATGCTATACCAATCCTTTAGCTGGTGGACTTCAGCGATGGTTGGTACCTTCATTATCATATGGCCTCTGCTATCTTTTTGTTATGACTTGAGAACTGCATAGTCACAACTCACATGCTCTGCGACTTTTAGTCGCAATCGTCGCACACTACTCGTCACGACCTGGCAACTCTGCGTCCTTTAGTCTCAACCTATAACATCACTACCTGAACTCCTTTGTATATTGGTCGCGTACTGCAATATTACTCATCGCTACCTAAGGTCTTCTCACGTCGCAACATCAACTTATCTGTACATATTAGTCGCGACATAAGACTCCTCTTCTCTACTTCCTACTTTTAAAACATATAGTCATACTCATCCTCATACAACGGCAACATACTATGTATAGGGTAGCTCAATAGTGTGCATACTGGACAATACAATCCAATCACATACCGGATTTATCCATTCATTAGACAGTGGAAACAAAACACACATAAACTCGTCCTTAATTTGGCACAGGCGACTTTCTTATCTCGTTGCCAGTCAGGGTATATATTCTTCCCTAAGTCGGGTATCTTTCGCCTGTTGTGTTCTGTGGACACTCCCTGGCATAATGTCCATACTTTCCACACCTATAGCGTAACCCTTGACCTACTGGACAAGGCCTCATACCATGGTCTCGACCATAGTTCCTACATTCATTAGGCCTTGGTTGCCTACTAACTTCTCTTGGCCCATTTCTCTTCTTACTGTTCCTTTTCAAGGAACCTGGTGGTATCACTTTCAGTGGTACTGATGGAGTAGGCTCACTCTTTTCTGGTTATTGCACATTCTTTTCTATCTTGTAAACTGCCACCTGGGTCTTTCTTTCAGTGGAACATTCTAAAATTTTAAAGATTTTCTCTAACTGGCTTACCCAATCCTCAGCTACTTGAGTGTCAAAAGTCCCTTCAAACATGGGCGGATTAAACTTATGGAATCGCTCCATCCATGTTTGCAGATTTCCCTGGTTATTGTCATTTCCTATAGACCGCTGATGTCTATTCATTCCAGTCTGCTCATGATCTGGCTGAGGTTCAGGTTCTATATCATTCTCTGGTACTACCTCCTTCCCAGACTGCTGTAATCTTGCAACCGCAGCAGCAACCGCCGTAGTGATAGCAGAATCTCGCTCTTGATCTTGACGAGCCTGGGTTGCCCACATCACATCGTGACTTATGACTTAACTTGTTGTAACTTGGATATCTGGCATCCTCACCATAGTATCTGGTCACAACACGATACCTCGAGCTACTCTTTGCAGCTTCCTCAGTCGTAAGCTGATCAACTTTTGTCTCTATCCATAGAGGAAGCTACTTCTTAAACATTGTTCTGCTTAGTCCAGCCCTATTGTGTTAATAAACACGAGTCCTCGACTGTATTGGCTGACTAAGATTAGCCCATCATAATCATATCCTTCGTAAGACTATAAAGCTCAGGGTCCAGCCTCATTCATCTGGGTGTCACTGTCTTCTGTCTAAGCCTTTTCAAGCAGTGAACACCATCCCTATATCATACTCTAGGGAGAGGACCACTCAAACTTCTCATTTGTTTAAGGAATCAAACTAACTAAACCAGAGCATCACTGAGCCAGAACCTTCTGTTCTGTGCCAGAATCTTATGCTCGGAGCCAGAACCCTTTGTTTTGTGCTAACCTTATTCTGTACTAACACCATAAATTATCTATTCAGAGCATTTTCTGTTGGAAATTGTGCCCTAGGGGCCAATCATTGTATCAGGTTATCACATTATTTGCATGTTTACTGTGATGACCATCCTTGGATAACTCATGATCTTATCCTAAATGTCCCTGGTCGGTCATCTATGTGGGAGCAGAGATGAAATAAGACCAGTATGACTTTGAAGATATATAGAGATATAAATCAAAGTCATAAGCACATGTAAGAGTACAGGGTGTTAGACCGACCCGCAATGAGAGAGCTGCATGGGTCAAGTCATAAGCTTTTCTCATATACAAGCCATGTCACTATGCCCTTTGACCTGAGATCATCATGGATTCCTACATGACAAACGCTCAGCTTTGACCTAGTCAAAAGTCACTTTTGACCGAGTGATCATAAAGGCTATGCTCGGGCTTAGTGGTTTTTCATGCAGAGGAATGTGAATGGTCAAGATGGAATTTGTCCCTCACATTCGTAGAGAGATATTACTGGGCCCCTTGATGAGTGAGTCTGAGAAATGTATGGCCATACTGGAATGGAAGGGTAGTTCCATTTCTATATTCAGACTACTCAGGGATCGAGAAAGTAATGGTCAGGAATAGGAGGATGACGTTCTCCATGCCTCATCCTTGACCGAAATATCATGTGACAAAAGGGACGTGATATGGTTGTATGAAAGGTTACATCGTTTAACGATCCTCATATGTTTTGGGTAGTCGTAATGCCTTGCTAGAGACCGCTTACGACTTGTGGGTCAGTATAGTAACTGGCCCACTGCCAACTTCATATGGGCCTACAGGGTCGCACACAAAACAGCCCAATGCGAGCTATGATGTCCAGATTCATTGAATCTAAGAGATGTCTAGATTCAATGAATAATCTAGGGTGGATATATATTTTATATATATATAAATTAGTTTATATATATATTATATAAGAGATATTTGTAAGATTTAATTTATAAGGATAAATTAAATCTCTATCATTTTTGAATTTGAATTTAAATGGATATGATCTATTTGAATTTGAAATTCAAATTGATAAGATATCTCAAATTTGATTTATGAGAATAAATCAAATATAATTCTGTCTTATCTTTATTTTAAATTAAATAAATAGGTGAATTAAATCTGTGGGACGGATTTAATATAAACCATATTTATTTAATCAGTTTCTTATTAAATTATGCAATATATGATATTGTATTAATTCAGAATTAATATAAGATTAATTCTGAAGCCCGGCCCTATTAGAAGCCCGATAGCTTCCTATATATTTGACATTAGGAGCTAGGGTTCTACACACAATATAGATCTCTACACACACATTCAGACGTGAGAAGAGGGGGCAGGGAGAGTGCAAAAGGTTTGCACATAAGAAACTGCCGAAATAGAGACGTTGAGGACGGAATCTCTAGAAAGCCCTAGAGGGACAAGAGGCGCTAGCACGTCGTTCGCGATTGGAACGCTGTTCGTGTGGATACCGGTAGAGGAAGCCGATCTGAGCTGTCGACTTCTACGATACGGCCAGACACGAAGAAAGGTTGCGACCAAAACATACTTAGGTCGCGACCATACGGGCATCTGAACGTCAGAAATCCGAAAAGAAGAGGAAGGTCGCGACGAGAAGCAGAGTAGGTCGCGACTAAAAACTCCAGAGGCGACAGGTCGCGACTAGAAGATGAGGAGGTCGCGACTGAAAGTTCCAGAGGCGAGGAGTCGCGACTAGTGGACATTGAGGTCGCGACCAAAGCTCGAAACCGAAGGTAACACTTCTTTCTCCTTGACTTAAACACATTCGGTAGATCCTGGCTGGGAATGGAAAAATTTTTAAAGTTAATTTTCACTGCGTGTCTTCCAATTCCCTTCAGTGGTATCAGAGCCATGCCGTTTTGTGTTTAAGTTAGGTTTGATTGTTGATACATGTGATGTATGTTAGACTTCTTAGCGGATTATATGATAACATGCGAGATATGTATGACATATACGGAATCTAAAAGGAAACTGAAATCGGTGGTGTATATTAATTGATTTGATCAATTAATATTAATGGAGCGCTGTGTCACATCCTTAATTTTCTACATCTTAGGAACCATTCAGTAGCATTTGGAACCACTTTCAGGGTCATAGAAGTCCAAACTCTCAATCTGGAATTTTACTCTTTTCGGTACTGTTCACTGTAGCAAATTCCAGATGAGTGACTTGACTTTTAAAAATCATAACTAATTCTAAAAAAATTGAAACGAAGTGGTTCAAAGTGATACATGAAGCTAACTCAATTATCTTTCAGGAAAAAATCATTGGTTGACCATTACTTGAACAATTTAACGTGGGTCAACATTTTAAAGTTACTGTTCATCCAGTGATCTTCTCCTGAATCCAGCATTTTGGTTCCATCTTTGGTAATTTATATCCTTTCGTACAGACATCCAAATGGGACATTCTATATATCAAATTAAATCTTAGTATGTATAATTTTTACCATAAAAATTTTGTACATTAATTCAACCATTTACTATTTTTAATGATTTATCAAACATGCATAGGTCCTCACGAGTTACTGTTCACTGAACCTATTTTCAGCATTCAATCTTCACATACACATGCATACAACCATCACATATTAGTCATACATGCCAGATAACAATTATTATTAGATAATCAACTGTTGTATATCAGTGTATGATCAATCCCCTCAAATTTCTATTACATCTTTTCACTGTCTAAAATCCGGCAGCATAACTGCTACAATTCTTCTTTAGAAAGTAACCGATGTTGTACCGATTCGGTAATTCCCTCATGAGAACTACCATTCTACGTAGTACCCAGGAAAGACTGGATGAACCTGCTGGGTCCACTCACTTCCAGCCTCCTTAGACAGCACTACGTACACAGTACGTATCAGTTCCTTTCCCTGTTCCTGCTTTCTTGCCGGAATTTCGGCAGCATAACGGCGTCTCTTTAAAATTTTCAAACTTCATTTTGACAGAACCTCCCCTGTAATGTTATGTATGGGAATGAGATTCAAAAGAATCCCAGTAGCAACAATCATAACAATATATGTAATGCAGAGTGACGGTGCTTGCTTGTGATTGTGTACAGATAAGTATGCTGCATGCTTCCATATTCAATAACATATGATCATAGCATTGGAATAGAGCTTCAAGCATAACATATAAGACAACAATCCAATCAAACAAAACAACACATCACAAAGACATTACATAAGAGCTAGGATTAGTTACTACCTCAAAAGCAGAGCTTCAGAACCTCTCTACTACTTCCAACTCCACCAGAACTTCCTTACTTCTTTCTTTCTCTCACTTTCTCTCTCAAGAACTTCTTTCTTCCTCTCTTTCTTGCTTGCACCGAAATGAAGGAGAAAGGGGGGGTATTTATAGTGTTGACCAATGGCAATCTTATAATTAGGAAGACTTATGATCCTGTGGTCCTGGTTTTTCCTGGAATTTCCTATTTTCTTTAATTCTCTTTTACTGCATCACCCTGGACACCTCATGGGACACCTCATAGGACACCTCACCACCCATATGCTTCATGTGACGAAATTTGGAGGTTCTGGAAGCTTTTCGGTCCAATCTGGTACCGGCCCGGTCCATCGCCTCGAAAAACGTGCCGTTTTCTGAATCTGACGTTTCTGAAGATCCTTTTTATGTCTACTGACCTCACATTTAGTATCTAGACCCTTTATATCATTAAATTTTTAATACTGGGTCCAGACTCAGTTACAGATCCCCTGCGAAATGACCAAAATGCCCTTGGTGCCCTATCTTGTCCTATTTTAACCCTAAGGGCAAAATCGTCATTTCAATCCTTTCTGGACCTGGTCAAAGCTTATACATGCTCTAGTCAACCTTATTTAGACATGTCTTGACCTCTGGGCCTGTCCAGAATGACCAGAATGCCCTTCATTCATCTACTGCCCTTTTTGTGCAACACAGGGGTATTTTCGTAATTTCGCACTTTTCCGGGGTTCTGCTGGACACTGGCCCACCTATCAGTCCAAGAGCCTTTTTGGGACTCTAATGGCGCCATTTTTGGGCTTTCTGGGTCCCTTACCTGTATGGAACGTATTACAAGGAATCTTCCTCTGCCACAGTTCACCAAATATTTTAATTATTATTTACCGATTATACACCTTTCCGGACACCGGCTCCTTTTTCCGGATACAGTGTCCTACTGTGTTCAGGCATCCCTGTGGGTTATAACGGTCATCTGACCGAGGTCATCCGATCTCATTCAGCCCCTTTAAAAATACCGAGAAATCTCCTACCCGGATCCCCGGAGGCCTCACACTCCCGTCTGTATTTGCTATTTTGTGAATAAATCTTTCTACAGACCTCCTATCGGTATTCTGTCAGTTTCCTGACATCCGCCCCATAAGGGCGCATCATCCTGTATTTTCTCACTTATATCTGAAATCTAGGGTATCCGGTATTAATTTTTATAACTTTTGGACGATCAGTCCATTTCTGGCTATCTGGAGTCTTCAAAAATTCCGGTATTAGGCTGGGTTACCCGGCGTCCCCTGCCCTACCTTCTGGTAGAATTTGGGACTGAAATGCTGTCGGGCAGTGCAAACCACTTCCGGCCTGACTTTCTTTAATTATACTTTAGCCCAGGAAACTTTTCTTCTTTATAATTAAATCCCTTTTTATTTGGCAAAAATTACACTTAAGGACCCCACCTTTTTTGTCTACTTTTCTTTTTGGCCTTAAACTTTTTCATAATTACATCTAAGTCCCTACATTTTCTTTCTTTTGTAATTTAACCCCTTTCCTTGCATAAATAGCCACTATATCTTTAGGGACTTTCACTATTTACCTATAAGTCCTTGATCTTTGACTTATTTGCAGTTTAGTCCCTAAAAACCCTCTGTATATTTTTAGGACTTCTGTTCAAAGGAGTCTGATAGTCTATCTATTTCAGGCTCACTTTCTGAGTCTCGGGCCTGAAAATTGGGGTATTACACTCTGCCCCACACCCCGCCCGCTAACCGGCTAGCGGGACCGCCGTGGCTATCTAATCATAGCGCAACATAATCGTAATATGTACTGACTTTCCTAATATATGAATGTTTTGAAACATTTATTACCCTTCAAATAGTATGAATTTTGATTCTTGAATGTTTGGGTATGGTGAACAATATGGCTCTAGATTACAAGTGTTGTAATTTTTCTAAATACGGCCTGCGTGTCGTGCCTTCCTCTAATGACTCTCGTTGTACATTCTCTTCTCATCTCACTCCCCTCGAATGTTAAAATGAGGTTTCCTTGTGTACTTTTCCTATTCTAATTAGACAGCTTCTCTCATTGGCTTGAGGGGACTTAGGATAGGTGAGCCATATTGTATCACGTTTAAGATTATGCATCTTTTGATTAGATCACTGCATGTATGTTTTATATGCATAATACTTGTATGAGATACAACCGCGATACATGCATCTTATAAACCAGATAATTAATTAAACCCTCTAAAAGAAATCTTAAGTCATATGCCGTCAATTAATGAACACTTGTCAAAACCTCGATCGCTCATTTGTAGGTCCACCAAAGTGGGTGCATTTGAGTTATCTTGGGGAGATAAGCAAGAGTAATGGTGCTACTCTTATGTTTGTTATTGTTTGACTTAATTGAGATTATCAAAACGGCTTTGGGTCTCAAGGCATTAGATGGGATTAAAACATGCCGGATCATATGATGATGGAATCCCATAAACATCTAAGAGTTACATGTGATGTAATTGGTAAAGTTGTTACCTACCTAAATAACTTAAAGTTGAGCGTCCTGCCAAAGCAGACTCAAGTTTAAGCAAAATATGGATCTTAGCCCACTAATTATTACATTGAGGGTTGTTTTATTCAGTGGGAGATTGCTAATTAAATTGCATATTTTAATTGTAGAATCATGACGACTAGTAATACTACTACATTATCGTTGCGATCTGTCCTTGAGAAGGACAAACTCAATGGGATAAACATTCTTGATTGGTTCAGGAACTTGAGAATTGTTCTCAAGCAGGAAAGAAAAGTATATGTCCTAGATCACCCCATTCCTGAGGAGCCAGCAGCCAATGCTCCTAGAGCTCAGAGAGATTCTTATGCGAAGCATAAGGAAGACTCTGTCGATGTGGGATGCTTGATGCTTGCCACCATGGTTCCGGAGCTTCAAAGAGATTTGGAACACATGGAGGCTTATGAGATGATTGTGCATCTTAAGGAAATGTTCCAGCAACAGGCAAGGCAAGAGAGGTATGAGACCACTAAGGCCTTACATTCCTGCAAGATGGCTGAAGGTGCATCAGTGAGTACTTATGTCTTAAAGATGAAAGGGTACATAGATCACCTTGAGAGGCTTGGATTTCCCATGAGCCAAGAGTTAGCTACAGATTTGATCTTGAACTCACTCCCGGAAAGTTATGACCAGTTTGTCATGAACTACAACATGAACAACATGGAGAAATCTATTTCTGAACTGCATGGGATGCTTAAAACTGCTGAGCCGACTGTTAAGAAGAAGCCCAGTACTGTTTTGATGGTTCAGAAAGGAAAGGGTATGAAAAAGAAAGGCAAGGGTAAGGGGAAGGGTCACGGCTCATCTGGTAAGACCAAAGAGTCAGGCAAGCCCGAAACCAAGCCTGCACCAAAGAAGGCAAAGCCTCCAAAGGAAGGAGTTTGCTTCTTCTGCAATGAACCGGGTCATTGGAAGAGGAAATGCAAACTCTACCTTGAAGATCTGAAAAAGAACAAGAAGGATAACGGGGCTATCGCTTCAGGTATTTATGTTATAGACATTCATCTCTCTACTTCCACTACATGGGTATTAGATACTGCATGTGGTTCTCACATTTGTACAAATGTGCAGGGCCTAAAGGACAGTAGAAAGCTGAAGAAGGGCGAAGTTGACCTACGAGTTGGAAATAGAGCAAAGGTTGCTGCTCTAGCTGTAGGCACTTATGAATTAGTTCTGCCCACTGGGCTTTTGTTAGTTTTGAACAATTGCTATTATGTTCCTGCTTTGAGTAGTAACATTGTTTCTCTTTCTTATTTGGATAAGCAAGGTTACACTTCCATTTCTGGGAATGGTAAATGTTCCATTTATCGTAATGATATTTTCTATGCTCATGGTGATTTGCATGTTGATCATTACATATTAAACTTGGAACAACCCAATCATGGAAATATCTATAACATAACCGCCAAAAGGGTCAAACCAAATGATTTGAATCCGACATACCTCTGGCACTGTCGTCTGGGCCATATAAATGAGAAACGTATTTCTAAACTCCATCAAGATGGATTTCTCAACTCATTTGATTTTGAATCATATGATATGAAACATCCTCCCTTAGACTCCTCAGAGTACACTTACGGAAGCGATATTAGCTTGATATATCTTAACTTAAGCCCAGAAATTCAAAATTTCACTCTTAAGTTCCTTATTCTGGACCTTTAATTTGAAAATTAATTTCTCTCGTTCTACACATCCAAACAAGGCTTATTACCTATCCACGTAATGCCCCAGATGTGTATCACTGGCTCACCAAATTTCGTAGCGAAACTCCTTCGTTTACTAGGTCAAACTGAGGCCAGAACACTGCTACCTCAGGACCTGCGAATTTCTCCCTTTATTCCCCATTCACAAATTGAACATGCCAAACAACATTTATTATTAAATAATAAAATATCATACAACAAGGCATACAGCAAATTATCATATTTCTATTACATCTCTTCCTGTCTAAAATTCGGCAGCATAACTGCTACATTCCTTCTGTAGAAAGTAACCGATCTTGTACCGATTCGGTAATTCCCGTAGGAGCTACCATTCTACGTAAGTACCCAGGAAAGACTGGATGAACCGGCTAGGTCCACTCACTTCCAGCCTCCTTAGACATCACCTACGTACACAGTACGTATCAGTTCCTTTCTTTGTTCCTTCTTCGTTGCCAGAATTTCGGCAGCCTAACGGCGTCTCTTAAAATTTTCAGATTTTATTTTGACAGAACCTCCCCTGTAATGTTATATATGGGAATGAGATTCGGGGGAATCTCAGTAGTAATAATCATAACAATATATGTAATGCAGAGTGACGGTGTTTGCTTGTGATTGTGTATAGATAAGTATGCTGCGTGCTTCCATATTCAATAACATATGATCATAGCATTGTAATAGAGCTTCAAGCATAACATATAAGACAACAATCCAACCAAACAATAGCACAACAAATCACAAAGGCATTACATAAGAGCTAGGATTAGTTACTACCTCAAAAGCAGAGCTCCAGAACTTCTATACTGCTTCCAACTCCACCAGAACTTCCTTTCTTTCTTTCTTTCTCCTTCTCTCTCTTCTTTCTCTCTCTTTTCTTGCCAAAAACGTGGGATGCATAAAATGGGAGGGGAAGGGGGTATTTATAGCTTTAATGGATGGCATTTATGTAATTTTGAAGCCATCTGAACATGTGGTCCTGGTTTTTCCTGGATTTTCCTATTTTTCTTTATTCCTTTTTACTGCATCATGCATGACATCATCCAGGACACCTCACCGGGACACCTCATCGCCACATTCTTCACATGTCACAATTCCTGGACACCTCATCAGCTGACTCAGCAGTTCAGTCCAATCCAGTACCGGTCCAGAGTCTTACACCGTAATACGTGTCCTCAACTTTTCTTCTGCCTCTAAGATTGCACCATGTGGCACCTGGAAGGGACCTTTCACGCCTTCCAATACTATCCAGATAAGTCCCGGACTTTATCTGATCACCTCCTCGGTTATCGTGCCGACCGAGTAACTTTACTTTATTGAAACAACATTAAAATAGTATTTTAATGCCACTTTTTCCCACATACTCCATGGCTACGTTTTTGGGCTCTGGGTATGTTATCTTGGATCCTGATCAAGCTCAAGTACTCTGATGGCTCGATTCCTAAGAAACATCCCTTGGCAAATTACCAAAATACCCTTGGGTGCCCTTTCTTGCGTTATTTTAACCCTAAGGGTAAAATCGTCATTTCACACCCTTCTGTACTCTGTCAGGGCATATACGGACTCTAAGTAACTTTATCTGTATGTACCTTGGCTCCTGGGCCTGTCCAGAATGACCAAAATGCCCTCATACATCTACTACCCCTTTAGTATAACACAGGGGCATTTTCGTGATTTCGCACTTTTCCGGGGTTCTGCCGGACACTGGCCCACCTATCAGTCCAAGGGTCTTACTGGGCCTTGTTGGCGCCATTATTGGGCCTCTCAGGGTCCATTACCTTCATGGCACGCATTACGAGGAATCTTCCCCCGTTAATGTTTATTGAATATTTTATCTATTTTTCACCGTTTATACACATATCCGGACACCGGCTCCTTCTGTCCGATACACTGGCCTGCGGTGTTCAGGCATCCCTGTGAGTCATATCAGTCATCTGACCGAGGTCATCCGAACTCATTCAGTCCCTTTTTAAATACCGATAAATCTCCCTATCGGATACCCGGAGGCCTCACACTCCCGTCTGGATTTTCTAATTTGCGAATAACTTTTTCTACAGGCCTCCTATCGGTATTCTGTCAGTTTCCTGACATCCGCCCCATAAAGACGCATCATCCTGTATTTTCTCACCTAGATCTGAAATCTAGGATATCCGGTATGAATTTTTATAACTTTTGGATGATCAGTCCATTTCTGGCTATCTGGAGTCTTCAAAAATTCCTGTATTAAGCCAGATTACCGAGCGGCCCTTGCTCTCTCTAACGGTGAAATCTGGGACTGAAATGCTGTCGGATAGTCCAAACCACTTCCGGCCTGACTTTCTTTAATTACACTTTAGCCCCAAGGAACTTTTCTTCTTTTCATTTAAGTCCCTTTTTATTTGGCTAAAATTACACTTAAGGACCCCACCTTTTTGTCCTTAAACTTTCCATAATTCTTTCACACTCATAGAGACCTCGTATGCACATTTCACAGTTCAGTGAAATGATCAGGATAATTTTCTCTATTTTCTGGCAAAATATGGTACTCATCGGCTACCAGCCCGATCTTTCCCATAATTATGATTTTGCCCCTGCATTCTCTTTCTGGCCTCATTACTCATCTTCTCATCCCTTATCTTAAGTTCTAGAAATTCTCTTTCAATAACTCATCCCTTAAACTCTTCGGGAGTCGTCGTTAATTGAAAAGCTCGACAACCCGCCCATATCAGGTTATCTTACACAGGAGCCAGCCCATATCAAGCTTCCTGCAGAATTCGTAGGCTTAAGACTTAGGATATTCCTCACATTCCTCATTTTGAACCTAGGCGAACTGTCCCGATCTCCTAGACAAAAAATCGGGATGTTACATGATACTTGCGAATCTTGTTTGTTAGGAAAGATGACAAAGTCGCCTTTCACTGGGCACAGTGAGAGGGCCACTGATTTGTTGGGCCTCATACATACAGATGTGTGTGGACCGATGAATACAAATGCCAGAAGAGGTTATTCGTACTTCATTACATTCATAGATGATTTCAGTATATATGGCTACGTCTATCTAATGAAACATAAATCCGAATCTTTTAAAATGTTCAAGATATTTCAAAATGAAGTACAAAACCAGCTTGGTAAAACAATTAAAGCCCTTCGATCTGATCGACGTGGTGAATATTTGAGCCAAGAGTTTATCGATCATCTTAGGAATTGTGGAATAGTCTCACAATTGACTCCTCCAGGAACACCACAATGGAATGGGGTTTCTGAACGGAGGAATCGAACACTATTGGATATGGTTCGATCCATGATGAGTCGAACAGATCTTCCACCATCCTTTTGGGCCACGCCCTAGAGACAGCTGCGTTCACACTGAATCGTGTTCCATCTAAGGCAGTTGAAAAGACTCCGTATGAGATATGGACTGGGAGGAAACCTAGTTTGTCTTTTCTCAAGATTTGGGGATGTGAGGTCTATGTTAAGCAACAAGCCTCAGATAAGTTAGCGCCCAAATCTTTAAAGTGCCTTTTTGTGGGATATCCTAAGGAAACCAAGGGATATTATGTCTACAACCCCACTAATAACAAAGTGTTTGTTGTCAGAAATGGTATCTTTCTAGAACGAGAATTTATCTCTAAAAGAACCAGTGGGAGTAAGGTACACCTCGAAGAAGTTCGAGAGCCACAAGACGCCACAGAACTAGAGATGGAAAGTAGAGAAGACTCACAAGAAGTTGTTGAGACTCCTCAGGTCACGCAAGGCCCACTGCGATCTAATAGGGCACGACTTCAGCCTCAGAGATATGGATTTCTGATTTCTGACAATCGTGATGTGTTGCTCATTGAGCATAATGAGCCGACTACCTATCAAGAAGCTATAGTGGGACCAAACTCTGAGAAATGGCTTAATGCCATGAAGTCTGAGATGCAATCCATGTACGATAATAAGGTATGGACCTTAGTCGACCCGCCTGAAGGTGTAAAAACCGTCGGGTGCAAGTGGGTTTTTTAAAGAGAAAATCGACATGGATGGCAATGTAAATGTCTTCAAGGCACGACTGGTTGCAAAAGGATTTACTCAAACTCATGGTGTGGACTATGATGAGACCTTTTCCCCAGTTGCAATGGCCAAATCAATCAGAATCCTCCTTGCCATTGCAGCATATTATGACTATGAAATATGGCAGATGGACGTCAAGACAGCCTTCCTTAATGGAAAGCTCCTTGAGGATGTGTACATGACACAACCTGAAGGTTTTGTGCGTTCTGAGGACTCTGGTAAGGTGTGCAAGCTTCAAAGGTCCATTTATGGACTGAAGCAAGCATCTCGGAGTTGGAATCATCGTTTTGATGAAGTAGTCAAAGAGTTTGGATTTCTTCAAAACATTGATGAACCTTGTGTGTACAAAAAGGTTAGTGGGAGCACAGTTGTGTTTTTGGTACTCTATGTCGATGACATCCTACTCATTGGGAATGACATTCCTACCTTGCAGATTGTCAAGTCTTGGTTAGGAAAATCTTTCTCGATGAAAGACTTGGGTGAAGCCACCTACATCTTAGGAATTAGGATCTATAGAGATAGATCTAAAAGGCTTCTAGGACTGAGTCAAAGCACATATATAGACAAGATACTGCATAGGTTCAGTATGCAGAAATCAAAGAGGGATTTCATACCCATGTCTCATGGTATTCACCTCAGCAAGGATTTGTGTCCTAATACACCAGATCAGCGAGGTCGCATGAGTAAGATTCCATATGCCTCGGCCATAGGATCTATCATGTACGCCATGTTATGTACTCGACCGGATGTCTTGTTTACCTTAAGTATGACTAGCAGATATCAACAGGACCCCGGTGAGGGCCATTGGACTGCTGTCAAGAATATCCTTAAGTACTTAAGAAGGACTAAGGACTTATTCTTGGTCTATGGTGGATTGGATGATGAGCTCTATGTAACTAGTTACACAGATGCAAGTTTCCAAACTGACCAGGATGACCAGAAATCGCAATCTGGATACATATTCCTCCTGAATAATGGAGCAGTAAGCTGGAAGAGCACTAAGCAGAGCACTGTAGCAGATTCTGCAATGGAAGCTGAGTACATAGCAGCATCTGATGCAGCTAAGGAGGCCGTTTGGATCAGGAAGTTCATTACAGAACTAGGGGTGGTACCTACCATCTCAGATCCAATAACTTTGTTCTGTGACAATAGTGGTGCCATTGCACAGGCCAAAGAGCCTAGGTCACATCAAAGGACCAAGCATATACTCAGGCGATTTCATCTCATCAGAGAAATCAATGATAGAGGTGATATAAAAATATGCAAGGTAACAGGAGAAGACAATGATGCCGATCCTCTAACAAAACCGCTTGTCCAGGCAAAACATGAGCGTCATGTTAGGTCAATAGGATTGAGACAAATTAATGATTGTTCCTAGTGCAAGTGGGAGGATGTTGGAAATTGTGCCCTAGGGGCCAATCATTGTATCAGGTTATCACATTATTTGCATGTTTACTGTGATGACCATCCTTGGATAACTCATGATCTTATCCTAAATGTCCCTGGTCGGTCATCTATGTGGGAGCAGAGATGAAATAAGACCAGTATGACTTTGAAGATATATAGAGATATAAATCAAAGTCATAAGCACATGTAAGAGTACAGGGTGTTGGACCGACCCGCAATGAGAGAGCTACATGGGTCAAGTCATAAGCTTCTCTCATATACAAGCCATGTCACTATGCCCTTTGACTTGAGATCATCATGGATTCCTACATGACAAACGCTCAGCTTTGACCTAGTCAAAAGTCACTTTTGACCGAGTGATCATAAAGGCTATGCTCGGGCTTAGTGGTTTTTCATGCAGAGGAATGTGAATGGTCAAGATGGAATTTGTCCCTCACATTCGTAGAGAGATATTACTGGGCCCCTCGATGAGTGAGTCTGAGAAATGTATGGCCATACTGGAATGGAAGGGTAGTTCCATTTCTATATTCAGACTACTCAGGGATCGAGAAAGTAATGGTCAGGAATAGGAGGATGACGTTCTCCATGCCTCATCCTTGACCAAAATATCATGTGACAAAAGGGACGTGATATGGTTGTATGAAAGGTTACATCGTTTAACGATCCTCATATGTTTTGGGTAGTCGTAATGCCTTGCTAGAGACCGCTTACGACTTGTGGGTCAGTATAGTAACTGGCCCACTGCCAACTT
Source organism: Leucaena leucocephala (assembly GCA_037074615.1). NCBI lineage: Eukaryota > Viridiplantae > Streptophyta > Magnoliopsida > Fabales > Fabaceae > Leucaena > Leucaena leucocephala. Next base: position 14,894,901 of record CM073523.1, on the reverse strand, counting down.
CATATGGGCCAACAGGGTCGCACACAAAACAGCCCAATGCGAGCTATGATGTCCAGATTCATTGAATCTAAGAGATGTCTAGATTCAATGAATAATCTAGGGTGGGTATATATTTTATATATATATAAATTAGTTTATATATATATTATATATATAATATAAGAGATATTTGTAAGATTTAATTTATAAGGATAAATTAAATCTCTATCATTTTTGAATTTGAATTTAAATGGATATGATCTATTTGAATTTGAAATTCAAATTGATAAGATATCTCAAATTTGATTTATGAGAATAAATCAAATATAATTATGTCTTATCTTTATTTTAAATTAAATAAATAGGTAAATTAAATCTGTGGGACGGATTTAATATAAACCATATTTATTTAATCAGTTTCTTATTAAATTATGCAATATATGATATTGTATTAATTCAGAATTAATATAAGATTAATTCTGAAGCCCGGCCCTATTAGAAGCCCGATAGCTTCCTATATATTTGACATTAGGAGCTAGGGTTCTACACACAATATAGATCTCTACACACACATTCAGACGTGAGAAGAGGGGGCAGGGAGAGTGCAAAAGGTTTGCACATAAGAAACTGCCAAAATAGAGACGTTGAGGACAAAATCTCTAGAAAGCCCTAGAGGGACAAGAGGCGCTAGCACGTCGTTCGCGATTGGAACGCTATTCGTGTGGATACTGGTAGAGGAAGCCGATCTGAGCCGTCGACTTCTACGATACGGCCAGACACGAAGAAAGGTCGCGACCAAAACATACTTAGGTCGCGACCATACGGGCATCTGAACGTCAGAAATCCGAAAAGAAGAGGAAGGTCGCGACGAGAAGCAGAGTAGGTCGCGACTAAAAACTCCAGAGGCGACAGGTCGCGACTAGAAGATGAGGAGGTCGCGACTGAAAGTTCCAGAGGCGAGGAGTCGCGACTAGTGGACACTGAGGTCGCAACCAAAGCTCGAAACCGAAGGTAACACTTCTTTCTCCTTGACTTAAACACATTAGGTAGATCCTGGCTGGGAATGGAAAAATTTTTAAAGTTAATTTCCGCTGCGTGTCTTCCAATTCCCTTCATTTTCTAAGCCAGAATCCTTTGCTCTGATACCAAAATGAAACATCCTTCCTTTCATATGTCTTAGGGACCATTCAGTAGCATTTAGAACCACTTTCAAGGTCATTGAAGTCCAATACCCCAATCTGGAATTTTACTCTTATCGAGTACTGTTCACTTGAAAATTCCAGATGAGTGACCTGACTTCGAAAAATCATAACTAATTCTAAAAAAATCGAAATGAAGTGGTTCCAATTTATAAATGAAGCTAACTCAATTATATTTCAGGAAAAAATAACTCGTTGACCATTAGTTGACCAAGTCAACGTCAGTCAACGTGTCAACTTTACTGTTCATCCCACGTTTTTCTCCCTGAATCCAGCATTCTGGTCCCAACTTTGATAATTTATATCTCCTTTTGTAGACATCCAAATGATACGTTTTATATATCAAATTAAAGCTTGGTATGTATAATATATACCATAAAACTTTCATATATTTATTCATCCATTTACTATTTTTAATCATTTATCAAACATGACTAGGTTACCACGTGTTACTGTTCACAGTGGTAAATTTCAGCATTTCTACTTTGCATACATATGCATATATCCATCATACATCAGTCAAACATGCAAAACAATATTTATTATTAATTAATAAATTGTTATACATCTGGGCATGTACATAAACTCTCATACTGCTATTACATCTTTTTCTGCCTGAAATCCGGCAGCATAACCGCTACGCTTCATCTGTACAAAGAACTGAACCGTACTGATTCGGTAATCCCCTTATGAGAACTACCATTCTACGTAGTACCCAGGAAAGACTAGATGAACCGGCTAGGTCCACTCACTTCTAGCCTCCTTAGACAGCACTACTTACACAGTACTTATCATATACTGATGTTCAGTCTTTACTTCGGCAGCATAACGGCGTCTCTTAAAATTCCCAGAATTCATTTTGACATAACCTCCCCTGTAATGGTTTACTTATTAGGATGAGATTCGGGGGAATCTCAGTAGCAACAATCATAACAATATATGTAATGCAGAGTGACGGTGCTTGCTTGTGATTGTGTACAGATAAGTATGCTGCGTGCTTCCATGCTTAATAACATATGATCATAGCATCATAGCAGAGCTTCAGACATAACATATAAGACAACAATCCAACCAAACAATAGCACAACAAATCACAAAGCCATTACATAAAAGCTAGGATTAGTTACTACCTGGCTAGCTTAGCAGAACTCCACTATCCTTATTCTGCTTCCAGCTCCGCCAGAACTTCCTTTCTTTCTTTCTTCCTCTCACTTTCTCTCTCTAGCACCTCCTCCTCTCTCTAAAATTGCTTGCTTGGCCGTGCATAATGAGGAGCAAGGGGGGTATTTATAACCTCCTCCAATGGCAATTCTGTAATTACCATGAACTTTGATCCTGTGGTCCTGGTTTTTCCTGGATTTTTCTATTTTCTTTAATTCCTCCTTTACTGCATCATGCATGACATCATTGGGACACCTCACCAGGACACCTCAGCGCCACATTTTCCACATGCTGAAATTCTTGGACACCTCAGCAGCTGACTCAGCAGGCTGACTCACCGGTCCAGTGTCCTGCCTCGTAGTACGTGTCCTCAACCTTTTCTTCTGCCTTTATGTTGGCGCCATGTGTCATCTTACTGGCACCTGTCACGCCTTCCAATGCTATCCAGATAAATCTAGGACTTTATATGATCACTTCCTCAGTTATCGTGCCAACTGAGTAACTTTACTTTATTGAAACAGCATTAAAATAATATTTTAATGCCACTTTTTCCCACACATTACTGGGCTTACGTTTTTGGGCTCTGGGAATGTTGTCTTGGATCCTGATCAAGCTCAAGTACTCTGATGGCTCGATTCCCAAGAAACAGCTCTTGGCAAATTACCAAAATACCCTTGGGTGCCCTTTCTTGCACTATTTTAACCCTAAGGGTAAAATTGTCATTTTACACCCTTCTGTACTCTGTCAGGGTATATACTGACTCTCAGTAACTTTATCTGTATGTACCTTGGCTCCTGGGCCTGTTCAAAATTACCAAAATGCCCTTCATTCATCTGTTACCCTTTTGTACAACACAGGGGCATTTTCGTAATTTCGCACTTTTCCGGGGTTCTTCCGGACACTGGCCCACCTATCAGTCCAAGGGTCTTACTGGGCCTTTGTTGGCACCTTTATTGGGCCTTTCTGGGTCCAATACCTTCATGGCACGCATTACGAGGAATCTTCCCCTTTTAATAATTATTGAATATTTTATCTATTATTCACCGTTTATACACATATCCGGACACCGGCTCCTTCTGTCCGAAACACTATCCTACGGTGTTCAGGCATCCCTGTGAGTCATATCAGTCATCTGACTGAGGTCATCCGAACTCATTCAGTCCCTTTTCAAATACCGATAAATCTCCCTATCGGATCCCCGGAGGCCTCACACTCCCGTCTGGATTTTCTGATTTGCGAATAACTTTTTCTACAGGCCTCCTATCGGTATTCTGTCAGTTTCCCGACATCCGCCCCATAAGGACGTATCATCCTGTATTTTCTCACCTAGATCTGAAATCTAGGATATCCGGTATGAATTTTTATAACTTTTGGACGATCAGTCCATTTCTGGCTATCTGGAGTCTTCAAAAATTCCTGTATTAAGCCAGATTACCGAGCGTCACTTGCTCTCTCTACCGGTGAAATCTGGGACTGAAATGCTGTCGGACAGTCCAAACCACTCCCGGCCTGACTTTCTTTAATTACAATTTAGCCCAAGGAACTTTTCTTCTTTTCATTTAAGTCCCTTTTTATTTTGCTAAAATTACACTTAAAGACCCCACATTTTTGTCTACTTTCCTTTTTGGCCTTGAAACTTTCCATAATTACACTTAAGTCCTTTCATTTCCTTTACTAGGTCTAGGGGCATTATTGTCTTTTCATATTTTACCAGAGTATTCTCTGGCCCTGGTCAACTATCCAGATACCCCTTCTTGACTGTCTAACCTTAGCCAAATGACCAAAATACCCTTTACTCATTCTTCAGTTATTTTATAACATAAGGGCATTTTCGTCATTTTGCACATTTTCCCCGGACACCGGCCCCTCTTACCCCTGAACTGGTATTATGGGCTTGGGCCTTCCCTAGTGTCACTACGGGCCTTAGACAATACTGTATGGCCTCTGGCCATAGTCCAATCATCTCTATTCGGACTGCCTTTCCTTTACCGATTATGACTGTAAATTCCCATCTTTAGGAATTTTTACAGAAAAATCGGGACCTCAAATCAAAATTCTGTGACTCCTCATTCAATCCGGAATCCTTTTCTCTATCTCCCGGTATTTTCAGATATTTTATCCGGACCGGGCTGTTTTGGCCTGAAAAAGCACTCACGCGCATACTTTTCCAAAATGACCATTTTACCCCTGGTCATATTTCTAATTCTTTCATACACCTAGAGACCTCATATGCACATTTCACAGTTCAGTGAAATGATCAGCATAATTTTCTCTATTTTCTGGCAAAATATGGTACTCATCGGCCACCAGTCCGATCTTTCCCATAATTACGATTATGCCCTTGAATTCTCCTTCTGGCATCTCTAGGCCTAAAAATTGGGGTGTTACAATCATCATCATCATCACATGACATTTCATGCTCAACCAAACTTCATGCATAACAAGCAAGCATATCAATCAAACAACATAAGTTTATAGTTAAGTATTCTTGCTACCTCTTATGTATCTTTGCCAATTCCTTCTTGAATTGATCCTTCCTTCCCACAAATGTCAAAACCTAGGCATAACAAAGCAATTACCAAGTTACAACTCAATTCCAATCCAATCTCAAGGCTAGGGTTCCATTAAGCTCCTTTCTTTCTCTAATTTGTGACTTATGCTTACATCTTTTTAAACTAAACTCTCATGGTTCATTTCCACATAATTTTTCATGTAGAATCCAAATATGCATTCAAAAATTCTAGAATCCAATTGCATCTCATGCTACTGTATAGAACCGAAAAGTGGCCTATATTTTTCTAAAAATTCACATTTTGATTCAAATGCTTCCAATACTTATAACCCCACACAATTTTCCATTCTAAACCCATTGGAAGCATCAAAACCATGAAATTCCAACATATGAACAGTGATTGCATACTGTACAGAATAGAACATGATCTTGGATTCACAAACATACTTGAATTCCTAAGCCATTACCACTTGATTCTAGCTTGTTTAAGCTTGTCTAAACTATCCATAACATAAAACTCATGTTCTTTTCACACATACATAGAAATTCCAGCAGCACCTCCACAAGATTTATGCCTCAAAAACCACTTAAAACCAAGAGCAAATCTACTAGAACATAGTCTAGGATCAAGGGAACTAATTACCTTGATAGTTCCTCCAAGGTGCTTGCTTCCTTTTGGCTTGAGTGAAAATTTTGCAAGAGGTTCCCTAGGGTTGTCATGCATGCCGAATCAAGTCTGAATTTGGGGGGTATTTATAGGCAAACTTGAGTGGAAATGAAAGGCTAAGATCATTTTGTACACTATTTGATCTAAAGGCCAAGATTTAATCTTGGATTTTCTTTTCTTTTTCATTTATGACATCACCTTGAGACATCATCCAAGGGACACCTCATGGGACACCTAATCACTCACATGGCAAAATTGAAGAGCCAAGAAGCCTCTGGAAAAAATTTTAGTCCAACCAGTACCTGTCCGGTCCGATTCCTCGAAAACTCGACTGTTTTCTACATTTAATTTTTCTGAGATTCCATAATATATTTTCTGACCTTAAATCCAGTATCCGGATTCTTTTTATCATAGACATTCTTACACTAGGTCTGAATTTAATTACAGATCCCTTGCGAAATGACCAAAATACCCTTGGTGTCCTTTCTTGCACTATATTAACCCTAAGGGCAAAATCGTCATTTCACACCTTTCTGTACCCTGTCAGGGCATACACTGACCTTGGTTAACCTTACCTGTATATGTCTTGGCTTCTGGGCCTATCCAGAATGACCAAAATGCCCTCCATTCCTCTACTACCCTTTAGTACAACACAGGGATATTTTCATAATTTCGCACTTTTCTGGGGTTCTGCTGGACACTGGCCCACCCACCTCTCCTTTATGGCACGTATTACGAGGAATCTTCCCCTGCACAGTTCATCGAATATTTTAACTATTATACACCGTTTATACACATCTCCGGACACCGGCTCCTTTTACCAGATACACTGGCCTGCTGTTAGGTGGCGCCATCAAAGGCCCAGTAAGACCCTTGGACTGATAGGTGGGCCAGTGTCCAGTAGAACCGCGGAAAAGTGCGAAATTATGAAAATATTCCTGTGTTGTACTAAAGGGTAGTAGAGGAATGAAGGGCATTTTGGTCATTCTGGATAGGTCCAGAAGCCAAGACATATACAGGTAAGGTTAACCAGGGTCAGTGTATGCCCTGACAGGGTACAGAAAGGTGTAAAATGACGATTTTGCCCTTAGGGTTAAGATAGGGCAGGAAAGGGCACCAAGGGCATTTTGGTCATTTCACAAGGGATCTGTAATTGAGTTTAGACCCAGTATAAAAATGTTAATGATATAAAGGACCCAGATACTAAATTTAAAGTCAGAAGACATAATATGGATTTTCAAAAAGATTAGATTCAGAAAACAGTCAAGTTTTCGAGGAAACGGACAGGGCCGGTATCGGATTGGACTGGAAAGCTTCCAGAAGGCTTCTTGCTCTCCCAAATTTTTCCATGTGAAGAATGTGAGGGATGATGTGTCCCATTAGGTGTCTTTTGATGATGCAGTAAAAGGAATAAAAGAAAATAGGAAATTCCAGAAAATCGTGGCCACAAGTTCAGAGTGCTTGGAAGTTATGAAAATGCCATCCATAAAAACTATAAATACCCCCCATTGCCTTCATTCATCACGGCTCCAAGCAAGATTTAGAGAGATAAGGAAGTTCTTGAGAGAGAAAGTGAGAGGAAGAAAAGAAGAAAGGAAGTTCTGGCGATGTGGAAAGCAGTACAGACATTCTAGAGTTCTGCTAAGCTTTTGAGGTAGTAACTAATCCTAGCTTTTATGTAATATCTTTGTGATTGGTTGTGCTATTGTTTGGTTGGATTGTTGTCTTATATGTTATGCTTGAAGCTCTATTATAATGCTATGATCATATGTTATTGAGTATGGAAGCACGCAGCATACTTATCTATACACAATCACAAGCAAGCACTATCACTCTGCATCACATATATTGTTATGATTATTACTACTGAGATTCCCCCGAATCTCAACAATAAATAACCCATTACAGGGGAGGTTATGCCTTAGATGGAACACGATTCAGTGTGAACACAACTATCTCTAGGGCGTGGCCCCAAAAGGATGATGGAAGATCTGTTCGACTCATCATGGATCGAATCATATCTAATAGTGTTCGATTTCTTCGTTTAGAAACCCTATTCCATTGTGGTATTCCTAGAGGAGTCAATTGTGAGACTATCCACAATTCCTAAGATGATCGATAAACTCTTGGCTCAAATATTCACCACCTCGATCAGATCAAAGGGCTTTAATTGTTTTACCAAGCTGGTTTTGTACTTCATGTTGAAATATCTTGAACATTTCAAAAGATTCGGATTTATGTTTCATGAGATAGACGTAGCCATATCTACTGAAATCATCTATGAATGTGATGAAGTACGAATAACCTCCTTTAGCATTTGTATTTATCGGTCCACACACATCTGTATGTATGAGGCCCAACAAATCAGTGGCCCTCTCACTATTCCCAGTGAAAGGGGACTTTGTCATCTTACCTAACAAACAAGATTCGCAAGTATCATATGATTCAAAATCAAATGAGTTGAGAAATCCATCTTGATGGAGTTTAGAAATGCGTTTCTCATTTATGTGGCCCAGACGACAGTGCCAGAGGTATGTCGGATTCAAATCATTTGCTTTAACCCTTTTGGTGGTTATGTTATAGATATTTCCATGATTGTGTTGTTCCAAGTTTAATATGTAATGATCGACATGCAAATCACCATGAGCATAGAAAATATCATTACGATAAATGGAACATCTACCATTCCTAGCAATGGAAGTGTAACCTTCCTTATCCAAATAAGAAAGAGAAACAATGTTATTACTCAAAGCAGGAACATAATAGCAATTGTTCAAAACTAACAAAAGCCCAGTGGGCAGAACTAATTCATAAGTGCCTACAGCTAAAGCAGCAACCTTTGCTCTATTTCCAACTCGTAGGTCAACTTCGCCCTTCTTTAGCTTTCTACTGTCCTTTAGGCCCTGCATATTTGTACAAATATGAGAACCACATGCAGTATCTAATACCCATGTAGTGGAAGTAGAGAGATGAATGTCTATAACATAAATACCTGAAGCGATAGCCCCGTTATCCTTCTTGTTCTTTTTCAAATCTTCAAGGTAGAGTTTTTAGTTCCAATGACCAGGTTCATTGCAGAAGAAACAAACTCCTTCCTTTGGAGGCTTTGCCTTCTTTGGTGCAGGCTTGGTTTCTGGCTTGCCTAACTCTTTGGTCTTACCAGATGAGCCATGACCCTTCCCCTTGCCCTTGCCTTTCTTTTTCATACCCTTTCCTTTCTGGACAATCAAAACTGTACTGGGCTTCTTCTTAACAGTCGGCTCAACAGTTTTAAGCATCCCATGCAGTTCAGAAGTAGATTTCTCCATATTGTTCATGTTGTAGTTCATGACAAACTGGTCATAACTTTCTGGGAGTGAGTTCAAGATCAAATCTGTAGCTAACTCCTGGCTCATGGGAAATCCAAGCCTCTCAAGGTGATCAATGTACCCTTTCATCTTTAAGACATGAGTACTCACTGATGCACCTTCAGCCATCTTGCAGGAATGTAAGGCCTTAGTGGTCTCATACCTCTCTTGCCTTGCTTGTTGCTGGAACATTTCCTTAAGATGCACAATCATCTCATAAGCCTCCATGTGTTCCATATCTCTTTGGAGCTCCAGAACCATGGTGCAAGCATCAAGCATCCCACATCGATAGAGTCTTCCTAATGCTTCGCATAAGAATCTCTCTGAGCTCTAGGAGCATTGGCTGCTGGCTCCTCAGGAATGGGTTGATCTAGGACATATACTTTTCTTTCCTGCTTGATAACTGAAACATCCTCCCTTAGGCTCCTCAGAGTATACTTGCGGAAGCCATATTAGCTCGATTATATCTTAACTTAAGCCCAGAAATTCAAAATTTCACTCTTAAGTTTCTTATTCTGAACCTTTAATTTGAAAATTAATTAATCTCATTCTACACAACCAAATGAGGCTTATTACCTATCCACGTAATGCCCCAGATGTGTACGACTGGCCTGCCAAATTTCGTGGCCAAACCCCTTCGTTTACTAGGTCAATCTGAGGTCAAAACACTGCTACCTCAGGACCTGCGAATTTCCCCTTAATTTACCATACATAAATTGAATATGCCAAACAACACTTATCATTGAATAACATAATGTCATACAGCATGGCATACACAACAAGACATATACATAATCTTGCTATCTCTATTACATCTCTTTCTGCCTAAACTCCGGCAGCATAACCGCTACGCTTTATCTGTACAAAGAACTGAACTGTACTGATTCGGTAATCCCCTCATGAGAACTACCATTCTACGTAGTACCCAGGAAAGACTAGATGAACCGGCTAGGTCCACTCACTTCTAGCCTCCTTAGACAGCACTACGTACACAGTACTTATCATATACTGATGTTCAGTCTTTACTTCGGCAGCATAACGGCGTCTCCTAGGATTCTCAAAATCCACTTCAGCATAACCTCCCTCTAATGGGTTATGGATGGGGATGAGATTCGGGGGAATCTCAGTAGCAACAATCATAACAATATATGTAATGCAGTGTGATAGTGCTTGCTTGTGATTGTGTACAGATAAGTATGCTGCGTGCTTCCATACTCAATAACATATGATCATAGCATTTCAGTAGAGCTTCAAGCATAACATATAAGACAACAATCCAACCAAACAATAGCACAACAAATCACAAAGCCATTACATAAAAGCTAGGATTAGTTACTACCTCAAAGGCTTAGCAGAGCTCTACTATCTCTATTCTGCTTCCAGCTCCGCCAGAACTTCCTTTCTTTCTTTCTTCCTCTCACTTTCTCTCTCTAGCACCTCCTCCTCTCTCTAAAAGGCTCAAAACCGTGGGATGCATGAAATGGGAGGGGGAGGGGGTATTTATAGTTTCCTTCAATGGCATTCCTGTAATTTTGAAGCCATATGAACTTGTGGTCCTGGTTTTTCCTGGAATTTCCTATTTTCTTTTATTCCTTTTTCCTGCATCATGCATGACATCATCCAGGACACCTCACCGGGACACCTCAGCGCCACATTTATCACATGTCTGAAATCCCTGGACACCTCAGCAGCTGACTCAGCATGCTGACTCACCGGTCCAGTCTCCTGCCTCGTAAAGCGTGTCCTCAGCTTTATCTGCTTTCTCCAGACTAATGCCATGTGGCTCTTGGAAGAGACCTTGCACGCTTCCCAATGCTATCCAGATAAGTCCCAGACTTATCTGATCACCTCCTCGGTTTTCGTGCCAACCGAGCAACTTTACTTTACTGAAAGGTCATTAAATCATTATTTTAATGCCACTTTTCCTCACATAACTACTGGGCCACGTTTTTGGGCCTGGGAATATCATCTTGGGTCTCTGATCCAGCCCAAGTACTCTGATGGCACGATTCCCAAGAAACACCCCTTGGCAAATTACCAAAATGCCCTTAGTCTCTCTCTCTTTACTTTATTAGGTCTAGGGGCATTATTGTCTTTTCCCATCTTACCAGAGTATTCTTTGACCCTGGTCAACTATCCAGATAACTTCCCTGGACTGTCTAACCTTAGGCAAATGACCAAAATACCCTTTACTCATTCTTCAGCTGTTCTATAACATAGGGGCATTTTCGTCATTTCGCACCTTTTTCCCGGACACCGGCCCCTTTTACCACTGGACTGATCTAATGGGCCTGGGCCTTCCCTGGTGTCACTAAAGGCCTTAGAAACACTATACGGCCCCCTGGCCACAGTCCGATCATCCCTATCGGAACTGCTTTTCCTTTACCGATTATAACTGTAAATTCCCATCTTCAGGAATTTTTACAGAAAAATCGAGACCTCAAATCAAAATTCCGTGACTCCTCATTCAACCCGGAATTCTTTTCTCTATCTCCCGGTATTTTCAGATATTTTATCCGGACCGGGCTGTTTTGGCCTGAAAAAGCACTCACGCGCACACTTTTCCAAAACGACCATTTTACCCCTGGTCACATTTCTAATTCTTTCATACACATAGAGACCTCATATGCACATTTCACAGTTCAGTGAAATGATCAGCATAATTTTCTCTATTTTCTGGCAAAATATGGTACTCATCGGCTACCAGCCCAATCTTTCCCATAATTACGATTTTGCCCCTGCATTCTCTTTCTAGCATATATTCTCATCTTCTTATCCTTCATCTTAAGTTCTAGAAATTCTCTTTCAATAACTCATCCCTTAAACTCTTCGGGAGTCATCATTAACTGAAAGGCTCGACAACCCGCCCATATCAGGTTATCTTACACAGGAGCCAGCCCATATCAAGCTACCTACAGAATTCCTAGGCTTAAGACTTAGGATATTCCTCACATTCCTCATCTTGGACCTAGATGAACTGTCCCGATCTCCTAGACAAAAAATCGGGATGTTACAATTCTCCTCCCCTTTTAAAAATTTCGTCCTCGAAATTTCAAGGGATACCTCATCTTTCCTGAAGAGAACTTCTTACTGATCTATACAGCTATGTGATTCTTATAACACAGTCATATATATAACCAGTAAGATCATCCCTCTCTGTCTTATCCTCACTCTAGTGATGGTCTAGAGGAGCAACAGCTTGGTCCCAGACCTTCCACATGGATTCTTAGCAACTAACATCTCTCATTATAGTTGCTTACAGCTATCCATGTCCTAACCCCTCATACAGCAACCTCATCACTGAGCTAAGACAGATTTATTATCTTACTAATTATTTCTCATGACTCATTATAATAACCACATTCTCTAGATCAGAAAAGAACTCTTCGTCCACATTATCATCTAGGCATATAGTTCCTTACAGCTCAGTCGCCCTTACAGCTATGGTTCCTCTTAACCATTCTTAGGGTCGACCTCAGGGGAAATTTGGAGACTCTGTCTGGGGTAACAAACACCTTTCCGAGGGATGTCGGCATTCGTAGGCAACTCTCGCCAAGTGGCCTTTCTCTCACCACTGCATTGCCCTGCTCGACACTCCTATGTACCACAGCTCACCACTTTGACATCTCTGCTCTCCAACCTGATCTTCTCCTTGATCAGTCCCCTGCCTGAACTATTGCCTCTTTCTCTTGCTATTGGCTTCACAACTTGAGCTACCTCCCAGAGTGCTCTTAGCCAATGCTTCTCTATCTGAATATCATAACTTATCGTCCCATAACTGAGACTATCTATCATCCTCAATCATATCATTTCTGTTCTCTAGGGTACTCTACCCTAGGTTACTACTTCTTCGTGATGGAATCCCTCTGCCTAGGGAACATCAGCCCATCACATCTCTAACCTTAGGCCATGTCCTAAGCTCAGTCCTGGACCAACCTCATGCTAGCTATCTCATTCTAGCTCTTAGGTCTTCTATTCAGCCCAGCTGAATAAGACCTTTACATTGTAGATCTACTCCTAGGTATCACATGGAGGATCTACCTCATTCTAATTAGCTCATCAATCTTTTATCATCTATTTATCTGCTTATGCTTATGGACAACTTACTGGACTTGTTAGTAGTGTCCATTTCTTTCATATCTTACCCCATCTTGACGTAATTCCGGGGTCTACCTTATCTCACTTTCTCATTTAAGAGCTTTACCTCCACTGGGCTTTTCTAAACCTCTATGTACTCAAGGGAAATAACCTTTCTACATCAGAGTATCACTAAGCTAGAACCTTCTGTTCTGTGCTAGAATATTATGCACAGAACCAGAATCCTTTCTGGTTGATGCCAGAACCTATTGCTCTGATACCAAAATGAAACATCCTCCCTTAGGCTCCTCAGAGTACACTTGCGGAAGCCATATTAGCTCGATTATATCTTAACTTAAGCCCAGAAATTCAAAATTTCACTCTTAAGTTTCTTATTCTGAACCTTTAATTTGAAAATTAATTAATCTCATTCTACACAACCAAATGAGGCTTATTACCTATCCACGTAATGCCCCAGATGTGTACGACTGGCCTGCCAAATTTCGTGGCCAAACCCCTTCGTTTACTAGGTCAATCTGAGGTCAAAACACTGCTACCTCAGGACCTGCGAATTTCCCCTTAATTTACCATACATAAATTGAATATGCCAAACAACACTTATCATTGAATAACATAATGTCATACAGCATGGCATACACAACAAGACATATACATAATCTTGCTATCTCTATTACATCTCTTTCTGCCTAAACTCCGGCAGCATAACCGCTACGCTTTATCTGTACAAAGAACTGAACTGTACTGATTCGGTAATCCCCTCATGAGAACTACCATTCTACGTAGTACCCAGGAAAGACTAGATGAACCGGCTAGGTCCACTCACTTCTAGCCTCCTTAGACAGCACTACGTACACAGTACTTATCATATACTGATGTTCAGTCTTTACTTCGGCAGCATAACGGCGTCTCCTAGGATTCTCAAAATCCACTTCAGCATAACCTCCCTCTAATGGGTTATGGATGGGGATGAGATTCGGGGGAATCTCAGTAGCAACAATCATAACAATATATGTAATGCAGTGTGATAGTGCTTGCTTGTGATTGTGTACAGATAAGTATGCTGCGTGCTTCCATACTCAATAACATATGATCATAGCATTTCAGTAGAGCTTCAAGCATAACATATAAGACAACAATCCAACCAAACAATAGCACAACAAATCACAAAGCCATTACATAAAAGCTAGGATTAGTTACTACCTCAAAGGCTTAGCAGAGCTCTACTATCTCTATTCTGCTTCCAGCTCCGCCAGAACTTCCTTTCTTTCTTTCTTCCTCTCACTTTCTCTCTCTAGCACCTCCTCCTCTCTCTAAAAGGCTCAAAACCGTGGGATGCATGAAATGGGAGGGGGAGGGGGTATTTATAGTTTCCTTCAATGGCATTCCTGTAATTTTGAAGCCATATGAACTTGTGGTCCTGGTTTTTCCTGGAATTTCCTATTTTCTTTTATTCCTTTTTCCTGCATCATGCATGACATCATCCAGGACACCTCACCGGGACACCTCAGCGCCACATTTATCACATGTCTGAAATCCCTGGACACCTCAGCAGCTGACTCAGCATGCTGACTCACCGGTCCAGTCTCCTGCCTCGTAAAGCGTGTCCTCAGCTTTATCTGCTTTCTCCAGACTAATGCCATGTGGCTCTTGGAAGAGACCTTGCACGCTTCCCAATGCTATCCAGATAAGTCCCAGACTTATCTGATCACCTCCTCGGTTTTCGTGCCAACCGAGCAACTTTACTTTACTGAAAGGTCATTAAATCATTATTTTAATGCCACTTTTCCTCACATAACTACTGGGCCACGTTTTTGGGCCTGGGAATATCATCTTGGGTCTCTGATCCAGCCCAAGTACTCTGATGGCACGATTCCCAAGAAACACCCCTTGGCAAATTACCAAAATGCCCTTAGTCTCTCTCTCTTTACTTTATTAGGTCTAGGGGCATTATTGTCTTTTCCCATCTTACCAGAGTATTCTTTGACCCTGGTCAACTATCCAGATAACTTCCCTGGACTGTCTAACCTTAGGCAAATGACCAAAATACCCTTTACTCATTCTTCAGCTGTTCTATAACATAGGGGCATTTTCGTCATTTCGCACCTTTTTCCCGGACACCGGCCCCTTTTACCACTGGACTGATCTAATGGGCCTGGGCCTTCCCTGGTGTCACTAAAGGCCTTAGAAACACTATACGGCCCCCTGGCCACAGTCCGATCATCCCTATCGGAACTGCTTTTCCTTTACCGATTATAACTGTAAATTCCCATCTTCAGGAATTTTTACAGAAAAATCGAGACCTCAAATCAAAATTCCGTGACTCCTCATTCAACCCGGAATTCTTTTCTCTATCTCCCGGTATTTTCAGATATTTTATCCGGACCGGGCTGTTTTGGCCTGAAAAAGCACTCACGCGCACACTTTTCCAAAACGACCATTTTACCCCTGGTCACATTTCTAATTCTTTCATACACATAGAGACCTCATATGCACATTTCACAGTTCAGTGAAATGATCAGCATAATTTTCTCTATTTTCTGGCAAAATATGGTACTCATCGGCTACCAGCCCAATCTTTCCCATAATTACGATTTTGCCCCTGCATTCTCTTTCTAGCATATATTCTCATCTTCTTATCCTTCATCTTAAGTTCTAGAAATTCTCTTTCAATAACTCATCCCTTAAACTCTTCGGGAGTCATCATTAACTGAAAGGCTCGACAACCCGCCCATATCAGGTTATCTTACACAGGAGCCAGCCCATATCAAGCTACCTGCAGAATTCCTAGGGTTAAGACTTAGGATATTCCTCACATTCCTCATCTTGGACCTAGATGAACTGTCCCGATCTCCTAGACAAAAAATCGGGCCTGAACTAGTCAAGAAAGTTTGTCCCATTAAGTTTGTCCTTCTCAAGGACAGATCACAACGATAATGTAGCAGTATTACTAGTCGTCATGATTCTAAAATTAAAATATGCAAGCGAATTAGCAATCTCCCACTGAATAAAACAACCCTCAGTGCAATAATTAGTGGGCTAAGATCCATATTTGGCTTAAACTTGAGTCCGCTTTGGCAGGACGCTCAACTTTAAGTTATTTAGGTAGGTAACAACTTTACCAATTACATCAAATATAACTCTTAGATGTTTATGGGATTCCATCATCATATGAGCATGTTTTAATCCCATCTAATGCCTTGAGACCCAAACCCATTTTGATAATCTCAATTAAGTCAAACAATAACAAACATAAGAGTAGCACCATTACTCTTGCTTATCTCCCCAAGATAACTCAAATGCACCCACTTTGGTGGAGCCTAGAAATGAGCGATCGAGGTTTTGATAAGTGTTCATTAATTGACGGCATATGACTTAAGATTTCTTTAGAGGGTTTAATTAACTATCCGGTTTGCATGTATCTCGATTGTATCTTGTAATATCCCTAATTTTCTGTACTGATTTATATGTACAGATTGAATGAAATATACGAATTATTTTTCAGGAAAAAGATGTGGTTGTTTATGTAAAGAAAGGGATTAAATTGAAAAAGAAAGGAAATGAAAGGACTTGATTGCAATTATGGAAAGGTTAAGGCTAAGAAGGAAAAGTAGACAAAAATGTGAGGTCCTTAAGTGTAATTTTAGCCAAATAAAGGGGCTTAATTGAAAAGAAGAAAAGCTTCCGGGGCAAAAGTGTAATTATGAAAACCTGGACCGAAAATAGGTAAAAATAGTGATCGTGCTCCGATAAGCCCCATATCCCACCAGTAGGTAGAGCAAGTGACGTCGGGTAATCCGGCCTAATACAGGAATTTTTCAAGACTCCAGATAGCCAAAATTGATCTGATAGTCCAAAAGTTATAAAAATTCCTACCGGATATCCTAGATTTCAGATATAAGAGATAAATTACAGGATGATGCGTCCTGATGGGACGGATGTTAGGAAACTGGCAGAATACCGATAGGAGGCCTGTAGAAAAAGTTATTCACAAATTAGCAAATACAGACTGGAGTGTGAGGCCTCCAGGGATCCGATAGGGAGATTTATCGATATTTAAACTAAGACTGAATGAGGTCAGGTAACAACAGTCAGATGCCCGTTGTGACCCAAATGGCTGCCCAAACACAGTAGGGCAGTGTATCTGACAGGAGCCGGTGTCCGGATATGTGTGTAAACGGTGTATAATAGCTAAAATACTCGGTGAACATGGACAGGGGAGGATTCCTCGTAATACGTGCCAGGAAGGTAATGGACCCTGAAAGGCCCAATAATGGCGCCAACAAAGGCCCAATAAGACTCTTGGATGATAGATGGGCCAGTGTCCGGCAAAACCCCAGAAAAGTACGAAATTACGAAAATGCCCCTGTGTTGTACTAAAGGGGTAATAGGCATATGAAGGGCATTTTGGTCATTATGGATAGGCCTAGAGGCCAAGACATATACAGGTGAAATTAACCAGAGTCAGTATATGCCCTGACAAAGTACAGAAAGGTGTAAAATGACAGTTTTGCCCTTAGGGTTAACTTAGTGCACAAAAGGGCACCCAGGGGTATTTTGGTCATTTCGCAGGGGATCTGTAATTGAGTTTAGACCCAGTATTAAAATGTTAATGATATAAAGGATCCAGATACTAAGTTCAAGGCCAGAAGACATAATATGGGTTTTCAGAAAAATTAGATTCAGAAAATGATTCAGTTTTCGAGGCGACGGACCGGGCCGGTACCGGATTGGACCGGAAAGCTTCCAGAAGGCTTCTAGCTCCCTCCAATTTTGACATGTGAAGAATGTGAGGGGTGAGGTGTCCCTTGAGGTGTCCCCTTGATGATGCAGTAAAGGAATAAAAGAAAAATAGGAAATTTCAGAAAAACCAGGACCACAAGTTCATAAGGCTTCAAAATTACAAGAATGCCATCCATCAAAACTATAAATACCCCCTAGCTCTTCATTCTCACGAACAAGAAGCAATTTTAGAGTGATAAGGAAGTTCTTGAGAGAGAAAGTGAGAAAAAGAAAGAAGAAAGGAAGTTATGGTGAAGTTGGAAGCAGTATAGAAGTTCTGAAGTTCTGCTTTTAAGAGTAACTAGTCCTAGCTTTTATGTAATGTCTTTGTGACTTGTTGTGCTATTGTTTGGTTTGGTTGTTGTCTTATATGTTATTCTTGAAGCTCTATTACAATGCTATGATCATATGTTATTGAATATGGAAGCAAGCAGCATACTTATCTGTACACAATCACAAGCAAGCACCATCACTCTGCATTACATATATTGTTATGATTATTACTACTGAGATTCCCTCGAATCTCATCCCAAATAACCCATTACAGGGGAGGCTATGTCAAAGTAAATTTTGGAATCTTGAAGGACGCCGTTAGGCTGCCAAAATTCCGACAAAATGGTAAAGAAAGGTACTGATACGTACTGTGTACGTAGGTACTGTCTAAGGAGGCTGGAAGTGAGTGGACCTAGCTGGTTCATCCAGTCTTTCCTGGGTACTTACGTAGAATGGTAGTTCTTATGGGAATTACCGAATCGGTACAAGATCGGTTACTTTCTAAAGATGAAGTATAGCCGTTATGTTGCCGGATTTTAGGAGGAAAGGATGTATTAGAAATATGAGAATTTTGTACCTGTCCTAATGAATAGCAACTATCCTTTAATAACAGATATTGTTTGGCATGTTTTAAATATCTGATCGGCATGTTTAACTGATATGTGATGGATGTATGCATGTAAGAGTGAATGCTGAAAATTGTTCCTGTGAACAGTAAATCCGTGGAGACCTATTAATGTTTGATAAATCATTAAAAATAGTAAATGGTTGAATAAATGTCTGAAATTGTTATGGTGAATAGTATACATATTAAGCTTTAATTTGATATATAATATGCCTCGTTTGGACGTCTATAAATGGAGTAATAAATTGCCAAAGTTGGGACCAGAATGCTAGATTTAGGGGAAAAATGTGGGATGAACAGTAAAGTTGTAACCTTGACCCACGTTGACTTGGTCAAAGATTGGTCAATGAGAGATTTTTCCCCTAAAAGATAATTGAGTTATATTCATGTAGCAATTGGAACCACTTCATTTCGATTTTTCTATAATTAATTATGATTTTCCGAAGTCAGGTCACTCATCTGGAATTTACACAGTGAACAGTACGCGAGAAGAGAAAAATTCCAAATTGAGAAATTGGACTTCAATGACCTTGAAAGTGGTTCTAAATGCTACCAAATGTTTCCTAAAATGTACGAAAGTAAGGACGTTTTACTTTGGTATCATAGCAAAGGATTCTGGCTTAGGAAATGCTCTGAGTAGATGATTTATAGATAGATATACCGTGATAAAGCTGTCATAATTGACACTAAGATAGTGTTTACAGGATGACTAGATATAGATCCAGATCCGAAACCACGGAGAACCAGTGGGATCCTAGACTAGAGGTCTCTAGTTTAGATAATTTAGAAGAGGAGATAATGAGCAATGATTCTGATCCTTGGATATCTCCAGTAGTGAGTGACTCAGAAGTGGATAGTTTTTCCGTAGGATCAAATCTTGTGGTGGATGATCAGGAGAAGAAGGTGATAAAGGGTCCTATTCCTGTCATTCCAATAAATGTGGTACCTCTAAATATAGCAAACAATTCAGGATCCAGCCAAGTACTTGATCAGATTAATGCACCAGGTCCCAGTAGGCCCAAAGTGACACTAGTAGAGATACATTTGGGAAATCTAATCGTAAGAATGATACCAGGGAGGAACCTGAGTAGAGAACAATTTGAGAGCTCGGTAGTATTATCCCGACAGCTATATGGGCTGAGGCAGACCCTGATCAGAAATGTAGATCAAGATTATATGGTTTATCAGAATTTCATTATAAGGGTAAAAGCGATATATCAAGCCTGGGATCCAAATGTATTAACCCTACGGCTTTGGCTAGAAATTATGGACGATGTATTGCCAACTACTCCTACCTGGAGATCAGAGTTGGATCGATATTTTGACAAAGAACCATATTATACTGTATCCGACTGGATCTACTTGGTAGGAGAGTATATTAGAATAAAGTTTAAGAAGAATTAGGGTAATGTTTTCAATGTACGTAATGTATAAAAGATCAGTACAGTAGCATATGTATGACTGTGACATGTACCTTGTATGCTATGTTTGAAATAAAATGAGAAATGTTGTTTATCGTATTCCCTTCTATGTTATAGCATAACAAAATGGTTCGAACAAGAAGAACGATTCCAGCAGAGGAACCACAAGAAGATGGAAATCTTAATCAACTAATTTTAGAGCGATTAGAACAACAACAAAAGATGATTGAGGAAATACGGGTAGCTCAGGTACGTAATAAGCAGGAAAGAGATGCCGCTATAGCTGCAGCAGTAGCTGAGGCAGTAAGCAACCTAAGGCCACCCGAGCCTTCAGGATCAGCTAGTAGAGAATCACAGCCAGTATAGCCCCAGAGACCGGTTGACCCAAGAGAGGATGCAGCTAGCATCTAGCAATGGATGATCAGATTCTGTAAGTACAATCCTCCGGTATTTGAAGGAACATTCGAGGTGGAGATAGCTGAGGATTGGATTAGCAGATTAGAAAAGATCTTCAAGGTTCTTGACTGCCCAACGAAAACCAAAGCTCAGATGGCTATCTATCAGCTAGAGAAAGATGCTGATAGGTGGTGGAAGAATACTGAGCTACTTCTGCAAGCAAGAGACATCCTGATCACTTGGGAAGTATTTCTTGAGCAGTTTTATGAAAAGTATTTTCCTCAATCAGTGAAAGATGAAAGAGAGGCAGAATTCCTTGTACTGAGACAAGGAGAAAAGGAGTTGTTTGATGAATACCTTGCTAAGTTCATCCGGCTATCTCATTATTCCACTTATCTGCGCCAAGTGGATGATGAATGCTTGATGACAGAAAGAATGATTTGAGGGATGAACTCTACGTTAAAGGAGAAGTTAACTCCTCAACAATACAACCAGTTTAATAAAGCCGTGGAGGCGTGTCATATTGTTGAAAATAGCATGAATCATAGAATGCTATTTAGATCGGGAACCAGGGATCAAGCAGCTCCTGATAAAGCCGATCGAAATCAAGAATCTGCCAGTGGTAGCAGTTACAGGAAAAGAAAGCGACCATGGCAGAATAACAGGAGGCCAAATAGAGGGAATTTCCACGGAAGATCCAGTAATAGAGATTCAGAGGCCCAAGTATGTGACAAGTGTGGAAAGAATCATGGTGACAGACCATGTTTAATGGGCCAGAACGTTTGTTACACCTGCGGGAAGCTCAGACATTTTTCCTGAGAATGCCCTTAAGCTATAACAAATCCAAGGCCAAGGACACCAGGAAGAATGTTTGCACTCACCAGGAAGGATGCTCATTGATCACCTGAGATGATCCAAGGTACAATCTATCTCAATGAACATGCTGTGACTGCTCTATTTGATTCGGGTGCAAGCCATTCCTTTATTTCCTATGAGTGTGCTAAATGTCTAGGCCTTCGGATTAGCAAGTTACGTTATGATATGCATGTAAAACCCCCCACCAATGCTAGGGAAATTACATCTGATGCCTGTTTGAATAGTATAGTGCGTTATGAGCACTGCTGTACCACCCTAGACTTAATATGTATGCCTTTCTGAGAAATCGATGTCATACTTGGTTTAAATTGGTTAGCCTCCAATAATGTGATGCTGGACTGCAGGAACAAAACCCTAGTTCTTGGCCCAAAGGTTGCTAATCTCAGTCCAGAAGTAAGATTGAATTTCATAACGGAGGCTCAGGCAGATAAATGTCTACGAAAAGGATGTCAGGGTTATATGGTATTCTTTTCTGTTCAAACAGAGGTAGAAGAAGGAATTAATGAGATCCTAGTAGTCAAAGAATTTCCTGAAGTCTTTCCGAAGGAGATTCAAGGATTGCCTTCAGAATGTGAGGTGAAGTTTGCAATTGACATTGTACCTGGAGCTGGACCAGTATCCAAAGCCCCCTACAGAATGGCTCCTAATGAGATGATGGAACTGAAGAAGCAAAGTGAGGAGCTATTGGAAAAGGGTTTCATAAGACCTAGTGTATCACCATGGGGTGCTCCTGTGTTATTTGTCAAGAAGAAGGATGGCAGTCTAAGGCTGTGCATGGACTACCGGGAGTTGAACAAGATTATAGTCAAGAATAAGTATCCTCTTCCCAGAATCGATGATCTGCTAGACCAATTAGCAGGATCGAGCTTATTCTCTAAGATTGATTTGAGATCTGGCTATCATTAGCTAACGGTGAAGTCAGATGATATTCAAAAGGCTACTTTCAGGACGCGTTATGTGTAACATCCCAATTTTCAGGCCTAGAGATGCAAAGATAGCCTAAGATTAAGAGGCTACTAGACCCCTTTTTAGCAGAAGTCCCAGAGGAACGTAAAGAGTTTCAGGAACTGAGCTGCGAGTAAGTAAAAGTACGGGGACTTATGTGTAAACAGTGGAAGTCCCAAGGGGTAAATGGCCATTTGGGGATGATGTAAAGGTCAAAGGTTCAAGAGCTAACCATTTGGTCGCGACTGTAGATAGTTGTGGTCACGACTAATACTTTCGACTATAGATAGTTGTGGTCGCGACTAATACTTACAGAAAGAAGTTGGTCGCGACGAGAGTGTATTATGGTCGTTACTAATATTGGCGAAGAGGCTTGGTCGTGACGGATATGTATGTGGTGTCGCGACTAATGAGTAGAATGAGCCTGGTTGCGACTAAAAAGTGATGAGGTCGCGACGAAAGACTGTTATGGTCGCGACTAAAGAATGTTGTGGTCGCGACTAGAGAATGTTGTGGTCGCGACTAATGAACACAGAAGGTGTTAAGTCGCGATGAGATATGGCTAGGTCGCGACTAGTGGCTAAAGTAGTGCTAAGCGTATGGGCCAAGAGTGGTGAAGGTCCAAAAGAGATAGATACCCGGTTAGAGATAGACCGGAGGCAGGAGGTCAGATACAGGAAAGGTTATCTGGAGACCATGAGGTGGACTGATAAGGTATCCTCATGGGACCCACAAGATGCCACATGGCATTAGAGTGATGACTCAGTAACCTTTCAGTAGAGTAAAGTTACTCGGTTGGCACGAGAACCGAGGAAGTGATCAAATAAGTCTGGGACTTATCTGGATAGCATTGGGAAGCGTGCAAGGTCTCTTCCAGTCGCCACATGGCATTAGTCTACAGAAAGCAGATAAAGCTGAGGACACGTATTACGAGGCAGGAGACTGGACCGGTGAGTCAGCATGCTGAGGTATCCAGGGATTGAGACTTGTGATAAATGTGGCACTAGGGTGGCATGCTGAGGTGTCCCGATGATGTCATGCATGATGCAGTAAATGAGGAATTAAAGAAAATAGGAAAATCCAGGAAAAAACAAGACCGTAGGATCAAAGTTCATGGTAATTACAGAAATGCCATTGGAGGAGGTTATAAATACCCCCTCATTTGCATTCACGCATGGCTTGAGTAAGGGAGAGAAAGAAGAGAGAGAAGGAGAAGGAAAGGAAGAGAGAAAGGGAGAAAGGAAGTAAGGAAGTCCTGGCGGAGCTGGAAGCAGAATAGAGATAGTAAGGTTCTGCTGAGCTAGCCAGGTAGTAACTAATCCTAGCTTTTATGTAATGGCTTTGTGATTTGTTGTGCTATTGTTTGGTTGGATTGTTGTCTTATATGTTATGTCTGAAGCTCTACTGCAATGCTATGATCATATGTTATTAAGCATGGAAGCACGCAGCATACTTATCTGTACACAATCACAAGCAAGCACCGTCACACTGCATTACATATATTGTTATGATTGTTGCTACTGAGATTTCCCTGAATCTCATCCCCATACATAACCCATTACAGGTGGGTTATGCTGAAGTGGATTTTGAGAATGCTAAGAGACGCCGTTATGCTGCCGAAGTAAAGACTGAACATCAGTATATGATAAGTACTGTGTACGTTATGATAAGTACTGTGTACGTAGTGCTGTCTAAGGAGGCTAGAAGTGAGTGGACCTAGCTGGTTCATCTAGTCTTTCCTGGTTACTACGTAGAATGGTAGTTCTCATGAGGGGATTACCGAATCAGTACAGTTCAGTTCTTTGTACAGATGAAGCGTAGCGGTTGTGCTGCCGGAGTTTAGGCAGAAAGAGATGTAATAGAGATAGCAAGATTATGTATATGTCTTGTTGTGTATGCCTTGTTGTATGCCATTATGTTATGCAATGATAAGTATTGTTTGGCATATTCAATTTATGTATGTTAAATTAAGTGGAAATTCGCAGGTCCTGAGGCAGCAGTGTTCTGACCTCAGTTTGACCTAGTAAACGGAGGAGTCTGGCCACGAGATTTAGTAAGCTGGTAGTACATATCTGGGGCATTCCGTGGATAGGTAACAAGCCTCATTTAGATGTGTAAAAGGTGAGAAATTAGTTCTCAAAGTATAGGTTCAGAATAAGGAACTTAGGAGTAAAAGTTCAAATCTCTGGACTTAAGTTAAGCTAATATTGCTTCTGCAAGTGTACTTTGAGGAGTATAAAGGAGGATATTTCATTTTGGTATCAGAGCAAAAGGTTTTGGCATAGACCAGAAAGGACTCTGATTCAGAGCATAAGATTCTGGCACAGAATAGAAGGTTCTGGCTTAGTGATGCTCTGATTTAGGAAGAGTATTTTCCCTTGTATGCACAAGAATGGCATTGAGTCGCGACTAATATGGTTTTAGGTCGCGACAGGTACCTCAAAGAGAGTTTTAGTTGCGACGAAGAAGTATATAGGTCGCGACTATTATTTACAGAGAGATTAGGTCGCGACGTGTATATTACAAGGTCGCGACGGTATATTGCAGGAAGCGGAGGTTGCGACGAGAGAGGTCTAGTGTCGCGACTGAAGAGTTAAGGTTGCGACATGAGGAGGCCTAGGTCTGACGAGTTAGGTCCAGGTCGCGACGAGAGAGGAGGTAGGTCGCGACTAAAGGACATAAATGTTAGGTCGTGATGAGTTGAGTATGATGGTCGCGACGCAAGATCATAGAGTCACGACTATCCAATACTCAGGTCGCAACGAATGAACAGAAATGTTGAGTATGATGGTTACTGACGAAATATCACAAAGGATGTGAGTCACGACTATCCAATACTCAGGTTGCGACAGACAATTATTCATATAGAGGTTTAGAAAGCTCAGAGGAGATAAATCTCCTAGATGAGATATGTGTTCATTTTTCTTTTTGAGAAGGAAAAAGATGATGAACATAAGACAAGAATATAGAGCTTGAGTGGAGAAGCTATGCATAGAGGAAGCTGGCAACTCCAATGAGGTAGACCCTATGTGAGTCATCCGTGCTAGGCGAGATGAGCAGCAAAGGATGATGTAAAGGATGATGATGATGAGTTAAGATGAGCTAGCCAGATAGCTAGTATGAGGTTTGCCTAGAAATGAGCCTAGGACATGACCTAAGGCTAGAAACGTGATGGTTAATAGCTAAAGAGCTAATATTCCCTAAGCAGAGGGATCCCATCACGGAGAAGTGATAGATCCAGGGTAGAGTACCCTAGAGAACAGAAATGATAGTAAGAGATGATGAATGAGATCTATGCGACTAAAGTTCGCTAGGATCAAGAGAAAGACCGATCAGGAACCACAGTCCGGTCAAGAATAGACTAGGACTGATGGATAGACAGAAGAAGTTAAGAGATAGTAGAAAGGTAGCCACAGATTATGAGGTACAGTGACTCCCCTATTCCCTATGTAAGAGAGAGTGATGAAGGGTTGAGTCTATACCCTGGTAAGAGGGTAGCGTGGCAGCCTGAAATAGATAGATGTTTCAGGATGAATGATGATATGATAAAGAAACTATGTTTTGAGGCTTACTTAGTCTATTACAATGTCTAATGGATGGTTGAGCAAAATATGTAGATGATATGGCTTATGTTGCCATAAGTTATGATAGTTGCATCTCCTTGTAGTTGTCATATAACGACATGCATGTTAGAGTATGCCATGATGAATGAATACTCCCCTTTTGGTAGTGTGTGCAGGGTAGAGTATATATGAGTACAGATACGAGATTAAGAAAGTTATGAGGAGGTTATGTTGCTCCCATACCATATGACATGTAATGAGATATGTATTGAGGATGATAGATAGTCTCAGGTTATGGGACAATAAGCTATGATATTTAGATATGTTATGAATGAGGATACTCAGGTAATTCTGCAGACTTGTGAATATAGTACTCAGAGCCATTTCTGTTGAAAGGAATGGTAGACAGAAAGAAAGTAGAAAAGAGTAAAGAGATTGTTTCTAGATCACTCTTCAAATAAGAGTTAGATCTGAAACATATGGCTCCCAGATAGAGCTAGATTCAGATGAGTATAGATCACTCTTCAGATAAGAGTTGGATCTGATACAGAATGCTCACAGTTAGAGCATAGTTCTAATGGCTCGCAGTTAGAGCACAGATTGAAATGATGAAACCATAGAATAGCAGGTGGTTAGACCATGGCACAAGCCAATGGTAAGCCACAGTAAAGTAAGAAAAATGAGAAGGAACTCCTGAGTAAGAGAGGAAGTAAGTAGAGTCTGGATAAACGATATGAGGCTATAAATTTTTTATGGAGTTATCAACAGGTAGAAGCAGTTAACCTTATAACTTAGTCTGTTGGTTTAAGATCTTCGGGAGATATACAGTACAACAGAATCGCAGTTAGATTCTGGAGGGTCACAGTTAGATCCTAACATGGCTCCAGGGTCGCAGTTAGATCCTAACAGATTCAGAGTCACAGTTAGATTCTGAAGAGGCTAACGGTTGATCGCAGTTAGATCCCGAGGTCGCAGTTAGACCTAGCCTAAGGAAAGTAATGAGCCATGAGTTATGAGTACAATGTAGTATCTCTTTAGGAAGATGAAGGCCAAAGACAAGGTTAAGGTGAGGAAGCTTCACTAGTTGATAAACTCACCCAGAGAAATTGTTTTATAACAATTTTCTTCAGGTAGCCTCTAGTATACAGATTAAACTTAGCTTTCCCTTAAACGAAGATGGAGTCCAAGTTAAAATCTGAGTACTGCTATTCAAAGTAGTTTTGTAGAAGTATGCCTAAGAAGCAGAGAAGAAAATCCTCAATGTAATGAGAACAAAAGAGTATGAGTAGATAGATTCCCCCAGATGAGGGTAAAAAGAGATTAAAAGGCTAGAGAAGACCTAGAGAAAAAGGTCTAAGGCAAAGCAAAGATAGAACTCAGTTCTATGAGGAAGAGAATGTTAGCCTTATGGTATCTCAAGATAAGTTATGAAAGGGTGATATACACCATCAGATAGCCAGAGATGGCTAGAGATGCTATGATAAAGTATCAAAAGCATGCAATGAGATACACTATGGTAGACGTGTAATATGACACGCACCTAGAGATGTGCATTTTATGAACAGACAGAGAGGCTCCCTTTTTGGTAGGGATCATATGTTTAAATGTTATGCTATGAAAGAGAATCGAAAATGAGAGCTTTCACTCCTTGCATGAGATGCTAGGCCTTATGTTATGCTAAAACTATGCAAGCTCCGAGTGTTAGAGCTGTGCCTAGTTAGAACAGGAATGTTTGAGCTCCAGCATTAGAGCTTTGCATTCATAAGCAGGTATGCAGTCCTGCAGTATGTTGGCCAGGTATTATGCATGTTAGAGTAGGTGCTCTTGTTTAGCAGCAAAGTAAAGAAAGAATAGCTGCGTAAGTCCTCTCTCTGTGTGAAGTTAAGTGCAAAGAAAGATGAAATATTGTAGATTTTGAAGCAGTCTGCGAGATATTAAGAGAAGTAATAAGAGTATGATGCTAGAAGAATGATGAGTAGTTAGAAGAAATTCCCGAATACAGTAATATTCGAGAGAATTTCATATGAAAGAAATGGACACTACTTATAAAGTGCAGTAAGTGATCCATAAGAGAAAAGCAGATTTTAAACTCTGATTGATTTGACCCAGAGAAAGATAAGCATGTTACGAGGAAATGTAAAGTTATGATGAGTACTTTGCCAGATGTTAAGTTAATTTGGCTATGGTACTGATTAAATTTCGAGGACGAAATTTATTTTAAGGGGAGGAGAAATGTAACATCCCAATTTTCAGGCCTAGAGATGCAGAGATAGCCTAAGATTAAGAGGCTACTAGACCCCTTTTTAGCAGAAGTCCCAGAGGAACGTAAAGAGTTTCAGGAACTGAGCTACGTGTAAGTAAAAGTGCAGGGACTTATGTGTAAACAGTGGAAGTCCCAAGGGGTAAATGGCCATTTGGGGATGATGTAAAGGTCAAAGGTTCAAGAGCTGACGATTTGGTCGCGACTGTAGATAGTTGTGGTCGCGACTAATACTTTCGACTGTAGATAGTTGTGGTCGCGACTAATACTTATAGAAAGAAGTTGGTCGCAACGAGAGTGTATTATGGTCTCGACTAATATTGGCAGAGAGGCTTGGTCATGACGGATATGTATGTGGTGTCGCAATTAATGAGTAGAATGAGCCTGGTTGCGACTAAAAAGTGATGAGGTCGCGACGAAAGACTGTTATGGTCGCGACTAAAGAATGTTGTGGTCGCGACTAGAGAATGTTGTGGTCGCAACTAATGAACACAGAAGGTGTTAAGTCGCGATGAGATGATGGCTAGGTCGCGACTAGTGGCTAAAGTAGTGCCAAGCGTATGGGCTAAGAGTGGTGAAGGTCCAAAAGATATAGATACCCGGTTAGAGATAGACCGGAGGCAGGAGGTCAGATACAGGAAAGGTTATCTGGAGACCATGAGGTGGACTGATAAGTTATCCTCATGGGACCCACAAGATGCCACATGGCATTAGAGTGATGACTCAGTAACTTTTCGGTAGAGTAAAGTTACTCGGTTGGCACGAGAACCGAGGAAGTGATCAGATAAGTTTGGGACTTATCTGGATAGCATTGGGAAGCATGCAAGGTCTCTTCCAGTCGCCACATGGTATTAGTTTGCAGAAAGCAGATAAAGCTAAGGACACGTATTACGAGGCAGGAGACTGGACCGGTGAGTCAGCATACTGAGGTGTTCAGGAATTGAGATATGTGATAAATGTGGCGCTGAGGTGGCATGCTGAGGTGTCCCGATGATGTCATGCATGATGCAGTAAATGAGGAATTAAAGAAAATAGGAAAATCCAGGAAAAACCAGGACCGCAGGATCAAAGTTCATGGTAATTACAAAAATGCCATTGGAGGAGGTTATAAATACCCCCCTCATTTGCATTCACGCATGGCTTGAGTAAGGGAGAGAAAGAAGAGAGAGAAGGAGAAGGAAAGGAAGAGAGAAAGGGAGAAAGGAAGTAAGGAAGTTCTGGCGGAGCTGGAAGCAGAGTAGAGATAGTAAGGTTCTGCTGAGCTAGCCAGGTAGTAATTAATCCTAGCTTTTATGTAATGGCTTTGTGATTTGTTGTGCTATTGTTTGGTTGGATTGTTGTCTTATATGTTATGTCTGAAGCTCTACTGTAATGCTATGATCATATGTTATTAAGCATGGAAGCACGCAGCATACTTATCTGTACACAATCACAAGCAAGCACTGTCACACTGCATTACATATATTGTTATGATTGTTGCTACTGAGATTCCCCCGAATCTCATCCCCATCCATAACCCATTACAGGGAGGTTATGCTGAAGTGGATTTTGAGAATGCTAAGAGACGCCGTTATGCTGCCGAAGTAAAGACTGAACATCAATATATGATAAGTACTGTGTACGTATGTGCTGTCTAAGGAGGCTAGAAGTGAGTGGACCTAGCCGGTTCATCTAGTCTTTCCTAGGTACTACGTAGAATGGTAGTTTTCATGAGGGTATTACCGAATCAGTACAGTTCAGTTCTTTGTACAGATGAAGCGTAGCGGTTATGCTGCCGGAGTTTAGGCAGAAAGAGATGTAATAGAGATAGCAAGATTATGTATATGTCTTGTTGTGTATGCCTTGCTGTATGACATTATGTTATTCAATGATAAGTATTGTTTGACATATTCAATTTATGTATGTTAAATTAAGGGGAAATTCGCAGGTCCTGAGGCAGCAGTGTTCTGACCTCAGTTTGACCTAGTAAACGGAGGAGTCTGGCCACGAGATTTAGTGAGCCGGTAGTACACATCTGGGATATTCCGTGGATAGGTAACAAGCCTCATTTGGATGTGTAGAAGGTGAGAAATCAGTTCTCAAAGTATAGGTTCAGAATAAGGAACTTAGGAGTAACATCCCAATTTTCAAGCCTAGAGATGCAGAGATAGCCTAAGATTAAGAGGCTACTAGACCCCTTTTTAGCAGAAGTCCCAGTGGAACGTAAAGAGTTTCAGGGACTGAGCTACTGCGAGTAAGTAAAGGTACGGGGACTTATGTGTAAACAGTGGAAGTCCCAAGGGGTAAATGGCCATTTGGGGATGATGTAAAGGTCAAAGGTTCAAGAGTTGACCAGTTAGGTATGATAAAGAAGTTGGTCGCGACGAGAGTGTATTATGGTCGCGACTAATATTGGCAGAGAGGCTTGGTCGTGACAGATATGTATGTGGTGTCGCGATTAATGAGTAGAATGAGCCTGGTTGCGACTAAAAAGTGATGTGGTCGCGACGAAAGACTGTTATGGTCGCGACTAAAAGATGTTGTGGTCGCGACTAATGAACACAGAAGGTGTTAAGCCGCGATGAGATGATGGCTAGGTCGCGACTAGTGGCTAAAGTAGTGCCAAGCGTATGGGCCATGAGTTGAGAAGGTCCAAAATAGATACTTACCCGGTTAGAGATAGACAGGAGGCAGAAGGCCAGATACAGGAAAGGTTATCTGGAAACCATGAGGTGGACTGATAAGGTATCCTCATAGGACCCACAAGATGCCACATGGCATTAGAGTGATGATTCATTAACCTTTCAGTAGAGTAAAGTTACTCGGTTGGCACGAGAACCGAGGAAGTGATCAGATAAGTCTGGGACTTATCTGGAATTGGGAAGCGTGCAAGGTCTCTTCCAGGCGCCACATGGCATTAGTCTGGAGAAAGCAGATAAAGCTGAGGACACACATTACAAGGCAGGACTATGGACCGGTGAGTCAGCATGCTGAGGTGTCCAGGAGTTTTAGCATGTGATAAATGTGACACTGAGGTGTCCCGATGATGCAGTAAAGGAGGAATTAAGGAAAATAGGAAAATCCAGGAAAAACTAGGACCACAGGATCAGAGTTCATGGAAACTACGAAAATGCCATTGGAGGAGGTTATAAATACCCCACCTTGCCTTCATTTACATTCACGCATGGAGAGGAGAAGGGAGAGAAAGAAGAGAGAGAAGGAGAAGGAAGGAAGAGAGAAAGGATGAAAGTAAGAAAGGAAGTTCTGGCGGAGCTGGAAGCAGAATAAGGATAGTAGAGTTCTACTGAGCTAGCCAGGCAGTAACTAATCCTAGCTTTTATGTAATGGCTTTGTGATTTGATGTGCTATTGTTTAGTTGGATTGTTGTCTTATATGTTATGTCTGAAGCTCTACTGCAATGCTATGATCATATGTTATTGAGTATGGAAGCACGCAGCATACTTATCTGTACACAATCACAAGCAAGCACTGTCACTCTGCATTACATATATTGTTATGATTGTTGCTACTAAGATTCCCCCGAATCTCATCCCCATACATAACCCATTACAGGGAGGTTATGCTGAAGTGGATTTTGAGAATGCTAAGAGACGCCGTTGTGCTGCCGAAGTAAAGACTGAACATCAGTATATGATAAGTACTGTGTACGTATGTGCTGTCTAAGGAGGCTAGAAGTGAGTGGACCTAGCCGGTTCATCTAGTCTTTCCTGGGTACTACGTAGAATGGTAGTTCTCATGAGGGGATTACCGAATCAGTACAGTTCAGTTCTTTGTACAGATGAAGCGTAGCAGTTATGCTGCCGGAGTTTAGGCAGAAAGAGATGTAATAGAGATAGCAAGATTATGTATATGTCTTGTTGTGTATGCCTTGCTGTATGACATTATGTTATTCAATGATAAGTATTGTTTGGCATATTCAATTTATGTATGGTAAATTAAGGGGAAATTCGCGGGTCCTGAGGCAGCAGTGTTCTGACCTCAGTTTGACCTAGTAAACGGAGGAGTCTGGCCACGAGATTTAGTGAGCCGATAGTACACATCTGGGGCATTCCGTGGATAGTTAATAAGCCTCCTTTGGATGTGTATAATGAGAGAAACCAATTCTCAAAGTAAAGGTTCAGAATAAGGAACTTAGGAGTAAAAGTTCAATCTCTGGACTTAAGCTAAGCTAAAATTGCTTCCGCAAGTGTACTCTGAGGAGTTTAAGGGAGGATGTTTCAGATAGAATTGTTAAAAGATTACGACTTTCAAGTTAAATACCATCCAGGAAAAGCCAATGTGGTAGCTGATGCTCTGAGTAGAAAAGTGATGCAGGTGGCGCATATGATGATTAAAGAGCTGAGATTGATAGAAGATGTGCGAGATTGGAGCCCTCTGTATCAAATGCAAATGGCAGAGAGTTCTTACGTGGGAAAGGCTTGACTGAGCATGAAGCTACGTGGGAAACAGAAGAAACGATGAGGGGGAAATATCCTGAGTTGTTTTCATAGAATATGTATAGTGTAAATTTTGAGGACGAAATTTATTTTAAGGGGGAGAGAAATGTAATATCCCTAATTTTCTGTACTGATTTATATGTACAGATTGAATGAAATATATGAATTATTTTTCAAGAAAAAGATGTGGCTATTTATGTAAAGAAAGGGATTAAATTGAAAAAAAAAAGAAAAGGTAAGGACTTAAGTGCAATTATGGAAAGTTTAAAGTTAAGAAGGAAAAGTAGACAAAAATGTGGGGTCTTTAGGTGTAATTTTAGCCAAATAAAGGGACTTAGTTGAAAAGAAGAAAAGTTTCCGGGCAAAAGTGTAATTATGAAAACCTGGACCGGAAATAGGCAAAAAAGTGATCGTACTCCGATCAGCCCCATATTTTACCAGAAGATAGAGCAAGTGACGCCGGGTAATCCAGCCTAATACAAGAATTTTTCAAGACTCTAGATAGCCAAAATTGATCTGATAGTGCAAAAGTTATAAAAATTCCTACCGGATATCCTAGATTTTAGATATAAGTGAGAAATTACAGGATGATGCGTCCTGATGGGACGGATGTCTGGAAACTGACAGAATACCGATAGGAACCCTGTAGAAAAAGTTATTCACAAATTAGTAAATATAGAAGGGAGTGTGAGGCCTCCCAAATGCCCGTTGTGACCCAAATGGCTGCCCAGACACAGTAGGGCAGTGTATCTGACAAAAGGAGCCGGTGACCGGATATGTGTGTAAACGGTGTATAATAGCTAAAATACTCGGTGAACATGGACAGGGGAGGATTCCTCGTAATACGTGCTGGGAAGGTAATGGACCCTATAAGGCCCAATGATGGCGCCAACAAAGGCCCAATTAGACTCTTGGGCTGATAGGTGGGCCAGTGTCCGGCAGAACCCCGGAAGAGTGCGAAATTACGAAAATGCCCCTGTGTTGTACTAAAGGGGTAATAGGCGTATGAAGGACATTTTGGTCATTCTAGACAGGCTCAGAGGCCAAGACAGATATAGGTAAGGTTAACCAGGGTCAGTGTATGCCCTGATAAAGTACAAAAAGGTGTAAAATGAAGGTTTTGCCCTTAGGGTTAAGATAGTGCACGAAAGGGCACCCAGGGGTATTTTGTTCATTTCGCAGGGGATCTATAATTGAGTTTAGACCCAGTATAAAAATGTTAATGATATAAAGGATCTAGATACTAAATTTAAGGTCAAGAGACATAATATGGGTTTTCAGAAAAATTAGATTCAGAAAATGGTTCAGTTTTCGAGACGACGTACCGGGCCGGTACCGGATTGGACCGGAAAGCTTCCAGAAGGCTTCTAGCTCCCTCCAATTTTGCCATGTGAAGAATGTGAGGGGTGAGGTGTCCCCTTGATGATGCAGTAAAGGAATAAAAGAAAAATAGGAAATTTCAGAAAAACCAGGACCACAAGTTCATAAGGCTTCAAAATTAGAAGAATGCCATCCATCAAAACTATAAATAACCCCTAGCTCTTCATTCTCATGGCCAAGGAGCACTTTATAGAGATAAAGAAGTTTTGAGAGAGAAAGTGAGAGAAAGAAAGAAGAAAGGAAGTTCTGGTGAAGTTGGAAGCAGTATAGAAGTTCTGGAGTTCTGCTTTTGAGGTAGTAACTAATCCTAGCTTTTATGTAATGTCTTTGTGATTGGTTGTGCTATTGTTTGGTAGGATTGTTGTCTTATATGTTATGCTTGAAGCTCTATTACAATGCTATGATCATATGTTATTGAATATGGAAGCACGCAGCATACTTATCTGTACACAATCACAAGCAAGCACTGTCACTCTGCATTACATATATTGTTATGATTATTACTACTGAGATTCCCTCGAATCTTATCCCAAATAACCCATTATAGGGGAGGTTATGTCGAAGTAAATTTTGGAAACCTTGAAGGACGCCGTTAGGCTGCCGAAATTCTTGCAAAGTGGTAAAGAAAGGAACTGATACGTACTGTGTACGTAGGTACTGTCTAAGGAGGCTGGAAGTGAGTGGACCTAGCCGGTTCATCCAGTCTTTCCTGGGTACTTACATAGAATGGTAGTTCTTACGGGGATTACCGAATCGGTACAAGATCAGTTACTTTCTAGAGACGAAGTATAGCCGCTATGCTGCCGGATTTCAGGAGGAAAGGATGTATTAGAAATATGAGAATTTTGTACTTGTCCTAATGAATAGCAATTAACCTTTAATAACAGATATTGTTTGGCATGTTCTAAATATCTGATCGGCATGTTTAACTGATATGTGATGAGTGTATGCATGTGTATGTAAGAGTGAATGCTGAAAATTGTTTCTGTGAACAGTAAAACTGAGGAGACTTATTGATGTTTGATAAATCATTAAAAATAGTAAATGGATGAATAAATGTCTAAACTTTTTATGGTAAATAGTATACATAATAATATTTAATTTGATATATAATATGTCTCATTTGGATGTCTACACATGGAGTTATAAATTGTCAAAGTTGGGACCAGAATGCTGGATTTAAGGGAAAAACGTGGGATGAACAGTAAAGTTGTAACATTGACCCACGTTGACTTGGTCAAAGATTGGTCAATGAGTGATTTTTACCTAAAATATAATTTATTTAGCTTCATGTAGCAATTAGAACCACTTCATTTCAATTTTTCTATAATTAATTATGATTTCCCGAAGTTAGGTCACTCATCTGGAATTTATACAGTGAACAGTACGCGAGAAGAGAAAAATTCCAGATTGAGAAATTGGACTTCAATGACATTGAAAGTGGTTCTAAATGCTACCAAATGATCCCAAAAATGTATGAAAATAAGGATGTTTCACTAAATCTCCCTATCGGATCCCAGGAGCTCACAAACTCCCGTCTAAATTCACTAAAAAGTGAATAACTTTTCCTACAGAACTCCTTTCAGGATTCTATCAGTTTCCTGACCTCCGGCTTCACAGGACGCATCATCCTATAACTTTTCACTTATATCTGAGGTCCAGGAGATCTGATAAAAATTTTGAATAACTTTTTCACTATCAGATAAATTTCATCTATCTGAATTTCTAATAAAATTTCTGTATTAAGCCAGATCAACCAGCATCATTTCCTCTATCTACTGGTGAAATTTGGGACTAAAATGCTTCCGGGCAGTTCTAAGCCATTTCCGGCTAAACTTTCCATAATTACCATTTTGGCCCTTGACTTTTCATAAATTACACTTATGTCCTCAAATTTGGCTAAAATTACACTTAAAGACCCCACATTTTTGTCTACTTTCTCTCTTGGCCTTAAAGCTTTTATAATTTCATTTAAGTCCTTACATTTTCTTCCTTTTTAAATTCAATCCCTTTCTTTACATAAATGGCAACATTTTTCTTAGAAAATCTCACATATATTACATACAAACTGTACATACAAATCAGTATAGAAAATTAGGGATATTACACATTTCATGGTTGATCATGGAATAGTACTTGGACATCTTATATCTAGCAAGGGAATTGAGGTGGATAAAGCAAAAATTGAAGTAATTTCCTCGTTTCCCTACCCAATAAATTTAAAAGAACTTTGATCTTTTCTAGGGCACGTTGGATTTTACAGAAGATTAATAAAAGATTTTAGTAAAATTGCTTTACCACTCTCAAAGCTTCTGCAAAAATACATTGAATTTGTTTTCTCTACTGTTTGCAAAGAGGCTTTTAAAAAGTTGAAGGATAGGTTGGTTTCTCCACCTATCCTAACTTCACCAAATTGGGATATTCCTTTTGAACTATCATGTGATGCTTCTAATTATGCTGTAGGAGCTATGATAGGTCAAAAGGAAGGTAATTTATCTAGAGCGATTGTCTATGCCTCAAAAACACTTGATGCTATAAATTAATTATACCACTACTGAGAAAGAATTGTTTCCAATTATAGTGGCTTTGGATAAATTCAAAGCTTATCTTATTAACTCTAAAGTTGTTGTCTACACAGATCATGCAGCCGTCAAGTATTTGTTCCATAAACCTCAATCTAAGCCAAGACTTCTACAATGGATGCTACTGCTTCAAGAGTTCGACATAGAGGTGAGGGATTGAGCTAGAAATATGAACTATGTTACAGGTCATCTAAGCAGATTACCAACAGAGATAAGAGGAGTACTTAGTTATGATCTTATTTGTAATTCTTTCCCTTCTGATCTTATTTGTGATTATTTCCCTAATCAATCTTTTTGTTTGGTTGCTATTCTAGAACCTTGGTATGCTCATTTAGTTAATTTCATTGAAACTGGTCTAATCCTATCGCATTTGTCTAGATTTCAGGCCCAAAAGCTCAAGAGTGAATCCAAATACTTTATTTGGGATAAACCATATCTGTGAAAGATGTGCTCAGATCAAGTATTAAGATATTGTGTCTCAGACCAAGATCACAAATCAATTTTAGAAGCCTATCATTCATAGGTTTGTGGTGGTCATTTTGGAGGAAAAAGGACTGTACGAAGGGTCCTTTAATCCGATTTCTATTGGCCTTCCCTTTTTAAAGATGCTTTTGAGTTTTATAGAGCCTGTGATAGATGCCAAAGATTTAGGGGGATTAGCAAAAGACATGAGATGCCGCAACAGCCTATTTTGTTTTGTGAGGTTTTTGATATCTGGGGAATAGATTTCATGGGACCTTTTCCACCTTCAGCAGGGTTTCATTACATTTTATTGGCTGTAGACTATTTATCTAGGTGGGTAGAGGCCATCCCTACAAGACTAGATGATGCCTAAATGGTCTCCAAGTTTTTAAGGTCTCATATCTTTAGTAGATTTAGAGCATCGAAAGCAGTAATCAGTGATCAAGGCACCCACTTTTGCAATAAGTTAATCAATAGCTTATTAGCAAAATATGGTGTAACTCATAAAGTCTCAACTCCATACCACCCTCAAACTAATGGTCTAGTAGAGGTTTCTAATAGGGGGATAAAGAACATTTTAGAAAAGATTGTTAACCCATCCAATAAGGATTGGAACTTAAGCCTTGACTATCTTTATGGGCGTACATAATAGCTTTTAAAACCCCTCTAGGCATGTCCCCTTATAGGATAGTTTTTGGGAAAGCTTGTCACATGCCAGTGGAGATAGAGCACAAGACATTTTGGGCTATGAAAACTTGCAATGAGGACCTTGTAGAAGTGAGTTTAGAGCAGTTGTTGCAGATTCAAGAGCTAGGAGAGATTAGATAGGATGCCTATAGCAGCTCTGAGAATTATAAACAAAAGACAAAGCAATCCATGATGCCCATATTCTGAGGAAGAGGTTTAAGGAAGGTGATAAAGTGTTAAAGTACTAAGCTAGGTTCAAATTCAAACATGGTAAATTCAAAACTAACTGGGATGGACCTTACACAGTTGTTAAAGTCTATAAATTTGGGATGATCGAGTTAAAAGAGGTGGCGATGGGCAAAATCTTCCAAGCAAATGGCCATCTCTTGAAACTTTATAAGGAATCTGCTTTGCCTCCATGAGGCTAGGTTGTCCCTTTCCTATCTCTTGCATTTTACAAGTCTTCCTAATGTTATATGTTTGATATAATGGTTTGAGGATTGGAAAAGGATGATTCAGTAGGATAGTGTTTATTTTCAGTTTATTTCTATTTATTTTTAGTTTATTTCTATTTATTTTTGATTTATTTCTGTTTTGCCTAACACTCTATTATCGTTCATGTTTCACGAACTCATTGATGGTTATCTGAGGTGCTTACACACTCACATGCATGATTTTAGCTTACCCATCATGTCATCTTTGCTTTACTTGTATTGCTCTGTATGATTAGAATGTAATTGCGAGCTTCATTGTCAAATTTATATTGAGTGATGTGTTTGCCTACTATGTTGGAGCTAGATTTAATTGACCTTATATAGTACTGTGATTTCTATATCTTTGCTGACAGTGAGGACCCTGTCAAGTTTAAGTGTGGGGGAGGTTGTAACATCCCTAATTTCTGTACTAAGTTGTATGTACAGATTGAATAAAATATATGAGATGTTTAGGAAAATATGTGGCCATGTTTATGTAAAGAAAAGGAT
Organism: Leucaena leucocephala; assembly: GCA_037074615.1. Taxonomy (NCBI): domain Eukaryota; kingdom Viridiplantae; phylum Streptophyta; class Magnoliopsida; order Fabales; family Fabaceae; genus Leucaena; species Leucaena leucocephala. Next base: position 14,856,270 of record CM073523.1, on the reverse strand, counting down.
TAATTGGAAGAGGAAGAAAGTCTAAGAGCCAAAGTGCAAAATTACGAAAATGCCACTGTGATGCCCTAAGAAACCAGAAGTAAATGGAGGGCATTTTGGTCATTTCACACAATGGATGGATATCATAGGAAATTTGATAGTAAATTATTATAATTAATATGAGAATTTATGGAGTTGACAGAAGTCAAAAAAGAGTCCTGTAGAATTAATTATGGAATTTACGGTAAAAAAGGACACAGATAAAGGGTTAAAGGAAACATATGTAATTTTTAACATGACTTCTGGGTCTCAGAAAATTATGAAACTTTGTAGAGAATTCATTTTATATTGGAATGAATTTCTAAAAATGTTAGAACAATTAAAAGAGGTGTTTAGCATTTATGCTAAGATCAGGGTAAGTTACGGATATCGGTATGAGGAAAGTACATTGGGATTTGGGCCAATTAGCTATTGGGCCTAAAAGAGGCCCAATATTTCGTCCTAGGCCAGCCCAATAAGGCCCAAAAGTTATCTTGGAGCCCAAGTCCAAATAATAAATAATTTATGGATTTTTGAAAAGAAAGGAAAAGAGAATAAAGTAAGAATTAGGTGTTGCACATGGTGGGACCCACAAGGACACAAGAATGACACCCAAAAAGAGGAAGGGTTAGGTGTACCAAGGGAGGCCATGCTAGTGATGTCATGGTGGTAAGGTCTTGAGTGAAAAGTGAAAAGATATTGCAAGATCAAACCTTTAACCATTAGATCAAATAGTTTCCAAAGTGATCTTAGCCTTCAAATGGCACATGACTTTTGCTATAAATACCCCCCATTTCCATTCATTCTTCACACCCAAGAGCTCCTTTAGAAAGAGAAGTGAGTTCTAGAGAAAGAATGTGGAAGAAAGCAAGGAAGAAGCAAGGGTCTTGAAGGAGTAAGTAAGGTGAGTTAATGCTCTTCACTTTACCATTTCGGTTTGCACTGTTCATGCACTGTTCATGATAGAAGAAAATGGAATTTCAATGATTTAATGCTTCCATTGAGTTTATATGATGATTTTGTGTAGGATTGGAAAGGTTTTAAACCTTGGAAACCATTGGAATTAAAGGTTATAATGTTGAAAATTCCTCACGGGTACTGTTCACTCGCGTGAACAGTGATTTGAATTTCATAATTTTGATGCTTCCAATGGTCTTAAAATGAGATTTTGTGTGGGGGTAAAGTGGAGGAACAAGTATGGGAAGCATTGGAACCAAAATGGGAATTTTTGGAAAAAGGGAGCTTATTGAAACTAGACTTGGATTTTGTTTGGAATGGAGTTATAATTTGGTAATTATCTTGTAATGCCTAGGTTTTGACATTTGTGGCAAGGAAAGACCATTACAAGAAGGAAAGGAACAAGGATCTACAAGAGGTAGCAAGAATATCTAACTATAAACTTATGTGCTTTGATTGTTTTGCTTACTTGTTATGCATGAAGGTTTGGTTGAGCATGGAATGTTGTGTGATGATGATGATGATGTGATATGAGTATGTGATACTCCTTGCAATATATGTCATGACAATATGCATATTAGAATTGCTTATGTATAAGCATGAATTAGCTCCCATTGCATGATAACATGTTAGGCATTCAATCAAACATGCATAACCTTATAGTTTATATTACTTGCTATTGGGATTTCCATGAAATCTCATTCCTTCCATATAATTAAACATGCTCTAGGTGCTGGATCTTCTCAAGGAAAGAGGGTAAATGTTGATGGATGACTGTACATAATTTAAAGAGTGTGCACTTTAATTACAAGATGATGTTTTGGTTTGTATGATGCATGCTACTCATAAATCCAATCTGAGGTAGTGTACTTCCATCGGTAGTTTGATTCACTTATATGATGAGTTTTCATATGAAATTTGGTATGAACATAGATAAGATCTATAGCTTTAAATGGACACCAAGAAATACTCATTTGGTTAAGAAATCGAATTGTTATGATTTTTCAAAGTTAGAAATTGAAATCTGGAATAAGGTAAAACGACTACTCAGAGGCAGTGAGGTTCATGCACTAATTTCATATAGTAAACGAATGAGTTTTTCCTCGAAATTTTGAGAGATTAAAGTAGACATATGGATCTTTAAATCCATATGTAATTCAACTCAATTGGATAAGTATACAAGGAGAAATGAATTTTTGAAAATGGGGCAAAGAAACTGGAATTTCCAGATTAACCAAATGAACAGTAAAGTTCAACGAATAAACTGATTTGATCTGGACAAGAAGATCTCATTTTAATATTTTTATCTCAAAGTTAAATGAAATATATTTCATTATAAATTAGAATCACCTTAAAATGATTTTTCTAGATTTAGTTATAAATTTCCAAAGTTCAGGTTGTAATCTGGAATTACCCAGTGAATAGTGGCAGTGAACAGTAACCGTAAGCCCAACACTTGGAAATTCATGTTTTGGAGGTTAAGAGGTATTTCAATGTTCTAAAATAGTTCCAATTGAGTAAGGTTAAAGTTCAAAATTAAGGTCAAGGTTTTAAGGTTAAGACTTAAAGATATTTGTTAGAAAATACCGTTGTGCTGGTAGACTATACAAAGTACTGTGTACGTAGGTGCTGTCTAAGGAGGCTGGAAGTGAGTGGACCTAGCCGGTTCATCCAGTCTTTCCTGGGTACTTGCGTAGAATGGTAGTTCTCATGGGGAATTACCGAATCAGTACAGTTATTTTCTACCAGGATTTTCGGCAAGAGAAATATAATCCACTTCAAGAGAGCTATAGCAAGAGTACTTTGAGAGATATAAAGGAGGATGTTTCATTTTGGTATCAGAGCAAAGGATTCTGGCTTAGAAAATGCTCTGAACAGATGATTTCTGGCGTTAGTACAAAATAAAGTTAGCACAGAACAAAGGGTTCTAGCTCAGAGGATAAGATTCTGGCACAGAACAGAAGGTTCTGGCTCAGTGATGCTCTGGTTTAGTGAGACTGATCCCTTAAACAAATGAGAAGTTTGAGTGGTTCTTTCCCTAGAGTATGATATAGGGATGGTGTTCACTGCTTAGAAAGTTTAGATAGAAGACAGTGACACTAGACGAATGAGACTGTACCCTAAGCTTTATAGTCTTACGAAGGATATGATTACGATCGGCTAATCTTAGTCAGCCGATACAGCCGAAGTCTCATGTTTATTAAAATAATGTGGCTGGACTAAGCAGAATAATGTTTAAGAAGCAGTTTCCTCTATGGATAGAGATAGAAGCTGATCAGTTCACGACTAAGGAAGCTGTAAGAGTAGCTTGAGGTATCGTGTTGTGACCAGATACTATAGTGAGCATGCTAGATGTCCAAGTTGTGACAAGTTAAGTCATAAGTCACGCTGAGAGAAGACTTTTGGTCGCAAAACACAGGGTAAATGTTGGAGTAGTAGACATGGGGATTCATAAAGTTAAGCTTGAAACATCAGCTAATCAGTGAGACCCCCAACCTTTAATGCTGTATAAAGATGAGCTACACCTAGACTTTGACTCTTCAGGTAGTGAAGAGAGTTCAGATGACAGCATAAGGGACTCAATCAGGAAGGTTTATAGTAAAGTACCCATGCATATTTTTGTAGACTCGGATTTATAGTCTGGAAATTATGAGAAATTCAGTCAGATGTTGAAACATCCTTACTTTCATATGTCTTAGGGACCATTTGGTAGCATTTAGAACCACTTTCAAGGTCATTGAAGTCCAATTCCCCAATCTGGAATTTTACTCTTATCGAGTACTGTTCACTTGAAAATTCCAGATGAGTGGCCTGACTTCGAAAAATCATAACTAATTATAGAAAAATAGAAATGAAGTGGTTCCAATTTCTAAATGAAGATAACTCAATTATATTTCAGGTAAAAATAACTCGTTGACCATTAGTTGACCTAGTCCACGCCAGTCAACGTTTCAAATTTACTGTTCATCCAGCGTTTTTCTCCTGAATCCAGCATTCTGGTCCAAACTTTGATAATTTATATCTCCTTGTGTAGACATCCAAATAAGTCATACTATATATCAAATCTAAGCTTGATATGTCTACTATTTACCATAAAAATTTCATAGATTTATTCATCCATTTACTATTTTTAATTATGGGTCAAACATCCTCATGTCCCCACGGGTTACTGTTCATAGCGTTAATTTTCAGCAACCAACATTACATACATAGGCATACATCCATCATATATCAGTCAAACATGCCAAACAACAATTATTATTAATTAATAAGTTGTTTTACATCTGGCCATGTACATAAATTCTCATATCTCTATTGCATCTTTTCCTGCCTGAGGTCCGGCAGCATAACCGCTACGTTTCATCTGTACAAAGAACTGAACTGTACTGATTCGGTAATCCCCTCATGACAACTACCATTCTACCTAGTACCCAGGAAAGACTAGATGAACCGGCTAGGTCCACTCACTTCTAGCCTCCTTAGACAGCACTACGTACACAGTACTTATCATATACTGATGTTCAGTCTTTACTTCGGCAGCATAACGGCGTCTCTTAAAATTCCCAGAATTCATTTTGACATAACCTCCCCTGTAATGGTTTACTTATTGGGATGAGATTCGGGGGAATCTCAGTAGCAACAATCATAACAATATATGTAATGCAGAGTGACAGTGCTTGCTTGTGATTGTGTATAGATAAGTATGCTGCGTGCTTCCATGCTTAATAACATATGATCATAGCATTACAGCAGAGCTTCAGACATAACATATAAGACAGCAATCCAACCAAACAATAGCACAATAAATCACAAAGCCATTACATAAAAGTTAGGATTAGTTACTACCTGGCTAGCTTAGCAGAACTCCACTATCCTTATTCTGCTTCCAGCTCCGCCAGAACTTCCTTACTTCCTTTTCTCCTTTCTCTCTTCCTTTCCTTCTCCTTCTCTCTCTTCTTTCTCTCCCTTCTCCCTTGCCTTGCGTGAATGCAAGAATGGAATGGAGGGGGGGTATTTATAATTGTCTTCAATGGCAATTCTGTAATTACCATGAACTTTGATCCTGCGGTCCTGACTTTTCCTGGATTTTCCTATTTTTCTTAATTCCTCCTTTACTGCATCATGCATGACATCATCGGGACACCTCACCAGGACACCTCAGCGCCACATTTATCACATGTCTGAAATCCTGGACACCTCACCAGGACACCTCAGCGCCACATTTATCACATGTCTGAAATCCTGGACACCTCAGCAGCTGACTCAGCATGCTGACTCACCGGTCCAGTCTCTTGCCTCGTAGTACGTGTCCTCAACTTTTTCTTCTGCCTTTATGTTAGCGCCATGTGTCATCTTACTGGCACCTATCACGCCTTCCAATGCTATCCAGATAAATCCAGGACTTTATCTGATCACTTCCTCGGTTATCGTGCCAACCGAGTAACTTTACTTTATTGAAACAGCATTAAAATAGTATTTTAATGCCACTTTTTCCCACATACCCCATGGGCTACGTTTTTGGGCTCTGGGAATGTTGTCTTGGATCCTGATCAAGCCCAAGTACTCTGATGGCTCGATTCCCAATAAACAACCCTTGGCAAATTATCAAAATGCCCTTGGATGCCCTTTCTTGCACTATTTTAACCCTAAGGGTAAAATCGTCATTTTACACCCTTCGATACTCTGTCAGGGCATATACTGACTCTAAGTAACTTTATCTGTATGTGCCCTAGCTTCTGGGCCTGTCCAGAATTACTAAAATGCCCTCCATTCATCTGTTACTCTTTAGTACAACATAGGGGCATTTTCGTAATTTAGCACTTTTCCGGGGTTCTGCCGGACACTGGCCCACCTATCAGTCCAAGTGTCTCATTGGGCCTCTACTGGCGCCATTATTGGGCCTTTCTGGGTCCAATATCCTCATGGCACGCATTACGAGGAATCTTCCCCCGTTAATAATTATTGAATATTTTATCTATTATTCACCGTTTATACACATATCCGGACCGGGCTGTTTTGGCCTGAAAAAGCACTCACAAGCACACTTTTCCAAAATGACCATTTTACCCCTGGTCATATTTCTAATTCTTTTATACACCTAGAGACCTCATATGCACATTTCACAGTTCAGTGAAATGATCAGCATAATTTTCTCTATTTTCTGGCAAAATATGGTACTCATCGGCTACCAGCTCGATCTTTCCCAAAATTACGATTTTGCCCTTGAATTCTCCTTATGGCATCTCTAGGCCTAAAAATTGGGGTGTTACATTTCTACCCCCTTAAAATAAATTTCGTCCTCGAAATTTACTCTGTACCACAATCAACTATCCAGGATATAGCTCCTCTGCATATCCTTTCCTGGTTTATGACTAAGGCTTGGGGCATTCATCCTCTTACACTTATGGACAATTCATTACACTTGTGAGTAGTGTCCATTTCTTTCATATCTTATTCCGCAGAATTCTGATGTAATTCGGGGGTCTACATCACTCCTCTTACACTTTGCTAATCTCTCAGGAGAAATATTGTTCTTCTAACTTTCTTTCTCCTGATACGAGATCATAACCCAGATAACTTCTCGGACATTTCTTAACTGTTCTCATAACTTCATGCATCTATGCCAAACCTTTGTGGCATTTGCACTTTCTTATCCCTTCTTAGGGCTTACATATCATTAGGCTACTTTTGCCTTAGCACCTTTCAATTTAACGTGCTACTGAGTTAGGGCTAGATTACTCTTTATATAGCTTTAGGCCCTAGCAATCTCTTTCTTATAGAACTACGTTCTATCTTTGCTTTGCCTTAGACCCTCTTCTCTAGGTCTCTCTGGTCTTTTATTACCATTTCCTTTAGATCAGAAAAGAACTCCTCATTATCCACATCATTATCTAGGCCTTATAGCTCAGTCGCCCTTACAGCTATGGTTCTTCTTAACCATTCTTAGGGTCGACCTTAGGGAATATTGAAGACTGTGTCTGGGGTAAAAGCAAATACCTTTCCTAGGGATGTCCGCATTCTTAGGGCAACCTCTTGGAAAGTGGCCTTTCTTACCACAACTGCTTTGCCCTGCTCGACACTCCCATGTGCCATGGCTCTTTCCACCACATTGACATTTCTGCTCTCCAATCTGATCATTACCCTGATCAGTCCCCTGCCTGAACTATTGCCTCTTTCTCTTGCTATTGACTTTACAACTTGAGCTACCTCCCAGAGTGCTCTTAGCCAATGATTTCTATTCTCAACACATAGAGGATTCTGTTCTTTGCTTCTCAGGCATACTTCTACCAAACTTTGAATATCAGTACTCAGCTTTGGACTTGGACTCCGTCTTTGCTAAGGGAAAGCTAAGTTTAGTCTGTATACTAGAGGCTATCTGAGAAAACCATTATAAAATAATTTCTCTGGGTGAGTTTATCAACTAGTGAAGCTTCCTCACCTTAACTTCGTCTTTGGCATTCATCTTCCCAAAGAGATACTACATTGTACTCATGTCTCATGGCTCATTACTTTCCTTAGGCTAGGTCTAACTGCGACCTCGGGATCTAACTGCGATCAACCATTAGCCTCTTCAGAATCTAACTGCGACTCTGAAGCTGTTAGGATCTATCTGCGATCCTGGAGCCATGCTAGGATCTAACTGTGACCCTCCAGAATCTAACTGCGATTCTGTTGTACTGTATATCTCCCGAAGATTTTAAACCAACAGACTAAGTTATAAGGTTAACTGCTTCCACCTGTTGATAACTCCATAAATAAACATTTGAAAATTTTATAGCCTCATATCATTTACCCAGACTTTACTTACTTCCTCTCTTACTCAGGAGTTCCTTCTCATCTTTCAACCTGTACTCTAACTACGAGCCATTTGAACTATGCTCTAACTGCGAGCAATCTATACCAGATCCAACTCTTATCTGAAGAGTGATCTATACTCATCTGAATCTAGCTCTATCTGAGAGCCATCTGTTTCAGATCCAACTCTTATCTGAAGAGTGATCTATAAACAATCCCTTTATCGTTATCTGTATACCATTCCGCTCAATAGAAATGGCCCTGAGTACTGTATTCACAAGCCTATAGAAATACCTGAGTAACCTCAATCATACATCATGTCAGAGTATCATATCATAACTTATCGTCCCATAACTGAGATTATCTATTATCCTCAATACAATCATATCATCCTCATATCATATGGTATGGGAGCAACATACTTTCTCATAACTTTCTCATCTCATATGTGTACTCATATATACTCTACCCTGCATGCACTGCAAAAGGGGAGTATCCATTCATCATAACATACTCTAACATGCATGTCATCATATGACAACTGCAAGGAGATGCAACTTTCATAACTTATGGCAATATAAGCCATATCATCATCATATTTTGCTCAACCATCCATTAGACATCATAATAATCTAAGTAAGCCTCAAAACATATTTCCTTTATCACATTATTTGTCAGATCATCATCTGATCATACTATCTATCGCATTATCTGTCAGATTATCAATCACATGATCAGGATCTGCCAGGCACCTCTGTCTATCTTACTTAGGCTGCCACACTACCCTCTTACTAGGGTATAGACTCAACCCTTTATCTTACATCAGGAATAGGGGAGTCACTTTATCTCTTAACTGTGGCTATCTCTTTACTATCTTTCAACTTCTTCTATCTATCCATTAGTCCTAGTCTATTCTTTACCGGACTATGATTACTTATTGGCCTTTCATTTGATCCTTAATCCTCATGGATCTCATTCATCATCTTTCACTATTACTTCTGTTCTCTAGGGTATTCTCCCCTAGGTCTACTACTTCTTTGTGATGGAATCCCTCTGCTCAGGGAACATTTAGCTCTTTATCTATTAACCATCACGTCTCTAACCTTAGGCCATGTGCTAGGATCGTTCCTAGGAAAATCTCAATCTAACTTTTAGGTCTTCTATTCAGATTAGCTGAATAAAACCCCTGTAATGTAGATCTACTCTTAGTTATCACATGGAGGATCTACTTTTTCACATTGTCTTAAACTGATCTTTCGTACCTCAGTACCTTTGTACTGTCTGGCTTACCATATGCTATTCCAATCCTCTTAGCTGATGGACGTCAGCAAGGTTGGTACCTTCATTATCATATGGCTTCTGCCAATTATAGTCGCGACTTGAGAACTTCATAGTCGCAACTCACATGCTCTGTGACTTTTAGTCGCAACCGTCGCACACTACTCGTCACAACCTGGCATCTCTGCGTCCTTTAGTCACGAGCTATCTCTCATAACATCGTGACCTGGACTCCTTTGTACACTGGTCGCGTACTGCAATATTACTCATCGCGACCTGAGGTCTTCTCACGTCGCAACATCAACTTATCTGTACATATTAGTCGCGACATAAGACTCCTCTTCTCTACTTCCTACTTTTAAAACATGTAGTCATACTCATCCTCATACAACGGCAACATACTAGGTATAGGGTAGCTCAATAGTGTGCATACTGGACAATACAATCCAATCACATACAGGATTTATCCGTTCATTAGCCAGTGGAACAAAACACACATAAACTCGTACCTTAGTTTGGCACAGGCGACTTTCTTATCTCGTTGCCAGTCAGGGTATATACTCTTCCCTAAGTCGAGTATCTTTCGCCTGTTGTGTTCTGTGGACACTCCCTGGCATAATGTCCATACTTTCCACACCTATAGCATAACCCTTGACCTACTGGACAAGGCCTCATACCATGGTCTCGACCACAGTTCCTACATACATTAGGCCTTGGTTGCCTACTAACTTCTCTTGGCCCACTACCTGGCCTACTTCCTTGCTTCTTATAAACTTCTGACCCATATGCTGGCCCATTCCTCTTACTGTTTCCTCTCAAGGAACCTGGTGGCATCACTTTCAGTGGTACTAATGAAGTAAGCTCACTCTTTTCTGGTTATTGTACATTCCTTTGTAAACTGCCAGCTGGATCTTTCTTTCAGTGGGACATTCTAAAACTGTAAAGATTTTCTCTAACTGGCTTACCCAATCCTCAGCTACTTGAGTGTCAAAAGTCCCTTCAACATGGGCAGATTAAACTGATGGAATCGTTCCATCCATGTTTGCAGACTTTCCTGGTCATTATTATTTCTTATAGACCCCTGATGTCTATTCATTTCAGTCTGCTCATGATCTGGCTGAGGTTCAGGTTCTATATCATTCTCTGGTACTACCTCCTTCCCAGACTGCTGTAATCTTGCAACCGCAGCAGCAACCGCCGTAGTGATAGCAGAATCTCGCTCTTGATCTTGGCGAGCCTGGGTTGCCCACATCTCATCGTGACTTAACTTGTTGTAACTTGGACATCTGGCATCCTCACTACAGTATTTGGTTACAACACGATACCTCGAGCTACTCTTGCAGCTTCCTTAGTCGTGAACTGATCAGATTCTGTCTCTATCTCTAGAGGAAACTGCTTCTTAAACATTATTCTGCTTAGTCCAGCCATATTGTGTTAATAAACACGAGACCTTGACTGTATCGGCTAACTAAGATTAGCCCATCATAATCATATCCTTCGTAAGACTATAGAGCTCGGGGTCCAGCCTCATTCATCTAGGTGTCACTGTCTTCTGTCTAAACCTTTCCAAGCAGTGAACACCATCCCTATATCATACTCTAGGGAGAGGACCATTCAAACTTCTCATTTGTTTAAGGAAACAAACTAACTAAACCAGAGCATCATTGAGCCAGAACCTTCTGTTCTGTGCCAGAATCTTATGCTCTGAGCCAGAACCCTTTGTTCTGTGCTAACTTTATTCTGTACTAACACCATAAATTATCTGATCAGAGCATTTTCTAAGCCAGAATCCTTTGCTCTGATACCAAAATGAAACATCCTTACTTTCATATGTCTTAGGGACCATTTGGTAGCATTTAGAACCACTTTCAAGGTCATTGAAGTCCAATTCCCCAATCTGGAATTTTACTCTTATCGAGTACTGTTCACTTGAAAATTCCAGATGAGTGACCTGACTTCGAAAAATCATAACTAATTATAGAAAAATTGAAATGAAGTGGTTCCAATTGCTAAATTAAGATAAATCAATTATATTTAAGGTAAAAATAACTCGTTGACCATTAGTTGACCTAGTCCACGCCAGTCAACGTTTCAAATTTACTGTTCATCCAGCGTTTTTCTCCTGAATCCAGCATTCTGGTCCAAACTTTGATAATTTATATCTCCTTGTGTAGACATCCAAATAAGTCATACTATATATCAAATCGAATCTTGATATGTATACTATTTACCATAAAAATTTCATAGATTTATTCATCCATTTACTATTTTTAATTATGGGTCAAACATCCTCATGTCCCCACGGGTTACTGTTCATAGCGTTAATTTTCAGCAACCAACATTACATACATAGGCATACATCCATCATATATCAGTCAAACATGCCAAACAACAATTATTATTAATTAATAAGTTGTTTTACATCTGGCCATGTACATAAATTCTCATATCTCTATTGCATCTTTTCCTGCCTGAGGTCCGGCAGCATAACCGCTACGTTTCATCTGTACAAAGAACTGAACCGTACTAATTCGGTAATCCCCTCATGAGAACTACCATTCTACGTAGTACCCAGGAAAGACTAGATGAACCGGCTAGGTCCACTCACTTCTAGCCTCCTTAGACAGCACTACGTACACAGTACTTATCATATACTGATGTTCAGTCTTTACTTCGGCAGCATAACGACGTCTCTTAAAATTCCCAGAATTCATTTTGACATAACCTCCCCTGTAATGGTTTACTTATTGGGATGAGATTCGGGGGAATCTCAGTAGCAACAATCATAACAATATATGTAATGCAGAGTGACAGTGCTTGCTTGTGATTGTGTATAGATAAGTATGCTGCGTGCTTCCATGCTTAATAACATATGATCATAGCATTACAGCAGAGCTTCAGACATAACATATAAGACAGCAATCCAACCAAACAATAGCACAATAAATCACAAAGCCATTACATAAAAGTTAGGATTAGTTACTACCTGGCTAGCTTAGCAGAACTCCACTATCCTTATTCTGCTTCCAGCTCCGCCAGAACTTCCTTACTTCCTTTTCTCCTTTCTCTCTTCCTTTCCTTCTCCTTCTCTCTCTTCTTTCTCTCCCTTCTCCCTTGCCTTGCGTGAATGCAAGAATGGAATGGAGGGGGGGTATTTATAATTGCCTTCAATGGCAATTCTGTAATTACCATGAACTTTGATCCTGCGGTCCTGGCTTTTCCTGGATTTTCCTATTTTTCTTAATTCCTCCTTTACTGCATCATGCATGACATCATCGGGACACCTCACCAGGACACCTCAGCGCCACATTTATCACATGTCTGAAATCCTGGACACCTCACCAGGACACCTCAGCGCCACATTTATCACATGTCTGAAATCCTGGACACCTCAGCAGCTGACTCAGCATGCTGACTCACCGGTCCAGTCTCTTGCCTCGTAGTACGTGTCCTCAACTTTTTCTTCTGCCTTTATGTTGGCACCATGTGTCATCTTACTGGCACCTATCACGCCTTCCAATGCTATCCAGATAAATCCAGGACTTTATCTGATCACTTCCTCGGTTATCGTGCCAACCGAGTAACTTTACTTTATTGAAACAGCATTAAAATAGTATTTTAATGCCACTTTTTCCCACATACTTCATGGGCTACGTTTTTGGGCTCTGGGAATGTTGTCTTGGATCCTGATCAAGCCCAAGTACTATGATGGCTCGATTCCCAATAAACAACCCTTGGCAAATTATCAAAATGCCCTTGGATGCCCTTTCTTGCACTATTTTAACCCTAAGGGTAAAATCGTCATTTTACACCCTTCGGTACTCTGTCAGGGCATATAATGACTCTAAGTAACTTTATCTGTATGTGCCCTAGCTTCTGGGCCTGTCCAGAATTACCAAAATGCCCTCCATTCATCTGTTACTCTTTAGTACAACATAGGGGCATTTTTGTAATTTCGCACTTTTCCGGGGTTCTGCCGGACACTGGCCCACCTATCAGTCCAAGTGTCTCATTGGGCGTCTACTGGCGCTATTATTGGGCCTTTCTGGGTCCAATATCCTCATGGCACGCATTACGAGGAATCTTCCCCGTTAATAATTATTGAATATTTTATCTATTATTCACCGTTTATACACATATCCGGACCGGGCTGTTTTGGCCTGAAAAAGCACTCACGCGCACACTTTTCCAAAATGACCATTTTACCCCTGGTCATATTTCTAATTCTTTCATACACCTAGAGACCTCATATGCACATTTCACAGTTCAGTGAAATGATCAGCATAATTTTCTCTATTTTCTGGCAAAATATGGTACTCATCGGCTACCAGCTCGATCTTTCCCAAAATTACGATTTTGCCCTTGAATTCTCCTTATGGCATCTCTAGGCCTAAAAATTGGGGTGTTACAGATGTTGTGTATGCATCAGATAATGCTGCACTAGATAATGATGGGTCTAGTAATTATGTACAGGATGAGTTTGATAGAGTGCTCTCTAACCTGATATAAGCTCTATTCCTCCGATGAGAGGACAGATTTCAGCTGAGGAAGCTGAGTACTGATACTGGATTATAGGTAGGCCAGATATTATTCCTCCTTTACTAGAGTTTGAGGATAAGTTTGATATGAGTAGCCTAAGAACCAGTTACAATCTGTGACATCCCTTCCTATTATCCCAGTCCAGGAATATATGAGGGTATAGATAAAGATTAAAGGGATATTTCTAGCCCTAATCCACCCCAACCTTCTTTATGAAAGATAGACAATGTGACTATACTAGTCTCAAGAAAGGCTGTGGGAAGTGAACTACTTAGTTTAGGTTAAGGGATGGAAGGAAGTAGAAATCAAGAGCAGTCAGTTTAGCTGCAGTTCTTCAATGCCGTAGCAAGGATGATAAATAGAGATGTGATAGAAGGCATTGACCTGGATTAAGTTTTCATGTTAGTAGCATGATATGAGATGGCCATAAGCCAGATATTGCCATATACCCTACGTGGCATGTAAAGCTAAGTGAGCTTTTGGCAAATGGTTCACAACTGATGTGTAAGGATCGGCCATTACTAGGGTAAAGACTAGACAAGAAGATTATAAGGGAATGTTTAAAGCAAGTTAGATCCAGGTCGGATGTAAAACAGTTTGGAACATAGCTAGAAGTCCTCGAGAAGTTAGGCCATGACGAAAGGTGACCCGAGGTCGTGACTAAAGAATGTAGAGCTGTCCAGTCATGACAAGTAGAATGAGATGGTCGTGACTAAAGTTCATGGATACGTTGCACCTAGTTCATACTCAGGTCACGATGAAGATGCGCAGGGACCTGATGAAGGATGAAGATGCCAGCTTCACTAAAGGTTATCAGTTAGAGGTTTAGCACATGATGTAGGCAAGCTAAACAGTATGAGAAATAGAGATACATGTTAGTCTAAGATGATGTTCAGAAGTAGATCCTCTATATGACTATCAAGAGTAGATCTACATTTGGAAAGACTTTGTTCATTTAGTCTTTTATGAACAAAAGAATCAAAAGTTAGGATAAGGCTTGCGCAAGAAATGAGCCTAACATATGGCTTCAAGTTCTCGAAAGTTAAAGTCCCTAAAACAGGATATTAGTCCCACATCGGTTGGGGAGGTGAACGAAGCATGCCTTATAAGGGTGTGGATACCTCTCCCTCATGAACGCGTTTCCAGTACTCACCAAGCGCCCTCGTCACCAAGCGCCCCAGTGGGGGTAGGCAGGCACGAGTGGTAGGCAGGCAGTGCTGGGAAACAAAACCCTGACCTCGTGTGGGCCTAGAGGCGCCTGCCTAAGGGGAGATGGGACAATATCTTCCGCTACATAGCTATGATACCTGGAGGACGCGTGTTCGGGTGCCTAAGGGGTTAAAGTCCTCATGTGTCTGGAGAACAAAACCGTGACCTCATGTGGGCCTGGGGCCTGCCTAAGGGGAAAGCGGACAATATCTATGTGGAAGGGTGCTGAGCTGTTAGAGAACATAAGTAATGGTGCTAGATGATGAATGAGATTTATGTGATCTAAGTTGGTTATAATCAAGAAAAAGACCAGAAATGAACCATAGTCTGGTCAAGAGTAGACTGAGACTGATGTATATGCACAGGAAGAGTTGAGAGATAGTAGAAAGACACCAAAGTTGCTCCAGAGAAATAGAGACTGTTCCGCTCACCTGAGAAGTATTCCTTGAGTAAAGTTTATGAAAAGTATTCCTCTCAGTTAAATAGAGATGAGCGTGAGGCTAAAGGTTAAATAGAGAAAGAGAAACCCTTTTGATGAATGTTTAGCCAAGTTCATATATATGAACAGAGAGAGTTGAATAATTAAAGAGTTAATTTACGGATTGGATTTCATGTTACAAAGGATTTCTCGGGTAGTCATAGAAGTTCAATAGAGCGGTAGATGTATACAAGATTAGAAATAGAAATGTATAATGCCTAGACAGTGAAAGATAGCCATAATTTTAAAGATTAAGTAACTCCCCTATTCGATAAAAGGGTCAAGTCTATACCCTGATAAGAGGGTAGCATGGCAGCCTAAGTGAAATCGATAGATGTTTTAGGATGAATGATCAAGATATGATAGGCAATATGATAAAGGAAATATGTTTTGAAGCTTACTTAGTTCATTACAATGTCTGATGGATGGTTGAGCAAATTATGATGATGAATAGTTACATCTCCTTGCAGTTGTCATATAATGACATGCATGTTAGAGTATGCCATGATGAATACTCCCATTTTGTAGTATATGCAGGCTAGAGTATATATGGTGAGGAAGTTATGAGAAAATTATGTTGTTCCCATACCATATGATATGCAATGAGGAATATATTGAGGATGATAGATAGTCTCAGTTTGTGGGACGATAAGTTATGATATGATATTCTGATATGATTTATGATTGGGGTGATTCAGGTTTTTCTATATGCTTGTGAATGCAGTACTAAGAGCCATTGCTATTGAAAGAAATGGTATACAGAAAGAGTTAGATTTGAAACAGATGACTCTGAGATAGAGACTGGATTCAGATGAGTACAGATCACTCTTCAGATAAGAGTTGGATCTGATGCAGTCTTCTCGCAGTTAGAGCATAGTTCAAATGGCTCGCAGTTAGAGCACAGATTTACATGAGAAGTTATGATGAGGCCATAGCAGCGAAATGTAATGGCAGGTGGTTAAACCATGATTGCACAAGGCATGGTAAGCCACAGTAAGAGAAAGATGAGAAGGAACTCCTGAGTAAGAGAGGAAATAAGTAAAGTCTTGGGCAATAATATGGGCTACTGAACATAATATTTCTAAATTTTTATTGAGTTATCAACAAGTAGAAGCGGTGAACCCTATAACTTAGTCTGTTAGTTTAAGATCTTCGGGAGATATACAGAATCGCAGTTAGATTCTGGAGGGTCACAGTTAGATCCTAGCATGGCTCCAGGGTCGCAGTTAGATCCTAACAGTTCCAGAGTCACAGTTAGATTCTGAAGAGGCTGACGGTTGATCGCAGTTAGATCCCGAGGTCACAGTTAGACCTAGCCTAAGGAAAGTAATGAGCCATGAGATATGAGTACAATATAGTATCTCTTTGGGAAGATGAATGCCAAAGACGAAGTTAAGGTAAGGAAGCTTCACTAGTTGATAAACTCATCCAGAAAGATTATTTATAATGATTTTATAAATCCTCTCTCTGTGTGAAGTTAAGTGCAAAGAAAGATGAAATATTGCAGATTTTGAAGCAGTCTGCGAGATATTAAGAGATGTAATAAGAGTATGATGCTAGAAGAATGATGAGTAGTTAGAAGAAATTCCCGAATACAGTAATATTTGAGAGAATTTCATATGAAAGAAATGGACACTACTTATAAAGTGCAGTAAGTGATCCATAAGAGAAAAGCAGATTTTAAACTCTGATTGATTTGACCCAGAGAAAGATAAGCATGTTACGAGGAGATGTAAAGTTATGATGAGTACTTTGCCAGATGTTAAGTTAATTTGGCTATGGTACTGATTAAATTTCGAGGACGAAATTTATTTTAAGGGGAGGAGAAATGTAACATCCCAATTTTCAGGCCTAGAGATGCAGAGATAGCCTAAGATTAAGAGGCTACTAGACCCCTTTTTAGCAGAAGTCCCAGAGGAACGTAAAGAGTTTCAGGAACTGAGCTACGAGTAAGTAAAAGTGCAGGGACTTATGTGTAAACAATGGAAGTCCCAAGGGGTAAATGGCCATTTGGGGATGATGTAAAGGTCAAAGGTTCAAGAGCTGACCATTTGGTCGCGACTGTAGATAGTTGTGGTCGCGACTAATACTTACAGAAAGAAGTTGGTCACGACGAGAGTGTATTATGGTCGCGACTAATATAGGCAGAGAGGCTTGGTCATGACGGATATGTATGTGGTGTCGCGATTAATGAGTAGAATGAGCCTGGTTGCGACTAAAAAGTGATGAGGTCGCGACGAAAGACTGTTATGGTCGTGACTAAAGAATGTTGTGGTCGCGACTAGAGAATGTTGTGGTCGCGACTAATGAACACAGAATGTGTTAAGTCGCGATGAGATGATGGCTAGGTCGCGACTAGTGGCTAAAGTAGTGCCAAGCGTATGGGCTAAGAGTGGTGAAGGTCCAAAAGAAATAGATACCCGGTTAGAGATAGACCGGAGGCAGGAGGTCAGATACAGGAAAGGTTATCTAGAGACCATGAGGTGGACTGATAAGGTATCCTCATGGGACCCACAAGATGCCACATGGCATTAGAGTGATGACTCAGTAACCTTTCGGTAGAGTAAAGTTACTTGGTTGGCACGAGAACCGAGGAAGTGATCAGATAAGTTTGGGACTTATCTGGATAGCATTGGGAAGCATGCAAGGTCTCTTCCAGTAGCCACATGGCATTAGTCTGCAGAAAGCAGATAAAGCTGAGGGCACGTATTACGAGGCAGGAGACTGGACCGGTGAGTCAGCATGCTGAGGTGTCCAGGAATTGAGACATGTGATAAATGTGGCGCTGAGGTGGCATGCTGAGGTATCCCGATGATGTCATACATGATGCAGTAAATGAGGAATTAAAGAAAATAGGAAAATCCAGGAAAAACCAGGACCGCAGGATCAAAGTTCATGGTAATTACAAAAATGCCATTGGAGGAGGTTATAAATACCCCCCCTCATTTGCATTCACGCATGGCTAGAGTAAGGGAGAGAAAGAAGAGAGAGAAGGAGAAGGAAGGGAAGAGAGAAAGGAGAGAAAGGAAGTAAGGAAGTTCTGGAGGAGATGGAAGCAGAATAGAGATAGTAAGGTTCTGCTGAGCTAGCCAGGTAGTAACTAATCCTAGCTTTTATGTAATGGTTTTGTGATTTGTTGTGCTATTGTTTGGTTGGATTGTTGTCTTATATGTTATGTCTGAAGCTCTGTTGTAATGCTATGATCATATGTTATTAAGCAAGGAAGCACGCAGCATACTTATCTGTACACAATCACAAGCAATCACTGTCACACTGCATTACATATATTGTTATGATTGTTGCTACTGAGATTCCCCCAAATCTCATCCCCATACATAACCCATTACAGGGAGGTTATGCTGAAGTGGATTTTGAGAATGCTAAGAGACGCCGTTATGCTGCCGAAGTAAAGACTGAACATCAGTATATGATAAGTACTGTGTACGTATGTGCTGTCTAAGGAGGCTAGAAGTGAGTGGACCTAGCCGGTTCATTTAGTCTTTCCTGGGTACTACGTAGAATGGTAGTTCTCATGAGGGGATTACCGAATCAGTACAGTTCAGTTCTTGGTACAGATGAAGCGTAGCGGTTATGCTGCCGGAGTTTAGGCAGAAAGAGATGTAATAGAGATAGCAAGATTATGTATATGTCTTGTTGTGTATGCCTTGCTGTATGACATTATGTTATTCAATGATAAGTATTGTTTGGCATATTCAATTTATGTATGGTAAATTAAGGGGAAATTCGCGGGTCCTGAGGCAGCAGTGTTCTGACCTCAGTTTGACCTAGTAAACGGAGGAGTCTGGCCACGAGATTTAGTGAGCCAATAGTACACATCTGGGGAATTCCGTGGATAGGTAATAAGCCTCCTTTGGATGTGTATAATGAGAGAAACCAATTCTCAAAGTAAAGGTTCAGAATAAGGAACTTAGGAGTAAAAGTTCAATCTCTGGACTTAAGCTAAGCTAAAATTGCTTCCGCAAGTGTACTCTGAGGAGTTTAAGGGAGGATGTTTCAGATAGAATTGTTAAAAGATTACGACTTTCAAGTTAAATACCATCCAGGAAAAGCCAATGTGGTAGCTGATGCTCTGAGTAGAAAAGTGGTGCAGGTGGCGCATATGATGATTAAAGAGCTGAGATTGATAGAAGATGTGCGAGATTGGAGCCCTCTGTATCAAATGCAAATGGCAGAGAGTTCTTACGTGGGAAAGGCTTGACTGAGCATGAAGCTACGTGGGAAACAGAAGAAAAGATGAGGGGGAAATATCCTGAGTTGTTTTCATAGAATATGTATAGTGTAAATTTTGAGGACGAAATTTATTTTAAGGGGGAGAGAAATGTAATATCCTAATTTTCTGTACTGATTTATATGTACATATTGAATGAAATATATGAATTATTTTTCAAGAAAAAGATGTGGCTATTTATGTAAAGAAAGGGATTAAATTGAAAAAAAAAAGAAAACAACTCATTACAAGGAGGTTATGCTGAAGAGTCTGGCCACGGAGGAGTCTGGCCACGAGATTTAGTGAGCCGGTAGTACACATCTGGGATATTCCGTGGATAGGTAACAAGCCTCATTTGGATGTGTAGAAGGTGAGAAATCAGTTCTCAAAGTATAGGTTCAGAATAAGGAACTTAGGAGTAAAAGTTCAAATCTCTGGACTTAAGTTAAGCTAATATTGCTTCTGCAAGTGTAACAAGCCTTATTTAGATCAGTTCGTTGTGGTCTTCATTGATGATATCTTGGTGTACTTCAAATCTACAGAGGAACATGAAAGGCATTTGAGAATTGTTCTTAGTACCCTTAAAGAAAAGAAGCTTTATGCTAAGCTGAGTAAGTGCGAGTTTTGGCTTTCAGAAGTCAAATTTCTCGGTCATGTCATATCCCGAGACGGGGTAGCTGTGGATCCTAGCAAAGTTGAAGCAGTTTTGAGCTGGGAGCAGCCGAGGACAGTGACGGAGATCAGAGGCTTTCTTGGCCTAGCAGGGTACTATAGAAGATTTCTTCAAGACTTTTCTCGAGTTGCCTTGCCACTTACCAAGCTTACCAGAAAGAACCAGCAGTTTAAGTGGGATGAGAAGTGCGAGGCTAGCTTCCAAGAGTTGAAGCAGAGATTAACCACTACTCCTGTGCTGATTATTCCAGACCCAACTAAGACTTATGTAGTCTACACTGATACTAGCAAGCAGGGGTTGGGATGTGTGCTGATGCAGCAAGGTAGAGTAGTAGCCTACGCCTCTCGGCAGTGAAATCCACATGAAGAGAATTATCCTACTCATGATCTGGAGCTTGCGGCGGTGGTTTACTCTCTGAAGATATGGAGACACTATTTATATGGAGCAACCATAGAGTTGTATTGCGACCACAAAAGCCTGAAGTATCTACAGGATCAGAAAGAGCTGAACATGAGGCAACGGCGATGGATAGTGTAACATCCCAATTTTCAAGCCTAGAGATGCAGAGATAGCCTAAGATTAAGAGGCTACTAGACCCCTTTTTAGCAGAAGTCCCAGAGGAACGTAAAGAGTTTCAGGGACTGAGCTACTGCGAGTAAGTAAAGGTACGGGGACTTATGTGTAAATAGTGGAAGTCCCAAGGGGTAAATGGTCATTTGGGGATGATGTAAAGGTCAAAGGTTCAAGAGTTGACCAGTTAGGTATGATAAAGAAGTTGGTCGCGACGAGAGTGTATTATGGTCGCGACTAATATTGGCAGAGAGGCTTGGTCGTGACGGATATGTATGTGGTGTCGCAACTAATGAGTAGAATAAGCCTGGTTGCGACTAAAAAGTGATGTGGTCGCGACGAAAGACTGTTATGGTCGCGACTAAAAGATGTTGTGGTCGCGACTAATGAACACAGAAGGTGTTAAGTCGCGATGAGATGATGGCTAGGTCGCGACTAGTGGCTAAAGTAGTGCCAAGCGTATGGGCCATGAGTTGAGAAGGTCTAAAAGAGATACTTACCCGGTTAGAGATAGACCGGAGGCAGGAGGCCAGATACGGGAAAGGTTATCTGGAAACCATGAGGTGGACTGATAAGGTATCCTCATGGGACCCACAAGATGCCACATGGCATTAGAGTGATGATTCAGTAACCTTTCAGTAGAGTAAAGTTACTCGGTTGGCACAAGAACTGAGGAAGTGATCAGATAAGTCTGGGACTTATCTGGAATTGGGAAGCGTGCAAGGTCTCTTCCAGGCGCCACATGGCATTAGTCTGGAGAAAGCAGATAAAGCTGAGGACACGCATTACAAGGCAGGACTATGGACCGGTGAGTCAGCATGCTGAGGTGTCCAGGAGTTTTAGCATGTGATAAATGTGACACTGAGGTGTCCCGATGATGCAGTAAAGGAGGAATTAAGGAAAATAGGAAAATCCAGGAAAAACCAGGACCGCAGGATCAGAGTTCATGGAAACTACGAAAATGCCATTGGAGGAGGTTATAAATACCCCCCCTTGCCTTCATTTACATTCACGCATGGAGAGGAGAAGGGAGAGAAAGAAGAGAGAGAAGGAGAAGGAAGGAAGAGAGAAAGGAGGAAAGGAAGAAAGGAAGTTCTGGCGGAGCTGGAAGCAGAATAAGGATAGTAGAGTTCTACTGAGCTAGCCAGGTAGTAACTAATCCTAGCTTTTATGTAATGGCTTTGTGATTTGATGTGCTATTGTTTAGTTGGATTGTTGTCTTATATGTTATGTCTGAAGCTCTACTGCAATGCTATGATCATATGTTATTGAGTATGGAAGCACGCAGCATGTAACACCCCAATTTTTAGGCCTAAAGATGCCAGAAGGAGAATTCAAGGGCATAATCGTAATTATGGGAAAGATCGGACTGGTAGCCGATGAGTACCATATTTTGCCAGAAAATAGAGAAAATTATGCTGATCATTTCACTAAACTGTGAAATGTGCTTATGAGGTCTCTAGGTGTATGAAAGAATTAGAAATGTGACCAGGGGTAAAATGGTCATTTTGGAAAAGTGTGCGCGTGAGTGCTTTTTCAGGCCAAAACAGCCCGGTCCGGATAAAATATCTGAAAATACCGGGAGATAGAGAAAAGGATTCCGGATTGAATGAGGACTCACAGAATTTTGATTTGAGGTCCCGATTTTTCTGTAAAAATTCCTGAAGATGGGAATTTACAGTCATAATCGGTAAAGGAAAGGCAGTCCGAATAGAGATGATCGGACTATGACCAGAGGCCATACAGTATTGTCTAAGGCCCGTAGTGACACCAAGGAAGGCCCAAGCCCATAATACCAGTTTAATGGTAAGAGGGGCCAGTGTCCGGGAAAATGTGCAAAATGACGAAAATGCCCTTATGTTATAGAATAACTGAAGAATAAGTAAAGGGTATTTTGGTCATTTGGCTAAGGTTAGACAGTCAAGAAAGGGTATCTGGATAGTTGACCAGGGCCAGAGAATACTCTGGTAAAATATGAAAAGACAATAATGCCCCTAGACCTAGTAAAGGAAATGAAAGGACTTAAGTGTAATTATGGAAAGTTTCGAGGCCAAAAAGGAAAGTAGACAAAAATGTGGGGTCCTTAAGTGTAATTTTAGCCAAATAAAAAAGGACTTCAATGAAAAGAAGAAAAGTTCCCTGGGGCTAAATTGTAATCAAAGAAAGTCAGGCCGGAAGTGGTTTAGACTGTCCGAAAGCATTTCAGTCCCAGATTTCACCGGTAGAGAGAGCAAGTGACGCTCATTAATATGGCTTAATACAGGAATTTTTTGAAGACTCCAGATAGCCAGAAATGGACTGATCGTCCAAAAGTTATAAAAATTCATACCGGACATCCTAGAATTCAGATCTAGGTGAGAAAATACAGGATGATACGTCCTTATGGGGCGGATGTCGGAAAACTGACAGAATACCGATAGGAGGCCTGTAGAAAAAGTTATTCGCAAATCAGAAAATCCAGACGGGAGTGTGAGGCCTCCGGGGATCCGATAGGGAGATTTATCGGTATTTGAAAGGGGACTGAATGAGTTCGGATGACCTCAGTCAGATGACTGATATGACTCACAGGGATCCCTGAACACCGCAGGCTAGTGTTTCGGACAGAAGGAGCCGGTGTCCGGATATGTGTATAAACGGTGAATAATAGATAAAATATTCAATAATTATTAACGGGGGAAGATTCCTCGTAATTCGTGCCATGAAGGTATTGGACCCAGAAAGGCCCAATAATAGCGCCAACAGAGGCCCAGTAAGATACTTGGACTGATAGGTGGGCCAGTGTCCAGCAGAACCCCGGAAAAGTGGGAAATTACGAAAATGCCCCTATGTTGTACAAAAAGGGCAGCAGATGAATAAAGGGTATTCTGGTCATTTTGGACAGACCCAGAGGTCAAGACATGTCTAAATAAGGTTGACTAGAGCCAGTATAAGCTTTGACCGGGTCCAGAAAGGTGTGAAATGATGATTTTGCCCTTAGGGTTAAAATAGGACAAGATAGGGCGCCAAGGGCATTTTGGTCATTTCGCAGGGGATCTGTAATTGAGTCTGGACCCAGTATTAAAAAGTTAATGATATAAAGGGTCTAGATACTAAATGTGAGGTCAGTAGACATAAAAAGGATCTTCAGAAACATCAGATGCAGAAAACAGCACGTTTTTCGAGGCGATGGACCGGGCCGGTGCCGGATTGGACCGGAAAGCTTCCAGAACCTCCAAATTTCGTCACATGAAGAATATGGGTGATGAAGTGTCCTATGAGGTGTCCCATGTGGTGTCCAGGGTGATGCAGTAAAAGAGAATTAAAGAAAATAGGAAATTCCAGGAAAAACCAGGACCACAGGATCATAAGTCTTCCTAATTACAAGATTGCCATTGCTCAACACTATAAATACCCCCCTTACTCCTTCATTTCGGTGCAAGCAAGAAAGAGAGGAATAAAGAAGTTCTTGAGAGAGAAAGTGAGAGAAAGAAAGAAGTAAGGAAGTTCTGGTGAAGTTGGAAGTAGTAGAGAGGTTCTGAAGCTCTGCTTTTGAGGTAACAACTAATCCTACCTCTTATGTAATGTCTTTGTGATGTGTTGTCTTGTTTGGTTGATTGTTGTGCTATATGTTATGCTTGAAGCTCTATTCCAATGCTATGATCATATGTTATTGAATATGGAAGCATGCAGCATACTTATCTGTACACAGTCACAAGCAAGCACCGTCACTCTGCATTACATATTTTGTTATGATTATTGTTACTGGGATTCTTTTGAATCTCATTCCCAAACATAACATTACAGGGGAGGTTCTGTCAAAATAAAATTTGGAAATCTTAAGAGACGCCGGTAGGCTGCCGAAATTCCGGCAACGAAGACGGAACAAAGAAAGGAACTGATACGTACTGTGTACGTAGTGCTGTCTAAGGAGGCTGGAAGTGAGTGGACCCAGAAGGTTCATCCAGTCTTTCCTGGGTACTACGTAGAATGGTAGTTCTCATAAGGGAATTACCGAATCGGTACAACATCGGTTACTTTCTAAAGAAGAATCGTAGCAGTTATGCTGCCGGATTTTAGACAGAGAAGGATGTAATAGAGTATGAGGGAGTTAATCATGCACTGATATATAACAGTTGATTATTTGATATTAATTGTTATCTGGCCTGTATGACTGATATGTGTTGGTTGTATGCTTGGGTATGTAAAGACTAAATGCTGAAAATAGGCTCAGTGAACAGTAACTCGTGAAGACCCATTCATGTTTGATAAATCATTAAAAATAGTAAATGATTGAATTAATGTACGAAAGTTTTAGGGTAGAAAGTATACATACTAATATTTAATTTGATATATATAATGTCTAATTTGGACGTATACAAGAAAAGATATAAATTGTTAAAGTTGGGACCAGAATGCTGGATTCAGGAGAAAGTCATTGGATGAACAGTAATATTGGAACGTTGACCCACGTTAAATTTGTCAAGTCTTGGTCAACCAATGATTTTTCCCTGAAATATATTTAAGTTAGCTTCATGTATAAATTGGAACCACTTCATTTCGATTTTTCTAGAATTAGTTATGAATTTTCAAAGTCAGGTCACTCATCTGGAATTTGCCACAGTGAACAGTACTCGATATGAATAAAATTCCAGATTAAGTGTTTAGACTTCAATGACCCTGAAAGTGGTTTAACTGCTACTGAATGGTCCCTAAGATGTATAAAAATAAGGATGTGACATTTTGGTATCAGAGCAAAGGATTCTGGCCTAAGAAATGCTCTGAGTAGATGATTTATAGAAAGATATACCATGATAAAGCCGTCATAATTGACACTAAGTTAGTGTTTGCAGGATGGCTAGACATAGATTTGGGTCTGAAACTACAGTAAACCAATGGGAATTAAGACCAGAGGTCTCTAGTTCAGATAGTTCAGAAGAAGAGATAGTAAGCAATGATTCTGACCTCTGGACACCTCCAGTAGCTGGTGATTCTGAGGAGGATAGTTCCTCGGTAGGATCAAACTTTCCAATTGATGATCAGGAGGTGATGATAACAGAAGGCCCTATTCCTGCCATTCCCATAAGTGCGGTACCCTTGAATATAACAGACAGTTCAGGATCCAGCCAAGTACGTGTTCAGAGTAATACGCCAGATCCCAGTAGGCCCGAAGTGACTCTAGTAGAAATGTATTTGGGAGGTTTAATCGTAAGAATGGTCCCAGGGAGGAACCTGAGTAGAGAGCAACTTGAGAGCTCGGTAGCATTAGCCCGACAACTATACGAGTTGAGGCAGACCCTGTTCGAAAACATAGATCAAGATTATTCGGTCTACCAGGAGTTTATCACAAGGGTGAAAGCCATATATCAAGCCTGGGATCTAAATGTGTTAACCATGGGGCTTTGGCTAGAAATTATGAATGACGTATTGCCGAAGACTCCTACCTGGAGATCGGAGTTGGACCAGTATTTTGATAGAGAATCATATTGTACCATATCCGACTGGATCTACCTAGTAGAAGAATATATTAGAATGAAGTTTAAGAAAAATTAGAGTAATATTTCTAATGTATAAAAGACTAGAATGGTACTGTGATATGTACATATACTCTGTATGTATATTATGTGAAATGAAATGAAAAGGAATTATGTTATTTATCGTATTCCCTTCTGTTTTTAAGTATAACAAAATG
Organism: Leucaena leucocephala; assembly: GCA_037074615.1. Classification (NCBI taxonomy): domain Eukaryota; kingdom Viridiplantae; phylum Streptophyta; class Magnoliopsida; order Fabales; family Fabaceae; genus Leucaena; species Leucaena leucocephala. Next base: position 14,829,857 of record CM073523.1, on the reverse strand, counting down.
GTACGAACGAGGAGAACTATTCCAGCTGAGGAACCCCGAGAGGCTGGAAACCTTAATCAAATGATTCTAGAACGATTAGAACAGTAACAAAAGATGATAGAAGAAATGAGAGCTGCTCAAGCACGAAATGAACAAGAAAGAGATGCTGCCATAGCCGCGGCAGTAGCAGCAGCTGTAAATAATTTAAGACCGCCAGAGCCTTCAGGAGCAACTAGTAGAGAACCTGAAGAGGTACCACAGCAGGCGGAACAGCCCCAGAGAAGGGTTGAATCAAGGGAGGAGGCAGTTGGCATCCAGCAATGGATGGTGCGATTTTGCAAACACAATCCTCCCATATTCGAAGGGACATTTGAAGTACATGTAGCAGAAAATTGGGTCAGCAGATTAGAGAAGATCTTTAAGGTCCTCGACTGCCCGACTGAAACCAAGGCCCAAATGGCCATCTATCAATTGGAAAAGGATGCGGATAGATGGTGGAAGAATACAGAGTTACTTCTCCAAGCAAGAGATATTCCAGTTACCTGGGAAGTATTTCTTGAGCAATTTTATGAGAAATATTTTCCTCAATCTGTCAGAGATGAAAGGGAGGCTGAATTCCTTGTGCTGAGGCAAGGAGAAAAAGAAGCTTTTGATGAATATTTGGCCAAGTTCATCCGGCTATCTCAATATTCAACTTACCTACGCCAAGTGGATGACGAACGCTGGATGACAGAAAGAATGATTTGAGGGCTGAATTCTATGTTAAAGGAGAAGTTAACTCCCCAACAATACAGCCAGTTCAATAAGGCTGTGGAAGCATGTCGAATCGTTGAGAACAGCATGAATCATAGAATGCTGTCCAGATCTGGGAGTAAAGATCAAACGACTCCTGATAAGGCCGGACGGAATCAAGAAGCGGCCAGTGGGAGCGGCTATAAGAAAAGAAAGCGCCCGTGGCAGACAAGAGGCCTAATAGGGGAAATTTCCGCGGAAGATCCAGTAACAGGGATCCAAAGGCCCCAGTATGTGAAAAGTGTGGAAAGAATCATGGTGACAGACCATGCTTGATGGGCCAGAATGTATGCTACACCTGCGGAAAGCCCGGACATTTTTCCAGGGAATGTCCTCAAGCTATAACTGATCCAAGGCCAAGGACGGCGGGACGAGTGTTTGCACTCACTAGAGAGGATGCTCAGCGATCATCTGAGATGATCCAAGGTACAATCTATCTCAATGATCATGCTGTGACTGCCCTATTTGATTCGGGTGCAAGTCATTCCTTTATATCTTATGAATGTGCTAAATGCCTAGGCCTTCTGATCAGCAAGTTACGTTATGATATACAGGTGAAAACCCCCACCAACGCTAGGGTGATCACATCTGATGCCTGTCTAAATAGTGTGGTGCGTTATGAGCACTGCAGTACCACCCTGGACCTGATCTGTATGCCTTTCCAGGAGATTGAGGTCATACTCGGTTTAAATTGGTTATCCTCCAATAATGTGATGTTGGACTGCAGAAACAAGACCCTAGTTCTTGGTCCAAAGATCACTGATCGTAGCTTAGAAGTACAACTGAACTTCGTGACAGAGGCTCAGGCAGGAAAATGTCTACGGAAAGGATGTCAGGGATATGTGGTATTCTTTTCTGTTCAAACAGAAGTGGAGGAAGGCATCGAGGAGGTTCCTGTAGTCAATGAATTTCCTGAAGTATTTCCAAAGGAGATTCAGGGATTGCCTTCGGAGCGTGAAGTGGAGTTTGCGATCGACATTGTACCTGGAGCTGGACCAGTATCAAAAACCCCATACAGGATGGCTCCCAACGAAATGATGGAACTGAAGAAGCAAATTGAGGAGCTATTGGAGAAGGGTTTTATACGACCCAGTGTATCGCCATGGGGTGCTCCAGTACTGTTCGTCAAGAAGAAAGATGGTAGCTTAAGGCTGTGCATTGACTACAGGGAATTAAATAAGCTTACAGTTAAGAACAAGTATCCTCTTCCCAGAATTGATGACCTGCTAGATCAATTGGCAGGAGCGAGCTTATTCTCCAAAATTGACTTGAGATCTGGCTACCATCAACTAAGGGTCAAGCCAGATGATATTCCAAAGACGGCGTTCAGAACGCGCTACGGACATTTTGAATTTTTGGTGATGCCTTTTGGACTAACCAATGCACCTGCTATTTTCATGGACTATATGAACCGGATTTTCAGGCCTTATCTAGATCAGTTCGTTGTGGTCTTTATTGATGATATTCTGGTGTACTCCAAATCTCCAGAGGAGCATGAGAGGCATTTGAGGATTGTTCTTGGTACCCTTAAAGAGAAGAAGCTCTATGCTAAGCTGAGTAAATGCGAGTTTTGGCTGTCAGAAGTCAAATTCCTCGGTCATGTCATATCCCGAGACGGGGTAGCTGTAGATCCTAGCAAAGTTGAAGCAGTTGTGAGCTGGGAACAGCCAAGGACAGTGACAGAGATTAGAAGTTTTCTCGGCCTAGCAGGGTACTACAGACGATTCATTCAAGACTTTTCTCGAATTGCCTTACCACTTACCAAGCTGACCAGAAAGAATCAGCAGTTTAAGTGGGATGAGAAGTGCGAGGCTAGCTTCCAGCAGTTGAAGCAGAGATTAACGACTACTCCCGTGCTGATTATTCCAGACCCAACTCAGACTTATGTAGTCTACACTGATGCTAGCAAGCAGGGGCTGGGATGTGTGCTTATGCAGCAAGGTCGAGTAGTAGCCTATGCCTCTCGGCAGTTAAAGCCACATGAAGAGAATTATCCCACTCATGATCTGGAGCTTGCGGCGGTGGTCTATGCCCTGAAGATATGGAGGCACTATTTATACGGAGCAACGATAGAGTTGTTTTGCGACCACAAAAGCCTGAAGTATCTGCAGGATCAGAAGGAGCTGAACATGAGGCAGCGGCGATGGATGGAATTGTTAAAAGATTATGACTTCCAGATTAAATACCATCCAGGAAAAGCCAATGTGGTAGCTGATGCCCTGAGTAGAAAGGTGGTGCAGGTTGCATACATGATGATCAAGGAATTGGAACTGATAGAAGATATGCGCGACTGGAGCCCTCTATATCAAATGCAACTGACGGAGAATCCTTTTGGAGGAGTTCATGTCAGATCTTGCATAGAAGATGAGATCAAAGAGGCTCAGGAACAGGATAAGCTCGCAGCAATATTCAAAGACAAGCTGGAGAAAGGGAAGACAAGGAATTTTGAGATGTCCCCAGACGGATTGCTACAGTTTAGGGGAAAACCCTATATCCCAAATATTGGGGAATTAAGGGAAAGGATTCTGGAGGAAGCACATAAAAGCCGATATACGGTACATCCAGGTATGACCAAAATGTACCATGATGTTAAAAGGTTATTCTGGTGGCCTGGACTGAAGAAAGATGTTGTAGCTTACGTATCTAAGTGCTTAACCTGCCAGAAAGTGAAAGTTGAACATCAAAAGCCAGCAGGAACGTTGCAGCCTTTAGATATCCCTGAGTGGAAATGGGATGGGATTGCCATGGACTTTGTGGAAGGACTACCCTTGACACCAAGTAGACATGATACGGTTTGGGTAGTAATCGATCGACTGACAAAGTCAGCACATTTCCTGGCAATCAATAAGAGAGATTCTCTAGAAAAGCTGGCAAAGCTGTATATAAAGGAGATCGTTAGACTCCATGGTATCCCAAGCAGCATTGTGTCTGATAGAGATCCTCGATTTACTTCAAATTTCTGGAGGGCTCTACAGGAAGAAATGGGCACTACTCTCAGATTCAGTACAACTTATCATCCTCAGACAGATGGTCAATCTGAAAGAACAATACAGACGTTAGAGGATATGCTGAGAGCATGTGTCCTAGATTTCAAAGGCAGCTGGGATATCCATTTACCCCTTATAGAGTTTGCATATAACAATGGTTATCAGGCCAGTATACAGATGGCACCTTTTGAAGCACTCTATGGACGGAAATGTAGATCCCCCTTATGCTGGCTAGAGTTGAGCGAGAGAAGAATGCTTGGTCCGGATATAGTGGATCAAACTGCAGAACAAGTTGCGGTAATTAGAAAACGATTGTTGACGGCTCAAAGCAGACAGAAGAGCTATGCAGATGTCAGAAGGAAGCCGTTGGAGTTTGAAGAAGGAGAACATGTATTCCTTAAGTTAACTCCAACCACAGGAGCCGGACGATCGATTAAGGTAAAGAAGTTGCATCCAAGATACATCGGGCCATTCCAGATTCTCTCAAAGATAGGAGCAGTAGCTTACAAGTTGGCTCTTCCTCCGAATCTCAGCCAGATACATGATGTGTTCCATGTTTCCCAATTAAAGAAGTATATTCCAGATCCATCTCATGTGATAGAGCAAGATGAAGTCGCACTGCGAGATGACTTGACCTATGAGGTTGGACCGGTGCGAATTACTGATAGAAAAGTCAAGCAGTTGCGGAATAAGCAAATTCCTTTAGTTAAAGTGATCTGGAAAGGCTTGACTGAACAAGAGGCTACATGGGAAACAGAAGAAAAGATGAGAGAAAAGTACCCTGAATTATTTGTATAGGATAGATGTAATGTAAATTTCGGGGACGAAATTTATTTTTAGGGGGAGAGAAATGTAATATCCTTAATTTTCTGTACTGGTTCCTATGTACAGAATAAACGGAATATATGAGCTCTGTTTCAGGAAAAAGATGTGGTCCTTTATGTAAAGAAAATGATTAAATTGCAAAAGAAAGGAAAAGAAAGGACTTAAATGCAAATATAGAAAGTTTAAGGTAAGGAAGGAAAGGTAGATAAAAATGTGGGGTCTTAAAGTGTAATTTTAGCCAAATTAAGGGACTTAATTATAAAGAAGGAAAAGTTCCCTGGGGCTAAAGTATAATTAAAGAAAATAGGCCAGAAGTGGTTTGCACCGCCCGACAGCATTTCAGTCCCAGATTCTACCCGAAGGTAGGGTAGGTGACGCCGGGTAACCAAGCCTAATACCGGAATTTTTGAAGACTCCAGATAGCCAGAAATGGACTGATCGTCCGAAAGTTATAAAAATTTATACCGGATACCCTAGATTTCAGATATAAGTGGGAAAATACAGGATGATGCCCCCTTATGGGACGGAGGTCAGGAAACTGACAGAATACCGATAGGAGGTCTGTAGGAAAAGTTATCTGCAAATTAGAAAATCCAGACGGGAGTGTGAGGCCTCCGGGGATCCGGGTTGGAGATTTATCGGTATTTTTAAAGGGGCTAAATGCGATTGAATGACTTCGGTCAGATGACCATTATAACCCCCAAGGATGCCTGAACACAGTAGGACACTGTATCTGGGAAAAAGAGCCGGTGTCCGAAAAAGGTGTATAATCGGTAAATAATAGTTAAAATATTCAATGAACTGTGTTAAAGGAAGATTTCTCGTAATGCGTGCCATACAGGTAATGGACCCAGGAAGCCCAAAAATGGCGCCATTAGAGGCCCAATAAGACTCTTAGACTGATAGGTGGGCCAGTGTCCAGCAGAACCCCGGAAAAGTGCGAAATTACGAAAATGCCCCTATGTTGTACAAAAAGGGCAGCAGATGAATAAAGGGTATTCTGGTCATTTTGGACAGACCCAGAGGTCAAGACATGTCTAAATAAGGTTGACTAGAGCCAGTATAAGCTTTGACCGGGTCCAGAAAGGTGTGAAATGATGATTTTGCCCTTAGGGTTAAAATAGGACAAGATAGGGCGCCAAGGGCATTTTGGTCATTTCGCAGGGGATCTGTAATTGAGTCTGGACCCAGTATTAAAAAGTTAATGATATAAAGGGTCTAGATACTAAATGTGAGGTCAGTAGACATAAAAAGGATCTTCAGAAACATCAGATGCAGAAAACAGCACGTTTTTCGAGGCGATGGACCGGGCCGGTGCCGGATTGGACCGGAAAGCTTCCAGAACCTCCAAATTTCGTCACATGAAGAATATGGGTGATGAAGTGTCCTATGAGGTGTCCCATGTGGTATCCAGGGTGATGCAGTAAAAGAGAATTAAAGAAAATAGGAAATTCCAGGAAAAACCAGGACCACAGGATCATAAGTCTTCCTAATTACAAGATTGCCATTGCTCAACACTATAAATACCCCCCTTACTCCTTCATTTCGGTGCAAGCAAGAAAGAGAGGAATAAAGAAGTTCTTGATAGAGAAAGTGAGAGAAAGAAAGAAGTAAGGAAGTTCTGGTGAAGTTGGAAGTAGTAGAGAGGTTCTGAAGCTCTGCTTTTGAGGTAACAACTAATCCTAGCTCTTATGTAATGTCTTTGTGATGTGTTGTCTTGTTTGGTTGATTGTTGTGCTATATGTTATGCTTGAAGCTCTATTCCAATGCTATGATCATATGTTATTGAATATGGAAGCATGCAGCATACTTATCTGTACACAGTCACAAGCAAGCACCGTCACTCTGCATTACATATTTTGTTATGATTATTGTTACTAGGATTCTTTTGAATCTCATTCCCAAACATAACATTACAGGGGAGGTTCTGTCAAAATAAAATTTGGAAATCTTAAGAGACGCCGGTAGGCTGCCGAAATTCCGGCAACGAAGACGGAACAAAGAAAGGAACTGATACGTACTGTGTACGTAGTGCTGTCTAAGGAGGCTGGAAGTGAGTGGACCCAGAAGGTTCATCCAGTCTTTCCTGGGTACTACGTAGAATGGTAGTTCTCATAAGGGAATTACCGAATCGGTACAACATCGGTTACTTTCTAAAGAAGAATCGTAGCAGTTATGCTGCCGGATTTTAGACAGAGAAGGATGTAATAGAGTATGAGGGAGTTAATCATGCACTGATATATAACAGTTGATTATTTGATATTAATTGTTATCTGGCCTGTATGACTGATATGTGTTGGTTGTATGCTTGGGTATGTAAAGACTAAATGCTGAAAATAGGCTCAGTGAACAGTAACTCGTGAAGACCCATTCATGTTTGATAAATCATTAAAAATAGTAAATGATTGAATTAATGTACGAAATTTTTAGGGTAGAAAGTAGACATACTAATCTTTAATTTGATATATAGAATGTCTAATTTGGACGTATACAAGAAAAGATATAAATTGTTAAAGTTGGGACCAGAATGCTGGATTCAGGAGAAAGTCATTGGATGAACAGTAATATTGGAACGTTGACCCACGTTAAATTTGTCAAGGCTTGGTCAACCAATGATTTTTCCCTGAAATATATTTGAGTTAGCTTCATGTATCAATTGGAACCACTTCATTTCGATTTTTCTACAATTAGTTATGAATTTTCAAAGTCAGGTCACTCATCTGGAATTTGCCACAGTGAACAGTACTCGATATGAAAAAAATTCCAGATTAAGTGTTTAGACTTCAATTACCCTGAAAGTGGTTTAAGTGCTACTGAATGGTCCCTAAGATGTATAAAAATAAGGATGTGACACATACCTAGATTGTAAAACAACTTATTCATTAATAATAAGTGTTGTTTGGCATGTTTGACTAATGTATGATGGATGGATGCATATGTATGCAAAGTAGAAATGCTGGAAGTTACCACTGTGAACAGTAACAAGTAGTGATAAGGTCATGTTTGATAAATGATTAAAAATAGTAAATGGATGAATTAATGTATGATATTTTTATGGTATATAGTAGACATACCAAGCTTTAATTTTATATATAAAACGTATCATTTGGATATCTACACAAGGAGATATAAATTATCAAAGTTGGGACCAGAATGCTGGATTCAGGAGAAAAACGCTAGATGAACAGTAAAATTGAAACGTTGACTGGCATGGACTCGGTCAACTAATGGTCAACGAGTTATTTTTCCCTGAAATATAATTGAGTTAGCTTCATTTAGAAATTGGAACCACTTCATTTCGATTTTTCTATAATTAGTTATGAGTTTTCGAAGTCTGGTCACTCATCTGGAATTTACACAGTGAACAGTACTCGGTAAGAATAAAACTCCAGATTGAGAAATTGGACTTCAATGACCTTGAAAGTGGTTCTAAATGCTACTGAATGGTCCCTAAGACATACGGAAGTAAGGATGTTTCATTTTGGTATCAGAGCAAAGGATTCTGGCTCAGGAAATGCTCTGAACAGATAATTTATGGTGTTAGTACAGAATAAGGATAGCACAGAACAAAGGGTTCTGGCTCCGAGCATAAGATTTTGGCACAGAACAGAAGGTTCTGGCTTAGTGATGCTCTGGTTTAGTTAGTTTGATTCCTTAAACAAATGAGAAGTTTGAGTGGTCCTCTCCCTACAGTAGGATATAGGGATGGTGTTCACTGCTTGGAAAGGTTTAGACAAGAGACAGTGACACCCAGATGTATGAGGCTGGACCCCGAGCTTTATAGTCTTACAAGGATATGATTATGATGGGCTAATCTTAGTCAGCCGATACAGTCGAGGTCTCGTGTTTATTAACACAATATGGCTGGACTAAGCAGAACAAGGTTTAAGAAGCAGTTTCCTCCAGAGATAGAGACAGAATCTGATCAGTTCACGACTAAGGAAGCTGCAAGAGTAGCTCGAGGTATCGTGTTGTAACCAGATACTGTGGTGAGGATGCCAGGTATCCAAGTTACAACAAGTTAAGTCATAAGTCACGATGAGATGCGGGCAGCCCAGGCTCGCCAAGATCAAGAGCGAGATTCTGCTATCACTACGGCGGTTGCTGCTGCGGTTGCAAGATTACAGCAGTCTGGGAAGGAGGTAGTACCAGAGAATGATATAGAACCTGAACCTCAGCCAGATCATGAGCAGACTGGAATGAATAGACATCAGGGGTCTATAAGAAATAATAATGACCAGGAAAGTCTGCAAACATGGATGGAACGATTTCATAAGTTTAATCCGCCCATGTTGAAGGGACTTTTGACACTCAAGTAGCTGAGGATTGGGTAAGCTAGTTAGAGAAAATCTTTAAAATTTTAGAATGTCCCACTGAAAGAAAGACCCAGCTGGCAGTTTACAAGCTAGAAAAGAATGTGCAATAACCAGAAAAGAGTGAGCTTACTCCATCAGTACCACTGAAAGTGATGCCACCAGGTTCCTTGAAAAGGAACAGTAAGAAGAGAAATGAGCCAGCATATGGGTCAGAAGTTTATAAGAAGCAAGGAAGTAGGCCAGGTAGTGGGCCAAGAGAAGTTAGTAGGCAACCAAGGCCTAATGAATGTAGGAACTGTGGTCGAGACCATGGTATGAGGCCTTGTCAAGTAGGTCAAGGGTTACGTTATAGGTGTGGAAAGTATGGACATTATGCCAGGGAGTGTCCACAGAACACAACAGGCGAAAGATACCCGACTCAGGGAAGAGTATATACCTGACTGGCAACGAGATAAGCAAGTAACCTGTGCCAAATTAAGGTACGAGATTATTTGTGTTCTGTTTCCACTGGCTAATGAACGGATAAATCCTGTATGTGATTGGATTGTATTGTCCAGTATGCACACTATTGAGCTACCCTATACCTAGTATGTTGCCGTTGTATGAGGATGAGTATGACTACATGTTTTAAAAGTAGGAAGTAGAGAAGAGGGGTCTTATGTCGCAACTAATATGTACAGATAAGTTGATGTTGCGACGTGAGAAGACCTCAGATTGCGATGAGTAATATTGCAGTACGCGACCAGTGTACAAAGGAGTTCAGGTAGTGATGTTATAGGTTGCGACTAAAGGACGCAGAGATGCCAGGTCGTGACGAGTAGTGTGCGACGGTTACGACTAAAAGTCGCAGAGCATGTGAGTTTTGACTATGCAGTTCTCAAGTCGCGACTATAATTGGCAGAGGCCATATGATGAAGAGAATGAAGGTACCAAACTCGCTGAAGTCTACCAGCTAGAGGATTGGTATAACATATGATAAGCTAGACAGTACAAAGGTACTGAGGTACGAAAGATCAATTTAAGACAATGTGAAAAAGTAGATCCTCTATGTGGTAACTAAGAGTAGATCTACATTACAGGGGTTTTATTCAGCTAATCTGAATAGAAGACCTAAAAGCTGGGATAAGATTTGCCTAGGAATGATCCTAGCACATGGCCTAAGGTGAGAGACGTGATGGGTAATAGATAAAGAGCTAAATGTTCTCTGAGGAGAGAGATTCCATCACGGAGAAGTAAAAGACCTAGAGGAGAATACCCTAGAGAACAGAAGTAATAGTGAAAGATGATGAATGAGATCCATGAGGATTAAGGATCAAATGAAAGGCCAATAAGTAATCATAGTCCGGTAAAGAATAGACTAGGACTAATGGATAGATAGAAGAAGTTGAAAGATAGTAAAGAGATAGCCACAGTTAAGAGATAAAGTGACTCCCCTATTCCTGATGTAAGATAAAGGGTTGAGTCTATACCCTAGTAAGAGTAGTGTGGCAGCCTAAGTAAGATAGACAGATGTTCTTGTCAGATCCTGATCATGTGATTGATAATCTGACAGATAATGCGATAGATAGTATGATTAGATGATGATCTGACAAATAATATGATCAAGAAAATATGTTTTGAGGCTTACTTAGATTATTATGATGTCTAATGGATGGTTGAGCAAAATATGATGATGATATGGCTTATGTTGCCATAAGATATGAAAGTTGCATCTCCTTGCAGTTGTCATATGATGACATGCATGTTAGAGTATGCTATGATAAATGGATACTCCCCTTTTGCAGTACATGCAGGGTAGAGTATATATGAGTACATATATGAGATAAGAAAGCTATGAGAAAGTAGGTTGCTCCCATACCATATGATATGAGGATGATATGAATACATTAAGGATGATAGATAGTCTCAGTTTATGGGACGATAAGTTATGATATGATATTCAGATATGAATTATGATTGAGGTTACTCAGGTATTTCTATAGGCTTGTGAATACAGTACTCAGGGCCATTTCTATTGAAATGAATGATGTACAGAAAAAGTAACAGATAACGGTAAAGGGATTGTTTCTAGATCACTCTTCAGATAAGAGTTGGATCTGAAACAGATGGCTCTCAGACAGAGATAGATTCAGATGAGTATAGATCACTCTTCAGATAAGAGTTGGATCTGATGTAGAATGCTCGCAGTTAGAGCATTATTCAAATGGCTCGTAGTTAGAGCACAAGTTGAAAGATGTGAAGGAACTCCTGAGTAAGAGAGGAAGTAAGTAAAGTCTGGGTAAATGATATGAGGCTATAAAATTTTTCAAATGTTTATTTATGGAGTTATCAACAGGTGGAAGCAGTTAACCTTATAACTTAGTCTGTTGGTTTAATATCTTCTGGAGATATACAGTACAACAGAATCACAGTTAGATTCTGGAGGGCCACAGTTAGATCCTAGCATGGCTCCAGGGTCGCAGTTAGATCCTAACGGCTTCAGAGTCGCAGTTAGATTCTGAAGAGGCTAACGGTTGATCGCAGTTAGATCCCGAGGTCGCAGTTAGACCTAGCCTAAGGAAAGTAATGAGCCATGAGATATGAGTACAATGTAATATCTCTTTGGGATGATAAATGCCAAAGACGAAGTTAAGGTGAGGAAGCTTCACTAGTTGATAAACTCACCCAGAGAAATTATTTTATAATGGTTTTCTCATGTAGCCTCTAGTATACAGACTAAACTTAGCTTTCCCTTAGCAAAGACGGAGTCCAAGTCCAAAGCTGAGTACTGATATTCAAAGTTTTGTAGAAGTATGCCTGAGAAGCAGAAAAGAACAGAATTCTCTATGTGTTGAGAATAGAAAGGCATTGGCTAAGAGCACTCTGGGAGGTAGCTCAAGTTATAAAGCCAATAGCAAGAGAAAGAGGCGATAGTTCAGACAAGGGACTGATCAAGGTAATGATCAAATTGGAGAGCAGAGATGTCAATGTGGTGAAAAGAGCCATGGCACATGGGAGTGTCGAGCAGGGCAAAGCAGTTGTGGTAAGAAAGGCCACTTTGCAAGAGGTTGCCTAAGAATGCGGACATCCCTAGGAAAGGTATTTGCTCTTACCCCAGACACAGTCTTCAATATTCCTTGAGGTCGACCCTAAGAATGGTTAAGAAGAACCATAGCTGTAAGGGCGACTGAGCTGTAAGGAACTATATGCCTAGATGATGATATGGATAATGAAGAGTTCTTTCCGGATTTAAAGAAAGTGGTCATGATAACAAGTCATGAGAGATTCACAGGCCAGAGAGACCTAGAGAAGAGGGTCTAAGGCAAAGCAAAGATAGAACGTAGTTCTATAAGAAAGAGATTGCTAGGGCCTAAAGCTATATAAAGAGTAATCTAGCCCTAACCCAGTAGCACGTAAAATTGAAAGGTGCTAAGGCAAGAGTAGCCTAAGGATATGTAAGCCCTAAGAAGGGATAAGAAAGTGCAAATGCCATAAAGGTTTGGCATAGATGCATGAAGTTATGAGAACAGTTAAGAAAAGTCAGAGAAGTTATCTGGGTTATGATGTCGTATCAGGAGAAAGAAAGTCAGAAGAACAATATCTCTCCTGAGAGATTAGCAAAGTGTAAGAAGAGTGAAGTAGACCCCAGAATTACATCAGAATTCTGCGGAATAAGATATGAAAGAAATGGACACTACTCACAAGTGTAATGAATTGTCCATAAGTATAAGAGGATGAATGCCCCAAGCCTTAGTCATAAACCAGGAAAGGATATACAGAGGAGCTATATCCAAGATCGTTGACTAAGATGCCAAGTAAATTTCGAGGACGAAATTTATTTTAAGGGGGGTAGAAATGTAACACCCCAATTTTTAGGCCTAGAGATGCCAGAAGGAGAATTCAAGGGCATAATCGTAATTATGGGAAAGATCGGACTGGTAGCCGATGAGTACCATATTTTGCCAGAAAATAGAGAAAATTATGCTGATCATTTCACTGAACTGTGAAATGTGCATATGAGGTCTCTAGGTGTATGAAAGAATTAGAAATGTGACCAGGGGTAAAATGGTCATTTTGGAAAAGTGTGCGCGTGAGGCTTTTTCAGGCCAAAACAGCCCGGTCCGGATAAAATATCTGAAAATACCGGGAGATAGAGAAAAGGATTCCGGATTGAATGAGGATTCACAGAATTTTGATTTGAGGTCCCGATTTTTCTGTAAAAATTCCTGAAGATGGGAATTTACAGTTATAATCGGTAAAGGAAAGGCAGTCCGAATAGAGATGATCGGACTATGACCAGAGGCCATACAGTATTGTCTAAGGCCCGTAGTGACACCAAGGAAGGCCCAAGCCCATAATACCAGTTTAATGGTAAGAGGGGCCGGTGTCCGGGAAAATGTGCAAAATGACAAAAATACCCTTATGTTATAGAATAACTGAAGAATAAGTAAAGGGTATTTTGGTCATTTGGCTAAGGTTAGACAGTCAATAAAGGGTATCTGGATAGTTGACCAGGGCCAGAGAATACTCTGGTAAAATATGAAAAGACAATAATGCCCCTAGACCTAGTAAAGGAAATGAAAGGACTTAAGTGTAATTATGGAAAGTTTCGAGGTCAAAAAGGAAAGTAGACAAAAATGTGGGGTCCTTAAGTGTAATTTTAGCCAAATAAAAAAGGACTTAAATGAAAAGAAGAAAAGTTCCCTGGGGCTAAATTGTAATTAAAGAAAGTCAGGCCGGAAGTGGTTTAGACTGTCCGAAAGCATTTCAGTCCCAGATTTCACCGGTAGAGAGAGCAAGTGACGCTCAGTAATATGGCTTAATACAGGAATTTTTTGAAGACTCCAGATAGCCAGAAATGGACTGATCGTCCAAAAGTTATAAAAATTCATACCGGACATCCTAGAATTCAGATCTAGGTGAGAAAATACAGGATGATACGTCCTTATGGGGCGGATGTCGAAAAACTGACAGAATACCGATAGGAGGCCTGTAGAAAAAGTTATTCGCAAATCAGAAAATCCAGACGGGAGTGTGAGGCCTCCGGGGATCCGATAGGGAGATTTATCGGTATTTGAAAGGGGACTGAATGAGTTCGGATGACCTCAGTCAGATGACTGATATGACTCACAGGGATCCCTGAACACCGCAGGCTAGTGTTTCGGACAGAAGGAGCCGGTGTCCGGATATGTGTATAAACGGTGAATAATAGATAAAATATTCAATAATTATTAACGGGGGAAGATTCCTCGTAATGCGTGCCATGAAGGTATTGGACCCAGAAAGGCCCAATAATAGCGCCAACAGAGGCCCAGTAAGATACTTGGACTGATAGGTGGGCCAGTGTCCGGCAGAACCCCGGAAAAGTGCGAAATTACGAAAATGCCCCTGTGTTGTACAAAAGTGTGACAGATGAATGAAGGGCATTTTGGTAATTCTGAACAGGCTCAGGAGCCAAGGTACATACAGATAAAGTTACTGAGAGTCAGTATATACCCTGACAGAGTACAGAAGGGTATGAAATGACGATTTTACCCTTAGGGTTAAAATAGTGCAAGAAAGGGCACCCAAGGGTATTTTGGTAATTTGCCAAGGGCTGTTTCTTGGGAATCGAGCCATCAGAGTACTTGGGCTTGATCAGGATCCAAGATAACATTTCCAGAGCCCAAAAACGTAGCCCATGAAGTATGTGGGAAAAAGTGGCATTAAAATATTATTTTAATGCTGTTTCAATAAAGTAAAGTTACTCGGTTGGCACGATAACTGAGGAGGTGATCAGATAAAGTCCTGGATTTATCTGGATAGCATTGGATGGCGTGACAGGTGCCAGTGAGATGCCATATGGCGCCATCACAGAGGAGGAAGAAAAATTTGAGGACACGTATTACGAGGCAAGATACTGGACCGGTGAGTCAGCATGCTGAGTCAGCTGCTGAGGTGTCCAGGATTTCAGACATGTGATAAATGTGGCGCTGAGGTGTCCTGGTGAGGTGTCCCAATGATGTCATGCATGATGCAATAAAGGAGGAATTAAGAAAAATAGGAAAATCCAGGAAAAACCAGGACCGCAGGATCAAAGTTCATAGAAACTGCAGAATTGCCATTGAAGGCAATTATAAATACCCCCCCTCCATTCCATTTTCATTCACGCATAGCTTGGGTAAGGGAGAGAAAGAAGAGAGAGAAGGAGAAGGAAAGGAAGAGAGAAAGGAGAAAAGGAAGTAAGGAAGTTCTGGCGGAGCTGGAAGCAGAATAAGGATAGTGGAGTTCTGCTAAGCTAGCGAGGTAGTAACTAATCCTAGCTTTATTGTAATGGCTTTGTGATTCGTTGTGCTATTGTTTGGTTGGATTGTTGTCTTATATGTTATGTCTGAAGCTCTGCTGTAATGCTATGATCATATGTTATTAAGCATGGAAGCACGCAGCATACTTATCTGTACACAATCACAAGCAAGCACTGTCACTCTGCATTACATATATTGTTATGATTGTTGCTCTGAGATTCCCCCGAATCCCATCCCAATAAGTAAACCATTACAGGGGAGGTTATGTCAAAATGAATTCTGAGAATTTTAAGAGACGCCGTTATGCTGCCGAAGTAAAGACTGAACATCAGTATATGATAAGTACTGTGTACGTAGTGCTATCTAAGGAGGCTAGAAGTGAGTGGACCAAGCCGGTTCATCTAGTCTTTCCTGGGTACTACGTAGAATGGTAGTTCTCATGAGGGGATTACCGAATCAGTACGGTTCAGTTCTTTGTACAGATGAAGCGTAGCGGTTATGCTGCCCGAGTTTAGGCAGAAAAAGATGTAATAGAGATATGGGAAATTTTGTACATACCCAGATTGTAAAACAACTTATTCATTAATAATAAGTGTTGTTTGGCATGTTTGACTGATGTATGATGGATGTATGCATATGTATGCAAAGTTGAAATGCTGGAAATTACCACTGTGAACAGAAACACGTAGTGATAAGGTCATGTTTGATAAATGATTAAAAATAGTAAATGGATGAATTAATGTATGATAGTTTTATGGTATATAGTAGACATACCAAGCTTTAATTTTATATATAAAACGTATCATTTGGATATCTACACAAGGAGATATAAATTATCAAAGTTGGGACCAGAATGCTGGATTCAGGAGAAAAACGCTGGATGAACAGTAAAATTGAAACGTTGACTGGCATGGACTCGGTCAACTAATGGTCAACTAGTTATTTTTCCCTGAAATATAATTGAGTTAGCTTCATTTAGCAATTGGAACCACTTCATTTCGATTTTTCTATAATTAGTTATTATTTTTCGAAGTCTGGTCACTCATCTGGAATTTACACAGTGAACAGTACTCGATAAGAATAAAACTCCAGATTGAGAAATTGGACTTCAATGACCTTGAAAGTGGTTCTAAATGCTACTGAATGGTCCCTAAGACATACGAAAGTAAGGATGTTTCACAGCATACTTATCTGTACACAATCACAAGCAAGCACTGTCACTCTGCTTTACATATATTGTTATGATTGTTGCTACTAAGATTCCCCCGAATCTCATCCCCATACATAACCCATTACAGGGAGGTTATGCTGAAGTGGATTTTGAGAATGCTAAGAGACGCCGTTGTGCTGCCGAAGTAAAGACTGAACATCAGTATATGATAAGTACTGTGTACGTATGTGCTGTCTAAGGAGGCTAGAAGTGAGTGGACCTAGCCGGTTCATCTAGTCTTTCCTGGGTACTACGTAGAATGGTAGTTCTCATGAGGGGATTACCGAATCAGTACAGTTCAGTTCTTGGTACAGATGAAGCGTAGCGGTTATGCTGCCGGAGTTTAGGCAGAAAGAGATGTAATAGAGATAGCAAGATTATGTATATTTCTTGTTGTGTATGCCTTGCTGTATGACATTATGTTATTCAATGATAAGTATTGTTTGGCATATTCAATTTATGTATGGTAAATTAAGGGGAAATTCGCGGGTCCTGAGGCAGCAGTGTTCTGACCTCAGTTTGACCTAGTAAACGGAGGAGTCTGGCCACGAGATTTAGTGAGCCAATAGTACACATCTGGGGAATTCCGTGGATAGGTAATAAGCCTCCTTTGGATGTGTATAATGAGAGAAACCAATTCTCAAAGTAAAGGTTCAGAATAAGGAACTTAGGAGTAAAAGTTCAATCTCTGGACTTAAGCTAAGCTAAAATTGCTTCCGCAAGTGTACTCTGAGGAGTTTAAGGGAGGATGTTTCAGATAGAATTGTTAAAAGATTACGACTTTCAAGTTAAATACCATCCAGGAAAAGCCAATGTGGTAGCTGATGCTCTGAGTAGAAAAGTGGTGCAGGTGGCGCATATGATGATTAAAGAGCTGAGATTGATAGAAGATGTGCGAGATTGGAGCCCTCTGTATCAAATGCAAATGGCAGAGAGTTCTTATGTGGGAAAGGCTTGACTGAGCATGAAGCTACTGTAAGGAATTGGAAGACACGCAGCGGAAATAAACTTTAAAAATTTTCCATTCCTTGCCAGGATCTACCGTATGTGTTTAAGTCAAGTGGAAAGAATCATTACCCTTAGTGTTGCTCAGCGAATTTCACAGCTTCTCTACGTGGGTGGTGATCTCTTTCTGATCGCAAGAAATCGATGGAGTGTTCCTCAGCGACCTTCACAGATTCTCTCCGCGGACGGTGGTCTCTTTTCGATCACAAGAAGTCGACGCCTCAGGTCGGCTTCCTCTACTGGTATCCACACGAACAGCGTTCCAACCACGAACGACGTGCTAGCGTCTCCTGTCCCTCCAAGGCTTTCACAAGTCTCCGTCTCTATTTCGGCAGTTTCTTGTCTGCAAACCTTTTGCAGATTCCGTTCGGCCTTTTGTGTTCTGTGTTATTTTCAAACGTAGCTCCTCCAATCAAATATAGAGGATGCTATGCGTTTTTCCACTTGACCTAATTGGATTTTGGAGTTAATCTTATATTAATTCCGAATTGATACAATATCATATATTGTATAATTTTATAAGAAACTAATTAAATAAAATAATATTAAATCCGTCCCACAGATTTAATTACTTATTTATTTAACTTTAAATAAAGATGAGACTGAGTTATATTTGATTTATTCCCATAAATCAAATTTGAGATATCCTATCAATTTAAATTTCGAATTTCAAACGTGATAGAGATTTAATTTATCCTTATAAATTAAATCTTATAAATATCTCTTATATGAGATATCCTATCAATTTGAATTTCGAATTTCAAACGTGATAGAGATTTAATTTATCCTTATAAATTAAATCTTATAAATATCTCTTATATGAGATATCCTATCAATTTGAATTTCGAATTTCAAACGTGATAGAGATTTAATTTATCCTTATAAATTAAATCTTATAAATATCTCTTATATGAGATATCCTATCAATTTGAATTTCGAATTCAAACGTGATAGGGATTTAATTTATCCTTATAAATTAAATCTCATATATCTCATATATATAATATATATATATATATACGAATTTATATATATACGAATATAAATAAATATATATACATTCACCTGGATCTTTCATTGAATCTGGACATGTCTTAGATTCAATGAATCTGGACATCATAGCTCGTGTTGGGCTATTTTGTGTGCGACCCTGTAGGCCCATATGAAGTTGGCAGTGGGCCATTTGCTATACTAGCCCACAAGTCGCAAGCGGTCTCTAGCAAGACATAACAACTACCCAAATCATATGAGGATCGATAAACGATGTAACCTTTTATACAACCATATCATGTCCCTTCTGTCACGCGATATTTTGGTCATGGATGAGGCATGGATAATGTCATCCTCCTATTCCCGACCGTTACTTTCTCGATCCCTGAGTAGTCTGACTATAGAAATGGAACTACCTTTCCATTACAGTATGGCCATACATTTCTCAGACTCACTCATCGAGGGGCCCAGTAATATCTCTCCACGAATGTGAGGGACAAATTCCATCTTGACCATTCACATTCCTCCGCATGAAAAACCACTAAGCCCGAACATAGTCTTTATGATCACTCGGTCAAAAGTGACTTTTGACTAGGTCAAAGCTGAGCGTTTTGTCATGTAGGAATCCATGATGATCTCAGGTCAAAGGGCATATTGACATGGTTTGTATATGAGAGAAGCTTATGACGTTACCCATGCAGTTCTCTCATAGCGGGTCGGTCCAACACCCTGTACTCTTACATGTGCTTATGACTTTGATTTATATCTCTATACATCTTCAAAGTCATACTGGTCTTATTTCATCTGTGCTCCCACATAGATGATCGACCAGGGACATTTAGGATAATATCATGAATTATCCAAGGATGGTCATCATAGTAAACATGCAAATAATATGATAACTCAATTAATAAATTCATAAATCAATAATGTTCATAAGACAATGATTGGCCCCTAGGGCACGATTTCCAACAGCTACGTGGGAAACAGAAGAAAAGATGAGGGGGAAATATCCTGAGTTGTTTTCATAGAATATGTATAGTGTAAATTTTGAGGACGAAATTTATTTTAAGGGGAGAGAAATGTAATATCCTAATTTTCTGTACTGATTTATATGTACATATTGAATGAAATATATGAATTATTTTTCAAGAAAAAGATGTGGCTATTTATGTAAAGAAAGGGATTAAATTGAAAAAAAAAAGAAAAGGTAAGGACTTAAGTGCAATTATGGAAAGTTTAAAGTTAAGAAGGAAAAGTAGACAAAAATGTGGGGTCTTTAGGTGTAATTTTAGCCAAATAAAGGGACTTAGTTGAAAAGAAGAAAAGTTTCCGGGCAAAAGTGTAATTATGAAAACCTAGACCGGAAATAGGCAAAAAAGTGATCGTACTCCGATCAGCCCCATATTTTACCAGAAGATAGAGCAAGTGACGCCGGGTAATCCAGCCTAATACAAGAATTTTTCAAGACTCTAGATAGCCAAAATTGATCTGATAGTCCAAAAGTTATAAAACTTCCTACCGGATATCCTAGATTTTAGATATAAGTGAGAAATTACAGGATGATACGTCCTGATGGGACGGATGTCTGGAAACTGACAGAATACCGATAGGAAGCCTGTAGAAAAAGTTATTCACAAATTAGTAAATACAGACGGGAGTGTGAGGCCTCCCAAATGCCCGTTGTGACCCAAATGGCTGCCCAGACACAGTAGGGCAGTGTATCTGACAAAAGGAGCCGGTGACTGGATATGTGTGTAAACGGTGTATAATAGCTAAAATACTCGGTGAACATGGACAGGGGAGGATTCCTCGTAATACGTGCTAGGAAGGTAATGGACCCTATAAGGCCCAATGATGGCGCCAACAAAGGCCCAATTAGACTCTTGGGCTGATAGGTGGGCCAGTGTCCGGCAGAACCCCGGAAGAGTGCGAAATTACGAAAATGCCCCTGTGTTGTACTAAAGGGGTAATAGGCGTATGAAGGACATTTTGGTCATTCTGGACAGGCTCAGAGGCCAAGACAGATATAGGTAAGGTTAACCAGGGTCAGTGTATGCCCTGATAAAGTACAAAAAGGTGTAAAATGACGGTTTTGCCCTTAGGGTTAAGATAGTGCACGAAAGGGCACCCAGGGGTATTTTGTTCATTTCGTAGGGGATCTATAATTGAGTTTAGACCCAGTATAAAAATGTTAATGATATAAAGGATCTAGATACTAAATTTAAGGTCAAGAGACATAATATGGGTTTTCAGAAAAATTAGATTCATAATATGGGCCGGTACCGGATTGGACCGGAAAGCTTACAGAAGGCTTCTAGCTCCCTCCAATTTTGCCATGTGAAGAATGTGAGGGGTGAGGTGTCCCCTTGATGATGCAGTAAAGGAATAAAAGAAAAATAGGAAATTTCAGAAAAACCAGGACCACAAGTTCATAAGGCTTCAAAATTAGAAGAATGCCATCCATCAAAACTATAAATACCCCCTAGCTCTTCATTCTCATGGCCAAGGAGCACTTTATAGAGATAAAGAAGTTTTGAGAGAGAAAGTGAGAGAAAGAAAGAAGAAAGGAAGTTCTGGTGAAGTTGGAAGCAGTATAGAAGTTCTGGAGTTCTGCTTTTGAGGTAGTAACTAATCCTAGCTTTTATGTAATGTCTTTGTGATTGGTTGTGCTATTGTTTGGTTGGATTGTTGTCTTATATGTTATGCTTGAAGCTCTATTACAATGCTATGATCATATGTTATTGAATATGGAAGCACGCAGCATACTTATCTGTACACAATCACAAGCAAGCACTGTCACTCTGCATTACATATATTGTTATGATTATTACTACTGAGATTCCCTCGAATCTTATCCCAAATAACCCATTATAGGGGAGGTTATGTCGAAGTAAATTTTGGAAACCTTGAAGGACGCCGTTAGGCTGCCGAAATTCTTGCAAAGTGGTAAAGAAAGGAACTGATACATACTGTGTACGTAGGTACTGTCTAAGGAGGCTGGAAGTGAGTGGACCTAGCCGGTTCATCCAGTCTTTCCTGGGTACTTACATAGAATGGTAGTTCTTACGGGGATTACCAAATCGGTACAAGATCGGTTACTTTCTAGAGACGAAGTATAGCCGCTATGCTGCCGGATTTCAGGAGGAAAGGATGTATTAGAAATATGAGAATTTTGTACTTGTCCTAATGAATAGCAATTAACCTTTAATAACAGATATTGTTTGGCATGTTCTAAATATCTGATCGGCATGTTTAACTGATATGTGATGAGTGTATGCATGTGTATGTAAGAGTGAATGCTGAAAATTGTTTATGTGAACAGTAAAACTGAGGAGACCTATTGATGTTTGATAAATCATTAAAAATAGTAAATGGATGAATAAATGTCTAAACTTTTTATGGTAAATAGTAGACATAATAATATTTAATTTGATATATAATATGTCTCATTTGGATGTCTACACATGGAGTTATAAATTGTCAAAGTTGGGACCAGAATGCTGGATTTAAGGGAAAAACGTGGGATGAACAGTAAAGTTGTAACATTGACCCACGTTGACTTGGTCAAAGATTGGTCAATGAGTGATTTTTACCTAAAATATAATTTATTTAGCTTCATGTAGCAATTAGAACCACTTCATTTCAATTTTTCTATAATTAATTATGATTTCCCGAAGTTAGGTCACTCATCTGGAATTTATACAGTGAACAGTACGCGAGAAGAGAAAAATTCCAGATTGAGAAATTAGACTTCAATAACATTGAAAGTGGTTCTAAATGCTACCAAATGATCCCAAAAATGTATGAAAATAAGGATGTTTCACTAAATCTCCCTATCGGATCCCAGGAGCTCACAAACTCCCATCTAAATTCACTAAAAAGTGAATAACTTTTCCTACAGAACTCCTTTCAGGATTCTACCAGTTTCCTGACCTCCGGCTTCACAGGACGCATCATCCTATAACTTTTCACTTATATCTGAGGTCCAGGAGATTTGATAAAAATTTTGAATAACTTTTTCACTATCAGATAAATTTCATCTATCTGAATTTCTAATAAAATTTCTGTATTAAGCCAGATCAACCAGCATCATTTCCTCTATCTACTGGTGAAATTTGGGACTAAAATGCTTCTGGGTAGTTCTAAGCCATTTCCGGCTAAACTTTCCATAATTACCATTTTGGCCCTTGACTTTTCATAAATTACACTTATGTCCTCAAATTTGGCTAAAATTACACTTAAAGACCCCACATTTTTGTCTACTTTCTCTCTTGGCCTTAAAGCTTTTATAATTTCATTTAAGTCCTTACATTTTCTTCCTTTTTCAATTCAATCCCTTTCTTTACATAAATGGCAATATTTTTCTTAGAAAATCTCACATATATTACATACAAACTGTACATACAAATCAGTACAGAAAATTAGGGATATTACACATTTCATGGTTGATCATGGAATAGTACTTGGACATCTTATATCTAGCAAGGGAATTGAGGTGGATAAAGCAAAAATTGAAGTAATTTCCTCGTTTCCCTACCTAATAAATTTAAAAGAACTTTGATCTTTTCTAGGGCACGTTGGATTTTACAGAAGATTAATAAAAGATTTTAGTAAAATTGCTTTACCACTCTCAAAGCTTCTGCAAAAATACATTGAATTTGTTTTCTCTACTGTTTGCAAAGAGGCTTTTAAAGAGTTGAAGGATAGGTTGGTTTCTCCACCTATCCTAACTTCACCAAATTGGGATATTCCTTTTGAACTATCATGTGATGCTTCTAATTATGCTGTAGGAGCTATGATAGGTCAAAAGGAAGGTAATTTATCTAGAGCGATTGTCTATGCCTCAAAAACACTTGATGCTATAAATTAATTATACCACTACTGAGAAAGAATTGTTTCCAATTATAGTGCCTTTGGATAAATTCAAAGCTTATCTTATTAACTCTAAAGTTGTTGTCTACACAGATCATGCAGCCGTCAAGTATTTGTTCCATAAACCTCAATCTAAGCCAAGACTTCTACAATGGATGCTACTGCTTCAAGAGTTCGACATAGAGGTGAGGGATTGAGCTAGAAATATGAACTATGTTACAGGTCATCTAAGCAGATTACCAACAGAGATAAGAGGAGTACTTAGTTATGATCTTATTTGTAATTCTTTCCCTTCTGATCTTATTTGTGATTATTTCCCTAATCAATCTTTTTGTTTGGTTGCTATTCTAGAACCTTGGTATGCTCATTTAGTTAATTTCATTGAAACTGGTCTAATCCTATCGCATTTGTCTAGATTTCAGGCCCAAAAGCTCAAGAGTGAATCCAAATACTTTATTTGGGATAAACCATATCTGTGAAAGATGTGCTCAGATCAAGTATTAAGATATTGTGTCTCAGACCAAGATCACAAATCAATTTTAGAAGCCTATCATTCATAGGTTTGTGGTGGTCATTTTGGAGGAAAAAGGACTGCAAGAAGGGTCCTTGAATCCGATTTCTATTGGCCTTCCCTTTTTAAAGATGCTTTTGAGTTTTATAGAGCCTGTGATAGATGCCAAAGATTTAGGGGGATTAGCAAAAGACATGAGATGCCGCAACAGCCTATTTTGTTTTGTGAGGTTTTTGATATCTGGGGAATAGATTTCATGGGACCTTTTCCACCTTCAGCAGGGTTTCATTACATTTTATTGGCTGTAGACTATTTATCTAGGTGGGTAGAGGCCATCCCTACAAGACTAGATGATGCCTAAATGGTCTCCAAGTTTTTAAGGTCTCATATCTTTAGTAGATTTAGAGCATCGAAAGCAGTAATCAGTGATCAAGGCACCCACTTTTGCAATAAGTTAATCAATAGCTTATTAGAAAAATATGGTGTAACTCATAAAGTCTCAACTCCATACCACCCTCAAACTAATAGTCTAGTAGAGGTTTCTAATAGGGGGATAAAGAACATTTTAGAAAAGATTGTTAACCCATCCAATAAGGATTGGAACTTAATCCTTGACTATCTTTATGGGCGTACATAATAGCTTTTAAAACCCCTCTAGGCATGTCCCCTTATAGGATAGTTTTTGGGAAAGCTTGTCACATGCCAGTGGAGATAGAGCACAAGACATTTTGGGCTATGAAAACTTGCAATGAGGACCTTGTAGAAGTGAGTTTAGAGCAGTTGTTGCAGATTCAAGAGCTAGGAGAGATTAGATAGGATGCCTATAGCAGCTCTGAGAATTATAAACAAAAGACAAAGCAATCCATGATGCCCATATTCTGAGGAAGAGGTTTAAGGAAGGTGATAAAGTGTTAAAGTACTAAGCTAGGTTCAAATTCAAACATGGTAAATTCAAAACTAACTGGGATGGACCTTACACAGTTGTTAAAGTCTATAAATTTGGGATGATCGAGTTAAAAGAGGTGGCGATGGGCAAAATCTTCCAAGAAAATGGCCATCTCTTGAAACTATAAGGAATCTGCTTTGCCTCCATGAGGCTAGGTTGTCCCTTTCCTATCTCTTGCATTTTACAAGTCTTCCTAATGTTATATGTTTGATATAATGGTTTGAGGATTGGAAAAGGATGATTCAGTAGGATAGTGTTTATTTTCAGTTTATTTCTATTTATTTTTAGTTTATTTCTATTTATTTTTGATTTATTTCTGTTTTGCCTAACACTCTGTTATCGTTCATGTTTCACGAACTCATTGATGGTTATCTGAGGTGCTTACACACTCACATGCATGATTTTAGCTTACCCATCATGTCATCTTTGCTTTACTTGTATTGCTCTGTATGATTAGAATGTAATTGCGAGCTTCATTGTCAAATTTATATTGAGTGATGTGTTTGCCTACTATGTTGGAGCTAGATTTAATTGACCTTATATAGTACTGTGATTTCTATATCTTTGCTGACAGTGAGGACCCTGTCAAGTTTAAGTGTGGGGGAGGTTGTAACATCCCTAATTTCTGTACTAAGTTGTATGTACAGATTGAATAAAATATATGAGATGTTTAGGAAAATATGTGGCCATGTTTATGTAAAGAAAAGGATTAATTGGAAGAGGAAGAAAGTGTAAGAGCCAAAGTGCAAAATTACGAAAATGCCACTGTGATGCCCTAAGAAACCAGAAGTAAATGGAGGGCATTTTGGTCATTTCACACAATGGATGGATATCAGAGGAAATTTGATAGTAAATTATTATAATTAATATGAGAATTTATGGAGTTGACAGAAGTAAAAAAGGAGTCCTGTAGAATTAATTATGGAATTTACGATAAAAAAGGAAACATATGTAATTTTTAACATGACTTCTGGGTCTCAGAAAATTATGAAACTTTGTAGAGAATTCATTTTATATTAGAATGAATTTCTAAAAATGTTAGAACAATTAAAATAGGTGTTTAGCATTTATGCTAAGATCAGGGTAAGTTACGGATATCGGTATGAGGAAAGTACATTGGGATTTGGGCCAATTAGCTATTGGGCCTAAAAGAGGCCCAATATTTCGTCCTAGGCCAGCCCAATAAGGCCCAAAAGTTATCTTGGAGCCCAAGTCCAAATAATAAATAATTTATGGATTTTTGAAAAGAAAGAAAAAGAGAATAAAGTAAGAATTAGGTGTTGCACATGGTGGGACCCACAAGGACACAAGAATGGCACCCAAAAAGAGGAAGGGTTAGGTGTACCAAGGGAGGCCATGCTAGTGATGTCATGGTGGTAAGGTCTTGAGTGAAAAGTGAAAAGACATTGCAAGATCAAACCTTTAACCATTAGATCAAATAGTTTCCAAAGTGATCTTAGCCTTCAAATGGCACATGACTTTTGCTATAAATACCCCCCATTTCCATTCATTCTTCACACCCAAGAGCTCCTTTAGAAAGAGAAGTGAGTTCTAGAGAAAGAATGTGGAAGAAAGCAAGGAAGAAGCAAGGGTCTTGAAGGAGCAAGTAAGGTGAGTTAATGCTCTTCACTTTACCATTTCGGTTTGCACTGTTCATGCACTGCTCATGATAGAAGAAAATGGAATTTCAATGATTTAATTCTTCCATTGAGTTTATATGATGATTTTGTGTAGGATTGGAAAGGTTTTAAACCTTGGAAACCATTGGAATTAAAGGTTATAATGTTGAAAATTCCTCACGGGTACTGTTCACTCGCGTGAACAGTGATTTGAATTTCATAATTTTGATGCTTCCAATGGTCTTAAAATGAGATTTTGTGTGGGGCTAAAGTGGAGGAACAAGTATGGGAAGCATTGGAACCAAAATGGGAATTTTTGGAAAAAGGGAGCTTATTGAAACTAGACTTGGATTTTGTTTGGAATGGAGTTATAATTTAGTAATTATCTTGTAATGCCTAGGTTTTGACATTTGTGGCAAGGAAAGACCATTACAAGAAGGAAAGGAACAAGGATCTACAAGAGGTAGCAAGAATATCTAACTATAAACTTATGTGCTTTGATTGTTTTGCTTACTTGTTATGCATGAAGGTTTGGTTGAGCATGGAATGTTGTGTGATGATGATGATGATGTGATATGAGTATGTGATACTCCTTGCAATATATGTCATGACAATATGCATATTAGAATTGCTTATGTATAAGCATGAATTAGCTCCCATTGCATGATAACATGTTAGGCATTCAATCAAACATGCATAACCTTATAGTTTATATTACTTGCTATTGGGATTTCCATGAAATCTCATTCCTTCCATATAATTAAACATGCTCTAGGTGCTGGATCTTCTCAAGGCAAGAGGGTAAATGTTGATGGATGACTGTACATAATTTAAAGAGTGTGCACTTTAATTACAAGATGATGTTTTGGTTTGTATGATGCATGCTACTCATAAATCCAATCTGAGGTAGTGTACTTCCATCGGTAGTTTGATTCACTTATATGATGAGTTTTCATATGAAATTTGGTATGAACATAGATAAGATCTATAGCTTTAAATGGACACCAAGAAATCCTAATTTGGTTAAGAACTCGAATTGTTATGATTTTTCAAAGTTAGAAGTTGAAATCTGGAATAAGGTAAAACGACTACTCAGAGGCAGTGAGGTTCATGCGCTAATTTCATATAGTAAACGAATGAGTTTTTCCTCAAAATTTTGAGAGATTAAAGTAGACATATGGTCCATATGTAATTCAACTCAATTGGATAAGTATACAAGGAGAAATGAATTTTTGAAAATGGGGCAAAGAAACTGGAATTTCCAGATTTACCAAATGAACAGTAAAGTTCAACGAATAAACTGATTTGATCTGGACAAGAAGATCTCATTTTAATATTTTTATCTCAAATTTAAATGAAATAGATTTCATTATAAATTGGAATCACCTTAAAATGATTTTTCTAGATTTAGTTATGAATTTCCAAAGTTCAGGTTGTAATCTGGAATTACCCAGTGAATAGTGGCAGTGAACAGTAACCGTAAGCCCAACACTTGGAAATTCATGTTTTTGAGGTTAAGAGGTATTTCAATGTTCTAAAATAGTTCCAATTGAGTAAGGTTAAAGTTCAAAATTAAGGTCAAGGTTTTAAGGTTAAGACTTAAAGATATTTGTTAGAAAATACCGTTGTGCTGGTAGACTATATAAAGTACTGTGTACGTAGGTGCTGTCTAAGGAGGCTGGAAGTGAGTGGACCTAGCCGGTTCATCCAGTCTTTCCTGGGTACTTGCGTAGAATGGTAGTTCTCATGGGGAATTACCAAATCAGTACAGTTATTTTCTACCAGGATTTTCGGCAAGAGAAATATAATCCACTTCAAGAGAGCTATAGCAAGAGTACTTTGAGAGATATAAAGGAGGATGTTTCAGAGGTGATCCTGTCTCTGTGCTTATTAATGTAAAAATTCTTCAATTAATCCAATCTTTTATCACAAAGTTTTTGGTTTTTGATCTTAATGTGTGATGAATTGCTGAAAATTGGACCCCCATTTTAAACTATTTTGTGGTTAGCTAAACAGGTTTTAGTGTAAAAGATGGTTTGGGCTTTGAAAACTATCACTTGGTAGTCTTTGTGAAAACTGGTCGCGACCTTAACTATTTTCAGTAGCGACCTGGCTTGGAAATTGGTGATTGTGGACTCTCTATGTGTAACACCCCAATTTTCAGGCCAGAGACTTAGTAAGAAGCCTAAAATAGATATATCCCTTTAAGAAGAAGTTCCAAAAATATACAGAGGGTTTTTAGGGACTGAACTGCAAATAAGTGAAAGTCCAGGGACTTATATGTAAATAGTGAAAGTCCCTAGGGATATGGTGGCCATTTATGCAAAGAAAGGGATTAAATTACAAAAGAAAGAAAATGTAGGGTGAAACATCCTCCCTTAGACTCCTCAGAGTACACTTGCGGAAGCAATATTAGCTCGATCATATCTTAACTTAAGCCCAGAAATTCAAAATTTCACTCTTAAGTTCCTTATTCTGGACCTTTAATTTGAAAATTAATTTATCTCGATATACACATACAAATAAGGCTTATTACCTATCCACGGAATGCCCCAGATGTGTACTACTGGCTCACCAAATTTCATAGCCAAACTCCTCCGTTTACTAGGTCAAACTGAGGTCAGAACACTGCTACCTCAAGACCTGCGAATTTCTCCCTTAATTCCCCATTCACAAATTGAACATGCCAAACAACATTTATTATTAAATAATAAAATGTCACACAACAAGGCATACAACAAATTATCATATTTCTATTACATCTTTTCCTGCCTAAAATCCGGCAGCATAACTGCTACAATTCTTCTTTAGAAAGTAACCGATGTTGTACCGATTCGATAATTCCCTCATGAGAACTACCATTCTACGTAGTACCCAGGAAAGACTGGATGAACCTGCTGGGTCCACTCACTTCCAGCCTCCTTAGACAGCACTACGTACACAGTACGTATCAGTTCCTTTCCCTGTTCCTGCTTCCTTGCCAGAATTTCGGCACCCTAACGGCGTCTCTTAAAATTTCTAGATTTTATTTTGACAGAACCTCCCCTGTAATGTTATATATGGGAATGAGATTCGGGGGAATCTCAGTAGTAATAATCATAACAATATATGTAATGCAGAGTGACGGTGCTTGCTTGTGATTGTGTATAGATAAGTATGCTGCGTGCTTCCATATTCAATAACATATGATCATAGCATTGTAATAGAGCTTCAAGCATAACATATAAGACAACAATCCAACCAAACAATAGCACAACAAATCACAAAGACATTACATAAGAGCTAGGATTAGTTACTACCTCAAAAGCAGAACTCCAGAACTTCTATACTGCTTCCAACTCCACCAGAACTTCCTTTCTTTCTTTATTTCTCCTTCTCTCTCTTCTTTCTCTCTCTTTTCTTGCCAAAAACGTGGGATGCATGACATGGGAGGGGGAGGGGGAATTTATAACTTTAATGGATGGCATTTCTGTAATTTTGAAGCCATCTGAACATGTGGTCCTGGTTTTTCCTGGATTTCCTATTTTCTTTATTCCTTTTTACTGCATCATGCATGACATCATCCAGGACACCTAACAGGGACACCTCATCGCCACATTCTTCACATGTCATAATTCCTGGACACCTCATCAGCTGACTCAGCAGTTCAGTCCAATCCAGTACCGGTCCAGAGTTTTGCACCGTAATACGTGTCCTCAACTTTATCTGCTTCCTTTAGATCAGTGCCATGTGTCCTTAACTTTTCTTCTCCCTCTAGACCAGTGCCATGTGGCGCCTGGAAGGGACCTTTCACGCTTTCCAATGCTATCCAGATAAGTCCCGGACTTTATCTGATCACCTCCTCGGTTATCGTGCCGACCGAGTAACTTTACTTTACTGAGAAGTCATTAAATTATTATTTTAATGTAACTTTTCCCCCTGAATCACTGGGCCTGCGTTTTTGGGCCTGAGAATATCATCTTGGGTCTCTGATCCAGCCCAAGTACTCTGATGGCACGATTCCCAAGAAACACCCCTTGGCAAATTACCAAAATGCCCTTAGTCTCTCTTTCTTTACTTTTTAGGTCTAGGGGCATTATTGTCTTTTCCCATCTTACCAGAGTATTCTTTGACCCTGGTCAACTATCCAGATAACTTCCCTGGACTGTCTAACCTTAGGCAAATGACCAAAATACCCTTTACTCATTCTTCAGCTGTTCTATAACATAGGGGCATTTTCGTCATTTCGCACCTTTTTCCTGAACACAGGCCCCTTTTACCACTGGACTGATCTAATGGGCCTAGGCCTTCCCTGGTGTCACTAAAGGCCTTAGAAACACTATACGGCCCCCTGGCCACAGTCCGATCATCCCTATAGGGATTGCTTTTCCTTTACCGATTATAAATGTAAATTCCCATCTTCCGGAATTTTTACAGAAAAATCGGGACCTCAAATCAAAATTCCGTAACTCCTCATTCAACCCGGAATCCTTTTCTCTATCTCCCGGTATTTTCAGATATTTTATCCGGACCGGGCTGTTTTGGCCTGAAAAAGCGCTAACGCGCACACTTTTCCAAAATGACCATTTTACCCCTGGTCACATTTCTAATTCTTTCATACACATAGAGACCTCATATGCACATTTCACAGTTCAGTAAAATGATTAGCATAATTTTCTCTATTTTCTGGCAAAATATGGTACTCATCGGCTACCAGCCCGATCTTTCCCAAAATTACGATTTTGCCCCTGCATTCTCTTTCTGGCATCTATTCTCATCTTCTTATCCTTCATCTTAAGTTCTAGAAATTCTCTTTCAATAACTCATCCCCTAAACTCTTCGGGAGTCATCGTTAATTGAAAGGCTCGACAGCCCGCCCATATCAGGTTATCTTACACAAGAGCCAGCTCATATCAAGCTACCTGCAGAATTCCTAGGCTTAAGACTTAGGATATTCCTCACATTCCTCATTTTGAACCTAGGTGAACTTTCCCGATTCTATAGGTTAAAGACTTAACTCATCTTTAAATCCTGAAGGACTTAGCTCATCCCTCGGATTCCTACAAAATACAGGTAAGTGATCCGCCCATATCAGATTACTACCCTAGGACTACGGGTTTAGCAGCCTGCCCATATCAGACTACTTCCCAGTTCTCCTAGACCAAAAAATCGGGATGTTACATAGGGACTTAAATGCAATTATGGAAAGTATAAAGCCAAAAAGGAAAAGTAGACAAAAAGGTGGGGTTCTTAATTGTAATTTTAGCCAAATAAAAGGGACTTAATTGAAAAGAAGAAAAGTTCTTTGGGGCTAAAGTGTAATTAAAGAAAGTCAGGCCGGAAGTGGTTTGGACTGCCCGAAAGCATTTCAGTCCCAGATTTCACCGGTAGAGGGAGCAAGTGACGCTCGGTAATCTGGCTTAATACAGGAATTTTTCAAGACTCCAGATAGCCAGAATTGATCTGATATGAAAAAGTTATAAAAATTCCTACCGGATATCCTAGATTTCAGATCTAGGTGAGAAAATACAGGATGATGCATCCTTATGGGGCGGATGTCAGGAAGCTGACAGAATACCGATAGGAGGCCTGTAGAAAAAGTTATTCACGAATCAGTAAATACAGACGGGAGTGTGAGGCCTCCGGGGATCCGATAGGGAGATTTATCCGTATTTGAAAAGGAACTGAATGAGTTCGGATGACCGCAGTCAGATGACTGTTATGACTTATAGGGATGCCTGAACACCGCAGGCCAGTGTATCAGACAGAAGGAGCCGGTGTCCGGATATGTGTATAAACGGCGAATAATAGTGAAAATATTCAAGGAACATGGTCAGGGGAAGATTCCTCTTAATGCGTGCCATGAAGGTAACAGACCCTGAAAGGCCCAATAATGGCGCCATTAAAGGCCCAACAAGACACTTGGACTGATAGGTGGGCCAGTGTCCGGCAGAACCCCGGAAAAGTGCGAAATTATGAAAATGCCGCTGTGTTGTACTAAAGGGGTAGTAGATGTATAAGGGCATTTTGGTCATTCTGGACAGGCCCAGGTGCCAAGGCACATACAGATAAAATTACTCAGAGTCAGTATATGCCCTGACAGAGTACAGAAGGGTGTAAAATGACAATTTTACCCTTAGGGTTAGAATAGTGCAAGAAAGGGCACCCAAGGGTATTTTGGTAATTTGCCAAGGGATGTTTCTTGGGAATCGAGCCATCAGAGTACTTGAGCTTGGTCAGGATCCAAGATAACATTCCCAGAGCCCAAAAACGTAGCCCATGAAGTATGTGGGAAAAAGTGGCATTAAAATACTATTTTAATGCTGTTTCAATAAAGTAAAGTTACTCGGTCGGCACGATAACCGAGGAGGTGATCAGATAAAGTCCTAGACTTATCTGGATAGCATTGGAAGGCGTAAAAGGTCCCTTCCAGATGCCACATGGCGTCATCTTAGAGGGAGAAGAAAAGTTAAGGACACGTGGCACAATCTTAGGCGGTGAGTCCAGTTTGTGGGAAATCAGAACGGACCGGTACTGGACTGGACTGGATCTACTGAGTCAGCTGATGAGGTGTCCAAGAAGCTTGCAATTTTGCCATGTGAGAAATGTGCATGATGAGGTGTCCCATGAGGTGGCATGGAGTGATGTCATGCATGATGCAGTAAAAGGAATAAAGAAAAATAGGAAATTCCGGAAAAACCAGGACCACAGGATCAGATGGCTTCAAAATTACAGAAATGCCATTGACCAAAACTATAAATACCCCCTTGCTTCATATGCTGGACAGCCAAGGGCCTTTTAGAGAGAGGAGGAGGTGCTAGAGAGAGAAAGTGAGAGGAAGAAAGAAAGAAAGGAAGTTCTGGCAGAGCTGGAAGCAGAATAGAGATAGTAGAGTTCTGCTGAGCTTTTGAGGTAGTAACTAATCCTAACTCTTATGTAATGGCTTTGTGAGTTGTTGTACTATTGTTTGGTTGGATTATTATCTTATATGTTATGTCTGAAGCTCTGCTATAATGCTATGATCATATGTTATTAAGCATGGAAGCATGCGGCATACTTATCTGTACAAAATCACAAGCAAGCACTGTCACTCTGTATTACATATATTGTTATGGTTGTTGCTACTGAGATTCCCCTGAATCTCATCCCAATAAGTAAACCATTACAGGGGAGGTTATGTCAAAGTGAATTTTGGGAATTTTAAGAGACGCCGTTATGCTGCCGAAATTATGACAAGATAAAGAGAGCAGCTGATACGTACTGTGTACGTAGGTACTGTCTAAGGAGGATGGAAGTGAGTGGACCTAGCCGGTTCATCCATTCTTTCCTGGGTACTTACGTAGAATGGTAGTTCTCACGGGAATTACCGAATCAGTACAAGATCAGTTACTTTCTGAAGATGAAGCGTAGCGGTTATGCTGCCGGATTTTAGGCAGGAAAAGATGTAGTATAGATATGGGAAATTTTGTACATACCCAGATGTAAAACAACTTATTAATTAATAATAAGTATTGTTTGGCATGTTTGACTGATATATGATGGATCTATGCATATGTATGCAAAGTTGATTGCTGGAAATTACCACTGTGAACAGTAACACATGGTGACTAGGTCATGTTTGATAAATGATTAAAAATAGTGAATGGATGAATAAATATATGAAAGTTTTATGATAAATAGTAGACATACCAAGCTTTAATTTGATATATAAAAAGTCTCATTTGGATGTCTACATATGAAGATATAAATTATCAAAGTTGGGACCAGAATGCTGGATTCAGGAGAAAAATGCTGGATAAACAGTAAAGTTGAAACGTTGACTGGCGTTGACTCGGTCAATTAATTGTCAACGAGTTATTTTTCCCTGAAAGATAATTAAGTTAGATTCATGTAGCAATTTGAACCACTTCATTTCAATTTTTCTATAATTAGTTATGATTTTTCGATGTTAGGTCACTCATCTGGAATTTTCATAGTGAACAGTACTCGATAAGAGTAAAACTTCAGATTGAGAAATTGGATTTCAATAACCTTGAAAGTGGTTCTAAATGCTACCAAATGGTCCCTAAGACATATGAAAGTAAGGATGTTTCATTTTGGTATCAGAGGAAAGGATTCTGGCTTAGGAAATCCTCTGAACAGATAATTTATGGTGTTTGTACAGAATAAGCTTAGCACAGAACAAAGGGTTCTGGCTCAGAGCATAAGATTCTGGCACAGAACAGAAGGTTCTGGCTTAGTGATGCTCTGGTTTAGTTAGTTTGGTTCCTTAAACAAAAGAGAAGTTTGAGTGGTCCTCTCCCTAGAGTATGATATAGGGATGGTGTTCACTGCTTGGAAAGGTTTAGACAGAAGACAGTGACATCCAGATGAATAAGGCTGTACCCTGAGCTTTATAGTCTTACAAAGGATATGATTACGATGGGCTAATCTTAGTCAGCCGATATAGTCGAGGTCTCGTGTTTATTAACACAATATGGTTGGACTAAGCAGAATAATGTTTAAGAAGCGGTTTCCTCTATGGATAGAGATAGAAGCTGAACAGTTCACGACTAAGGAAGCTGCAAGAGTAGCTCGTGGTATCGTGTTGTGACCAGATACTATAGTGGGGGTGCCAGATATCCAAGTTACAACAAGTTAAGTCATAAGTCACGATGAGATGCGGCCAACCCAGGTTCACCAAGATCAAGAATGAGATTTTGCTATCGCTACGGCGGTTGCTGCTGCAGTTGCTAGCTTACAACAGTTTGAGAAGGAGGTAGTACCAGAGAATAATGTAGAACCTGAACCTCAGCCAGATCATGAGCAGACTAGAATGAATAGACATCAGGGGTCTATAAGAAATGATAATAACCAGGAAAGTCTGCAAACATGGATGGAACGATTCCATAAGTTTAATCCGCCCATGTTTGAAGGGACTTTTGACACTCAAGTAGCTGAGGATTGGGTTAGCCAGTTAGAGAAAATCTTTAAGATTTTAGAATGTCCCACTGAAAAAAATGCCCAGCTGGCAGTTTACAAGCTAGAAAAAGATGCTGATAGGTGGTGGAGGAATACAGATTCTGCACTCAAGAAATATTCCACTTACATGGGAAACATTTCTTGAGCAGTTCAACGAGAAATATTTTCCACAGTCAGTACGAGATGAACGTGAAGCGGAATTCTTAATATTAAGGCAGGGTGAGCGAGAATCCTGTGATGATTATCTTGCTAGGTTCATCCGTCTTTCACGATATTCCACTTACCTATGCTGTATGAATGATGAGAGGTGGATCACTGAGAAGTTAACTCGTGGGTTAAATCCTACATTGAAGGAGAGGGTTTTTCCTAGACAGATACGAAGGTTTAATGAAGCAGTAGAGGTATGCAGGATCACAGAAAAGGAATATGCAATATTCAGAAAAGAGTGAACCTGCTACATCAAGAGTGATGCCACTAGGTTCCTTAAGAGGAAACAGTAAGAAGGGAAATGGGCCAGCATATGGGTCAGAAGTTAATAAGAAACAGGGAAGTAGGCCAGGTAGTGGGCCAAGAGAAGTTAGTAGGCAACCAAGGCCTAATATATGTGGGAACTATGGTCGAAACCATGGTACGAGGCCTTATCCTATAGGTCAAGGGTTATGCTATAGGTGTGGTAAGCCTGGACATTATGCCAGGGAGTGTCCACAGAACACAACAGGCGAAAGATACCTGACTTAGGGAAGAATATATACCCTGACTGGCAACGAGATAAGAAAGTCTCCTGCGCCAAATTAAGGTACGAGTTTAATTGTGTTCTGTTTCCACTGGCTGATGAATGGATAAATCCTGTTTATGATTGGATTGTATTATCCAGTATACATACTATTGAGCTACCCTATACCTAGTATGCTGCCTTTGTATAAGAATGAGTATGGTTACAGGTTTTAAAAGTAGGAAGTAGAGAAGAGGGGTCTTATGTCGCGACTAATATGTACAGATAAGTTGATATTGCGACGTGAGAAGACCTCAGGTCGTGATGGGTAATATTGCAGTACGCGACCAGTGTACAAAGGAGTTCAGGTAGCAACGTTATAGGTTGCGACTAAAGGACATAGATATGCCAGGTCGTGATGAGTAGCGTATGACAGTCGCGACTAAAAGTCGCAAAGTATGTGAGTTGCGACTATGCAGTTCTCAACAAAGATAGCAGAGGCCATATGATAATGAAGATACCAACCTTGCTGAAGTCCATCAGCTAGAGGATTGGAATAGAATATGGTAGCCAGACAGTACAAAGGTACTGAGGTACGAAAGATCAGTTTAAGACAATGTGTAAAAGTAGATCCTCGATGTGATAACTAAGAGTAGATCTACGTTATAGGGGTTTTATTCAGCTAATCTGAATAAAAGACCTAAAAGCTAGAATGAGATTTGCTTAGGAATGATCCTAGTACATGGTCTAATGGTAAAGACGTGATGGTTAATAGATAAAGAGCTCAATGTTCCCTGAGCAGAGGGATTCCATCACGGAGAAGTAGTAGACCTAAGGGAGAATACCCTAGAGAATAGAGGTAATAGTGAGAGATGATGAATGAGATCCATGAGGATTAAGGATCAAGAGAAAGGTCAATAAGTAATCATAGTCCGGTCAAGAATAGACCAGGACTGATGGAGACTGATGGATAGATAGAAGAAATAGTAGAAAGGTAGCCACAGTTTTAAAGATAAAGTGACTCCCCTATATCCTATATGAGATAGAGTAATGAAGGGTTGAGTCTATACCCTGGTAAGAGGGTAGTGTGGCAGCCAAAGTAAAATAGACAGATGTTTCAGGATGAAGGATCAGGATATAATAGGAAATATGATAAAAGAAATATGTTTTGAGGATTACTTAGATTATTACGATGAATGATGGATGGTTGAGCAAAGTATGATGATGATATGGCTTATGTTGCCATAAGATATGGAAATTGCATCTCCTTGCAGTTGTCAAATGATAACATGCATGTTAGAGTATGCTATGAAGAATGGATACTCCCCTTTTGCAGTGCATGCAGGGTAGAGCATATATGAGTACATATATGAGATGAGAAAGTTATAAGAAAGTATGTTGCTCCCATACCACATGATAGGAGGATGATATGAATGTATTGAGGATGATAGATAGTCTCAGTTTATGGGATGATAAGTTATAATATGATACTCAGACATGATTTATGATTGAAGTAAATCAGGTAATTCTGCAGACTTGTGAATACAGTACTCAGGGCCATTTCTATTGAAAGGAATGGTATACAGAAAGGGAAGCAGATAAAAGTAAAAAGGAATTGTTTCTAGATCACTCTTCAGATAAGAGTTGGATCTGAAACAGATGGCTCTCGGATAGAGCTAGATTCAGATGAGTACAGATCACTCTTCAGATAAGAGTTAGATCTGGTACAGATTCCTAGAGCACAGGGTGAAAGATGAGAAGGAACTCCTGAGTAAGAGAGGAAATAAGTAAAGTCTGGGTAAATAATATGAGGCTATAAAAATTTTTAAAATTTTTATTGAGCTATCAACAGGTGGAAACAGTTAACCTTATAACCTAGTCTGTTGGTTTAATATCTTCGGGAGATATACAGTACAACAGAATCGCAGTTAGATTCTGGAGGGTCATAGTTAGATCCTAGCATGGCTCCAGGGTCGCAGTTAGATCCTAACAGCTTTAGAGTCGCAGTTAGATTCTGAAGAGGTTAACGGTTGATCGTAGTTAGATCCCGAGGTCGCAGTTAGACCTAGCCTAAAGAAAGTAATGAGCCATGAGATATGAGTACAATGTAATATCTCTTCGGGAAGATAAACACCAAAGACAAAGTTAAGGTCAGGAAGCTTCACTAGTTGATACACTCATCCAGAAAAATTATTTAAAATGGTTTTTCCCAGAGAGCCTCTATTATACAGACTGAACTTAGTTTTTCCTTAACAAAGATGGAGTCCAAGTCCAAATCTGAGTACTAATATTCAAAGTTTTGTAGAAGTATGCCTGAGAAGCAGAAAAGAACAGAATTCCCTATGTATTGAGAATAGAAAAGCATTGGCTAAGAGCACTCTGGGAGGTAGCTCAAGTTGTGAAGCCAATAGCAAGAGAAAAAGGCAATAGTTCAGACAGGGAACTGATCAAAGTAATGATCATGTTGGAGACCGGAGATGTCAATATGGTGGAAAGAGCCATGGCACTGGGAGTGTCAAGCAGGGCAAAGCAGTTGTGGTGAGAAAGGCCACTTTGCAAGAGGTTGCTCTAAGAATGCTGACATCCCTAGGAAAAGTATTTGCTCTTACCACAGCCAGAGTCTCCAATATTCCCTAAGGTCGACCCTAAGAATGGTTAAGAAGAACCATAGCGGTAAGGGCGACTGAGCTGTAAGGAACTATAGGCCTAGATAATGATGTGGATAATGAAGAGTTCTTTTCTGATCTAAAGGAAGTGGTAATAAAAGGCCAGAGAGACCTAGAAAAGAGGGTCTAAGGCAAAGTAAATATAGAACGTAGTTCTATAAGAAAGAATACTAGGGCCTAGAGCTATAAGAATAGTAACCTAGCCCTAACCCAGTGGCACGAAAGGTGCTAAGGCAAGAGTAGCCTAACGATAGTTAAGCCCTGAGAAGGGATAAGAAAAAGTGCAAATGCCACAAAAGTTTGGCATAGATGCATGAAGTTAAGAGAACAGTTAAGAAAAGTCAGAGAAGTTATCTGGGTTATGATCTTGTATCAGGAGAAAGAAAGTCAGAAGAACAATATCTCTCCTGAAAGATTAGCAAAGTGTAAGAGGGGTGATGTAGACCCCAGAATACATCAAAATTCTGAGGGATAAGATATGAAAGAAATGGACACTACTCATAAATTCAATAGGTTGTCCATAAGTATAAGAGGATAAATGCCCAAGCCTTAGTCATAAACCAGGAAAGGATATACAGAGGAGCTATATCCAGGATAGTTGATTAAGGTACAAAGTAAATTTCGAGGATGAAATTTATTTTAAGGGGGGTAGAAATGTAACACCCCAATTTTCAGGCCAGAGACTTAGTAAGAAGCCTGAAATAGATATATCCCTTTGAGCAGAAGTTCCAAAAACATACAGAGGGTTTTTAGGGACTAAACTGCAAATAAGTGAAAGTCCAGGGACTTATATGTAAATAGTGGAAGTCCCTAGGGATATGGTGGCCATTTATGCAAAGAAAGGGATTAAATTGCAAAACAAAGAAAATGTAAGGACTTAGATGCAATTATGGAAAGTATAAAGCCAAAAAGGAAAAGTAGACAAAAAGGTGGGGTTCTTAATTGTAATTTTAGCCAAATAAAAGGGACTTAATTGAAAAGAAGAAAAGTTCTTTGGGGCTAAAGTGTAATTAAAGAAAGTCAGGCCGGAAGTGGTTTGGACTGCCCGAAAGCATTTCAGTCCCAGATTTCACCGGTAGAGGGAGCAAGTGACGCTCGGTAATCTGGCTTAATACAGGAATTTTTCAAGACTCCAGATAGCCAGAATTGATCTGATATGAAAAAGTTATAAAAATTCCTACCGGATATCCTAGATTTCAGATCTAGGTGAGAAAATACAGGATGATGCTTCCTTATGGGGCGGATGTCAGGAAGCTGACAGAATACCGAGAGGAGGCCTGTAGAAAAAGTTATTCACGAATCAGTAAATACAGACGGGAGTGTGAGGCCTCCAGGGATCCGATAGGGAGATTTATCGGTATTTGAAAAGAAACTGAATGAGTTCGGATGACCATAGTCAGATGACTGTTATGACTCACAGGGATACCTGAATACCGCAGGCCAGTGTATCGGACAGAAGGAGACGGTGTCCGGATATGTGTATAAACGGTGAATAATAGTGAAAATATTCAAGGAACATGGTCAGGGGAAGATTCCTCTTAATGCGTGCCATGAAGGTAACGGACCCTGAAAGGCCCAATAATGACGCCATCAAAGGCCCAACAAGACACTTGGACTGATAGGTGGGCCAGTGTCCGGCAGAACCCCGGAAAAGTGCGAAATTATGAAAATACCTCTGTGTTGTACTAAAGGGGTAGTAGATGTATAAGGGCATTTTGGTCATTCTGGACAGGCCCAGGTGCCAAGGCACATACAGATAAAGTTACTCAGAGTCAGTATATGCCCTGACAGAGTACAGAAGGGTGTAAAATGACAATTTTACCCTTAGGGTTAGAATAGTGCAAGAAAGGGCACCCAAGGGTATTTTGGTAATTTGCCAAGGGATGTTTCTGTTGGAGATTGTGCCCTAGGGGCCAATCATTATCTTATGAACATTGTTGATTTATGAATTTCTTAATAAAGTTATCATATTATTTGCATGTTTACTATGATGACAATCCTTGGATAACTCGTGATCTTATCCTAAATGTCCCTGGTCGGTCATCTATGTGGGAGCAGAGATGAAATAAGACTAGTATGACTTTGAAGATATATAGAGATATAAATCAAAGTCATAAGCACATGTAAGAGTACAGGGTGTTGGATCGACCCGCAATGAGAGAGCTGCATGGGTCAAGTCATAAGCTTCTCTCATATACAAGCCATGTCACTATGCCCTTTGACCTGAGATCATCATGGATTCCTACATGACAAACGCTCAGCTTTGACCTAGTCAAAAGTCACTTTTGACCGAGTGATCATAAAGGCTATGCTCGGGTTTAGTGATTTTCATGCGGAGGAATGTGAATGGTCAAGATGGAATTTGTCCCTCACATTCGTAGAGAGATATTACTGGGCCCTTCGATGAGTGAGTCTGAGAAATGTATGGCCATACTGGAATGGAAGGGTAGTTCCATTTCTATATTCAGACTACTCAGGGATCGAGAAAGTAACGGTCAGGAACAGGAGGATGACGTTCTCCATGCCTCATCCTTGACCGAAATATCGTGTGACAAAAGGGACGTGATATGGTTGTATGAAAGGTTACATTGTTTATCGATCCTCATATGTTTTGGGTAGTCGTAATGCCTTGCTAGAGACCGCTTACGACTTGTGGGTCAGTATAGTAACTGGGCCACTGCCAACTTCATATGGGCCTACAGGGTCGCACACAAAACAGCCCAATGCGAGCTATGATGTCCAGATTCATTGAATCTAAGAGATGTCTAGATTCAATGAATAATCTAGGGTGGATATATATTTTATATATATATATAAATTAGTTTATATATATATTATATATATAATATAAGAGATATTAGTAAGATTTAATTTATAAGGATAAATTAAATCTCTATCATTTTGAATTTGAATTTAAATGGATATGATCTATTTGAATTTGAAATTCAAATTGATAAGATATCTCAAATTTGATTTATGAGAATAAATCAAATATAATTCTGTCTTTTAAATTAAATAAATAGGTGAATTAAATCTGTGGGACGGATTTAATATAAACCATATTTATTTAATCAGTTTCTTATTAAATTATGCAATATATGATATTGTATTAATTCAGAATTAATATAAGATTAATTCTGAAGCCCGGCCCTATTAGAAGCCCGATAGCTTCCTATATATTTGACATTAGGAGCTAGGGTTCTACACACAATATAGATCTCTTCACACACATTCAGTCGTGAGAAAAGGGGGCAGGGAGAGTGCAAAAGGTTTGCACATAAGAAACTGCCGAGATAGAGAGGGTGAGGACGGAATCTCTAGAAAGCCCTAGAGGGACAAGAGGCGCTAGCACGTCGTTCGCAATTGGAACGCTGTTCGTGTGGATACCGGTAGAGGAAGCCGATCTGAGCTGTCGACTTCTACGATACGGCCAGACACGAAGAAAGGTCGCGACCAGAACACACTTAGGTCGCGACCAAACGGGCATCTGAACGTCAGAAATCCGAAAAGAGGAGACAGGTCGCGACGTGAAGTTGAAGAGGTCGCGACTAAAAGCTCCAGAGGCGACAGGTCGCGACTAGAAGCAGAGTAGGTCGCGACTACAAACTCCAGAGGCGACAGGTCGCGACTAGAAGCTGTGGAGGCCGCGACTGAAAGTTCCAGAGGCGAGGAGTCGCGACTAGTGGACACTGAGGTCGCGACCAAAGCTCGAAACCGAAGGTAACACTTCTTTCTCCTTGACTTAAACACATTCGGTAGATCCTGGCTGGGAATGGAAAAAATTTTTAAAGTTAATTTCCGCTGCGTGTCTTCCAATTCCCTTCAGTGGTATCAGAGCCATGCCGTTTTGTGTTTAAGTTAGGTTTGATTGTTGATACATGTGATGTATGTTAGACTTCTTAGCTGATTATATGATAACATGCGAGATATGTATGACATATATGGAATCTGTTTATGTATGACATATACGGAATCTAAAAGGAAACTGAAATCGGTGGTGTATATCAATTGATTTGATCAATTAATATTGATGGGGTCTAAGAAAAAAGAATTAAGATTCTTGATTATTTATCAAAAAAAAAAATTTCTATTTAATCGTAGCGCAACATAATCGTAATATGTATTGACTTTCCTGATATATGAATGTTTTGAAACATTTATTGCCCTTCAAATAGTATGAATTTTGATTCTTGAATGTTTGGGTATGGTGAACAATATGGCTCTAGATTACAAGTGTTGTAATTTTTCTAAATACGGCCTGCGTGTCGTGCCTTCCTCTAATGACTCTCGTTGTACATTCTCTTCTCATCTCACTCCCCTCGAATGTTAAAACGAGGTTTCCTTATGTACTTTTCCTATTCTAATTAGAGAGCTCCTCTCATTGGCTTGAGGGGACTTAGGATAGGTGAGCCATATTGTATCACGTTTAAGATTATGCATCTTTTGATTAGATCACTGCATGTATGTTTTCTATGCATAATACTTGTATGAGATACAACCGCGATACATGCATCTTATAAACCAGATAATTAATTAAACCCTCTAAAAGAAATCTTAAGTCATATGCCGTCAATTAATGGACACTTGTCAAAACCTCGATCGCTCATTTGTAGGTCCACCAAAGTGGGTGCATTTGAGTTATCTTGGGGAGATAAGCAAGAGTAATGGTGTTGCTCTTATGTTTGTTATTGTTTGACTTAATTGAGATTATCAAAACGGTTTTGGGTCTCAAGGCATTAGATGGGATTAAAACATGCCGGATCATATGATGATTGAATCCCATAAATATCTAAGAATTACATTTGATGTAATTGGTAAAGTTGTTACCTACCTAAATAACTTAAAGTTGAGCGTCCAGCCAAAGCGGACTCAAGTTTAAGCCAAATATGGATCTTAGCCCACTAATTATTACATTGAGGGTTGTTTTATTCAGTGGGAGATTGCTAATTCGCTTGCATATTTTAATTGTAGAATCATGACGACTAGTAATACTGCTACATTATCGTTGCGATCTG
Source organism: Leucaena leucocephala (assembly GCA_037074615.1). Taxonomy (NCBI): domain Eukaryota; kingdom Viridiplantae; phylum Streptophyta; class Magnoliopsida; order Fabales; family Fabaceae; genus Leucaena; species Leucaena leucocephala. The sequence goes on along the minus strand of CM073523.1, from coordinate 14,786,206 downwards.
TCCTTGAGAAGGACAAACTCAATGGGACAAACTTTCTTGACTGGTTCAGGAACTTGAGAATTGTTCTCAAGCAGGAAAGAAAGGTATATGTCCTAGATCAACCCATTCCTGAGGAGCCAGCAGCCAATGCTCCTAGAGCTCAGAGAGATTCTTATGCGAAGCATAAGGAAGACTCTGTTGATGTGGGATGCTTGATGCTTGCCACTATGGTTCCGGAGCTTCAAAGAGATCTGGAACACATGGAGGCTTATGAGATGATTGTGCATCTTAAGGAAATGTTCCAGCAACAGGCAAGGCAAGAGAGGTATGAGACCACTAAGGCCTTACATTCCTGCAAGATGGCTGAAGGTGCATCAGTCAGTACTTATGTCCTAAAGATGATAGGGTACATTGATCACCTTGAGAGGCTTGGATTTCCCATAAGTCAGGAGTTAGCTACAGATTTGATCTTGAACTCACTCCCGGAAAGTTATGACCAGTTTGTCATGAACTACAACATGAACAACATGGAGAAATCTATTTCTGAACTGCATGGGATGCTTAAAACTGCTGAGCCGACTGTTAAGAAGAAGCCCAGTACTGTTTTGATGGTTCAGAAAGGAAAGGGTATGAAAAAGAAAGGCAAGGGGAAGGGGAAGGGTCATGGCTCATCTGGTAAGACCAAAGAGTCAGGCAAGCCCGAAACCAAGCCTGCACCAAAGAAGGCAAAGCCTCCAAAGGAAGGAGTTTGCTTCTTCTGCAATGAACCGGGTCATTGGAAGAGGAATTGCAAACTCTACCTTGAAGATCTGAAAAAGAAGAAGGATAGCGGGGCTATCGCTTTAGGTATTTATGTTATAGACATTCATCTCTCTACTTCCACTACATGGGTATTAGATACTGCATGTGGTTCTCACATTTGTACAAATGTGCAGGGCCTAAAGGACAGTAGAAAGCTGAAGAAGGGCGAAGTTGACCTACGAGTTAGAAACAGAGCAAAAGTTGTTGCTCTAGCTGTAGGCACCTATGAATTAGTTCTGCCCACTGGGCTTTTGTTAGTTTTGAACAATTGCTATTATGTTCCTGCTTTGAGTAGTAACATTGTTTCTCTTTCTTATTTGGATAAGGAAGGTTACACTTCCATTTCTGGGAATGGTAAATGTTCTATTTATCGTAATGATATTTTCTATGCTCATGGTGATTTGCATGTTGATCATTACATATTAAACTTGGAACAACCCAATCATGGAAATATCTATAACATAACCGCCAAAAGGGTCAAACCAAATGATTTGAATCCGACATACCTCTGGCACTGTCGTCTGGGCCATATAAATGAGAAACGCATTTCTAAACTCCATCAAGATGGATTTCTCAACTCATTTGATTTTGAATCATATGATACTTGCGAATCTTGTTTGTTAGGAAAGATGACAAAGTCGCCTTTCACTGGGCACAGTGAGAGGGCCACTGATTTGTTGGGCCTCATACATACAGATGTGTGTGGACCGATGAATACAAATGCCAGAAGAGGTTATTCGTACTTCATTATATTCATAGATGATTTCAGTAGATATGGCTACGTCTATCTAATGAAACATAAATCCGAATCTTTTGAAATGTTCAAGATATTTCAAAATGAAGTACAAAACCAGCTTGGTAAAACAATTAAAGCCCTTCGATCTGATCGAGGTGGTGAATATTTGAGCCAAGAGTTTATCGATCATCTTAGGAATTGTGGAATAGTCTCACAATTGACTCCTCCAGGAACACCACAATGGAATGGGGTTTCTGAACGGAGGAATCGAACACTATTGGATATGGTTCGATCCATGATGAGTCGAACAGATCTTCCACCATCCTTTTGGGGCCACGCCCTAGAGACAGCTGCGTTCACACTGAATCGTGTTCCATCTAAGGCAGTTGAAAAGACTCCGTATGAGATATGGACTGGGAGGAAACCTAGTTTGTCTTTTCTCAAGATTTGGGGATGTGAGGTCTATGTTAAGCAACAAGCCTCAGATAAGTTAGCGCCCAAATCTTCAAAGTGCCTTTTTGTGGGATATCCTAAGGAAACCAAGGGATATTATGTCTACAACCCCACTGATAACAAAGTGTTTGTTGTCAGAAATGGTATCTTTCTAGAACGAGAATTTATCTCTAAAAGAACCACTGGGAGCAAGGTACACCTCGAAGAAGTTCGAGAGCCACAAGACGCCACAGAACTAGAGATGGAAAGTAGAGAAGACTCACAAGAAGTTGTTGAGACTCCTCAAGTCACGCAAGGCCCAAGGCGATCTAATAGGGCACGACTTCAGCCTCAGAGATATGGATTTCTGATTTCTGATAGTCGTGATGTGTTGTTCATCGAGCATAATGAGCCCACTACCTATCAAGAAGCTATAGTGGGACCAAACTCTGAGAAATGGCTTAATGCCATGAAGTCTGAGATGCAATCCATGTACGATAATAAGGTATGGACCTTAGTCGACCCGCCTGAAGATATAAAAACCGTCGGGTGCAAGTGGGTTTTTAAAGAGAAAACTGACATGGATGGCAATGTAAATGTCTTCAAGGCACGACTGGTTGCAAAAGGATTTACTCAAACTCATGGTGTGGACTATGATGAGACCTTTTCCCCAGTTGCAATGGCCAAATCAATCAGAATCCTCCTTGCCATTGCAGCATATTATGACTATGAAATATGGCAGATGGACGTCAAGACAGCCTTCCTTAATGGAAAGCTCCTTGAGGATGTGTACATGACACAACCTGAAGGTTTTGTGCGTTCTGAGGACTCTGGTAAGGTATGCAAGCTTCAAAGGTCCATTTATGGACTGAAGCAAGCATCTCGGAGTTGGAATCATCGTTTTGATGAAGTAGTCAAAGAGTTTGGATTTCTTCAAAACATTGATGAACCTTGTGTGTACAAGAAGGTTAGTGGGAGCACAGTTGTGTTTTTGGTACTCTATGTCGATGACATCCTACTCATTGGGAATGACATTCCTACCTTGCAGATTGTCAAGTCTTGGTTAGGAAAATCTTTCTCGATGAAAGACTTGGGTGAAGCCACCTACATCCTAGGAATTAGGATCTATAGAGATAGATCTAAAAGGCTTCTAGGACTGAGTCAGAGCACATATATAGACAAGATACTGCATAGGTTCAGTATGCAGGAATCAAAAAGGGGTTTCATACCCATGTCTCATGGTATTCACCTCATCAAGGATTTGTGTCCTAGTACACCAGATCAGCGGGGTAGCATGAGTAAGATTCCATATGCCTCGGCCATAGGATCTATCATGTACGCCATGTTATGTACTCGACCGGATGTCTCGTTTGCCTTAAGTATGACTAGCAGATATCAACAGGACCCTGGTGAGGGCCATTGGACTGCCGTCAAGAATATCCTTAAGTACTTAAGAAGGACTAAGGACTTATTCTTGGTCTATGGTGGATTGGATGACGAGCTCTATGTAACTGGTTACACAGATACAAGTTTCCAAACTGACCAGGATGACCAGAAATCGCAATCTGGATACATATTCCTCCTGAATAATGGAGCAGTAAGCTGGAAGAGCTCTAAGCAGAGCACTGTAGCAGATTCTGCAACGGAAGCTGAGTACATAGCAGCATCTGATGCAGCTAAGGAGGCCGTTTGGATCAGGAAGTTCATTACAGAACTAGGGGTGGTACCTACCATCTCAGATCCAATAACTTTGTTCTGTGACAATAGTGGTGCCATTGCACAGGCCAAAGAGCCTAGGTCACATCAAAGGACCAAGCATATACTCAGGCGATTTCATCTCATCAGAGAAATCAATGATAGAGGTGATATAAAAAATATGCAAGGTAGCAGGGGAAGACAATGTTGCTGATCCTCTAACAAAGCCGCTTGTGCAAGCAAAACATGAGTGTCATGTTAGGTCAATGGGAATTAGGCAAATTAATGATTGTACCTAGTGCAAGTGGGAGGATGTTGGAGATTGTGCCCTAGGGGCCAATCATTATCTTATGAACATTGTTGATTTATGAATTTCTTAATAAAGTTATCATATTATTTGCATGTTTACTATGATGACAATCCTTGGATAACTCGTGATCTTATCCTAAATGTCCCTGGTCGGTCATCTATGTGGGAGCAGAGATGAAATAAGACCAGTATGACTTTGAAGATATATAGAGATATAAATCAAAGTCATAAGCACATGTAAGAGTACAGGGTGTTGGATCGACCCGCAATGAGAGAGCTGCATGGGTCAAGTCATAAGCTTCTCTCATATACAAGCCATGTCACTATGCCCTTTGACCTGAGATCATCATGGATTCCTACATGACAAACGCTCAGCTTTGACCTAGTCAAAAGTCACTTTTGACCGAGTGATCATAAAGGCTATGCTCGGGCTTAGTGATTTTCATGCGGAGGAATGTGAATGGTCAAGATGGAATTTGTCCCTCACATTCGTAGAGAGATATTACTGGGCCCTTCGATGAGTGAGTCTGAGAAATGTATGGCCATACTGGAATGGAAGGGTAGTTCCATTTCTATATTCAGACTACTCAGGGATCGAGAAAGTAACGGTCAGGAACAGGAGGATGACGTTCTCCATGCCTCATCCTTGACCGAAATATCGTGTGACAAAAGGGACGTGATATGGTTGTATGAAAGGTTACATCGTTTATCGATCCTCATATGTTTTGGGTAGTCGTAATGCCTTGCTAGAGACCGCTTACGACTTGTGGGTCAGTATAGTAACTGGGCCACTGCCAACTTCATATGGGCCTACAGGGTCGCACACAAAACAGCCCAATGCGAGCTATGATGTCCAGATTCATTGAATCTAAGAGATGTCTAGATTCAATGAATAATCTAGGGTGGATATATATTTTATATATATATATAAATTAGTTTATATATATATTATATATATAATATAAGAGATATTAGTAAGATTTAATTTATAAGGATAAATTAAATCTCTATCATTTTGAATTTGAATTTAAATGGATATGATCTATTTGAATTTGAAATTCAAATTGATAAGATATCTCAAATTTGATTTATGAGAATAAATCAAATATAATTCTGTCTTTTAAATTAAATAAATAGGTGAATTAAATCTGTGGGACGGATTTAATATAAACCATATTTATTTAATCAGTTTCTTATTAAATTATGCAATATATGATATTGTATTAATTCAGAATTAATATAAGATTAATTCTGAAGCCCGGCCCTATTAGAAGCCCGATAGCTTCCTATATATTTGACATTAGGAGCTAGGGTTCTACACACAATATAGATCTCTTCACACAGATTCAGTCGTGAGAGAAGGGGGCAGGGAGAGTGCAAAAGGTTTGCACATAAGAAACTGCCGAGATAGAGAGGGTGAGGACAGAATCTCTAGAAAGCCCTAGAGGGACAAGAGGCGCTAGCACGTCGTTCACAATTGGAACGCTGTTCGTGTGGATACCGGTAGAGGAAGCCGATCTGAGCTGTCGACTTCTACGATACGGCCAGACACGAAGAAAGGTCGCGACCAGAACACACTTAGGTCGCGACCAAACGGGCATCTGAACGTCAGAAATCCGAAAAGAGGAGACAGGTCGCGACGTGAAGTTGAAGAGGTCACGACTAAAAGCTCCAGAGGCGACAGGTCGCGACTAGAAGCAGAGTAGGTCGCGACTACAAACTCCAGAGGCGACAGGTCGCGACTAGAAGCTGTGGAGGCCGCGACTGAAAGTTCCAGAGGCGAGGAGTCGCGACTAGTGGACACTGAGGTCGCGACCAAAGCTCGAAACCGAAGGTAACACTTCTTTCTCCTTGACTTAAACACATTCGGTAGATCCTGGCTGGGAATGGAAAAAATTTTTAAAGTTAATTTCCGCTGCGTGTCTTCCAATTCCCTTCAGTTTCTTGGGAATCGAGCCATCAGAGTACTTGAGCTTGATTAGGATCCAAGATAACCTTCCCAGATCCCAAAAACGTAGCCCATGAAGTATGTGGGAAAAAGTGGCATTAAAATACTATTTTAATGCTGTTTCAATAAAGTAAAGTTACTCGGTCGGCACGATAACCGAGGAGGTGATCAGATAAAGTCCTAGACTTATCTGGATAGCATTGGAAGGCGTAAAAGGTCCCTTCCAGATGCCACATGGCGTCATCTTAGAGGGAGAAGAAAAGTTAAGGACACGTGGCACAATCTTAGGCGGTGAGTCCAGTTTATGGGAAATCAGACCGGACCGGTACTGGACTGGACTGGATCTACTGAGTCAGCTGATGAGGTGTCCAAGAAGCTTGCAATTTCGCCATGTGAGAAATGTGCATGATGAGGTGTCCCATGAGGTGGCATGGAGTGATGTCATGCATGATGCAGTAAAAGGAATAAAGAAAAATAGGAAATTTCAGAAAAACCAGGACCACAGGATCAGATGGCTTCAAAATTACAGAAATGCAATTGACTAAAACTATAAATACCCCCTTGCTTCATATGCTGGACGGCCAAGGGCCTTTTAGAGAGAGGAGGAGGTGCTAGAGAGAGAAAGTGAGAGGAAGAAAGAAAGAAAGGAAGTTCTGGCGGAGCTGGAAGCAGAATAGAGATAGTAGAGTTCTGCTGAGCTTTTGAGGTAGTAACTAATCCTAGCTCTTATGTAATGGCTTTGTGAGTTGTTGTACTATTGGTTGGTTGGATTGTTGTCTTATATGTTATGTCTGAAGCTCTGCTATAATGCTATGATCATATGTTATTAAGCATGGAAGCATGCGGTGTAACATCCTGATTTTTGGGTCTAGTTGAACTGGGAGGTAGTCTGATATGGGCAGGCTGCTAAACCCGTAGTCCCAGGGTAGTAATATGATATGGGCAGATTATTTACCTGTATTTTGTAGGATCCGAGGGATGAACTAAGTCCTTCAGGATGTAAAGATGAGTTAAGTCTTTAACCTATAGAATCGGGACAGTTCACCTAGGTTCAAAATGAGGAATGAGAGGAATGTCCTAAGTCTTAAGCCTAGGAATTCTGCAGGTAGCTTGATATGGGCTGGCTCCTGTGTAAGATAACCTAATATGGAGGGTTGTCGAGCCTTTCAATTAACAATGACTCCTAAAGAGGGGATGAGTTATTGAAAGAGAATTTCTAGAACTTAAGATGAAGGATAAGAAGAAAGTGAGATAAGATAGACCCCAGAATTATGCTAAGATTCTGTGGGGTGAGATATGAAAGAAATGGACACTGCTTATGAGGGCAGTAGAGTTGTCCATAAGAAAGAAAGCAGATAGTATGAGAAAGATGTATTGGTGACTTTTGGTCGCGATGAGGAAGTAGATTGGTCGCGACTAATATTGGCAGAGAGGATTGGTCGTGATGGATATGTATGTGGTGTCACGACTAATGAGTAGAATGAGCCTGGTTGCGACTAAAAAGTGATGTGGTCGCGACTAAAGAATGTTGTGGTCGCGACTAGTGAATGCTGTGGTCGCGACTAATGAACACAGAAGATGTTAAGTCGCGATGAGATGATGGCTAGGTCGCGACTAGTGGCTAAAGTAGTGCCAAGCGTATGGGCCATGAGTTGTGAAGGTCCAAAGAGATAGTTACCCGGTTAGAGATAGACCAGAGGCAGGAGACCAGATACAGGAAAGGTTATCTGGAAACCATGAGGTGGACTGATAAGGTATCCTCATGGGACCCACAAGATGCCACATGGCATTAGAGTGGTGGTTCGGTGACCTTTCAGTAGAGTAAAGTTGCTCGGTTGGCACGAAAACCGAGGAGTGATCAGATAAGTTTGGGACTTATCTGGATAGCATTGGGAAGCATGCAAGGTCTCTTCCAGGTGCCACATGTCTCTGGTATGGAGAAAGCAGATAAAACTGAGGGCACGGATTACGAGGCAGGACTCTGGACCGGTGAGTCAGCGTGCTGAGGTGTCTAGGGAATTTAGGCATGTGGAAAATATGGCAATGAGGTGGCTGCTGAGGTGTCCCCTGAGGTGGCACTGATGATGCAATAAAAGGAAATAAAGAAAAATAGGAAATTCCAGGAAAAACCAGGACCACAGGATCAGATGGCATGGAAATTACGATTATGCCATTGGAAAAAGCTATATAAACCCCCCCCCCTCATTCTTGGCATCACGCATGGGCAAGGGAAGGGAGAGAAAGAAGAGAGAGAAGGAGAAGGAAGGGAAGAGAGAAAGGGTGAAAGGAAGTAAGGAAGTTCTGGCGGAGCTGGAAGCATAATAGAGATAGTAGAGTTCTGCTGAGCTAGCCAGGTAGTAACTAATCCTAGCTTTTATGTAATGGCTTTGTGATTTGTTGTGCTATTGTTTGGTTGGATTGTTGTCTTATATGTTATGTCTGAAGCTCTGCTGTAATGCTATGATCATATGTTATTAAGCATGGAAGCACGCAGCATACTTATCTGTACACAATCACAAGCAAGCACTGTCACACTACATTACATATACTGTTATGATTATTACTACTGAGATTCCCCCGAATCTCATCCCCCTTGTATAACCATTTCAGGGAGGTTATGTCAAGGTAGATTTTGAGAATTTTGAGAGACGCCGTTATGCTGCTGAAATTTCGGCGGAGATAGCAGTAGTGGAGGAAGGATATGATGCGTACTGTGTACGTAGGTACTATCTAAGGAGGCTGGTAGTGAGTGGACCTAGCCGATTCATCCAGTCTTTCCTTAGTACTTACGTAGAATGGTAGTTCTAATGAGAGAATTACCGAATCAGTACAGCTAGTATAGCTTCCGCAGGTGTGCTCTGAAGAGTCTAAGGCAGGATGTTTCATGCGGCATACTTATCTGTACACAATCACAAGCAACCACTGTCACTCTGCATTACATATATTGTTATGGTTGTTGCTACTGAGATTCCCCTGAATCTCATCCCAATAAGTAAACCATTACAGGGGAGGTTATGTCAAAGTGAATTTTGGGAATTTTAAGAGACGCCGTTAGGCTGCCGAAATTATGACAAGATAAAGAGAGCAGCTGATACATACTGTGTACGTAGGTACTGTCTAAGGAGGATAGAAGTGAGTGGACCTAGCCGGTTCATCCAGTCTTTCCTGGGTACTTACGTAGAATGGTAGTTCTCACGGGAATTACCGAATCGGTACAAGATCAGTTACTTTCTGAAGATGAAACGTAGCGGTTATGCTGCCGGATTTTAGGCAGGAAAAGATGTAGTAGAGATATGGGAAATTTTGTACATACCCAGAGGTAAAACAACTTATTAATTAATAATAAGTATTGTTTGGCATGTTTGACTGATATATGATGGATCTATGAATATGTATGCAAAGTTGATTGCTGGAAATTACCACTGTGAACAGTAACACGTGGTGACTAGGTCATGTTTGATAAATGATTAAAAATAGTGAATGGATGAATAAATGTATGAAAGTTTTATGGTAAATAGTATACATACCAAGCTTTAATTTGATATATAAAACGTCTCATTTGGATGTCTACACATGAAGATATAAATTATCAAAGTTGGGACAAGAATACTGGATTCAGGAGAAAAATGTTGGATGAACAGTAAAGTTGAAACGTTGACTGGCATTGATTCGTTCATTGAATGGTCAACGAGTTATTTTTCCGTGAAATATAATTAAGTTATCTTCATGTATCAATTTGAACCACTTCATTTTGATTTTTCTAGAATTAGTTATAATTTTGTGAAGTCAGGTCACTCATTTGGAATTTTCATAGTGAACAGTACTCGATAAGAGTAAAACTCCAGATTGAGAAATTGGATTTCAATGACCTTGAAAGTGGTTCTAAATGCTACCAAATGGTCCCTAAGACATACGAAAGTAAGGATGTGTCACTATGAAAATCAGTTGCAACGCGAGTGTATTTGGGTAGCGACTAAACCTCTATGTGGATTTGTGTCGCGACAGGAACCTTTCCTGGTCACGACTAGGTTTGGTAAGTTTAGAGCCAACACTCACTGTGAAATTTGGTCGTGACTTTCACTGTTTGTAATCGCGACCTGAGTGCAAAAATGTCCATTTACCTTCTTTTTGCTTTGTGCGATGCTATGTAGAAGGATTCCTTTTGAGCTACAAATGTGCTTTATAAATGATTCATTGCCCTCTTGCTTTTTAACCTTTTTCATAGAGTTTACAGAAACCATTTTCACACTTGAATTATTTGTTTAAATTTCTTGGAAATTGAATTGGAAACACTTAAGTTTTTACTGTTAGATTTGGGATTATTCCATGATTCTAAGTGATTACTTTGAAACTTTTAATCATCATTTAAGAGGGTTTACAGTTGTGATAAGTGTTTTAATGCCTAGTGAATGATGAACAGTGCTTGAGACTTTAGCTTATGAGTAATTTAGATGAAAACCTTAATTAGTTGAAAGGATTCTCAGCCTAAATTCCTATATTGAGTGATTATTCAATTGGTTTATATCCTCTAGAACTTGTCTTGGCTCTGAGTTGAGAATTACTTGCTCATTTATGTTATTGACTATTATAGAGGCATTCATTTCTAAACCCATTTATCCCAAACACAAGCCCGTTACATATTATATCCGTAGTCACCTCCTTTTGAGCCCATCACTTTTCTTTCCATCATTTTTATAGAAAGTCATATATGCATAAACATGAATTTTTTATTCATGTAAAAAATAACTCCTTATTATTGTGATGTTGTGCTACATCTTCTATGTATAAGATGCCAAATAAAAAGAAGAGAAAAGAGCATATTGCACCAAAGAAAGGAAAAAAAAGAGAGATAGTGCAAGAAAAATTGAAGAAAGAAACAAAGAAAAGAAAAGAAAAAGAAAAGAGAAATGAAGAAGGCACTATTATCAACTCCTATTAGAACAATCACCACCTCTATATCTCTGAAGACATGAATTCATGCTACATATTCATTATTGAATGCATATAGTACTTTCTACCCTTCATATTCCATTCCATGGGGCCTATCTCCATCATTTCACCCCTAAAAGACCTCTTAATTCTTTGCATAAGTGTTATATAGTTGCTGAGATTTAGAGTCATTACAAGCATATGGTGGGATGTTTTCCAATTTGAATTTGAGTGAAAGAACCCTAACAATGAGAGGATATAGAGAGCTAAACCCTTACATCCTTAGAGAGAATCTATTACGCTCATACAGTTAAGGTTGATTTCATTTAGTAGTTAATTACTTGGCATTGCTCATATTATCACTTTTGTATTCCCAAAAGATGGTGAATTAATTGTCTTCAGGTTACACTGTGGATTATGTTGTTATCTCAAATTTAATAGAGTTAGCTTAAGTGTAATTCATTTCTTTGTCCAGGAGTACAAAGGTTCAAGTGTGGGGGAATTGATAAGACAATTTGTGTATGGTTTCCGTGACATTTTTTAAGGGTTTTGTAACAACTTTACCATTCATTTTATGCCTAAAATTTTGCTTTTGTGGTAATACATGATTGTGCTTGGCAATGTTCTAATAAAAGGGCAAAATGATAAATTAACTCTTCCAAACTGCATATATGTTGATCTTTTGTGAGTTGGACTTCTACAGTGAGCTTTGGTTTTGAATTGCAGATATTTTGGAGGAGCAAGGACTAATGTGAACAGAAAATAAATCACAAGAGAAAGAGAATCAAATCAAGGAAGTAGCTTCTATGGCCTTCAGTCACTACCAAAGTGTCCAAAGGTCAAGACCTATTTTCTTCTAGGAAGTTTCTCTACGTTTACACGTCGCGACCAAAGAAAACAGTCGCTGAAGCTGTGTGTTTTTTATTTGGTCAATTTGAAAATAAAAGGAGAGAGGAGCCGCAGACACAAGAGGAGGCTGGTTTTTGACCTGATTAGGCTAAGAAGCAGTACTCAAACTCTCTCTCAACTCTCTCTACTACCTCCACATATCTCTATCATTCATCTTTACATCACCCTTTTTGCTTTCTTCATGGCATCGTATCTAGGCAATGATTGTAGCATAGTAGGAGTCATGAGAGGCTAAGTCTTTAGTCTCTTGGTGATGGATCTCATATCTTGAGCTCATGGACTGCACTGGGGAGTTTTCTGTTGTAATCTGCACCTTTTCCATGTTTTGATGCTGCTAAATCTAGGATTTTCATTATATGAACAAGGGATTGAATATCGATTGATTATTCTCAGATTAGATAATTGTAATTGACTTTGGATGCTTTGAATGTTGGTTTTTAATATAATATTTCAGTTTCAATTTTAAGATAGTTGGACTATTATCAATGATCGTTGCTAATTAACTCAATTGCTTGAAATCTAGGGTTTGTCGATCGACGATCATTCGAGGGCATTTTCATCATCTGATTTAAATTACACACTAAGTGATTTTTAATAGTTCATTAAGAGTTTTTAAACTAGCTTTGATCAAAGGAGTTTAAGAAATATTAATGCTCTAGACTCAATCGATCGATTGAGGTTTTATTTAAGACTTAGTGATTTCAAAACTCCCATATCAAATTAAGAGCAAAGATAGATATATTTTCATCATCAAGAGTTTGTCATAACATATTTCTTTCACAAGACAACTCATTTTCGTCTTAATTAAAAATACAAAAATATTTACTTTACAGCATCCTTATTTTTACTGCATCAAAAAAAAAATCAATCAAACCTAAAACCCATTTTACTTTCACTCAGGTTTTCAATGGTTTTGTCACCAATTTGCTAGGTTTCCAATAAAAAGGCTCCTCGAGAAGAATGATAGGGTTGTGTGAAACATCCTCCCTTAGACCCCTCAGAGTACACTTGCGGAAGCGATATTAGCTCAATTATATCTTAACTTAAGCCCATAAATTAAAATTTCACTCTTAAGTTCCTTATTCTGAACCTTTACTTTGAGAACTGATTTATCTCATTCTACACATCCAAATGAGGCTTATTACCTATCCACGTAATGCCCTAGATGTGTGCTACTGGCTCACCAAATTTTGTGGCCAAACTCTTCCGTTTACTAGGTTAAACTGAGGTCAAAACACTGCTACCTTAGGACCTGCGAATTTCTCTCGTAATTTCTCATACCCAAACTGAACATGCCAAACAATATTTATCATTAAATAATAAACTATTATACAACAGGGCATGAACAAATCCTCATATCTATTACATCTTTCCTGCCTGAAATCCCGCAGTATAACTACTATACTTCATCTCTACAAATAACTGATCTTGTACTGATTCGGTAATTCCCGTGAGAACTACCATTTTACGTAAGTACCCAGGAAAGACTAGATGAACCGGCTAGGTCCACTCACTTCCAGACTCCTTAGACAGTACCTACGTACACAGTACGTATCAGCTTCTTCCTTCACTACCATAATTTTGGCAGCATAACAACGTCTCTTAGCATTCTCAAAATTCACTTTGACATAACCTCCCTGTAATGGGTTATATATAGGGGATGAGATTTGGGGGAATCTTAGTAGTAATAATCATAACAATATATGTAATGCAGTGTGATAGTGCTTGCTTGTGATTGTGTACAGATAAGTATGCTGCGTGCTTCCATACTAAATAACATATGATCATAACATTATGTAGTAGCGCTTCAAGCATAACATATAAGACAACAATCCAACCAAACAATAGCACATCAAATTACAAAGCCATTACATAAAAGCTAGGATTAGTTACTACCTTACAAGCTTAGCAGAACTCTACTATCTCTATACTGCTCCCAGCTCCGCCAGAACTTTCTTCTTTCTTTCTTCCTCTCACTTTCTCTCTCTAGAACTTACTTCTCTCTCTTTATGGGCTCTTGGCCGTGAAGACAATGGCAATAGGGAGGGGGTATTTATACTTGAGGCAAGGTGGAATATGTGGTCCAGATCAAGTCTCAACAAGTGGCTAAGATCGCTTTACTTGCCCACCAAGTTTTGCTTATGTCATCGTGATGACATCATCCTCCATAATGACTCATCAAACATGACATCATCATGGGACACCTCACATGCTAGGTGGCGTAATGGTAGGGCCCTTAGGACACCTCACCAGCTGACTCAGTGCTACCAGAGAATTCCAGATCTTGCACCGGAATACACGGCTTAGATCGTGCCACGTGTCCTTAGCTTTTCTTCTCCCTCTAGGTTGGCGCCATGTGGCGTCTTGATGGCACCTTTCATGCCATCCCATGGTTACCAGATAAGTCCAGAAATTTATCTGATCAATCCCCCGGTTACCACTTCGACTGGGTAACTTTACTTTATTGAAAAGTCACTAAAATATTATTTTAATGCCACTTTTTTCCACATATATGTTGGGCTACGTTTTTGGGCCTTGGAATGTTATCTTGGGTTTATGATCCAACCCAAGTACTCTGATAGCTTAATTCCCAAGAACCATTCCTTGGTAAATTACCAAAATGCCCTTGGTTCCTCTTTATTTACTTTAATAAACCTAGGGGCATTATTGTCTTTTCATATCTTACCAGAGTATTCTCTGACCCTGGTCAACTATCCAGATAACCTTTCTTGACTGTCTAACCTTAGTCAAATGACCAAAATACCCTTTACTCATTCTTTCACTATTTTACAACATAAGGGTATTTTCGTCATTTTACACCTTTTTCCGGACACCGGCCCCTTTTATCATATAGACTGCCATACTGACTCTAGACATCCCTTTGTGTCATTACGGGCCTCTGACTGATGTCATCTGAGCTCATTCAGTCTCAATTTGAATACCTATAAATCTCCCAATCGAATACCCGGAGGTCACAAACTCCCATCTCAATTCACTAATTTGTGAATAACTTTTTCTACAGACCTCCTTTCGGTATTCTGTCAGTTCCCTGACATCCGTCTCTATAGGACGCATCTTCCTGCAGTTTTCACTCATATCTGAGGTCTAGGATATCCGGTAGGAATTTTTTATTCTTTTAGACTATCAGATAAATTTCGGCTATCTGGAGTCCTGATAAAATTCCTGTATTAAGCTGGATTATCCAGCATCATTTCCTCTATCTACTGGTGAAATTTGGGACTGAAATGCTTTTAGGCAGTTCTAAGCCACTTCTGGCTCAACTTTCCATAATTACCATTTTGTCCCTAGAAACTTTTCTTCTTTTCAATTAAGTCCCACAATTCTTTCCAAAATTCTTTCATATTCATAGAGACCTCATAAGCATATTTCACAGTTCAGTGAAATGATCAGCATAATTTTCTCTATTTTTTTGGTAAAATATGGTACTCATCGGCTACCAGCTCGATCTTTCCTATAATTACGATTATGCCCCTGAATTCTCTTTCTGGCATCTTTACTTATCTTCTTATCATTCATCTTAAATTCTAGAAATTCTCTTTCAACAACTCATCCCCTGAACTCTTCGGGAGTCATTGTTAATTGAAAGGCTCGACAACCCGCCCATATCAGGTTATCTTACTCAGGAGTCGGCCCATATCTAGCTACCTGCAGAATTCCAAGGCTTACGCCTTAGGATATTCCTTACATTCTTTTTTTTGAACCTAGGTGAACTGTCCCTATTTGTAGGTCAAAGACTTAACTCATCTTTAAATCCTGAGGGACTTAACTCATCCCTTGGATTCCCATAAAATATCGGTAAGTGATATGCCTATATTAGATTACTATCCTGGGACTATGGGTTTAGCAGCCTGCCCATATCAGACTACCTCCCAGTGTTCCTAGACCCAAAAATTGGGATGTTACATTGTGCCTTATACTATATTATTGGGTGCAATTATTATTATTTGGATGGATCGGACGACGACAATTCGGGCTATTCCTCAGAGATCCTATTCTCAAACTCATAGATCAGAATCCTCAATATATGAAAATTATAGATATATCAAAATAGAGTCATCAAGATTCTCTTATTCTTCAATTCCTAAACCGTCTTCTATCATATATGGAATAGAAACCAAAACACCCACAGTAGTTACCGAACAACAAACAACTACTAATGTTTCGATCTAAGGAGTTGATAATTCTTCAAATATTCCACAAACAGCATATGAAAGAGATGAAGACTTGGGATCAATTGAGTCTCCAACTTATTAATGATTAAATGTCATTGAAAATGATTTTCAAATTGACAAATCAACCTTACAAAAACAATTTTATTCTAAAGAATATACTCTCCAGAGGAAATGGTTTTACAAAAACATCAAAGAACCTGATATAAAGCATATTCAAGAAAAATTCTATAGGTTCCTTGAAAGAATAAGAATAAATATTCCATTTTTCTATTGGTTTAATGAAAAAATATCTCTTATAAATTTCTTCCTCCTAAAACCGTGCAAATTTCTCAAGTAAAGGATGATAATGATCAACCATTGCTTCCTACACCTTTCAGATTTAAAAAATATTGATCAACCAGTTGATTCAACATATATCAAAAAGATTGTTGAACAAAATAATTACACTAATTTGTTTCTCCAATAATTAGGTGATCAATTTCTTCAACCATCAACTTCTTCAAACATTGTCCTAGAACAACCCAAACCTAGGATTGAAACTCCAATCTTTAAACCATTTCAGCTTAGCCCACGAATTAAGTTAGAAATATACAACAACAAAAAATCCAATTGGATTAAGAAAATCAATTAACGGATTAACAAACTGAGTCAACTTCAAACCTTAACTATTTCGGAAATACCCCAATTTGAGTAAACAACCTCCAAGAAAATATTGAACTTAGATACAGTTCCTTAAACAGCTTCCTCAACTAATTCTTTTGAATCACAACTCTAAATCAACCAACAATACTAAAAATAACCCTCCAAACTTTATTACCCTAGAGCTAGCCCTCCATATATTCTGTTAAAGAACAAGTAAACCAAAACCTCAAATCCTTTAGCAGAGACTGTTGGAAATTGTGCCCTAGGGGCCAATCATTGTCTTATAAACATTATTGTTTTTTTGAATATCTTAATTATGTTATCACATTATTTGCATGTTTACTGTGATGACTATCCTTGGATAACTCATGATCTTATCCTAAATGTCCCTGGTCGGTCATCTATGTGGGAGCAGAGATGAAATAAGACCAGTATGACTTTGAAGATATATAGAGATATAAATCAAAGTCATAGGCACATGTAAGAGTACAAGGTGTTGGATCGACTGGCTATGAGAGAGCCGCGTGGGTTATGTCATAAGCTTCTCTCATATATAAGCCATGTCACTATGCCCTTTGACCTAAGATCATCATGGATTCCTACATGACAAACGCTCAGCTTTGACCTAGTCAAAAGTCACTTTTGACCGAGTGATCATAAAGGCTATGTTCGGGCTCAGTGGTTTTTCATGCGGAGGAATATGAATGGTCAAGATGGAATTTGTCCTTCACATTCGTAGAGAGATATTACTGGGCCCCTCGATGAGTGAGTCTGAGAAATGTATGGCCATACTGTAATGGAAGGGTAGTTCCATTTTTATCGTCAGACTACTCAGGGATCGAGAAAGTAACGGTCAGAAATAGGAGGATGACGTTCACCATGCCTCATTCATGACCAAAATATCGTGTGACAAAAGGGACGTGATATGGTTGTATGAAAGGTAACATCGTTCATCGATCCTCATATGTTTTGGGTAGTCATAATGTCTTGCTAGAGGCCACTTACGACTTGTGGGTTAGTATAGTAACTGGCCCACTGCCAACTTCATATGGGCCTACAGGGTCGCACACAAAATAGCCCAACTCGAGCTGTGATGTCCAGATTCATTGAATCTAAGAGATGTCTAGATTCAATGAATAGTCTAGGGTGGATTTATATATTATATATATATAAATTTGTATATATATATATTATATATATAATATAAGAGATATTTGCAAGATTTAATTTATAAGGATAAATTAAATTTCTATCACTTTTGAATTTGAATTTAAATGGATATGATCTATTTGAATTTGAAATTCAAATTGATAGGATATCTCAAATTTGATTTATGAGAATAAATCAAATATAATTCTGTCTTATCTTTATTTTAAATTAAATAAATAGGTGAATTAAATTTGTGAGACGGATTTAATAAAAACCGTATTTATTTAATTAGTTTCTTATCAAATTATGCAATATATGATATTGTATTAATTTCAGAATTAATATAAGATTAATTCTGAAGCCCGGCCCAATTAAAAGCCCGATAGCATCCTATATATTTGACATTAGGAGCTAGGGTTCTATACACAACACAACTCACAAGAGAAAAAGGGGCAGGAGAGTGCAAAAGGTTTGCAGATAAGAAACTGCCAGAATAGAGACGGTGAGGATGGAATCTTGAGAAAACCCTAGAGGGACAAGAGGCGCTAGCACGCTGTTCGTGGTTGGAACGTTATTCATGTGGATACCGGTAGAGGAAGCCGATCTGAGTTGTCGACTTCTCACGAACGAGAAAAGAGCACCAGGTACGACGAGGTCACGGCCAGTTGACACAGAGGTTGCGACCAAATTGGCTTCTGAACGTCAGAAATCAGAAAAGAGGAGACAGGTCGCGACTTGAAGCTGACGAGGTCGCGACTACAAACTCCAGAGATGTCCGGTCATGACAAGAAGCTTGGGAGGTCGCGACTAACAACTCCAAAGGCGACAGGTCGCGACGAGAAGCTGAGGAGGTCATGACTAAAAACTCTAGAGACAACAAGTCACGACGGGAAGACGAGTAGGTAGCGACTGAAAGTTTCATAGGCGAAGAGTCGCGACTAGTGAACACTGCGGTCACGATTATAGCTTGAATACCGAAGGTAACACTTCTTTCTCCTTGACTTAAACACATTCGGTAGATCCTGGCTGGGAATGGAAAAATTTTTAAAGTTAATTTCCGCTGCGTGTCTTCCAATTCCCTTCAGAGACAACATCTATGAATGGAACATAGATGGTCAAAATGATGCTAGTATCCTTCAAATGATGCAGCAAATAACAATATTGTGTACTGTTTATCAAACCCAAAACTATACAGATGAACAAATCACTAATCTTTTGGTATCTAGTTTTACTGGACAGTTGAAAAACTGGGGGGATCATTATCTCACTTGTAATATCCCAAATTTTCCTTATCTGCTTAAGATTGATAGAGGAAAGAGGTAATGTTTAGATAAGTTTAAGTCAAAGAAATAAAGGAAAAGTAAAAAGTTATAAAGCCACAGGACATAAATGTAATTTAGATAAAAGTTAAATATAGAAAATTCAAGGAAAAATAGAAAAGGGACTTAATTGGAGTTTTGAGATTTCAGCTACCAAATTTGGTAAAAAGGGACTCAAGTGGAATTTGGCAAATTTAGGGTTATATGATGAACAGTTGCATCTCCTTGCATTTGTCATATGATGACACGTGTAACATCCTTACTTTCATACGTCTTAGGGACCATTTGGTAGCATTTAGAACCACTTACATGACATTTGAAGTCCATTAGCTAAATCTGGAATTTTCACTCTTAGCGAGTTACTGTTCATATGGTATTCTAGATTAGGTGATAAACTTTGAAAAATTATAATTAATTCTAGAAAAATCAAAATGAAGTGGTTAAAAATTATACTCTAAGCTAACATCTTGATGTTTAAGGGAAAAATAATTTTCTGACCAAATACATAGCCAATTGATACAATTTATTCGTTAAAGTTTACTGTTCATTTGGTCAAAAATTCTGAAAATAAATTCTGGTCCCCATCTTTGGAAAATTGGTTCTCTTTGTACAGACATTGAAATAAGGTGTTCTTAGTGTCAAAATGAAGCTTGACATGTTAACTAAATGTATATAAAATTTTATACATTTATTCCATCATTTACTATTTTTCATTACATCATACATATTGTTGCTTAAACTGGTCATACAACATCCTTACATGCAACAATTCTTCACATAATATCATATAACATTTACATTGACCAATCCCTAACTCCCCTTCATGCTTCTCCATGCTCTTTCATATTTCATAAACCTATTGGGATTGGGATTTCATGGATGGGGTGAGATTTTTGGGGAAATCTCAGTAGCAAACAATACCAAACAATGCATGTATTAATGTAATTGCTTGTGCTTGCTTGTGAAAGTGTTACCATAGTGTAATGAGCATGCTTCCATGTACATATGAAATAAAATTGGCCAAAGTAGTCATAGAAACATAGCTTCAATCATCTACACATATGCACACAATTTAACAAAGCCATAGCACAATCAAGCATAACATTCAATACATACAAGTTTAGGGCAAGTTTACTACCTCATTGCTTTACTTCCTTTCACTTTAACTTTTCTTCTTCCTTATTACTTTTCCTTCATGTGTGGCTGCCTCTTTTGAGTCCACAATCAAATCCTAACATCACATAATCATCCATTCATTACAATCTAACTTCAATATTAAACTTACTTTAACTAACATAACTTCCTTTAATCTTTACCAATTGACTTGGCCTTTGAATCAATTGATGTCTTGACCTTACCCTACACAATTTCATCTATTGAATCCATTTATGAGCTTAGAATCATGAAATTCCAGCTCCCATGCACTGTTCTAGACACATTTGAAAAACATCCATAATTCTTCCAAAAATTCTCATTTTGATTCCAATGCTTCCCATACTTGTTTCTCTACTTTATCCTATACATTTTTTTCATTTTAAAACCATTAGAATAATCAAAATCATGAAATTCAAATCACTGTTCATGCGAGTAACCAGTAATATAAAATAATTCCAAACATTACAACTTTCAATTCCAATATTTCCAAGGTTCAAAACCTATCCAATCCTACACAAAATCATCATATAAATTCAATGGAAGCATTAGATCATTAAAATTCCATCTCCTTCTATCATGAATAGGTCATGAATAGTGCAAACCGAATTATTTCATCCATGGCAATGTAAAGAATATCAACTTTATTCAACAACCAATTATCTAACTAGCTTATTTAAGCTTTAATCTCATAACTCTAACTTTAATTTCTTCTTTCTCCTTTCATCTAAGGTTTTGGACAGCATCTACACCTTATAGAAAACTCAACTTTCTTCCATGAAAACCCTAAGTTCAAGCTCCCAAATAAAAGGAAAATAAGCTAGGATAGATTGCTTACCTTTAATCTCTAGCTTGCTTGAACTTTAGACCTTGAATTCTTCTTTGTGTTGGCTTGAGTTTTCATTTTGCCATAGTTTCCCCAAGGCTTCTTGCCTCACGGTTTTGCATGAGAAAAATAGGGGTATTTATAGAAAAATTCAATGGAAAATGGATGGCCAAGATCACTTTGTGCACTATTTGATCTAATGGATCATATTTGCTCTTGGATTAGCTTGCCCTAAAAGCCAATGAGATGACATCATCAAGTGACACCTCATAGCCCATGTGATAAAATTATGAAGGGAGGAAGCATCTGGAAAAATTTTAGTCCAATCCGGTATCGGCTCAATCCGATTTCCCAATAAGTAGACTGTTTTCAGAGGTTCCATAATCTATTTTCTGACTTTAAATCCAGTATTCAGATTCTTCCTAACATTGACATTCTTGTACTAAGTCTAAGCTTAATTACAGATCCCTTGGCAAATTACCAAAATACCCTTAGTGCCCTTTCTTGCACTATATTAACCCTAAGGGCATAATTGTCATTTCACACCTCTTTATAACTTATCAGGACATATACTGACTCTAAGTACTCATTCTTAAACCTTGCTTTAACATTTTGGCCTGTCTAGAATGACCAAAATGCCCTCAGTTCATCTCTTGTACATTATTATAACTAGGGTATTTTCGTAATTTCGCATTTTTCTAGGATTCCTCTGGACACTGGCCCACATGACTGTTCATTTACCTTATTGGGCCTTTGTGATTCCATTTTGGGCCTTTATATGGTCCACTACCTTTATGGCACAAATCCCGAGAAACCCCTCCCGAAGGTATTTATCGGGTATTTTATTACATTGTAAATTCTATTAAAAATTCTACAAGAGTTCTTTTTTAATCCTGTCAGTTTTATAAATTCTCATATTAATTATAAGAATTTACTGTAAAGCTTCATCTAATTCTTAGGTCTAAAAAGTACTGTAATAATTTCTACTAACTTCAGAAATTTATATCAATTTTTCGGGACCTCAAATCGAAATTCTGTGTTGCGTCAAACTAACCAGAATAATTTTTTCTAGCTACTGGTAAAATTTGGACTGAACTGATTCCGGGTATTTTTGGGCCCTTTCCGTCTCAACTTTCTCATAATTACACTTTTGCCCCTTGAACTTTTGATAAATTACATTTAGGTCCTTAAACTTTTGAAGATTACACTTTAGGCCCTTAACTTTTCATAATTACACTTAATAGCCCAAAGTTTATGTCTACTTTAAATTTTGCACCATGGAACTTTTATACTTTTCAATTTAGTCCCTCTTCTTTAAACCTTCATCTAATCATTCTTTTCTTTTCTATTAATCATCACAATCCTTTCCAAACCTCTTTCCTCTATCAGTATTATACAGATAGGGAAAAATTAGGATATGCCAACACGCATGTTAGACTATGCTTAAATGATTGCATCTCCTTCCACATTATGCGTTTTAGAGTATGCTATAATGAATGAATGCTCCCCTTTCACATTACATACAAGGTAGAGTATATCACTACTAGAAAAAAGGATTTCTACACCGGTTTAAAATGGCATTCTATATCGCACATATAACCGGTGTAGAAACAGACCGTGTAAAAAGTGAGACATTTTACACCGGTCACAAGACCTGTGTAGAATGTATAATTTTCTAAACTGATCTAAATAATAAAGCGGTTCACATTTATATCCGGTGTATTATTTTTTAACATCTACACCGGTTGAATATAGGGACGGTGTAGATTATTCAAATGTTAACACCGGTTGAATATTGGAACGGTGTAGATTATTCAAATGTTAACACCAGTTGTATATACGTCCGTGTAGATATTATTAAATTTATATTTAATATATTTTTTAGAAACAAGGAATTAATTTGTTCATTGACCTGAAGCTTCATAAATAAACTGCCCAAATATACGACTCAAAGGGCATGATCATCGATCATCAGTTAAAGATGGAAGAAACGTATATAATTCAATTGCTCATTATATTATTCATTTAATAAAATTCAATAAAAAATGTCATAATTTGAACAGAAAAGTAGAAAAATGTATAAAGTAGAAAAATGTATTCAATGAAAGACAAATACTATTGAGAAGGAAGGAATTGAACAAAAAAATCTGCCCAACATTGCGCAGGTCCTCAATATCTTGTTCAAGAAATGGATCAGGTTGATCAAACATCTGAAATATGAAATCAAAATCAAAAAAATTAAGGCATTACTAATATAGATTAGATTGACAATAAATATGAAATCATTAAAAATACAATTTTACATCCTCAGTTTGGTCAATCCTCTTTGACAAGATAATATTGACCATGTGTCTAACTATGTAGAAGCCACACAAGTTGCTTTCTCTGGGTTGCCTTCGACTCTGTAATATTAACATGATAAAAATTATTTCTTATCATCAAAACGTGGAACCTAACACCTAATATATACTTTTATTACCTTCGGTGTGATCCATTCAGGGTTCCTCGCCAAGTTAGCGTGCTTAAGGCCTCTTGCAACTGCGAACGTCCTCATAGCCCTATGACCAAAGTTCTAAAGTTAGTAACCCATTTATCACAAAGATCATTATGTATAGAAGAAAACTCACATGTTCATGATCTTCTTGACATCAACCGATGGCTTATAATGGAGGGAGCATAAGAAGAAAACTTTATAACTATGCTTACAGAGGATGACCAATTGCCAATGATTGCTATAGAGATTAATTAAAAGAGAATGAGTATTATAATTAAGCAAATACAAAACTAGTATTCAATAAAATGAAATATTATTATTCTTACTCCTGCATATATGGTGCGAAGAAACAATCAATATCAGTTTCATCGAGCCTCCTTAAAATGTATGCAAGCCTCAAAGATTGAGGGTCCCTTTTGTATAAATATGATATGGGCATTGGAATCCGAACTTATCTTGTTTTCCCTTAGAGGAAACCAACTCAGCTTGCATGTACCTACAAGTAATGCATACACGACATTAGTTGTAAGACTTGAACTTTGTTATTACATATATTTACATTTAAATTATACTTACATCAAAAACACTTGGATACACTCGAAAGTCAGCTCCTCCTTAGGAGTGATAAGAGATTTGACATCCACATGGTCAAGGAAGGCCAGTGCCCCCATGTCGCCCACAACTAAATCCATAGGCAACGCGTCCACATGGAACGTTTTGTCATATGCAATAGGATCACCCGCTACATGGCATTCAAAGTGGGAGGCATGGGAAGTTGGCTGGGGGATGAGGCGACATGATCCGAAACAAGATGCTTTGGCCGCAATATGAAAGTCCCTTTTGCTTGGCTCACTGTCTTTACCTCATCAGTGGGAATTGGGACAAGAGCATCTCCAATTATAACGTCTTCAACTATCACCCTTAATTGATCGTCCTGAATTTGGATGTGGTGAACAGTTGCCCCTAGGCTATGGATGGAACCATGTGCCACTAAGCGTCTAAGAGGATCCTCTACATATAGATCACAATGTTTTGCATCCTCTAACAGCGACAAGCAACAGCTCCCTTTAGTGCTTTGACGGGCTACAATTGAGAGCATTTGGGGATCACTTGGCTCTTGCTGCCTTGATGTCATCATGGACAACATTTCTTCCTTGATCTTTGCCAACCCCTCTTATAATCACGCCTCAATTGAAGCTTCTGCTTGTGCCCTAGCTCTATCCAAGCCTCTGCCTTAGCCTCTGCCCTTATGGTGGAGAGCAAGGATTCCAACTCTGCCCTTGGCACCACATGCGGGGAACTTCTTTGAGATGCTCCAAAGTAATCTCTTATACCCACACCTCTTCCAACTCCCCTGACACGGCCCCCATGCTCTTGTTTCCCAGTGGCAACAGTCAAGATGTCATTCCTACCATCTGACTTGAAGGATCAATGGGACTCTTATTGTTTAAGATCAGTCTATAACATAGAAAGAACAAACATAAGGAAAATGATATAATTATAGTCTACTAAAACCAAATAAGACAAATAGTTCTTACAATTTTTTCAGCAATCATGCGAGCATTATCCCTTGTATATGTTTCATGAAACATCCTTACTTTCGTATGTCTTAGGGACCACTTGGTAGCATTTAGAACCACTTTCAAGGTCATTGAAGTCCAATTTCTCAATCTGGAGTTTTACTCTTATCGAGTACTGTTCACTCTATAAATTCCATATGAGTCATCTGCCTTCAAAAAATCATAACTAATTCTAGAAAAATTGAAATGAAGTGGTTCAAATTGATACATGAAGCTAACTCAATTATATTACAGGGAAAAATAACTCTTTAACCATGCCTTGACCAAGTCAACATCAGTCAATGTTACAAATTTACTGTTCATGAAGAAATTTTCCCCTGAATCCAGCATTTTGGTCCCAACTTTGATAATTTATATCTCCATGTGTAGACATCCAAATGAGGCATTATATATATAAAACATTACTATTTACCATAAAAATATTATACATTTATTTAATCATTTACTATTTTTAATTACAGATCAAACATTACTATGTTACCACGAGTTACTGTTCACGCCAGCAATCAACTCTACATACATATGCATAACATCTCTTAATTCCTCATACACAAGCTGAGCATGACAAACAATATTAAATAATAAATTGTTATACAAAAGGGCATGAACAAAATCCCCATATCTTTATTACATCTTTCCTGCCTGAAATTCGGCAGTATAACTATTATACTTCATCTTTTCTGAATAACTGATTTATACTGATTCGGTAATTCTCGTGAGAACTACCATTCTACGTAAGTACCCAGGAAAGACTGGATGAATCGACTAGGTCCACTCACTTCTAGCCTCCTTAGACAGTACCTACGTACACAGTACGTATCATCTTATCCTATCTTCATTCTGCCGTAATTTTAGCAGCATAACGGCGTCTTTAAGCATTCTCAAAATTTACATCAACATAACTTCCCTGTAAAGGGGTTATACATGGGGAGTGAGATTCAGGGGAATCTCAGTAGTAATAATCATAACAATATATGTAATGCAGTGTGATAGTGCTTGCTTGTGATTGTGTACAGATAAGTATGTTGCGTGCTTCCATACTCAATAACATATGATCATAGCATTATGTAGTAGAGCTTCAAGCATAACATATAAGACAACAATCCAACCAAACAATAGCACATCAAATCACGAAGCCAATACATAAAAGCTAGGATTAGTTACTGAAACATCCTCCCTTGGACCACTCAGAGTACACTTACGGAAGCAATATTAGCTTGATAATATCTTAACTTAAGCCCAGAAATTAAAATTTCTACTTTTAAGTTCCTTATTCTTAACCTTTAATTTGAGAACTGATTAATCTCATTCTACACATCCAAACAAGGCTTATTACCTATCCACGTAATGCCCCAGATGTGTACAACCGGCTCACCAAATTTCGTGGCCAAACTCCTTTGTTTACTAGGTCAAACTTAGGTCAGAACCCTACTACCTCAGGACCTGCGAATTTCTCTTTTCATTTCTCATTCGCAAATTGAACATGCCAAACAATATTTATTATTAAATAATAGAACGTCATACAACAAGTCATACACAAAATTCTCATATTTCTATTACATCTTTTCCTGCCCGAATTCCGGCAGTATAACCGCTAGGCTTCATCTGTACAAAGAACTGAACCGTATTGATTCTGTAATTCTCTCATGAGAACTACCATTCTACGTAGTACCCAGGAAAGACTAGATGAACCGACTAGGTCCACTCACTTCCATCCTCCTTAGACAGCACCTACGTATACAGTACTTATCATATTCTGATGTTCAGTCTTAAATTCGGCAGCATAACGGAGTCTCTCAAAATTCTTAGAATTCAGTTCAACATAATTTCCCTGTAATGGGTTAGATATAGGGAATGAGATTTGGGGGAATCTCAGTAGTAAATAATCATAACAATATATGTAATGCAGTGTGACAGTGCTTGCTTGTGATTGTGTACAGATAAGTATGTTGCATGCTATAATACTCAATAACATATGATCATAGCATTGCAGTAGAGCTTCAGACATAACATATAAGACAACAATCCAACCAAACAATAGCATAACAAGTCACAAAGCCATTACATAAAAGCTAGGATTAGTTACTACCTAAAAAACTTAGCAGAACTCTACTATCTCTATATTGCTTCCAGCTCCGCCAGAACTTCCTTTCTTCTTTCTTTCTCCTTCTCTCTCTTCTTTCTCTCACTTTCTTGCCCAAAATCGTGATGCAAATGAATGGGGAGGGGGGTATTTATAGTTCCTTCGATGGCATTTTCGTAATTTTGAAGCCTTATGAACTTGTGGTCCTGGTTTTTCCTGGAATTTCCTATTTTCTTTTATTCCTTTTTACTGCATCACCCAGGACACCTCACCGGGACACCTCATTGCCACATTCTTCACATGTCACAATTCCTGGACACCTCATCAGCTGACTCAGCATTTCTAGTCCAATCCAGTACCGGTCCGGTCCGATTTCCCACAAACCGGACTCAACGGCTGAGATTATGCCACGTGTCCTTAACTTTTCTTCTTCCTCTAAGATGACACCATGTGGCATCTGGAAGGGACCTTTCACGCCTTCCAATGCTATCCAGATAAGTCCCAGACTTTATCTGATCACCTCCTCGGTTATCGGGCGAACCGAGTAACTTTACTTTACTGAAAAGTCATTAAATCATTATTTTAATGTCACTTTTCCCCCTGAATCACTGGGCCTGCGTTTTTGGGCCTGGGAATATCATCTTGGGTCTCTGATCCAGTCCAAGTACTATGATGGAACGATTCCAAGAAACACCCCTTGGCAAATTACCAAAATGCCCTTAGTCTCTCTTTCTTTACTTTATTAGGTCTAGGGGCATTATTGTCTTTTCCCATCTTACCAGAGTATTCTTTGACCCTGGTCAACTATCCAGATAACTTCCCTGGACTGTTTAACCTTAGGCAAATGACCAAAATACCCTTTACTCATTCTTCAGCTGTTCTATAACATAGGGGCATTTTCGTCATTTCGCACCTTTTTCCCGGACACCAGCCCCTTTTACCACTGGACTGATCTAATGGGCCTGGGCCTTCCCTGGTGTCACTAAAGGCCTTAGAAACACTATACGGCCCCCTGGCCACAATCCGATCATCCCTATCGGGACTGTTTTTTCTTTACCAATTATAACTGTAAATTCCCATCTTCCGGAATTTTTACAGAAAAATCGGGACCTCAAATCAAAATTCCGTGACTCCTCATTCAGCCTGAAATCCGTTTCTCTATCTCCCGGTATTTTCAGATATTTTATCCGGACTGGGCTGTTTTGGCCTGAAAAAGCGCTCACGCGCACACTTTTCCAAAATGACCATTTTACCCCTGGTCACATTTCTAATTCTTTCATACACATAGAGACCTCATATGCACATTTCACAGTTCAGTGAAATGATCAGCATGATTTTCTCTATTTCCTGGCAAAATATGGTACTCATCGGTTACCAGCCCTATCTTTCCCAAAATTACGATTTTGCCCCTGCATTCTGAAACATCCTCCCTTACAGTCCTCAGAGTACACTAGCGGAAGCAATATTAGCTTTATTATGCGTTAGCTTCATAATCCAAAATTTGAATATGCCAAACATTATTTATCATTGAATCATAAAATGTCATACAATATGGCATATACAACAAGACATATACATAATCCTCATATCTCTATTACATCTCGTTCTGCCTAAACTTCGGCAACATAACCGCTACGCTTCAGCTGTACAAAGAACTGAACCGTACTGATTCGGTAATTCCCTCGTGAGAACTACCATTCTACGTAGTACCCAGGAAAGACTAGATGAACCGGCTAGGTCCACTCACTTCTAGCCTCCTTAGACAGCACTACGTACACAGTACTTATCATATACTGATGTTCAGTCTTTACTTCGGCAGCATAACGGCGTCTCTTAGGATTCTCTAAATCCACTTCAGCATAACCTCCCTGTAATGGGTTATGGATGGGGATGAGATTCGGGGGAATCTCAGTAGCAACAATCATAACAATATATGTAATGCAGAGTGACAGTGCTTGCTTGTGATTGTGTACAGATAAGTATGCTGCGTGCTTCCATGCTTAATAACATATGACCATAGCATTACAGCAGAGCTTCAGACATAACATATAAGACAACAATCCAACCAAACAATAGCACATCAAATCACAAAGCCATTACATAAAAGCTAGGATTAGTTACTACCTGGCTAGCTCAGCAGAACCCTACTATCTCTATTCTGCTTCCAGCTCCGCCAGAACTTCCTTACTTCCTTTTCTCCTTTCTCTCTTCCTTTCCTTCCCTTTCCCTCTCTTCTTTCTCTCTCATTCTCTCCTCCTCCGCGGGATGCAAATGGAATGGGGGAAGGGGGTATTTATAATAGGGCTCAATGGCATAATCGTAGTTTCTATGAACTTTGATCCTGCGGTCCTGGTTTTTCCTGGATTTTCCGATTTTCTTTTATTTCTCCTTTATTGCATCATCGTGCCAACTCACCATGCTGACTCAGCGCCTCATTTTTCACATGCTTGAATTCCCGGGACACCTCAGCATGCTGACTCATCATGCTGACTCACCGGTCCAGTCTCCTGCCTCGTAATGCGTGCCCTCAGCTTTATCTGCTTTCTGCAGACTAATGCCATGTGGCAACTGGAAGAGACCTTGCACATTTCCTAATGCCACCCAGATAAGTCCCAGACTTATCTGATCACCCCCTCGGTTTACGTGCCTCCTCGGTTATCACGCCAACCGAGTATCTTTACTTTACTGAATCATTACTTTAATGCCATGCGGCATCTTGCAGGACCCATGAGTATACCTTATCAGTTTACTTCATGGTTTCCAGATAACCTTTCCTGTATCTGATATCCTGCCTCCGGTCTATCTCCAACCGGGTAACTATCTCTCTTGGACCTTCACCACTCTTTGCCCATACGATTAGCGCCACTTTAGTCACTAGTCGCGACCTCAACATCATCTTGTCGCGACCTTACAATTCTGTGTACATTAGTCGCGACCAAAACATCTTCTCGTCGCGACCAAAACATTCTATCGTCGCGACCATAACACTTTTTAGTCGCGTCTAAGGTTTTCTGCCACTATTAGTCGCGATATCACTGCTTTCTAGTCGCGACCATACTTCTTTTACGTCGCGACCATAATGCTTTCTTGTCACGTATAGCTCTTTCTGTAACCACTAGTCGCGACCATGCTTTACTCTAGTCGCGACCATAACGGTCAGCTCGTAACTCTTCAACCTTTGACCTTTACATCACCCCAAATGGCCATTCTACCCCTTGGGACTTCCACTGTTTGCACATAAGTTCCCGTACCTTTACTTACTCGCAGCTTAGTCCCTAAAAACTCTCTTATGTCTCTGGGACTTCTGCTCAAAAGGGGTCTGGTAGCCTCTCATTCTCAGGCTATTTCCGTGTCTGAAGGCCTGAAAATTGGGATGTTACATTTCTCCTCCCCTTTAAATAAATTTCGTCCTCGAAATTTAATCAGTACCATAGCCAAATTAACTTAACATCTGACAAAGTACTCATCATAACTTTACATCTCTTCGTAATATGCCTTTCTTTCTCTGGGTTAATCCAATCAGAGTTGAAATCTACTTTCCTCTTATGGACCACTTACTGCACTTATGAGTAGTGTCCATTTCTTTCATATGAAATCCTCTCGAATATTACTGTATTCGGGAATTTCTTCTAACTACTCATCATACTTGTAGCATTTCATCTTTCTTTGCACTTAACTTCATACAGAGAGAGGACTTACGCAGCTATTCTTTCTTTACTTTGCTGCTAAACAAAAGCACCTACTCTAACATGCATAATGCTTGGCCAACATACTGCAGGACTGCATACCTGCTTATGAATGCAAAGCTCTAACATCGGAGCTTAAGCATTCCTGTTCTAACTAGGCACAGCTCTAACACTCGGAGCTTGCATAATTTTAGCATAACATTAAGCCTAACATCTCATGCAAAGAGTGAAAGCTCTCATTTTCTATTCTCTTTCATAGCATAACATTCAAACATCTGATTCCTACCAAACAGGGAGCCTCTCTGTCTGTTCATACAATGCACATTTCTAGGTGCGTGACATATTACACGTTTACTACCGTGTATCTCATTACATGCCTTTGATACGTTATCATGGCATATCTAGCCCACTCTAGCTATCTCATGGTGTATTTCACCCTTTCATAACTTATCTTGTCTTATCACAAGACTAACATAAGACTGGCTTTCTCTTTTTCATAGAACTGAGTTCTATCTCAGCCTTGCCTTAGACCCTCTTCTCTAGGTCTTCTCTAGCCTTTTAATCTCTTTACCCCTCATCTGGGTAATCTTTATCTACTCATACTTTTCTATTCTTATTACACTGAGGATTTTCTTCTCTGCTTCTCAGAGGATTCCCTTCTCTGCTTCTTATTACACAGAGGATTCTCTTCTCTGCTTCTCAGACATACTTCTACAAAACTTTGAATCTCAGTACTCAGATTTAAACTTGGACTCCATCTTCGTTTAAGGGAAAGCTAAGTTCAGTCTGTAGACTAGAGGCTACCTGAGGAAAATCATTATAAAACAATTTCTCTGGGTCAGGTTATCAACTAGTGAAACTTCCTTACCTTAACTTCGTCTTTGGCATTCATCTTCCCAAAGAGATACTACATCGTACTCATGTCTCATGGCTCATTACTTTCCTTAGGCTAGGTCTAACTGCGACCTCGGGATCTAACTGCGATCAACCGTTAGCCTCTTCAGAATCTAACTGTGACTCTGGATCTGTTAGGATCTAACTGCGACCCTGGAGCCATGCTAGGATCTAACTGCGACCCTCCAGAATCTAACTGTGATTCTGTTGTACCGTAGATCTCCCGAAGATCTTAAACCAACAGACTAAGTTATAAGGTTAACTGCTTCCACCTGTTGATAACTCCATAAAAATTTTATAGCCTCACATCATTTACCCAGACTTTACTTACTTCCTCTCTTACTCAGGAGTTCCTTCTCATCTTTCTTACTTTACTGTGGCTTACCATTGGCTTGTGCCATCATAGTCTAACCACCTGCCATTGCATTCTACTGCTATGGCCTCATCATAACTCATCTGTGCTCTAACTGTGAACCATTTGAACTATGCTCCAACTGCGAGCATCCTGTATCAGATCCAACTCTTATCTGAAGAGTGATCTATACTCATCTGAATCTAGCTCTATCTGAGAGCCATCTGTTTCAGATCCAACTCTTATCTGAAGAGTGATCTAAAAACAATCTCTTTACTCTTATCTGCTTACCATTCCGCTTAATAGAAATGGTCCTGAGTACTATATTCATAAGTCTGCAGAATTACCTGAGTATCCTCAATCATAACATATCTGATTACATGTCATATGGTATGGGAGCAACATACTTTCTCATCTCATATATACTCTACCCTTCATGCACTGTAAAAGGGAGTATTCATTCATCATGGCATACTCTAACATGCATGTCATCATATGACAATTGCAAGGAGATGCAACTATCATAACTTATGGCATCATAAGCCATATCATCATCATACTTTGCTCAACCATCCATCAGACTAACTAAACCTCAAGGCATATTTTATTTATCATATTGCCTATCATATCTTGGTCAGTCATCCTGAAACATCTGTCTATCTCAGGCTGCCATGCTACCCTCTTATTAAGGTACAGACTCAACCCTTCATCACTCTTTCTTACATAGGGGAGTCACTGTATCCCGTAATCTGTGGCTACCTTCTACTATCTCATTTCTCCTTTTGTCTATCTATCAGTCTCAGTCTATTCTTGACCAGACTGTGGTTCCTTATCGGCCTTTACTGTAACAGCCTAGAACCCCTTTACAAAGATATTATCCGCTTTCCCCTTAGGTAGGCTTGGTGCCCACATGAGGTCACGGTTTTGTTTTCCAGACACACGAGCCACAGCCCTTAAGCACCTGAAAACGCATCTTTCTCTTAATCCTAGCGAACTTCAGTCGCCTAAATCTCATTCATTATCTTTTACTATTATTTCTATTCTTTAGGGTACTCTACCCTAGATCTCTGTGATGGAATCCCTCTGCTTAGGGAATTTTAACTCTTTACCTATTAACCATCACGTCCTTAGCCTTAGCCTTAGGCCATATCAAACATCATCACTTCTCTAGCCTTTAGGCTATGCCCTAGGATTACTCCGAGGCAAACTTCATACTAGCTATCCCATTCTAGCTCTCAGGTCTTTTATTCAACTAGGTTGAATAAGACTTTTACCATGTAGATCTACTCCTCGTAATCACATGGAGGATCTGTCTCATTCTAGCTATCTCATCTAGCTAGCTCATCTTAACTTATCATTATCATCCTTTGCGGCCTATCCTACCTAGCAAGGATGACTTGCTTATTGGAGTTGCCAACTTCCTCTATGCATGGCTTCTCCACTCAAGCTCTATGTTCATGCTTTGTGTTCACCTGTCTTTACAACGAAACATGAACACCTCTTATTCCATCTAAGAGCTTTATCTCCACGGGCTCTTCTAAACCCATAATAGTCCCGATCTGAATCTTCTAATGTCATACCAGGACATCTCTATCATTTCGTCGCGATATGAGTATTGGGTAATCGCTATTCATAGCCTCTATGATTCTTCATTACCCTTAACTCCTCACGACTTATCATTTCTATTCTTTAGTCGTGACCTACAGCTTCAGACGTCGCGTCCTTAACATTTTCTGTCTTCTAGTCGCGACCTAAATCTTCTTTCGTCGCGACCTTAACCTTTCTACGTCGCGACTCAACTCCTCTACCGTCGCGACCAGGATATTTTCTCGTCGCGACTTATGTCTCTTTATGTCGCAACCATAGCCATTTCTAGTCGCGACATTAAACTTTTCTCGTCACAACCTTAGCTCTCTCTTAAATAACGTCGCGACCTAGGAACATACTCGCCGCGACCAAATCTTTCTGTGAATAACCGTCGCGACCTATAAACTTAAGCGTCGCGCCTAAACCTCTCATTGAGGCTACCCGTCGCGACATAAACCACGTTAGTCGCGACCGGAGTGCTATTCTGTCGTACTCAAGGGCTAAATCAGAGCATCACTGAGCCAGAACCTTCTGTTCTGTGCCAGAATCTTATGCTCTGAACCAGAGTCCTTTCTGGTTGGTGCCAGAACCTCTTGCTCTGATACCAAAATGAAACATCCTCCCTTACAGTCCTCAGAGTACACTAGCGGAAGCAATATTAGCTTTATTATGCGTTAGCTTCATAATCCAAAATTTGAATATGCCAAACATTATTTATCATTGAATCATAAAATGTCATACAATATGGCATATACAACAAGACATATACATAATCCTCATATCTCTATTACATCTCGTTCTGCCTAAACTTCGGCAACATAACCGCTATGCTTCAGCTGTACAAAGAACTGAACCGTACTGATTCGGTAATTCCCTCGTGAGAACTACCATTCTACGTAGTACCCAGGAAAGACTAGATGAACCGGCTAGGTCCACTCACTTCTAGCCTCCTTAGACAGCACTACGTACACAGTACTTATCATATACTGATGTTCAGTCTTTACTCCGGCAGCATAACGGCGTCTCTTAGGATTCTCTAAATCCACTTCAGCATAACCTCCCTGTAATGGGTTATGGATGGGGATGAGATTCGGGGGAATCTCAGTAGCAACAATCATAACAATATATGTAATGCAGAGTGACAGTGCTTGCTTGTGATTGTGTACAGATAAGTATGCTGCGTGCTTCCATGCTTAATAACATATGACCATAGCATTACAGCAGAGCTTCAGACATAACATATAAGACAACAATCCAACCAAACAATAGCACATCAAATCACAAAGCCATTACATAAAAGCTAGGATTAGTTACTACCTGGCTAGCTCAGCAGAACCCTACTATCTCTATTCTGCTTCCAGCTCCGCCAGAACTTCCTTACTTCCTTTTCTCCTTTCTCTCTTCCTTTCCTTCCCTTTCCCTCTCTTCTTTCTCTCTCATTCTCTCCTCCTCCGCGGGATGCAAATGGAATGGGGGAAGGGGGTATTTATAATAGGGCTCAATGGCATAATCGTAGTTTCTATGAACTTTGATCCTGCGGTCCTGGTTTTTCCTGGATTTTCCGATTTTCTTTTATTTCTCCTTTACTGCATCATCGTGCCAACTCACCATGCTGACTCAGCGCCTCATTTTTCACATGCTTGAATTCCCGGGACACCTCAGCATGCTGACTCATCATGCTGACTCACCGGTCCAGTCTCCTGCCTCGTAATGCGTGCCCTCAGCTTTATCTGCTTTCTGCAGACTAATGCCATGTGGCAACTGGAAGAGACCTTGCACGTTTCCCAATGCCACCCAGATAAGTCCCAGACTTATCTGATCACCCCCTCGGTTTACGTGCCTCCTTGGTTATCACGCCAACCGAGTATCTTTACTTTACTGAATCATTACTTTAATGCCATGCGGCATCTTGCAGGACCCATGAGTATACCTTATCAGTTTACTTCATGGTTTCCAGATAACCTTTCCTGTATCTGATATCCTGCCTCCGGTCTATCTCCAACCGGGTAACTATCTCTCTTGGACCTTCACCACTCTTTGCCCATACGATTAGCGCCACTTTAGTCACTAGTCGCGACCTCAACATCATCTTGTCGCGACCTTACAATTCTGTGTACATTAGTCGCGACCAAAACATCTTCTCGTCGGGACCAAAACATTCTATCGTCGCGACCATAACACTTTTGAGTCGCGTCTAAGGTTTTCTGCCACTATTAGTCGCGATATCACTGCTTTCTAGTCGCGACCATACTTCTTTTACGTCGCGACCATAATGCTTTCTTGTCGCGTATAGCTCTTTCTGTAACCACTAGTCGCGACCATGCTTTACTCTAGTCGCGACCTTAACGGTCAGCTCGTAACTCTTCAACCTTTGACCTTTACATCACCCCAAATGGCCATTCTACCCCTTGGGACTTCCACTGTTTGCACATAAGTTCCCGTACCTTTACTTACTTGCAGCTTAGTCCCTAAAAACTCTCTTATGTCTCTGGGACTTCTGCTCAAAAGGGGTCTGGTAGCCTCTCATTCTCAGGCTATTTCCGTGTCTGAAGGCCTGAAAATTGGGATGTTACACATTCTCTTTCTGGCATCTATTCTCATCTTCTTATCCTTCATCTTAAGTTCTAGAAATTCTCTTTCAATAACTCATCCCTTAAACTCTTCGGGAGTCATCGTTACTTGAAAGGCTTGACAACTTGCCCATATCAGGTTATCTTGTACAGGAGCCAGCCCATATCAAGCTACCTGCAGAATTCCTAGGCTTAAGACTTAGGATATTCCTCACATTCCTCATTTTGAACCTAGGTG
The DNA here is from genome assembly GCA_037074615.1 of Leucaena leucocephala. Classification (NCBI taxonomy): domain Eukaryota; kingdom Viridiplantae; phylum Streptophyta; class Magnoliopsida; order Fabales; family Fabaceae; genus Leucaena; species Leucaena leucocephala. The sequence goes on along the minus strand of CM073523.1, from coordinate 14,749,703 downwards.
AACTGTCCCGATCTTGTAGGTTAAAGACTTAACTCATCTTTAAATCCTGAAGGACTTAGCTCATCCCTCAGATTCCTACAAAATACAAGTAAGTGATCTGTAACATCCCAATTTTCAGGCCTTCAGACACAGAAATAGCCTGAGAATGAGAGGCTACCAGACCCCTTTTGAGCAGAAGTCCCAGAGACATAAGAGAGTTTTTAGGGACTAAGCTGCGAGTAAGTAAAGGTACGGGAACTTATGTGCAAACAGTGGAAGTCCCAAGGGGTAGAATGGCCATTTGGGGTGATGTAAAGGTCAAAGGTTGAAGAGTTACGAGCTGACCGTTATGGTCGCGACTAGAGTAAAGCATGGTCGCGACTAGTGGTTACAGAAAGAGCTATACGCGACAAGAAAGCATTATGGTCGCAACGTAAAAGAAGTATGGTCGCGACTAAAAAGCAGTGATATCGCGACTAATAGTGGCAGAAAGCCTTAGACGCGACTAAAAAGTGTTATGGTCGCGACTAAAATGTGTTGTGGTCGCGACGATAGAATGTTTTGGTCGCGACGAGAAGATGTTTTGGTCGCGACTAATGTACACAGAATTGTAAGGTCGCGACAAGATGATGTTGAGGTCGCGACTAGTGACTAAAGTGGCGCTAAGCGTACGGGCCAAGAGTGGTGAAGGTCCAAGAGAGATAGTTACCCGGTTGGAGATAGACCGGAGGCAGGATATCAGATACAGGAAAGGTTATCTGGAAACCATGAAGTAAACTGATAAGGTATACTCATGGGTCCCACAAGATGCCACATGGCATTAAAGTAATGGTTTAGTAGAATAAAGATACTCGGTTGGCGTGATAACCGAGGAGGCACATAAACCGAGGAGGTGATCAGATAAGTCTGGGACTTATCTGGGTGGCATTGGGAAGCGTGCAAGGTCTCTTCCAGTCGCCACATGGCATTAGTCTGCAGAAAGCAGATAAAGTTGAGGGCACGCATTACGAGGCAGGAGACTGGACCGGTGAGTCAGCATGATGAGTCAGCATACTGAGGTGTCCCGGGAATTCAAGCATGTGAAAAATATGCTGCTGAGGTGTCCTGGCGAGTTGGCATGATGATGCAGTAAATGAGGAATTAAAGAAAATAGGAAATTCCAGGAAAAACCAGGACCGCAGGATCAAAGTTCATGGAAACTACGATTATGCCATTGAGGGAGGCTATAAATACCCCCCCATGGACTTCATTTGCACGCAGGAGCAAGGGAAAGAAAGAGAAAGAAGAGAGGGAAAGGGAAGGAAAGGAAGAGAGAAAGGAGAAAGGAAGAAAGGAAGTTCTGGCGGAGCTGGAAGCAGAATAGAGATAGTAGGGTTCTGCTGAGCTAGCCAGGTAGTAACTAATCCTAGCTTCTATGTAATGGCTTTGTGATTTGATGTGCTATTGTTTGGTTGGATTGTTGTCTTATATGTTATGTCTGAAGCTCTGCTGTAATGCTATGGTCATATATTATTAAGCATGGAAGCACACAGCATACTTATCTGTACACAATCACAAGCAAGCACTGTCACACTACATTACATATATTGTTATGATTGTTGCTACTGAGATTCCCCCAAATCTCATCCCCATCCATAACCCATTACAGGGAGGTTATGCTGAAGTGGATTTAGAGAATCCTAAGAGACGCCGTTATGTTGCCGGAGTAAAGACTGAACATCAGTATATGATAAGTACTGTGTACGTAGTGCTGTCTAAGGAGGCTAGAAGTGAGTGGACCTAGCCGGTTCATCTAGTCTTTCCTGGGTACTACGTAGAATGGTAGTTCTCATAAGGGAATTACCGAATCAGTACGGTTCAGTTCTTTGTACAGATGAAGTGTAGCGGTTATGCTGCCGGAGTTTAGGCAGAAGAAGAGCTAGTATAGCTTCCGTAAGTGTACTCTGAGGGTTGTATGGGAGGATGTTTCATTTTGGTATCAGAGCTAGAGGTTCTGGCACCAATCAGAAAGGACTCTGGTTCAGAACATAAGATTCTGGCACAGAACAGAAGGTTCTGGCTCAGTGATGCTCTGATTTAGCCCTTGAGTACGACAGAATAGCACTCCGGTCGCGACTAACGTGGTTTATGTCGCGACGGGTAGCCTCAATGAGAGGTTTAGGCGCGACGCTTAAGTTTATAGGTCGCGACGGTTATTCACAGAAAGATTTGGTCGCGGCGAGTATGTTCCTGGGTCGCGACGTTATTTAACAGAGAGCTAAGATTGTGACGAGAAAAGTTTAATGTCGCGACTAGAAATGGCTATGGTTGCGACGTGAAGAGACATAAGTCGCGACGAGAAAATATCCTGGTCGCGACGGTAGAGGAGTTGAGTCGCGACGTAGAAAGGTTAATGTCGCGACGACAGAAGATTTAGGTCGCGACTAGAAGACAGAAAATGTTAAGGACGCGACGTCTGAAGCTGTAGGTCACGACTAAAGAATAGAAATGATAAGTCATGAGGAGTTAAGGGTAATGAAGAATCATAGAGGCTATGAATAGCGATTACCCAATACTCATATCGCGACGGAATGACAGAGATGTCCTGGTATGACATTAGAAGATTCAGATCGGGACTATTATGGGTTTAGAAGAGCCCGTGGAGATAAAGCTCCTAGATGGAATAAGAGGTGTTCATGTTTCGTTGTAAAGACAGGTGAACACAAAGCATGAACATAGAGCTTGAGTGGAGAAGCCATGCATAGAGGAAGTTGGCAACTCCAATAAGCAAGTCATCCTTGCTAGGTAGGATAGGCCACAAAGGATGATAATGATAAGTTAAGATGAGCTAGCTAGATGAGATAGCTAGAATGAGACAGATCCTCCATGTGATTACGAGGAGTAGATCTACATGGTAAAAGTCTTATTCAACCTAGTTGAATAAAAGACCTGAGAGCTAGAATGGGATAGCTAGTATGAAGTTTGCCTCGGAGTAATCCTAGGGCATAGCCTAAAGGCTAGAGATGTGATGATGTTTGATATGGCCTAAGGCTAAGGCTAAGGACGTGATGGTTAATAGGTAAAGAGTTAAAATTTCCTAAGCAGAGGGATTCCATCACAGAGATCTAGGGTAGAGTACCCTAAAGAATAGAAATAATAGTAAAAGATAATGAATGAGATCTAGGCGACTGAAGTTCGCTAGGATTAAGAGAAAGATGCATTTTCAGGTGCTTAAGGGCTGTGGCTCGTGTGTCTGGAAAACAAAACCGTTACCTCATGTGGGCACCAAGCCTACCTAAGGGGAAAGCGGATAATATCTTTGTAAAGGGGTTCAGGCTGTTACAGTAAAGGCCGATAAGGAACCACAGTCTGGTCAAGAATAGACTAAGACTGATAGATAGACAAAAGAAGAAATGAGATAGTAGAAGGTAGCCACAGATTACGGGATACAGTGACTCCCCTATGTAAGAAAGAGTGATGAAGGGTTGAGTCTGTACCTTAATAAGAGGGTAGCGTGGCAGCCTGAGATAGACAGATGTTTCAGGATGACTGACCAAGATATGATAGGCAATATGATAAATAAAATATGCCTTGAGGTTTAGTTAGTCTGATGGATGGTTGAGCAAAGTATGATGATGATATGGCTTATGATGCCATAAGTTATGATAGTTGCATCTCCTTGCAATTGTCATATGATGACATGCATGTTAGAGTATGCCATGATGAATGAATACTCCCTTTTACAGTGCATGAAGGGTAGAGTATATATGAGATGAGAAAGTATGTTGCTCCCATACCATATGACATGTATGAGATATGTATTGAGGATGATAGATAGTCTCAGTTCATGGGACAATAAGTTATGATATTCAGATATGTTTGAAGTTACTCGGGTAATTCTGTAGACTTCTGAATATAGTACTCAGGGCCATTTCTATTAAGCGGAATGGTAAGCAGATAAGAGTAAAGAGATTGTTTTTAGATCACTCTTCCGATAAGAGTTGGATCTGGAACAGATGGCTCTCAGATAGAGCTAGATTCAGATGAGTATAGATCACTCTTCAGATAAGAGTTGGATCTGATACAGGATGCTCGCAGTTGGAGCATAGTTCAAATGGTTCACAGTTAGAGCACAGATGAGTTATGATGAGGCCATAGCAGTAGAATGCAATGGCAGGTGGTTAGACCATGATGGCACAAGCCAATAGTAAGCCACAGTAAAGTAAGAAAGATGAGAAGGAACTCCTGAGTAAGAGAGGAAGTAAGTAAAGTCTGGGAAAATGATGTGAGGCTATAAAATTTTTATGGAGTTATCAACAGGTGGAAGCAGTTAACCTTATAACTTAGTCTGTTGGTTTAAGATCTTCGGGAGATATACAGTACAACAGAATCGCAGTTAGATTCTGGAGGGTCACAGTTAGATCCTAGCATGGCTCCAGGGTCGCAGTTAGATCCTAACAGATCCAGAGTCACAGTTAGATTCTGAAGAGGCTAACGGTTGATCGCAGTTAGATCCCGAGGTCGCAGTTAGACCTAGCCTAAGGAAAGTAATGAGCCATGAGACATGAGTACGATGTAGTATCTCTTTGGGAAGATGAATGCCAAAGACGAAGTTAAGGTAAGGAAGTTTCACTAGTTGATAACCTGACCCAGAGAAATTGTTTTATAATGATTTTCCTCAGGTAGCCTCTAGTCTACAGACTGAACTTAGCTTTCCCTTAAACGAAGATGGAGTCCAAGTTTAAATCTGAGTACTGAGATTCAAAGTTTTGTAGAAGTATGTCTGAGAAGCAGAGAAGAGAATCCTCTGTGTAATAAGAAGCAGAGAAGGGAATCCTCTGAGAAGCAGAGAAGAAAATCCTCAGTGTAATAAGAATAGAAAAGTATGAGTAGATAAAGATTACCCAGATGAGGGGTAAAGAGATTAAAAGGCTAGAGAAGACCTAGAGAAGAGGGTCTAAGGCAAGGCTGAGATAGAACTCAGTTCTATGAAAAAGAGAAAGCCAGTCTTATGTTAGTCTTGTGATAAGACAAGATAAGTTATGAAAGGGTGAAATACACCATGAGATAGCTAGAGTGGGCTAGATATGCCATGATAACGTATCAAAGGCATGTAATGAGATACACGGTAGTAAACGTGTAATATGACACGCACCTAGAAATGTGCATTGTATGAACAGACAGAGAGGCTCCCTGTTTGGTAGGAATCAGATGTTTGAATGTTATGCTATGAAAGAGAATAGAAAATGAGAGCTTTCACTCTTTGCATGAGATGTTAGGCTTAATGTTATGCTAAAACTATGCAAGCTCCGAGTGTTAGAGTTGTGCCTAGTTAGAACAGGAATGCTTAAGCTCCGATGTTAGAGCTTTACATTCATAAGCAGGTATGCAGTCCTGCAGTATGTTGGCCAAGCATTATGCATATTAGAGTAGGTGCTTTTGTTTAGCAGCAAAGTAAAGAAAGAATAGCTGCGTAAGTCCTCTCTCTGTATGATGTTAAGTGCAAAGAAAGATGAAATGCTGCAGATTTTAAAGCAGTCTGCGAGATATCAAGAGAAGTAGTAAGAATATGATGCTTAAAGTATGATGAGTAGTTAGAAGAAAAATTCCCGAATACAGTAATATTCGAGAGAATTTCATATGAAAGAAATGGACACTACTCATAAGTGCAGTAAGTGGTCCATAAGAGGAAAGTAGATTTCAACTCTGATTGGATTAACCCAGAGAAAGAAAGGCATGTTACGAAGAGATGTAAAGTTATGATGAGTACTTTGCCAGATGTTAAGTTAATTTGGCTATGGTACTGATTAAATTTCGAGGACGAAATTTATTTAAAGGGGAGGAGAAATGTAACATCCCAATTTTCAGGCCTTTAGACACGGAAATAGCCTGAGAATGAGAGGCTACCAGACCCCTTTTGAGCAGAAGTCCCAGAGACATAAGAGAGTTTTTAGGGACTAAGCTGCGAGTAAGTAAAGGTACGGGAACTTATGTGCAAACAGTGGAAGTCCCAAGGGGTAGAATGGCCATTTGGGGTGATGTAAAGGTCAAAGGTTGAAGAGTTACGAGCTGACCATTATGGTCGCGACTAGAGTAAAGCATGGTCGCGACTAGTGGTTACAGAAAGAGCTATACGCGACAAGAAAGCATTATGGTCGCGACGTAAAAGAAGTATGGTCGCGACTAGAAAGCAGTGATATCGCGACTAATAGTGGCAGAAAGCCTTAGACGCGACTAAAAAGTGTTATGGTCGCGACTAAAATGTGTTGTGGTCGCGACGATAGAATGTTTTGGTCGCGACGAGAAGATGTTTTGGTCGCGACTAATGTACACAGAATTGTAAGGTCGCGACAAGATGATGTTGAGGTCGCGACTAGTGACTAAAGTGGCGCTAAGCGTACGGGCCAAGAGTGGTGAAGGTCCAAGAGAGAAAGTTACCCGGTTGGAGATAGACCGGAGGCAGGATATCAGATACAGGAAAGGTTATCTGGAAACCATGAAGTAAACTGATAAGGTATACTCATGGGTCCCACAAGATGCCACATGGCATTAAAGTAATGGTTTAGTAGAATAAAGATACTCTGTTGGCGTGATAACCGAGGAGGCACGTAAACCGAGGAGGTGATCAGATAAGTCTGGGACTTATCTGGGTGGCATTGGGAAGCGTGCAAGGTCTCTTCCAGTCGCCACATGGCATTAGTCTGCAGAAAGCAGATAAAGTTGAGGGCACGCATTACGAGGCAGGAGACTGGACCGGTGAGTCAGCATGATGAGTCAGCATACTGGGTGTCCCGGGAATTCAAGCATGTGAAAAATATGCTGCTGAGGTGTCCTGGCGAGTTGGCATGATGATGCAGTAAATGAGGAATTAAAGAAAATAGGAAATTCCAGGAAAAACCAGGACCGCAGGATCAAAGTTCATGGAAACTACGATTATGCCATTGAGGGAGGCTATAAATACCCCCCCATGGACTTCATTTGCACGCAGGAGCAAGGGAAAGAAAGAGAAAGAAGAGAGGGAAAGGGAAGGAAAGGAAGAGAGAAAGGAGAAAGGAAGAAAGGAAGTTCTGGCGGAGCTGGAAGCAGAATAGAGATAGTAGGGTTCTGCTGAGCTAGCCAGGTAGTAACTAATCCTAGCTTCTATGTAATGGCTTTGTGATTTGATGTGCTATTGTTTGGTTGGATTGTTGTCTTATATGTTATGTCTGAAGCTCTGCTGTAATGCTATGGTCATATGTTATTAAGCATGGAAGCACACAGCATACTTATCTGTACACAATCACAAGCAAGCACTGTCACACTGCATTACATATATTGTTATGATTGTTGCTACTGAGATTCCCCCGAATCTCATCCCCATCCATAACCCATTACAGGGAGGTTATGCTGAAGTGGATTTAGAGAATCCTAAGAGACGCCGTTATGCTGCCGGAGTAAAGACTGAACATCAGTATATGATAAGTACTGTGTACGTAGTGCTGTCTAAGGAGGCTAGAAGTGAGTGGACCTAGCCGGTTCATCTAGTCTTTCCTGGGTACTACGTAGAATGGTAGTTCTCATGAGGGAATTACCGAATCAGTACGGTTCAGTTCTTTGTACAGATGAAGTGTAGCGGTTATGCTGCCGGAGTTTAGGCAGAAGAAGAGCTAGTATAGCTTCCGCAAGTGTACTCTGAGGGTTGTATGGGAGGATGTTTCATGATCCGCCCATATCAGATTACTACCCTGGACTACGGGTTTAGCAGCCTGCCCATATCAGACTACTTCCCAGTTCTCCTAGACCAAAAATCGGGATGTTACAGTTACTACCTCAAAAGTTAGTAGAACTCTACTATCTCTATACTGCTTCCGGCTCCGTCATAACTTCCTTCTTTCTTTCTCTTTCTTTCTCTCTTTCTCTTCTATCTCTTCTTGCTCTCCAAAATCGTGGGATGAATGAAAATGGGAGGGGGAGGGGGTATTTATAGTCTTCATGGATGGCATTTCTATAATTCTTAAGAACTTTGATCTTGTGGCCACCGATTTTCTTGAAATTTCCTATTTTCTTTAATCCAACTTATTGCATCATCATGGTGATATCATCTTGATGACTCATCATGATGACTCATGGCCTTTCATAATTACCTGCTAACTCAACATGCTGACTCAGCATGCTGACTCAGTATTCTAGAGAATTCCAGAGTCTTTTCCTGGAATGAGCAGCTGAGATCGCGCCACGTGTCCTTCACATTTTTCTTCTTCCTTATTCTCATTCCATGTGGAGCCTTGTGGGCCCCATGAGGACAACTTTTTTGCCACCTCATGACTTCCTAATAAGTCCAAGACTTTATCTGATTACCTCCCCAGTCCTCATGCCAACCGAGTAACTTTACTTTATTGAAAAGTCACTAAAACATTATTTTAATGTCACTTTTTCTCACATAATTCATATGCTACATTTTTGGGCCTTTGGAATGTCATCTTGGGTTTCTGATCCAGCCCAAGTACTCTGATGGCTCAATTCCCAAGAACCATCCCTTGGTAAATTACCAAAATGCCCTTGGTTCCTCTTTATTTACTTTAATGAATCTAGGGGCATTATTGTCTTTTCATATCTTACCAGCGTATTCCCTGACCCTGGTCAACTATCCAGATAACCTTTCTTAACTATCTCACCTTAGCCAAATGACCAAAATACCCTTTACTCATTCTTTCACTATTTTATAACATAAAGGTATTTTCATCATTTTATACATTTTTTCGGACACCGGCCCATTTTATCATATAGACTGCCATACTGACTCTAGAAATCCCTTTGTGTCATTATGGGCCTCTGACTGATGTTATCTGAGCTCATTTAGTCTCAATTTGAATACCGATAAATCTCCCAATCGGATACCCGGAGGTCACAAACTCCCGTCTGAATTCACTAATTTGTGAATAACTTTTTTACAGACCTCCTTTCGGTATTCTGTCAGTTCCCTGACATCCGTCTTTACATGACGCATCTTCCTGTAGTTTTCACTCATATCTGAGGTCCAGGATATCCGATAAGAATTTTTTATACTTTTAGACTATCAGATAAATTTTGGCTATCTAGAGTCCTGATAAAATTCCTGTATTAAGCTGGATTACTCAGCATCATTTTCTCTATCTACTGATGAGATTTGGGACTGAAATGCTTCCGGGCAGTGCTAAGCCATTTCTGGTTCATCTTTCCACAATTATACTTTTGCCCCTAGAACCTTTCTTCTTTTCAATTAAGTCCCTTTTATTTGGCTAAAATTACACTTAAAGACCCCACATTTTTGTCTACTTTCTCTTTTGACCTTAAACCTTTTATAATTCCACTTACGTTCTTGCATTTTCTTTCTTTTTCATTTTAATTCCTTTCTTTACATAAATGGCCATTATATCCCTAGGGACTTTCACTATTTACATATAAGTCCCTGAACTTTTACTTATTTGCAATTTAGTCCCTAAAAACCTTCTGTATATTTTTGGGACTTCTGCTCCTTCTTTGGCGAGCTTACAACCATTTTTCTTCGCGACGTATCGGAGATGGGGCGTCAAGAAGAACACTAGGATCCGACTCAGCATTTTCTTCTAGCCTCTTCCTCTTGGCCCCCAACAACTCTCTTTCTGCCTTCGCGTAACCCCCTCGAGACATTGTGTGGGGGCAATCATTCTTGAGCGAGTATTCAATTGCTTTTGCCCTTTTTTCCTACAAGACATGAAGTAGTTAAAATCAATACATGTGATATTCTGATACGTTTTCTGCCAACACATACAAAAGGATACACTTGAAACATCCTTACTTTTGTACGTCTTAGGGACTATTTGGTAGCATTTAGAACCACTTTCAAGGTCATTGAAGTCCAATTTCTCAATCTGGAGTTTTACTCTTCTCGAGTACTGTTCATTGTGTAAATTCCAGATGAGTGACCTGACTTCAAAAGATCATAACTAATTCCAAAAAAATCTAAATGAAGTGGTTCAAATTGATACATGAAGCTAACTCAATTATATTTCAGGGAAAAATCACTCGTTGACCACTCCTTGACCAAGTCAACATAGGTCAACGTTACAACTTTACTGTTCATCCAGCATTTTCCCCTGAATCCAGCATTTTGGTCCCAACTTTGATAATTTATATCTCCATGTGTAGACATCCAAATGAGGCATTCAATATATTAAATCGAAGCTTGGTATATGTAATACTTACCATAAGAATATCATGCATTTATTCATCCATTTACTATTTTTAATTATAGATCAAATATCGTTAAGTCACCACGAGTTACTGTTCATAGTGGCAAATTCCAGCACTCAACTTTACATACATATGCATACATCCATCACATATCAGTCAAACATGCCAAACAGTACCTATTATTAAATAATAAATTGTTATACATCAGGGCATGTACAAAATCCTCATATTTCTATTACATCTTTTCCTGCCTGAAATCCAGCAGCATAACCGCTACGCTTCATCTTTAGAAAGTAATTGATCTTGTACTGATTCAGTAATTCCTGTGAGAACTACCATTCTATGTAAGTACCCAGGAAAGACTGGATGAACCGGCTAGGTCCACTCACTTTTAGCCTCCTTAGACAGTACCTACGTACACAGCACGTATCAGCTCCTTTCTCCATTACTGCCACTTTGCCATAATTTCGGCAGCATAACGGCGTCTCTCCGTATTCTTAAATTTCATTTTGACATAACCTCCCTGTAATGGGTTATATATGGGGATGAGATTAAGGCAAATCTCAGTAGTAATAATCATAACAATATATGTAATGCAGTGTGATAGTGCTTGCTTGTGATTGTGTACAGATAAGTATACTGCGTGCTTCCATACTCAATAACATATGATCATAGCATTGTAATAGAGCATCAAGCATAACATATAAGAAAACAATCCAACCAAACAATAGCACAACAAATCACAAAGCCATTACATAAAAGCTAGGATTAGTTACTACCTCAAAAGCTTAGCAGAACTCTAGAATCCCTATACTGCTTCCGGCTCCGCCAGAACTTCCTTTCTTTCTTCCTTTCACTTTTTCTCTCTAGAGCTCACTTATCTCTCATTCTTGCCTTGAGCTGTGAAGACAAATGAAGGGGGGAGGGGGTATTTATAGTTTTCATGGATGGCATTTCTATAATTTCTAAGAACTCTGAACTTGTGGCCACTGTTTTTCCTGGAATTTCTTATTTTCTTTTCCATTTATGACATCATCACCATGACATCATCCAAGGGATACGTCATGGGACACCTAATCTCTCACATGGCGAAAATGAAGGTCCAAGAAGCCTATGGAGAAATTCCAGTCCAATCCAGTACCGGCCCGGTCCAATTCCTCGAAAACTGGACTATTTTCTGAATCTAATTTTTTTGAAAATCCATATTATGTCTTCTGACCTTAAATTTAGTATCTGAGTCCTTTATATCATTAATATTTTTATATTGGGTCTAAACATAATTATAGATCCCTTGCAAAATGACCAAAATGCCCTTGGTGCCCTTTCTTGCACTATCTTAACCCTAAGGGTAAAATCATCATTTTACACCTCTCTGTACCTTGTTAGGGCCTATACTGACTTTTGTTAACCTCGCCTGTGTATGCCTTGGCGTTTTGGCCTATCCAGAATGACCAAAATGCCCTCCATTCATCTATTACTCTTTAGTACAACACAGGGGCATTTTCGTAATTTCGCACTTTTTCGGGATTCCACCGGACACTGACCCATCTATCAGTCCAAAGGTCTTACTGGGCCTTTGATGGCTCCATTCTTGGGCCTCCTAGAGTCCATTACCTTTATGGAACACATCACGAGGAATCTTCCCCGGCAATGTTCATCGGGTATTTTTGCTGTTATACACCGTTTATACACATCTCCGGACACCGGCTCCTTTTATCATATACACTGGCCTACTATGTCTAGGCATCCCTTTGGGTCATAAAAGGCATCTGACTGATGTCATCTGACCTTATTCAGTCTCAGTTCAAATACCGATAAATCTCCCTATCGGATACCCGGAGGCCACACACTCCCGTCTGAATTTACTAATTTGTGAATAACTTTTTCTACAGACCTCCTATCGGTATCCTGTCAGTTTCCTGATATCCACCTCAACAGGACGCATCATCCTGTAATTTCTCACTTATATCTGAGATCTAGGATATCCGGTAGAAATTTTTTATACTTTTAGACTGTCAGATCAATTTTGGCTATCTGGAGTCTTGAGAAAATTCCTGTATTAATCTGGATTACCCAGCATCACTTTCTCTATCTACTAGTGAAATATGGGGCTGATCTGAATACGATCACTATTTTTGCCTGTTTCCGGTCTAGGTTTTCATTTTCTATACAAGCTTATCTTTAAATATTGTTGCGAGTTTATCCTGCTTTTAAGCCTCTTTTATCTCATCTTCTATACAAGCTCTGGCATGAATTCCTCCATAAGGACTCTGTCAATTGCATTTGATACAGAGGGCTCCAATCTCGCACATCTTCTATCAATTTCAACTCTTTGATCATCATGTGTGCTACCTGCACCACTTTTCTACTCAGAGCATCAGCTACCACATTGGCTTTTCCAGGATGGTATTTAATTTGAAAGTCATAATCTTTTAACAATTCCACCCATCGCCGTTGCCTCATATTCAGCTCTTTCTGATCCTGTAGATACTTCAGGCTTTTGTGGTTACAATACAACTCTATAGTTGCTCTATAAAAATAATGTCTCCATATCTTCAGGGCATAAACCACCGCCGCAAGCTCTAGATCATGAGTGGGATAATTCTCTTCATGTGGCTTTAACTGCCGAGAGGCGTAGGCTACTACTCTACCTTGCTACATCAGCACACATCCCAACCCCTGCTTACTAGCATCAGTGTAGACTACATAAGTCTGAGTTGGGTCTGGAATAATCAGCACGGGAGTAGTGGTTAATCTCTGCTTTAACTCTTGAAAGCTAGCCTCGTACTTCTCATCCTACTTAAACTGCTGATTCTTTCTGGTAAGCTTGGTAAGTGGCAAGGCAATTCGAGAAAAGTCTTAAATAAATCTTCTATAGTACCCTGCTAAGCCAAGAAAACTTCTTATCTCTGTCACTGTCCTCGGCTGCTCCCAGCTCAAAACTGCTTCAACTTTGCTAGGATCCACAGCTACCCCATCTCGGGATATGACATGACCGAGAAATTTGACTTCTGAAAGCCAAAACTCGCACTTACTCAGCTTAGCATAGAGTTTCTTTTCTTTAAGGGTACTAAGAACAATTCTCAAATGCCTTTCATGCTCCTCTACAGATTTGGAGTACACCAGGATATCATCAATGAAGACCATAACAAACTGATCTAAATAAGGCCTGAAGATCTGATTCATATAATCCATGAAAATAGCAGGTGCATTCGTTAGCCCAAAAGGCATCATAAGGACCTCAAAATATCCATAGCGCGTCCTAAAAGTAGTCTTTGGAATATCATCTGACTTAACCCTTAACTGATGATAGCCAGATCTCAAGTCAATCTTAGAGAATAAGCTCGCTCCAGCCAATGGGTCTAGCAGGTCATCAATTCTGGGGAGAGGGTACTAATTTTTTACCGTAATCTTGTTTAGCTCCAGGTAGTCAATGCATAGCCTTAGGCTGCCATCCTTCTTCTTGACAAATAGCACTGGAGCACCCCATAGTGATACACTGGATCTTATGAAACCCTTTTCCAATAGCTCCTCAATTTGCTTCTTCAGTTCCATCATTTCATTAGGAGCCATTCGGTATAGGGCTTTGGATACTGGTCCATCTCCAGGTACAATGTCAATTGCAAACTCTACTTCATGTTCTAAAGGTAATCCCTAAATCTCCTTCGGGAAGACTTCAGGAAATTCATTGACTACGGGAATCTCATCAATTCCTTCTTCCACTTCTGTTTGAATAGAAAAGAATACCATATATCCCTGACACCCTTTTCGTAGACATTTATCTGCCTGAACCTTTGTTATGAAATTCAATCTTACTTCTGAGCTCAGATCAGTGACCTTTGGACCAAGAACTAGAGTCTTGTTCTTGCAGTCCAGCATTACATTATTGGAGGCTAACCAATTCAAACCAAGTATGACATCGATCTCTCGGAAAGGCATACATATCAAGTCTAGGGTAGTACAACAGTGCTCATAACGCATAATACTATTCAAACAAGCATCAGACGTAACTACCCTAGCATTGGTGGGAGTTATCACATGTATATCATAATGCAACTTGCTAATCAGAAGGCCTAGACATTTAGCACACTCATAGGAAATAAAGGAAGGACTTACACCCGAATAAAATAGAGCAGTCATAGCATGATCATTGAGATAGATTGTACCTTGGATCATCTCAGGTGATCGCTAGGCGTCCTCCCTAGTGAGTGCAAACACTCGTCTTGGTGTCCTTGGCCTTTGATTAGTTACAACTTGAGGGTATTCTCAAGAAAAATGTCCGGGCTTTCCGCAGGTATAACAAATATTCTGGCCCATTAAACATGGTCTATCACCATGATTCTTCCCACACTTGTCACATGCTCGGGCCTTTGAATCTCTGTTGTTGGACCTTTCACGGAAATTTCCTCTATTTGGCCTCTTGTTCTGCCATGGTCGCTTTCGTTTCTTGTAGCCGCTACCACTTGCAGCTTCTTGGTTTTGATCAGCCTTGTCAGGAGCTGACTGATCCCTGGTCCCTGATCTAAACAGTATTCGGTGATTCATGCTATTTTTAACAATACGGTATGCCACCACGGCCTTATTAAATTGGCTGTATTGTTGAGGAGTTAACTTCTCCTTCAGTATGGAGTTCAACCCTCGAATCATCCTTTTCATCATCCAGCGCTCATCATCCACTTGGCGCAGATAAGTAGAATATTGAGATAGCCAGATAAACTTAGCAAGGTATTCATCAAAAGATTCTTTCTCTCCTTGTCTCAGTAAAAGGAATTCCGCCTCTCTTTCATCTCTGACTGATTGAGGGAAATATTTTTCATAAAACTATTCAAGAAATACTTCCCAGGTAATCGGAATGTCTCTTGCTTACAAAAGTAACTCAGTGTTCTTCCACCACCTGTCAGCATCTTTTTCTAGCTGATAGATGGACATTTGAGCTTTGGTTTCAGTCGGGCAATCAAGGACCTTGAAGATCTTTTCCAGTCTGCTAATCCAATCTT
Organism: Leucaena leucocephala; assembly: GCA_037074615.1. NCBI lineage: Eukaryota > Viridiplantae > Streptophyta > Magnoliopsida > Fabales > Fabaceae > Leucaena > Leucaena leucocephala. Next base: position 14,734,557 of record CM073523.1, on the reverse strand, counting down.
CCGCTATCTGCACCTCAAACGTTCCTTCGAACACTGGAGGATTGTGCTTGCAGAACCTGATCATCCATTGTTGGATGCTAACTACATCCTCTCTTTGATCAACCCGTCTCTTGGGCTGTACCGGCTGCTGTTGTACTCTCTCAGGTTCTCTACTAGCCGTTCCTGAAGGCTCGGGCGGTCTTAGGTTACTTATTACTTCTGCTACTGCTGCAACTATGGCGGCATCTCTCTCCCGCTCATTGCGTGCCTGAGCTACCCGCATCTCCTTAATCATCTTTTGCCGTTGTTCTAATCGTTCTAAAATTATTTGATTAAGATTTCCAGCCTCTCGTGGTTCCTCTGCTGGAATAGTTCTTCTCGTTTGAACCATTTTGTTATACTATAAGGCAAAAAAAGAATGCAATAAATAACATAATTCACATTCCATTCTAAACATAGTATACATACAGGGTATGCGTATATGTCCCAGTCATACATACACTACCATACTAGTCTTTCATACATCACATACATTACCACTTCTAACATACCCTAATCCTTCTTAAACTTTATTCTACTAAACTCTCCTACCAGGTAAATCCAATCAGATATGGTACAATAAGGTTCTTCATCAAAGTATTGATCCAGCTCTGTCCTCCAGGTAGGGGTAGTTGGTAACACATCATCCATAATCTCTGTCCAAAGCCTTAGGGTCAACACATTAGGATCACAGGCTTGGTATATCTCCTTTACCCTCGTGATAAAGTCCTGATAAACCGTATAATCTTGATCCACATTTCTGTCCAAGGTTTGCCTCAGCTCATACAGCTGTCGGGCTAACACTACTGATCTCTCAAATCGTTCTTTGCTCATGTTCTTCCCTGGTACCATCTCTATGATCAGATCTCCCAAAGATATCTCTACCAGTGTCAGTCTGGGTCTACTAGGACTTGGCATATTTGTCTGGTCAGGTACTCGACTGGGTCCTGGAATGTCAGAAACATGTCCTACTACACCTCCCTTACCTGTCTCCATACCAGTATCTGCTATACTCGGGGGTACCGTATTTATTGGAACAACAGGAATAGGACCTTCTAACATAATCTCCTCCTGACCATCCTCCGATATCTCAATTATAAGGTTTGATCCTACTGAGGAACTAGTCATCTCAGAATCACTAACCATCATTTCCTCCTCTTCCTGGCATATCCCCTCAGAGCTATCTGAACTATAGACATCCGGTCTAGGATCCCCTTGATTCACTGTGGTTTCAGATCTGGGTCTATATCTAGCCATCCTACAAATACTAACTTAGTGTCAATTATGACAGCTTTATCATGGTATATCTATCTATAAATCATCTATTCAGAGCATTTACTAAGCCAGAATCCTTTGCTCTGATACCAAAATAAAACATCCTTACTTTCGTACATCTTAGGGACCATTTGGTAGCATTTAGAACCACTTTCAAGGTCATTGAATTTTCTCAATCTGGAGTTTTACTCTTCTCGAGTACTGTTCACTGTGTAAATTCCAGATGAGTGACCTGACTTCAAAAAATCATAACTAATTCTAGAAACATCTAAATTAGGTGGTTCAAATTGATACGTGAAGCTAACTCAATTATATTTCAGGGAAAAATCACTTGTTGACCACTCCTTGACCAAGTTAACATAGGTCAACATTACAACTTTACTGTTCATCAAGCAATTTTCCCCTGAATCCAGTATTTCAGTCCCAACTTTGATAATTTATATATCCATGTGTAGACATCCAAATGAGGCATTCCATATATCAAATCGAAGCTTGGTATGTATACTACTTACCATAAAAATATCATATATTTATTCATCCATTTACTATTTTTAATTATAGATCAAACATCGTTAAGTCACCACGAGTTACTGTTCATAGTGGCAAATTCCAGCACTCAACTTTACATACATATGCATACATCCATCACATATCAGTCAAACATGCCAAACAGTACCTATTATTAAATAATAAGTTGTTATACATCAGGGCATGTACAAAATCCTCATATTTCTATTACATCTTTTCCTGCCTGAAATCCGGCAGCATAACCGCTAAGCTTCATATTTAGAAAGTAATTGATCTTGTACTGATTCAGTAATTCCCGTGAGAACTACCATTCTATGTAAGTACCCAGGAAAGACTGGATGAATCGGCTAGGTCCACTCACTTTTAGCCTCCTTAGACAGTACCTACGTACATAACATGTATCAACTCCTTTCTCTATTACTGTCACTTTGCCATAATTTCGGCAGCATAACGGCATCTCTCCATATTCTTAAATTTCATTTTGACATAACCTCCCTGTAATGGGTTATATATGGGGATGAGATTCGGGGAATCTCGTAGTAATAATCATAACAATATATGTAATGCAGTGTGATAGTGCTTGCTTGTGATTGTGTACAGATAAGTATGCTGCGTGCTTCCATACTCAATAACATATGATCATAGCATTGTAATAGAGCTTCAAGCATAACATATTAGACAACAATCCAACCAAACAATAGCACAACAAATCACAAAGCCATTACATAAAAGCTAGGATTAGTTACTATCTCAAAAGCTTAGCAGAACTCTAGAATCCCTATACTGCTTCCGGCTCCGCCAGGACTTCCTTTCTTTCTTCCTTTCACTTTCTCTCTCTAGAACTCACTTCTCTCTCTTATTCTTTCCTTGAGCCGTGAAGACAATGAAGGGGGGAGGGGGTATTTATAGTTTTCATGGATGACATTTATGTAATTTCCAAGAACTCTGAACTTGTGGCCACCATTTTTCCTGGAATTTCTTATTTTCTTTTCCATTTATGACATCATCACCATGACATCATCCAACGGACACCTCATGGGACACCGAATCTCTCACATAGCAAAAATGAAGGTCCAAGAAGCCTCTAGAGAAATTCCAGTCCAATCCAGTACCGGCCCAGTCCGATTCCTCGAAAACTGGACTGTTTTCTGAATCTAATTTTTCTGAAAATCCATATTATGTCTTCTAACCTTAAATTTAGTATCTGGGTCCTTTATATCATTAACATTTTTATACTGGGTCTAAACTTAATTACAGATCCCTTGCGAAATGACCAACATACCCTTGGTGCCCTTTCTTGCACTATCTTAACCCTAAGGGTAAAATTGTCATTTTATACCTCTCTGTACCCTGTCAGGGCATATACTGACTTTGGTTAACCTCACCTGTGTATGCCTTGGCATTTTAGCCTATCCAGAATGACCAAAATGCCCTCCATTCATCTATTACTCTTTAGTACAACACAGGGGTATTTTTGTAATTTCGCACTTTTTCAGGTTTCCACCGAACACTGACCCATCTATCAGTCCAAAGGTCTTACTGGGCCTTTGATGGCTCCATTCTTGGGCCTCCTAGGGTCCATTACCTTTATGTCATGTATCACGAGGAATCTTCCCCGGCAATGTTCATCGGGTATTTTTGCCGTTATACACCGTATATACACATCTCCGGACACCGGCTTCTTTTATCAGATACACTGGCCTACTGTGTCTAGGCATCCCTTTGGGTCATAACAGGCATCTGACTGATGTCATCTGACCTCATTCAGTCTCAGTTCAAATACCGATAAATCTCCCTATCGGATACCCGGAGGCCACACACTCCCGTCTAAATTTACTAATTTGTGAATAACTTTTTCTACAGACCTCCTATTGGTATCCTGTCAATTTCCTGACATCCGCCTCAACAGGACGCATCATCCTGTAATTTCTAACTTATATCTGAGATCTAGGATATCCGGTAGGTATTTTTTATACTTTTAGACTATCAGATCAATTTTGGCTATCTGGAGTCTTGAGAAAATTCCTGTATTAAGCTGGATTACCCAACATCACTTTCTCTATCTACTGGTGAAATATGGGGCTGATCTGAATACGATCACTATTTTTGCCTATTTCCGGTCCAGGTTTTCATAATTACACTTTGGCCCAAAAACTTGTCTTCTTTTCAATTAAGTCCCTTTATTTGGCTAAAATTACACTTAAAGACCCCACATTTTTGTCTACTTTTCCTTTTCAGCCTTAAGCTTTTCATAATTGCATTTAAGTCCTTACATTTTCTTTCTTTTTCAATTTAACCCCTTTCTTTACTTAAATGGCCATATCTTTTTCCTGAAAAATAACTCATATTTTATTCAATCTGTACATACAAATCAGTAGAGAAAATTAGGGATATTACAACACTTACCATTGCTGCTGGCGTAGTCTGAATCCTAACAAATTCTTCCCAAGCAGCTTCGTCAATGAATTGATACTTTCTGCATGGAGAAGGTTGAGGATGGCCATTTTTGTCCCGTCCATGCACATACTGACGAGCTAGTTGTGTCTTGAATGCCCTCCAACGCTCAGCGTAATAAGACAACGTCTTCTTCTTCAAGACTTCATTGTTGGGAACATCATAAGTGAGCTGCAATGATTGCCATTGAAAGTAGAGTAATCAACAAACAGTTGTGTATTTGGTATTGCTCTGCATACAATATAAGATAAATAGTTCCTATACCCGGATAGTGTCCCAAATTTGATTCTTCACGCGATCATCAACAGCATACCAAATCAAATAGGAGATGCTAGGCTTGTTGTGTGCTAGGAGGCTGACATAACTTACGTACTTGGTCCTATGTTCACCAGTTGGGTTCCAATTTCTGTCAAACTTAATCCGAAGCAGTTTCCCCTCTTTCCTATCCTTCGTAATGTCTTTCAAACGCGTCGCACTTCTGCCCTTCCTTTACGTAGTGCCGCTTGGAGCATCGCTAGCCTCATTATGAGTAACTCTATCCCCCATATTCCTATATATGCAATAACAAAATCAAACATTGTAAACAGACTTAACCCTTTTTCCTTCAACCCGTCAGAGTACATAAACTTGAACTTTATCAGTTATGAATGGAAAGATGTGCAAGCATTTATCAGGAAAAATAGAAAACCTAGATTAAACGAACATAAAAATGGCGAAGCACATACACAGGAAAAATAAGTGCAGAGAACACGAACACGGCAAAGCAGAACGAGAGCGAAAATAGAGAAGAACGACTGAGCACGGAGAAGCCACACGAAAACCAGAGCACGCCGAGCGGAGATATGAAAGAGTACGTGAGAATAATGAGATGATAGTCGCGCTAAGGGGCGGGCTTAAAAAATGTATATAACCATTTTACACCGTATAAAAATTTTTCTAACCTGGACAAAAACATAACCGATGTAAAATGTTATTTTACGACATTTTTTTTTAATATAAGAAGACTTTTTACACTGGATAAAGTATAAAAACTGGTGTAAGAAATATTATACTTCACACTGGCTAAAATATAACACCGGATAAAGATACAACCAGTGTAAAATCAAACTATAATTTATTAACGAAAATGACAGTAGTAGACTTTTTACACCGAATAGAACTTAAGACTGGTTTTAATTTTGTAGTTATTTTTTTAAACTCCATCATCATATATATCACCCCATCCCTTCACGTTACAACATTCTTACCAGAACAAGAATCTGTCTGTGTTATTATTACATCAAAAACATATATGCAATCATAATAAGAAACTTAATATTGCATGTTTAGACTACATCAAAAACACGAAACACATACAAATCAATCAGAATCCACTTCTTCTTCATTTAATTTTGGTAAACCAACTGAAAAAGAAGGGATCTCACAAATAGAATCATCATTGTCAACAACCCTTTTTCCTTGGAGCGCGACAGACCATCTTTCATTTTGAGGATCAATGATATAGAACACTTGCTTTGCTTGGTCTGCCATAATGAAAGGCTCATCCCCAAAACTTGTATTATTCAAATCAACCAGTGTAAATCCTAACCGATCGACCATAACACCGTTGTTTACATCAGCCCACCTGCATTTGAACATGAGAACTGTGAATTTGGAGTAGTTCACCTTCCAAATCTCTTCAACAATGCCATAATAAGGGATGACTGCTAATTTAGGATTGTTATCTTTTGAACTAGAGAAATGCATAGCTTCAGCCACTAACATAACACCACTATTTTGCACGCTACTTCTATCATCTAGGGACTTCGTATAAAAGGAATACCCATTGATATCAAATGAATTCCAAAATATCACACTAAGTTCAGGACCACATGCCAACCATCTAATTGTATCAGAAATACAATCCTCATTTTCAACCTCCAGTTTGAACCAATATGCAAAAGATTTGTTATGTTCTCTAATCAGCCTTTGCTCTGTTATCCTATTATTTTTTTTCCAGACAAGGTCTTTATGAACAGCAATATAGTCTTGAACTTTATCAATGTTATTCAAGATGTGTAAGTGTAGTTGCTGTAATTCATTATGATCAATACTCATCAATGATACTTCGCATTGACCTGCCTGTTTGGCACGGGGTTTATGGAGACCAGTAAGTCTTACTGTAGATAGGTATTGTTGACAAAAATCCATAGCTTCTTCAGCAACATATTTTTGATCAATGGATGCTTCACGCCGATTTGGATTCTTCATATACCCTTTAAGGATTTTCATGTATCTTTCAAATGGGTACATCCATCGTAAGTATACAGGGCCACATAGTTTTATCTCTTAAATTAGATGAACGATGAGGTATACCATGATGTCAAAAATGGCAGGAAGAAACTATTTTTCAAGCTGGCACAAAATAACATAACCCTCATCCTCCAATTCCTCCAACTTTTTAGTCTCAAAGACTTTGCCACATATAGCATTAAATAAGAAGCAAAGTCGGGTTACAATGTGTCTCAAATCATCTTGAAGGATTCCTCGAACAGCCACTGGGATTAATTGTTGCATCAATACATGACAATCATGAGACTTTTGGCCTACTACTTTCAAATCTTTCATCGACACAACTCTCTTAAGATTAGATGAGTACCTAAAGGGAACTTTGATTCCTTGCAAACACTAACAAATACTTCTTCTCTCAGCCTTGGACAAAATGTTAATCTCTTCAACATAATAGCTCCCCTCACCATCTGGCCTCGGATGTAAATCCTCTCATATTCCCATTTCTTTCAAATCCAATCTTGCCTTCAAACTATCTTTGGAACTACCATGTGTGTTGAGAAGTGTTCCAACAATGCTGTCACACACATTTTTCTCCACATGCATCACATCAATACAGTGCCTTACATGAAGATGTCGCCAATATGGAAGCTCAAAGAAGACAGATCTTTTTTTCCATACATTTTTCTCACTTTTCTTGGTAATCTTACCGAAAGTGACATTGATGTCTTTCACCTTTTCATAAACTTGTTCGCCAGTCAATGGCTTTAGAGCATTTTCAAATTCTTGGCCGCCAAAAAATTTCTTTTTTAGTCGATGGTATGGGTGGGCTTGTCTTAGAAATCTCCTATAACATAGGTAGACTGTCTTTCTTCCATGACGAAGTTGATAGTAGCAAGACCCTTCCTCATAAATCGGACATGCTTTATGGCTCTTAACACTATACCCTGACAAATTTTCGTATGTAGAAAAGTCATTAATTGTACAAAAAATCATGGCCCGCATATTGAAGACCTCCTTCTTAACCGCATCAAAAACATCCACACCTTCCCATAGCTTCTTCAAATCTTCGATCAAGGGTGTTAGGTAAACGTCTATGTCATTTCCCGGTTATTTTGGTCCTGAGATCAGTATAGACAATATTACATACTTTCGTTTCATACAAAACAAGGGAGATAGGTTGTAAATCACCAGAAGGACGGGCCATGAACTATGTATACTACTAAGGCTACTATAAGGGTTCATGTCATCCGTCTAAGTCCAAGACTTAGGTTTCGTGGTTCATTGCCAAACTCAGGAAATAAATCATCCATCTTCTTCCATTTCAAAGAGTCATCTAGATGACGAATCTTTCCATCATTAATCCTTTCATTCGCATGCCATAACATTTTCTTTGCATCATATTCATTAGAAAAATGTCGCTTAAACCTTGGTACAATTGGAAGATACCATAACACCTTGGCAAGAGAGTTGTTTGATCTGTACCTTGGTGTCTTACATATTGGACACTTCTCCTCATCTTCAAACTCTTTTCTATACAATATGCAATCATTTGGGCATGCATGAATATCTCTATACTGCATGCCTAAAGAACCTATTATTTTCTTCGCATCATAGTAGCGTTTAGGTAACGTATTTTCTTCAGGAAACATGCCCTGTAACAACTCAAGCAGTTCTGAAAAACCACTGTCACTATACCCATGCTGAGCTTTCATACTTACCAATCTCAACACCGCATTCAACAGGTTGTATTTTCTGTACCCTAGGTATAGAGGGTTTTCTACATCATTGCATATATTACCATATACATGTGACTGCATAAAAGCATCTTCTCCAACATCACAAATCATGTCCTCTATTCGATCATGAGTATCCATGTCATCATCAAAGGTCTGTTCCACCTGTTCACATGCCATACCCATACCGTATAACTCTTGCAAAACCCCTCACAAATTAGATGAGTGTAAATATCAGCAGGACTTTATTTCCTTTCATTCAAACAATACACACAAGGATAATAAAACCTTCCATTGTCATCATCACTATTCCGTTTAGTAAAATCTAAAAACTCCTTCACCCCCTCAGCATACTCAACACTTGTTCGTTTAGCATTTATCCAACTACGATCCATATTTGTGGAACACTAAGAAACTAGAAAAATAGAAAACAAGAAACCATTACGTTGCAGCTAATGCATGGAGAGAATAAATTTTCAGTTCTCGAGAGGAATTCAAAATAAAACTCACCGTCTGTGAAGCGCTGAGAAGACTTAACACGCAAACCAGGGAAAATGAGAGATGGAAGGCACGAGAAATATACCAAATAAAAGAGTATTTGGTAAAAAAAATTTATTTGGTAAGAAAATATACACCGGACAAAATGTTACACCAACATAGATAGGCGACAGATGTAGAGAGTATATTTTACACCGGCCACTATATATAAGCCGGTGTAAAATATTCCTCTATTTTTTTATAAGTGAATGAACACGATGTCATCAATTTTTACATAAAAAATATATATATCAGAATATATAAAAGTTGCAATCTTTCACTACTCATCATACTCAGAGTTTTGGGAGTCATCAGATTGGATGAGATCAACAGGATTAAAGAAGCTATCACGGGGTTGATGGCGGTGATAACTGTCGTTTCTATTATCAAACAAAACTAAGCTAACCAATAGTAAGTGGAGGCTAACCTAGGTGGTATCACAAGGAGCTACTGAATGTTAGAGTTCCTAATCAATCAATTGAGCTGCAAATTAACAAGTTAACAGATGAGTTTGGTGATGATTTGTTTGTACTAAAGACTGAATATAAAGTCTATGCTATTGCCTCTGATTTTAAGTGTTTATATTGATGAGATGAATGAATGATAACAAGTGTGCTCCCTTGGAGGTTGCCTTACCTTCATTATCCACAGAATATCAAGAGTTAATCAATTGAACTAGAATAGGTTAGCTAACAACTCGCTAGCTAAATCTCAATTAACGCTACAACTTGCAGAAATCAATAGAGAATAGGAATCGTTCAACTTAGAGATAATAGAATATGAATATTAATCAAAGGTTCATTAATGTAGGAAAAAGGAATCTAACTCAGTTCCCTAGTGCCTTGTCATCTATTACTCTAATTGAATCAATAAACTAGAAGTAAATACATCAACTAGATATAGTTAAATCTAACTTAAAGACTCAATAACTCCATGTTAAGCTTTAAAGACTCTGGTTGGCGTCATCTCCAAGGAAGTACAGCAACTCAGTGTAATATACCAAATTTCTGTACTGATTTGTATGTACAGATTGAATAAAATATATGTGAGATTTTTAAGGAAAAGATGTGGCCATTTATGTAAAGAAAGGGATTAAATTGAAAAGAAAGAAAATACAAGGACTTAAGTGAAATTATGGAAAGTTTAAGACTAAAAGTAAAGGTAGACAAAAATGTGGGGTCTTTAAGTGTAATTTTAAAAAGTTAAGGACATAAAGGTGAATTATGGTAAATAAAGGGGCAAAAGTGTAATTATGGGAAATTTGAACCAAAAATAGGCCAAAAATGACCGCGTTCTGATCGGACCCAAATTTTTCCAGTAGATAGAGAAAATTATTCCGGGTTGTTTGATGCAGCATAAAATTTTAATTTGAGGTCACGGAAAATTGATATAAATTTTTGAAGTTAGATAAAATTATTACAGTATTTTTCGGATCTCAGAATCAGATGAGGTTTTCCAGTAATTCCTATAATTAATATAAGAATTTATAAAATTGACAGGATCAAAAAAGGAATCCTGTAGGATTTTTAATGGAATTTATTGTGTAATAAAATACCCGAGGAATATCGCCAGGAGAATTTTCTAGGGATTCGTGCCATAAAGGTATTGAACCCTAAAAGGCCCAAGAATGGTGTCATTAAGGCCCAATAAAATACTTGGCCTTCAATTTTCCCAAAATTTTTCTATAAATACCCCCCACATTTCTGCACAAACCGTGACCAAGAAACCTTGGGGAATCTCTTGCAAAATTTTCTCTCAAGCTTGGAGGAAGTAAGGATCTTGAAGAAACTAGTAAGGTAAGTTGACTCCTTGCTTCTACACTTTGTTCTCATGGTTTGTTCTTGAGTTTAAATGGTTTTTAAGTCTTGAATCTTGGAGAAATGCTACTGGAATTTCTGTGGATATGTGATAGGAACATGAGTTTTATGTTCTAGATAGTTTACACAAGCTTAAACAAGATTGAATCACATGATAATGGCTTAGGAATCCATGTGTGCTTGTGAATCCAAGAGGGTGTTCTATTCTGTACAGTATGAGTTCACTGTTCATATGTTGGATTTTCATGGTTTTGGTGCTTCCAATGGGTTTAGAATGGAAAATTGTGTGGGGTTATAGTAGGAAAACAAGTATTGGAATCATTAGAATCAAAATGAGAATTTTTGGAAAAGCTAGAGCTATCTTTCGGTTTCTGTACAGAACATGGGGAAGCAATTGAATTCTGAAATTTTTGATTACATATTTGGATTCTACATGAAAATTTATGTGGAAATGAACCATGAGAGTTTAGTTTAGAAAGATGTAAACATATGTTAGAAAGTAGAGAAAGAAAGGGACTTAATGAAACCTAGACTTGGAATTTAATTGGAATGAAGTTATAATTTGGCAATTGTCTTGTTATGTCTAGGTTTTAACATTTGTGGGAAGGAAAGAACAATTCAAGAAGGAAAGAACAAGGACTCATAAGAGGTAGCAAGAATACTTTACTATAAACTTATGTTATGTTGTGATTGATATGCTTACTTGTTATGCATGAAGTTTGGTTGAGCTTAGTATGTTATGTGATGATGTTTATGATGATGATGAGCTATGAATATTTGCAACTCCTTGCAACCTATGTCATGACAATATGCATGTTAGAGTTTGCTTATGTATGATCATGAATTAGCTCCCATTGCATGATAACATGTTAGGCATTTAATCAAGCATGCATAACCTTATAGTTTGTATTACTTGCTATTGAGATTTCCATGAAATCTCATTCCTCCCATATCAATAAACATTGCTCTAGGTCTGGAACTTCATAAGGAGGAAGGTAAATGGGAATGAACAATGTGTATATTGTAACATCCCGATTTTTGGTCTAGGAGAAATGGGAAGTAGTCTGATATGGGCAGGCTGCTAAACCCGTAGTCCCAGGGTAGTAATCTGATATGGGCGGATCACTTACCTGTATTTTGTAGGAATCCGAGGGATGAGCTAAGTCCTTCAGGATTTAAAGATGAGTTAAGTCTTTAACCTACAGAATCGGGACAGTTCACCTAGGTTCAAAATGAGGAACGTGAGGAATATCCCTTTGAGCAGAAGTCCCCGAAACATACAGAGGGGTTTTAGGAACTAAGCTGCAAATAAATAAAAGTCCAGGGACTGATATGTAAATAGTGAAAGTCCCTAGAGATATGATGGCCATTTATGCAAAGAAAGGGATTAAATTGCAAAAGAAAGAAAATGAAGGGGCTTAAGTGTAATTATGGAAAGTATAAAGCCAAAAAAGAAAAGTAGAGAAAAAGGTGGGGTCCTTAAGTGTAATTTTAGCCAAATAGAAAGGGACTTAATTGAAAAGAAGAAAAGTTCCTTGGGGCTAAAGTGTAATTAAAGAAAGTCAGGCCGGAAGTGGTTTGGATTATCCGGAAGCATTTCAGTCCCAGATTTCACCGGTAGAGAGAGCAAGTGACGCTCAGTAATCTTTGAAGACTCCAGATAGCCAGAAATGGACTGATCGTCCAAAAGTTATAAAAATTCATACCGGATATCCTAGATTTCAGATCTAGGTGAGAAAATACAGGATGATGCGTCCTTATGGGGCGGATGTCAGGAAACTGACAGAATACTGATAGGAGGCCTGTAGAAAAAGTTATTCACAAATAAGAAAATCCAGACGGAAGTGTGAGGCCTCCGGGTATCCGATAGGGAAATTTATCGATATTTTTAAAGGGGCTGAATGCGATCGGATGACTTCAGTCAGATGACTGTTATAACCCACAGGGATGCCTGAACACAGTAGGACATTGTATCTAGGAAAAGGAGCCGGTGTCCGAAAAGGTGTATAATCGATAAATAATAATTAAAATATTCGGTGAACTCGGGCAGAGGAAGATTCCTCGTAATGCGTTCCATACAAGTAATGGACAAAGGAAACCCAAAAATGGCGCCATTAGAGGCCCAATAAGACTCTTGGACTGATAGGTGGGCCAGTGTCCAGCAGAACCCCGAAAAAGTGCGAAATTACGAAAATGCCCCTGTGTTGTACAAAAAGGGCAGCAGATGAATGGAGGGCATTCTGGTCATTCTGGATAGGCCTAGAGGCTAAGACATATCTAAATAAGGTTGGCTAGAGCCAGTATATGCTTTGACCAGGTTCAGAAAGGTGTGAAATGACGATTTTGCCCTTATGGTTAAAATAGGACAAGATAGGGCACCAAGGGCATTTGGGTCATTTCGCAGGGGATCTGTAACTGAGTCTGGACCCAGTATTAAAAATTTAATGATATAAATGGTCTAGATACTAAATGTGAGTCCAGTAGACATAAAAAGAATTTTCAGAAAAATCAGATTCAGAAAACAGCACGTTTTTCGAGGAGACAGACCGGGCCGTACCGGATTGGACCGGAAAGCTTCCAGAAGGCTCTAGCTCTCTCTCAATTTCGCCATGTGAAGAATGTGGGAGGTGAGGTGTCCCATGAGTTGTCATTGAGTGATATCATGCATGATGCAGTAAAAGGAATAAAGAAAAATAGGAAATTCAGGAAAAACCAGGACCGCATGATCATAAGTCTTCAAAATTACAAGATTGCCATTGCTCAACACTATAAATACCCCCCTCGCTCCTCATTTTGGCACAAGCAAGAAAGAGAGGAAGAAAGAAGTTCTTGAGAGAGAAAGTGAGAGAAAGAAAGAAGTAAGGAAGTTCTGGTGAAGTTGGAAGTAGTAGAGAAGTTCTGAAGCTCTGCTTTTGAGGTAGTAACTAATCCTAGCTCTTATGTAATGTCTTTGTGATTTGTTGTTCTATTGTTTGGTTGGATTGTTGTCTTATATGTTATGCTTGAAGCTCTATTACAATGCTATGATCATATGTTATTGAATATGGAAGCACACAGCATACTTATCTGTACACAATCACAAGCAAGCACTGTCACTCTGCATTACATATATTGTTATGATTATTACTACTGAGATTCCCCCGAATCTCATTCCCATATATAACATTACAGGGGAGGTTCTGTCAAAATAAAATCTGGAAATTATAAGAGATGCCGTTAGGCTGCCGAAATTCTGGCAACGAAGAAGGAACAAAGAGAGGAACTGATACGTACTGTGTACGTAGGTGCTGTCTAAGGAGGCTGGAAGTGAGTGGACCTAGCCGGTTCATCCAGTCTTTCCTGGGTACTACGTAGAATGGTAGTTCCTACGGGAATTACCGAATCGGTACAAGATCGGTTACTTTCTACAGAAGGAATGTAGCGGTTGTGCTGCCGGATTTTAGGCAGGGAAAGATGTAATAGAAATATGAGAATTTGATGTATGACATTTTATTATTTAATAATAAATATTGTTTGGCATGTTCAATTTGTGAATGATGAATTAAAAGAGAAATTCGCAGGTCCTGAGGTAGCAGTGTTTTGACCTCAGTTTGACCTAGTAAACGAAGGAGTTTGGGTATGAAATTTGGCAGGCCAGTCGTACACATCTGGGGCATTATGTGGATAGGTAATAAGCCTCATTTGGATGTGCATAACGAGATAAATTAATTTTCAAATTAAAGGTCCAGAATAAGGAACTTAAGAGTAAAATTTTGAATTTTTGGGCTTAAGTTAAGATATAATCAAGCTAATATTGCTTCCGCGAGTGTACTCTGAGGAGTCTAAGGAAGGATGTTTCATATATGACTTGAAAAGCATGCCTTCAACTTAGATGATGATGTATGGGAATGTATAATGTATGCATGCACTGGATCTGATGAGAGGAAGACTACTTCCAGCGATAGTTTAATCAACTTATCCAACGAGTATTCACGAGAAATTTGGCATGAACATAGCTAAGATCCAGATCTTTAATTGGACACCAAGAATGCCTAATTTGGTTAAGTTTTCAAATTGTTATGATTTTTCAAAGTTGGACTTAAACTCTGGATCAAGATAAAACAAGACATGCGATACAGTGAGATTCCTACGCGGTTTTCATATAGTAAATGAATGAGTTTTTCCATAATATTTGGTGATCTTAAAGTGAACATTCTTAGATTTAAATCCATGGGTAGTTCGACTCAATTGGATAAGTATACAAGGAGAAATTAAATTTTAAAGATAGGGTAAAGAAACTGGAACTTCCAGTTTTACCAAATGAACAGTAATTTTCAATGATTAAACTGATTTGATCTGGACAATGAAACCTTATTTTCATATTTTTCTATCAAATTTAAATGAAATAGATTTCATTAGAAATTGGAACCACCTCAATATGATTTTTCTAGATTTAATTATGAATTTCAAAAGCTCAAGCTATAATCGGGAATTACTAAGTAAGCAGTAACGATGAACAGTACCCGTAAGCCTAACTTTTGAAAATCCTTGTTTTTAAGGTTAAGAGGTATTCCAATAATCTAAGAAACTTCCAATTGAGTATAGGTAAGGTTAAGGTTTAAGGTCAAGATTTAAGGTTAAAGTTTGAGGATATTTACTAGAAAATACTGTTGGCAGAATATAGAAAGTACTGTGTACGTAGGTGCTATCTAAGGAGGCTGAAAGTGAGTAGACCTAGCCGATTCATCCAGTCTTTCCTGGGTACTTACGTAGAATGGTAGTTCTCATGGGAATTACTGAATCAGTACAGTTATTTTCTGCCAGGATTTTTGGAAGGAGAGAATTAATAAAGTAAAGATTGCTTAAGTAAGGGTACTCTGAAGGGTCTAAGGAAGGATGTTTCACTCAGCCTTGCATTGCTATCTGAACTCTAGCAGCAAATATCGGAACAGCAGCAGTAGTCATATGGAAATAGAAGGAGAAAATGTAGATGATGAACTACAGAACTTTCCTCTAGTTCTATTGACTAGAACAGAGCAAAGTTGCAGAAGAGAAATAAAGATGGAGAGAGAGAAGATGGTGTGTGCGTGAAACTGGAATCTGGATGCAAATTGAATGGAATGATGTGTGCCAATGGTATATCAGAATTGTATGTCAGAATGTATGGGAATGTATCGGATGTATGGATGATGTGCGTATGATGTGATATATAGGAGAAATCTGAAATGCATGAGTGAGTCAATGGAGCTGTCCAGATACCCTCCATCTCTAGCTGAAGCACATGATCTGGTATTCTGTTTATGCTTCCCACTTGCTGTTGGCAACTTGCTCGTTCTGTTCAGATGGAAAATGCTGATATGTGAATAGTGCGAGTGTGAACAGTGCCAGATGTGTAGAGTTCAATTCTGTTACAGTACATGTTTGATCTCCCACTTGTAATTTATTAACAGATCTGGATCCAGCACATGTTCAACCCGTTGTTGCAAATGTGCTGGATATCCCACTTGCTTCAGTTCCTTAATTCTTGGATTTAGCCCATGTGCTATCAGCTCCTCAAGTCCAGCTGTCATTCTCCCTCCATTCCTTTGCTGGTTGATCCTGTATCGAAGTCTGGTCGCGACTGTATGTAAATCAGGTCGCGACTAATATTTATAGAGAACGCTTCTTCTTTGCTGATTAAGTTTGGTCGCAATGTGAAGTTCATAAAGTCACGACTGAACTCCACAGGGACGCTCTACTTTGCTGACTGATTGCTGTGTTAACCTGAAATGGACATTTAATAGATTATTTATCCAATTAAGCACAAAAATCACATCATTTAATTCTCACTTGTTCAATTTCATATTTTTAACTAATTTGCTCAACATAGTATCAAATGTGGATAAAATCAATAATAAACTCTCTTTTAACATATTAAAAATCAATACAAATATGAGTTTATCAACTCCCCCACACTTAGCTTTTGCACTTCGAGCAAAATTATGGAGCAAAACTGACTTTCAAACACACATGTTCAACAAAGTTGGCAAAATAGATTAAGTACTTGCACCCATCAATCTTCCCTTCAATTGGCAACAATCCAAACTAATCTCATAGTAATCAAAGATCAAACTCATGCAATTAAATCATAGTAAGAAACTAGGTTGAGTTTCCCTCACAAGGTATAGTGTTTCACTCCCTCTCTTATTAAGGTAATTTCACTCAACCATCTAGCTTAGGCTTCCCATAGGCTTGTAACCATCCTACATCTCCACCACTCAATGCCATAAGGACTATGAATCAAAGGGTCTTTATTAGGGTTGTAATGTTGGAAAGGCTAGATGATGAAATGGAAATATATGTCAATGATTAATGAAATAATGTACATAATCAAAGTGTCAATCATGCAGCTGCTAGTCATAACTAATTCTTTCATGCTAGATGAATAGCACTTTTTGCATCTGGTTTCTTTTTTTTCTTTGTACTTTTCATTTTCTTTTCTTTGTATATTTTTTTTATTTTCTTGAACCAGATAGCAAATATATTAAAGTTCAGAAATCAACAAGTAGTGCAACTTCATCAGTTATTTCACAATCCAAGATTTACTGTAGCAGCAACTATCCTGTACAATATTCATTAATCAAGGATGGAATTTTTAAAGAAAAATGAAGGTCTCAAAGGGGTAAAGCAAAGGATTTAATATTTATATAGTTTATGTTTGGTCAAGAGGGTTTTGAAAGAAATGCCCTTATCATTTTCACAATTCCATGGAGCTAATGTGGTTTTGAATCAAGGATTGAGACAAGTTCTGGAAAGTTACCAAACTAGATGGTGTCACACAATGTAAAGGGGTATATGTTGAAGGCTCAAAATGCTTCCATGTGGCTTACTCATCCTAATCAGCTCACATGACTAGATTGCATGAATTTTAAACAAAATACATGAGATTAATCATTCATGATGCACATTTTCCAGTAGTGAATTAATGAAACAAGCAACTAATACTTCATCTAACTTGCCAATGTTCAAGATTATATGTTCAAGTTCAATTTAGAATCCATGACAGTAAATTCCGAAGACCAAACAACAACTAGAACGAAATAGAAGGATTTTTTAGCAACAGATACATTTTAGTCGCAACAAAAAGGTCATAAGGTTGCGACTGTTTTACACAGAGAAGAGATTTTCAGAAAATAGAGAATATTGGTCACGACATAAATTGACATTGGTCGCGACTCAGAATCACCGAGAGTAACCTTGTTAAACACACATTTCCTAGTCGCGACCAAATGACAACCTAGTCATGACGGATATTCATAGAGAGCTATAGTCGCGACAAAGATAAGCACAGACCACGACTAAATATCACAGATGGGTAAACATTAGAAAAATTTGAACTTTTGGTCGCAACAAAAATAATCAATGGTCGCGACTAATATTCACAGAGAAGAAATTTTTGATAATTTGAACACATTAGTCGCGACATAAAATGTATGAGGTTGCGACCAAAATACAAAATCACAGCAAATATCTAATTTTTATTCACCTATCAAGTTCCTCCTCCCCTACACTTAAATTCTACATTTTCCACAATGTGAAGAAGTAATGAACATATGCAAAGGCAGCAGAAATGATCATGACAACACTAAACCAAAATCTTTGATTTATTCATGGAATATTTATCTACCCTACTGACTAGGTCTCCTCCCCCACACTTAATCAACAATTATAGCTCAAGTATATAATAAAGCTGATCAAAGCAAACTATTGTAAGTGGGGAAACAAGGAAAGAGATAACCTGACTGTTATGGGGGCTTGAAATTCTCCTTGTCATTCTACTCTGTATCTTCATGTTCCTTTTTATTCTGAATTATGCTGGATTCCTGACTTGCAGTGCTGAGACTAGTTGTTGCTTCCTGCATCACAGGTGGTTGTGTAGATTCCTTTAATACAGTTTGCTCATTATGCTGCAGCATATCATTCTCCTTGCTGCTCTCTGATCTGTTCTGCTGCTCAATTCATTTAATGTTCTTCCTGTCATCATCATTGGCATCTGCTTCCCTCACTATTCTTCCACTTCTCAAGCTCACAGCATTTACAGACTTTAGGTTAACAACTGTGTTAGAAGGTAAGTTGCCTCCCATTCTGGCCTAAACATCATTTACTGAATTGGCTAGCTGTGATACATAGACATTCATATTTTCAGATTTTGTTTCCCACTGCTCTATCTTGTTTTCCAAAGTAGTAAACTTAGATTCTACCATTGCTAAGTTGTTATCCACTGTGGACCTCAAATCCTTGAAGTTAGAGCTGAAGTGTATGTTCATGGAATTTATATTTGAGTTCATCACATTGATGCTCTTGAGTATCTCAGAAATTCCATTATCTTTTGCAGCATTAGACACTTCAATGGCTCTAGAGGATTCAGTCATTTGCTTGTCATTGTTGAATTTGTTTTGACCAACAGCTCCATTTCTATCTCTCCATTTGAAATTAGGATGGTCTCTCCATCCTTCATTGTATGTGTTGGAATATAGATTCCTTTGTGGATACTGGTTGGGTCTGCCTTGATAAATAGCCGATAGATCCCCATGATGTGAAGGATAATTTGCACTGATATGCATTGGAGAAGAACAAAATTGATAACTAGGAGCAACTAGAGCTTGAGAGTATGGGCTTTGAATGTGTGAATTGCCCAGTTGAGCAGCTAAGTTGTTGATTTGTGCACTCATAGCAGCAATTTGAGAAGTCAGATTATTAGGATCTTGAGAAAAACTTGCAGAAACTTCATGCACTTGTCTAGCATCTAATCCTCCATACTGTTGGTCATTGTTTGCTATCTTCTCAGTCAAATTCCATGCTTTATCAGGTGTCAAATCATCAATGAAACCTCCAGCAGCTGTATCCAAATTCTTTCTGCATGCATAGCGTAGTCCTGAATAAAAGTACTGCACCAAATGTTCTATTGGAATCTGATAAAATGGACATCTGGCCAACAACTCTTGAAATCCGCCCTAAAACTCATAGAAAGACTCTTCAGCATATTGTTTTGCAGCAAAGATCTCCTTTCTCATGGTAGCACTCATTGATGAAGGAAAATATCTCTCCAAGAAGGCACTTCTTAAGTTGTTCCAGGATTGTAGAGCTTGAGGTGCATGATGTGGCAGCATATAGAACTATTCTTTTGCCTTTCCTTCCAGTGTGAAATGAAAGACTTGTGTCTGTACAGCATCCATGTCAGCACCTACAGGCTTCATAGTTGAGCAAACCCACTGCATAGTATGTAAATACTTGAAAGGATCCTCACCTGCCAATCCATAAAACTTTGGTAAGTTACTCAGCAAAGGACCTTTCAACTCAAAGTTCACATCTAAAGCAAGACAAGTGTGAAAAGGATCATAGTTTGCATTAGAAGAAGTGAGATCTCTTATACTCCTACGAGGCCTTCTATTGTTCATGTTATTTTCTGCATACTGCTCATGTTGATTATTCTGAGTATGAGTATGAGCTTCACCTACATTAACATGCTCCATGACAAGATGATTATCTAATATATCATAAGATGCAGGTTCAGTATCAGCAGTAACATATGCAATACTAGCTTGATTTTTAGCTTTCTTTATTTGCCTAAGTGTCCTATTAATTTCTCTATCCAATGGAAAGAATTCAGAGCTCTTGTTCATACAATTCACACTCAACATTGATGCAGAAGATCAGATTTATCAGTAATGCAGCAAATTCAGCAAATGAAATCAGTTAGTCGCAGTTAGTAATATAATGTTGCGACAAAACGGACTATAGGTCACGACTCAAAATCATAGAGAGCAAATATCGTGACAAAAATGAACCACAAGTCGCGGCTGTCAGTCACAGAGAGCAAAATTTTCTAATATGGATTTTTCGTCGCAACTAAATGTTACTTTGGTTACGACTAAAAATCACAGAGAGCAAATGCTTGAAGTCAGAAATTTCTGGTTGCTACCAAAATACACTTTGGTCGCGACTAAAAATCACAAAGAGTTTTAGTCGTGACTAAGTATCAATCTGGCTGCGACTAGAAATTACAGAGAGCAAATGTTTGAAATAATAGATTTATGGTTGCAACCAAAATGCACTAAGGTTGCGACTAAATATCACAGAGAGGTTTAGTCGTGACTAAGTGTCAATTTGTTTGTGACTACAAATCACAGAGATAAAAATTTGAAGAAAATATTTTTGGTTGCGACCAATCAGATCTCAAGTCGTGACTAAAAATGACAGATAGTAAATCTGAGTTGAAAACTGATTTCAGGTTGCGACCAAATGTGTATCTGATCGTGACTAGATATAACAGAGCACTTTGGTCACAACTAAATAGCCAATTGGTCGCGACTTTCAAGATATAAGACACAAAAATTGCAGCAAAACTAAAACAACTACTTACTCTTTATGTTTATGGGCCCAGGAGATTGTTTAGGAAACCTTAACAAGTAAGGCTCCCCGACAACAGTGCCATTTTGATAACTGTCGTTTCTATTATCAAACAAAACTAAGGTAACCAATAGTAAGTGGAGGCTAACCTAGGTCAGATCACAAGGAGCTACTGAATGTTATAGTTCGGCTAACTTCTGAGCGAAAATCTCTAAAATTTACTTTCAGTCTGACAACTTTCCAATTCAGTTCTTCCATGGAGTCCTCTAGCCCATTGAAGCGTAGTATGAGTTCCTCAAGGCGCTCCATCAGAGTCACAACTAGGGGAGGAGGAGAAGGAATAGAAGGATGAGGATTAGGATATTTGTCTTCACAGTCATCTCTGTTTCTTTTGTGTGGCAGAGAAGGAGGCGTGTGTGAGAAAGAGGCCATTGGAGGAGTCAGATAGATGAAAAGAAAAGAAAATAGAGATAAAGTGATGAGACAAAATGTACAGATCAATCATAGGAATGGTATACATATATATATGGTTCATGATCAATAAGAATATAGAAGAATGCAATTGGCCTTCTATCATAATGACTACAAATGTTGGGAACCGAAGAAGTGAAATGAATGATATGAAGAATAAAGAAAGCAGGAAAGCATAGACAGGAAACTAAAATGGCAGATAGGACTCCATCATCTGCACCGGGTGTTTATATTTTAAATCGGTTACTTTTAAAAACGGTGTAAAATTTAATTTTTTTTAAACCGCGTCTCCTCAGTGACCGGTTTAAAAGTAGGTTTTAGATGTATAGAATATTTTGAAAAATAAACGGATCATCAACAACGTATGCAGAACAAGAAACTTGTTAAACTTCATTCATTCAAATAAAACTTTACTAACTAACTTTACATCTTCAAATCTATATAAATACAATATCATCATCTCCTCATTCTTTTCATTACATCAAAAAGGAGGTGGGGAATAGAGAAAGATAGGTGATCCCATTTTCACTCATCATCATCTTCTGAGTCATTGTTTTGGGAGTCGGAATTGGGATCAACATCAGGATGAAAGAAACTATCATCCTGTTGATAGCGACGAACTTCATAACGGAAGGCTCTGAAACGTTCATTCATCCTCTCAACTTTCAGACTCAGTTCTTCCATTGAGCGCTCCAGGGTATTGAAGCTCAGGATGAGTTCCTCCAGGCACTCCACCAGTTTTTGAAGCAGGGGAGGAGGAGAAGGAACTGAAGGGTTATCATGACAGACATTTTTGTCTTCAAAATTATGTCTATGTTTTGTGAGGCAAAGAATGAGGGGTGGATATGGAAAAAGCCATTGGAGAGTTAAGATAGAAGAATAGAAGAAATGAATATAAAATAAATATCAGAGAAGGTGATCATGATGAACTACTGCGCATGTCTGAGAAGACTTGACATAAAATGGCGGGAAAGGATACAGACAGAGTTAATCTAAACCGGACTACATTTTTCCACATCGGTCACGAGTAAATATGGTGTAAATATTTCATATTATTTACAAAAATGCCACCAGTCATTTTTTTTAAAACCGTCTCCACATTGACCGGTTTAAAAATGGGGATTTAGAATGCCAATTTTCCACCAGTGTATATGATGAGAAAGTTATGTTGCTCCCATACCATACGACATGCAATTAGATAATTTAATTTGGTAATGATAAATCAATAGAAAAAATGGTAAATAAGATAGTTAGCCAGTTAATCCCCAAAGTTTAGAATGAATATAGCCTAGTTAAGGTAAGATAGGTTGACATAATAGCTATCTTAGATTCTTAAGTTGATAAATAGGATTTTGGAGATAGTAAGCTAAAGATAAATAGCCTCAGTCATTTGTCGAGGATTAATAGAAAGAGACGATAAGAGATTGACAATGAGACAGTAGTTACGGGAAACTAGTACGATGATAGACAAGTATATTCTTGATAATGTTAATATCTACTCAGTTTTGGGGTTAGGTTGAGAGGCTCTTAAGTAAGGGATATGATGTATGAAAGTTATGGCCACTTAGTTTTTCTTAAGAATTGGGAACTAGTCCTCCGAATTAGAGTTGATATTGCTCCAAATGTTGAGAGGCTCTTGAGTAAGGGATATGATGTATGAAAGTTATGGCCACTTAGTTTTTCTTGAGAATTGGGAACTAGTCCTCCGAATTAGAGTTGATATTGCTCCAAATAGAGCAAGATACCCTATCCGTGTAGAAAGGGGATGTAGTTAAGATGGAGTTGGCATTGCTTTGACAGAAGAATATGTCTTCCATTAAGAACAAAGAGAATACAACCAAGGTAAGGCAAGCGGAGTTAACTTTACCCAATAAAAGTATGATTGGCCAAGAACAAAGTCTAGGGATTGATCTTAACAAGGTATTAAGCAAGTAAGAAAGAATAGACTGGTATAAGTCCTCTCCCTATAATTTTATGAGCAAGATGATTTTATAGCTATCTCTGTAGACAAATAGAGAGGTTCCCTTTTGTAAGGATAAGATGTTTAAATGTTATGTTACAGATGGAATAGCAAGTAAGAGCTTTCACTCCTTGCATGAAATGCCAAGCATTATGTTATGTTTGTAAAATATGCTAAAGCTCTTAATGTTAGAGAAGTGCAAGCTCCAAGTGTTAGAGCTGTGCATATTAAGGAAAGGAATTGTTGAGCTCTGATGTTAGAGCTTTGCATTTATGAGCAGGTATGCAGTCCTGCAACATGTTGTCCAGGCATTATGAATGTTAGAACAGTCACATAAGTCTTCTCTTTGTACTGATTATAATTGTTAGAGACAATGAGAGTAGCTAAAAAAGTGAGAAAACCCCTAAGACTTATAATATACATTGAGTAAAGTATAGTGTGAGGCCTAAGCCAAACCTAGAAGGATCGATAGGTTATTGGCTAGAAAAAATGGTACTAGTATATGGGTATAAATTAGAATCATTCGGTGTACCTAGAGATACCAACCAGGTGCTATAGAGACAATGAGAATGAAGGCACAAACCCAGCTAAAATTTATCAACTAGAGGATTGGTACAAGATATGCTTAAGCCAGCTAGTGCAATATACTGGCATATGAACAATCATTTTAAGGAATGTTCAGAAATAGATCCTTCGTACAAGAATCTGAAGTAGATCTACATTACGAAAGACTTCATTATGCTAGTTCTTTTTTAAAATAAAAGTAGTAGAGGCTAAACTGAGGCTTGTCTAGAGACCTGCCTAGCATACGGTCTAAAGAAAAAGAATGTAATGATTGTTAGATAGACAGTTAATGTTCCCATAATGGAGGAATTCTATCACAAATAACCTAATGACTTAGTGACCCAGTACAAAATATTTTGAATAAGCTGAAGCAATAACAGAAGATGAGATATAAGATCCAAGCGATTCAAGTTCACTAGGAATAAGAGATAAATAATATGCTATCATCGTGACAGACATAGTGACTGTTGTTAGCTTATGTGTCCTGAGAAAAGGACCAAGAAGGAGTGGTAGTCCAGTCAGGAGCAGACTGGGACTGACAGATAGTCAGGGTCTACTAAGGAATAAGATAATATCTAGTTGTGTAAGCACGGATTGACTATGTTTAAGGGAATATTAAAGATCTATAAAGAGTTTATAGCCCTCAGAATAGAAGATCATTTACGAATTAGGTAAAAAATGTTAAGAAATAGTAAAGGATGAATAAGTTACCTTACAGGAAAAGAATAGCCCACTCAACTGGGATGTATAACTTAAACATTTTTATGAAAAGTATTTACCTCGGTCAAATAGAGAAGAGCATGAGGCTAAGTTTAAGTGATAAGACAGGGTGAGAAAAGACACAATTTCATAGATACTTAGCCAACTTTATCCACATGAATGATAAGATATGTACAACTGTGCAGGTGACTTACGAACTAAGTTTCGTGTTTTAAGAAAGGATTATTCCCAAGCTGTTATAAAAGTTTAATGGAGCGGTAGGGGCATGCAATATTTCAAAAAAAAGTTTACAATGCCTAGAAAAATGTAAAGGTTAAAAGTTGAGAATAGGTAATGAATTAAGAAGTTCAAACATGCAATCAGTACCTAAGGGATATGAGATATGTAACATCCCAATTTTCAGGCCCAGAGATTCAGAAAGTAGCCTAAAATAGATAGGCTACCAGAGCCCTTTAAGCATAAGTCCCAGAAATATACAGAGGATTTTTAGGGACTAAACTACAAATAAGTGAAAGTATAGGGACTTATATGTAAATAGTAAAAGTCCCTAGGGGCATAATGGTTATTTTAGAAAAGAAAGGGACTAAAGTGAAAAGTTTAAAAGTTCCATGGTAAGAAATAAAAGTAGACACAAGTTGTGGGCCATTAAAGGTAATTATGAAAAGTTAAGGGACTTAATTGAAAAGAAGAAAAGTTTCCAGGGGCAAAATAGTAATTATAGAAAGTTGAGTGGGAAGTGGCTTGGAACAGCCCAGAAGCATTTCAGTCCCAAATTCCACCAGTAGATATAGGAAATGATGCTGGTTAATCTAGCCTAATACAGAAATTTTATTAGAGTTTCAGATAGCTGAAATTTATTTGACAGTCTGAAAGTTATTTAAAATTTTTATCAGATCTCCTGGACCTCAGATATGAGTGAAAAATTACAGAAAAGTGCGCCCTGT
Source organism: Leucaena leucocephala (assembly GCA_037074615.1). NCBI lineage: Eukaryota > Viridiplantae > Streptophyta > Magnoliopsida > Fabales > Fabaceae > Leucaena > Leucaena leucocephala. The sequence continues at coordinate 14,708,897 of CM073523.1, read as the reverse complement.
GAAGCCAGAGGTCAGGGAACTGACAGAATCCCAAAAGGAGTTCTGTAGAAAAAGTTATTCACTTTTTAGTGAATTTAGACGGGAGTTCGTGAACGCCCGATATCCAATTGAGAAATTAATCGGTAAGCAAACTGGGATTGAATGAGCCCATATGGCATCACACAGAGGCCCATAATGACACCAAGGGAGGCCCAGGCCCATTATATCAGTTCAGCAAAAAAAGGGGCCAGTGTCCAGAAAAAGGTGCAAAATGACGAAAATACCCCTGTGTTATAAAATAGTTAAAGAATGAGTAAAGGATATTTTGGTCATTTGACTGAGGTTAGACAGTCAAGAAAGGTTATTTGGATAGTTAACTAGGGTCAGGGAATACTCTGGTAAAGTGTGAAAAGATAATAATACCCCTAGACTCATTAAAGTAAATAAAGAGAAATCAAGGGCATTTTGGTAATTTGCCAAGGGATGTTTCTTGGCAATTAAGGTATCAGAGTACTTGAGCTTGATCAGAGACCCAAGATGACATTCCAAGAGCCCAAAAAGGTGGCCCAAGAGTTATGTGAGTTAAAGTGGCATTAAAATAATATTTTAGTGAGTTTTCAATAAAGTAAAGTTACTCGGTCGAAGTGATAACCGGGGAATTGATCAGATAAAGTTTTGGACTTATCTGGAAGCCATGAGGTGGCATGAAAGGTGTCCTCATGGGACCCATCAAGATGCCACATGGCACTAATCTAGAGGAAGAAGAAAAAGCTAAGGACACGTGGCATAATCTCAGCAGTTCATTCCGGGATAAGACTGGAATTCTCTGGAAGCGCTGAGTTAGCTTGTGAGGTATCCCGAGGGCCCCACCATTATGCCACCTAAGCATGTGAGGTGTCCCTTGATGATGTCACTTTTGATGAGTCATTATGGAGGATGATGTCATCACGATGATACAGGCGAAGCTTCTTGAGGAAGCTAAGCGATCTGAGCCGTTCATCGTGATTCGATCTTAGCCATCCATTCCACTCCACCTATAAATACCCCTCACCCCTCCTTCCATTCCAAACCCCATGGCCAAGAAGAGAAAGGAAGAGAGATAGAGAGATAAAGAGAGAAAGAAAGAAAGAAAGAAAGAGAAAGAAAGGAAGAGAAAGAAGGAGTTCTGGCGAAGCTAGGAGCAATCCAAGGAGCTTAGGGACTCTGCAAGCTTAGGAATAAGGTAAGTAAGTTATTCTAGTCCCTGCTCTAATAAATTAGAGGATTGTTCTTATAAATTAGATAGTTAGAATAGAGAAATATCTCACTCTATAAGGTTACCCGTGGATAGAAAAAAGGCCGGGGATGGTCAGAATAGGGAAATTATCTCAAGATAAGCTTGAGTTAAGTGGAGTTATGCTGGATAAGATCATAATAAAATATTATTATGCTATGTATAGGCTCTGACCTATGAAAAGGTGAAACCTCAAATCAAAGGTTAAGGACTAAAGGAAGGGGTACATGCCAGGTAGTGAACTTGAAACATCCTTACTTAGACCCTTCAGAGTACACTTACGGAAGCAATCTTAACTTTATTAATTCTCTCCTGTCGATAATCCTGGCAGAAAATAACTATACTGATTCGGTAATTCCCCATGAGAACTACCATTCTACATATGTACCCAGGAAAGACTGGATGAACCGGCTAGGTCCACTCACTTCCAGCCTCCTTATACAGCACCTACGTACACAGTACTTTGTATAGTCTACCAGCACAACGGCATTTTCTAGAAAATATCTTTGAATCTTAACCTTAACCTTAACCTCAAAAACATGAATTTTCCATTAATTGTTCCAGCACACATAACCAATCTCTTTGGCCTTTCATACATTCATATACATTATGGGGTTATGCCATAATTATTTGATACATTTATTTCATCATTTACTATTATACCTTTTCATCATGAACATTGTTGCTCTAACTTGACATATAACAACATTACATGCAACAATTTGCACATTTATTACATAATATTCAAATCTTCCAATTCCCAACCTCTCTTCATGCCTCTTTATCTTCTTTACTCATTCGTAAACCTATGGGTTTGGGATTACATGGATGGGGTGAGATTTCTGGGGAAATCTCAGTAGCAAACAGTCCTAAACAATACATGCATTAAAGTAAATACTTGTGCTTGCTTGTGAAAGTGTAAACATTGTGTAATGTGCATGCTTCGATGTAACATATGAAATGCAATTGGCCAAGGTAATCATAGAAACAGAGCTTCAATCATATACACATATGCACACAATTCCACAAAGTCATAGCATAATCAAGCATAACATTCAATACATACAAGTTTAGGGTAAGTTTACTACCTTATTGCTTTACTTCTTTCCACTTTAACTTTGCTTCTTCCTTCTTACTTTTCCTTGCTATGTGGCTGCCCTCTTTTGAGCGCACGAAGCAAATCCTAACATCACATTACCATCCAACCATTACAATCTAAATTCTCTTGAACACTAAGCTTACTTTAAGTAACATAACTTCCTTTAATCTTTACCAATTGACTTGTGTAACATCCCAATTTTTGGGTCTAGTTGAACTGGGAGGTAGTCTGATATGGGCAGGCTGCTAAAACCGTAGTCCTAGGGTAGTAATCTGATATGGGCGAATTATTTACCTATATTTTGTAGGATCCGAGGGATGAGCTAAGTCCTTCAGGATGTAAAGATGAGTTAAGTCTTTAACCTACAGAATCAGGACAGTTCACCTAGGTTCAAAATGAGGAATAGGAGGAATGTCCTAAGCCTTAAGCCTAGGAATTCTGTAGGTAGCTTGATATGGGCTGGCTCCTGTGTAAGATAACCTGATATAGAGGGTTGTCGAGCCTTTCAATTAACAAGGACTCCCGAAGAGTAGGGGATGAGTTATTGAAAGAGAATTTCTAGAACTTAGGATAAAGGATAAGAAGAAAGTAAGATAAGATAGACCCCAGAATTATGCTAAGATTCTGTGGGGTGAGATATGAAAGGAATGGACATTGCTTATGAGAGCAGTAGAGTTGTCCATAAGAAAGAAAGCAGACAGTATGAGAAAGATGTATTGGTGACTTTTGGTCGTGACGAGGAAGTAGATTGGTCGCGACTAATATTGGCAGAGAGGATTGGTCGTGACGGATATGTGTGTAGTGTCGCGACTAATGGGTATATGAGCTTGGTTGCGACTAGAAAGTGTTGGGGTCGCGACTATCGAATGCTGTGGTCGTGACTAATGAACACAGAAGGAGTTATGTCGCGATGAGATGATGGCTAGGTCGCGACTAGTGACTATAAGTGGTGTTAGCCGTATGAGATCTAGTGGGCCAAGAGTTGTGAAGGACCAAATGAGATAGTTACCCGGTTAGAGATAGAACTGGGGAAGAAGGTCAGATATAGGAAAGGTTATCTGGAAACCATGAGGTGGACTGATAAGGTGTTCTCATGGGACCCACAAGATGACACATGGCATTAGAGCATGGTTCAGTGACCTTTCAGTAGAGTAAAGTTACTCGGTTGGCACGAAAACTGAGGAGGTGATCAGATAAGTCTAGGACTTATCTGGATAGCATTGGAAGGCGTGCAAGGTCTCTTCCAGGCGCCACATGGCACTAGTCTGGAGGAAGCAGATAAAGCTGAGGACACGTATTAAGAGGCAGGACTCTGGACCGGTGAGTCAGCATGCTGAGTCAGCTGATGAGGTGTCCCAGGATTTTTGACATGTGGAAAATGTGCTGGTGAGGTGGCTGGTGAGGTGTCCTCTGACGTGGCACTGATGATGCAGTAAAAGGAAATAAAGAAAATAGGAAATTCCAGGAAAAACCAGGACCACATGTTCAGATGGCATGGAAATTACGGAAATGCCATTGAGGAAATGTATATAAACCCCCCTTCATTCATTTGCTTCACGCATGGGTAAGGAAAAGAGAGAGAAAGATTAGAGAGAAGGAGGAGGAAAGGAAGAGAGAAAGGAAGTAAGGAAGTTCTGGCGGAGCTAGAAGCAGTATAGAGATAGTAAGGTTCTGCTAAGCTAGCCAGGTAGTAACTAATCCTAGCTTTTATGTAATGGGTTTGTGATTGATGTGCTATTGTTTAGTTGGATTGTTGTCTTATATGTTAAGTCTGAAGCTCTACTGCAATGCTATGATCATATGTTATTGAGTATGGAAGCACGCGGCATACTTATCTGTACACAATCACAAGCAAGCACTGTTACACTGCATTACATATACTGTTATGAATATTACTACTGAGATTCCCCCGAATCTCATCCCCTTGTATAACCCATTTCAGGGAGGTTATGTCGAGGTAGATTTTGAGAATTTTGAGAGACGCCGTTATGCTGCTGAAATTTCGGCGGAGATAGCAGTAGTGGAGAAAGGATATGATGCGTACTGTGTACGTAGGTACTGTCTAAGGAAGCTGGTAGTGAGTGGACCTAGCCGGTTCATCCAGTCTTTCCTGGGTACTTACGTAGAATGGTAGTTCTAATGAGAGAATTACCGAATCAGTACGGCTAGTATAGCTTCCGCAGGTGTGCTCTGAGGAGTCTAAGGTAGGATGTTTCAACTTGGCCTTTGAATCAATTGATGTCTTGACCTTACCCTCACCCTTTTGAATCCATTTATGAACTCAAAACAGCCAAATTCCAGCAACTATGCACTGTTCCGGACATATTTGAAAAACATGCATAATTCTTTCAAAAATTCTTATTTTGATTCCAATGCTTCCCATACTTGTTCCTCCACTTTCCCCCCACACAAAATATCATTTTAAGACCATTGGAAGTATCCAAATCATGAAATTCAAATCACTGTTCATGCGTGTGAACAGTAACCGAAAGGAATTTTCAACATTATAACCTTTAATTCCAATGGTTTCCAAGGTTCAAAACCTTTCCAATCCTACACAAAATCATAATATAAACTCAATGGAAGCATTAAATCATTGAAATTCCATCTCTTTCTATCATGAACAGTGCATGAACAGTGCAAACCGAAATGTTCTTCCATGGTAAAGTCAAGAACATCAACTTAATCCAACAACCAACCATGCAACTAGCTTGTTTAAGCTTGTCTAAACTATCTATGACATAAAACTCATGTTCCTTTCACATATACATAGAAATTCCAGCAGCATTTCCCCAAGATTCAAGCCTCAAAACCAACTTAAACTCAAGAAGAAATCATAAGAATAAATTCTAGAAGCAAGGGAGCAACTTACCTTACAAGCTTCTCCAAGATCCTTGCTTTTTCCTTGCTTGAGAGAGAATTTTTCAAGAGCTTCCTAAGGTTCTTGCTCCATGGTTTTAAGCTTGCAATGTGCCATTTGAAGGCCAAGATCACCTTGGGAACTATTTGATCTAATGGTTAAAGGTTTGATCTTGGAATGTCTTTTCACTTTTCACTCATGACCTTACCACCATGACATCACTAGCATGGCCTTACCACTATGACATCACTAGCATGGCCTCTCTTGGTACACCTAACCCTTCCTCTTTTTGGGTGCCATTTTGAAGTCCTCGTGGGTCCCACCATGTGCAACACCTAATTCTTACTTTATTCTCTTTTTCTTTCTTTTCAAAAATCCATAAATTATTCATTATTGGACTTGGGCTCCAAGATAACTTTTGGTCCTTATTGGGCTGGCCTAGGACGAAATGTTGGGCCTCTTTTAGGTCCAATAGCTAATTGACACAAATCCCAATGTACTTTCCTTATACCGATATCCTTAAATTACCTGATCTTAGAATAAATGCTAAACACCTCTTTTAATTGTTCTAACATTTTTATAAATTCATTCTAATATAAAATGAATTCTCTACAAAGTTTCTTAATTTTCTGAGACCCAGAAGTCCTGATAAAAATTACATACATTTCCTTTAACCCTTTATCGGTGTCCTTTTTCACCGTAAACTCCAGAATTAATTCTACAGGACTCCTTTTTTACTTCTGTCAACTCCATAAATTCTCATATTAATTATAATAATTTACTATCAAATTTCATCTGATATCTATCCATTGTGAAATGACCAAAATGCCCTCGGTTCGCTTCTGGTTTCTTTTCTTATCCTTCATCCTAAGTTCTCGAAATTCTCTTTCAACAACTCGTCCCTTGAATTCTTAGGCAGTCATTGTTAATTGAAAGGCTCGACAACCACCCATATCAGGTTATCTTACTCAGAAGCTAGCATATATCTAGATACCTGCAAAATTCCTAGGCTTAAGACTTAGGATATCCTTACATTCCTCTTTTTGAACCTAGGTGAACTATCCCTATTTTGTAGGTCAAAGACTTAACTCATCTTTAAATCCTGAGGAACTTAGCTCATCCCTCGGATTCCTACCAAATACAGGTAAGTGATCCGCCCATATCAGATTACTACCCTGGGACTACGAGTTTAATAGCCTGCCCATATCAGACTACCTCCCAGTTCTCCTAGACCTAAAAATCAGGATGTTACAATTCTCCTCCCCTTTTAAAAATTTCATCCTCAAAATTTTAAGGGATACCTCATCTTTCCTAAAAAGAACTTCTTTCTGATCCATACAGCTATATGGTTTATGACATAGTCATGTATAGCAAGTAAGATCATCCCTCTCTGTCTTATTCTTGTTCCAGTGATGGTCTAGAGGAGCAACAGCTTGGTCCCTGACCTTTCACATGGTACTTAGCAACTTACATCTCTCATGCCAGTTGGTTACAGTACCCATGTTCTAACCCCTCTTACAGCACCCTCATCACTGAATTAAGACAGGTTTCTTATCTTACTAATTGCTTTTCATGACCCGTTATAATAACCACTTTTTCTTAGATCAAAAAAGAACTCTTCATTAATCTCATCATTTACATCACATATATAACTAGGCATACAGTTCCTTACAGCTATGGTTCTTCTTAACCATTCTTAGGGGTCGACTCCAGGGGATTTGGAGACTCTATTTGTGGTAAGAGCAAACACCCTTCCTGTTGTCTTTGGCCTAGGGATGTCAGCATTCTTAGGGTAAACTCTTGCAAAGTGACCTTTCTCGCCACAAATAAAATAGCCGCTTTGCCCTGCTCGACACTCCCTTGTGCCATGGCTCTTTCCATAACTTTGACATCTTTGTCCTCTAACTTGATCCTCACCTTGATCAGTCCCCTGCCTAAACTATTGCTTTTTTCTCTTGTTATTGTTATTGGCTTCATAACTTGAGCTACCTCCCAGAGTGCTCTTAGCCAATACTTCTTTACCTCTTACCTCTGGCTTAGTCACTTCCTTGCTCCTTACGCTGTTCCCAGTTGCTGCATGATTGGTCATACTTCTTTCTGTAAATCTGCAGATTTCTACTACTCTATTAAACTGCGTAAGTTGCTGAGGAATTATCCTTTCCTTCAGAGCACTGCTCAGGCCCTCCACTAATCTCTTTATCGACCATTCTTCATCCTCTATTTTTCTGAGGTACGTAGAATAGTTCAACAACAGGAGATACTTAGCCAAATATTCATCGAATGGCTCTTTCTTTCCCTGCTTCAAAGTAAGGAACTCAACTTCCTTTGCGTCCCTCACTGACTAGGGAAAATACTTTTCCCTAAACTGCCCCAGAAATACTTCCCATGAAACTGAGATTCCTTTTCCTTGAAGAATAATCTCGGTATTCTTCCACCATCTTCGCGCCTCCTTTTCTAGCTTGAAGATGGCCATCCGGGCTCTTCTTCCTGATGGGCAGTCTAGCACCTCAAAAATCTTCTCTAGCTGATCTATCTAATCTTCAGCTACTTGGACGTCAAACGTCCCCTCAAACGCTGGAAGATTGTACTTATTAAACTGCGTCATCCACTGCTGAATGCTATTAGGATCCGCCACTAGATCCTCTATTCTCGATTGTTCATTATTTGGAGGAACTCCTGACGTCCCTTCTGCTGGTCTTTCAGGGGTCCGCAATTGATTAATGATAGCTGTAAGGGTAGCTATAGTTGTATCTCTTTCCTAATCTCAGTGAACTTGTTCCGCCCTCATCTCTTCCATCATCCTTTGTTGCTAATCCAGCCTCATAAGGATGACTCGCATAGGGTCTACCTCATTGGAGTTGCCAACTTCCTCTATGTGTGGCTCCTCTTCGCGAGTTCTACGTCCTCGTCTCGTGTTTACCATCTTGTTCCTTATCAATCCGAAAAGAAAAGTGAACATATTAACATTATACTACCTACCCAACTAGAAACTTTACCTCCACTGGGCTTTTCTAAACCTCTATATACTCTAAATCATGAGCATAGCATTCTATCCTATGCCAGAACCTCATGCTTTAAGTTAGAACCTTTTATTTTGAGCAAGAACCTATTGCTCTGATACCAAAATGAAACACCTTACTTAGACCCTTCAGAGTACACTTACGGAAGTAATCTTAACTTTATTAATTATCTCCTGCCGATAATCCTGGCAGAAAATAACTGTACTGATTCGGTAATTCCCCATGAGAACTACCATTCTACATAAGTACCCAGGAAAGACTGGATGAATCGGCTAGGTCCACTCACCTCCAGTCTCCTTAGACAGCACCTACGTACACAGTACTTTGTATAGTCTACCAGCACAACGGCATTTTCTAGAAAATATCTTTGAATCTTAACCTTAACCTTAACCTCAAAAACATGAATTTTCCATTAATTGTTCCAGCACACATAACCAATCTCTTTGGCCTTTCATACATTCATATACATTATGGGGTTATGCCATAATTATTTGATACATTTATTTCATCATTTACTATTATACCTTTTCATCATGAACATTGTTGCTCTAACTTGACATATAACAACATTACATGCAACAATTCGCACATTTATTACATAATATTCAAATCTTCCAATTCCCAACCTCTCTTCATGCCTCTTTATCTTCTTTACTCATTCGTAAACCTATGGGTTTGGGATTACATGGATGGGGTGAGATTTCTGGGGAAATCTCAGTAGCAAACAGTCCTAAACAATACATGCATTAAAGTAAATACTTGTGCTTGCTTGTGAAAGTGTAAACATTGTGTAATGTGCATGCTTCGATGTAACATATGAAATACAATTGGCCAAGGTAATCATAGAAACAAAGCATCAATCATATACACATATGCACACAATTCAACAAAGTCATAGCATAATCAAGCATAACATTCAATACATACAAGTTTAGGGTAAGTTTACTACCTTATTGCTTTACTTCTTTTCACTTTAACTTTGCTTCTTCCTTCTCTTTGCCTTGTGTGTAACACCCCAATTTTAGGCCAGAGACTTAGGAAGTAGCCTGAAATAGATATATCCCTTTGAGCATAAGTCCCCGAAACATACAGACAGTTTTTAGGGACTAAACTGCAAATAAGTGAAAGTCCAGGGATTTATATGTAAATGGTGGAAGTCCCTAGGGATATGTTGGCCATTTATGCAAAGAAAGGGATTAAATTGCAAAAGAAAGAAAATGAAGGGGCTTAAGTACAATTATGGAAAGTTTAAAGCCAAAAAGGAAAAGTAGACAAAAAGGTGGGGTCCTTAAGTGTAATTTTAGCCAAATAAAAGGGACTTAATTAAAAAGAAGAAAAGTTCCCTGGGGCTAAAGTATAATTAAAGAAAGTCAGGCCGGAAGTGGTTTGGACTGTCCGAAAGTATTTCAGTCCCAAATTTTACCAGTAGATAGAGCAAGTGATGCTCGGTAATCTGGCTTAATACAGGAATTTTTCAAGACTCCAGATAGCTAGAATTGATCTGATAGTCCAAAAGTTATAAAAATTCTTACCGGATATCCTAGATTTCAGATCTAAGTGAGAAAATACAGGATGATGCGTCCTGATGGGGTGGATGTCAGGAAACTGACAGAATACCGATAGGAGGCCTGTAGAAAAAGTTATTCACAAATTAGAAAATCCAGACGGGAGTGTGAGGCCTCCGGGTATCCGATAGGGAGATATATCGGTATTTGAAAAGGGACTGAATGAGTTCGGATGACCTCAGTTAGATGACTATTATGACTCACAGGGATGCCTGAACACAGCAGGCCAGTGTATCTGACAGAAGGAGCCGGTGTCCGGAGATGTGTATAAACGGTGTATAATAGTTAAAATATTTGAGGAACTATGTCGGGGAAAGTTTCCTTGTGATGCGTGCCATGAAGGTAATGGACCCTGAAAGGCCCAATAATGGCGCCATCAAAGGCCCAATAAGACAACTGATAGGTGGGCCAGTGTCCAGCAGAACCCCGAAAAAGTGCAAAATTACGAAAATGCCCATGTGTTGTACTAAAAGGGTAGTAGAGGAATGGAGGGCATTTTGGTCATTCTGGATAGGCCCAGGAGCCAAGGCACATACAGATAAAGTTACTCAGAGTCAGTATATGCCTTGACAGGGTACAGAAGGGTGTAAAATGACAATTTTACCCTTAGGGTTAAAATAGTGCAAGAAAGGGCACCCAGGGGTATTTTGGTAATTTGCCAAGGAATGTTTCTTGGAAATCGAGCCATCAGAGTACTTGAGCTTGATCAGGATCTAAGATAATATTCTCGGAGCCCAAAAACGTAGGCCCAGTGATATGTGGGAACAAGTGGCATTAAAATAATATTTTAAGGCTGTTCAATAAAGTAAAGTTACTCGGTCGGCACGATAACCGAGGAGGTGATCAGATAAAGTCCTGGACTTATCTGGATAGCATTGGATGGCGTGACAGGTGCCAGTAAGATGCCACATGGTGCCAACATAGAGGAGGAAGAAAAAGTTAAGGACATGTGGCATAATCTTAGCCGGTGAGTCCAGTTTGTGGGAAATCGGACCGGACCGGTACTGGATTGCACTGGAACTGCTGAGTCAGCTGATGAGGTGTCCCAGAAGCCTGAAATTTCTCCATGTGACATATGAGGTGTTCCATAAGGTGGCCTTGAGATGATGTCATGCATGATGCAGTAAAAGGAATAAAGAAAAATAGGAAATTTCGGAAAAACCAGGACCACAAGTTCATATGGCTTCAAAATTACAAGAATGCCATTGAAGGAAACTATAAATATCCCCCTTGATCTTCATATGCCACGGCCAAGAGCCTTTAAGAGAGAGGAGGAAGTGCTAGAGAGAGAAAGTGAGAGGAAGAAAGAAAGAAAGGAAGTTCTGGCAGAGCTGGAAGCAGTATAGGGATTCTAGAGTTCTGCTAAGCTCTTGAGGTAGTAACTAATCCTAACTTTTATGTAATGGCTTTGTGATTTGTTGTGCTATTGTTTGGTTGGATTGTTGTCTTATATGTTATGCTTGAAGCTCTACTGCAATGCTATGATCATATGTTATTGAGTATGGAAGCACGCAGCATACTTATCTATACACAATCACAAGCAAGCACTGTCACTCTGCATTACCTATATTGTTATGATTGTTGCTACTGAGATTCCCCCGAATCTCATCCCAATAAGTAACCCATTACAGGGGAGGTTGTGTCGAAGTGAATTTTGGGAATTTTAAGAGACGCCGTTATGCTGGCGAAATTATGACAAGATAAGGAAAGCAGCTGATACATACTGTGTACGTAGGTACTGTCTAAGGAGGCTGGAAGTGAGTGTACCTAGTCGGTTCATCTAGTCTTTCCTGGGTACTTACGTAGAATGGTAGTTCTCACGGAAATTACCGAATCGGTACAAGATCAGTTACTTTCTGAAGATGAAGCGTAGCGGTTATGCTGCCAGATTTCAGGCAGGAAAAGATGTAATAGAGATATGGGAAATTTTGTATATACCCAGATGTAAAACAACTTATTAATTAATAATAAGTGTTGTTTGGCATGTTTGACTGATATATGATGGATGTATGCATATGTTTGCAAAGTTGAGTGCTGGAAATTGCCACTATGAACAGTAACTCGTGGTGACCCAATGATGTTTGACCCATAAATAAAAATAGTAAATGGATGAATAAATGTATGATATTTTTAGGGTAAATAGTAGACATACCAAGCTTGATTTTATGTATAGTATGACTCATTTGGATGTCTACACAAGGAGATATAAATTATCAAACTTGGGACCAGAATGCTGGATTCAGGAGAAAAACGTTATATGAACAGTAATGTTGTGACGTTGACTGACGTTGACTCGGTCAATGAATAGTCAACGAGTTATTTTTCCATGAAATATAATTGAGTTAGCTTTAAGTATCAATTGGAACCACTTCATTTCAATTTTTCTAGAATTAGTTGTAATATTTCAAAGTCAGGTCACTCATCTAGAATTTTCATAGTGAACAGTACTCGATAAGAGTAAAGCTCCAGATTGAGAAATTGGACTTCAATGACCTTGAAAGTGGTTCTAAATGCTACCAAATGGTCCCTAAGATGTATGAAAGGAAGGATGTTTCATTGTGCAATGCTGGAAAGAAGGATTCCTTTTGAACTACTAAGATGCTTTCACAAATAATTCATTGTCCCCTAATTTCAAATCCTTTTTAGACCTTCGAAACCATTGCCACACTTGAATTTTTCTTTGAGAATCTTGGAAATTGAATTTGAAACACTTGAACTTTTGCTATTGAATTTGGGATTATTACATGACTCCAAGTGATTACTTTGAAACTTTTAAATCATCATTTGGAGGGTTTTCAGTTGTGATAAGTGTTCTAATGCTTAGTGAATGATGAACTTTGTTTGGGACTTTAGCTTATGAGCAATTTAGATCAAAACCCTAGTTGGAAGGATTCTCGGCCTAAATTTCTATACTGAGTGATTATTCAATTGGTTTATATTCTCTAGAACTTGTCTTGGCTCTGAGTTGAGAATGACTTGCACACTTATGAATTGAACATGATAGAGGCATTCATTTCTAAACACTTTTATCCCAAACACAAGCCCACTACATTCATATCCTTAGTCACCCCCTTTAAGCCCATCATTTTCTTTCATCCATTATTTATATAGAAAGTCATATATGCATAAACTTTATTTGTAAAAATAAAATTTTATTCATGTCAAAAATTCATTATTGTTGTGATGTGTGCTACAGATTCTGTGCATGAGGTGCCAAATAAAAGAAAAAAAAGAGGGAGGACGATGCAAGAAAAGATGCAAGAAAAAATAAAAAAATAAGAAGGGGAAAAAAAGGGGAAAAGAGAAATGAAGAAGGCACCATTATTAACTCTTATTAGCACAATTATTACTTCTAGATCTTTAGAGACACGAATTCATGCTACAAATTTATTGTTGAATGCATACAGTACTTTATATTCTTCATATTCCATTCCATGTGGCCCATCTCCATCATTACAACCCTAAAAGATCTCTTGATTCTTTGCATAAGAGCTGTATAGTTGCTGAGATTTATAGCCATTACAAGCATATGGTAGGATATTTTCCAATTTGAATTTGAGTGAAAGAACCCTAACAATGAGAGGATAGAGAGAGCTAAACACTTATATCTTTTGAGAGGATCTTATACGCTCATACTGTAAAGGTTGATTTCATTTAGTAGTTGATTACTCGGCATTTCTCACATTATCACTTCTGCATTCTCAAAAGATGGTAGATTAATTGTTTTCAGGTCACACTATGGATTATATTTTTATCTTGGCTTTAATAGTGATTGCTCTAGGTGTAATTCATTTCTTTGTCCAGGAGTACAAAGGTTCAAGTGTAGGGTAATTGATAAGACATATTTTGTATATGGTTTCTATGACAATTTTGAGAGTTTTATAATAACTTTACCATTTATTTCATGCCTTAATTTGTACTTTTGTGTATTACATGATTATGCGTGGCAATGTGCTAATTAAAGGATAGAATGGTAAAATAACTCTTCCAAACTGCATATATTCGATTATTTATTGATCTAGACTTTTACAGTGAGCTTTTATGTTGAATTGCAGGTACTTTGGAAGAGAACAAGGACTAGGAAAGAAATCAAAAGACAATGAAAGTGGAACCACGCCTCTGTGCTATTTAGTCGTGACCACAGAGTCCTAAGGTCGCTACCCCTTTCACATCTACACACCTTCTACACATCTCTACCCCTTTCACCCTTCATCTCTTCATCGTTTCTTCATGGTATCATATCTGAATAATGATTGCAGTACAGCAGAAGTCATGAGAGGCTAGACCTTTAGTCTCTTGGTGATGGATCCAGTATCTTGAGCTCACGGAGTGAACGGGGAGTTTCTTCTATTCTAATTTGAATCTTGTCATATTTTGATTGCTTCTAGATCTAGGGTTTTTCATCATATGAACAAGTTTTGAATATCGATTGATTATTCTCAAATTAGACGATTGTAATTTACTTTGGGTGTTTTGAATGCTGGTTTTAATATAATATTTCAGTTTTGGGTATAAGCTAGTTGAACGGTTGTCAATGATCATTGCTAATTGATTCGATTGCTTGAATTCTAGGGTTAGTCGATCGACGCTCATTCAAGGGCATTCTTCCATCTGGTTTAAATTACACATTAAGTGATCCTTAGCAGTTCAATAATAGTCTTTAAACTAGCTTTGATCAAAGGAGTTTAAAGAATATTAGGGTTCTGGACTCAATCGATTGATTGAGGTTCTATTCAAGACTTAGTGATTTCAAACTCCATATACCTTGAGAGCAAGGATAGATATTTTTCATCATCAAGAGCCTATCATCATATACTACTTTCACAAACCAACCATTTTCCATCTTAAACAAAAATACAAAAACATCTATTTTACTGCATCTTTATTTTACTGCACCCACAAAACAACAAAACCATTTACTCTTTACTCAGGTCTACCGTTGAATTTGATATCCAATTTGCTAGATTCCTTTAGAAAGGCTCCTTGAGAAGAACGATAGGGTTGTGCCTTATACTACATTACTAGGGTGAAATTCACTTAATTTTGATGGCTCGAACTGCGACAATCCGGAGCTCTCGTCAGTGTCTCTTAGCATTCTCAAAATTTACTTCGACATAACCTCCCTGTAATGGGTTATATATATATAGGGGATAAGATTCGGGGTATCTTAGTAGTAACAACCATAACAATATATGTAATGCAGTGTGATAGTGCTTGCTTGTGATTGTGTATAGATAAGTATGCCGCTGCCATACTCAATAATAACATATGATCATAGCATTATGTAGTAGAGCTTCAAACATAACATATAAGACAACAATTCAACCAAACAATAGCACATTAAATCACAAAGCTATTACATAAAAGCTAGGATTAGTTACTACCTCACAAGCTTAGCAGAACTCTGCTATCTCTTTACTGCTTCCAGCTCTGCTAGAACTTCCTTCCTTCTTTCTTTTCTTCCTCTTTCTCTCTCTAGAACTTCCTTCTCTCTCTTTATGGGCTCTTGGCCGTGAAGACAATGGCAAGGGGGAGGGGTATTTATAGTTTTCATGGATGGCATTTCTATAATTCTCAAGAACTTTGATCTTGTGGCCACCGATTTTCCTAGAATTTCCTACTTTCTTTAATCCAATTTATTACATCATCATGGTGATGTCATCTTGATGAATCATCATGATGACTCATGGCCTTTCATAATTACCTGCTGACTTACTATACTGACTCAGTGTTCCAGAGCATTCCAGAGTCTTGCACTGGAATACACGGCTGAGATCGTGCCACGTGTCCTCAGCTTTTCTTCTCCCTCTATGTTGGCGCCATGTGGCATCTTGCTGGCACCTTTCACGCCATCCCATGACTTCTAGCCAAAGCTCTATCTGATCAATTCCCCGGTTATAACGTTAACCAAGTAACTTTACTTTATTGAAAAATCACTAAAATATTATTTTAATGCCACTTTAACTCATATTCCTTGGGCTACATTTTTTGGCCTTTGGAATGTCATCTTGGGTTTCTGATCTAGCCCAAGTACTCTGATGGCTCAATTCCCAAGAACCATCCCTTGGTAAATTATCAAAATGCCCTTGGTTCCACTTTATTTACTTTAACGAATCTAGGGGCATTATTGTCTTTTCATATCTTACCAGAGTATTCTCTGACCTTGGTCAACTATCCAGATAACCTTTCTTGACTGTCTAACCTTAGCCAAATGACCAAAATACTCTTTACTCATTCTTCAGCTATTTTATAACATAAGGGCATTTTTGTCATTTTGCATATTTTTGGGGTTCCACTGGACACTGGCCCACCTATCAGTCCAAGTGTCTTATTGGGCATTGGTTAGCGCCATTTTTGGGCCTTTATAAGGTCTACCACCTTTATGGCATGAATCCCGAGATACCTCTCCCGATGATATTCATCGGGTATTGCTGTCATTGTGCACCGTTTCTACACCTTTGCGAACACCGACTCCTTTTATCAGATAAACTGATATACTGAGTCTAGGCATCCCTTTGGGTCATAACAAGCATCTGACCGATGTCATCTGAGCTCATTCAGTCTCAGTTTGAATACCGATAAATCTCCCAATCGGATACCCAGAGGTCACAAACTCCCGTATGAATTCACTAATCTTGTTTTACATACCTCATTTCAGTATTCTGTCAGTTCCCCGATATCCGTCTCTACAAGACGCATCTTCCTGCAGATTTTCACTCATATCTGAGGTCTAGGATATCCGGTAAGAATTTTTTATACTTTTAGACTATCAGATAAATTTTGGCTATCTGGAGTCCTGATAAAATTCCTGTATTAAGCTGGATTACCCAACATCATTTGCTTTATCTACTGGTAAAATCAGGGACTAAAATGCTTTCGAGCAGTCTAAACCACTTCTGGCTCAACTTTCTTTAATTACACTTTAGCCCCTAGAAACTTTTCTTCTTTTCAATTAAGTCCCTCAAATTTGGCTAAAACTACACTTAAGGATCCCACATTTTTGTCTACCTTTCTTTTTTAGCCTTAAGCCTTTTATAATTCCACTTAAGTCCTTGCATTTTCTTTCTTTTTCAATTTAATCCCTTTCTTTGCATAAATGGCCACCAATTTTCCAAAAAATCTCACATATATTATGTACAAACTGTACATACTATCCAATACAGAAAATAAGATATATGAATGATGAGCTATGAACATGACATAGATGATATGAAACAAAATGAGATATAGTTATAAAAATGATGATGTAGCTCTGAGAGAGCAGTGTTTATGTAATGAAAGTAAAATCTCTCATAATAGAGCTAGATTGTTGTTATGATAGAGTTAGATGTTCTAGAGATAGAGACAGTTCAAGGAAATGGATAGTGCAGCTCATGTGAACGCCATGTTCCTTGGATGAGCTAAAAAATTCTTCAGCAATTCTACATACACTACTACAAAATAGATTTTCTAAAGCCCCATTTTTAAACCGGTTCTTGCAAAATGATTTAAAAATAATGAACGGTGGCATTTTTTGTAAATAAGTGTAAAATATTTACACCTGATGTACACATGGTTGGTATAAAAGATAAAATATTCTACACTTAATGGAATGGCATCCATTGTAGAATGTCTTTGATATTAAAATTCTAACAAAAAGCCTTGTTTTTTGCACTTCCCTATCTTCATAAATCACATCGTCATCTAGGGAGAAAACCGAACAATGGATAACACATGGTGATAGGAAGCTCTGCCTTCGTAACATACCATCTAAAGCTCATAGAAGAAGAAGACTTAGATATGTGATGACCCACACCTGTGCTCTTTGTTCTATTGTTGAAGTATATCGTTCTCGCCTTTAAAGCTTACCAAAGAAGAAGACCCAGATCTGCGATAGTGAGTGTCTATTTTTTGTTTCTTTCTTTCTGGGTTTTGTTTAAATATATTTCTGTTTACTTTTGACTAGGCAAGTCAGAGGAATTGTGATAGAGTTTCTGTGATGTCTTCAATTAGGTGATGCCATTTCTAGGTTTTTGTTTCTGTCTATATATTTGGGTTTTTGTTTCATTCATTTCTAGGTTCTGTTTAAATATATTTATGTCTGCTTTTGAGTAGGTAACCCAAAGAAATTGTGATGATATTTTTGTGATATCTTCAATTCGGTGACGACGTTTATGATTTTTCGTTTATGTGAATATATCTGAGTTTTCATTTCTTTTGTTCATGGGTTCTCTGGCTTTTTCTTTCTTCCTCTTTTTTGTTCTCTGCTTGCATTTTACAGGTACTTATTCTTCTTCATCACTCTCCTCCTCCTTCAGATTTGTGACGAAAAAGGAAATAATTTTGGTGCGTTAATGGGAAAACTGGTTTAGAAGCTTCTCTGATTTGAACTTAGAATTTTTCGATTCTAGATTTTTTTTATTTGTACATTACTTTTTAAACCGGTTGTATGGAATAACCAGTTTAAAAAACTAATTTTTTACATCGATCGTATACAACTAGTGTAGAATATCAGACTTTTGACATAGGTTATTTCTACAACGGACTAATGTCTGGTGTAGAAGCCCATTTTTAACTAGTTTAGAAAGCCTATTTTCTAGTAGTGATATAACTATAATAAGAAAAATGAGATGTATAGTTTATAGTGTAAGTGCATGGTAGAGCCTATGTAACTCTCTACAGTACTGGCCAAATCAAAGTCATGTTTTGAAATGAAACGTGAGAATGGTAAGAGAAATTCCTGAGTGAAATAGGAAATGAGTAAAGTCTTAATGAAAAGTATTGTTTAAAAGACACTTTTCGGGAAATTATCAGTTGAGTTACCAACTAAGTGGAAGTGGCTAACCTTGTAACTTAGTCTGTTGGTTTTAGGTCTTCTAGAGAATTATGACACAGTACAATGGAATCGCAGTAGATTTTGGAGGATCACAGTTAGATCCTAGTATGGCTTATACAGAGTTCCAAGGACATAGTCAGATCCTAAAAAGGCTTACGGTAGATTGCAGTAGACCTAGCCTCAGGAAAAGAATGAGCCATGAAGTTATGAGTACAATGTAGTATTTCTTTGGGAAGATGATTACCAAGGACAAGGTTAAGGTATGAAAGCCTCACGAGTTGGTTAACTCATATAGAGAGAGTACCCACAACATTTATTTTTTTAGATGATTTTCTTATATGGACTAAACTCAGAATCCTCTTAACGAAGAAGGAAGTAAAGTAAACAAAGTTAAAGTTTATAGTTCTGAGTACAAGGTATTCATAAGACTATAGGGAGAATAACTAAGAAAGAGCATAAGAGTACCTTACATGAAATAAGAAGAGATTAAGTCTAAGCAGATAAGTTCATAAGATGAACTTAAAGAGAATAAAAGCTAAATAGACCCAAAAGAGACAATATGAGAAAGGTTTAAGATAGTGAAGTACCAGGGTAGGAGCCTGCTAGCACCAGTGCTTCAAATTTTCATTGAAACTTTTTAGTCAACATGCTCAGGCTAAATTAGCCTAATGATGAGTGACCCCCTGGGAAGTGATGAAAAATAGTGCAAATGCCACACAAGTTTGTCATAAATTCATAAAGTTATGAAAGATTATAAGAAAAGCTAAGAAGAGTTAGAAAAAGTTATGAAAAGTAAGAGAGTAGAACCCCTTATGTTAGATCCAAATAGAGGATCTAAAAGAAAAGATTCAGATTACAACTTTGTTTCAGGAGAAAGAAAGGCAAAAGAGTAATATTCTCCTGAGAGGATGGCAAAGTTGTAAGTCAAAAAGAATGTTAAGCTAATGATATCTTAAGATATATATAAAGAGAAACCTGTAATGAGACATGTAATGAGATAACAAGTATGATGAAAAAATAGAAACCTCAGAATTTCATCAAATTTCTGAATGGTTATGTATGAAAGAAATAGACACTACTCACAAGACCAGTATGGTGAGTCGTCCATAAATAGATGAATGAATGACCGATGAAAAAAAATAAAAAGAAGCAAACTTTGACTCTAATTGAGTGAACCAGAAAAGGAGTATGATAATACAAGAAGGATGTAAAGCTTTACGGATACTAAGAAAATTCAGTTAGATGCTAAGATAAGAGATGAAATTACATAAAAGTAACCCCAAACCTTAGTCATGAAACAGAGAATAGTATAAGAGTGATATATCCAAAATGGTTTGACTAGATACGAGTTAAATTTTGAGGACGAAATTTATTTAAGGGGGAGAAATGTCACATCCTGATTTTTTCCTATCTCTATGGAACAAGGAACCTGTAAGGGATAGATAGAGGAAAGAGTTTTGGAAGGGAGTGTGACGATGATTAGAAGAAATGATAAAGGTTATATGAGTTTTGAAGAAAGAGAAGGACTAAACTGAAAAGTTTAAAAGTTCAATGGTGCAAAATGAAAGTAGATATAAGTTATAGGCCATTAAGTGTAATTATGAAGAGTTGAAGGATTAAAGTGTAATTTTCAAAAGTTCACGGGCAAAATGGTAATTATAGAAAGTTGAGCCAGAAAAGGCTCAAAATTGTCCGGAAGTATTTCAGTCCCAAATTTTACCAGTAAATAGAGAAAATTATTCTAATCAATTTAACGCAACACAAAATTTTGATTTGAGATCCCGATGAATTGATATGAATTTTTGAAGTTTAGAAAAATTAGTACAGTATCTTCCAGACCTCAGAATCTAATGAAATTTAACAGTAAATTCCCATAATTAATATAGAAATTTATAAAACTGACAGAGCTTAAAAAGGAATTATGTAGAATTTTTCTATGGAATTTATAGTATAATAATATATTGGATAAATACTTTCAAGTGAGTTTTTGTTAGAATTGAGCCAAAAATGTATTGGACCCATGTAAAGGCCCAAGTTAGTGTTCCATAGGCCCAGTAAGATATTTGAACAGTCATGTGGGCAAGTGTCCAGAGAAACCCTAAAAAAATACAAAATTATGAAAATACCCTATGTTGTAATACTGAACAAGAGATGAGTGGAGGGTATTTTAGTCATTTGGATAGGGTTAAAATGCTATGGGAGATACATGAATGATTAATTAGAGTCAGTATATGCCCTAAAAAGATGTAAAGAGGTGTGAAATAACAATTATGCCCTTAAGGCTAATATAGTGTAAGATAGTGAACCAAGGGCATTTCAATCAGTTCTTAAAGGATGGTAAGCAGATAAATACCCAGTTGAACAATGTCAATGGTAGGAAAAATCCGGATACTGGATTTAAGGTCAAAAAACATATTATGGAATCTCAAAAAAATTAGAGTTATTAAACAGTTTGATTTTTGTGAAATTTGACCAAGCCGGTAACGGATTGAACTGAAAATTTTCCAATCAGATCCTAGCCCTAAATTTCACCAAACAAGGCCCTAAATGATATCATGGATGATGTCATAAAGTGGCTTCTAGGGCAAGCTTGATGCAAGAATGTACATGGACTATTTGATCAAATAGTGAAAGATTAAATCCTAACAATCCATTTCCACACAAACTTTTCTATAAATACTCCACCCATTTCAGTAATACGTAAGGCTTGGAAGACCATTAGGAGGTTCTGCCAAAATGGATTTCAAGGAAGAAGAAGTGGAAAATCAAGTAGCTAAACAAGCAAGGATCTAAGGTAACTTCTTCCTCCTACCTTTGTATTATGTTGTAGGCAGATTTCTCTTTGATTTGAATGGTTAGAAAACCATTTGTCTCTCCAACTTAGCTACTAGACATGATCTGGAATTAAAGGGGAAAGATAAATTTAAAGTCATAGAATGTTTAGACAAGCTTAAACAAGCTAGAATTAAGTAGTTTGAGCTTAGAAAATCATGTAATATTGGAATTGTAATCTTGAGACCCTTTCTATCACTATTCACATGCCTATGTAGGAGTTAGAATTTTATAATTTTGATGCTTTCAGTGTTTTTAAAATGAAAATTTGTGAGGGATAAAGTAGAGAAACAAGTATTAGAAGCATTGGAATTAAAATGAGAATTTTTAGAAAACAAGGAAGGTATGTTCGTTTCTGTACAGCAGCCAAGGGAGGAGTTGGAATTTTGAAATTCTAACCTCATTTTGATTGCTTGGACAAAATTATATAGGATTGATCTAAGGAAATAATTATTATGAAGCTAAACCACTAACTCCAAGATTTAAGTTTAGAGTTAGGGGTTTTAACGAAGTTAGTGTGCAATGTTTATGTAATGGCTCTAATGAGTTGTATACACAATGTAATTGTATTTAGGGCCATGATATGCCAAAGACGATGAGCAAGCAACTAATGCTTGGTTGGAAACTTAGGGAGTGTAATATCCTTAAATTCTGTACTGATTTCCATGTACAGATTAAATGGAATATACGAGTTCTGTTTCAGGAAAAAGATGTGGTCCTTTATGTAAAGAAAAGGATTAAATTGCAAAAGAAAATAAATGAAAGGACTTAAATGCAAATATGGAAAGTTTGAGATTAGGAAAGAAAGGTAGACAAAAATGTGGGGTCTTAAAGTGTAATTTTAGCCAAATAAAGGGACTTAAGTGCAAAGAAGGAAAAGTTCCCTGGGGCTAAAGTATAATTAAAGAAAATTAGGCCAGAAGTGGTTTGGACTGACCGGTGGCATTTCAGTCCCAGATTTTACCAGAAGATAGGGCAAGTGACGCTGGGTAATCCAGCCTAATACTGGAATTTTTGAAGACTCCAGATAGCCGAAAATGGACTAATCGTCCGAAAGTTATAAAAATTTATACCGGATACCCTAGATTTCAGATATAAGTAAGAAATTATAGGATGATGCAACCTTATGGGGCGGATGTCGAGAAACTGACAGAATACCGATAGGAGGTCTGTAGGAAAAGTTATCCGTAAATTAGAAAATCCAGACGGGGTATGAGGCCTCCAGGGATCCGATAGGGAGATTTATCGGTATTTTTAAAGGGGCTGAATGCGATCGGATGACTTCAGTCAAATGACTGTTATAACCCACAGGGATGCCTGAACACAGTAGGACACTGTATCTGGGAAAAGGAGCCGGTGTCCGAAAAAGTGTATAATCGGTAAATAGTAATTAAAATATTCGGTGAACTGGGGCATAGGAAGATTCCTCGTAATGTGTGCCATACAGGTAATGGACCCAGGAAGCCCAAAAATGGTGCCATTAGAGGCCCAATAAGACTCTTGGACTGATAGGTGGGCCAGTGTCCAGCGGAACCCCGGAAAAGTGCGAAATTACGAAAATGCCCCTGTGTTGTACAAAAAGGGTAGCAGATGAATTGAGGGCATTCTGGTCATTCTGGACAGGCCTAGAGGCTAAGACATATCTAAATAAGGTTGACTAGAGCCAGTATATGCTTTGACCCTGTTCAAAAAGGTGTGAAATGACAATTTTGCCCTTAGGGTTAAAATAGGACAAGATAGGGTACCAAGGGCATTTCGGTCATTTCGTAGGGGATCTGTAACTAAGTCTGGAGCCAGTATTAAAAAGTTAATGATATAAATGGTCTAGATACTAAATGTGAGGTCAGTAGACATAAAAAGGATTTTTAGAATCAGATTCAGAAAATAACACGTTTTTCGAGGAGACAGACCGGGCCAGTACCGGATTGGACCGGAAAGCTTTCAGAAGGCTCTAGCTCTCTCTCAATTTTGCCATGTGAAGAATGTGGGAGGTGAGATGTCCCATGAGTTGGCATTGAGTGATGTCATGCATGATGCAGTAAAAGGAATGAAGAAAAATAGGAAATTCAGGAAAAACCAGGACCACAGGATCATAAGTCTTCAAAATTACGAGATTGCCATTGCTCAACACTATAAATACCCCCCCTAGCTCCTCATTTGGGCACAAGCAAGGAAGAGAGGAAGAAAGAAGTTCTTGAGAGAGAAAGTGAGAGAAAGAAAGAAGTAAGGAAGTTCTGGTGAAGTTGGAAGTAGTAGAGAAGTTCTAAAGCTCTGCTTTTGAGGTAGCAACTAATCCTAGCTCTTATGTAATGTCTTTGTGATTTGTTATGCTTTTGTTTGGTTGGATTGTTGTCTTATATGTTATGCTTGAAGCTCTATTTCAATGCTATGATCATATGTTATTGAATATGGAAGCATGCAGCATACTTATCTGTACACAATCACAAGCAAGCACCGTCACTCTGCATTACATATATTGTTATGATTATTGCTATTGGGATTCTTTTGAATCTCATTCCCAAATATAACATTACAGGGGAGGTTCTTTCAAAATAAAATTTGGAAACCTTAAGAGACGCCGGTAGGCTGCCGAAATTCCGGCAACGAAGACGGGACAAAGAAAGGAACTGATACGTACTGTGTACGTAGGTGCTGTCTAAGGAGGCTGGAAGTGAGTGGACCTAGTAGGTTCATCCAGTCTTTCCTGGGTACTTACGTAGAATGGTATCTCCTACGGGAATTACCCAATCGGTACAAGATCGGTTACTTTCTACAGACAGAATGTAGCAGTTATGCTGTCGGAATTTTAGACAACGGAAAGTGTAACAGAAATAAGAGAATGTTAATCATGCACTAATATATAACAGTTGATTATTTAATATTAATTGTTATCTGGCATGTATAACTGATATGTGTTGGTTGTATGCAAGTGTATGTAAAGACTAAATGTTGAAAATAGGCTCAGTGAACAGTAACTCGTGAAGACCTATTCATGTTTGATAAAACATTAAAAATAGAAAATGATTGAATTAATGTACGAAATTTTTAGGATAAAAAGTAGACAAACTAATATTTAATTTGATATATAGAGTGCATCATTTGGATGTACACACGAAAAGATATAAATTGTTAAAGTTGAAACCAGAATGCTGGATTCAGGAGAAAGTCATTGGATGAACAGTAAGATTGAAACATTGACCCACGTTGAATTTGTCAAGGATTGGTCAACCAATGATTTTTCCCTGAAATATAATTAAGTTATATTCATGTATCAATTTGAACCACTTCATTTCGATTTTTCTAGAATTAGTTATGAATTTTCAAAGTCAGGTCACTCATCTGGAATTTGCCACATTGAACAATACCCGATATGAATGAAATTCCAGATTTAGAGTTTAGACTTCAATGACTCTAAAAGTGGTTCTAAGTGCTACTGAATGGTCCCTAAGATGTATAAAAATAAGGATGTGACAGGGAGCAAGTGCAAGAACAAGAGAAAAGCTCATGTTTAAGGTAGTGGACTTACCTCTTGATATGCTTGATGTGGTATGCTTATGTATTGACATGTATATGATGATTGAATGATGTTGTGACATTATGAATGATGTTGAATATGTTATGAATAACATGTTTTCCATGGCCATGCTTTTTTATACAAAGCATATAGCATGATGGCATGCCACTAAATGAAGAAAGTTAAATGAAATTACATATCATGCATTAGCATCCATCTTGCATATTTAAGTTGTAATGTTTGCTACTAAGAGTCCCCAGAATCTCACCCTCCCATAACCAACCATAATAGGTTATTTATGATGAAAGAATCATGCTTGATACATGAGCTAAGGAATAGAAGAGAAGAAGTAGACAAGTGATGGCATGTCATGTATGTTATCCTTTTTATCTAATGTTATGTAATATGCCATTATATGTAAAGAAAAATAAATGAAATAATTATGGCATAACCTCATGACGTATATGAATGTATGAGAGGCCAAAAAGATGGTTTATGCATGCTGGAACAATTATTGGGAATTAAAGAAAGAAAACTGAAAGGGTAAAAACGTAGGTCCTGAAGCAGTTTTGTTGAGGCTTTAGTTTGACCTAGCAAATGAAAGAATTAATTCACAAAATTTTATGAGCATGTAGTAAACATCTGTAGCTTTAAATGCTTTAAGTAACACATTTCACTTGGATGTGTATATCAAGGGAAATGAATTTCCAAATTTACAAGACAAAATCTGAAATTTCCCAAATTTGCCATATGAACAGTAAAAATTTGGATCACCTCCATACGATTTTTCTACAATTAGTTATGAATTTTTAATTTTTGGGCTAATTATTTTCATCTAACTTTCATTATGCTAGCTTCGTGTATCCCTTTGAACCATTTCATTTCAAGTTTTCTAGAATTAATTATGATTTTTCGAATTTTGTCGCTGAATTTGGAATTACCATATGAACAGTAACCGTGAACTTTAAAATTCTAGATTTTGTGTATGAACTCCAATGGTCATGTAAGTAGTTTTAAATGCTACCGAATGGTCCCTAAGGCGTTCGAAAGTAAGGTGTTACATCACTCTAGAAGATAAACAAACTATTTTTTATCTGCACAAACTGAGTTCGATGGAACACCCATCCTATAAAGTGGTGAAACCTGGCCAGATTCTGTAGGAACTCTAATTTTTATAAATATTAAATATTTTGTTGGAGATCTGTCTATTTGGAAAGACAAATCAGTAGAATTACTATCAAATCTTAAGTGCAAAACTTTATATAATTTTATATGGTATAATAATACTTTCCTTACTTGAGTTCTCACAAGAGATTATACCAAACAACTATTTTGGAAGGAAAAATTCCTAGCTGGACTACCTAAATCTTTGAGTGATAAAATTAGAGAAAAAATTAGAAACCAAAATGATGGCAAAGTCCCATTTGAGCACTTTACATATGGAGAATTAATCTCTCATGTTCAAAAAACTGCTCTTAGAATTTGTCAGGATGATAGCATCTAGCATCAACTGTCCAAAGAAAATGCTATAAACCATAGAGAGCTGGGTACGTTTTATGAAACATCCTTCCTTAGACCCTTCAGAGTACCCTTACGGAAGCAATCTTTACTTTATTAATTCTCTCCTTCCAAAAATCCTGGCAGAAAATAACTGTACTGATTCGGTAATTCCCATGAGAACTTTCATTCTATGTAAGTACCCAGGAAAGACTGGATGAACCGGCTAGGTCCACTCACTTCCAGCCTCTTTAGACAGCACCTACGTACACAGTACTTTCTATATTCTGCCAGTACAACAGTATTTTCTAGCAAATATCCTCAAACTTCAACCTTAAATCTTGACCTTAAACCTTAACCTTACCTATACTCAATTGAAAGTATCTTAGATCATTGGAATACCTCTTAACCTTAAAAACCTGAATTTCCAAAAGTTAGGCTTACGGGTACTGTTAATCGCCACTGTTCAATTGGTAATTCCAGAGTACATCCTGAACTTTGGAAATTCATAATTAAATCTAGAAAAATCATATTGAGGTGGTTCCAAATTCTAATGAAATATATTTCATTTAAATTTGATATAAAAATATGAAAATAAGGTTTCATTGTCCAGATCAAATCAGTTTAATCATTGAATATTACTGTTCATTTGGTAAAACTGGAAGTTCCAGTTTGCTTACCTCATTTTCAAAAATTCATTTCTCTTTGGTTACTTATCCAAATGAGTCGTTTTACATATGGATTTAAAGCTCCATATGTTTACTTTAAGATCATAAAATTTCGTGGAAAAACTCATTCATTTACTATATGAGACCGCATAGGAATCTCACTGTATCGCATGACTTGTTTTATCTTGATCCAGAGTTTAAGTCCAACTTTGAAAAATCATAACAATTTGAAAACTTAACCAAATTAGGCGTTCTTGGTGTCCAATTAAATCTCTAGATCTTAGCTATGTTCATGACAAATTTCATGTGAATACTCGTTGGATAAGTTGCTTAAAATATCGTTGGAAGTAGCCTGTCTCTCATCGGATCCAGTGCATGCATACATTATACATACCCATACATCATCATCTAAGTTAAAGGCATGCTTTTCAAGTCATATACACATTGTTCATTCCCATTTACCTTCCTCCTTATGAAGTTCCAGCACCTAGAGCAATATTTATTGACATGGAAGGAATGAGATTTCATGGAAATCTCAATAGCAAGTTATACAAACTATAAGGTTATGCATGCTTGATTAAATGCTTAACATGTTATCATGCAATGGGAGCTAATTCATGATCATACATAGGCAAACTCTAACATGCATATTGTCATGACATAGATTGCAAGAAGTTGCACATATTCATAGCTCATCATCATCATCATAAACATCATCACATAACATATCATGCTCAATCAAACTTCATGCATAACAAGCAAGCATATCAATCAAACAACATAAGTTTATAGTTAAATATTCTTGCTACCTCTTATGAGTCCTTGTTCTTTCCTTCTTGAATTGATCTTTCCTTCCCACAAATGTCAAAACCTAGACATAACAAGACAATTACCAAATTATTACTTCATTCCAATTAAATTCCAAGTCTAGGTTTCATTAAGTCCCTTTCTTTCTCTACTTTGTAACATATATTTACATCTTTCTAAACTAAACTCTCATGGTTCATTTCCACATAATTTTTCATGTAGAATCCAAATATGAAATAAAAAATTCCAGAATTCAATTGCTTCCCCATGTTCTGTACAGAAACCAAAAGATAGCTCTAGCTTTTTCAAAAATTCTCATTTTGATTCCAATGCTTCCAATACTTGTTTTCCTACTATAACCCCACACAATTTTCCATTCTAAACCCATTGGAAGCATCAAAACCATGAAAATCCAACATATGAACAGTGAACTCATACTGTACAGAACAGAACACCCTCTTGGATTCACAAGCACACATGGATTCTTAAGCCATTATCATGTGATTCAAGCTTGTTTAAGCTTGTGTAAACCATTTAGAACATAAAACTCATGTTCCTATCACATATCCATAGAAATTCCAGAAGCATTTCCCCAAGACTCAAGCCTCAAAAACCATTTAAACTCAAGAACAAACCATGAGAACAAAGTGTAGAAGCAAGGAGGCAACTTACCTTACTAGTTTCTTCAACATCCTTCCTCCAAGCTTGTGAGAAAATTTTGCAAGAGGTTCCCCAAGGTTTCTTACTCACGGTTTGTGCAGAAATGTGGGGGGTATTTATAGAAAAATCTTGGGAAAATTGAAGGCCAAGATCATCTTGGGAACTATTTGATCTAAAGGCTTAAGATTTAATCTTGGAATTTTTTTTCTTTTTCCATTTATGACATCACCACCATGACATCATCCAAGGGAAACCTCATGGGACACTTGGCTCCATTTCCATGGTGGGAAGTTCCTAGAAAATTTTAGTCCAATCCAGTCCCATCCAATCCAATCCGGTACCGGCCCGATCCGATTTCCCGTAAACTGGATTGTTTTCTTAATCTAATTTTTCTGGGACTTCATAATATATTTTATTCAATATTTAAATCCTTCATACCATTAACATTCTTATACTGGGTTTAAATTTAATTCCAGATACCTTGGAAAATGACCAAAATACCCTTAGTGCTTTTCCTTGCACTATATTAAACCTAAGGGCATAATTGTCATTTCACACCTCTTTAAACCTTGTCAGAGTATATACTGTTGGAAATTGTGCCCTAGGGGCCAATAATTGTCTTATAAACATTATTGTTTTATGAATTTCTTAATTATGTTATCACATTATTTGCATGTTTACTGTGATGACCATCCTTGGATAACTCATGATCTTATCCTAAATGTCCCTGGTCGGTCATCTATACGGGAGCAGAGATGAAATAAGACCAGTATGACTTTGAAGATATATAGAGATATAAATCAAAGTCATAGGCACATGTAAGAGTACAGGGTGTTGGACCGACCCGCCATGAGAGAGCTGCATGGGTTAAGTTATAAGCTTCTCTTATATACAAACCATGTCACTATGCCCTTTGACCTGAGATCATCATGGATTCCTACATGACAAACGCTCAGCTTTGACCTAATCAAAAGTCACTTTTGACCGAGTGATCATAAAGGCTATGTTCGGGCTCAGTGTTTTTTCATGCGGAGGAATGTGAATGGTCAAGATGGAATTTGTCCCTCACATTCGTAGAGAGATATTAATGAGCCCCTCGATGAGTGAGTCTGAGAAATGTATGGCCATACTGTAATTGAAGGGTAGTTCCATTTCTATAGTCAGACTACTCAGGGATCGAGAAAGTAACGGTCAGGAATAGGAGGATGCCGTTCACCATGCCTCATCCATGACCGAAATATCGTGTGACAAAAGGGACGTGATATG
The DNA here is from genome assembly GCA_037074615.1 of Leucaena leucocephala. NCBI lineage: Eukaryota > Viridiplantae > Streptophyta > Magnoliopsida > Fabales > Fabaceae > Leucaena > Leucaena leucocephala. Next base: position 14,679,042 of record CM073523.1, on the reverse strand, counting down.
GTTGTATGAAAGGTAATATCGTTCATCGATCCTCATATGATTTGGGTAGTCATAATGTCTTGCTAGAGACTGCTTACGACTTGTGGATCAGTATAGTAACTGGCCCACTGCCAACTTTATATGGGCCTACAGGGTCGCACACAAAATAGCCCAACCGAGCTGTGATGTCCAGGTTCATTAAATCTAAGATGAAACATCCTCCTTTATACTCCTCAGAGTACACTTGCGGAAGCTATTTTAGCTTATCTTAAGTCCAGAGATTGAACTTTTAACTCTTAAGTTCCTTATTCTGAACCTTTACTTTAAGAACTGATTTCTCACCTTCTACACATCCAAATGAGGCTTGTTACCTATCCACGGAATGCCCCAGATGTGTACTACTGGCTCACTAAATCTCGTGGCCACACTCCTCCGTTTACTAGGTCAAACTGAGGTCAGAACACTGCTGCCTCAGGACCTGCAATTTTCCCCTTAATTTAACATACATAAACTGAACATGCCAAACAATACTTATCATTGAATAACATAATGTCATACAGCATGGCATACACAACAAAGCATATACATAATCTTTCTATCTTTATTACATCTCTTTCTGGCTAAACTCCGGCAGCATAACCGCTACGCTTCATCTGTACAAAGAACTGAACTGTACTGATTCGGTAATCCCCTCATGAGAACTACCATTCTACGTAGTACCCAGGAAAGACTAGATGAACAGGCTAGGTCCACTCACTTCTAGCCTCCTTAGACAGCACTACGTACACAGTACTTATCATATACTGATGTTCAGTCTTTACTTCGGCAGCATAACGGCGTCTCTTGGCTTTCTCAAAATCTACTTCAGCATAACCTCCCTGTAATGGGTTATGGATGGGGATGAGATTCGGGGGAATCTCAGTAGTAACAATCATAACAATATATGTAATGCAGAGTGACAGTGCCTGCTTGTGATTGTGTACAGATAAGTATGCTGTGTGCTTCCATGCTTAATAACATATGATCATAGCATTACAGCAGAGCTTCAGACATAACATATAAGACAACAATCCAACCAAACAATAGCACATTAAATCACAAAGCCATTACATAAAAGCTAGGATTAGTTACTACCTGGCTAACTTAGCAGAACCTTACTATCTCTATTCTGCTTCCAGCTCCGCCAGAACTTCCTTACTTCCTTTTCTCCTTTCTCTCTTCCTTTCCTTCTCCTTCTCTCTCTTCTTTCTCTCCCTTCTCCTCTTCATGCGTTAATGGAAATGGAATGGAGGGGGATATTTATAACCTCCTCCAATGGCAATCCCGTAATTTCCATGAACTTTGATCCTGCGGTCCTAGTTTTTCCTGGATTTTCCTATTTTCTTTAATTCCTCATTTACTGCATCATGCATGACATTATCGGGACACCTCACTGGGACACCTCAGCGCCATATTTATCACATGCTGAAAATCCTAGACACCTTAGCAGCTGACTTACCGATCCAGTCTCCTGCCTCGCAATGCGTGCCCTCAGCTTTATCTGCTTTCTGCAGAGCAATGCCATGTGGCGACTGGAAGAGACCTTGCACGCTTCCCAATGCTATCCAGATAAGTCCCAGACTTATCTGATCACCTCCTCAGTTTTCGTGCCAACCGAGTAACTTTACTCTACTGAAAGGTCACCGAATCACCACTCTAATGCCATGTGGCATCTTGTGGGTCCCATGAGGATACCTTATCAGTCCACCTCATGGTTTCCAGATAACCTTTCCTGTATCTGGCCTCCTGCCTCCAGTCTATCTCTAACCGGGTAACTATCTCATTTGGACCTTCACCACTCTTGGCCCATAAGCTTGGCCCCACTTTAGCCACTAGTCGCGACCTAGCCATCATCTCATCGTGACTTAACACCTTCTGGTTCATTAGTCGCGACCACAGCATTCTCTAGTCGCAACCACAACATTCTTTAGTCGCGACCATAACAGTCTTTCATCGCCACCATATAACTTTTTAGTCGCAACCAAGCTCATTATACTCATTAGTCGTGACCCACACATCTTCTCGTCGCGTCTAAACCTTTTTGCCATTATTAGTCGCAACCATAATACACTCTCATCGCGACCAACTTCTTTATCATCGCGACCCCACTAGTCAACTCTTGAATCTTTGACCTTTACATCATCCCCAAATGGCCATTTACCCCTTGGGACTTCCACTGTTTACACATAAGTCCCCGCACCTTTACTTACTCGCAGCTTAGTCCCTGAAACTCTTCACGTTCCTCTGGGACTTCTGCTAAAAAGGGGTCTAGTAGCCTCTTAATCTTAGGCTATCTCTGCATCTCTAGGCCTGAAAATTGGGATGTTACATAAGACATGTCTTGATTCAATGAATAATCTAGGGTAAATTTATATATTATATATATATAAATTTGTATTTATATATTATATATAATATAAGAGATATTTGTGAGATTTAATTTATAAGATAAATTAAATCTCTATCACTTTTGAATTTGAATTTAAATTGATATGATCCATTAGAATTTATAATTTAAATTGAAAAGATATCTCAAATTTGATTTATGAGAATAAATCAAATATAATTCCGCCTTATCTTTATTTTAAATTAAATAAATAGGTGAATTAAATCTGTGGGACGGATTTAATAATAACCATATTTATTTAATTAGTTTCTTATCAAATTATGCAATATATGATATTGTATTAATTTTAGAATTAATATAAGATTAATTCTGAAGTCCGACCCAATTAGAAGCCCGATAACATCCTATATATTTGACATTAGGGGCTAGGGTTCTACACACAAAAAAAGGGGCAAGGAGAGTGCAAAAGGTTTGCAGATAAGAAACTGCTGAAATAGAGACGGTGAGGATGAAATCTTGAGAAAGGCCTAGAGGGATAAGAGGCGTTAGAACGTCGTTCGTGGTTGGAACGCTATTCGTGTGGATACCAGTAGAGGAAGCCGATCTGAGTTGTCGACTTCTTGCGATCGCGAAAAGAGCACCAGGTATGACAAAGTCGCGACCAGTTGACACATAGGTCACGACTAAATTGTCATCTAAACGTTAGAAATTCAAAAAGAGACTACAGCTCGCGACTAGAAGCAGAGGAAGTAGCGACTGCAATCTCCAGAGACGACAGGTCACGAGTAGAAGCTGAGTAGGTCGCGACTGCAAACTCCAGAGGCGACAGGTCGTGACAAGAAGCTGAGGAGGTCGCGACTGAAAACTCCAGAGGCGAAGAGTCACGACTAGTGGACACTGAGGTCGCAACCACAGCTTGAATACCAAAGGTAACACTTCTTTCTCCTTGACTTAAACACATTCGGTAGATCCTAGCGGGGAATGGAAAAAAATTTAAAGTTAATTTCCGCTGCCTGTCTTCCAATTCCCTTCATATACTGACTCCAACTAACCTCTCCTGTACTTGCATTGGCATTTTGGCCTGTCCAAAATGCCTTCCATTCACTTCTGGTTCCTCTGGACAACACATGGGCATTTTTGTAATTTCTCACTTTTCTGGGGTTCCACTGGACACTGGCCCACCTATCAGTTCAAGTATTTTATTAGGCCTTAATGATGCCACTCTTGGGCCTTTTAGGGTTCAATACCTTTATGGCACGAATCCTTAGAAAATTCTCCTGACGATAATTCTCTAGTATTTTATTCCACAATAAATTCCATTAAAAATTCTACAGGATTCCTTTTCTGATCGTGTCAATTTTATAAATTCTCATATTAATTCTAGGAATTTACTGGAAAATCTCATCAGATTCTGAGATCCGAAAAATATTGTAATAATTGTATCTAACTTCAAAAATTTATATCAATTTTTCCGGTCCGATCAGAACAACCCAGAATAATTTTCTCTATCCACTGGAAAAATTTGGGTCCGATCAGAACACGGTCATTTTTAGCCTATTTTTGGTCCAAATTTCCCATAATTACACTTTTGCCCCTTAATTTACCATAAACCACCTTTATGTCCTCAACTTTTCAAAATTACACTTAAAGACCCCACATTTTTGTCTACCTTCCTTTTTGGCCTTAAAACCTTTTATATTTTCACTTTAGTCCTTGCCTTTTCTTCCTTTTCAATTTTATCCCTTTCTTTACATAAATGGCCACATCTTTTCCTGAAAAACTTCACATATATTTTATTCAACCTGTACATACAAATCAGTACAGAAAATTTGGGATATTACATTTTATGAACAATTCAGCCTTCCATCCTGCAATCAAACCAAAAAACATCGCAAACCTTACCACAAAAAGAAAAAATGTGTCTACTAAAGGTATAAACAAGATAAAACGCCCCGTAGTCTCGAACAAGAATTTAGATCCAAACCTAAGGTTGACTTCTTTGAACAACCTAAAAATCAAATGTTACAAATATGGTAAACTAGGCCATATATCACGATGTTGCGAGAAGATTAGGGGTATTGATGAACCTCTTCTTGAACAAATAAACAATCTTTTGATTGAAAAAACTTCTAGTTCAGAAACTGTAAGTGATTCTTCTGAGGTTATTCAATGTACATATTCAAAATGATGATATCCTAGAATCTTCATCTTCAATGAATGTTATCTTGAAGGAACAAGATTTACTTCTTATATCATTGATAAACTTCTAGATTCTGAAAAGGGAGAATATTTGTTTAAGTTTAGGAGTTGGCTAATCAAAATCCATCTTCTTCGAACTCAAAACCAGTTGTCTCTTTCAATAAATACAACCTAATAGATGTTTTGGATAGGTCAAGAGGGAGAATAATGAGATGGATGTGGGGCATTTTGGATAGGTCAGTGTCAAGGCAGGTATAGGGATGATTAATTATAGTCAGTATATGCCCTGATAAGATTTAAAGAGAAGTGAAATGGCAATTATGCCCTTAAGGTTAATATAGTGTAAGATAGTGCACCAAGGGCATTTTGGTCATTTTCCAAGGGATGGTAAGCAGATAAATACTCAGTCTAATAATGTCAATGGTAGAAAAAATCTAAACACTAGTTTTCCTGATAGAATACATATTCTCGAATATTATAAAAATTAGAAACATAAAACAGTCTGGTTTTTGTGACACTGACTGGATTAGTAATGGATTGGACAAGAACTTTTCCTACAAGTATTTCCCCATATGATGTCATGGATGATGTCATTCTTAAGCTTCTAGGGCAAGTTTGATGGAAGGTAAATTATGGATTGGATTAAATAGTGTTTGAATTAATCTTGGCCTTCCATTTCCACCCAAATTTTTCTATAAATACCCCCCCTTACAGCATATTTTGGCAGCTTAGACAACCCTAGAGAAACTCTGCCAAAATTTATTTTGGAGCTAGGAAGAAGCATACAACTTGGAGCAAAAAGAAAGGTAATTAGTTCCTTTGATCTTGGACTTTATTCTAAGAAGTTTGCTATTGGTTTTAAGTGATTTTTATGGCATTTTCCCTTTGATGTTACTGCTGGACATGTGTTCATATGTGGTGAGAATATGAATTTTATGTTATGGATAGTTTAGACAAGCTAGAATCAAGTGGTATTGGCTTGGAAATTCAAGTGTACATGTAATTAGCATTTTGTGTTCTTGGATCCACTGTATAATCACTATTCATATGTCAGAATTTCATGATGTTGATGCTTCCAATGGGTTTAAAATGGAAAATTGTGTGGGGATAAGGTAGAGAAACAAGTAGTGGAAGCATTGAAATCAAAATGATAATTTTTTTGGAAATTAAGATGAGGCATTTCGGTTTTGTACAGTAACCAAGGAAGTAGTTTGATTTTGGAAATTTTGATTTCGTATTTGGATTCTACATGAAAAAATATGTGGAAATGAACCATGAGAATTTATTTTAGAAAGATGGAAGTATAAGACATAAAAGAGACAAAGAATAGAATCTAGTGAGAACTTAGTCTTGGATTGCTTTGAAGTTGAGTTGTAACTTAATATTACTTTATAATGGCTCAGTTTTGAAAGTTCTTTGGGAATAAGACCATCTTAATAAGAGTTTGATAAGGATAACTTAAGAGGTAGCAAGAATACCTAACCATAATCTTATGTTTATTTGACTTTATGCTTGCTTGTTTAGTTATGATTTTTGGTTGAGCTTAAGTTCATGATATGATGATGATGAAGAAGTATGAATGAATGCAACTCCTTGCAACTAATGTCATGACAATATGCATGTTGGAGTTTGCTTATGTATGATCATGAAGTAGCTCCCATATCATGTAACATGTTAGGCATTTAATCAAGCTTCATGATATTATAGTTTGTATGACTTGCTATTGAGATTTCCATGAAATCTCATTCTTTCCATATGCATAACCATGTTATAGGTGCTGGAACCTCTCAAGAACAAAGGGTAAATGTGGGTGAATGAACTTGTATAATAAGTTAAGATGACTACTTGGCATTATAGGATGACATTATGGGATGCATAATACATTATAGTGTGTATGTATTATGAGGAAGTACCCTTGTGACAGTATTTTATATGACTTAACCAACGATTTTTGACGTGACATTTTGCATGAAAGTAACTAAGATATAGAGATTTAAATGGAATCCCAAAAATGCCATATTTTTCTTAGAAAATCTCACATATATTAAGTACAAATTGTACATACTCATCAGTACAGAAATTAGGATATTAAATCAAACTGTACATACAAATCAGTATAGAAAATTTAGGATATTATAGGCTCCGTTTGAGGTATTTATCTAGATATAATTATTTGAGCCATGAGGAGGCCTGAAAAATGTATATAAAAATAGGAAACAAATATTTAAGATAAAAATAGTCTCAATGCCAAAAGGTATACAATATTAGCTACAAAAATGTTAAAAGCTTAGAATGATGGTAAAACGTATTTTACGGAAAGTTTAAAAAGAAATAGCTAGAGGAAGAGTTATGGCCCAATGAAATTTGTTTTCCCCACAATTAAAGAAAAATTATGGAGTAGACAAAGGATTTTTCTGAGCTCTAGAAGGTCTTTAAGAAGTCTAAATAAATGTGAGCCAAGTAAAATATATTAAAATAAGAAAATATCTAGAAGTATGGTGAGTTGTCATGAGACCATGTTATAGCATTATGAATGGAGATTTGTGCCATCCATTTGTAAATGCTCCTGTAACATGTTGCCTAGGCATTATGAAAGATAGAGTAAAATGCTCCTACTAAAAAGTAAAGAAGAGAAAGAGTATAGAAAATAGTAGTTACATAAGTCCTCTCTTTGTACTATTCAAAGAGAAGCTATGGTAAGAGCATATATGGTAAGAGTTTCGAGAAGTAAAAGCAGTTAAAGGAGTCAGAGAACTCCTAAGGCAAAGTGTTTGAAGTATAGTATGAGGCCTAAGTCAAATCTAAAATGATAGATATATATATAGTTGGCTTAGAGAGGAAGTTAATGAGGCCCAAGTTATATGTAATATACTAAATTTTTAAGATCCAGAGATTCAGAAAGTAGCCTGAAAGAGATGTGCTACCAGACCCCTTTAAGCAAAAGTCCCAGAAATATACAGATGATTTTCAGGGACTAAACTATAAATATTAAAAATATAGGGACTTGTATATAAATAGTGAAAGTCTCTAGGGGCATAATAGTCATTTTGGGAAAGAAAGGGACTAAAGTGAAAGTCTAAAAGTTCCATGGTGCGAAAATGAAGGAAGATACAAGTTATGGGCCATTATGTATAATTATGAAAAGTTGAGGGACTAAAGTGTCATTTATAAAAGTTCAGGGGTAAAATGGTAATTATTGAAATTTAAGCTAGAAAAGGCCCAAAAATGTCCAGAAATAGTTTAGCCCCAACTTTTTCCAAAAAATAGAGAAAGTTATTATGAACAGTTTAACGTAACACAAAATTTTGATTTGAGGTCTAGAAAAATTGATATTAATTTTAGAAGTCTGGCAATTATTGTAGTATCTTTCGGACCTCATGATCAAATGAAATTTTGTGGTAAATTTTTATAATTAATATAAGAATTTATGAAACTAACAAAAGTCAAAAAGGTGTTCTATAGAACTAATTATGAATTTTACTATGGAAAAGGAAACTGATAAAGGGTTTAGAAGAAATATATATATTTTTTATCAGGACTTTTTAGTCTCAGAAAATTATGAGACTTTGTAGTAAATTCATTTTATATTAGAATGAATTTCTGAAAGTGTTAGAATCACTAAAAGAGTTAAATAGAATTTACCTCAAAAATTAGGGTAATTTTATAAGGGAAGTTTCTTAGGAATTGAGCCATCCGAGTACTTGAGCTTGATAAGAGACCCAAGATGGCATTCCAAGAAGTTCAAAAATATGGCCCAAGAATTATGTGGGTTCAAGTGGAATTAAAATAATATTTTAAGGATTTTTAGTAAAGTATAATTACCGTGTTGAAGTGATAATTGAGAAATTGATCAGATAAAGCTTTGGACTTATCTGGAGCTATGAGGTGGCATGAAAGGTGTCCTCATGGGACCCACCAAGATGCCACATGGCATTAATATAGAGGAAGAAGAAAACTCAAGAAAAAGCTAAGCACACATGGCACAATCTCAACTACTCATTACCAGACAAGAATCTGGAATTCTCTGGAAGCACTGAGTCAGCAGCTGAGGTGTCCCAAGGGCCCCACCATAGTTCCACCTAGCATGCAAGGTGTCCCTTGATGATGTCATCATGATTATGCTGGCTAAGCTTGGTGAGAAAGCTAAGCGATCTGAGCCGTTCATCGTGATTCGATCTGAACCGTCCATTCCATTTCACTTCACCTATAAATACCCTACCCCCTTTCCATTCCATCATCCACGGCAAGAGCAAAGAAAGAAGAGAAAAGAAGAGAGAGAAAGAGAAAGAGGGAAAGAAAGAAAAAGAAAGGAAAAGAAGGAGTTCTGTCAAAGCTAGGAGCAATCCAAGGAGCTTAGGGACTTGGCAAGCTTAGGAATAAGGTAATTAATTTATTCTAGTCCCTGCTCTAATAAATTAGAGGATTGTTTTTATGAATTTAATAGTTAGAATATAGAAATGTCTCTCTCTTGATAAGGTTAGCCGTGGATAGAAAAAAAGTTAGGGATTGTCAGGTTAAGGGTATTACCTCAAGTTAAGCTTGAATTAAGTAGAGCTATACTGTATAGGGTAGTAATGCTATGACTATGTTGAATTGTGCTTAGTAAACTATCCTAAACTTGTATGTCTTCAATTTTATGCTTAGTTGTGCTATGACTATGTTGAATTGTGTTGCATATGTGTATATGATTAAAGCTCTATTTCTATGATTACTTTAGCCAATTGTATTTCATACGTTACATGGAAGCATGGACTTTACACAATGTTAACACTTTCACAAGCAAGCATAAGTATTTACATTGATGCATATATTGTTTATGATACCATTTGCTACTGAGATTTCCCCAGAAATCTCACCTTCCTTATCAATCCAATTACAGCAGGTCTTCTTAAGATGGAGGAGTAAAGATACATGAAGAGAAGTTAATAATTATTTAGCATGATTGATATGTGATTGATGTATGTATAATTGGTTGCTGGAAATTGTCAATATGAACAGTAACTCGTGGTTAGGCAGTGACATTTGAGTTGTAATGAAAAATAGGAAAGTGTTGAATAAATGTATGATATTTTACCAGTAAATAGTATACATACCAAGGTTCAATTTGATATATAGAACACCTCATTTGGATGTCTACACACGGAGATATAATTTTTCAAAGTTGGGACCAAAATGTTGAATTCAGGGGGAAAACGTTGGATGAACATTAAACTTAGAGCATTAACTGATGTTGACTTGGTCAAGGCGTGGTCAACGAGTTATTTTTTCCTGAAACAGGATTAAGTTAGCTTCATGTAGCAACTTGAACCACTTTGTTTAAATTTTTCTAGATTTAATTATAATTTTTTGAAGTCAGGTCACTTGCTACCGAATGGTCCTTAAGATGTAAGAAAATTAGGATGTGATATTATACATTAGGGATAATTAATTGGTCTAGAGAGTTTGAGGCCTAAGAAGATGATACTGGCTTATGGGACAGTCTTAGGGAAATTATCAATAAGTTACCAACTATGTAGAGGCAGCTTAATCCTATGGTTTAAAGTTTCCCAGATGTTTAGATACAGTACAACAGAATCATAATGGATTTTGGAGGGTCATAATTGAAGGGAATTGGAAGACACGCAGCGGAATTAACTTTAAAAAAATTTCCATTCCCTGCCCCGATCCGCCGAGTGTGTTTAAGTCAAGGAGTAAGAAGTGTTACCTTTAGTATTCGAATTATGGTCGTGACCTCAGGGTACACTCGTCACGACTTGTCGTCTCTGGAGTTGTCAGTCACGACGTCCTCAGCTTCTCGTCGCGATGGGAGGTCTCTGGAGTTTTTAGTCGCGACGTCCTCAGCTTCTAGTCCCGACTAGAAGCCTCTTTTCAATTTTCTGACGTTCAGATGCCTATTTCTTCGCGACCTCAGTGTCTACTAGTCGCGACTTGTCGCTGTACCTGGTACTCTCTTCTCGATCGCAAGAAGTCGACGACTCAGATCAGCTTCCTCTACCGGTATCCACACGAACAGCGTTCCAACCACGAATGACTTGCTAGCGCCTCTTGTCCCTCTAGGGCTTTCTTGAGAATCCATCCTCACCGTCTTTATTTTGGCTGTTTCTTATCTACAAACCTTTTGCAGCCTCCTTGTCACTCGTTCTCTCAAACACCCTAGCCCCTTATGTCAAATATATAGGATGCTATCGGTGTTCTGATTGAGTTGGATTTCAGAATTAATCTTATATTAATTCTGAAATTAATACAATATCATATATTGCACAATTTGATAAGAAAATAATTAAATAAATATGGTTTATATTAAATCCGTCCCACACATTTAATTCATCTATTCATTTAATTTAAAATAAAGATAAGACAAAATTATATTTGATTTATTCTCATAAATCAAATTTGAGATATCATATCAATTTAAATTTCAAATTCAAATAGATCATATCAATTTAAATTCAAATTCAAAAGTGATAGAGATTTAATTTATCATTATAAATTAAATCTTGCAAATATCTCTTATATTATATATAATATATATACGAATTTATATATATAAATATATACATCCACCCTAGATTATTAATTGAATCTGGATATGTCTAAGATTCAATGAATCTGGACATCATAGCTCGTGTTGGGCTATTTTGTGTGCGACCCTATAGGCCAATATGAAGTTGGCAGTGGGCTAGTTACTACACTGACCCACAAGTCGTGAGCGGTCTCTAGCAAGACATCACGACTACCCAAATCATATGAGGATCGATGAATGATGTTACCTTTCATACAACCATATCACGTCCCTTTTGTCACACGATATTTTGGTCATGGATGAGGCATGGACAACGTCATCCTCCTGTTCCTGATCATTACTTTTTTGATCCCCGAGTAGTCTGATTATAGAAATGTAACTACCTTTCCATTACAGTATGGCCATACATTTCTCAGACTCACTCATCGAGGGGCCCAGTAATATCTCTCTACGAATGTGAGGGACAAATTCCATCTTGACCATTCACATTCCTTTGCATGAAAAACCACCAAGCCCGAACATAGTCTTTATGATCACTCAGTCAGAAGTGACTTTTGACTAGGTCAAAGCTGAGCGTTTGTCATGTAGGAATCCATGATGATCTCAGGTCAAAGGGCATAGTGACATGGTTTGTATATGAGAGAAGCTTATGACTTAACCCATGCAGCTCTCTCATAGCGGGTCGGTCCAACACCTTGTATTCTTACATGTGCCTATGACTTTGATTTATATCTCTATACATCTTCAAAGTCATACTAGTCTTATTTCATCTCTGCTCCCGCATAGATGACCGACCAGGGACATTTAGAATAATATCATATGTTATCCAAGGATGGTCATTGAAACATCCTCCCTTAGACCCCTCAATGTACACTTGCGGAAGCGATATTAGCTTGATTATATCTTAACTTAAGCCCAAAAATTAAAATTTTACTCTTAAGTTCCTTATTCTAAACATTTACTTTGAGATCTGATTTATATCATTCTACACATCCAAATGAGTCTTATTACCTATCCACATAAAGCCCCAGATGTGTGCTATAGGCTCACCAAATTTCGTGGCCAAACTCTTTCGTTTACTATGTCAAAATGAGGTCGAAACACTGCTGCCTCAAGACCTGCGAATTTCTCTCTTAATTTCTTAACTTTTCAATTACTCTCATACTTACATCTCTTATGATAACCCATTATTCTAACTACTTATACACAAGATGAACATGCCAAACAATATTTATTATTAAATAATAAATTGTTATACCACAGGGCATGAACAAAATCCTCATATCTCTATTACATCTTTCCTGCTAGAAATCCGGCAGTATAACTACTATACGTTATCTCTAAAAATAACTAATTGTACTGATTCGATAATTCCCATGAGAACTACCACTCTATGTAAATACCCAGGAAAGACTGGAAGAACCGACTAGGTCCACTCACTTCCAGACTCCTTAGACGGTACCTACGTACATAGTACTCATCATATCCTATCTTCATTATGGACATTCTGTCATAATTTTGGCAGCATAACGGCGTCTTTTAGCATTCTCAAAATTCACTTCGACGTAACCTCTCTGTAATGGGTTATACATAGGGGATGAGATTCGGGGGAATCTCAGTAGCAAACAGTACTAAACAATATATGCATTAATGATTGATATTAGTGCTTGCCTATGATTGTGTTAACTTAATGTAATGTGCATGCTTCCATGTAACATATGAAATACAATTGGCCAAGGTAATCATAGCACAAAGCTTCAACAATTACATATTAACATCAATCAATTAAGCCATAACACAATCAACCATACATTCAACACATACAAGTTTAGGTAAGTTTACTACCTCATTAGCTTAGCAGAACTCTAATATCTCTATACTGCTTCCAGCTCCGGCAGAACTTCCTTCTTTCTTTCTTTTCTTCCTTCCTCTCACTTTCTCTCTCGAGAAGTCACTTCTCTCTCTAAATTGGTGCTCTTGGACGTGAATGGAATGGCAAGGGGGTGGGGTATTTATACCTGAGGCAAGGTGGAATGAATGGCTCAGATCGAATCACGATAAATGGCTCAGATTGCTTGCTTCCTCAAGAAGCTTCGCCTGCATCATCGTGATGACATCATCCTCCATAATGACTCATCAAAAGTGACATCATCATGGGACACCTCACATGCTTAGGTGGCATAATGTGACACCTCACCACCTGACTCAGCGCTTCCAGATATTTCCAAAGACTTATACCGGAATCAACTGCTGAGATTGTGCCATGTGTCCTTAGTTTTTTCTTCTTCCTCTAGATTAGTACCATGTGGAACCTTATCGTACCTTTAATGCCACCTCATGGCTTCCGGATAAGCTCAGGACTTTATCTGATCAATTTTCCGGTTATCACGTCAACCAAGTAACCTTACTTTATTGAAAACTCTTTAAAACATTATTTTAATGCCACTTTAATTCACATATTCCTTGGCAACGTTTTTGCACTCTGGGAATTCTATCTTGGGTCTCTGATCAAGCTCAAGTACTCTAGTGGCTCAATTCTCAAGAACTATCCCTTGGTAAATTGTAATATCCTTAATTTTCTGTACTGGTTCCTATGTACAGAATAAACGGAATATATGAGCTCTGTTTCAGGAAAAAGATGTGGTCCTTTATGTAAAGAAAATGATTAAATTGCAAAAGAAAGGAAAAGAAAGGACTTAAATGCAAATATAGAAAGTTTAAGGTAAGGAAGGAAAGGTAGATAAAAATGTGGGGTCTTAAAGTGTAATTTTAGCCAAATTAAGGGACTTAATTATAAAGAAGGAAAAGTTCCCTGGGGCTAAAGTATAATTAAAGAAAATAGGCCAGAAGTGGTTTGCACCGCCCGACAGCATTTCAGTCCCAGATTCTACCCGAAGGTAGGGTAGGTGACGCCGGGTAACCAAGCCTAATACCGGAATTTTTGAAGACTCCAGATAGCCAGAAATGGACTGATCGTCCGAAAGTTATAAAAATTTATACCGGATACCCTAGATTTCAGATATAAGTGGGAAAATACAGGATGATGCCCCCTTATGGGACGGAGGTCAGGAAACTGACAGAATACCGATAGGAGGTCTGTAGGAAAAGTTATCTGCAAATTAGAAAATCCAGACGGGAGTGTGAGGCCTCCGGGGATCCGGGTTGGAGATTTATCGGTATTTTTAAAGGGGCTAAATGCGATCGAATGACTTCGGTCAGATGACCGTTATAACCCCCAAGGATGCCTGAACACAGTAGGACACTGTATCTGGGAAAAAGAGCCGGTGTCCGAAAAAGGTGTATAATCGGTAAATAATAGTTAAAATATTCAATGAACTGTGTTAAAGGAAGATTTCTCGTAATGCGTGCCATACAGGTAATGGACCCAGGAAGCCCAAAAATGGCGCCATTAGAGGCCCAATAAGACTCTTAGACTGATAGGTGGGCCAGTGTCCAGCAGAACCCCGGAAAAGTGCGAAATTACGAAAATGCCCCTATGTTGTACAAAAAGGGCAGCAGATGAATAAAGGGTATTCTGGTCATTTTGGACAGACCCAGAGGTCAAGACATGTCTAAATAAGGTTGACTAGAGCCAGTATAAGCTTTGACCGGGTCCAGAAAGGTGTGAAATGATGATTTTGCCCTTAGGGTTAAAATAGTACAAGATAGGGCACCAAGGGCATTTTGGTCATTTCGCAGGGGATCTGTAATTGAGTCTGGACCCAGTATTAAAAAGTTAATGATATAAAGGGTCTAGATACTAAATGTGAGGTTAGTAGACATAAAAAGGACCTTCAGAAACATCAGATGCAGAAAATAGCACGTTTTTCGAGGCGATGGACCGGGCCGGTGCCGGATTGGACCGGAAAGCTTCCAGAACCTCCAAATTTCGTCACATGAAGAATATGGGTGATGAAGTGTCCTATGAGGTGTCCCATGAGGTGTCCAGGGTGATGCAGTAAAAGAGAATTAAAGAAAATAGGAAATTCCAGGAAAAACCAGGACCACAGGATCATAAGTCTTCCTAATTACAAGATTGCCATTGCTCAACACTATAAATACCCCCCTTACTCCTTCATTTCGGTGCAAGCAAGAAAGAGAGGAAGAAAGAAGTTCTTGAGAGAGAAAGTGAGAGAAAGAAAGAAGTAAGGAAGTTCTAGTGAAGTTGGAAGTAGTAGAGAGGTTCTGAAGCTCTGCTTTTGAGGTAACAACTAATCCTAGCTCTTATGTAATGTCTTTGTGATGTGTTGTCTTGTTTGGTTGATTGTTGTGCTATATGTTATGCTTGAAGCTCTATTCCAATGCTATGATCATATGTTATTGAATATGGAAGCATGCAGCATACTTATCTGTACACAGTCACAAGCAAGCACCGTCACTCTGCATTACATATTTTGTTATGATTATTGTTACTGGGATTCTTTTGAATCTCATTCCCAAACATAACATTACAGGGGAGGTTCTGTCAAAATAAAATTTGGAAATCTTAAGAGACGCCGGTAGGCTGCCGAAATTCCGGCAACGAAGACGGAACAAAGAAAGGAACTGATACGTACTGTGTACGTAGTGCTGTCTAAGGAGGCTGGAAGTGAGTGGACCCAGAAGGTTCATCCAGTCTTTCCTGGGTACTACGTAGAATGGTAGTTCTCATAAGGGAATTACCGAATCGGTACAACATCGGTTACTTTCTAAAGAAGAATCGTAGCAGTTATGCTGCCGGATTTTAGACAGAGAAGGATGTAATAGAGTATGAGGGAGTTAATCATGCACTGATATATAACAGTTGATTATTTGATATTAATTGTTATCTGGCCTGTATGACTGATATGTGTTGGTTGTATGCTTGGGTATGTAAAGACTAAATGCTGAAAATAGGCTCAGTGAACAGTAACTCGTGAAGACCCATTCATGTTTGATAAATCATTAAAAATAGTAAATGATTGAATTAATGTACAAAATTTTTAGGGTAGAAAGTAGACATACTAATATTTAATTTTATATATAGAACGTCTAATTTGGACGTATACAAGAAAAGATATAAATTGTTAAAGTTGGGACCAGAATGCTGGATTCAGGAGAAAGTCATTGGATGAACAGTAATATTGGAACGTTGACCCACGTTAAATTTGTCAAGGCTTGGTCAACCAATGATTTTTCCCTGAAATATATTTGAGTTAGATTCATGTATCAATTGGAACCACTTCATTTCGATTTTTCTAGAATTAGTTATGAATTTTCAAAGTCAGGTCACTCATCTGGAATTTGCCACAGTGAACAGTACTCGATATGAATAAAATTCCAGATTAAGTGTTTAGACTTCAATGACCCTGAAAGTGGTTTAAGTGCTACTGAATGGTCCCTAAGATGTATAAAAATAAGGATGTGACATTTTGGTATCAGAGCAAAGGATTCTGGCCTAAGAAATGCTCTGAGTAGATGATTTATAGAAAGATATACCATGATAAAGCCGTCATAATTGACACTAAGTTAGTGTTTGCAGGATGGCTAGACATAGATTTGGGTCTGAAACTACAGTAAACCAATGGGAATTAAGACCAGAGGTCTCTAGTTCAGATAGTTCAGAAGAAGAGATAGTAAGCAATGATTCTGACCTCTGGACACCTCCAGTAGCTGGTGATTCTGAGGAGGATAGTTCCTCGGTAGGATCAAACTTTCCAATTGATGATCAGGAGGTGATGATAACAGAAGGCCCTATTCCTGCCATTCCCATAAGTGCGGTACCCTTGAATATAACAGACAGTTCAGGATCCAGCCAAGTACGTGTTCAGAGTAATGCGCCAGAACCCAGTAGGCCCGAAGTGACTCTAGTAGAAATGTATTTGGGAGGTTTAATCGTAAGAATGGTCCCAGGGAGGAACCTGAGTAGAGAGCAACTTGAGAGCTCGGTAGCATTAGCCCGACAACTATACGAGTTGAGGCAGACCCTGTTCGAAAACATAGATCAAGATTATTCGGTCTACCAGGAGTTTATCACAAGGGTGAAAGCCATATATCAAGCCTGGGATCTAAATGTGTTAACCATGGGGCTTTGGCTAGAAATTATGAATGATGTATTGCCGAAGACTCCTACCTGGAGATCGGAGTTGGACCAGTATTTTGATAGAGAATCATATTGTACTATATCCGACTGGATCTACCTAGTAGAAGAATATATTAGAATGAAGTTTAAGAAAAATTAGAGTAATATTTCTAATGTATAAAAGACTAGAATGGTACTGTGATATGTACATATACTCTGTATGTATATTATGTGAAATAAAATGAAAAGGAATTATGTTATTTATCGTATTCCCTTCTGTTTTTAAGTATAACAAAATGGTACGAACGAGGAGAACTATTCCAGCTGAGGAACCCCGAGAGGCTGGAAACCTTAATCAAATGATTCTAGAACGATTAGAACAGCAACAAAAGATGATAGAAGAAATGAGAGCTGCTCAAGCACGAAATGAACAAGAAAGAGATGCTGCCATAGCCGCGGCAGTAGCAGCAGCTGTAAATAATTTAAGACCGCCAGAGCCTTCAGGAGCAACTAGTAGAGAACCTGAAGAGGTACCACAGCAGGCGGAACAGCCCCAGAGAAGGGTTGAATCAAGGGAGGAGGCAGTTGGCATCCAGCAATGGATGGTGCGATTTTGCAAACACAATCCTCCCATATTCGAAGGGACATTTGAAGTACATGTAGCAGAAAATTGGGTCAGCAGATTAGAGAAGATCTTTAAGGTCCTCGACTGCCCGACTGAAACCAAGGCCCAAATGGCCATCTATCAATTGGAAAAGGATGCGGATAGATGGTGGAAGAATACAGAGTTACTTCTCCAAGCAAGAGATATTCCAGTTACCTGGGAAGTATTTCTTGAGCAATTTTATGAGAAATATTTTCCTCAATCTGTCAGAGATGAAAGGGAGGCTGAATTCCTTGTACTGAGGCAAGGAGAAAAAGAAGCTTTTGATGAATATTTGGCCAAGTTCATCCGGCTATCTCAATATTCAACTTACCTACGCCAAGTGGATGACGAACGCTGGATGACAGAAAGAATGATTCGAGGGCTGAATTCTATGTTAAAGGAGAAGTTAACTCCCCAACAATACAGCCAGTTCAATAAGGCTGTGGAAGCATGTCGAATCGTTGAGAACAGCATGAATCATAGAATGCTGTCCAGATCTGGGAGTAAAGATCAAACGACTCCTGATAAGGCCGGACGGAATCAAGAAGCGGCCAGTGGGAGCGGCTATAAGAAAAGAAAGCGCCCGTGGCAGACCAAGAGGCCTAATAGGGGAAATTTCCGCGGAAGATCCAGTAACAGGGATCCAAAGGCCCCAGTATGTGAAAAGTGTGGAAAGAATCATGGTGACAGACCATGCTTGATGGGCCAGAATGTATGCTACACCTGCAGAAAGCCCGGACATTTTTCCAGGGAATGTCCTCAAGCTATAACTGATCCAAGGCCAAGGACGGCGGGACGAGTGTTTGCACTCACTAGAGAGGATGCTCAGCGATCATCTGAGATGATCCAAGGTACAATCTATCTCAATGATCATGCTGTGACTGCCCTATTTGATTCGGGTGCAAGTCATTCCTTTATATCTTATGAATGTGCTAAATGCCTAGGCCTTCTGATCAGCAAGTTACGTTATGATATACAGGTGAAAACCCCCACCAACGCTAGGGTGATCACATCTGATGCCTGTCTAAATAGTGTGGTGCGTTATGAGCACTGCAGTACCACCCTGGACCTGATCTGTATGCCTTTCCAGGAGATTGAGGTCATACTCGGTTTAAATTGGTTATCCTCCAATAATGTGATGTTGGACTGCAGAAACAAGACCCTAGTTCTTGGTCCAAAGATCACTGATCGTAACTTAGAAGTACAACTGAACTTCGTGACAGAGGCTCAGGCAGGAAAATGTCTACGGAAAGGATGTCAGGGATATGTGGTATTCTTTTCTGTTCAAACAGAAGTGGAGGAAGGCATCGAGGAGGTTCCTGTAGTCAATGAATTTCCTGAAGTCTTTCCAAAGGAGATTCAGGGATTGCCTTCGGAGCGTGAAGTGGAGTTTGCGATCGACATTGTACCTGGAGCTGGACCAGTATCAAAAGCCCCATACAGGATGGCTCCCAACGAAATGATGGAACTGAAGAAGCAAATTGAGGAGCTATTGGAGAAGGGTTTTATACGACCCAGTGTATCGCCATGGGGTGCTCCAGTACTGTTCGTCAAGAAGAAAGATGGTAGCTTAAGGCTGTGCATTGACTACAGGGAATTAAATAAGCTTACAGTTAAGAACAAGTATCCTCTTCCCAGAATTGATGACCTGCTAGATCAATTGGCAGGAGCGAGCTTATTGTCCAAAATTGACTTGAGATCTGGCTACCATCAACTAAGGGTCAAGCCAGATGATATTCCAAAGACGGCGTTCAGAACGCGCTACGGACATTTTGAATTTTTGGTGATGCCTTTTGGACTAACCAATGCACCTGCTATTTTCATGGACTATATGAACCGGATTTTCAGGCCTTATCTAGATCAGTTCATTGTGGTCTTTATTGATGATATTCTGGTGTACTCCAAATCTCCAGAGGAGCATGAGAGGCATTTGAGGATTGTTCTTGGTACCCTTAAAGAGAAGAAGCTCTATGCTAAGCTGAGTAAATGCGAGTTTTGGCTGTCAGAAGTCAAATTCCTCGGTCATGTCATATCCCGAGACGGGGTAGCTGTAGATCCTAGCAAAGTTGAAGCAGTTATGAGCTGGGAACAGCCAAGGACAGTGACAGAGATTAGAAGTTTTCTCGGCCTAGCAGGGTACTACAGACGATTCATTCAAGACTTTTCTCGAATTGCCTTACCACTTACCAAGCTGACCAGAAAGAATCAGCAGTTTAAGTGGGATGAGAAGTGTGAGGCTAGCTTCCAGCAGTTGAAGCAGAGATTAACGACTACTCCCGTGCTGATTATTCCAGACCCAACTCAGACTTATGTAGTCTACACTGATGCTAGCAAGCAGGGGCTGGGATGTGTGCTTATGCAGCAAGGTCGAGTAGTAGCCTATGCCTCTCGGCAGTTAAAGCCACATGAAGAGAATTATCCCACTCATGATCTGGAGCTTGCGGCGGTGGTCTATGCCCTGAAGATATGGAGGCACTATTTATACGGAGCAACGATAGAGTTGTTTTGCGACCACAAAAGCCTGAAGTATCTGCAGGATCAGAAGGAGCTGAACATGAGGCAGCGGCGATGGATGGAATTGTTAAAAGATTATGACTTCCAGATTAAATACCATCCAGGAAAAGCCAATGTGGTAGCTGATGCCCTGAGTAGAAAGGTGGTGCAGGTTGCATACATGATGATCAAGGAATTGGAACTGATAGAAGATATGCGCGACTGGAGCCCTCTATATCAAATGCAACTGACAGAGAATCCTTTTGGAGGAGTTCATGTCAGATCTTGCATAGAAGATGAGATCAAAGAGGCTCAGGAACAGGATAAGCTCGCAGCAATATTCAAAGACAAGCTGGAGAAAGGGAAGACAAGGAATTTTGAGATGTCCCCAGACGGATTGCTACAGTTTAGGGGAAAACCCTATATCCCAAATATTGGGGAATTAAGGGAAAGGATTCTGGAGGAAGCACATAAAAGCCGATATACGGTACATCCAGGTATGACCAAAATGTACCATGATGTTAAAAGGTTATTCTGGTGGCCTGGACTGAAGAAAGATGTTGTAGCTTACGTATCTAAGTGCTTAACCTGCCAGAAAGTGAAAGTTGAACATCAAAAGCCAGCAGGAACGTTGCAGCCTTTAGATATCCCTGAGTGGAAATGGGATGGGATTGCCATGGACTTTGTGGAAGGACTACCCTTGACACCAAGTAGACATGATACGGTTTGGGTAGTAATCGATCGACTGACAAAGTCAGCACATTTCCTGGCAATCAATAAGAGAGATTCTCTAGAAAAGCTGGCAAAGCTGTATATAAAGGAGATCGTTAGACTCCATGGTATCCCAAGCAGCATTGTGTCTGATAGAGATCCTCGATTTACTTCAAATTTCTGGAGGGCTCTACAGGAAGAAATGGGCACTACTCTCAGATTCAGTACAGCTTATCATCCTCAGACAGATGGTCAATCTGAAAGAACAATACAGACGTTAGAGGATATGCTGAGAGCATGTGTCCTAGATTTCAAAGGCAGCTGGGATATCCATTTACCCCTTATAGAGTTTGCATATAACAATGGTTATCAGGCCAGTATACAGATGGCACCTTTTGAAGCACTCTATGGACGGAAATGTAGATCCCCCTTATGCTGGCTAGAGTTGAGCGAGAGAAGAATGCTTGGTTCGGATATAGTGGATCAAACTGCAGAACAAGTTGCGGTAATTAGAAAATGATTGTTGACGGCTCAAAGCAGACAGAAGAGCTATGCAGATGTCAGAAGGAAGCCGTTGGAGTTTGAAGAAGGAGAACATGTATTCCTTAAGTTAACTCCAACCACAGGAGCCGGACGATCGATTAAGGTAAAGAAGTTGCATCCAAGATACATCGGGCCATTCCAGATTCTCTTAAAGATAGGAGCAGTAGCTTACAAGTTGGCTCTTCCTCCGAATCTCAGCCAGATACATGATGTGTTCCATGTTTCCCAATTAAAGAAGTATATTCCAGATCCATCTCATGTGATAGAGCAAGATGAAGTCGCACTGCGAGATGACTTGACCTATGAGGTTGGACCGGTGCGAATTACTGATAGAAAAGTCAAGCAGTTGCGGAATAAGCAAATTCCTTTAGTTAAAGTGATCTGGAAAGGCTTGACTGAACAAGAGGCTACATGGGAAACAGAAGAAAAGATGAGAGAAAAGTACCCTGAATTATTTGTATAGGATAGATGTAATGTAAATTTCGGGGACGAAATTTATTTTTAGGGGGAGAGAAATGTAATATCCTTAATTTTCTGTACTGGTTCCTATGTACAGAATAAACGGAATATATGAGCTCTGTTTCAGGAAAAAGATGTGGTCCTTTATGTAAAGAAAATGATTAAATTGCAAAAGAAAGGAAAAGAAAGGACTTAAATGCAAATATAGAAAGTTTAAGGTAAGGAAGGAAAGGTAGATAAAAATGTGGGGTCTTAAAGTGTAATTTTAGCCAAATTAAGGGACTTAATTATAAAGAAGGAAAAGTTCCCTGGGGCTAAAGTATAATTAAAGAAAATAGGCCAGAAGTGGTTTGCACCGCCCGACAGCATTTCAGTCCCAGATTCTACCCGAAGGTAGGGTAGGTGACGCCGGGTAACCAAGCCTAATACCGGAATTTTTGAAGACTCCAGATAGCCAGAAATGGACTGATCGTCCGAAAGTTATAAAAATTTATACCGGATACCCTAGATTTCAGATATAAGTGGGAAAATACAGGATGATGCCCCCTTATGGGACGGAGGTCAGGAAACTGACAGAATACCGATAGGAGGTCTGTAGGAAAAGTTATCTGCAAATTAGAAAATCCAGACGGGAGTGTGAGGCCTCCGGGGATCCGGGTTGGAGATTTATCGGTATTTTTAAAGGGGCTAAATGCGATCGAATGACTTCGGTCAGATGACCGTTATAACCCCCAAGGATGCCTGAACACAGTAGGACACTGTATCTGGGAAAAAGAGCCGGTGTCCGAAAAAGGTGTATAATCGGTAAATAATAGTTAAAATATTCAATGAACTGTGTTAAAGGAAGATTTCTCGTAATGCGTGCCATACAGGTAATGGACCCAGGAAGCCCAAAAATGGCGCCATTAGAGGCCCAATAAGACTCTTAGACTGATAGGTGGGCCAGTGTCCAGCAGAACCCCGGAAAAGTGCGAAATTACGAAAATGCCCCTATGTTGTACAAAAAGGGCAGCAGATGAATAAAGGGTATTCTGGTCATTTTGGACAGACCCAGAGGTCAAGACATGTCTAAATAAGGTTGACTAGAGCCAGTATAAGCTTTGACCGGGTCCAGAAAGGTGTGAAATGATGATTTTGCCCTTAGGGTTAAAATAGGACAAGATAGGGCACCAAGGGCATTTTGGTCATTTCGCAGGGGATCTGTAATTGAGTCTGGACCCAGTATTAAAAAGTTAATGATATAAAGGGTCTAGATACTAAATGTGAGGTCAGTAGACATAAAAAGGATCTTCAGAAACATCAGATGCAGAAAACAGCACGTTTTTCGAGGCGATGGACCGGGCCGGTGCCGGATTGGACCGGAAAGCTTCCAGAACCTCCAAATTTCGTCACATGAAGAATATGGGTGATGAAGTGTCCTATGAGGTGTCCCATGAGGTGTCCAGGGTGATGCAGTAAAAGAGAATTAAAGAAAATAGGAAATTCCAGGAAAAACCAGGACCACAGGATCATAAGTCTTCCTAATTACAAGATTGCCATTGCTCAACACTATAAATACCCCCCTTACTCCTTCATTTCGGTGCAAGCAAGAAAGAGAGGAAGAAAGAAGTTCTTGAGAGAGAAAGTGAGAGAAAGAAAGAAGTAAGGAAGTTCTGGTGAAGTTGGAAGTAGTAGAGAGGTTCTGAAGCTCTGCTTTTGAGGTAACAACTAATCCTAGCTCTTATGTAATGTCTTTGTGATGTGTTGTCTTGTTTGGTTGATTGTTGTGCTATATGTTATGCTTGAAGCTCTATTCCAATGCTATGATCATATGTTATTGAATATGGAAGCATGCAGCATACTTATCTGTACACAGTCACAAGCAAGCACCGTCACTCTGCATTACATATTTTGTTATGATTATTGTTACTGGGATTCTTTTGAATCTCATTCCCAAACATAACATTACAGGGGAGGTTCTGTCAAAATAAAATTTGGAAATCTTAAGAGACGCCGGTAGGCTGCCGAAATTCCGGCAACGAAGACGGAACAAAGAAAGGAACTGATACGTACTGTGTACCTAGTGCTGTCTAAGGAGGCTGGAAGTGAGTGGACCCAGAAGGTTCATCCAGTCTTTCCTGGGTACTACGTAGAATGGTAGTTCTCATAAGGGAATTACCGAATCGGTACAACATCGGTTACTTTCTAAAGAAGAATCGTAGCAGTTATGCTGCCGGATTTTAGACAGAGAAGGATGTAATAGAGTATGAGGGAGTTAATCATGCACTGATATATAACAGTTGATTATTTGATATTAATTGTTATCTGGCCTGTATGAATGATATGTGTTGGTTGTATGCTTGGGTATGTAAAGACTAAATGCTGAAAATAGGCTCAGTGAACAGTAACTCGTGAAGACCCATTCATGTTTGATAAATCATTAAAAATAGTAAATGATTGAATTAATGTACTAAATTTTTAGGGTAGAAAGTAGACATACTAATCTTTAATTTGATATATATAATGTCTAATTTGGAAGTATACAAGAAAAGATATAAATTGTTAAAGTTGGGACCAGAATGCTGGATTCAGGAGAAAGTCATTGGATGAACAGTAATATTGGAACGTTGACCCACGTTAAATTTGTCAAGGCTTGGTCAACCAATGATTTTTCCCTGAAATATATTTGAGTTAGCTTCATGTAGCAATTGGAACCACTTCATTTAGATTTTTATAGAATTAGTTATGAATTTTCAAAGTCAGATCACTCATCTGGAATTTGCCATAGTGAACAGTACTCGATATGAATAAAATTCCAGATTAAGTGTTTAGACTTCAATGACCCTGAAAGTGGTTTAAGTGCTACTGAATGGTCCCTAAGATGTATAAAAATAAGGATGTGACACATACCTAGATTGTAAAACAACTTATTCATTAATAATAAGTGTTGTTTGGCATGTTTGACTAATGTATGATGGATGGATGCAAAGTAGAAATGCTGGAAGTTACCACTGTGAACAGTAACACGTAGTGATAAGGTCATGGTTGATAAATGATTAAAAATAGTAAATGGATGAATTAATGTATGATATTTTTATGGTATATATTAGACATACCAAGATTTAATTTTATATATAAAACGTATCATTTGGATATCTACACAAGGAGATATAAATTATCAAAGTTGGGACCAGAATGCTGGATTCAGGAGAAAAACGCTAGATGAACAGTAAAATTGAAACGTTGACTGGCATGGACTCGGTCAACTAATGGTCAACGAGTTATTTTTCCCTGAAATATAATTGAGTTAGCTTCATTTAGAAATTGGAACCACTTCATTTCGATTTTTCTATAATTAGTTATGAGTTTTCGAAGTCTGGTCACTCATCTGGAATTTACACAGTGAACAGTACTCGGTAAGAATAAAACTCCAGATTGAGAAATTGGACTTCAATGACCTTGAAAGTGGTTCTAAATGCTACTGAATGGTCCCTAAGACATACGAAAGTAAGGATGTTTCATTTTGGTATCAGAGCAAAGGATTCTGGCTCAGGAAATGCTCTGAACAGATAATTTATGGTGTTAGTACAGAATAAGGATAGCACAGAACAAAGGGTTCTGGCTCCGAGCATAAGATTCTGGCACAGAACAGAAGATTCTGGCACAGAACAGAAGGTTCTGGCTTAGTGATGCTCTGGTTTAGTTAGTTTGATTCCTTAAACAAATGAGAAGTTTGAGTGGTCCTCTCCCTACAGTAGGATATAGGGATGGTGTTCACTGCTTGGAAAGGTTTAGACAAGAGACAGTGACACCCAGATGTATGAGGCTGGACCCCGAGCTTTATAGTCTTACAAGGATATGATTATGATGGGCTAATCTTAGTCAGCCGATACAGTCGAGGTCTCGTGTTTATTAACACAATATGGCTGGACTAAGCAGAACAAGGTTTAAGAAGCAGTTTCCTCCAAAGATAGAGACAGAATCTGATCAGTTCACGACTAAGGAAGCTGTAAGAGTAGCTCGAGGTATCGTGTTGTAACCAGATACTGTGGTGAGGATGCCAGGTATCCAAGTTACAACAAGTTAAGTCATAAGTCACGATGAGATGCGGGCAGCCCAGGCTCGCCAAGATCAAGAGCGAGATTCTGCTATCACTACGGCGGTTGCTGCTGTGGTTGCAAGATTACAGCAGTCTGGGAAGGAGGTAGTACCAGAGAATGATATAGAACCTGAACCTCGGCCAGATCATGAGCAGACTGGAATGAATAGACATCAGGGGTCTATAAGAAATAATAATGACCAGGAAAGTCTGCAAACATGGATGGAACGATTCCATAAGTTTAATCCGCCCATGTTGAAGGGACTTTTGACACTCAAGTAGCTGAGGATTGGGTAAGCTAGTTAGAGAAAATCTTTAAAATTTTAGAATGTCCCACTGAAAGAAAGACCCAGCTGGCAGTTTACAAGCTAGAAAAGAATGTGCAATAACCAGAAAAGAGTGAGCTTACTCCATCAGTACCACTGAAAGTGATGCCACCAGGTTCCTTGAAAAGGAACAGTAAGAAGAGAAATGAGCCAGCATATGGGTCAGAAGTTTATAAGAAGCAAGGAAGTAGGCCAGGTAGTGGGCCAAGAGAAGTTAGTAGGCAACCAAGGCCTAATGAATGTAGGAACTGTGGTCGAGACCATGGTATGAGGCCTTGTCAAGTAGGTCAAGGGTTACGTTATAGGTGTGGAAAGTATGGACATTATGCCAGGGAGTGTCCACAGAACACAACAGGCGAAAGATACCCGACTCAGGGAAGAGTATATACCTGACTGGCAACGAGATAAGCAAGTCACCTGTGCCAAATTAAGGTACGAGATTATTTGTGTTCTGTTTCCACTGGCTAATGAACGGATAAATCCTGTATGTGATTGGATTGTATTGTCCAGTATGCACACTATTGAGCTACCCTATACCTAGTATGTTGCCGTTGTATGAGGATGAGTATGACTACATGTTTTAAAAGTAGGAAGTAGAGAAGAGGGGTCTTATGTCGCAACTAATATGTACAGATAAGTTGATGTTGCGACGTGAGAAGACCTCAGATTGCAATGAGTAATATTGCAGTACGCGACCAGTGTACAAAGGAGTTCAGGTAGTGATGTTATAGGTTGCGACTAAAGGACGCAGAGATGCCAGGTCGTGACGAGTAGTGTGCGACGGTTACGACTAAAAGTCGCAGAGCATGTGAGTTTTGACTATGCAGTTCTCAAGTCGCGACTATAATTGGCAGAGGCCATATGATGAAGAGAATGAAGGTACCAAACTCGCTGAAGTCTACCAGCTAGAGGATTGGTATAACATATGATAAGCTAGACAGTACAAAGGTACTGAGGTACGAAAGATCAATTTAAGACAATGTGAAAAAGTAGATCCTCTATGTGGTAACTAAGAGTAGATCTACATTACAGGGGTTTTATTCAGCTAATCTGAATAGAAGACCTAAAAGCTGGGATAAGATTTGCCTAGGAATGATCCTAGCACATGGCCTAAGGTGAGAGACGTGATGGGTAATAGATAAAGAGCTAAATGTTCTCTGAGGAGAGAGATTCCATCACGGAGAAGTAAAAGACCTAGAGGAGAATACCCTAGAGAACAGAAGTAATAGTGAAAGATGATGAATGAGATCCATGAGGATTAAGGATCAAATGAAAGGCCAATAAGTAATCATAGTCCGGTAAAGAATAGACTAGGACTAATGGATAGATAGAAGAAGTTGAAAGATAGTAAAGAGATAGCCACAGTTAAGAGATAAAGTGACTCCCCTATTCCTGATGTAAGATAAAGGGTTGAGTCTATACCCTAGTAAGAGGGTAGTGTGGCAGCCTAAGTAAGATAGACAGATGTTCTTGTCAGATCCTGATCATGTGATTGATAATCTGACAGATAATGCGATAGATAGTATGATTAGATGATGATCTGACAAATAATATGATCAAGAAAATATGTTTTGAGGCTTACTTAGATTATTATGATGTCTAATGGATGGTTGAGCAAAATATGATGATGATATGGCTTATGTTGCCATAAGATATGAAAGTTGCATCTCCTTGCAGTTGTCATATGATGACATGCATGTTAGAGTATGCTATGATAAATGGATACTCCCCTTTTGCAGTACATGCAGGGTAGAGTATATATGAGTACATATATGAGATAAGAAAGCTATGAGAAAGTAGGTTGCTCCCATACCATATGATATGAGGATGATATGAATACATTAAGGATGATAGATAGTCTCAGTTTATGGGACGATAAGTTATGATATGATATTCAGATATGAATTATGATTGAGGTTACTCAGGTATTTCTATAGGCTTGTGAATACAGTACTCAGGGCCATTTCTATTGAAATGAATGATGTACAGAAAAAGTAACAGATAACGGTAAAGGGATTGTTTCTAGATCACTCTTCAGATAAGAGTTGGATCTGAAACAGATGGCTCTCAGACAGAGATAGATTCAGATGAGTATAGATCACTCTTCAGATAAGAGTTGGATCTGATGTAGAATGCTCGCAGTTAGAGCATTGTTCAAATGGCTCGTAGTTAGAGCACAAGTTGAAAGATGTGAAGGAACTCCTGAGTAAGAGAGGAAGTAAGTAAAGTCTGGGTAAATGATATGAGGCTATAAAATTTTTCAAATGTTTATTTATGGAGTTATCAACAGGTGGAAGCAGTTAACCTTATAACTTAGTCTGTTGGTTTAATATCTTCGGGAGATATACAGTACAACAGAATCACAGTTAGATTCTGGAGGGTCACAGTTAGATCCTAGCATGGCTCCAGGGTCGCAGTTAGATCCTAACGGCTTCAGAGTCGCAGTTAGATTCTGAAGAGGCTAACGGTTGATCGCAGTTAGATCCCGAGGTCGCAGTTAGACCTAGCCTAAGGAAAGTAATGAGCCATGAGATATGAGTACAATGTAATATCTCTTTGGGATGATAAATGCCAAAGACGAAGTTAAGGTGAGGAAGCTTCACTAGTTGATAAACTCACCCAGAGAAATTATTTTATAATGGTTTTCTCATGTAGCCTCTAGTATACAGACTAAACTTAGCTTTCCCTTAGCAAAGACGGAGTCCAAGTCCAAAGCTGAGTACTGATATTCAAAGTTTTATAGAAGTATGCCTGAGAAGCAGAAAAGAACAGAATTCTCTATGTGTTGAGAATAGAAAGGCATTGGCTAAGAGCACTCTGGGAGGTAGCTCAAGTTATAAAGCCAATAGCAAGAGAAAGAGGCGATAGTTCAGACAAGGGACTGATCAAGGTAATGATCAAATTGGAGAGCAGAGATGTCAATGTGGTGAAAAGAGCCAGGAGTGTCGAGCAGGGCAAAGCAGTTGTGGTAAGAAAGGCCACTTTGCAAGAGGTTGCCTAAGAATGCGGACATCCCTAGGAAAGGTATTTGCTCTTACCCCAGACACAGTCTTCAATATTCCCTGAGGTCGACCCTAAGAATGGTTAAGAAGAACCATAGCTGTAAGGGCGACTGAGCTGTAAGGAACTATATGCCTAGATGATGATATGGATAATGAAGAGTTCTTTCCGGATTTAAAGAAAGTGGTCATGATAACAAGTCATGAGAGATTCACAGGCCAGAGAGACCTAGAGAAGAGGGTCTAAGGCAAAGCAAAGATAGAACGTAGTTCTATAAGAAAGAGATTGCTAGGGCCTAAAGCTATATAAAGAGTAATCTAGCCCTAACCCAGTAGCACGTAAAATTGAAAGGTGCTAAGGCAAGAGTAGCCTAAGGATATGTAAGCCCTAAGAAGGGATAAGAAAGTGCAAATGCCACAAAGGTTTGGCATAGATGCATGAAGTTATGAGAACAGTTAAGAAAAGTCAGAGAAGTTATCTGGGTTATGATGTCGTATCAGGAGAAAGAAAGTCAGAAGAACAATATCTCTCCTGAGAGATTAGCAAAGTGTAAGAAGAGTGAAGTAGACCCCAGAATTACATCAGAATTCTGCGGAATAAGATATGAAAGAAATGGACACTACTCACAAGTGTAATGAATTGTCCATAAGTATAAGAGGATGAATGCCCCAAGCCTTAGTCATAAACCAGGAAAGGATATACAGAGGAGCTATATCCAAGATCGTTGACTAAGATGCCAAGTAAATTTCGAGGACGAAATTTATTTTAAGGGGGGTAGAAATGTAACACCCCAATTTTTAGGCCTAGAGATGCCAGAAGGAGAATTCAAGGGCATAATCGTAATTATGGGAAAGATCGGACTGGTAGCCGATGAGTACCATATTTTGCCAGAAAATAGAGAAAATTATGCTGATCATTTCACTGAACTGTGAAATGTGCATATGAGGTCTCTAGGTGTATGAAAGAATTAGAAATGTGACCAGGGGTAAAATGGTCATTTTGGAAAAGTGTGCGCGTGAGGCTTTTTCAGGCCAAAACAGCCCGGTCCGGATAAAATATCTGAAAATACCGGGAGATAGAGAAAAGGATTCCGGATTGAATGAGGATTCACAGAATTTTGATTTGAGGTCCCGATTTTTCTGTAAAAATTCCTGAAGATGGGAATTTACAGTTATAATCGGTAAAGGAAAGGCAGTCCGAATAGAGATGATCGGACTATGACCAGAGGCCATACAGTATTGTCTAAGGCCCGTAGTGACACCAAGGAAGGCCTAAGCCCATAATACCAGTTTAATGGTAAGAGGGGCCGGTGTCCGGGAAAATGTGCAAAATGACGAAAATGCCCTTATGTTATAGAATAACTGAAGAATAAGTAAAGGGTATTTTGGTCATTTGGCTAAGGTTAGACAGTCAATAAAGGGTATCTGGATAGTTGACCAGGGCCAGAGAATACTCTGGTAAAATATGAAAAGACAATAATGCCCCTAGACCTAGTAAAGGAAATGAAAGGACTTAAGTGTAATTATGGAAAGTTTCGAGGCCAAAAAGGAAAGTAGACAAAAATGTGGGGTCCTTAAGTGTAATTTTAGCCAAATAAAAAAGGACTTAAATGAAAAGAAGAAAAGTTCCCTGGGGCTAAATTGTAATTAAAGAAAGTCAGGCCGGAAGTGGTTTAGACTGTCCGAAAGCATTTCAGTCCCAGATTTCACCGGTAGAGAGAGCAAGTGACGCTCAGTAATATGGCTTAATACAGGAATTTTTTGAAGACTCCAGATAGCCAGAAATGGACTGATCGTCCAAAAGTTATAAAAATTCATACCGGACATCCTAGAATTCAGATCTAGGTGAGAAAATACAGGATGATACGTCCTTATGGGGCGGATGTCGGAAAACTGACAGAATACCGATAGGAGGCCTGTAGAAAAAGTTATTCACAAATCAGAAAATCCAGACGGGAGTGTGAGGCCTCCGGGGATCCGATAGGGAGATTTATCGGTATTTGAAAGGGGACTGAATGAGTTCGGATGACCTCAGTCAGATGACTAATATGACTCACAGGGATCCCTGAACACCGCAGGCTAGTGTTTCGGACAGAAGGAGCCGGTGTCCGGATATGTGTATAAACGGTGAATAATAGATAAAATATTCAATAATTATTAACGGGGGAAGATTCCTCGTAATGCGTGCCATGAAGGTATTGGACCCAGAAAGGCCCAATAATAGCGTCAACAGAGGCCCAGTAAGATACTTGGACTGATAGGTGGGCCAGTGTCCAGCAGAACCCCGGAAAAGTGCGAAATTACGAAAATGCCCCTGTGTTGTACAAAAGTGTGACAGATGAATGAAGGGCATTTTGGTAATTCTGAACAGGCTCAGGAGCCAAGGTACATACAGATAAAGTTACTGAGAGTCAGTATATACCCTGACAGAGTACAGAAGGGTATGAAATGACGATTTTACCCTTAGGGTTAAAATAGTGCAAGAAAGGGCACCCAAGGGTATTTTGGTAATTTGCCAAGGGCTGTTTCTTGGGAATCGAGCCATCAGAGTACTTGGGCTTGATCAGGATCCAAGATAACATTTCCAGAGCCCAAAAACGTAGCCCATGAAGTATGTGGGAAAAAGTGGCATTAAAATATTATTTTAATGCTGTTTCAATAAAGTAAAGTTACTCGGTTGGCACGATAACTGAGGAGGTGATCAGATAAAGTCCTGGATTTATCTGGATAGCATTGGATGGCGTGACAGGTGCCAGTGAGATGCCATATGGCGCCATCACAGAGGAGGAAGAAAAATTTGAGGACACGTATTACGAGGCAAGATACTGGACCGGTGAGTCAGCTGCTGAGGTGTCCAGGATTTCAGACATGTGATAAATGTGGCGCTGAGGTGTCCTGGTGAGGTGTCCCAATGATGTCATGCATGATGCAATAAAGGAGGAATTAAGAAAAATAGGAAAATCCAGGAAAAACCAGGACCGCAGGATCAAAGTTCATAGAAACTGCAGAATTGCCATTGAAGGCAATTATAAATACCCCCCCTCCATTCCATTTTCATTCACGCATAGCTTGGGTAAGGGAGAGAAAGAAGAGAGAGAAGGAGAAGGAAAGGAAGAGAGAAAGGAGAAAAGGAAGTAAGGAAGTTCTGGCGGAGCTGGAAGCAGAATAAGGATAGTGGAGTTCTGCTAAGCTAGCCAGGTAGTAACTAATCCTAGCTTTATTGTAATGGCTTTGTGATTCGTTGTGCTATTGTTTGGTTGGATTGTTGTCTTATATGTTATGTCTGAAGCTCTGCTGTAATGCTATGATCATATGTTATTAAGCATGGAAGCACGCAGCATACTTATCTGTACACAATCACAAGCAAGCACTGTCACTCTGCATTACATATATTGTTATGATTGTTGCTCTGAGATTCCCCCGAATCCCATCCCAATAAGTAAACCATTACAGGGGAGGTTATGTCAAAATGAATTCTGAGAATTTTAAGAGACGCCGTTATGCTGCCGAAGTAAAGACTGAACATCAGTATATGATAAGTACTGTGTACGTAGTGCTATCTAAGGAGGCTAGAAGTGAGTGGACCAAGCCGGTTCATCTAGTCTTTCCTGGGTACTACGTAGAATGGTAGTTCTCATGAGGGGATTACCGAATCAGTACGGTTCAGTTCTTTGTACAGATGAAGCGTAGCGGTTATGCTGCCCGAGTTTAGGCAGAAAAAGATGTAATAGAGATATGGGAAATTTTGTACATACCCAGATTGTAAAACAACTTATTCATTAATAATAAGTGTTGTTTGGCATGTTTGACTGATGTATGATGGATGTATGCATATGTATGCAAAGTTGAAATGCTGGAAATTACCACTGTGAACAGTAACACGTAGTGATAAGGTCATGTTTGATAAATGATTAAAAATAGTAAATGGATGAATTAATGTATGATAGTTTTATGGTATATAGTAGACATACCAAGCTTTAATTTGATATATAAAACGTATCATTTGGATATCTACACAAGGAGATATAAATTATCAAAGTTGGGACCAGAATGCTGGATTTAGGAGAAAAACGCTAGATGAACAGTAAAATTGAAACGTTGATTGGCATGGACTCGGTCAACTAATGGTCAACTAGTTATTTTTCCCTGAAATATAATTGAGTTATCTTCATTTAGCAATTGGAACCACTTCATTTCGATTTTTCTATAATTAGTTATTATTTTTCGAAGTCTGGTCACTCATCTGGAATTTACACAGTGAACAGTACTCGATAAGAATAAAACTCCAGATTGAGAAATTGGACTTCAATGACCTTGAAAGTGGTTCTAAATGCTACTGAATGGTCCCTAAGACATACGAAAGTAAGGATGTTTCACAGCATACTTATCTGTACACAATCACAAGCAAGCACTGTCACTCTGCATTACATATATTGTTATGATTGTTGCTACTAAGATTCCCCCGAATCTCATCCCCATACATAACCCATTACAGGGAGGTTATGCTGAAGTGGATTTTGAGAATGCTAAGAGACGCCGTTGTGCTGCCGAAGTAAAGACTGAACATCAGTATATGATAAGTACTGTGTACGTATGTGCTGTCTAAGGAGGCTAGAAGTGAGTGGACCTAGCCGGTTCATCTAGTCTTTCCTGGGTACTACGTAGAATGGTAGTTCTCATGAGGGGATTACCGAATCAGTACAGTTCAGTTCTTGGTACAGATGAAGCGTAGCGGTTATGCTGCCGGAGTTTAGGCAGAAAGAGATGTAATAGAGATAGCAAGATTATGTATATGTCTTGTTGTGTATGCCTTGCTGTATGACATTATGTTATTCAATGATAAGTATTGTTTGGCATATTCAATTTATGTATGGTAAATTAAGGGGAAATTCGCGGGTCCTGAGGCAGCAGTGTTCTGACCTCAGTTTGACCTAGTAAACGGAGGAGTCTGGCCACGAGATTTAGTGAGCCAATAGTACACATCTGGGGCATTCCGTGGATAGGTAATAAGCCTCCTTTGGATGTGTATAATGAGAGAAACCAATTCTCAAAGTAAAGGTTCAGAATAAGGAACTTAGGAGTAAAAGTTCAATCTCTGGACTTAAGCTAAGCTAAAATTGCTTCCCTAAGTGTACTCTGAGGAGTTTAAGGGAGGATGTTTCAGATAGAATTGTTAAAAGATTACGACTTTCAAGTTAAATACCATCCAGGAAAAGCCAATGTGGTAGCTGATGCTCTGAGTAGAAAAGTGGTGCAGGTGGCGCATATGATGATTAAAGAGCTAAGATTGATAGAAGATGTGCGAGATTGGAGCCCTCTGTATCAAATGCAAATGGCAGAGAGTTCTTACGTGGGAAAGGCTTGACTGAGCATGAAGCTACGTGGGAAACAGAAGAAAAGATGAGGGGGAAATATCCTGAGTTGTTTTCATAGAATATGTATAGTGTAAATTTTGAGGACGAAATTTATTTTAAGGGGGAGAGAAATGTAATATCCTAATTTTCTGTACTGATTTATATGTACATATTGAATGAAATATATGAATTATTTTTCAAGAAAAAGATGTGGCTATTTATGTAAAGAAAGGGATTAAATTGAAAAAAAAAAGAAAAGGTAAGGACTTAAGTGCAATTATGGAAAGTTTAAAGTTAAGAAGGAAAAGTAGACAAAAATGTGGGGTCTTTAGGTGTAATTTTAGCCAAATAAAGGGACTTAGTTGAAAAGAAGAAAAGTTTCCGGGCAAAAGTGTAATTATGAAAACCTAGACCGGAAATAGGCAAAAAAGTGATCGTACTCCGATCAGCCCCATATTTTACCAGAAGATAGAGCAAGTGACGCCGGGTAATCCAGCCTAATACAAGAATTTTTCAAGACTCTAGATAGCCAAAATTGATCTGATAGTCCAAAAGTTATAAAAATTCCTACCGGATATCCTAGATTTTAGATATAAGTGAGAAATTACAGGATGATGCGTCCTGATGGGACGGATGTCTGGAAACTGACAGAATACCGATAGGAAGCCTGTAGAAAAAGTTATTCACAAATTAGTAAATACAGACGGGAGTGTGAGGCCTCCCAAATGCCCGTTGTGACCCAAATGGCTGCCCAGACACAGTAGGGCAGTGTATCTGACAAAAGGAGCCAGTGACTGGATATGTGTGTAAACGGTGTATAATAGCTAAAATACTCGGTGAACATGGACAGGGGAGGATTCCTCGTAATACGTGCTAGGAAGGTAATGGACCCTATAAGGCCCAATGATGGCGCCAACAAAGGCCCAATTAGACTCTTGGGCTGATAGGTGGGCCAGTGTCCGGCAGAACCCCGGAAGAGTGCGAAATTATGAAAATGCCCCTGTGTTGTACTAAAGGGGTAATAGGCGTATGAAGGACATTTTGGTCATTCTGGACAGGCTCAGAGGCCAAGACAGATATAGGTAAGGTTAACCAGGGTCAGTGTATGCCCTGATAAAGTACAAAAAGGTGTAAAATGACGGTTTTGCCCTTAGGGTTAAGATAGTGCACGAAAGGGCACCCAGGGGTATTTTGTTCATTTCGCAGGGGATCTATAATTGAGTTTAGACCTAGTATAAAAATGTTAATGATATAAAGGATCTAGATACTAAATTTAAGGTCAAGAGACATAATATGGGTTTTCAGAAAAATTAGATTCATAATATGGGCCGGTACCGGATTGGACCGGAAAGCTTCCAGAAGGCTTCTAGCTCCCTCCAATTTTGCCATGTGAAGAATGTGAGGGGTGAGGTGTCCCCTTGATGATGCAGTAAAGGAATAAAAGAAAAATAGGAAATTTCAGAAAAACCAGGACCACAAGTTCATAAGGCTTCAAAATTAGAAGAATGCCATCCATCAAAACTATAAATACCCCCTAGCTCTTCATTCTCATGGCCAAGGAGCACTTTATAGAGATAAAGAAGTTTTGAGAGAGAAAGTGAGAGAAAGAAAGAAGAAAGGAAGTTCTGGTGAAGTTGGAAGCAGTATAGAAGTTCTGGAGTTCTGCTTTTGAAGTAGTAACTAATCCTAGCTTTTATGTAATGTCTTTGTGATTGGTTGTGCTATTGTTTGGTTGGATTGTTGTCTTATATGTTATGCTTGAAGCTCTATTACAATGCTATGATCATATGTTATTGAATATGGAAGCACGCAGCATACTTATCTGTACACAATCACAAGCAAGCACTGTCACTCTGCATTACATATATTGTTATGATTATTACTACTGAGATTCCCTCGAATCTTATCCCAAATAACCCATTATAGGGGAGGTTATGTCGAAGTAAATTTTGGAAACCTTGAAGGACGCCGTTAGGCTGCCGAAATTCTTGCAAAGTGGTAAAGAAAGGAACTGATACATACTGTGTACGTAGGTACTGTCTAAGGAGGCTGGAAGTGAGTGGACCTAGCCGGTTCATCCAGTCTTTCCTGGGTACTTACATAGAATGGTAGTTCTTACGGGGATTACCAAATCGGTACAAGATCGGTTACTTTCTAGAGACGAAGTATAGCCGCTATGCTGCCGGATTTCAGGAGGAAAGGATGTATTAGAAATATGAGAATTTTGTACTTGTCCTAATGAATAGCAATTAACCTTTAATAACAGATATTGTTTGGCATGTTCTAAATATCTGATCGGCATGTTTAACTGATATGTGATGAGTGTATGCATGTGTATGTAAGAGTGAATGCTGAAAATTGTTTATGTGAACAGTAAAACTGAGGAGACCTATTGATGTTTGATAAATCATTAAAAATAGTAAATGGATGAATAAATGTCTAAACTTTTTATGGTAAATAGTAGACATAATAATATTTAATTTGATATATAATACGTCTCATTTGGATGTCTACACATGGAGTTATAAATTGTCAAAGTTGGGACCAGAATGCTGGATTTAAGGGAAAAACGTGGGATGAACAGTAAAGTTGTAACATTGACCCACGTTGACTTGGTCAAAGATTGGTCAATGAGTGATTTTTAACTAAAATATAATTTATTTAGCTTCATGTAGCAATTAGAACCACTTCATTTCAATTTTTCTATAATTAATTATGATTTCCCGAAGTTAGGTCACTCATCTGGAATTTATACAGTGAACAGTACGCGAGAAGAGAAAAATTCCAGATTGAGAAATTAGACTTCAATAACATTGAAAGTGGTTCTAAATGCTACCAAATGATCCCAAAAATGTATGAAAATAAGGATGTTTCACTAAATCTCCCTATCGGATCCCAGGAGCTCACAAACTCCCATCTAAATTCACTAAAAAGTGAATAACTTTTCCTACAGAACTCCTTTCAGGATTCTACCAGTTTCCTGACCTCCGGCTTCACAGGACGCATCATCCTATAACTTTTCACTTATATCTGAGGTCCAGGAGATCTGATAAAAATTTTGAATAACTTTTTCACTATCAGATAAATTTCATCTATCTGAATTTCTAATAAAATTTCTGTATTAAGCCAGATCAACCAGCATCATTTCCTCTATCTACTGGTGAAATTTGGAACTAAAATGCTTCTGGGCAGTTCTAAGCCATTTCCGGCTAAACTTTCCATAATTACCATTTTGGCCCTTGACTTTTCATAAATTACACTTATGTCCTCAAATTTGGCTAAAATTACACTTAAAGACCCCACATTTTTGTCTACTTTCTCTCTTGGCCTTAAAGCTTTTATAATTTCATTTAAGTCCTTACATTTTCTTCCTTTTTCAATTCAATCCCTTTCTTTACATAAATGGGGGCAATATTTTTCTTAGAAAATCTCACATATATTACATACAAACTGTACATACAAATCAGTACAGAAAATTAGGGATATTACACATTTCATGGTTGATCATAGAATAGTACTTGGACATCTTATATCTAGCAAGGGAATTGAGGTGGATAAAGCAAAAATTGAAGTAATTTCCTCGTTTCCCTACCCAATAAATTTAAAAGAACTTTGATCTTTTCTAGGGCACGTTGGATTTTACAGAAGATTAATAAAAGATTTTAGTAAAATTGCTTTACCACTCTCAAAGCTTCTGCAAAAATACATTGAATTTGTTTTCTCTACTGTTTGCAAAGAGGCTTTTAAAGAGTTGAAGGATAGGTTGGTTTCTCCACCTATCCTAACTTCACCAAATTGGGATATTCCTTTTGAACTATCATGTGATGCTTCTAATTATGCTGTAGGAGCTATGATAGGTCAAAAGGAAGGTAATTTATCTAGAGCGATTGTCTATGCCTCAAAAACACTTGATGCTATAAATTAATTATACCACTACTGAGAAAGAATTGTTTCCAATTATAGTGCCTTTGGATAAATTCAAAGCTTATCTTATTAACTCTAAAGTTGTTGTCTACACAGATCATGCAGCCGTCAAGTATTTGTTCCATAAACCTCAATCTAAGCCAAGACTTCTACAATGGATGCTACTGCTTCAAGAGTTCGACATAGAGGTGAGGGATTGAGCTAGAAATATGAACTATGTTATAGGTCATCTAAGCAGATTACCAACAGAGATAAGAGGAGTACTTAGTTATGATCTTATTTGTAATTCTTTCCCTTCTGATCTTATTTGTGATTATTTCCCTAATCAATCTTTTTGTTTGGTTGCTATTCTAGAACCTTGGTATGCTCATTTAGTTAATTTCATTGAAACTGGTCTAATCCTATCGCATTTGTCTAGATTTCAGGCCCAAAAGCTCAAGAGTGAATCCAAATACTTTATTTGGGATAAACCATATCTGTGAAAGATGTGCTCAGATCAAGTATTAAGATATTATGTCTCAGACCAAGATCACAAATCAATTTTAGAAGCCTATCATTCATAGGTTTGTGGTGGTCATTTTGGAGGAAAAAGGACTGCATGAAGGGTCCTTGAATCCGATTTCTATTGGCCTTCCCTTTTTAAAGATGCTTTTGAGTTTTATAGAGCCTGTGATAGATGCCAAAGATTTAGGGGGATTAGCAAAAGACATGAGATGCCGCAACAGCCTATTTTGTTTTGTGAGGTTTTCGATATCTGGGGAATAGATTTCATGGGACCTTTTCCACCTTCAGCAGGGTTTCATTATATTTTATTGGCTGTAGACTATTTATCTAGGTGGGTAGAGGCCATCCCTACAAGACTAGATGATGCCTAAATGGTCTCCAAGTTTTTAAGGTCTCATATCTTTAGTAGATTTAGAGCATCGAAAGCAGTAATCAGTGATCAAGGCACCCACTTTTGCAATAAGTTAATCAATAGCTTATTAGCAAAATATGGTGTAACTCATAAAGTCTCAACTCCATACCACCCTCAAACTAATAGTCTAGTAGAGGTTTCTAATAGGGGGATAAAGAACATTTTAGAAAAGATTGTTAACCCATCCAATAAGGATTGGAACTTAAGCCTTGACTATCTTTATGGGCGTACATAATAGCTTTTAAAACCCCTCTAGGCATGTCCCCTTATAGGATAGTTTTTGGGAAAGCTTGTCACATGCCAGTGGAGATAGAGCACAAGACATTTTGGGCTATGAAAACTTGCAATGAGGACCTTGTAGAAGTGAGTTTAGAGCAGTTGTTGCAGATTCAAGAGCTAGGAGAGATTAGATAGGATGCCTATAGCAGCTCTGAGAATTATAAACAAAAGACAAAGCAATCCATGATGCCCATATTCTGAGGAAGAGGTTTAAGGAAGGTGATAAAGTGTTAAAGTACTAAGCTAGGTTCAAATTCAAACATGGTAAATTCAAAACTAACTGGGATGGACCTTACACAGTTGTTAAAGTCTATAAATTTGGGATGATCGAGTTAAAAGAGGTGGCGATGGGCAAAATCTTCCAAGAAAATGGCCATCTCTTGAAACTATAAGGAATCTGCTTTGCCTCCATGAGGCTAGGTTGTCCCTTTCCTATCTCTTGCATTTTACAAGTCTTCCTAATGTTATATGTTTGATATAATGGTTTGAGGATTGGAAAAGGATGATTCAGTAGGATAGTGTTTATTTTCAGTTTATTTCTATTTATTTTTAGTTTATTTCTATTTATTTTTGATTTATTTCTGTTTTTCCTAACACTTTTATCGTTCATGTTTCACGAACTCATTGATGGTTATCTGAGGTGCTTACACACTCACATGCATGATTTTAGCTTACCCATCATGTCATCTTTGCTTTACTTGTATTGCTCTGTATGATTAGAATGTAATTGCGAGCTTCATTGTCAAATTTATATTGAGTGATGTGTTTGCCTACTATGTTGGAGCTAGATTTAATTGACCTTATATAGTACTGTGATTTCTATATCTTTGCTGACAGTGAGGACCCTGTCAAGTTTAAGTGTGGGGGAGGTTGTAACATCCCTAATTTCTGTACTAAGTTGTATGTACAGATTGAATAAAATATATGAGATGTTTAGGAAAATATGTGGCCATGTTTATGTAAAGAAAAGGATTAATTGGAAGAGGAAGAAAGTCTAAGAGCCAAAGTGCAAAATTACGAAAATGCCACTGTGATGCCCTAAGAAACCAGAAGTAAATGGAGGGCATTTTGGTCATTTCACACAATGGATGGATATCAGAGGAAATTTGATAGTAAATTATTATAATTAATATGAGAATTTATGGAGTTGACAGAAGTAAAAAAGGAGTCCTGTAGAATTAATTATGGAATTTACGATAAAAAAGGAAACATATGTAATTTTTAACATGACTTCTGGGTCTCAGAAAATTATGAAACTTTGTAGAGAATTCATTTTATATTAGAATGAATTTCTAAAAATGTTAGAACAATTAAAATAGGTGTTTAGCATTTATGCTAAGATCAGGGTAAGTTACGGATATCGGTATGAGGAAAGTACATTGGGATTTGGGCCAATTAGCTATTGGGCCTAAAAGAGGCCCAATATTTCGTCCTAGGCCAGCCCAATAAGGCCCAAAAGTTATCTTGGAGCCCAAGTCCAAATAATAAATAATTTATGGATTTTTGAAAAGAAAGAAAAAGAGAATAAAGTAAGAATTAGGTGTTGCACATGGTGGGACCCACAAGGACACAAGAATGGCACCCAAAAAGAGGAAGGGTTAGGTGTACCAAGGGAGGCCATGCTAGTGATGTCATGGTGGTAAGGTCTTGAGTGAAAAGTGAAAAGACATTGCAAGATCAAACCTTTAACCATTAGATCAAATAGTTTCCAAAGTGATCTTAGCCTTCAAATGGCACATGACTTTTGCTATAAATACCCCCCATTTCCATTCATTCTTCACACCCAAGAGCTCCTTTAGAAAGAGAAGTGAGTTCTAGAGAAAGAATGTGGAAGAAAGCAAGGAAGAAGCAAGGGTCTTGAAGGAGCAAGTAAGGTGAGTTAATGCTCTTCACTTTACCATTTCGGTTTGCACTGTTCATGCACTGCTCATGATAGAAGAAAATGGAATTTCAATGATTTAATGCTTCCATTGAGTTTATATGATGATTTTGTGTAGGATTGGAAAGGTTTTAAACCTTGGAAACCATTGGAATTAAAGGTTATAATGTTGAAAATTCCTCACGGGTACTGTTCACTCGCGTGAACAGTGATTTGAATTTCATAATTTTGATGCTTCCAATGGTCTTAAAATGAGATTTTGTGTGGGGCTAAAGTGGAGGAACAAGTATGGGAAGCATTGGAACCAAAATGGGAATTTTTGAAAAAAGGGAGCTTATTGAAACTAGACTTGGATTTTGTTTGGAATGGAGTTATAATTTAGTAATTATCTTGTAATGCCTAGGTTTTGACATTTGTGGCAAGGAAAGACCATTACAAGAAGGAAAGGAACAAGGATCTACAAGAGGTAGCAAGAATATCTAACTATAAACTTATGTGCTTTGATTGTTTTGCTTACTTGTTATGCATGAAGGTTTGGTTGAGCATGGAATGTTGTGTGATGATGATGATGATGTGATATGAGTATGTGATACTCCTTGCAATATATGTCATGACAATATGCATATTAGAATTGCTTATGTATAAGCATGAATTAGCTCCCATTGCATGATAACATGTTAGGCATTCAATCAAACATGCATAACCTTATAGTTTATATTACTTGCTATTGGGATTTCCATGAAATCTCATTCCTTCCATATAATTAAACATGCTCTAGGTGCTGGATCTTCTCAAGGCAAGAGGGTAAATGTTGATGGATGACTGTACATAATTTAAAGAGTGTGCACTTTAATTACAAGATGATGTTTTGGTTTGTATGATGCATGCTACTCATAAATCCAATCTGAGGTAGTGTACTTCCATCGGTAGTTTGATTCACTTATATGATGAGTTTTCATATGAAATTTGGTATGAACATAGATAAGATCTATAGCTTTAAATGGACACCAAGAAATCCTAATTTGGTTAAGAACTCGAATTGTTATGATTTTTCAAAGTTAGAAGTTGAAATCTGGAATAAGGTAAAACGACTACTCAGAGGCAGTGAGGTTCATGCGCTAATTTCATATAGTAAACGAATGAGTTTTTCCTCGAAATTTTGAGAGATTAAAGTAGACATATGGAGATTTAAATCCATATGTAATTCAACTCAATTGGATAAGTATACAAGGAGAAATGAATTTTTGAAAATGGGGCAAAGAAACTGGAATTTCCAGATTTACCAAATGAACAGTAAAGTTCAACGAATAAACTGATTTGATCTGGACAAGAAGATCTCATTTTAATATTTTTATCTCAAATTTAAATGAAATAGATTTCATTATAAATTGGAATCACCTTAAAATGATTTTTCTAGATTTAGTTATGAATTTCCAAAGTTCAGGTTGTAATCTGGAATTACCCAGTGAATAGTGGCAGTGAACAGTAACCGTAAGCCCAACACTTGGAAATTCATGTTTTTGAGGTTAAGAGGTATTTCAATGTTCTAAAATAGTTCCAATTGAGTAAGGTTAAAGTTCAAAATTAAGGTCAAGGTTTTAAGGTTAAGACTTAAAGATATTTGTTAGAAAATACCGTTGTGCTGGTAGACTATACAAAGTACTGTGTACGTAGGTGCTGTCTAAGGAGGCTGGAAGTGAGTGGACCTAGCCGGTTCATCCAGTCTTTCCTGGGTACTTGCGTAGAATGGTAGTTCTCATGGGGAATTACCAAATCAGTACAGTTATTTTCTACCAGGATTTTCGGCAAGAGAAATATAATCCACTTCAAGAGAGCTATAGCAAGAGTACTTTGAGAGATATAAAGGAGGATGTTTCAGAGGTGATCCTGTCTCTGTGCTTATTAATGTAAAAATTCTTCAATTAATCCAATCTTTTATCACAAAGTTTTTGGTTTTTGATCTTAATGTGTGATGAATTGCTGAAAATTGGACCCCCATTTTAAACTATTTTGTGGTTAGCTAAACAGGTTTTAGTGTAAAAGATGGTTTGGGCTTTGAAAACTATCACTTGGTAGTCTTTGTGAAAACTGGTCGCGACCTTAACTATTTTCAGTAGCGACCTGGCTTGGAAATTGGTGATTGTGGACTCTCTATGTGTAACACCCCAATTTTCAGGCCAGAGACTTAGTAAGAAGCCTAAAATAGATATATCCCTTTAAGCAGAAGTTCCAAAAATATACAGAGGGTTTTTAGGGACTGAACTGCAAATAAGTGAAAGTCCAGGGACTTATATGTAAATAGTGAAAGTCCCTAGGGATATGGTGGCCATTTATGCAAAGAAAGGGATTAAATTACAAAAGAAAGAAAATGTAGGGTGAAACATCCTCCCTTAGACTCCTCAGAGTACACTTGCGGAAGCAATATTAGCTCGATCATATCTTAACTTAAGCCCAGAAATTCAAAATTTCACTCTTAAGTTCCTTATTCTGGACCTTTAATTTGAAAATTAATTTATCTCGATATACACATACAAATAAGGCTTATTACCTATCCACGGAATGCCCCAGATGTGTACTACTGGCTCACCAAATTTCATAGCCAAACTCCTCCGTTTACTAGGTCAAACTGAGGTCAGAACACTGCTACCTCAAGACCTGCGAATTTCTCCCTTAATTCCCCATTCACAAATTGAACATGCCAAACAACATTTATTATTAAATAATAAAATGTCACACAACAAGGCATACAACAAATTATCATATTTCTATTACATCTTTTCCTGCCTAAAATCCGGCAGCATAACTGCTACAATTCTTCTTTAGAAAGTAACCGATGTTGTACCGATTCGGTAATTTCCTCATGAGA
Source organism: Leucaena leucocephala (assembly GCA_037074615.1). NCBI lineage: Eukaryota > Viridiplantae > Streptophyta > Magnoliopsida > Fabales > Fabaceae > Leucaena > Leucaena leucocephala. The sequence goes on along the minus strand of CM073523.1, from coordinate 14,634,442 downwards.
ACTACCATTCTACGTAGTACCCAGGAAAGACTGGATGAACCTGCTGGGTCCACTCACTTCCAGCCTCCTTAGACAGCACTACGTACACAGTACGTATCAGTTCCTTTCCCTGTTCCTGCTTCCTTGCCAGAATTTCGGCACCCTAACGGCGTCTCTTAAAATTTCTAGATTTTATTTTGACAGAACCTCCCCTGTAATGTTATATATGGGAATGAGATTCGGGGGAATCTCAGTAGTAATAATCATAACAATATATGTAATGCAGAGTGACGGTGCTTGCTTGTGATTGTGTATAGATAAGTATGCTGCGTGCTTCCATATTCAATAACATATGATCATAGCATTGTAATAGAGCTTCAAGCATAACATATAAGACAACAATCCAACCAAACAATAGCACAACAAATCACAAAGACATTACATAAGAGCTAGGATTAGTTACTACCTCAAAAGCAGAACTCCAGAACTTCTATACTGCTTCCAACTCCACCAGAACTTCCTTTCTTTCTTTATTTCTCCTTCTCTCTCTTCTTTCTCTCTCTTTTCTTGCCAAAAACGTGGGATGCATGAAATGGGAGGGGGAGGGGGAATTTATAACTTTAATGGATGGCATTTCTGTAATTTTGAAGCCATCTGAACATGTGGTCCTGGTTTTTCCTGGATTTCCTATTTTCTTTATTCCTTTTTACTGCATCATGCATGACATCATCCAGGACACCTAACAGGGACACCTCATCGCCACATTCTTCACATGTCATAATTCCTGGACACCTCATCAGCTGACTCAGCAGTTCAGTCCAATCCAGTACCGGTCCAGAGTTTTGCACCGTAATACGTGTCCTCAACTTTATCTGCTTCCTTTAGATCAGTGCCATGTGTCCTTAACTTTTCTTCTCCCTCTAGACCAGTGCCATGTGGCGCCTGGAAGGGACCTTTCACGCTTTCCAATGCTATCCAGATAAGTCCCGGACTTTATCTGATCACCTCCTCGGTTATCGTGCCGACCGAGTAACTTTACTTTACTGAGAAGTCATTAAATTATTATTTTAATGTAACTTTTCCCCCTGAATCACTGGGCCTGCGTTTTTGGGCCTGGGAATATCATCTTGGGTCTCTGATCCAGCCCAAGTACTCTGATGGCACGATTCCCAAGAAACACCCCTTGGCAAATTACCAAAATGCCCTTAGTCTCTCTTTCTTTACTTTTTAGGTCTAGGGGCATTATTGTCTTTTCCCATCTTACCAGAGTATTCTTTGACCCTGGTCAACTATCCAGATAACTTCCCTGGACTGTCTAACCTTAGGCAAATGACCAAAATACCCTTTACTCATTCTTCAGCTGTTCTATAACATAGGGGCATTTTCGTCATTTCGCACCTTTTTCCTGAACACAGGCCCCTTTTACCACTGGACTGATCTAATGGGCCTAGGCCTTCCCTGGTGTCACTAAAGGCCTTAGAAACACTATACGGCCCCCTGGCCACAGTCCGATCATCCCTATAGGGATTGCTTTTCCTTTACCGATTATAACTGTAAATTCCCATCTTCCGAAATTTTTACAGAAAAATCGGGACCTCAAATCAAAATTCCGTAACTCCTCATTCAACCCGGAATCCTTTTCTCTATCTCCCGGTATTTTCAGATATTTTATCCGGACCGGGCTGTTTTGGCCTGAAAAAGCGCTCACGCGCACACTTTTCCAAAATGACCATTTTACCCCTGGTCACATTTCTAATTCTTTCATACACATAGAGACCTCATATGCACATTTCACAGTTCAGTAAAATGATCAGCATAATTTTCTCTATTTTCTGGCAAAATATGGTACTCATCGGCTACCAGCCCGATCTTTCCCAAAATTACGATTTTGCCCCTGCATTCTCTTTCTGGCATCTATTCTCATCTTCTTATCCTTCATCTTAAGTTCTAGAAATTCTCTTTCAATAACTCATCCCCTAAACTCTTCGGGAGTCATCGTTAATTGAAAGGCTCGACAGCCCGCCCATATCAGGTTATCTTACACAAGAGCCAGCCCATATCAAGCTACCTGCAGAATTCCTAGGCTTAAGACTTAGGATATTCCTCATATTCCTCATTTTGAACCTAGGTGAACTGTCCCGATTCTATAGGTTAAAGACTTAACTCATCTTTAAATCCTGAAGGACTTAGCTCATCCCTCGGATTCCTACAAAATACAGGTAAGTGATCCGCCCATATCAGATTACTACCCTAGGACTACGGGTTTAGCAGCCTGCCCATATCAGACTACTTCCCAGTTCTCCTAGACCAAAAAATCGGGATGTTACATAGGGACTTAAATGCAATTATGGAAAGTATAAAGCCAAAAAGGAAAAGTAGACAAAAAGGTGGGGTTCTTAAGTGTAATTTTAGCCAAATAAAAGGGACTTAATTGAAAAGAAGAAAAGTTCCTTGGGGCTAAAGTGTAATTAAAGAAAGTCAGGCCATAAGTGGTTTGGACTGCCCGAAAGCATTTCAGTCCCAAATTTCACCGGTAGAGAGAGCAAGTGACGCTCGGTAATATGGCTTAATACAGGAATTTTTCAAGACTCCAGATAGCCAGAATTGATCTGATAATGAAAAAGTTATAAAAATTCCTACCGGATATCCTAGATTTCAGATCTAGGTGAGAAAATACAGGATGATGCATCCTTATGGGGCGGATGTCAGGAAGCTGACAGAATACCGATAGGAGGCCTGTAGAAAAAGTTATTCACGAATCAGTAAATACAGACGGGAGTGTGAGGCCTCCGGGGATCCGATAGGGAGATTTATCCGTATTTGAAAAGGAACTGAATGAGTTCGGATGACCGCAGTCAGATGACTGTTATGACTCATAGGGATGCCTGAACACTGCAGGCCAGTGTATCGGACAGAAGGAGCCGGTGTCCGGATATGTGTATAAACGGCGAATAATAGTGAAAATATTCAAGGAACATGGTCAGGGGAAGATTCCTCTTAATGCGTGCCATGAAGGTAACAGACCCTGAAAGGCCCAATAATGGCGCCATTAAAGGCCCAACAAGACACTTGGACTGATAGGTGGGCCAGTGTCCGGCAGAACCCCGGAAAAGTGCGAAATTATGAAAATGCCGCTGTGTTGTACTAAAGGGGTAGTAGATGTATAAGGGCATTTTGGTCATTCTGGACAGGCCCAGGTGCCAAGGCACATACAGATAAAGTTACTTAGAGTCAGTATATGCCCTGACAGAGTACAGAAGGGTGTAAAATGACAATTTTACCCTTAGGGTTAGAATAGTGCAAGAAAGGGCACCCAAGGGTATTTTGGTAATTTGCCAAGGGATGTTTCTTGGGAATCGAGCCATCAGAGTACTTGAGCTTGATTAGGATCCAAGATAACATTCCCAGAGCCCAAAAACGTAGCCCATGAAGTATGTGGGAAAAAGTGGCATTAAAATACTATTTTAATGCTGTTTCAATAAAGTAAAGTTACTCGGTCGGCACGATAACCGAGGAGGTGATCAGATAAAGTCCTAGACTTATCTGGATAGCATTGGAAGGCGTAAAAGGTCCCTTCCAGATGCCACATGGCGTCATCTTAGAGGGAGAAGAAAAGTTAAGGACACGTGGCACAATCTTAGGCGGTGAGTCCAGTTTGTGGGAAATCAGACCGGACCGGTACTGGACTGGACTGGATCTACTGAGTCAGCTGATGAGGTGTCCAAGAAGCTTGCAATTTTGCCATGTGAGAAATGTGCATGATGAGGTGTCCCATGAGGTGGCATGGAGTGATGTCATGCATGATGCAGTAAAAGGAATAAAGAAAAATAGGAAATTCCGGAAAAACCAGGACCACAGGATCAGATGGCTTCAAAATTACAGAAATGCCATTGACTAAAACTATAAATACCCCCTTGCTTCATATGCTGGACGGCCAAGGGCCTTTTAGAGAGAGGAGGAGGTGCTAGAGAGAGAAAGTGAGAGGAAGAAAGAAAGAAAGGAAGTTCTGGCAGAGCTGGAAGCATAATAGAGATAGTAGAGTTCTGCTGAGCTTTTGAGGTAGTAACTAATCCTAACTCTTATGTAATGGCTTTGTGAGTTGTTGTACTATTGTTTGGTTGGATTATTGTCTTATATGTTATGTCTGAAGCTCTGCTATAATGCTATGATCATATGTTATTAAGCATGGAAGCATGCGGCATACTTATCTGTACAAAATCACAAGCAAGCACTGTCACTCTGTATTACATATATTGTTATGGTTGTTGCTACTGAGATTCCCCCGAATCTCATCCCAATAAGTAAACCATTACAGGGGAGGTTATGTCAAAGTGAATTTTGGGAATTTTAAGAGACGCCGTTATGCTGCCGAAATTATGACAAGATAAAGAGAGCAGCTGATACGTACTGTGTACGTAGGTACTGTCTAAGGAGGATGGAAGTGAGTGGACCTAGCCGGTTCATCCATTCTTTCCTGGGTACTTACGTAGAATGGTAGTTCTCACGGGAATTACCGAATCAGTACAAGATCAGTTACTTTCTGAAGATGAAGCGTAGCGGTTATGCTGCCGGATTTTAGGCAGGAAAAGATGTAGTATAGATATGGGAAATTTTGTACATACCCAGATGTAAAACAACTTATTAATTAATAATAAGTATTGTTTGGCATGTTTGACTGATATATGATGGATCTATGCATATGTATGCAAAGTTGATTGCTGGAAATTACCACTGTGAACAGTAACACGTGGTGACTAGGTCATGTTTGATAAATGATTAAAAATAGTGAATGGATGAATAAATATATGAAAGTTTTATGATAAATAGTAGACATACCAAGCTTTAATTTGATATATAAAAAGTCTCATTTGGATGTCTACATATGAAGATATAAATTATCAAAGTTGGGACCAGAATGCTGGATTCAGGAGAAAAATGCTGGATAAACAGTAAAGTTGAAACGTTGACTGGCGTTGACTCGGTCAATTAATTGTCAACGAGTTATTTTTCCCTGAAAGATAATTAAGTTAGATTCATGTAGCAATTTGAACCACTTCATTTCAATTTTTCTATAATTAGTTATGATTTTTCGATGTTAGGTCACTCATCTGGAATTTTCATAGTGAACAGTACTCGATAAGAGTAAAACTTCAGATTGAGAAATTGGATTTCAATAACCTTGAAAGTGGTTCTAAATGCTACCAAATGGTCCCTAAGACATATGAAAGTAAGGATGTTTCATTTTGGTATCAGAGGAAAGGATTCTGGCTTAGGAAATCCTCTGAACAGATTATTTATGGTGTTTGTACAGAATAAGCTTAGCACAGAACAAAGGGTTCTGGCTCAGAGCATAAGATTCTGGCACAGAACAGAAGGTTCTGGCTCAGTGATGCTCTGGTTTAGTTAGTTTGGTTCCTTAAACAAAAGAGAAGTTTGAGTGGTCCTCTCCCTAGAGTATGATATAGGGATGGTGTTCACTGCTTGGAAAGGTTTAGACAGAAGACAGTGACATCCAGATGAATAAGGCTGTACCCTGAGCTTTATAGTCTTACAAAGGATATGATTACGATGGGCTAATCTTAGTCAGCCGATATAGTCGAGGTCTCGTGTTTATTAACACAATATGGTTGGACTAAGCAGAATAATGTTTAAGAAGCGGTTTCCTCTATGGATAGAGATAGAAGCTGAACAGTTCACGACTAAGGAAGCTGCAAGAGTAGCTCGTGGTATCGTGTTGTGACCAGATACTATAGTGGGGGTGCCAGATATCCAAGTTACAACAAGTTAAGTCATAAGTCACGATGAGATGCGGCCAACCCAGGTTCACCAAGATCAAGAATGAGATTTTGCTATCGCTACGGCGGTTGCTGCTGCAGTTGCTAGCTTACAGCAGTTTGAGAAGGAGGTAGTACCAGAGAATAATGTAGAACCTGAACCTCAGCCAGATCATGAGCAGACTAGAATGAATAGACATCAGGGGTCTATAAGAAATGATAATAATCAGGAAAGTCTACAAACATGGATGGAACGATTCCATAAGTTTAATCCGCCCATGTTTGAAGGGACTTTTGACACTCAAGTAGCTGAGGATTGGGTTAGCCAGTTAGAGAAAATCTTTAAGATTTTAGAATGTCCCACTGAAAAAAATGCCCAGCTGGCAGTTTACAAGCTAGAAAAAGATGCTGATAGGTGGTGGAGGAATACAGATTCTGCACTCAAGAAATATTCCACTTACATGGGAAACATTTCTTGAGCAGTTCAACGAGAAATATTTTCCACAGTCAGTACGAGATGAAAGTGAAGCGGAATTCTTAATATTAAGGCAGGGTGAGCGAGAATCCTGTGATGATTATCTTGCTAGGTTCATCCGTCTTTCACGATATTCCACTTACCTATGCTGTATGAATGATGAGAGGTGGATCACTGAGAAGTTAACTCGTGGGTTAAATCCTACATTGAAGGAGAGGGTTTTTCCTAGACAGATACGAAGGTTTAATGAAGCAGTAGAGGTATGCAGGATCACAGAAAAGGAATATGCAATATTCAGAAAAGAGTGAACCTGCTACATCAAGAGTGATGCTACTAGGTTCCTTAAGAGGAAATAGTAAGAAGGGAAATGGGCCAGCATATGGGTCAGAAGTTAATAAGAAACAGGGAAGTAGGCCAGGTAGTGGGCCAAGAGAAGTTAGTAGGCAACCAAGGCCTAATATATGTGGGAACTGTGGTCGAAACCATGGTACGAGGCCTTATCCTATAGGTCAAGGGTTATGCTATAGGTGTGGTAAGCCTGGACATTATGCCAGGGAGTGTCCACAGAACACAACAGGCGAAAGATACCTGACTTAGGGAAGAATATATACCCTGACTGGCAACGAGATAAGAAAGTCTCCTGCGCCAAATTAAGGTACGAGTTTAATTGTGTTCTGTTTCCACTGGCTGATGAATGGATAAATCCTGTTTATGATTGGATTGTATTATCCAGTATGCATACTATTGAGCTACCCTATACCTAGTATGCTGCCTTTGTATAAGAATGAGTATGGTTACAGGTTTTAAAAGTAGGAAGTAGAGAAGAGGGGTCTTATGTCGCGACTAATATGTACAGATAAGTTGATATTGCGACGTGAGAAGACCTCAGGTCGTGATGGGTAATATTGCAGTACGCGACCAGTGTACAAAGGAGTTCAGGTAGCAACGTTATAGGTTGCGACTAAAGGACATAGAGATGCCAGGTCGTGATGAGTAGCGTATGACAGTCGCGACTAAAAGTCGCAAAGTATGTGAGTTGCGACTATGCAGTTCTCAACAAAGATAGCAGAGGCCATATGATAATGAAGATACCAACCTTGCTGAAGTCCATCAGCTAGAGGATTGGAATAGAATATGGTAGCCAGACAGTACAAAGGTACTGAGGTACGAAAGATCAGTTTAAGACAATGTGTAAAAGTAGATCCTCGATGTGATAACTAAGAGTAGATCTACGTTATAGGGGTTTTATTCAGCTAATCTGAATAAAAGACCTAAAAGCTAGAATGAGATTTGCTTAGGAATGATCCTAGTACATGGTCTAATGGTAAAGACGTGATGGTTAATAGATAAAGAGCTCAATGTTCCCTGAGCAGAGGGATTCCATCACGGAGAAGTAGTAGACCTAAGGGAGAATACCCTAGAGAATAGAGGTAATAGTGAGAGATGATGAATGAGATCCATGAGGATTAAGGATCAAGAGAAAGGTCAATAAGTAATCATAGTCCGGTCAAGAATAGACCAGGACTGATGGAGACTGATGGATAGATAGAAGAAATAGTAGAAAGGTAGCCACAGTTTTAAAGATAAAGTGACTCCCCTATATCCTATATGAGATAGAGTAATGAAGGGTTGAGTCTATACCCTGGTAAGAGGGTAGTGTGGCAGCCAAAGTAAAATAGACAGATGTTTCAGGATGAAGGATCAGGATATGATAGGCAATATGATAAAAGAAATATGTTTTGAGGATTACTTAGATTATTACGATGAATGATGGATGGTTGAGCAAAGTATGATGATGATATGGCTTATGTTGCCATAAGATATGGAAATTGCATCTCCTTGCAGTTGTCAAATGATAACATGCATTTTAGAGTATGCTATGAAGAATGGATACTCCCCTTTTGCAATGCATGCAGGGTAGAGCATATATGAGTACATATATGAGATGAGAAAGTTATAAGAAAGTATGTTGCTCCCATACCATATGATAGGAAGATGATATGAATGTATTGAGGATGATAGATAGTCTCAGTTTATGGGATGATAAGTTATAATATGATACTCAGACATGATTTATGATTGAAGTAAATCAGGTAATTCTGCAGACTTGTGAATACAGTACTCAGGGCCATTTCTATTGAAAGGAATGGTATACAGAAAGGGAAGCAGATAAAAGTAAAAAGGAATTATTTCTAGATCACTCTTCAGATAAGAGTTGGATCTGAAACAGATGGCTCTCGGATAGAGCTAGATTCAGATGAGTACAGATCACTCTTCAGATAAGAGTTAGATCTGGTACAGATTCCTAGAGCACAGGGTGAAAGATGAGAAGGAACTCCTGAGTAAGAGAGGAAATAAGTAAAGTCTGGGTAAATAATATGAGGCTATAAAAATTTTTAAAATTTTTATTGAGCTATCAACAGGTGGAAACAGTTAACCTTATAACCTAGTCTGTTGGTTTAATATCTTCGGGAGATATACAGTACAACAGAATCGCAGTTAGATTCTGGAGGGTCATAGTTAGATCCTAGCATGGCTCCAGGGTCGCAGTTAGATCCTAACAGCTTTAGAGTCGCAGTTAGATTCTGAAGAGGTTAACGGTTGATCGTAGTTAGATCCCGAGGTCGCAGTTAGACCTAGCCTAAAGAAAGTAATGAGCCATGAGATATGAGTACAATGTAATATCTCTTCGGGAAGATAAACACCAAAGACAAAGTTAAGGTCAGGAAGCTTCACTAGTTGATACACTCATCCAGAAAAATTATTTAAAATGGTTTTTCCCAGAGAGCCTCTATTATACAGACTGAACTTAGTTTTTCCTTAACAAAGACGGAGTCCAAGTCAAAATCTGAGTACTAATATTCAAAGTTTTGTAGAAGTATGCCTGAGAAGCAGAAAAGAACAGAATTCCCTATGTATTGAGAATAGAAAAGCATTGGCTAAGAGCACTCTGGGAGGTAGCTCAAGTTGTGAAGCCAATAGCAAGAGAAAAAGGCAATAGTTCAGACAGGGAACTGATCAAAGTAATGATCATGTTGGAGACCGGAGATGTCAATATGGTGGAAAGAGCCATGGCACTGGGAGTGTCAAGCAGGGCAAAGCAGTTGTGGTGAGAAAGGCCACTTTGCAAGAGGTTGCTCTAAGAATGCTGACATCCCTAGGAAAAGTATTTGCTCTTACCACAGCCAGAGTCTCCAATATTCCCTAAGGTCGACCCTAAGAATGGTTAAGAAGAACCATAGCGGTAAGGGCGACTGAGCTGTAAGGAACTATAGGCCTAGATAATGATGTGGATAATGAAGAGTTCTTTTCTGATCTAAAGGAAGTGGTAATAAAAGGCCAGAGAGACCTAGAAAAGAGGGTCTAAGGCAAAGTAAATATAGAATGTAGTTCTATAAGAAAGAATACTAGGGCCTAGAGCTATAAGAATAGTAACCTAGCCCTAACCCAGTGGCACGAAAGGTGCTAAGGCAAGAGTAGCCTAACGATAGTTAAGCCCTGAGAAGGGATAAGAAAAAGTGCAAATGCCACAAAAGTTTGGCATAGATGCATGAAGTTAAGAGAACAGTTAAGAAAAGTCAGAGAAGTTATCTGGGTTATGATCTTGTATCAGGAGAAAGAAAGTCAGAAGAACAATATCTCTCCTGAAAGATTAGCAAAGTGTAAGAGGGGTGATGTAGACCCCAGAATACATCAAAATTCTGAGGGATAAGATATGAAAGAAATGGACACTACTCATAAATTCAATAGGTTGTCCATAAGTATAAGAGGATGAATGCCCAAGCCTTAGTCATAAACCAGGAAAGGATATACAGAGGAGCTATATCCAGGATAGTTGATTAAGGTACAAAGTAAATTTCGAGGATGAAATTTATTTTAAGGGGGGTAGAAATGTAACACCCCAATTTTCAGGCCAGAGACTTAGTAAGTTGCCTGAAATAGATATATCCCTTTGAGCAGAAGTTCCAAAAACATACAGAGGGTTTTTAGGGACTAAACTGCAAATAAGTGAAAGTCTAGGGACTTATATGTAAATAGTGGAAGTCCCTAGGGATATGGTGGCCATTTATGCAAAGAAAGGGATTAAATTGCAAAACAAAGAAAATGTAAGGACTTAGATGCAATTATGGAAAGTATAAAGCCAAAAAGGAAAAGTAGACAAAAAGGTGGGGTTCTTGATTGTAATTTTAGCCAAATAAAAGGGACTTAATTGAAAAGAAGAAAAGTTCCTTGGGGCTAAAGTGTAATTAAAGAAAGTCAGGCCGGAAGTGGTTTGGACTGCCCGAAAGCATTTCAGTCCCAGATTTCACCGGTAGAGGGAGCAAGTGACGCTCGGTAATCTGGCTTAATACAGGAATTTTTCAAGACTCCAGATAGCCAGAATTGATCTGATATGAAAAAGTTATAAAAATTCCTACCGGATATCCTAGATTTCAGATCTAGGTGAGAAAATACAGGATGATGCTTCCTTATGGGGCGGATGTCAGGAAGCTGACAGAATACCGAGAGGAGGCCTGTAGAAAAAGTTATTCACGAATCAGTAAATACAGACGGGAATGTGAGGCCTCCAGGGATCCGATAGGGAGATTTATCGGTATTTGAAAAGAAACTGAATGAGTTCGGATGACCATAGTCAGATGACTGTTATGACTCACAGGGATACCTGAACACCGCAGGCCAGTGTATCGGACAGAAGGAGACGGTGTCCGGATATGTGTATAAACGGTGAATAATAGTGAAAATATTCAAGGAACATGGTCAGGGGAAGATTCCTCTTAATGCGTGCCATGAAGGTAACGGACCCTGAAAGGCCCAATAATGGCGCCATCAAAGGCCCAACAAGACACTTGGACTGATAGGTGGGCCAGTGTCCGGCAGAACCCCGGAAAAGTGCGAAATTATGAAAATACCCCTGTGTTGTACTAAAGGGGTAGTAGATGTATAAGGGCATTTTGGTCATTCTGGACAGGCCCAGGTGCCAAGGCACATACAGATAAAGTTACTCAGAGTCAGTATATGCCCTGACAGAGTACAGAAGGGTGTAAAATGATAATTTTACCCTTAGGGTTAGAATAGTGCAAGAAAGGGCACCCAAGGGTATTTTGGTAATTTGCCAAGGGATGTTTCTTGGGAATCGAGCCATCAGAGTACTTGAGCTTGATTAGGATCCAAGATAACATTCCCAGAGCCCAAAAACGTAGCCCATGAAGTATGTGGGAAAAAGTGGCATTAAAATACTATTTTAATGCTGTTTCAATAAAGTAAAGTTACCCGGTCGGCACGATAACCGAGGAGGTGATCAGATAAAGTCCTAGACTTATCTGGATAGCATTGGAAGGCGTAAAAGGTCCCTTCCAGATGCCACATGGCGTCATCTTAGAGGGAGAAGAAAAGTTAAGGACACGTGGCACAATCTTAGGCGGTGAGTCCAGTTTGTGGGAAATCAGACCGGACCGGTACTGGACTGGACTGGATCTACTGAGTCAGCTGATGAGGTGTCCAAGAAGCTTGCAATTTCGCCATGTGAGAAATGTGCATGATGAGGTGTCCCATGAGGTGGCATGGAGTGATGTCATGCATGATGCAGTAAAAGGAATAAAGAAAAATAGGAAATTCCGGAAAAACCAGGACCACAGGATCAGATGGCTTCAAAATTACAGAAATGCAATTGACTAAAACTATAAATACCCCCTTGCTTCATATGCTGGACGGCCAAGGGCCTTTTAGAGAGAGGAGGAGGTGCTAGAGAGAGAAAGTGAGAGGAAGAAAGAAAGAAAGGAAGTTCTGGCGGAGCTGGAAGCAGAATAGAGATAGTAGAGTTCTGCTGAGCTTTTGAGGTAGTAACTAATCCTAGCTCTTATGTAATGGCTTTGTGAGTTGTTGTACTATTGGTTGGTTGGATTGTTGTCTTATATGTTATGTCTGAAGCTCTGCTATAATGCTATGATCATATGTTATTAAGCATGGAAGCATGCGGTGTAACATCCTGATTTTTGGGTCTAGTTGAACTGGGAGGTAGTCTGATATGGGCAGGCTGCTAAACCCGTAGTCCCAGGGTAGTAATATGATATGGGCAGATTATTTACCTGTATTTTGTAGGATCCGAGGGATGAACTAAGTCCTTCAGGATGTAAAGATGAGTTAAGTCTTTAACCTATAGAATCGGGACAGTTCACCTAGGTTCAAAATGAGGAATGAGAGGAATGTCCTAAGTCTTAAGCCTAGGAATTCTGCAGGTAGCTTGATATGGGCTGGCTCCTGTGTAAGATAACCTAATATGGAGGGTTGTCGAGCCTTTCAATTAACAATGACTCCTAAAGAGGGGATGAGTTATTGAAAGAGAATTTCTAGAACTTAAGATGAAGGATAAGAAGAAAGTGAGATAAGATAGACCCCAGAATTATGCTAAGATTCTGTGGGGTGAGATATGAAAGAAATGGACACTGCTTATGAGGGCAGTAGAGTTGTCCATAAGAAAGAAAGCAGATAGTATGAGAAAGATGTATTGGTGACTTTTGGTCGCGACGAGGAAGTAGATTGGTCGCGACTAATATTGGCAGAGAGGATTGGTCGTGATGGATATGTATGTGGTGTCGCGACTAATGAGTAGAATGAGCCTGGTTGCGACTAAAAAGTGATGTGGTCGTGACTAAAGAATGTTGTGGTCGCGACTAGTGAATGCTGTGGTCGCGACTAATGAACACAGAAGATGTTAAGTCGCGATGAGATGATGGCTAGGTCGCGACTAGTGGCTAAAGTAGTGCCAAGCGTATGGGCCATGAGTTGTGAAGGTCCAAAGAGATAGTTACCCGGTTAGAGATAGACCAGAGGCAGGAGACCAGATACAGGAAAGGTTATCTGGAAACCATGAGGTGGACTGATAAGGTATCCTCATGGGACCCACAAGATGCCACATGGCATTAGAGTGGTGGTTCGGTGACCTTTCAGTAGAGTAAAGTTGCTCGGTTGGCACGAAAACCGAGGAGTGATCAGATAAGTTTGGGACTTATCTGGATAGCATTGGGAAGCATGCAAGGTCTCTTCCAGGTGCCACATGTCTCTGGTATGGAGAAAGCAGATAAAACTGAGGGCACGGATTATGAGGCAGGACTCTGGACCGGTGAGTCAGCGTGCTGAGGTGTCCAGGGAATTTAGGCATGTGGAAAATATGGCAATGAGGTGGCTGCTGAGGTGTCCTCTGAGGTGGCACTGATGATGCAGTAAAAGGAAATAAAGAAAAATAGGAAATTCCAGGAAAAACCAGGACCACAGGATCAGATGGCATGGAAATTACGATTATGCCATTGGAAAAAGCTATATAAACCCCCCTCTCATTCTTGGCATCACGCATGGGCAAGGGAAGGGAGAGAAAGAAGAGAGAGAAGGAGAAGGAAGGGAAGAGAGAAAGGGTGAAAGGAAGTAAGGAAGTTCTGGCGGAGCTGGAAGCATAATAGAGATAGTAGAGTTCTGCTGAGCTAGCCAGGTAGTAACTAATCCTAGCTTTTATGTAATGGCTTTGTGATTTGTTGTGCTATTGTTTGGTTGGATTGTTGTCTTATATGTTATGTCTGAAGCTCTGCTGTAATGCTATGATCATATGTTATTAAGCATGGAAGCACGCAGCATACTTATCTGTACACAATCACAAGCAAGCACTGTCACACTACATTACATATACTGTTATGATTATTACTACTGAGATTCCCCCGAATCTCATCCCCCTTGTATAACCATTTCAGGGAGGTTATGTCAAGGTAGATTTTGAGAATTTTGAGAGACGCCGTTATGCTGCTGAAATTTCGGCGGAGATAGCAGTAGTGGAGGAAGGATATGATGCGTACTGTGTACGTAGGTACTATCTAAGGAGGCTGGTAGTGAGTGGACCTAGCCGATTCATCCAGTCTTTCCTTAGTACTTACGTAGAATGGTAGTTCTAATGAGAGAATTACCGAATCAGTACAGCTAGTATAGCTTCCGCAGGTGTGCTCTGAAGAGTCTAAGGCAGGATGTTTCATGCGGCATACTTATCTGTACACAATCACAAGCAACCACTGTCACTCTGCATTACATATATTGTTATGGTTGTTGCTACTGAGATTCCCCTGAATCTCATCCCAATAAGTAAACCATTACAGGGGAGGTTATGTCAAAGTGAATTTTGGGAATTTTAAGAGACGCCGTTAGGCTGCCGAAATTATGACAAGATAAAGAGAGCAGCTGATACATACTGTGTACGTAGGTACTGTCTAAGGAGGATAGAAGTGAGTGGACCTAGCCGGTTCATCCAGTCTTTCCTGGGTACTTACGTAGAATGGTAGTTCTCACGGGAATTACCGAATCGGTACAAGATCAGTTACTTTCTGAAGATGAAACGTAGCGGTTATGCTGCCGGATTTTAGGCAGGAAAAGATGTAGTAGAGATATGGGAAATTTTGTACATACCCAGAGGTAAAACAACTTATTAATTAATAATAAGTATTGTTTGGCATGTTTGACTGATATATGATGGATCTATGAATATGTATGCAAAGTTGATTGCTGGAAATTACCACTGTGAACAGTAACACGTGGTGACTAGGTCATGTTTGATAAATGATTAAAAATAGTGAATGGATGAATAAATGTATGAAAGTTTTATGGTAAATAGTATACATACCAAGCTTTAATTTGATATATAAAATGTCTCATTTCGATGTCTACACATGAAGATATAAATTATCAAAGTTGGGACAAGAATGCTGGATTCAGGAGAAAAATGTTGGATGAACAGTAAAGTTGAAACGTTGACTGGCGTTGATTCGTTCATTGAATGGTCAACGAGTTATTTTTCCGTGAAATATAATTAAGTTATCTTCATGTATCAATTTGAACCACTTCATTTTGATTTTTCTAGAATTAGTTATAATTTTGTGAAGTCAGGTCACTCATCTGGAATTTTCATAGTGAACAGTACTCGATAAGAGTAAAACTCCAGATTGAGAAATTGGATTTCAATGACCTTGAAAGTGGTTCTAAATGCTACCAAATGGTCCCTAAGACATACGAAAGTAAGGATGTGTCACTATGAAAATCAGTTGCAACGCGAGTGTATTTGGGTAGCGACTAAACCTCTATGTGGATTTGTGTCGCGACAGGAACCTTTCCTGGTCACGACTAGGTTTGGTAAGTTTAGAGCCAACACTCACTGTGAAATTTGGTCGTGACTTTCACTGTTTGTAATCGCGACCTGAGTGCAAAAATGTCCATTTACCTTCTTTTTGCTTTGTGCGATGCTATGTAGAAGGATTCCTTTTGAGCTACAAATGTGCTTTATAAATGATTCATTGCCCTCTTGCTTTTTAACCTTTTTCATAGAGTTTACAGAAACCATTTTCACACTTGAATTATTTGTTTAAATTTCTTGGAAATTGAATTGGAAACACTTAAGTTTTTACTGTTAGATTTGGGATTATTCCATGATTCTAAGTGATTACTTTGAAACTTTTAATCATCATTTAAGAGGGTTTACAGTTGTGATAAGTGTTTTAATGCCTAGTGAATGATGAACAGTGCTTGAGACTTTAGCTTATGAGTAATTTAGATGAAAACCTTAATTAGTTGAAAGGATTCTCAGCCTAAATTCCTATATTGAGTGATTATTCAATTGGTTTATATCCTCTAGAACTTGTCTTGGCTCTGAGTTGAGAATTACTTGCTCATTTATGTTATTGACTATTATAGAGGCATTCATTTCTAAACCCATTTATCCCAAACACAAGCCCGTTACATATTATATCCGTAGTCACCTCCTTTTGAGCCCATCACTTTTCTTTCCATCATTTTTATAGAAAGTCATATATGCATAAACATGAATTTTTTATTCATGTAAAAAATAACTCCTTATTATTGTGATGTTGTGCTACATCTTCTATGTATAAGATGCCAAATAAAAAGAAGAGAAAAGAGCATATTGCACCAAAGAAAGGAAAAAAAAGAGAGATAGTGCAAGAAAAATTGAAGAAAGAAACAAAGAAAAGAAAAGAAAAAGAAAAGAGAAATGAAGAAGGCACTATTATCAACTCCTATTAGAACAATCACCACCTCTATATCTCTGAAGACATGAATTCATGCTACATATTCATTATTGAATGCATATAGTACTTTCTACCCTTCATATTCCATTCCATGGGGCCTATCTCCATCATTTCACCCCTAAAAGACCTCTTAATTCTTTGCATAAGTGTTATATAGTTGCTGAGATTTAGAGTCATTACAAGCATATGGTGGGATGTTTTCCAATTTGAATTTGAGTGAAAGAACCCTAACAATGAGAGGATATAGAGAGCTAAACCCTTACATCCTTAGAGAGAATCTATTACGCTCATACAGTTAAGGTTGATTTCATTTAGTAGTTAATTACTTGGCATTGCTCATATTATCACTTTTGTATTCCCAAAAGATGGTGAATTAATTGTCTTCAGGTTACACTGTGGATTATGTTGTTATCTCAAATTTAATAGAGTTAGCTTAAGTGTAATTCATTTCTTTGTCCAGGAGTACAAAGGTTCAAGTGTGGGGGAATTGATAAGACAATTTGTGTATGGTTTCCGTGACATTTTTTAAGGGTTTTGTAACAACTTTACCATTCATTTTATGCCTAAAATTTTTCTTTTGTGGTAATACATGATTGTGCTTGGCAATGTTCTAATAAAAGGGCAAAATGATAAATTAACTCTTCCAAACTGCATATATGTTGATCTTTTGTGAGTTGGACTTCTACAGTGAGCTTTGGTTTTGAATTGCAGATATTTTGGAGGAGCAAGGACTAATGTGAACAGAAAATAAATCACAAGAGAAAGAGAATCAAATCAAGGAAGTAGCTTCTATGGCCTTCAGTCACTACCAAAGTGTCCAAAGGTCAAGACCTATTTTCTTCTAGGAAGTTTCTCTACGTTTACACGTCGCGACCAAAGAAAACAATCGCTGAAGCTGTGTGTTTTTTATTTGGTCAATTTGAAAATAAAAGGAGAGAGGAGCCGCAGACACAAGAGGAGGCTGGTTTTTGACCTGATTAGGCTAAGAAGCAGTACTCAAACTCTCTCTCAACTCTCTCTACTACCTCCACATATCTCTATCATTCATCTTTACATCACCCTTTTTGCTTTTTTCATGGCATCGTATCTAGGCAATGATTGTAGCATAGTAGGAGTCATGAGAGGCTAAGTCTTTAGTCTCTTGGTGATGGATCTCATATCTTGAGCTCATGGACTGCACTGGGGAGTTTTCTGTTGTAATCTGCACCTTTTCCATGTTTTGATGCTGCTAGATCTAGGATTTTCATTATATGAACAAGGGATTGAATATCGATTGATTATTCTCAGATTAGATAATTGTAATTGACTTTGGATGCTTTGAATGTTGGTTTTTAATATAATATTTCAGTTTCAATTTTAAGATAGTTGGACTATTATCAATGATCGTTGCTAATTAACTCAATTGCTTGAAATCTAGGGTTTGTCGATCGACGATCATTCGAGGGCATTTTCATCATCTGATTTAAATTACACACTAAGTGATTTTTAATAGTTCATTAAGAGTTTTTAAACTAGCTTTGATCAAAGGAGTTTAAGAAATATTAATGCTCTAGACTCAATCGATCGATTGAGGTTTTATTTAAGACTTAGTGATTTCAAAACTCCCATATCAAATTAAGAGCAAAGATAGATATATTTTCATCATCAAGAGTTTTTCATAACATATTTCTTTCACAAGACAACTCATTTTCATCTTAATTAAAAATACAAAAATATTTACTTTACAGCATCCTTATTTTTACTGCATCAAAAAAAAAAATCAATCAAACCTAAAACCCATTTTACTTTCACTTAGGTTTTCAATGGTTTTGTCACCAATTTACTAGGTTTCCAATAAAAAGGCTCCTCGAGAAGAATGATAGGGTTGTGTGAAACATCCTCCCTTAGACCCCTCAGAGTACACTTGCGGAAGCGATATTAGCTCAATTATATCTTAACTTAAGCCCATAAATTAAAATTTCACTCTTAAGTTCCTTATTCTGAACCTTTACTTTGAGAACTGATTTATCTCATTCTACACATCCAAATGAGGCTTATTACCTATCCACGTAATGCCCTAGATGTGTGCTACTGGCTCACCAAATTTTGTGGCCAAACTCTTCCGTTTACTAGGTTAAACTGAGGTCAAAACACTGCTACCTTAGGACCTGCGAATTTCTCTCGTAATTTCTCATACCCAAACTGAACATGCCAAACAATATTTATCATTAAATAATAAACTATTATACAACAGGGCATGAACAAATCCTCATATCTATTACATCTTTCCTGCCTGAAATCCCGCAGTATAACTACTATACTTCATCTCTACAAATAACTGATCTTGTACTGATTCGGTAATTCCCGTGAGAACTACCATTTTACGTAAGTACCCAGGAAAGACTAGATGAACCGGCTAGGTCCACTCACTTCCAGACTCCTTAGACAGTACCTACGTACACAGTACGTATCAGCTTCTTCCTTCACTACCATAATTTTGGCAGCATAACAACGTCTCTTAGCATTCTCAAAATTCACTTTGACATAACCTCCCTGTAATGGGTTATATATAGGGGATGAGATTTGGGGGAATCTTAGTAGTAATAATCATAACAATATATGTAATGCAGTGTGATAGTGCTTGCTTGTGATTGTGTACAGATAAGTATGCTGCGTGCTTCCATACTAAATAACATATGATCATAACATTATGTAGTAGCGCTTCAAGCATAACATATAAGACAACAATCCAACCAAACAATAGCACATCAAATTACAAAGCCATTACATAAAAGCTAGGATTAGTTACTACCTTACAAGCTTAGCAGAACTCTACTATCTCTATACTGCTCCCAGCTCCGCCAGAACTTTCTTCTTTCTTTCTTCCTCTCACTTTCTCTCTCTAGAACTTACTTCTCTCTCTTTATGGGCTCTTGGCCGTGAAGACAATGGCAATGGGGAGGGGGTATTTATACTTGAGGCAAGGTGGAATATGTGGTCCAGATCAAGTCTCAACAAGTGGCTAAGATCGCTTTACTTGCCCACCAAGTTTTGCTTATGTCATCGTGATGACATCATCCTCCATAATGACTCATCAAACATGACATCATCATGGGACACCTCACATGCTAGGTGGCGTAATGGTAGGGCCCTTAGGACACCTCACCAGCTGACTCAGTGCTACCAGAGAATTCCAGATCTTGCACCGGAATACACGGCTTAGATCGTGCCACGTGTCCTTAGCTTTTCTTCTCCCTCTAGGTTGGCGCCATGTGGCATCTTGATGGCACCTTTCATGCCATCCCATGGTTACCAGATAAGTCCAGAAATTTATCTGATCAATCCCCCGGTTACCACTTCGACTGGGTAACTTTACTTTATTGAAAAGTCACTAAAATATTATTTTAATGCCACTTTTTTCCACATATATGTTGGGCTACGTTTTTGGGCCTTGGAATGTTATCTTGGGTTTATGATCCAACCCAAGTACTCTGATAGCTTAATTCCCAAGAACCATTCCTTGGTAAATTACCAAAATGCCCTTGGTTCCTCTTTATTTACTTTAATAAACCTAGGGGCATTATTGTCTTTTCATATCTTACCAGAGTATTCTCTGACCCTGGTCAACTATCCAGATAACCTTTCTTGACTGTCTAACCTTAGTCAAATGACCAAAATACCCTTTACTCATTCTTTCACTATTTTACAACATAAGGGTATTTTCGTCATTTTACACCTTTTTCCGGACACCGGCCCCTTTTATCATATAGACTGCCATACTGACTCTAGACATCCCTTTGTGTCATTACGGGCCTCTGACTTATGTCATCTGAGCTCATTCAGTCTCAATTTGAATACCTATAAATCTCCCAATCGAATACCCGGAGGTCACAAACTCCCGTCTCAATTCACTAATTTGTGAATAACTTTTTCTACAGACCTCCTTTCGGTATTCTGTCAGTTCCCTGACATCCGTCTCTATAGGACGCATCTTCCTGCAGTTTTCACTCATATCTGAGGTCTAGGATATCCGGTAGGAATTTTTTATTCTTTTAGACTATCAGATAAATTTCGGCTATCTGGAGTCCTGATAAAATTCCTGTATTAAGCTGGATTATCCAGCATCATTTCCTCTATCTACTGGTGAAATTTGGGACTGAAATGCTTTTGGGCAGTTCTAAGCCACTTCTGGCTCAACTTTCCATAATTACCATTTTGTCCCTGGAAACTTTTCTTCTTTTCAATTAAGTCCCACAATTCTTTCCAAAATTCTTTCATATTCATAGAGACCTCATAAGCATATTTCACAGTTCAGTGAAATGATCAGCATAATTTTCTCTATTTTTTTGGTAAAATATGGTACTCATCGGCTACCAGCTCGATCTTTCCTATAATTACGATTATGCCCCTGAATTCTCTTTCTGGCATCTTTACTTATCTTCTTATCATTCATCTTAAATTCTAGAAATTCTCTTTCAACAACTCATCCCCTGAACTCTTCGGGAGTCATTGTTAATTGAAAGGCTCGACAACCCGCCCATATCAGGTTATCTTACTCAGGAGTCGGCCCATATCTAGCTACCTGCAGAATTCCAAGGCTTACGCCTTAGGATATTCCTTACATTCTTTTTTTTGAACCTAGGTGAACTGTCCCTATTTGTAGGTCAAAGACTTAACTCATCTTTAAATCCTGAGGGACTTAACTCATCCCTTGGATTCCCATAAAATATCGGTAAGTGATATGCCTATATTAGATTACTATCCTGGGACTATGGGTTTAGCAGCCTGCCCATATCAGACTACCTCCCAGTGTTCCTAGACCCAAAAATTGGGATGTTACATTGTGCCTTATACTATATTATTGGGTGCAATTATTATTATTTGGATGGATCGGACGACGACAATTCGGGCTATTCCTCAGAGATCCTATTCTCAAACTCAGATCAGAATCCTCAATATATGAAAATTATAGATATATCAAAATAGAGTCATCAAGATTCTCCTATTCTTCAATTCCTAAACCGTCTTCTATCATATATGGAATAGAAACCAAAACACCCACAGTAGTTACCGAACAACAAACAACTACTAATGTTTCGATCTAAGGAGTTGATAATTCTTCAAATATTCCACAAACAGCATATGAAAGAGATGAAGACTTGGGATCAATTGAGTCTCCAACTTATTAATGATTAAATGTCATTGAAAATGATTTTCAAATTGACAAATCAACCTTACAAAAACAATTTTATTCTAAAGAATATACTCTCCAGAGGAAATGGTTTTACAAAAACATCAAAGAACCTGATATAAAGCATATTCAAGAAAAATTCTATAGGTTCCTTGAAAGAATAAGAATAAATATTCCATTTTTCTATTGGTTTAATGAAAAAATATCTCTTATAAATTTCTTCCTCCTAAAACCGTGCAAATTTCTCAAGTAAAGGATGATAATGATCAACCATTGCTTCCTACACCTTTCAGATTTAAAAAATATTGATCAACCAGTTGATTCAACATATATCAAAAAGATTGTTGAACAAAATAATTACACTAATTTGTTTCTCCAATAATTAGGTGATCAATTTCTTCAACCATCAACTTCTTCAAACATTGTCCTAGAACAACCCAAACCTAGGATTGAAACTCCAATCTTTAAACCATTTCAGCTTAGCCCACGAATTAAGTTAGAAATATACAACAACAAAAAATCCAATTGGATTAAGAAAATCAATTAACGGATTAACAAACTGAGTCAACTTCAAACCTTAACTATTTCGGAAATACCCCAATTTGAGTAAACAACCTCCAAGAAAATATTGAACTTAGATACAGTTCCTTAAACAGCTTCCTCAACTAATTCTTTTGAATCACAACTCTAAATCAACCAACAATACTAAAAATAACCCTCCAAACTTTATTACCCTAGAGCTAGCCCTCCATATATTCTGTTAAAGAACAAGTAAACCAAAACCTCAAATCCTTTAGCAGAGACTGTTGGAAATTGTGCCCTAGGGGCCAATCATTGTCTTATAAACATTATTGTTTTTTTGAATATCTTAATTATGTTATCACATTATTTGCATGTTTACTGTGATGACTATCCTTGGATAACTCATGATCTTATCCTAAATGTCCCTGGTCGGTCATCTATGCGGGAGCAGAGATGAAATAAGACCAGTATGACTTTGAAGATATATAGAGATATAAATCAAAGTCATAGGCACATGTAAGAGTACAAGGTGTTGGATCGACTGGCTATGAGAGAGCCGCGTGGGTTATGTCATAAGCTTCTCTCATATATAAGCCATGTCACTATGCCCTTTGACCTAAGATCATCATGGATTCCTACATGACAAACGCTCAGCTTTGACCTAGTCAAAAGTCACTTTTGACTGAGTGATCATAAAGGCTATGTTCGGGCTCAGTGGTTTTTCATGCGGAGGAATATGAATGGTCAAGATGGAATTTGTCCCTCACATTCGTAGAGAGATATTACTGGGCCCCTCGATGAGTGAGTCTGAGAAATGTATGGCCATACTGTAATGGAAGGGTAGTTCCATTTTTATCGTCAGACTACTCAGGGATCGAGAAAGTAACGGTCAGAAATAGGAGGATGACGTTCACCATGCCTCATTCATGACCAAAATATCGTGTGACAAAAGGGACGTGATATGGTTGTATGAAAGGTAACATCGTTCATCGATTCTCATATGTTTTGGGTAGTCATAATGTCTTGCTAGAGGCCACTTACGACTTATGGGTTAGTATAGTAACTGGCCCACTGCCAACTTCATATGGGCCTACAGGGTCGCACACAAAATAGCCCAACTCGAGCTGTGATGTCCAGATTCATTGAATCTAAGAGATGTCTAGATTCAATGAATAGTCTAGGGTGGATTTATATATTATATATATATAAATTTGTATATATATATTATATATATAATATAAGAGATATTTGCAAGATTTAATTTATAAGGATAAATTAAATTTCTATCACTTTTGAATTTGAATTTAAATGGATATGATCTATTTGAATTTGAAATTCAAATTGATAGGATATCTCAAATTTGATTTATGAGAATAAATCAAATATAATTCTGTCTTATCTTTATTTTAAATTAAATAAATAGGTGAATTAAATTTGTGAGACGGATTTAATAAAAACCGTATTTATTTAATTAGTTTCTTATCAAATTATGCAATATATGATATTGTATTAATTTCAGAATTAATATAAGATTAATTCTGAAGCCCGGCCCAATTAAAAGCCCGATAGCATCCTATATATTTGACATTAGGAGCTAGGGTTCTATACACAACACAACTCACAAGAGAAAAAGGGGCAGGAGAGTGCAAAAGGTTTGCAGATAAGAAACTGCCAGAATAGAGACGGTGAGGATGGAATCTTGAGAAAACCCTAGAGGGACAAGAGGCGCTAGCACGCTGTTCGTGGTTGGAACGTTATTCATGTGGATACCGGTAGAGGAAGCCGATCTGAGTTGTCGACTTCTCACGAACGAGAAAAGAGCACCAGGTACGACGAGGTCACGGCCAGTTGACACAGAGGTTGCGACCAAATTGGCTTCTGAACGTCAGAAATCAGAAAAGAGGAGACAGGTCGCGACTTGAAGCTGACGAGGTCGCGACTACAAACTCCAGAGATGTCCGGTCATGACAAGAAGCTTGGGAGGTCGCGACTAACAACTCCAAAGGCGACAGGTCGCGACGAGAAGCTGAGGAGGTCACGACTAAAAACTCTAGAGACAACAAGTCACGACGGGAAGACGAGTAGGTAGCGACTGAAAGTTTCATAGGCGAAGAGTCGCGACTAGTGAACACTGCGGTCGCGATTGTAGCTTGAATACCGAAGGTAACACTTCTTTCTCCTTGACTTAAACACATTCGGTAGATCCTGGCTGGGAATGGAAAAATTTTTAAAGTTAATTTCCGCTGCGTGTCTTCCAATTCCCTTCAGAGACAATATCTATGAATGGAACATAGATGGTCAAAATGAAGCTAGTATCCTTCAAATGATGCAGCAAATAACAATATTGTGTACTGTTTATCAAACCCAAAACTATACAGATGAACAAATCACTAATCTTTTGGTATCTAGTTTTACTGGACAGTTGAAAAACTGGGGGGATCATTATCTCACTTGTAATATCCCAAATTTTCCTTATCTGCTTAAGATTGATAGAGGAAAGAGGTAATGTTTAGATAAGTTTAAGTCAAAGAAATAATGGAAAAGTAACAAGTTATAAAGCCACAGGACATAAATGTAATTTAGATAAAAGTTAAATATAGAAAATTCAAGGAAAAATAGAAAAGGGACTTAATTGGAGTTTTGAGATTTCAGCTACCAAATTTGGTAAAAAGGGACTCAAGTGGAATTTGGCAAATTTAGGGTTATATGATGAACAGTTGCATCTCCTTGCAGTTGTCATATGATGACACGTGTAACATCCTTACTTTCATACGTCTTAGGGACCATTTGGTAGCATTTAGAACCACTTACATGACATTTGAAGTCCATTAGCTAAATCTGGAATTTTCACTCTTAGCGAGTTACTGTTCATATGGTATTCTAGATTAGGTGATAAACTTTGAAAAATTATAATTAATTCTAGAAAAATCAAAATGAAGTGGTTAAAAATTATACTCTAAGCTAACATCTTGATGTTTAAGGGAAAAATAATTTTCTGACCAAATACATAGCCAATTGATACAATTTATTCGTTAAAGTTTACTGTTCATTTGGTCAAAAATTCTGAAAATAAATTCTGGTCCCCATCTTTGGAAAATTGGTTCTCTTTGTACAGACATTGAAATAAGGTGTTCTTAGTGTCAAAATGAAGCTTGACATGTTAACTAAATGTATGTAAAATTTTATACATTTATTCCATCATTTACTATTTTTCATTACATCATACATATTGTTGCTTAAACTGGTCATACAACATCCTTACATGCAACAATTCTTCACATAATATCATATAACATTTACATTGACCAATCCCTAACTCCCCTTCATGCTTCTCCATGCTCTTTCATATTTCATAAACCTATTGGGATTGGGATTTCATGGATGGGGTGAGATTTTTGGGGAAATCTCAGTAGCAAACAATACCAAACAATGCATGTATTAATGTAATTGCTTGTGCTTGCTTGTGAAAGTGTTACCATAGTGTAATGAGCATGCTTCCATGTACATATGAAATAAAATTGGCCAAAGTAGTCATAGAAACATAGCTTCAATCATCTACACATATGCACACAATTTAACAAAGCCATAGCACAATCAAGCATAACATTCAATACATACAAGTTTAGGGCAAGTTTACTACCTCATTGCTTTACTTCCTTTCACTTTAACTTTTCTTCTTCCTTATTACTTTTCCTTCATGTGTGGCTGCCTCTTTTGAGTCCACAATCAAATCCTAACATCACATAATCATCCATTCATTACAATCTAACTTCAATATTAAACTTACTTTAACTAACATAACTTCCTTTAATCTTTACCAATTGACTTGGCCTTTGAATCAATTGATGTCTTGACCTTACCCTACACAATTTCATCTATTGAATCCATTTATGAGCTTAGAATCATGAAATTCCAGCTCCCATGCACTGTTCTAGACACATTTGAAAAACATCCATAATTCTTCCAAAAATTCTCATTTTGATTCCAATGCTTCCCATACTTGTTTCTCTACTTTATCCTATACATTTTTTTCATTTTAAAACCATTAGAATCATCAAAATCATGAAATTCAAATCACTGTTCATGCGAGTAACCAGTAACATAAAATAATTCCAAACATTACAACTTTCAATTCCAATATTTCCAAGGTTCAAAACCTATCCAATCCTACACAAAATCATCATATAAATTCAATGGAAGCATTAGATCATTAAAATTCCATCTCCTTCTATCATGAATAGGTCATGAATAGTGCAAACCGAATTATTTCATCCATGGCAATGTAAAGAATATCAACTTTATTCAACAACCAATTATCTAACTAGCTTATTTAAGCTTTAATCTCATAACTCTAACTTTAATTTCTTCTTTCTCCTTTCATCTAAGGTTTTGGACAGCATCTACACCTTATAGAAAACTCAACTTTCTTCCATGAAAACCCTAAGTTCAAGCTCCCAAATAAAAGGAAAATAAGCTAGGATAGATTGCTTACCTTTAATCTCTAGCTTGCTTGAACTTTAGACCTTGAATTCTTCTTTGTGTTGGCTTGAGTTTTCATTTTGCCATAGTTTCCCCAAGGCTTCTTGCCTCACGGTTTTGCATGAGAAAAATGGGGGTATTTATAGAAAAATTCAATGGAAAATGGATGGCCAAGATCACTTTGTGCACTATTTGATCTAATGGATCATATTTGCTCTTGGATTAGCTTGCCCTAAAAGCCAATGAGATGACATCATCAAGTGACACCTCATAGCCCATGTGATAAAATTATGAAGGGAGGAAGCATCTGGAAAAATTTTAGTCCAATCCGGTATCGGCTCAATCCGATTTCCCAATAAGTAGACTGTTTTCAGAGGTTCCATAATCTATTTTCTGACTTTAAATCCAGTATTCAGATTCTTCCTAACATTGACATTCTTGTACTAAGTCTAAGCTTAATTACAGATCCCTTGGCAAATTACCAAAATACCCTTAGTGCCCTTTCTTGCACTATATTAACCCTAAGGGCATAATTGTCATTTCACACCTCTTTATAACTTATCAGGACATATACTGACTCTAAGTACTCATTCTTAAACCTTGCTTTAACATTTTGGCCTGTCTAGAATGACCAAAATGCCCTCAGTTCATCTCTTGTACATTATTATAACTAGGGTATTTTCGTAATTTCGCATTTTTCTAGGATTCCTCTGGACACTGGCCCACATGACTGTTCATTTACCTTATTGGGCCTTTGTGATTCCATTTTGGGCCTTTATATGGTCCACTACCTTTATGGCACAAATCCCGAGAAACCCCTCCCGAAGGTATTTATCGGGTATTTTATTACATTGTAAATTCTATTAAAAATTCTACAAGAGTTCTTTTTTAATCCTGTCAGTTTTATAAATTCTCATATTAATTATAAGAATTTACTGTAAAGCTTCATCTAATTCTTAGGTCTAAAAAGTACTGTAATAATTTCTATTAACTTCAGAAATTTATATCAATTTTTCGGGACCTCAAATCGAAATTCTGTGTTGCGTCAAACTAACCAGAATAATTTTTTCTAGCTACTGGTAAAATTTGGACTGAACTGATTCCGGGTATTTTTGGGCCCTTTCCGTCTCAACTTTCTCATAATTACACTTTTGCCCCTTGAACTTTTGATAAATTACATTTAGGTCCTTAAACTTTTGAAGATTACACTTTAGGCCCTTAACTTTTCATAATTACACTTAATGGCCCAAAGTTTATGTCTACTTTAAATTTTGCACCATGGAACTTTTATACTTTTCAATTTAGTCCCTCTTCTTTAAACCTTCATCTAATCATTCTTTTCTTTTCTATTAATCATCACAATCCTTTCCAAACCTCTTTCCTCTATCAATATTATACAGATAGGGAAAAATTAGGATATGCCAACACGCATGTTAGAGTATGCTTAAATGATTGCATCTCCTTCCACATTATGCGTGTTAGAGTATGCTATAATGAATGAATGCTCCCCTTTCACATTACATACAAGGTAGAGTATATCACTACTAGAAAAAAGGATTTCTACACCGGTTTAAAATGGCATTCTATATCGCACATATAACCGGTGTAGAAACAGACCGTGTAAAAAGTGAGACATTTTACACCGGTCACAAGACCTGTGTAGAATGTATAATTTTCTAAACTGATCTAAATAATAAAGCGGTTCACATTTATATCCGGTGTATTATTTTTTAACATCTACACCGGTTGAATATAGGGACGGTGTAGATTATTCAAATGTTAACACCGGTTGAATATTGGAACGGTGTAGATTATTCAAATGTTAACACCAGTTGTATATACGTCCGTGTAGATATTATTAAATTTATATTTAATATATTTTTTAGAAACAAGGAATTAATTTGTTCATTGACCTGAAGCTTCATAAATAAACTGCCCAAATATACGACTCAAAGGGCATGATCATCGATCATCAGTTAAAGATGGAAGAAACGTATATAATTCAATTGCTCATTATATTATTCATTTAATAAAATTCAATAAAAAATGTCATAATTTGAACAGAAAAGTAGAAAAATGTATAAAGTAGAAAAATGTATTCAATGAAAGACAAATACTATTGAGAAGGAAGGAATTGAACAAAAAAATCTGCCCAACATTGCGCAGGTCCTCAATATCTTGTTCAAGAAATGGATCAGGTTGATCAAACATCTGAAATATGAAATCAAAATCAAAAAAAATAAGGCATTACTAATATAGATTAGATTGACAATAAATATGAAATCATTAAAAATACAATTTTACATCCTCAGTTTGGTCAATCCTCTTTGACAAGATAATATTGACCATGTGTCTAACTATGTAGAAGCCACACAAGTTGCTTTCTCTGGGTTGCCTTCGACTCTGTAATATTAACATGATAAAAATTATTTCTTATCATCAAAACGTGGAACCTAACACCTAATATATACTTTTATTACCTTCGGTGTGATCCATTCAGGGTTCCTCGCCAAGTTAGCGTGCTTAAGGCCTCTTGCAACTGCGAACGTCCTCATAGCCCTATGACCAAAGTTCTAAAGTTAGTAACCCATTTATCACAAAGATCATTATGTATAGAAGAAAACTCACATGTTCATGATCTTCTTGACATCAACCGATGGCTTATAATGGAGGGAGCATAAGAAGAAAACTTTATAACTATGCTTACAGAGGATGACCAATTGCCAATGATTGCTATAGAGATTAATTAAAAGAGAATGAGTATTATAATTAAGCAAATACAAAACTAGTATTCAATAAAATGAAATATTATTATTCTTACTCCTGCATATATGGTGCGAAGAAACAATCAATATCAGTTTCATCGAGCCTCCTTAAAATGTATGCAAGCCTCAAAGATTGAGGGTCCCTTTTGTATAAATATGATATGGGCATTGGAATCAGAACTTATCTTGTTTTCCCTTAGAGGAAACCAACTCAGCTTGCATGTACCTACAAGTAATGCATACACGACATTAGTTGTAAGACTTGAACTTTGTTATTACATATATTTACATTTAAATTATACTTACATCAAAAACACTTGGATACACTCGAAAGTCAGCTCCTCCTTAAGAGTGATAAGAGATTTGACATCCACATGGTCAAGGAAGGCCAGTGCCCCCATGTCGCCCACAACTAAATCCATAGGCAACGCGTCCACATGGAACGTTTTGTCATATGCAATAGGATCACCCGCTACATGGCATTCAAAGTGGGAGGCATGGGAAGTTGGCTGGGGGATGAGGCGACATGATCCGAAACAAGATGCTTTGGCCGCAATATGAAAGTCCCTTTTGCTTGGCTCACTGTCTTTACCTCATCAGTGGGAATTGGGACAAGAGCATCTCCAATTATAACGTCTTCAACTATCACCCTTAATTGATCATCCTGAATTTGGATGTGGTGAACAGTTGCCCCTAGGCTATGGATGGAACCATGTGCCACTAAGCGTCTAAGAGGATCCTCTACATATAGATCACAATGTTTTGCATCCTCTAACAGCGACAAGCAACAGCTCCCTTTAGTGCTTTGACGGGCTACAATTGAGAGCATTTGGGGATCACTTGGCTCTTGCTGCCTTGATGTCATCATGGACAACATTTCTTCCTTGATCTTTGCCAACCCCTCTTATAATCACGCCTCAATTGAAGCTTCTGCTTGTGCCCTAGCTCTATCCAAGCCTCTGCCTTAGCCTCTGCCCTTATGGTGGAGAGCAAGGATTCCAACTCTGCCCTTGGCACCACATGCGGGAAACTTCTTTGAGATGCTCCAAAGTAATCTCTTATACCCACACCTCTTCCAACTCCCCTGACACGGCCCCCATGCTCTTGTTTCCCAGTGGCAACAGTCAAGATGTCATTCCTACCATCTGACTTGAAGGATCAATGGGACTCTTATTGTTTAAGATCAGTCTATAACATAGAAAGAACAAACATAAGGAAAATGATATAATTATAGTCTACTAAAACCAAATAAGACAAATAGTTCTTACAATTTTTTCAGCAATCATGCGAGCATTATCCCTTGTATATGTTTCATGAAACATCCTTACTTTCGTATGTCTTAGGGACCACTTGGTAGCATTTAGAACCACTTTCAAGGTCATTGAAGTCCAATTTCTCAATCTGGAGTTTTACTCTTATCGAGTACTGTTCACTCTATAAATTCCATATGAGTCATCTGCCTTCAAAAAATCATAACTAATTCTAGAAAAATTGAAATGAAGTGGTTCAAATTGATACATGAAGCTAACTCAATTATATTACAGGGAAAAATAACTCTTTAACCATGCCTTGACCAAGTCAACATCAGTCAATGTTACAAATTTACTGTTCATGAAGAAATTTTCCCCTGAATCCAGCATTTTGGTCCCAACTTTGATAATTTATATCTCCATGTGTAGACATCCAAATGAGGCATTATATATATAAAACATTACTATTTACCATAAAAATATTATACATTTATTTAATCATTTACTATTTTTAATTACAGATCAAACATTACTATGTTACCACGAGTTACTGTTCACGCCAGCAATCAACTCTACATACATATGCATAACATCTCTTAATTCCTCATACACAAGCTGAGCATGACAAACAATATTAAATAATAAATTGTTATACAAAAGGGCATGAACAAAATCCCCATATCTTTATTACATCTTTCCTGCCTGAAATTCGGTAGTATAACTATTATACTTCATCTTTTCTGAATAACTGATTTGTACTGATTCGGTAATTCTCGTGAGAACTACCATTCTACGTAAGTACCCAGGAAAGACTGGATGAATCGACTAGGTCCACTCACTTCTAGCCTCCTTAGACAGTACCTACGTACACAGTACGTATCATCTTATCCTATCTTCATTCTGCCGTAATTTTAGCAGCATAACGGCGTCTTTAAGCATTCTCAAAATTTACTTCAACATAACTTCCCTGTAAAGGGGTTATACATGGGGAGTGAGATTCAGGGGAATCTCAGTAGTAATAATCATAACAATATATGTAATGCAGTGTGATAGTGCTTGCTTGTGATTGTGTACAGATAAGTATGTTGCGTGCTTCCATACTCAATAACATATGATCATAGCATTATGTAGTAGAGCTTCAAGCATAACATATAAGACAACAATCCAACCAAACAATAGCACATCAAATCACGAAGCCAATACATAAAAGCTAGGATTAGTTACTGAAACATCCTCCCTTGGACCACTCAGAGTACACTTACGGAAGCAATATTAGCTTGATAATATCTTAACTTAAGCCCAGAAATTAAAATTTCTACTTTTAAGTTCCTTATTCTTAACCTTTAATTTGAGAACTGATTAATCTCATTCTACACATCCAAACAAGGCTTATTACCTATCCACGTAATGCCCCAGATGTGTACAACCGGCTCACCAAATTTCGTGGCCAAACTCCTTTGTTTACTAGGTCAAACTTAGGTCAGAACCCTACTACCTCAGGACCTGCGAATTTCTCTTTTCATTTCTCATTCGCAAATTGAACATGCCAAACAATATTTATTATTAAATAATAGAACGTCATACAACAAGTCATACACAAAATTCTCATATTTCTATTACATCTTTTCCTGCCCGAATTCCGGCAGTATAACCGCTAGGCTTCATCTGTACAAAGAACTGAACCGTATTGATTCTGTAATTCCCTCATGAGAACTACCATTCTACGTAGTACCCAGGAAAGACTGGATGAACCGACTAGGTCCACTCACTTCCATCCTCCTTAGACAGCAACTACGTATACAGTACTTATCATATTCTGATGTTCAGTCTTAAATTCGGCAGCATAACGGAGTCTCTCAAAATTCTTAGAATTCAGTTCAACATAATTTCCCTGTAATGGGTTAGATATAGGGAATGAGATTTGGGGGAATCTCAGTAGTAAATAATCATAACAATATATGTAATGCAGTGTGACAGTGCTTGCTTGTGATTGTGTACAGATAAGTATGTTGCATGCTATAATACTCAATAACATATGATCATAGCATTGCAGTAGAGCTTCAGACATAACATATAAGACAACAATCCAACCAAACAATAGCATAACAAGTCACAAAGCCATTACATAAAAGCTAGGATTAGTTACTACCTAAAAAACTTAGCAGAACTCTACTATCTCTATATTGCTTCCAGCTCCGCCAGAACTTCCTTTCTTCTTTCTTTCTCCTTCTCTCTCTTCTTTCTCTCACTTTCTTGCCCAAAATCGTGATGCAAATGAATGGGGAGGGGGGTATTTATAGTTCCTTCGATGGCATTTTCGTAATTTTGAAGCCTTATGAACTTGTGGTCCTGGTTTTTCCTGGAATTTCCTATTTTCTTTTATTCCTTTTTACTGCATCACCCAGGACACCTCACCGGGACACCTCATTGCCACATTCTTCACATGTCACAATTCCTGGACACCTCATCAGCTGACTCAGCATTTCTAGTCCAATCCAGTACCGGTCCGGTCCGATTTCCCACAAACCGGACTCAACGGCTGAGATTATGCCACGTGTCCTTAACTTTTCTTCTTCCTCTAAGATGACACCATGTGGCATCTGGAAGGGACCTTTCATGCCTTCCAATGCTATCCAGATAAGTCCCAGACTTTATCTGATCACCTCCTCGGTTATCGGGCGAACCGAGTAACTTTACTTTACTGAAAAGTCATTAAATCATTATTTTAATGTCACTTTTCCCCCTGAATCACTGGGCCTGCGTTTTTGGGCCTGGGAATATCATCTTGGGTCTCTGATCCAGTCCAAGTACTCTGATGGCACGATTCCAAGAAACACCCCTTGGCAAATTACCAAAATGCCCTTAGTCTCTCTTTCTTTACTTTATTAGGTCTAGGGGCATTATTGTCTTTTCCCATCTTACCAGAGTATTCTTTGACCCTGGTCAACTATCCAGATAACTTCCCTGGACTGTTTAACCTTAGGCAAATGACCAAAATACCCTTTACTCATTCTTCAGCTGTTCTATAACATAGGGGCATTTTCGTCATTTCGCACCTTTTTCCCGGACACCAGCCCCTTTACCACTGGACTGATCTAATGGGCCTGGGCCTTCCCTGGTGTCACTAAAGGCCTTAGAAACACTATACGGCCCCCTGGCCACAATCCGATCATCCCTATCGGGACTGTTTTTCCTTTACCAATTATAACTGTAAATTCCCATCTTCCGGAATTTTTACAGAAAAATCGGGACCTCAAATCAAAATTCCGTGACTCCTCATTCAGTCTGAAATCCGTTTCTCTATCTCCCGGTATTTTCAGATATTTTATCCGGACTGGGCTGTTTTGGCCTGAAAAAGCGCTCACGCGCACACTTTTCCAAAATGACCATTTTACCCCTGGTCACATTTCTAATTCTTTCATACACATAGAGACCTCATATGCACATTTCACAGTTCAGTGAAATGATCAGCATGATTTTCTCTATTTCCTGGCAAAATATGGTACTCATCGGCTACCAGCCCTATCTTTCCCAAAATTACGATTTTGCCCCTGCATTCTCTTTCTGTAACATCCCAATTTTCAGGCCTTCAGACACGGAAATAGCCTGAGAATGAGAGGCTACCAGACCCCTTTTGAGCAGAAGTCCCAGAGACATAAGAGAGTTTTTAGGGACTAAGCTGCGAGTAAGTAAAGGTACGGGAACTTATGTGCAAACAGTGGAAGTCCGAAGGGGTAGAATGGCCATTTGGGGTGATGTAAAGGTCAAAGGTTGAAGAGTTACGAGCTGACCGTTATGGTCGCGACTAGAGTAAAGCATGGTCGCGACTAGTGGTTACAGAAAGAGCTATACGCGACAAGAAAGCATTATGGTCGCGACGTAAAAGAAGTATGGTCGCGACTAGAAAGCAGTGATATCGCGACTAATAGTGGCAGAAAGCCTTAGACGCGACTAAAAAGTGTTATGGTCGCGACTAAAATGTGTTGTGGTCGCGACGATAGAATGTTTTGGTCGCGACGAGAAGATGTTTTGGTCGCGACTAATGTACACAGAATTGTAAGGTCGCGACAAGATGATGTTGAGGTCGCGACTAGTGACTAAAGTGGCGCTAAGCGTACGGGCCAAGAGTGGTGAAGGTCCAAGAGAGATAGTTACCCGGTTGGAGATAGACCGGAGGCAGGATATCAGATACAGGAAAGGTTATCTGGAAACCATGAAGTAAACTGATAAGGTATACTCATGGGTCCCACAAGATGCCACATGGCATTAAAGTAATGGTTTAGTAGAATAAAGATACTCGGTTGGCGTGATAACCGAGGAGGCACGTAAACCGAGGAGGTGATCAGATAAGTCTGGGACTTATCTGGGTGGCATTGGGAAGCGTGCAAGGTCTCTTCCATTCGCCACATGGCATTAGTCTGCAGAAAGCAGATAAAGTTGAGGGCACGCATTACGAGGCAGGAGACTGGACCGGTGAGTCAGCATGCTGAGGTGTCCCGGGAATTCAAGCATGTGAAAAATATGCTGCTGAGGTGTCCTGGTGAGTTGGCATGATGATGCAATAAATGAGGAATTAAAGAAAATAGGAAATTCCAGGAAAAACCAGGACCGCAGGATCAAAGTTCATGGAAACTACGATTATGCCATTGAGGGAGGCTATAAATACCCCCCCCATGGACTTCATTTGCACGCAGGAGCAAGGGAAAGAAAGAGAAAGAAGAGAGGGAAAGGGAAGGAAAGGAAGAGAGAAAGGAGAAAGGAAGAAAGGAAGTTCTGGCGGAGCTGGAAGCAGAATAGAGATAGTAGGGTTCTGCTGAGCTAGCCAGGTAGTAACTAATCCTAGCTTCTATGTAATGGCTTTGTGATTTGATGTGCTATTGTTTGGTTGGATTGTTGTCTTATATGTTATGTCTGAAGCTCTGCTGTAATGCTATGGTCATATGTTATTAAGCATGGAAGCACACAGCATACTTATCTGTACACAATCACAAGCAAGCACTGTCACACTGCATTACATATATTGTTATGATTGTTGCTACTGAGATTCCCCCGAATCTCATCCCCATCCATAACCCATTACAGGGAGGTTATGCTGAAGTGGATTTAGAGAATCCTAAGAGACGCCGTTATGCTGCCGGAGTAAAGACTGAACATCAGTATATGATAAGTACTGTGTACGTAGTGCTGTCTAAGGAGGCTAGAAGTGAGTGGACCTAGCCGGTTCATCTAGTCTTTCCTGGGTACTACGTAGAATGGTAGTTCTCATGAGGGAATTACCGAATCAGTACGGTTCAGTTCTTTGTACAGATGAAGTGTAGCGGTTATGCTGCCGGAGTTTAGGCAGAAGAAGAGCTAGTATAGCTTCCGCAAGTGTACTCTGAGGGTTGTATGGGAGGATGTTTCATTTTGGTATCAGAGCTAGAGGTTCTGGCACCAATCAGAAAGGACTCTGGTTCAGAACATAAGATTCTGGCACAGAACAGAAGGTTCTGGCTCAGTGATGCTCTGATTTAGCCCTTGAGTACGACAGAATAGCACTCCGATCGCGACTAACGTGGTTTATGTCGCGACGGGTAGCCTCAATGAGAGGTTTAGGCGCGACGCTTAAGTTTATAGGTCGCGACGGTTATTCACAGAAAGATTTGGTCGCGGCGAGTATGTTCCTGGGTCGCGACGTTATTTAACAGAGAGCTAAGATTGTGACGAGAAAAGTTTAATGTCGCGACTAGAAATTGCTATGGTTGCGACGTGAAGAGACATAAGTCGCGACGAGAAAATATCCTGGTCGCGACGGTAGAGGAGTTGAGTCGCGACGTAGAAAGGTTAATGTCGCGACGACAGAAGATTTAGGTCGCGACTAGAAGACAGAAAATGTTAAGGACGCGACGTCTGAAGCTGTAGGTCACGACTAAAGAATAGAAATGATAAGTCATGAGGAGTTAAGGGTAATGAAGAATCATAGAGGCTATGAATAGCGATTACCCAATACTCATATCGCGACGGAATGACAGAGATGTCCTGGTATGACATTAGAAGATTCAGATCGGGACTATTATGGGTTTAGAAGAGCCCGTGGAGATAAAGCTCCTAGATGGAATAAGAGGTGTTCATGTTTCGTTGTAAAGACAGGTGAACACAAAGCATGAACATAGAGCTTGAGTGGAGAAGCCATGCATAGAGGAAGTTGGCAACTCCAATAAGCAAGTCATCCTTGCTAGGTAGGATAGGCCGCAAAGGATGATAATGATAAGTTAAGATGAGCTAGCTAGATGAGATAGCTAGAATGAGACAGATCCTCCATGTGATTACGAGGAGTAGATCTACATGGTAAAAGTCTTATTCAACCTAGTTGAATAAAAGACCTGAGAGCTAGAATGGGATAGCTAGTATGAAGTTTGCCTCGGAGCAATCCTAGGGCATAGCCTAAAGGCTAGAGATGTGATGATGTTTGATATGGCCTAAGGCTAAGGCTAAGGACGTGATGGTTAATAGGTAAAGAGTTAAAATTTCCTAAGCAGAGGGATTCCATCACAGAGATCTAGGGTAGAGTACCCTAAAGAATAGAAATAATAGTAAAAGATAATGAATGAGATCTAGGCGACTGAAGTTCGCTAGGATTAAGAGAAAGATGCGTTTTCAGGTGCTTAAGGGCTGTGGCTCGTGTGTCTGGAAAACAAAACCGTTACCTCATGTGGGCACCAAGCCTACCTAAGGGGAAAGCGGATAATATCTTTGTAAAGGGGTTCTAGGCTGTTACAGTAAAGGCCGATAAGGAACCACAGTCTGGTCAAGAATAGACTGAGACTGATAGATAGACAAAAGAAGAAATGAGATAGTAGAAGGTAGCCACAGATTACGGGATACAGTGACTCCCCTATGTAAGAAAGAGTGATGAAGGGTTGAGTCTGTACCTTAATAAGAGGGTAGCGTGGCAGCCTGAGATAGACAGATGTTTCAGGATGACTGACCAAGATATGATAGGCAATATGATAAATAAAATATGCCTTGAGGTTTAGTTAGTCTGATGGATGGTTGAGCAAAGTATGATGATGATATGGCTTATGATGCCATAAGTTATGATAGTTGCATCTCCTTGCAATTGTCATATGATGACATGCATGTTAGAGTATGCCATGATGAATGAATACTCCCTTTTACAGTGCATGAAGGGTAGAGTATATATGAGATGAGAAAGTATGTTGCTCCCATACCATATGACATGTAATGAGATATGTATTGAGGATGATAGATAGTCTCAGTTCATGGGACAATAAGTTATGATATTCAGATATGTTTGAAGTTACTCGGGTAATTCTGCAGACTTATGAATATAGTACTCAGGGCCATTTCTATTAAGCGGAATGGTAAGCAGATAAGAGTAAAGAGATTGTTTTTAGATCACTCTTCAGATAAGAGTTGGATCTGAAACAGATGGCTCTCAGATAGAGCTAGATTCAGATGAGTATAGATCACTCTTCAGATAAGAGTTGGATCTGATACAGGATGCTCGCAGTTGGAGCATAGTTCAAATGGTTCACAGTTAGAGCACAGATAAGTTATGATGAGGCCATAGCAGTAGAATGCAATGGCAGGTGGTTAGACCATGATGGCACAAGCCAATGGTAAGCCACAGTAAAGTAAGAAAGATGAGAAGGAACTCCTGAGTAAGAGAGGAAGTAAGTAAAGTCTGGGAAAATGATGTGAGGCTATAAAATTTTTATGGAGTTATCAACAGGTGGAAGCAGTTAACCTTATAACTTAGTCTGTTGGTTTAAGATCTTCGGGAGATATACAGTACAACAGAATCGCAGTTAGATTCTGGAGGGTCACAGTTAGATCCTAGCATGGCTCCAGGGTCGCAGTTAGATCCTAACAGATCCAGAGTCACAGTTAGATTCTGAAGAGGCTAACGGTTGATCGCAGTTAGATCCCGAGGTCGCAGTTAGACCTAGCCTAAGGAAAGTAATGAGCCATGAGACATGAGTACGATGTAGTATCTCTTTGGGAAGATGAATGCCAAAGACGAAGTTAAGGTAAGGAAGTTTCACTAGTTGATAACCTGACCCAGAGAAATTGTTTTATAATGATTTTCCTCAGGTAGCCTCTAGTCTACAGACTGAACTTAGCTTTCCCTTAAACGAAGATGGAGTCCAAGTTTAAATCTGAGTACTGAGATTCAAAGTTTTGTAGAAGTATGCCTGAGAAGCAGAGAAGAGAATCCTCTGTGTAATAAGAAGCAGAGAAGAGAATCCTCTGAGAAGCAGAGAAGAAAATCCTCAATGTAATAAGAATAGAAAAGTATGAGTAGATAAAGATTACCCAGATGAGGGGTAAAAGAGATTAAAAGGCTAGAGAAGACCTAGAGAAGAGGGTCTAAGGCAAAGCTGAGATAGAACACAGTTCTATGAAAAAGAGAAAGCCAGTCTTATGTTAGTCTTGTGATAAGACAAGATAAGTTATGAAAGGGTGAAATACACCATGAGATAGCTAGAGTGGGCTAGATATGCCATGATAACGTATCAAAGGCATGTAATGAGATACACGGTAGTAAACGTGTAATATGACACGCACCTAGAAATGTGCATTGTATGAACAGACAGAGAGGCTCCCTGTTTGGTAGGAATCAGATGTTTGAATGTTATGCTATGAAAGAGAATAGAAAATGAGAGCTTTCACTCTTTGCATGAGATGTTAGGCTTAATGTTATGCTAAAACTATGCAAGCTCCGAGTGTTAGAGCTGTGCCTAGTTAGAACAGGAATGCTTAAGCTCCGATGTTAGAGCTTTACATTCATAAGCAGGTATGCAGTCCTGCAGTATGTTGGCCAAGCATTATGCATATTAGAGTAGGTGCTTTTGTTTAGCAGCAAAGTAAAGAAAGAATAGCTGCGTAAGTCCTCTCTCTGTATGATGTTAAGTGCAAAGAAAGATGAAATGTTGCAGATTTTAAAGCAGTCTGCGAGATATCAAGAGAAGTAGTAAGAATATGATGCTTAAAGTATGATGAGTAGTTAGAAGAAAAATTCCCGAATACAGTAATATTCGAGAGAATTTCATATGAAAGAAATGGACACTACTCATAAGTGCAGTAAGTGGTCCATAAGAGGAAAGTAGATTTCAACTCTGATTGGATTAACCCAGAGAAAGAAAGGCATGTTACGAAGAGATGTAAAGTTATGATGAGTACTTTGCCAGATGTTAAGTTAATTTGGCTATGGTACTGATTAAATTTCGAGGACTAAATTTATTTAAAGGGGAGGAGAAATGTAACATCCCAATTTTCAGGCCTTCAGACACGGAAATAGCCTGAGAATGAGAGGCTACCAGACCCCTTTTGAGCAGAAGTCCCAGAGACATAAGAGAGTTTTTAGGGACTAAGCTGCGAGTAAGTAAAGGTACGAGAACTTATGTGCAAACAGTGGAAGTCTGAAGGGGTAGAATGGCCATTTGGGGTGATGTAAAGGTCAAAGGTTGAAGAGTTACGAGCTGACCGTTATGGTCGCGACTAGAGTAAAGCATGGTCGCGACTAGTGGTTACAGAAAGAGCTATACGCGACAAGAAAGCATTATGGTCGCGACGTAAAAGAAGTATGGTCGCGACTAGAAAGCAGTGATATCGCGACTAATAGTGGCAGAAAGCCTTAGACGCGACTAAAAAGTGTTATGGTCGCGACTAAAATGTGTTGTGGTCGCGACGATAGAATGTTTTGGTCGCGACGAGAAGATGTTTTGGTCGCGACTAATGTACACAGAATTGTAAGGTCGCGACAAGATGATGTTGAGGTCGCGACTAGTGACTAAAGTGGCGCTAAGCGTACGGGCCAAGAGTGGTGAAGGTCCAAGAGAGATAGTTACCCGGTTGGAGATAGACCGGAGGCAGGATATCAGATACAGGAAAGGTTATCTGGAAACCATGAAGTAAACTGATAAGGTATA
Source organism: Leucaena leucocephala (assembly GCA_037074615.1). Lineage (NCBI taxonomy): Eukaryota > Viridiplantae > Streptophyta > Magnoliopsida > Fabales > Fabaceae > Leucaena > Leucaena leucocephala. Next base: position 14,594,020 of record CM073523.1, on the reverse strand, counting down.
CTCATGGGTCCCACAAGATGCCACATGGCATTAAAGTAATGGTTTAGTAGAATAAAGATACTCGGTTGGCGTGATAACCGAGGAGGCACGTAAATCGAGGAGGTGATCAGATAAGTCTGGGACTTATCTGGGTGGTATTGGGAAGCGTGCAAGGTCTCTTCCAGTCGCCACATGGCATTAGTCTGCAGAAAGCAGATAAAGTTGAGGGCACGCATTACGAGGCAGGAGACTGGACCGGTGAGTCAGCATGATGAGTCAGCATGCTGAGGTGTCCCGGGAATTCAAGCATGTGAAAAATATGCTGCTGAGGTGTCCTGGTGAGTTGGCATGATGATGCAGTAAATGAGGAATTAAAGAAAATAGGAAATTCCAGGAAAAACCAGGACCGCAGGATCAAAGTTCATGGAAACTACGATTATGCCATTGAGGGAGGCTATAAATACCCCCCCATGGACTTCATTTGCACGCAGGAGCAAGGGAAAGAAAGAGAAAGAAGAGAGGGAAAGGGAAGGAAAGGAAGAGAGAAAGGAGAAAGGAAGAAAGGAAGTTCTGGCGGAGCTGGAAGCAGAATAGAGATAGTAGGGTTCTGCTGAGCTAGCCAGGTAGTAACTAATCCTAGCTTCTATGTAATGGCTTTGTGATTTGATGTGCTATTGTTTGGTTGGATTGTTGTCTTATATGTTATGTCTGAAGCTCTGCTGTAATGCTATGGTCATATGTTATTAAGCATGGAAGCACACAGCATACTTATCTGTACACAATCACAAGCAAGCACTGTCACACTGCATTACATATATTGTTATGATTGTTGCTACTGAGATTCCCCCGAATCTCATCCCCATCCATAACCCATTACAGGGAGGTTATGCTGAAGTGGATTTAGAGAATCCTAAGAGACGCCGTTATGCTGCCGGAGTAAAGACTGAACATCAGTATATGATAAGAACTGTGTACGTAGTGCTGTCTAAGGAGGCTAGAAGTGAGTGGACCTAGCCGGTTCATCTAGTCTTTCCTGGGTACTACGTAGAATGGTAGTTCTCATGAGGGAATTACCGAATCAGTACGGTTCAGTTCTTTGTACAGATGAAGTGTAGCGGTTATGCTGCCGGAGTTTAGGCAGAAGAAGATCTAGTATAGCTTCCGCAAGTGTACTCTGAGGGTTGTATGGGAGGATGTTTCATGATCCGCCCATATCAGATTACTACCCTGGACTACGGGTTTAGCAGCCTGCCCATATCAGACTACTTCCCAGTTCTCCTAGACCAAAAATCGGGATGTTACAGTTACTACCTCAAAAGTTAGTAGAACTCTACTATCTCTATACTGCTTCCGGCTCCGTCATAACTTCCTTCTTTCTTTCTCTTTCTTTCTCTCTTTCTCTTCTATCTCTTCTTGCTCTCCAAAATCATGGGATGAATGAAAATGGGAGGGGGAGGGGGTATTTATAGTCTTCATGGATGGCATTTCTATAATTCTTAAGAACTTTGATCTTGTGGCCACCGATTTTCTTGAAATTTCCTATTTTCTTTAATCCAACTTATTGCATCATCATGGTGATATCATCTTGATGACTCATCATGATGACTCATGGCCTTTCATAATTACCTGCTAACTCAACATGCTGACTCAGCATGCTGACTCAGTATTCTAGAGAATTCCAGAGTCTTTTCCTGGAATGAGCAGCTGAGATCGCGCCACGTGTCCTTCACATTTTTCTTCTTCCTTATTCTCATGCCATGTGGCGCCTTGTGGGCCCCATGAGGACAACTTTTTTGCCACCTCATGACTTCCTAATAAGTCCAAGACTTTATCTGATTACCTCCCCAGTCCTCATGCCAACCGAGTAACTTTACTTTATTGAAAAGTCACTAAAACATTATTTTAATGTCACTTTTTCTCACATAATTCATATGCTACATTTTTGGGCCTTTGGAATGTCATCTTGGGTTTCTGATCCAGCCCAAGTACTCTGATGGCTCAATTCCCAAGAACCATCCCTTGTTAAATTACCAAAATGCCCTTGGTTCCTCTTTATTTACTTTAATGAATCTAGGGGCATTATTGTCTTTTCATATCTTACCAGCGTATTCCCTGACCCTGGTCAACTATCCAGATAACCTTTCTTAACTATCTCACCTTAGCCAAATGACCAAAATACCCTTTACTCATTCTTTCACTATTTTATAACATAAAGGTATTTTCATCATTTTATACATTTTTTCGGACACCGGCCCATTTTATCATATAGACTGCCATACTGACTCTAGAAATCCCTTTGTGTCATTATGGGCCTCTGACTGATGTTATCTGAGCTCATTTAGTCTCAATTTGAATACCGATAAATCTCCCAATCGGATACCCGGAGGTCACAAACTCCCGTCTGAATTCACTAATTTGTGAATAACTTTTTTACAGACCTCCTTTCGGTATTCTGTCAGTTCCCTGACATCCGTCTTTACATGACGCATCTTCCTGTAGTTTTCACTCATATCTGAGGTCCAGGATATCCGATAAGAATTTTTTATACTTTTAGACTATCAGATAAATTTTGGCTATCTAGAGTCCTGATAAAATTCCTGTATTAAGCTGGATTACTCAGCATCATTTTCTCTATCTACTGATGAGATTTGGGACTGAAATGCTTCCGGGCAGTGCTAAGCCATTTCTGGTTCATCTTTCCACAATTATACTTTTGCCCCTAGAACCTTTCTTCTTTTCAATTAAGTCCCTTTTATTTGGCTAAAATTACACTTAAAGACCCCACATTTTTGTCTACTTTCTCTTTTGACCTTAAACCTTTTATAATTCCACTTACGTTCTTGCATTTTCTTTCTTTTTCATTTTAATTCCTTTCTTTACATAAATGGCCATTATATCCCTAGGGACTTTCACTATTTACATATAAGTCCCTGAACTTTTACTTATTTGCAATTTAGTCCCTAAAAACCTTCTGTATATTTTTGGGACTTCTGCTCCTTCTTTGGCGAGCTTACAACCATTTTTCTTCGCGACGTATCGGAGATGGGGCGTCAAGAAGAACACTAGGATCCGACTCAGCATTTTCTTCTAGCCTCTTCCTCTTGGCCCCCAACAACTCTCTTTCTGCCTTCGCGTAACCCCCTCGAGACATTGTGTGGGGGCAATCATTCTTGAGCGAGTATTCAATTGCTTTTGCCCTTTTTTCCTACAAGACATGAAGTAGTTAAAATCAATACATGTGATATTCTGATACGTTTTCTGCCAACACATACAAAAGGATACACTTGAAACATCCTTACTTTCGTACGTCTTAGGGACTATTTGGTAGCATTTAGAACCACTTTCAAGGTCATTGAAGTCCAATTTCTCAATCTGGAGTTTTACACTTCTCGAGTACTGTTCATTGTGTAAATTCCAGATGAGTGACCTGACTTCAAAAGATCATAACTAATTCCAGAAAAATCTAAATGAAGTGGTTCAAATTGATACATGAAGCTAACTCAATTATATTTCAGGGAAAAATCACTCGTTGACCACCCCTTGACCAAGTCAACATAGGTCAACGTTACAACTTTACTGTTCATCCAGCATTTTCCCCTGAATCCAGCATTTTGGTCCCAACTTTGATAATTTATATCTCCATGTGTAGACATCCAAATGAGGCATTCAATATATTAAATCGAAGCTTGGTATATGTAATACTTACCATAAGAATATCATGCATTTATTCATCCATTTACTATTTTTAATTATAGATCAAATATCGTTAAGTCACCACGAGTTACTGTTCATAGTGGCAAATTCCAGCACTCAACTTTACATACATATGCATACATCCATCACATATCAGTCAAACATGCCAAACAGTACCTATTATTAAATAATAAATTGTTATACATCAGGGCATGTACAAAATCCTCATATTTCTATTACATCTTTTCCTGCCTGAAATCCAGCAGCATAACCGCTACGCTTCATCTTTAGAAAGTAATTGATCTTGTACTGATTCAGTAATTCCCGTGAGAACTACCATTCTATGTAAGTACCCAGGAAAGACTGGATGAACCGGCTAGGTCCACTCACTTTTAGCCTCCTTAGACAGTACCTACGTACACAGCACGTATCAGCTCCTTTCTCCATTACTGCCACTTTGCCATAATTTCGGCAGCATAACGGCGTCTCTCCGTATTCTTAAATTTCATTTTGACATAACCTCCCTGTAATGGGTTATATATGGGGATGAGATTAAGGGAAATCTCAGTAGTAATAATCATAACAATATATGTAATGCAGTGTGATAGTGCTTGCTTGTGATTGTGTACAGATAAGTATATTGCGTGCTTCCATACTCAATAACATATGATCATAGCATTGTAATAGAGCATCAAGCATAACATATAAGAAAACAATCCAACCAAACAATAGCACAACAAATCACAAAGCCATTACATAAAAGCTAGGATTAGTTACTACCTCAAAAGCTTAGCAGAACTCTAGAATCCCTATACTGCTTCCGGCTCCGCCAGAACTTCCTTTCTTTCTTCCTTTCACTTTTTCTCTCTAGAACTCACTTATCTCTCATTCTTGCCTTGAGCTGTGAAGACAAATGAAGGGGGGAGGGGGTATTTATAGTTTTCATGGATGGCATTTCTATAATTTCTAAGAACTCTGAACTTGTGGCCACTGTTTTTCCTGGAATTTCTTATTTTCTTTTCCATTTATGACATCATCACCATGACATCATCCAAGGGATACGTCATGGGACACCTAATCTCTCACATGGCGAAAATGAAGGTCCAAGAAGCCTCTGGAGAAATTCCAGTCCAATCCAGTACCGGCCCGGTCCAATTCCTCGAAAACTGGACTATTTTCTGAATCTATTTTTTTTGAAAATCCATATTATGTCTTCTGACCTTAAATTTAGTATCTGAGTCCTTTATATCATTAATATTTTTATATTGGGTCTAAACATAATTATAGATCCCTTGCAAAATGACCAAAATGCCCTTGGTGCCCTTTCTTGCACTATCTTAACCCTAAGGGTAAAATCATCATTTTACACCTCTCTGTACCTTGTTAGGGCCTATACTGACTTTTGTTAACCTCGCCTGTGTATGCCTTGGCGTTTTGGCCTATCCAGAATGACCAAAATGCCCTCCATTCATCTATTACTCTTTAGTACAACACAGGGGCATTTTCGTAATTTCGCACTTTTTCGGGATTCCACCGGACACTGACCCATCTATCAGTCCAAAGGTCTTACTGGGCCTTTGATGGCTCCATTCTTGGGCCTCCTAGAGTCCATTACCTTTATGGAACACATCACGAGGAATCTTCCCCGGCAATGTTCATCGGGTATTTTTGCTGTTATACACCGTTTATACACATCTCCGGACACCGGCTCCTTTTATCATATACACTGGCCTACTATGTCTAGGCATCCCTTTGGGTCATAAAAGGCATCTGACTGATGTCATCTGACCTTATTCAGTCTTAGTTCAAATACCGATAAATCTCCCTATCGGATACCTGGAGGCCACACACTCCCGTCTGAATTTACTAATTTGTGAATAACTTTTTCTACAGACCTCCTATCGGTATCCTGTCAGTTTCCTGATATCCGCCTCAACAGGACGCATCATCCTGTAATTTCTCACTTATATCTAAGATCTAGGATATCCGGTAGAAATTTTTTATACTTTTAGACTGTCAGATCAATTTTGGCTATCTGGAGTCTTGAGAAAATTCCTGTATTAATCTGGATTACCCAGCATCACTTTCTCTATCTACTAGTGAAATATGGGGCTGATCTGAATACGATCACTATTTTTGCCTGTTTCCGGTCTAGGTTTTCATTTTCTATACAAGCTTATCTTTAAATATTGTTGCGAGTTTATCCTGCTTTTAAGCCTCTTTTATCTCATCTTCTATACAAGCTCTGGCATGAATTCCTCCATAAGGACTCTGTCAATTGCATTTGATACAGAGGGCTCCAATCTCGCACATCTTCTATCAATTTCAACTCTTTGATCATCATGTGTGTTACCTGCACCACTTTTCTACTCAGAGCATCAGCTACCACATTGGCTTTTCCAGGATGGTATTTAATTTGAAAGTCATAATCTTTTAACAATTCCATCCATCGCCGTTGCCTCATATTCAGCTCTTTCTGATCCTGTAGATACTTCAGGCTTTTGTGGTTACAATACAACTCTATAGTTGCTCTATAAAAATAATGTCTCCATATCTTCAGGGCATAAACCACCGCCGCAAGCTCTAGATCATGAGTGGGATAATTCTCTTCATGTGGCTTTAACTGCCGAGAGGCGTAGGCTACTACTCTACCTTGCTACATCAGCACACATCCCAACCCCTGCTTACTAGCATCAGTGTAGACTACATAAGTCTGAGTTGGGTCTGGAATAATCAGCACGGGAGTAGTGGTTAATCTCTGCTTTAACTCTTGAAAGCTAGCCTCGTACTTCTCATCCTACTTAAACTGCTGATTCTTTCTGGTAAGCTTGGTAAGTGGCAAGGCAATTCGAGAAAAGTCTTAAATAAATCTTCTATAGTACCCTGCTAAGCCAAGAAAACTTCTTATCTCTGTCACTGTCCTCGGCTGCTCCCAGCTCAAAACTGCTTCAACTTTGCTAGGATCCACAGCTACCCCATCTCGGGATATGACATGACCGAGAAATTTGACTTCTGAAAGCCAAAACTCGCACTTACTCAGCTTAGCATAGAGTTTCTTTTCTTTAAGGGTACTAAGAACAATTCTCAAATGCCTTTCATGCTCCTCTACAGATTTGGAGTACACCAGGATATCATCAATGAAGACCATAACAAACTGATCTAAATAAGGCCTGAAGATCTGATTCATATAATCCATGAAAATAGCAGGTGCATTCGTTAGCCCAAAAGGCATCATAAGGACCTCAAAATATCCATAGCGCGTCCTAAAAGTAGTCTTTGGAATATCATCTGACTTAACCCTTAGCTGATGATAGCCAGATCTCAAGTCAATCTTAGAGAATAAGCTCGCTCCAGCCAATGGGTCTAGCAGGTCATCAATTCTGGGGAGAGGGTACTAATTTTTTACCGTAATCTTGTTTAGCTCCAGGTAGTCAATGCATAGCCTTAGGCTGCCATCCTTCTTCTTGACAAATAGCACTGGAGCACCCCATAGTGATACACTGGATCTTATGAAACCCTTTTCCAATAGCTCCTCAATTTGCTTCTTCAGTTCCATCATTTCATTAGGAGCCATTCGGTATAGGGCTTTGGATACTGGTCCATCTCCAGGTACAATGTCAATTGCAAACTCTACTTCATGTTCTGAAGGTAATCCCTAAATCTCCTTCGGGAAGACTTCAGGAAATTCATTGACTACGGGAATCTCATCAATTCCTTCTTCCACTTCTGTTTGAATAGAAAAGAATACCATATATCCCTGACACCCTTTTCGTAGACATTTATCTGCCTGAACCTTTGTTATGAAATTCAATCTTACTTCTGAGCTCAGATCAGTGACCTTTGGACCAAGAACTAGAGTCTTGTTCTTGCAGTCCAGCATTACATTATTGGAGGCTAACCAATTCAAACCAAGTATGACATCGATCTCTCGGAAAGGCATACATATCAAGTCTAGGGTAGTACAACAGTGCTCATAACGCATAATACTATTCAAACAAGCATCAGACGTAACTACCCTAGCATTGGTGGGAGTTATCACATGTATATCATAATGCAACTTGCTAATCAGAAGGCCTAGACATTTAGCACACTCATAGGAAATAAAGGAAGGACTTACACCCGAATAAAATAGAGCAGTCATAGCATGATCATTGAGATAGATTGTACCTTGGATCATCTCAGGTGATCGCTAGGCGTCCTCCCTAGTGAGTGCAAACACTCGTCTTGGTGTCCTTGGCCTTTGATTAGTTACAACTTGAGGGTATTCTCAAGAAAAATGTCCGGGCTTTCCGCAGGTATAACAAATATTCTGGCCCATTAAACATGGTCTATCACCATGATTCTTCCCACACTTGTCACATGCTCGGGCCTTTGAATCTCTGTTGTTGGACCTTTCACGGAAATTTCCTCTATTTGGCCTCTTGTTCTGCCATGGTCGCTTTCGTTTCTTGTAGCCGCTACCACTTGCAGCTTCTTGGTTTTGATCAGCCTTGTCAGGAGCTGACTGATCCCTGGTCCCTGATCTAAACAGTATTCGGTGATTCATGCTATTTTTAACAATACGGTATGCCACCACGGCCTTATTAAATTGGCTGTATTGTTGAGGAGTTAACTTCTCCTTCAGTATGGAGTTCAACCCTCGAATCATCCTTTTCGTCATCCAGCGCTCATCATCCACTTGGCGCAGATAAGTAGAATATTGAGATAGCCAGATAAACTTAGCAAGGTATTCATCAAAAGATTCTTTCTCTCCTTGTCTCAGTAAAAGGAATTCCGCCTCTCTTTCATCTCTGACTGATTGAGGGAAATATTTTTCATAAAACTATTCAAGAAATACTTCCCAGGTAATCGGAATGTCTCTTGCTTACAAAAGTAACTCAGTGTTCTTCCACCACCTGTCAGCATCTTTTTCTAGCTGATAGATGGACATTTGAGCTTTGGTTTCAGTCGGGCAATCAAGGACCTTGAAGATCTTTTCCAGTCTGCTAATCCAATCTTCTGCTATCTGCACCTCAAACGTTCCTTCGAACACTGGAGGATTGTGCTTGCAGAACCTGATCATCCATTGTTGGATGCTAACTACATCCTCTCTTTGATCAACCCGTCTCTTGGGCTGTACCGGCTGCTGTTGTACTCTCTCAGGTTCTCTACTAGCCGTTCCTGAAGGCTCGGGCGGTCTTAGGTTACTTATTGCTTCTGCTACTGCTGCAACTATGGCGGCATCTCTCTCCCGCTCATTGCGTGCCTGAGCTACCCGCATCTCCTTAATCATCTTTTGCCGTTGTTCTAATCGTTCTAAAATTATTTGATTAAGATTTCCAGCCTCTCGTGGTTCCTCTGCTGGAATAGTTCTTCTCGTTTGAACCATTTTGTTATACTATAAGGCAAAAAAAGAATGCAATAAATAACATAATTCACATTCCATTCTAAACATAGTATACATACAGGGTATGCGTATATGTCCCAGTCATACATACACTACCATACTAGTCTTTCATACATCACATACATTACCACTTCTAACATACCCTAATCCTTCTTAAACTTTATTCTACTAAACTCTCCTACCAGGTAAATCCAATCAGATATGGTACAATAAGGTTCTTCATCAAAGTATTGATCCAGCTCTGTCCTCCAGGTAGGGGTAGTTGGTAACACATCATCCATAATCTCTGTCCAAAGCCTTAGGGTCAACACATTAGGATCACAGGCTTGGTATATCTCCTTTACCCTCGTGATAAAGTCCTGATAAACCGTATAATCTTGATCCACATTTCTGTCCAAGGTTTGCCTCAGCTCATACAGCTGTCGGGCTAACACTACTGATCTCTCAAATCGTTCTTTGCTCATGTTCTTCCCTGGTACCATCTCTATGATCAGATCTCCCAAAGATATCTCTACCAGTGTCAGTCTGGGTCTAATAGGACTTGGCATATTTGTCTGGTCAGGTACTCGACTGGGTCCTGGAATGTCAGAAACATGTCCTACTACACCTCCCTTACCTGTCTCCATACCAGTATCTGCTATACTCGGGGGTACCGTATTTATTGGAACAACAGGAATAGGACCTTCTAACATAATCTCCTCCTGACCATCCTCCGATATCTCAATTATAAGGTTTGATCCTACTGAGGAACTAGTCATCTCAGAATCACTAACCATCATTTCCTCCTCTTCCTGGCATATCCCCTCAGAGCTATCTGAACTATAGACATCCGGTCTAGGATCCCCTTGATTCACTGTGGTTTCAGATCTGGGTCTATATCTAGCCATCCTACAAATACTAACTTAGTGTCAATTATGACAGCTTTATCATGGTATATCTATCTATAAATCATCTATTCAGAGCATTTACTAAGCCAGAATCCTTTGCTCTGATACCAAAATAAAACATCCTTACTTTCGTACATCTTAGGGACCATTTGGTAGCATTTAGAACCACTTTCAAGGTCATTGAATTTTCTCAATCTGGAGTTTTACTCTTCTCGAGTACTGTTCACTGTGTAAATTCCAGATGAGTGACCTGACTTCAAAAAATCATAACTAATTCTAGAAACATCTAAATTAGGTGGTTCAAATTGATACGTGAAGCTAACTCAATTATATTTCAGGGAAAAATCACTTGTTGACCACTCCTTGACCAAGTTAACATAGGTCAACATTACAACTTTACTGTTCATCAAGCAATTTTCCCCTGAATCCAGTATTTCAGTCCCAACTTTGATAATTTATATATCCATGTGTAGACATCCAAATGAGGCATTCCATATATCAAATCGAAGCTTGGTATGTATACTACTTACCATAAAAATATCATATATTTATTCATCCATTTACTATTTTTAATTATAGATCAAACATCGTTAAGTCACCACGAGTTACTGTTCATAGTGGCAAATTCCAGCACTCAACTTTACATACATATGCATACATCCATCACATATCAGTCAAACATGCCAAACAGTACCTATTATTAAATAATAAGTTGTTATACATCAGGGCATGTACAAAATCCTCATATTTCTATTACATCTTTTCCTGCCTGAAATCCGGCAGCATAACCGCTAAGCTTCATATTTAGAAAGTAATTGATCTTGTACTGATTCAGTAATTCCCGTGAGAACTACCATTCTATGTAAGTACCCAGGAAAGATTGGATGAATCGGCTAGGTCCACTCACTTTTAGCCTCCTTAGACAGTACCTACGTACACAGCATGTATCAACTCCTTTCTCTATTACTGTCACTTTGCCATAATTTCGGCAGCATAACGGCATCTCTCCATATTCTTAAATTTCATTTTGACATAACCTCCCTGTAATGGGTTATATATGGGGATGAGATTCGGGGGAATCTCGTAGTAATAATCATAACAATATATGTAATGCATTGTGATAGTGCTTGCTTGTGATTGTGTACAGATAAGTATGCTGCGTGCTTCCATACTCAATAACATATGATCATAGCATTGTAATAGAGCTTCAAGCATAACATATTAGACAACAATCCAACCAAACAATAGCACAACAAATCACAAAGCCATTACATAAAAGCTAGGATTAGTTACTATCTCAAAAGCTTAGCAGAACTCTAGAATCCCTATACTGCTTCCGGCTCCGCCAGGACTTCCTTTCTTTCTTCCTTTCACTTTCTCTCTCTAGAACTCACTTCTCTCTCTTATTCTTTCCTTGAGCCGTGAAGACAAATGAAGGGGGGAGGGGGTATTTATAGTTTTCATGGATGACATTTATGTAATTTCCAAGAACTCTGAACTTGTGGCCACCATTTTTCCTGGAATTTCTTATTTTCTTTTCCATTTATGACATCATCACCATGACATCATCCAACGGACACCTCATGGGACACCGAATCTCTCACATAGCAAAAATGAAGGTCCAAGAAGCCTCTGGAGAAATTCTAGTCCAATCCAGTACCGGCCCAGTCCGATTCCTCGAAAACTGGACTGTTTTCTGAATCTAATTTTTCTGAAAATCCATATTATGTCTTCTAACCTTAAATTTAGTATCTGGGTCCTTTATATCATTAACATTTTTATACTGGGTCTAAACTTAATTACAGATCCCTTGCGAAATGACCAACATACCCTTGGTGCCCTTTCTTGCACTATCTTAACCCTAAGGGTAAAATTGTCATTTTATACCTCTCTGTACCCTGTCAGGGCATATACTGACTTTGGTTAACCTCACCTGTGTATGCCTTGGCATTTTAGCCTATCCAGAATGACCAAAATGCCCTCCATTCATCTATTACTCTTTAGTACAACACAGGGGTATTTTTGTAATTTCGCACTTTTTCAGGTTTCCACCGAACACTGACCCATCTATCAGTCCAAAGGTCTTACTGGGCCTTTGATGGCTCCATTCTTGGGCCTCCTAGGGTCCATTACCTTTATGGCATGTATCATGAGGAATCTTCCCCGGAAATGTTCATCGGGTATTTTTGCCGTTATACACCGTATATACACATCTCCGGACACCGGCTTCTTTTATCAGATACACTGGCCTACTGTGTCTAGGCATCCCTTTGGGTCATAACAGGCATCTGACTAATGTCATCTGACCTCATTCAGTCTCAGTTCAAATACCGATAAATCTCCCTATCAGATACCCGGAGGCCACACACTCCCGTCTAAATTTACTAATTTGTGAATAACTTTTTCTACAGACCTCCTATTGGTATCCTGTCAATTTCCTGACATCCGCCTCAACAGGACGCATCATCCTGTAATTTATACTTTTAGACTATCAGATCAATTTTGGCTATCTGGAGTCTTGAGAAAATTCCTGTATTAAGCTGGATTACCCAACATCACTTTCTCTATCTACTGGTGAAATATGGGGCTGATCTGAATACGATCACTATTTTTGCCTATTTCCGGTCCAGGTTTTCATAATTACACTTTGGCCCAAAAACTTGTCTTCTTTTCAATTAAGTCCCTTTATTTGGCTAAAATTACACTTAAAGACCCCACATTTTTGTCTACTTTTCCTTTTCAGCCTTAAGCTTTTCATAATTGCATTTAAGTCCTTACATTTTCTTTCTTTTTCAATTTAACCCCTTTCTTTACTTAAATGGCCATATCTTTTTCCTGAAAAATAACTCATATTTTATTCAATCTGTACATACAAATCAGTAGAGAAAATTAGGGATATTACAACACTTACCATTGCTGCTGGCGTAGTCTGAATCCTAACAAATTCTTCCCAAGCAGCTTCGTCAATGAATTGATACTTTCTGCATGGAGAAGGTTGAGGATGGCCATTTTTGTCCCGTCCATGCACATACTGACGAGCTAGTTGTGTCTTGAATGCCCTCCAACGCTCAGCGTAATAAGACAACGTCTTCTTCTTCAAGACTTCATTGTTGGGAACATCATAAGTGAGCTGCAATGATTGCCATTGAAAGTAGAGTAATCAACAAACAGTTGTGTATTTGGTATTGCTCTGCATACAATATAAGATAAATAGTTCCTATACCCGGATAGTGTCCCAAATTTGATTCTTCACGCGATCATCAACAGCATACCAAATCAAATAGGAGATGCTAGGCTTGTTGTGTGCTAGGAGGCTGACATAACTTACGTACTTGGTCCTATGTTCACCAGTTGGGTTCCAATTTCTGTCAAACTTAATCCGAAGCAGTTTCCCCTCTTTCCTATCCTTCGTAATGTCTTTCAAATGCGTCGCACTTCTGCCCTTCCTTTACGTAGTGCCGCTTGGAGCATCGCTAGCCTCATTATGAGTAACTCTATCCCCCATATTCCTATATATGCAATAACAAAATCAAACATTGTAAACAGACTTAACCCTTTTTCCTTCAACCCGTCAGAGTACATAAACTTGAACTTTATCAGTTATGAATGGAAAGATGTGCAAGCATTTATCAGGAAAAATAGAAAACCTAGATTAAACGAACATAAAAATGGCGAAGCACATACACAGGAAAAATAAGTGCAGAGAACACGAACACGGCAAAGCAGAACGAGAGCGAAAATAGAGAAGAACGACTGAGCACGGAGAAGCCACACGAAAACCAGAGCACGCAGAGCGGAGATATGAAAGAGTACGTGAGAATAATGAGATGATAGTCGCGCTAAGGGGCGGGCTTAAAAAATGTATATAACCATTTTACACCGTATAAAAATTTTTCTAACCTGGACAAAAACATAACCGATGTAAAATGTTATTTTACGACATTTTTTTTAATATAAGAAGACTTTTTACACTGGATAAAGTATAAAAACCGGTGTAAGAAATATTATACTTCACACTGGCTAAAATATAACACCGGATAAAGATACAACCAGTGTAAAATCAAACTATAATTTATTAACGAAAATGACAGTAGTAGACTTTTTACACCGAATAGAACTTAAGACTGGTTTTAATTTTGTAGTTATTTTTTTAAACTCCATCATCATATATATCACCCCATCCCTTCACGTTACAACATTCTTACCAGAACAAGAATCTGTCTGTGTTATTATTACATCAAAAACATATATGCAATCATAATAAGAAACTTAATATTGCATGTTTAGACTACATCAAAAACACGAAACACATACAAATCAATCAGAATCCACTTCTTCTTCATTTAATTTTGGTAAACCTACTGAAAAAGAAGGGATCTCACAAATAGAATCATCATTGTCAACAACCCTTTTTCCTTGGAGCGCGACAGACCATCTTTCATTTTGAGGATCAATGATATAGAACACTTGCTTTGCTTGGTCTGCCATAATGAAAGGCTCATCCCCAAAACTTATATTATTCAAATCAACCAGTGTAAATCCTAACCGATCGACCATAACACCATTGTTTACATCAGCCCACCTGCATTTGAACATGGGAACTGTGAATTTGGAGTAGTCCACCTTCCAAATCTCTTCAACAATGCCATAATAAGGGATGACTGCTAATTTAGGATTGTTATCTTTTGAACTAGAGAAATGCATAGCTTCAGCCACTAACATAACACCACTATTTTGCACGCTACTTCTATCATCTAGGGACTTCGTATAAAAGGAATACCCATTGATATCAAATGAATTCCAAAATATCACACTAAGTTCAGGACCACATGCCAACCATCTAATTGTATCAGAAATACAATCCTCATTTTCAACCTCCAGTTTGAACCAATATGCAAAAGATTTGTTATGTTCTCTAATCAGCCTTTGCTCTGTTATCCTATTATTTTTTTTCCAGACAAGGTCTTTATGAACAGCAATATAGTCTTGAACTTTATCAATGTTATTCAAGATGTGTAAGTGTAGTTGCTGTAATTCATTATGATCAATACTCATCAATGATACTTCGCATTGACCTGCCTGTTTGGCACGGGGTTTATGGAGACCAGTAAGTCTTACTGTAGATAGGTATTGTTGACAAAAATCCATAGCTTCTTCAGCAACATATTTTTGATCAATGGATGCTTCACGCCGATTTGGATTCTTCATATACCCTTTAAGGATTTTCATGTATCTTTCAAATGGGTACATCCATCGTAAGTATACAGGGCCACATAGTTTTATCTCTTAAATTAGATGAACGATGAGGTATACCATGATGTCAAAAACGGCAGGAAGAAACTATTTTTCAAGCTGGCACAAAATAACATAACCCTCATCCTCCAATTCCTCCAACTTTTTAGTCTCAAAGACTTTGCCACATATAGCATTAAATAAGAAGCAAAGTCGGGTTACAATGTGTCTCAAATCATCTTGAAGGATTCCTCGAACAGCCACTGGGATTAATTGTTGCATCAATACATGACAATCATGAGACTTTTGGCCTACTACTTTCAAATCTTTCATCGACACAACTCTCTTAAGATTAGATGAGTACCTAAAGGGAACTTTGATTCCTTGCAAACACTAACAAATACTTCTTCTCTCAGCCTTGGACAAAATGTTAATCTCTTCAACATAATAGCTCCCCTCACCATCTGGCCTCGGATGTAAATCCTCTCATATTCCCATTTCTTTCAAATCCAATCTTGCCTTCAAACTATCTTTGGAACTACCATGTGTGTTGAGAAGTGTTCCAACAATGCTGTCACACACATTTTTCTCCACATGCATCACATCAATACAGTGCCTTACATGAAGATGTCGCCAATATGGAAGCTCAAAGAAGACAGATCTTTTTTTCCATACATTTTTCTCACTTTTCTTGGTAATCTTACCGAAAGTGACATTGATGTCTTTCACCTTTTCATAAACTTGTTCGCCAGTCAATGGCTTTAGAGCATTTTCAAATTCTTGGCCGCCAAAAAATTTCTTTTTTAGTCGATGGTATGGGTGGGCTTGTCTTAGAAATCTCCTATAACATAGGTAGACTGTCTTTCTTCCATGACGAAGTTGATAGTAGCAAGACCCTTCCTCATAAATCGACATGCTTTATGGCTCTTAACACTATACCCTGACAAATTTTCGTATGTAGAAAAGTCATTAATTATACAAAAAATCATGGCCCGCATATTGAAGACCTCCTTCTTAACCGCATCAAAAACATCCACACCTTCCCATAGCTTCTTCAAATCTTCGATCAAGGGTGTTAGGTAAACGTCTATGTCATTTCCCGGTTATTTTGGTCCTGAGATCAGTATAGACAATATTATATACTTTCGTTTCATACAAAACAAGGGAGATAGGTTGTAAATCACCAGAAGGACGGGCCATGAACTATGTATACTACTAAGGCTACTATAAGGGTTCATGTCATCCGTCTAAGTCCAAGACTTAGGTTTCGTGGTTCATTGCCAAACTCAGGAAATAAATCATCCATCTTCTTCCATTTCAAAGAGTCATCTGGATGACGAATCTTTCCATCATTAATCCTTTCATTCGCATGCCATAACATTTTCTTTGCATCATATTCATTAGAAAAATGTCGCTTAAACCTTGGTACAATTGGAAGATACCATAACACCTTGGCAAGAGAGTTGTTTGATCTGTACCTTGGTGTCTTACATATTGGACACTTCTCCTCATCTTCAAACTCTTTCCTATACAATATGCAATCATTTGGGCATGCATGAATATCTCTATACTGCATCCCTAAAGAACCTATTATTTTCTTCGCATCATAGTAGCGTTTAGGTAACGTATTTTCTTCAGGAAACATGCCCTGTAACAACTCAAGCAGTTCTGAAAAACCACTGTCACTATACCCATGCTGAGCTTTCATACTTACCAATCTCAACACCGCATTCAACAGGTTGTATTTTCTGTACCCTAGGTATAGAGGGTTTTCTACATCATTGCATATATTACCATATACATGTGACTGCATAAAAGCATCTTCTCCAACATCACAAATCATGTCCTCTATTCGATCATGAGTATCCATGTCATCATCAAAGGTCTGTTCCACCTGTTCACATGCCATACCCATACCGTATAACTCTTGCAAAACCCCTCACAAATTAGATGAGTGTAAATATCAGCAGGACTTTATTTCCTTTCATTCAAACAATTCACACAAGGACAATAAAACCTTCCATTGTCATCATCACTATTCCGTTTAGTAAAATCTAAAAACTCCTTCACCCCCTCAGCATACTCAACACTTGTTCGTTTAGCATTTATCCAACTACGATCCATATTTGTGGAACACTAAGAAACTAGAAAAATAGAAAACAAGAAACCATTACGTTGCAGCTAATGCATGGAGAGAATAAATTTTCAGTTCTCGAGAGGAATTCAAAATAAAACTCACCGTCTGTGAAGCGCTGAGAAGACTTAACACGCAAACCAGGGAAAATGAGAGATGGAAGGCACGAGAAATGTACCAAATAAAAGAGTATTTGGTAAAAAAAATTTATTTGGTAAGAAAATATACACCGGACAAAATGTTACACCAACATAGATAGGCGACAGATGTAGAGAGTATATTTTACACCGGCCACTATATATAAGCCGGTGTAAAATATTCCTCTATTTTTTTATAAGTGAATGAACACGATGTCATCAATTTTTACATAAAAAATATATATATCAGAATATATAAAAGTTGCAATCTTTCACTACTCATCATACTCAGAGTTTTGGGAGTCATCAGATTGGATGAGATCAACAGGATTAAAGAAGCTATCACGGGGTTGATGGCGGTGATAACTGTCGTTTCTATTATCAAACAAAACTAAGCTAACCAATAGTAAGTGGAGGCTAACCTAGGTGGTATCACAAGGAGCTACTGAATGTTAGAGTTCCTAATCAATCAATTGAGCTGCAAATTAACAAGTTAACAGATGAGTTTGGTGATGATTTGTTTGTACTAAAGACTGAATATAAAGTCTATGCTATTGCCTCTGATTTTAAGTGTTTATATTGATGAGATGAATGAATGATAACAAGTGTGCTCCCTTGGAGGTTGCCTTACCTTCATTATCCACAGAATATCAAGAGTTAATCAATTGAACTAGAATAGGTTAGCTAACAACTCGCTAGCTAAATCTCAATTAACGCTACAACTTGCAGAAATCAATAGAGAATAGGAATCGTTCAACTTAGAGATAATAGAATATGAATATTAATCAAAGGTTCATTAATGTAGGAAAAAGGAATCTAACTCAGTTCCCTAGTGCCTTGTCATCTATTACTCTAATTGAATCAATAAACTAGAAGTAAATACATCAACTAGATATAGTTAAATCTAACTTAAAGACTCAATAACTCCATGTTAAGCTTTAAAGACTCTGGTTGGCGTCATCTCCAAGGAAGTACAGCAACTCAGTGTAATATCCCAAATTTCTGTACTGATTTGTATGTACAGATTGAATAAAATATATGTGAGATTTTTAAGGAAAAGATGTGGCCATTTATGTAAAGAAAGGGATTAAATTGAAAAGAAAGAAAATACAAGGACTTAAGTGAAATTATGGAAAGTTTAAGACTAAAAGTAAAGGTAGACAAAAATGTGGGGTCTTTAAGTGTAATTTTAAAAAGTTAAGGACATAAAGGTGAATTATGGTAAATAAAGGGGCAAAAGTGTAATTATGGGAAATTTGAACCAAAAATAGGCCAAAAATGACCGCGTTCTGATCGGACCCAAATTTTTCCAGTAGATAGAGAAAATTATTCCGGGTTGTTTGATGCAGCATAAAATTTTAATTTGAGGTCACGGAAAATTGATATAAATTTTTGAAGTTAGATAAAATTATTACAGTATTTTTCGGATCTCAGAATCAGATGAGGTTTTCCAGTAATTCCTATAATTAATATAAGAATTTATAAAATTGACAGGATCAAAAAAGGAATCCTGTAGGATTTTTAATGGAATTTATTGTGTAATAAAATACCCGAGGAATATCGTCAGGAGAATTTTCTAGGGATTCGTGCCATAAAGGTATTGAACCCTAAAAGGCCCAAGAATGGTGTCATTAAGGCCCAATAAAATACTTGGACTGATAGGTGGGCCAGTGTCCAGCGGAACCCTGGAAAAGTGAGAAATTACAAAAATGCCCCTGTGTTGTCCTGAGGAACCAGAAGTGAATGGAGGTCATTTTGGACAGGCCATAACACCAATGAAAGTACAGGAGAGGTTAGTCGAAGTCAGTATATACTTTGACAAGGTTTAAAGAGGTGTGAAATGACAATTATGCCCTTAGGTTTAATATAGTGCAAGGAAAGGCACAATGGGTATTTTGGTCATTTTCCAAGGTATCTGGAATTAAATTTAAACCCAGTATAAGAATGTTAATGATATGAGGGATTTAAATATTGAATAAAATATATTATAAAGTCCCAGAAAAATTAGATTAAGAAAACAGTCCGGTTTACGGAAAATGGGATCGGGCCGGTACCGGATTGGACTGGATTGGACTGCAATTTTTCTTGGAGACTCCCACCATGGAAATGGCACCAAGTGTCCCATGAGGTGTCCCTTGGATGATGTAATAAATGGAAAAAGAAAAGAAATTCCAAGATTTAATCTTAAGCCTTTAGATCAAATAGTTTCCAAGATGATCTTGGCCTTCAATTTTCCCAAAATTTTTCTATAAATACCCCCCACATTTCTGCACAAACCGTGACCAAGAAACCTTGGGGAATCTCTTGCAAAATTTTCTCTCAAGCTTGGAGGAAGTAAGGATCTTGAAGAAACTAGTAAGGTAAGTTGCCTCCTTGCTTCTACACTTTGTTCTCATGGTTTGTTCTTGAGTTTAAATGGTTTTTAAGTCTTGAATCTTGGAGAAATGCTACTGGAATTTCTGTGGATATGTGATAGGAACATGAGTTTTATGTTCTAGATAGTTTACACAAGCTTAAACAAGATTGAATCACATGATAATGGCTTAGTAATCCATGTGTGCTTGTGAATCCAAGAGGGTGTTCTATTCTGTAGAGTATGAGTTCACTGTTCATATGTTGGATTTTCATGGTCTTGATGCTTCCAATGGGTTTAGAATGGAAAATTGTGTGGGGTTATAGTAGGAAAACAAGTATTGGAATCATTAGAATCAAAATGAGAATTTTTGGAAAAGCTAGAGCTATCTTTCGGTTTCTGTACAGAACATGGGGAAGCAATTGAATTCTGAAATTTTTGATTACATATTTGGATTCTACATGAAAATTTATGTGGAAATGAACCATGAGAGTTTAGTTTAGAAAGATGTAAACATATGTTAGAAAGTAGAGAAAGAAAGGGACTTAATGAAACCTAGACTTGGAATTTAATTGGAATGAAGTTATAATTTGGCAATTGTCTTGTTATGTCTAGGTTTTAACATTTGTGGGAAGGAAAGAACAATTCAAGAAGGAAAGAACAAGGACTCATAAGAGGTAGCAAGAATACTTTACTATAAACTTATGTTATGTTGTGATTGATATGCTTACTTGTTATGCATGAAGTTTGGTTGAGCTTAGTATGTTATGTGATGATGTTTATGATGATGATGAGCTATGAATATTTGCAACTCCTTGCAACCTATGTCATGACAATATGCATGTTAGAGTTTGCTTATGTATGATCATGAATTAGCTCCCATTGCATGATAACATGTTAGGCATTTAATCAAGCATGCATAACCTTATAGTTTGTATTACTTGCTATTGAGATTTCCATGAAATCTCATTCCTCCCATATCAATAAACATTGCTCTAGGTCTGGAACTTCATAAGGAGGAAGGTAAATGGGAATAAACAATGTGTATATTGTAACATCCCGATTTTTGGTCTAGGAGAAATGGGAAGTAGTCTGATATGGGCAGGCTGCTAAACCCGTAGTCCCAGGGTAGTAATCTGATATGGGCGGATCACTTACCTGTATTTTGTAGGAATCCGAGGGATGAGCTAAGTCCTTCAGGATTTAAAGATGAGTTAAGTCTTTAACCTACAGAATCGGGACAGTTCACCTAGGTTCAAAATGAGGAACGTGAGGAATATCCCTTTGAGCAGAAGTCCCCGAAACATACAGAGGGGTTTTAGGAACTAAACTGCAAATAAATAAAAGTCCAGGGACTGATATGTAAATAGTGAAAGTCCCTAGAGATATGATGGCCATTTATGCAAAGAAAGGGATTAAATTGCAAAAGAAAGAAAATGAAGGGGCTTAAGTGTAATTATGGAAAGTATAAAGCCAAAAAAGAAAAGTAGAGAAAAAGGTGGGGTCCTTAAGTGTAATTTTAGCCAAATAGAAAGGGACTTAATTGAAAAGAAGAAAAGTTCCTTGGGGCTAAAGTGTAATTAAAGAAAGTCAGGCCGGAAGTGGTTTGGATTATTCGGAAGCATTTCAGTCCCAGATTTCACCGGTAGAGAGAGCAAGTGACGCTCAGTAATCTTTGAAGACTCCAGATAGCCAGAAATGGACTGATCGTCCAAAAGTTATAAAAATTCATACCGGATATCCTAGATTTCAGATCTAGGTGAGAAAATACAGGATGATGCATCCTTATGGGGCGGATGTCAGGAAACTGACAGAATACTGATAGGAGGCCTATAGAAAAAGTTATTCACAAATAAGAAAATCCAGACGGAAGTGTGAGGCCTCCGGGTATCCGATATGGAAATTTATCGGTATTTTTAAAGGGGCTGAATGCGATCGGATGACTTCAGTCAGAGGACTGTTATAACCCACAGGGATGCCTGAACACAATAGGACATTGTATCTAGGAAAAGGAGCCGGTGTCCGAAAAGGTGTATAATCGGTAAATAATAATTAAAATATTCGGTGAACTCGGGCAGAGGAAGATTCTCGTAATGCGTTCCATACAAGTAATGGACCCAGGAAACCCAAAAATGGCGCCATTAGAGGCCCAATAAGACTCTTGGACTGATAGGTGGGCCAGTGTCCAGCAGAACCCCGAAAAAGTGCGAAATTACGAAAATGCCCCTGTGTTGTACAAAAAGGGCAGCAGATGAATGGAGGGCATTCTGGTCATTCTGGATAGGCCTAGAGGCTAAGACATATCTAAATAAGGTTGGCTAGAGCCAGTATATGCTTTGACCAGGTTCAGAAAGGTGTGAAATGACGATTTTGCCCTTAGGGTTAAAATAGGACAAGATAGGGCACCAAGGGCATTTGGGTCATTTCGCAGGGGATTTGTAACTGAGTCTGGACCCAGTATTAAAAATTTAATGATATAAATGGTCTAGATACTAAATGTGAGTCCAGTAGACATAAAAAGAATTTTCAGAAAAATCAGATTCAGAAAACAGAACGTTTTTCGAGGAGACAGACTGGGCCGTACCGGATTGGACCGGAAAGCTTCCAGAAGGCTCTAGCTCTCTCTCAATTTCGCCATGTGAAGAATGTGGGAGGTGAGGTGTCCCATGAGTTGTCATTGAGTGATATCATGCATGATGCAGTAAAAGGAATAAAGAAAAATAGGAAATTCAGGAAAAACCAGGACCGCAGGATCATAAGTCTTCAAAATTACAAGATTGCCATTGCTCAACACTATAAATACCCCCCTCGCTCCTCATTTTGGCACAAGCAAGAAAGAGAGGAAGAAAGAAGTTCTTGAGAGAGAAAGTGAGAGAAAGAAAGAAGTAAGGAAGTTCTGGTGAAGTTGGAAGTAGTAGAGAAGTTCTGAAGCTCTGCTTTTGAGGTAGTAACTAATCCTAGCTCTTATGTAATGTCTTTGTGATTTGTTGTTCTATTGTTTGGTTGGATTGTTGTCTTATATGTTATGCTTGAAGCTCTATTACAATGCTATGATCATATGTTATTGAATATGGAAGCACGCAGCATACTTATCTGTACACAATCATAAGCAAGCACTGTCACTCTGCATTACATATATTGTTATGATTATTACTACTGAGATTCCCCCGAATCTCATTCCCATATATAACATTACAGGGGAGGTTCTGTCAAAATAAAATCTAGAAATTATAAGAGACGCCGTTAGGCTGCCGAAATTCTGGCAACGAAGAAGGAACAAAGAGAGGAACTGATACGTACTGTGTACGTAGGTGCTGTCTAAGGAGGCTGGAAGTGAGTGGACCTAGCCGGTTCATCCAGTCTTTCCTGGGTACTACGTAGAATGGTAGTTCCTACGGGAATTACCGAATCGGTACAAGATCGGTTACTTTCTACAGAAGGAATGTAGCGGTTGTGCTGCCGGATTTTAGGCAGGGAAAGATGTAATAGAAATATGAGAATTTGATGTATGACATTTTATTATTTAATAATAAATATTGTTTGGCATGTTCAATTTGTGAATGATGAATTAAAAGAGAAATTCGCAGGTCCTGAGGTAGCAGTGTTTTGACCTCAGTTTGACCTAGTAAACGAAGGAGTTTGGGTATGAAATTTGGCAGGCCAGTCGTACACATCTGGGGCATTATGTGGATAGGTAATAAGCCTCATTTGGATGTGCATAACGAGATAAATTAATTTTCAAATTAAAGGTCCAGAATAAGGAACTTAAGAGTAAAATTTTGAATTTTTGGGCTTAAGTTAAGATATAATCAAGCTAATATTGCTTCCGCGAGTATACTCTGAGGAGTCTAAGGAAGGATGTTTCATATATGACTTGAAAAGCATGCCTTCAACTTAGATGATGATGTATGGGAATGTATAATGTATGCATGCACTGGATCTGATGAGAGGAAGACTACTTCCAGCGATAGTTTAATCAACTTATCCAACGAGTATTCACGAGAAATTTGGCATGAACATAGCTAAGATCCAGATCTTTAATTGGACACCAAGAATGCCTAATTTGGTTAAGTTTTCAAATTGTTATGATTTTTCAAAGTTGGACTTAAACTCTGGATCAAGATAAAACAAGACATGCGATACAGTGAGATTCCTACGCGGTTTTCATATAGTAAATGAATGAGATTTTCCATAATATTTGGTGATCTTAAAGTGAACATTCTTAGATTTAAATCCATGGGTAGTTCGACTCAATTGGATAAGTATACAAGGAGAAATTAAATTTTAAAGATAGGGTAAAGAAACTGGAACTTCCAGTTTTACCAAATGAACAGTAATTTTCAATGATTAAACTGATTTGATCTGGACAATGAAACCTTATTTTCATATTTTTCTATCAAATTTAAATGAAATAGATTTCATTAGAAATTGGAACCACCTCAATATGATTTTTCTAGATTTAATTATGAATTTCAAAAGCTCAGGCTATAATCGGGAATTACTAAGTAAGCAGTAACGATGAACAGTACCCGTAAGCCTAACTTTTGAAAATCCTTGTTTTTAAGGTTAAGAGGTATTCCAATAATCTAAGATACTTCCAATTGAGTATAGGTAAGGTTAAGGTTTAAGGTCAAGATTTAAGGTTAAAGTTTGAGGATATTTACTAGAAAATACTGTTGGCAGAATATAGAAAGTACTGTGTACGTAGGTGCTATCTAAGGAGGCTGAAAGTGAGTAGACCTAGCCGATTCATCCAGTCTTTCCTGGGTACTTACGTAGAATGGTAGTTCTCATGGGAATTACTGAATCAGTACAGTTATTTTCTGCCAGGATTTTTGGAAGGAGAGAATTAATAAAGTAAAGATTGCTTAAGTAAGGGTACTCTGAAGGGTCTAAGGAAGGATGTTTCACTCAGCCTTGCATTGCTATCTGAACTCTAGCAGCAAATATCGGAACAGCAGCAGTAGTCATATGGAAATAGAAGGAGAAAATGTAGATGATGAACTACAGAACTTTCCTCTAGTTCTATTGACTAGAACAGAGCAAAGTTGCAGAAGAGAAATAAAGATGGAGAGAGAGAAGATGGTGTGTGCGTGAAACTGGAATCTGGATGCAAATTGAATGGAATGATGTGTGCCAATGGTATATCAGAATTGTATGTCAGAATGTATGGGAATGTATCGGATGTATGGATGATGTGCGTATGATGTGATATATAGGAGAAATCTGAAATGCATGAGTGAGTCAATGGAGCTGTCCAGATACCCTCCATCTCTAGCTGACGCACATGATCTGGTATTCTGTTTATGCTTCCCACTTGCTGTTGGCAACTTGCTCGTTCTGTTCAGATGGAAAATGCTGATGTGTGAATAGTGCGAGTGTGAACAGTGCCAGATGTGTAGAGTTCAATTCTGTTACAGTACATGTTTGATCTCCCACTTGTAATTTATTAACAGATCTGGATCCAGCACATGTTCAACCCGTTGTTGCAAATGTGCTGGATATCCCACTTGCTTCAGTTCCTTAATTCTTGGATTTAGCCCATGTGCTATCAGCTCCTCAAGTCCAGCTGTCATTCTCCCTCCATTCCTTTGCTGGTTGATCCTGTATCGAAGTCTGGTCGCGACTGTATGTAAATCAGGTCGCGACTAATATTTATAGAGAACGCTTCTTCTTTGCTGATTAAGTTTGGTCGCAATGTGAAGTTCATAAAGTCACGACTGAACTCCACAGGGACGCTCTACTTTGCTGACTGATTGCTGTGTTAACCTGAAATGGACATTTAATAGATTATTTATCCAATTAAGCACAAAAATCACATCATTTAATTCTCACTTGTTCAATTTCATATTTTTAACTAATTTGCTCAACATAGTATCAAATGTGGATAAAATCAATAATAAACTCTCTTTTAACATATTAAAAATCAATACAAATATGAGTTTATCAACTCCCCTACACTTAGCTTTTGCACTTCGAGCAAAATTATGGATCAAAACTGACTTTCAAACACACATGTTCAACAAAGTTGGCAAAATAGATTAAGTACTTGCACCCATCAATCTTCCCTTCAATTGGCAACAATCCAAACTAATCTCATAGTAATCAAAGATCAAACTCATGCAATTAAATCATAGTAAGAAACTAGGTTGAGTTTCCCTCACAAGGTATAGTGTTTCACTCCCTCTCTTATTAAGGTAATTTCACTCAACCATCTAGCTTAGGCTTCCCATAGGCTTGTAACCATCCTACATCTCCACCACTCAATGCCATAAGGACTATGAATCAAAGGGTCTTTATTAGGGTTGTAATGTTGGAAAGGCTAGATGATGAAATGGAAATATATGTCAATGATTAATGAAATAATGTACATAATCAAAGTGTCAATCATGCAGCTGCTAGTCACAACTAATTCTTTCATGCTAGATGAATAGCACTTTTTGCATCTGGTTTCTTTTTTTTCTTTGTACTTTTCATTTTCTTTTCTTTGTATATTTTTTTTATTTTCTTGAACCAGATAGCAAATATATTAAAGTTCAGAAATCAACAAGTAGTGCAACTTCATCAGTTATTTCACAATCCAAGATTTACTGTAGCAGCAACTATCCTGTACAATATTCATTAATCAAGGATGGAATTTTTAAAGAAAAATGAAGGTCTCAAAGGGGTAAAGCAAAGGATTTAATATTTATATAGTTTATGTTTGGTCAAGAGGGTTTTGAAAGAAATGCCCTTATCATTTTCACAATTCCATGGAGCTAATGTGGTTTTGAATCAAGGATTGAGACAAGTTCTGGAAAGTTACCAAACTAGATGGTGTCACACAATGTAAAGGGGTATATGTTGAAGGCTCAAAATGCTTCCATGTGGCTTGCTCATCCTAATCAGCTCACATGACTAGATTGCATGAATTTTAAACAAAATACATGAGATTAATCATTCATGATGCACATTTTCCAGTAGTGAATTAATGAAACAAGCAACTAATACTTCATCTAACTTGCCAATGTTCAAGATTATATGTTCAAGTTCAATTTAGAATCCATGACAGTAAATTCCGAAGACCAAACAACAACTAGAACGAAATAGAAGGATTTTTTAGCAACAGATACATTTTAGTCGCAACAAAGATATCTCTACCAGTGTCAGTCTGGGTCTAATAGGACTTGGCATATTTGTCTGGTCAGGTACTCGACTGGGTCCTGGAATGTCAGAAACATGTCCTACTACACCTCCCTTACCTGTCTCCATACCAGTATCTGCTATACTCGGGGGTACCGTATTTATTGGAACAACAGGAATAGGACCTTCTAACATAATCTCCTCCTGACCATCCTCCGATATCTCAATTATAAGGTTTGATCCTACTGAGGAACTAGTCATCTCAGAATCACTAACCATCATTTCCTCCTCTTCCTGGCATATCCCCTCAGAGCTATCTGAACTATAGACATCCGGTCTAGGATCCCCTTGATTCACTGTGGTTTCAGATCTGGGTCTATATCTAGCCATCCTACAAATACTAACTTAGTGTCAATTATGACAGCTTTATCATGGTATATCTATCTATAAATCATCTATTCAGAGCATTTACTAAGCCAGAATCCTTTGCTCTGATACCAAAATAAAACATCCTTACTTTCGTACATCTTAGGGACCATTTGGTAGCATTTAGAACCACTTTCAAGGTCATTGAATTTTCTCAATCTGGAGTTTTACTCTTCTCGAGTACTGTTCACTGTGTAAATTCCAGATGAGTGACCTGACTTCAAAAAATCATAACTAATTCTAGAAACATCTAAATTAGGTGGTTCAAATTGATACGTGAAGCTAACTCAATTATATTTCAGGGAAAAATCACTTGTTGACCACTCCTTGACCAAGTTAACATAGGTCAACATTACAACTTTACTGTTCATCAAGCAATTTTCCCCTGAATCCAGTATTTCAGTCCCAACTTTGATAATTTATATATCCATGTGTAGACATCCAAATGAGGCATTCCATATATCAAATCGAAGCTTGGTATGTATACTACTTACCATAAAAATATCATATATTTATTCATCCATTTACTATTTTTAATTATAGATCAAACATCGTTAAGTCACCACGAGTTACTGTTCATAGTGGCAAATTCCAGCACTCAACTTTACATACATATGCATACATCCATCACATATCAGTCAAACATGCCAAACAGTACCTATTATTAAATAATAAGTTGTTATACATCAGGGCATGTACAAAATCCTCATATTTCTATTACATCTTTTCCTGCCTGAAATCCGGCAGCATAACCGCTAAGCTTCATATTTAGAAAGTAATTGATCTTGTACTGATTCAGTAATTCCCGTGAGAACTACCATTCTATGTAAGTACCCAGGAAAGACTGGATGAATCGGCTAGGTCCACTCACTTTTAGCCTCCTTAGACAGTACCTACGTACACAGCATGTATCAACTCCTTTCTCTATTACTGTCACTTTGCCATAATTTCGGCAGCATAACGGCATCTCTCCATATTCTTAAATTTCATTTTGACATAACCTCCCTGTAATGGGTTATATATGGGGATGAGATTCGGGGGAATCTCGTAGTAATAATCATAACAATATATGTAATGCAGTGTGATAGTGCTTGCTTGTGATTGTGTACAAATAAGTATGCTGCGTGCTTCCATACTCAATAACATATGATCATAGCATTGTAATAGAGCTTCAAGCATAACATATTAGACAACAATCCAACCAAACAATAGCACAACAAATCACAAAGCCATTACATAAAAGCTAGGATTAGTTACTATCTCAAAAGCTTAGCAGAACTCTAGAATCCCTATACTGCTTCCGGCTCCGCCAGGACTTCCTTTCTTTCTTCCTTTCACTTTCTCTCTCTAGAACTCACTTCTCTCTCTTATTCTTTCCTTGAGCCATGAAGACAAATGAAGGGGGGAGGGGGTATTTATAGTTTTCATGGATGACATTTATGTAATTTCCAAGAACTCTGAACTTGTGGCCACCATTTTTCCTGGAATTTCTTATTTTCTTTTCCATTTATGACATCATCACCATGACATCATCCAACGGACACCTCATGGGACACCGAATCTCTCACATAGCAAAAATGAAGGTCCAAGAAGCCTCTAGAGAAATTCTAGTCCAATCCAGTACCGGCCCAGTCCGATTCCTCGAAAACTGGACTGTTTTCTGAATCTAATTTTTCTGAAAATCCATATTATGTCTTCTAACCTTAAATTTAGTATCTGGGTCCTTTATATCATTAACATTTTTATACTGGGTCTAAACTTAATTACAGATCCCTTGCGAAATGACCAACATACCCTTGGTGCCCTTTCTTGCACTATCTTAACCCTAAGGGTAAAATTGTCATTTTATACCTCTCTGTACCCTGTCAGGGCATATACTGACTTTGGTTAACCTCACCTGTGTATGCCTTGGCATTTTAGCCTATCCAGAATGACCAAAATGCCCTCCATTCATCTATTACTCTTTAGTACAACACAGGGGTATTTTTGTAATTTCGCACTTTTTCAGGTTTCCACCGAACACTGACCCATCTATCAGTCCAAAGGTCTTACTGGGCCTTTGATGGCTCCATTCTTGGGCCTCCTAGGGTCCATTACCTTTATGGCATGTATCATGAGGAATCTTCCCCGGAAATGTTCATCGGGTATTTTTGCCGTTATACACCGTATATACACATCTCCGGACACCGGCTTCTTTTATCAGATACACTGGCCTACTGTGTCTAGGCATCCCTTTGGGTCATAACAGGCATCTGACTAATGTCATCTGACCTCATTCAGTCTCAGTTCAAATACCGATAAATCTCCCTATCAGATACCCGGAGGCCACACACTCCCGTCTAAATTTACTAATTTGTGAATAACTTTTTCTACAGACCTCCTATTGGTATCCTGTCAATTTCCTGACATCCGCCTCAACAGGACGCATCATCCTGTAATTTCTAACTTATATCTGAGATCTAGGATATCCGGTAGGTATTTTTTATACTTTTAGACTATCAGATCAATTTTGGCTATCTGGAGTCTTGAGAAAATTCCTGTATTAAGCTGGATTACCCAACATCACTTTCTCTATCTACTGGTGAAATATGGGGCTGATCTGAATACGATCACTATTTTTGCCTATTTCCGGTCCAGGTTTTCATAATTACACTTTGGCCCAAAAACTTGTCTTCTTTTCAATTAAGTCCCTTTATTTGGCTAAAATTACACTTAAAGACCCCACATTTTTGTCTACTTTTCCTTTTCAGCCTTAAGCTTTTCATAATTGCATTTAAGTCCTTACATTTTCTTTCTTTTTCAATTTAACCCCTTTCTTTACTTAAATGGCCATATCTTTTTCCTGAAAAATAACTCATATTTTATTCAATCTGTACATACAAATCAGTAGAGAAAATTAGGGATATTACAACACTTACCATTGCTGCTGGCGTAGTCTGAATCCTAACAAATTCTTCCCAAGCAGCTTCGTCAATGAATTGATACTTTCTGCATGGAGAAGGTTGAGGATGGCCATTTTTGTCCCGTCCATGCACATACTGACGAGCTAGTTGTGTCTTGAATGCCCTCCAACGCTCAGCGTAATAAGACAACGTCTTCTTCTTCAAGACTTCATTGTTGGGAACATCATAAGTGAGCTGCAATGATTGCCATTGAAAGTAGAGTAATCAACAAACAATTGTGTATTTGGTATTGCTCTGCATACAATATAAGATAAATAGTTCCTATACCCGGATAGTGTCCCAAATTTGATTCTTCACGCGATCATCAACAGCATACCAAATCAAATAGGAGATGCTAGGCTTGTTGTGTGCTAGGAGGCTGACATAACTTACGTACTTGGTCCTATGTTCACCAGTTGGGTTCCAATTTCTGTCAAACTTAATCCGAAGCAGTTTCCCCTCTTTCCTATCCTTCGTAATGTCTTTCAAACGCGTCGCACTTCTGCCCTTCCTTTACGTAGTGCCGCTTGGAGCATCGCTAGCCTCATTATGAGTAACTCTATCCCCCATATTCCTATATATGCAATAACAAAATCAAACATTGTAAACAGACTTAACCCTTTTTCCTTCAACCCGTCAGAGTACATAAACTTGAACTTTATCAGTTATGAATGGAAAGATGTGCAAGCATTTATCAGGAAAAATAGAAAACCTAGATTAAACGAACATAAAAATGGCGAAGCACATACACAGGAAAAATAAGTGCAGAGAACACGAACACGGCAAAGCAGAACGAGAGCGAAAATAGAGAAGAACGACTGAGCACGGAGAAGCCACACGAAAACCAGAGCACGCCGAGCGGAGATATGAAAGAGTACGTGAGAATAATGAGATGATAGTCGCGCTAAGGGGCGGGCTTAAAAAATGTATATAACCATTTTACACCGTATAAAAATTTTTCTAACCTGGACAAAAACATAACCGATGTAAAATGTTATTTTACGACATTTTTTTTAATATAAGAAGACTTTTTACACTGGATAAAGTATAAAAACCGGTGTAAGAAATATTATACTTCACACTGGCTAAAATATAACACCGGATAAAGATACAACCAGTGTAAAATCAAACTATAATTTATTAACGAAAATGACAGTAGTAGACTGTTTACACCGAATAGAACTTAAGACTGGTTTTAATTTTGTAGTTATTTTTTTAAACTCCATCATCATATATATCACCCCATCCCTTCACGTTACAACATTCTTACCAGAACAAGAATCTGTCTGTGTTATTATTACATCAAAAACATATATGCAATCATAATAAGAAACTTAATATTGCATGTTTAGACTACATCAAAAACACGAAACACATACAAATCAATCAGAATCCACTTCTTCTTCATTTAATTTTGGTAAACCTACTGAAAAAGAAGGGATCTCACAAATAGAATCATCATTGTCAACAACCCTTTTTCCTTGGAGCGCGACAGACCATCTTTCATTTTGAGGATCAATGATATAGAACACTTGCTTTGCTTGGTCTGCCATAATGAAAGGCTCATCCCCAAAACTTATATTATTCAAATCAACCAGTGTAAATCCTAACCGATCGACCATAACACCATTGTTTACATCAGCCCACCTGCATTTGAACATGGGAACTGTGAATTTGGAGTAGTCCACCTTCCAAATCTCTTCAACAATGCCATAATAAGGGATGACTGCTAATTTAGGATTGTTATCTTTTGAACTAGAGAAATGCATAGCTTCAGCCACTAACATAACACCACTATTTTGCACGCTACTTCTATCATCTAGGGACTTCGTATAAAAGGAATACCCATTGATATCAAATGAATTCCAAAATATCACACTAAGTTCAGGACCACATGCCAACCATCTAATTGTATCAGAAATACAATCCTCATTTTCAACCTCCAGTTTGAACCAATATGCAAAAGATTTGTTATGTTCTCTAATCAGCCTTTGCTCTGTTATCCTATTATTTTTTTTCCAGACAAGGTCTTTATGAACAGCAATATAGTCTTGAACTTTATCAATGTTATTCAAGATGTGTAAGTGTAGTTGCTGTAATTCATTATGATCAATACTCATCAATGATACTTCGCATTGACCTGCCTGTTTGGCACGGGGTTTATGGAGACCAGTAAGTCTTACTGTAGATAGGTATTGTTGACAAAAATCCATAGCTTCTTCAGCAACATATTTTTGATCAATGGATGCTTCACGCCGATTTGGATTCTTCATATACCCTTTAAGGATTTTCATGTATCTTTCAAATGGGTACATCCATCGTAAGTATACAGGGCCACATAGTTTTATCTCTTAAATTAGATGAACGATGAGGTATACCATGATGTCAAAAACGGCAGGAAGAAACTATTTTTCAAGCTGGCACAAAATAACATAACCCTCATCCTCCAATTCCTCCAACTTTTTAGTCTCAAAGACTTTGCCACATATAGCATTAAATAAGAAGCAAAGTCGGGTTACAATGTGTCTCAAATCATCTTGAAGGATTCCTCGAACAGCCACTGGGATTAATTGTTGCATCAATACATGACAATCATGAGACTTTTGGCCTACTACTTTCAAATCTTTCATCGACACAACTCTCTTAAGATTAGATGAGTACCTAAAGGGAACTTTGATTCCTTGCAAACACTAACAAATACTTCTTCTCTCAGCCTTGGACAAAATGTTAATCTCTTCAACATAATAGCTCCCCTCACCATCTGGCCTCGGATGTAAATCCTCTCATATTCCCATTTCTTTCAAATCCAATCTTGCCTTCAAACTATCTTTGGAACTACCATGTGTGTTGAGAAGTGTTCCAACAATGCTGTCACACACATTTTTCTCCACATGCATCACATCAATACAGTGCCTTACATGAAGATGTCGCCAATATGGAAGCTCAAAGAAGACAGATCTTTTTTTCCATACATTTTTCTCACTTTTCTTGGTAATCTTACCGAAAGTGACATTGATGTCTTTCACCTTTTCATAAACTTGTTCGCCAGTCAATGGCTTTAGAGCATTTTCAAATTCTTGGCCGCCAAAAAATTTCTTTTTTAGTCGATGGTATGGGTGGGCTTGTCTTAGAAATCTCCTATAACATAGGTAGACTGTCTTTCTTCCATGACGAAGTTGATAGTAGCAAGACCCTTCCTCATAAATCGACATGCTTTATGGCTCTTAACACTATACCCTGACAAATTTTCGTATGTAGAAAAGTCATTAATTATACAAAAAATCATGGCCCGCATATTGAAGACCTCCTTCTTAACCGCATCAAAAACATCCACACCTTCCCATAGCTTCTTCAAATCTTCGATCAAGGGTGTTAGGTAAACGTCTATGTCATTTCCCGGTTATTTTGGTCCTGAGATCAGTATAGACAATATTATATACTTTCGTTTCATACAAAACAAGGGAGATAGGTTGTAAATCACCAGAAGGACGGGCCATGAACTATGTATACTACTAAGGCTACTATAAGGGTTCATGTCATCCGTCTAAGTCCAAGACTTAGGTTTCGTGGTTCATTGCCAAACTCAGGAAATAAATCATCCATCTTCTTCCATTTCAAAGAGTCATCTGGATGACGAATCTTTCCATCATTAATCCTTTCATTCGCATGCCATAACATTTTCTTTGCATCATATTCATTAGAAAAATGTCGCTTAAACCTTGGTACAATTGGAAGATACCATAACACCTTGGCAAGAGAGTTGTTTGATCTGTACCTTGGTGTCTTACATATTGGACACTTCTCCTCATCTTCAAACTCTTTCCTATACAATATGCAATCATTTGGGCATGCATGAATATCTCTATACTGCATGCCTAAAGAACCTATTATTTTCTTCGCATCATAGTAGCGTTTAGGTAACGTATTTTCTTCAGGAAACATGCCCTGTAACAACTCAAGCAGTTCTGAAAAACCACTGTCACTATACCCATGCTGAGCTTTCATACTTACCAATCTCAACACCGCATTCAACAGGTTGTATTTTCTGTACCCTAGGTATAGAGGGTTTTCTACATCATTGCATATATTACCATATACATGTGACTGCATAAAAGCATCTTCTCCAACATCACAAATCATGTCCTCTATTCGATCATGAGTATCCATGTCATCATCAAAGGTCTGTTCCACCTGTTCACATGCCATACCCATACCGTATAACTCTTGCAAAACCCCTCACAAATTAGATGAGTGTAAATATCAGCAGGACTTTATTTCCTTTCATTCAAACAATTCACACAAGGACAATAAAACCTTCCATTGTCATCATCACTATTCCGTTTAGTAAAATCTAAAAACTCCTTCACCCCCTCAGCATACTCAACACTTGTTCGTTTAGCATTTATCCAACTACGATCCATATTTGTGGAACACTAAGAAACTAGAAAAATAGAAAACAAGAAACCATTACGTTGCAGCTAATGCATGGAGAGAATAAATTTTCAGTTCTCGAGAGGAATTCAAAATAAAACTCACCGTCTGTGAAGCGCTGAGAAGACTTAACACGCAAACCAGGGAAAATGAGAGATGGAAGGCACGAGAAATGTACCAAATAAAAGAGTATTTGGTAAAAAAAATTTATTTGGTAAGAAAATATACACCGGACAAAATGTTACACCAACATAGATAGGCGACAGATGTAGAGAGTATATTTTACACCGGCCACTATATATAAGCCGGTGTAAAATATTCCTCTATTTTTTTATAAGTGAATGAACACGATGTCATCAATTTTTACATAAAAAATATATATATCAGAATATATAAAAGTTGCAATCTTTCACTACTCATCATACTCAGAGTTTTGGGAGTCATCAGATTGGATGAGATCAACAGGATTAAAGAAGCTATCACGGGGTTGATGGCGGTGATAACTGTCGTTTCTATTATCAAACAAAACTAAGCTAACCAATAGTAAGTGGAGGCTAACCTAGGTGGTATCACAAGGAGCTACTGAATGTTAGAGTTCCTAATCAATCAATTGAGCTGCAAATTAACAAGTTAACAGATGAGTTTGGTGATGATTTGTTTGTACTAAAGACTGAATATAAAGTCTATGCTATTGCCTCTGATTTTAAGTGTTTATATTGATGAGATGAATGAATGATAACAAGTGTGCTCCCTTGGAGGTTGCCTTACCTTCATTATCCACAGAATATCAAGAGTTAATCAATTGAACTAGAATAGGTTAGCTAACAACTCGCTAGCTAAATCTCAATTAACGCTACAACTTGCAGAAATCAATAGAGAATAGGAATCGTTCAACTTAGAGATAATAGAATATGAATATTAATCAAAGGTTCATTAATGTAGGAAAAAGGAATCTAACTCAGTTCCCTAGTGCCTTGTCATCTATTACTCTAATTGAATCAATAAACTAGAAGTAAATACATCAACTAGATATAGTTAAATCTAACTTAAAGACTCAATAACTCCATGTTAAGCTTTAAAGACTCTGGTTGGCGTCATCTCCAAGGAAGTACAGCAACTCAGTGTAATATCCCAAATTTCTGTACTGATTTGTATGTACAGATTGAATAAAATATATGTGAGATTTTTAAGGAAAAGATGTGGCCATTTATGTAAAGAAAGGGATTAAATTGAAAAGAAAGAAAATACAAGGACTTAAGTGAAATTATGGAAAGTTTAAGACTAAAAGTAAAGGTAGACAAAAATGTGGGGTCTTTAAGTGTAATTTTAAAAAGTTAAGGACATAAAGGTGAATTATGGTAAATAAAGGGGCAAAAGTGTAATTATGGGAAATTTGAACCAAAAATAGGCCAAAAATGACCGCGTTCTGATCGGACCCAAATTTTTCCAGTAGATAGAGAAAATTATTCCGGGTTGTTTGATGCAGCATAAAATTTTAATTTGAGGTCACGGAAAATTGATATAAATTTTTGAAGTTAGATAAAATTATTACAGTATTTTTCGGATCTCAGAATCAGATGAGGTTTTCCAGTAATTCCTATAATTAATATAAGAATTTATAAAATTGACAGGATCAAAAAAGGAATCCTGTAGGATTTTTAATGGAATTTATTGTGTAATAAAATACCCGAGGAATATCGTCAGGAGAATTTTCTAGGGATTCGTGCCATAAAGGTATTGAACCCTAAAAGGCCCAAGAATGGTGTCATTAAGGCCCAATAAAATACTTGGACTGATAGGTGGGCCAGTGTCCAGCGGAACCCTGGAAAAGTGAGAAATTACAAAAATGCCCCTGTGTTGTCCTGAGGAACCAGAAGTGAATGGAGGTCATTTTGGACAGGCCATAACACCAATGAAAGTACAGGAGAGGTTAGTCGAAGTCAGTATATACTTTGACAAGGTTTAAAGAGGTGTGAAATGACAATTATGCCCTTAGGTTTAATATAGTGCAAGGAAAGGCACAATGGGTATTTTGGTCATTTTCCAAGGTATCTGGAATTAAATTTAAACCCAGTATAAGAATGTTAATGATATGAGGGATTTAAATATTGAATAAAATATATTATAAAGTCCCAGAAAAATTAGATTAAGAAAACAGTCCGGTTTACGGAAAATGGGATCGGGCCGGTACCGGATTGGACTGGATTGGACTGCAATTTTTCTTGGAGACTCCCACCATGGAAATGGCACCAAGTGTCCCATGAGGTGTCCCTTGGATGATGTAATAAATGGAAAAAGAAAAGAAATTCCAAGATTTAATCTTAAGCCTTTAGATCAAATAGTTTCCAAGATGATCTTGGCCTTCAATTTTCCCAAAATTTTTCTATAAATACCCCCCACATTTCTGCACAAACCGTGACCAAGAAACCTTGGGGAATCTCTTGCAAAATTTTCTCTCAAGCTTGGAGGAAGTAAGGATCTTGAAGAAACTAGTAAGGTAAGTTGCCTCCTTGCTTCTACACTTTGTTCTCATGGTTTGTTCTTGAGTTTAAATGGTTTTTAAGTCTTGAATCTTGGAGAAATGCTACTGGAATTTCTGTGGATATGTGATAGGAACATGAGTTTTATGTTCTAGATAGTTTACACAAGCTTAAACAAGATTGAATCACATGATAATGGCTTAGTAATCCATGTGTGCTTGTGAATCCAAGAGGGTGTTCTATTCTGTAGAGTATGAGTTCACTGTTCATATGTTGGATTTTCATGGTCTTGATGCTTCCAATGGGTTTAGAATGGAAAATTGTGTGGGGTTATAGTAGGAAAACAAGTATTGGAATCATTAGAATCAAAATGAGAATTTTTGGAAAAGCTAGAGCTATCTTTTGGTTTCTGTACAGAACATGGGGAAGCAATTGAATTCTGAAATTTTTGATTACATATTTGGATTCTACATGAAAATTTATGTGGAAATGAACCATGAGAGTTTAGTTTAGAAAGATGTAAACATATGTTAGAAAGTAGAGAAAGAAAGGGACTTAATGAAACCTAGACTTGGAATTTAATTGGAATGAAGTTATAATTTGGCAATTGTCTTGTTATGTCTAGGTTTTAACATTTGTGGGAAGGAAAGAACAATTCAAGAAGGAAAGAACAAGGACTCATAAGAGGTAGCAAGAATACTTTACTATAAACTTATGTTATGTTGTGATTGATATGCTTACTTGTTATGCATGAAGTTTGGTTGAGCTTAGTATGTTATGTGATGATGTTTATGATGATGATGAGCTATGAATATTTGCAACTCCTTGCAACCTATGTCATGACAATATGCATGTTAGAGTTTGCTTATGTATGATCATGAATTAGCTCCCATTGCATGATAACATGTTAGGCATTTAATCAAGCATGCATAACCTTATAGTTTGTATTACTTGCTATTGAGATTTCCATGAAATCTCATTCCTCCCATATCAATAAACATTGCTCTAGGTCTGGAACTTCATAAGGAGGAAGGTAAATGGGAATAAACAATGTGTATATTGTAACATCCCGATTTTTGGTCTAGGAGAAATGGGAAGTAGTCTGATATGGGCAGGCTGCTAAACCCGTAGTCCCAGGGTAGTAATCTGATATGGGCGGATCACTTACCTGTATTTTGTAGGAATCCGAGGGATGAGCTAAGTCCTTCAGGATTTAAAGATGAGTTAAGTCTTTAACCTACAGAATCGGGACAGTTCACCTAGGTTCAAAATGAGGAACGTGAGGAATATCCCTTTGAGCAGAAGTCCCCGAAACATACAGAGGGGTTTTAGGAACTAAACTGCAAATAAATAAAAGTCCAGGGACTGATATGTAAATAGTGAAAGTCCCTAGAGATATGATGGCCATTTATGCAAAGAAAGGGATTAAATTGCAAAAGAAAGAAAATGAAGGGGCTTAAGTGTAATTATGGAAAGTATAAAGCCAAAAAAGAAAAGTAGAGAAAAAGGTGGGGTCCTTAAGTGTAATTTTAGCCAAATAGAAAGGGACTTAATTGAAAAGAAGAAAAGTTCCTTGGGGCTAAAGTGTAATTAAAGAAAGTCAGGCCGGAAGTGGTTTGGATTATCCGGAAGCATTTCAGTCCCAGATTTCACCGGTAGAGAGAGCAAGTGACGCTCAGTAATCTTTGAAGACTCCAGATAGCCAGAAATGGACTGATCGTCCAAAAGTTATAAAAATTCATACCGGATATCCTAGATTTCAGATCTAGGTGAGAAAATACAGGATGATGCATCCTTATGGGGCGGATGTCAGGAAACTGACAGAATACTGATAGGAGGCCTATAGAAAAAGTTATTCACAAATAAGAAAATCCAGACGGAAGTGTGAGGCCTCCGGGTATCCGATAGGGAAATTTATCGGTATTTTTAAAGGGGCTGAATGCGATCGGATGACTTCAGTCAGAGGACTGTTATAACCCACAGGGATGCCTGAACACAATAGGACATTGTATCTAGGAAAAGGAGCCGGTGTCCGAAAAGGTGTATAATCGGTAAATAATAATTAAAATATTCGGTGAACTCGGGCAGAGGAAGATTCTCGTAATGCGTTCCATACAAGTAATGGACCCAGGAAACCCAAAAATGGCGCCATTAGAGGCCCAATAAGACTCTTGGACTGATAGGTGGGCCAGTGTCCAGCAGAACCCCGAAAAAGTGCGAAATTACGAAAATGCCCCTGTGTTGTACAAAAAGGGCAGCAGATGAATGGAGGGCATTCTGGTCATTCTGGATAGGCCTAGAGGCTAAGACATATCTAAATAAGGTTGGCTAGAGCCAGTATATGCTTTGACCAGGTTCAGAAAGGTGTGAAATGACGATTTTGCCCTTAGGGTTAAAATAGGACAAGATAGGGTACCAAGGGCATTTGGGTCATTTCGCAGGGGATTTGTAACTGAGTCTGGACCCAGTATTAAAAATTTAATGATATAAATGGTCTAGATACTAAATGTGAGTCCAGTAGACATAAAAAGAATTTTCAGAAAAATCAGATTCAGAAAACAGAACGTTTTTCGAGGAGACAGACTGGGCCGTACCGGATTGGACCGGAAAGCTTCCAGAAGGCTCTAGCTCTCTCTCAATTTTGCCATGTGAAGAATGTGGGAGGTGAGGTGTCCCATGAGTTGTCATTGAGTGATATCATGCATGATGCAGTAAAAGGAATAAAGAAAAATAGGAAATTCAGGAAAAACCAGGACCGCAGGATCATAAGTCTTCAAAATTACAAGATTGCCATTGCTCAACACTATAAATACCCCCCTCGCTCCTCATTTTGGCACAAGCAAGAAAGAGAGGAAGAAAGAAGTTCTTGAGAGAGAAAGTGAGAGAAAGAAAGAAGTAAGGAAGTTCTGGTGAAGTTGGAAGTAGTAGAGAAGTTCTGAAGCTCTGCTTTTGAGGTAGTAACTAATCCTAGCTCTTATGTAATGTCTTTGTGATTTGTTGTTCTATTGTTTGGTTGGATTGTTGTCTTATATGTTATGCTTGAAGCTCTATTACAATGCTATGATCATATGTTATTGAATATGGAAGCACGCAGCATACTTATCTGTACACAATCATAAGCAAGCACTGTCACTCTGCATTACATATATTGTTATGATTATTACTACTGAGATTCCCCCGAATCTCATTCCCATATATAACATTACAGGGGAGGTTCTGTCAAAATAAAATCTGGAAATTATAAGAGACGCCGTTAGGCTGCCGAAATTCTGGCAACGAAGAAGGAACAAAGAGAGGAACTGATACGTACTGTGTACGTAGGTGCTGTCTAAGGAGGCTGGAAGTGAGTGGACCTAGCCGGTTCATCCAGTCTTTCCTGGGTACTACGTAGAATGGTAGTTCCTACGGGAATTACCGAATCGGTACAAGATCGGTTACTTTCTACAGAAGGAATGTAGCGGTTGTGCTGCCGGATTTTAGGCAGGGAAAGATGTAATAGAAATATGAGAATTTGATGTATGACATTTTATTATTTAATAATAAATATTGTTTGGCATGTTCAATTTGTGAATGATGAATTAAAAGAGAAATTCGCAGGTCCTGAGGTAGCAGTGTTTTGACCTCAGTTTGACCTAGTAAACGAAGGAGTTTGGGTATGAAATTTGGCAGGCCAGTCGTACACATCTGGGGCATTATGTGGATAGGTAATAAGCCTCATTTGGATGTGCATAACGAGATAAATTAATTTTCAAATTAAAGGTCCAGAATAAGGAACTTAAGAGTAAAATTTTGAATTTTTGGGTTTAAGTTAAGATATAATCAAGCTAATATTGCTTCCGCGAGTGTACTCTGAGGATTCTAAGGAAGGATGTTTCATATATGACTTGAAAAGCATGCCTTCAACTTAGATGATGATGTATGGGAATGTATAATGTATGCATGCACTGGATCTGATGAGAGGAAGACTACTTCCAGCGATAGTTTAATCAACTTATCCAACGAGTATTCACGAGAAATTTGGCATGAACATAGCTAAGATCCAGATCTTTAATTGGACACCAAGAATGCCTAATTTGGTTAAGTTTTCAAATTGTTATGATTTTTCAAAGTTGGACTTAAACTCTGGATCAAGATAAAACAAGACATGCGATACAGTGAGATTCCTACGCGGTTTTCATATAGTAAATGAATGAGATTTTCCATAATATTTGGTGATCTTAAAGTGAACATTCTTAGATTTAAATCCATGGGTAGTTCGACTCAATTGGATAAGTATACAAGGAGAAATTAAATTTTAAAGATAGGGTAAAGAAACTGGAACTTCCAGTTTTACCAAATGAACAGTAATTTTCAATGATTAAACTGATTTGATCTGGACAATGAAACCTTATTTTCATATTTTTCTATCAAATTTAAATGAAATAGATTTCATTAGAAATTGGAACCACCTCAATATGATTTTTCTAGATTTAATTATGAATTTCAAAAGCTCAGGCTATAATCGGGAATTACTAAGTAAGCAGTAACGATGAACAGTACCCGTAAGCCTAACTTTTGAAAATCCTTGTTTTTAAGGTTAAGAGGTATTCCAATAATCTAAGATACTTCCAATTGAGTATAGGTAAGGTTAAGGTTTAAGGTCAAGATTTAAGGTTAAAGTTTGAGGATATTTACTAGAAAATACTGTTGGCAGAATATAGAAAGTACTGTGTACGTAGGTGCTATCTAAGGAGGCTGAAAGTGAGTAGACCTAGCCGATTCATCCAGTCTTTCCTGGGTACTTACGTAGAATGGTAGTTCTCATGGGAATTACTGAATCAGTACAGTTATTTTCTGCCAGGATTTTTGGAAGGAGAGAATTAATAAAGTAAAGATTGCTTAAGTAAGGGTACTCTGAAGGGTCTAAGGAAGGATGTTTCACTCAGCCTTGCATTGCTATCTGAACTCTAGCAGCAAATATCGGAACAGCAGCAGTAGTCATATGGAAATAGAAGGAGAAAATGTAGATGATGAACTACAGAACTTTCCTCTAGTTCTATTGACTAGAACAGAGCAAAGTTGCAGAAGAGAAATAAAGATGGAGAGAGAGAAGATGGTGTGTGCGTGAAACTGGAATCTGGATGCAAATTGAATGGAATGATGTGTGCCAATGGTATATCAGAATTGTATGTCAGAATGTATGGGAATGTATCGGATGTATGGATGATGTGCGTATGATGTGATATATAGGAGAAATCTGAAATGCATGAGTGAGTCAATGGAGCTGTCCAGATACCCTCCATCTCTAGCTGACGCACATGATCTGGTATTCTGTTTATGCTTCCCACTTGCTGTTGGCAACTTGCTCGTTCTGTTCAGATGGAAAATGCTGATGTGTGAATAGTGCGAGTGTGAACAGTGCCAAATGTGTAGAGTTCAATTCTGTTACAGTACATGTTTGATCTCCCACTTGTAATTTATTAACAGATCTGGATCCAGCACATGTTCAACCCGTTGTTGCAAATGTGCTGGATATCCCACTTGCTTCAGTTCCTTAATTCTTGGATTTAGCCCATGTGCTATCAGCTCCTCAAGTCCAGCTGTCATTCTCCCTCCATTCCTTTGCTGGTTGATCCTGTATCGAAGTCTGGTCGCGACTGTATGTAAATCAGGTCGCGACTAATATTTATAGAGAACGCTTCTTCTTTGCTGATTAAGTTTGGTCGCAATGTGAAGTTCATAAAGTCACGACTGAACTCCACAGGGACGCTCTACTTTGCTGACTGATTGCTGTGTTAACCTGAAATGGACATTTAA
Source organism: Leucaena leucocephala (assembly GCA_037074615.1). NCBI lineage: Eukaryota > Viridiplantae > Streptophyta > Magnoliopsida > Fabales > Fabaceae > Leucaena > Leucaena leucocephala. The sequence continues at coordinate 14,551,022 of CM073523.1, read as the reverse complement.
TAGATTATTTATCCAATTAAGCACAAAAATCACATCATTTAATTCTCACTTGTTCAATTTCATATTTTTAACTAATTTGCTCAACATAGTATCAAATGTGGATAAAATCAATAATAAACTCTCTTTTAACATATTAAAAATCAATACAAATATGAGTTTATCAACTCCCCTACACTTAGCTTTTGCACTTCGAGCAAAATTATGGATCAAAACTGACTTTCAAACACACATGTTCAACAAAGTTGGCAAAATAGATTAAGTACTTGCACCCATCAATCTTCCCTTCAATTGGCAACAATCCAAACTAATCTCATAGTAATCAAAGATCAAACTCATGCAATTAAATCATAGTAAGAAACTAGGTTGAGTTTCCCTCACAAGGTATAGTGTTTCACTCCCTCTCTTATTAAGGTAATTTCACTCAACCATCTAGCTTAGGCTTCCCATAGGCTTGTAACCATCCTACATCTCCACCACTCAATGCCATAAGGACTATGAATCAAAGGGTCTTTATTAGGGTTGTAATGTTGGAAAGGCTAGATGATGAAATGGAAATATATGTCAATGATTAATGAAATAATGTACATAATCAAAGTGTCAATCATGCAGCTGCTAGTCACAACTAATTCTTTCATGCTAGATGAATAGCACTTTTTGCATCTGGTTTCTTTTTTTTCTTTGTACTTTTCATTTTCTTTTCTTTGTATATTTTTTTTATTTTCTTGAACCAGATAGCAAATATATTAAAGTTCAGAAATCAACAAGTAGTGCAACTTCATCAGTTATTTCACAATCCAAGATTTACTGTAGCAGCAACTATCCTGTACAATATTCATTAATCAAGGATGGAATTTTTAAAGAAAAATGAAGGTCTCAAAGGGGTAAAGCAAAGGATTTAATATTTATATAGTTTATGTTTGGTCAAGAGGGTTTTGAAAGAAATGCCCTTATCATTTTCACAATTCCATGGAGCTAATGTGGTTTTGAATCAAGGATTGAGACAAGTTCTGGAAAGTTACCAAACTAGATGGTGTCACACAATGTAAAGGGGTATATGTTGAAGGCTCAAAATGCTTCCATGTGGCTTACTCATCCTAATCAGCTCACATGACTAGATTGCATGAATTTTAAACAAAATACATGAGATTAATCATTCATGATGCACATTTTCCAGTAGTGAATTAATGAAACAAGCAACTAATACTTCATCTAACTTGCCAATGTTCAAGATTATATGTTCAAGTTCAATTTAGAATCCATGACAGTAAATTCCGAAGACCAAACAACAACTAGAACGAAATAGAAGGATTTTTTAGCAACAGATACATTTTAGTCGCAACAAAAAGGTCATAAGGTTGCGACTGTTTTACACAGAGAAGAGATTTTCAGAAAATAGAGAATATTGGTCACGACATAAATTGACATTGGTCGCGACTCAGAATCACCGAGAGTAACCTTGTTAAACACACATTTCCTAGTCGCGACCAAATGACAACCTAGTCATGACGGATATTCATAGAGAGCTATAGTCGCGACAAAGATAAGCACAGACCACGACTAAATATCACAGATGGGTAAACATTAGAAAAATTTGAACTTTTGGTCGCAACAAAAATAATCAATGGTCGCGACTAATATTCACAGAGAAGAAATTTTTGATAATTTGAACACATTAGTCGCGACATAAAATGTATGAGGTTGCGACCAAAATACAAAATCACAGCAAATATCTAATTTTTATTCACCTATCAAGTTCCTCCTCCCCTACACTTAAATTCTACATTGTCTACAATGTGAAGAAGTAATGAACATATGCAAAGGCAGCAGAAATGATCATGACAACACTAAACCAAAATCTTTGATTTATTCATGGAATATTTATCTACCCTACTGACTAGGTCTCCTCCCCCACACTTAATCAACAATTATAGCTCAAGTATATAATAAAGCTGATCAAAGCAAACTATTGTAAGTGGGGAAACAAGGAAAGAGATAACCTGACTGTTATGGGGGCTTGAAATTCTCCTTGTCATTCTACTCTGTATCTTCATGTTCCTTTTTATTCTGAATTATGCTGGATTCCTGACTTGCAGTGCTGAGACTAGTTGTTGCTTCCTGCATCACAGGTGGTTGTGTAGATTCCTTTAATACAGTTTGCTCATTATGCTGCAGCATATCCTTCTCCTTGTTGCTCTCTGATCTGTTCTGCTGCTCAATTCATTTAATGTTCTTCCTGTCATCATCATTGGCATCTGCTTCCCTCACTATTCTTCCACTTCTCAAGCTCACAGCATTTACAGACTTTAGGTTAACAACTGTGTTAGAAGGTAAGTTGCCTCCCATTCTGGCCTAAACATCATTTACTGAATTGGCTAGCTGTGATACATAGACATTCATATTTTCAGATTTTGTTTCCCACTGCTCTATCTTGTTTTCCAAAGTAGTAAACTTAGATTCTACCATTGCTAAGTTGTTATCCACTGTGGACCTCAAATCCTTGAAGTTAGAGCTGAAGTGTATGTTCATGGAATTTATATTTGAGTTCATCACATTGATGCTCTTGAGTATCTCAGAAATTCCATTATCTTTTGCAGCATTAGACACTTCAATGGCTCTAGAGGATTCAGTCATTTGCTTGTCATTGTTGAATTTGTTTTGACCAACAGCTCCATTTCTATCTCTCCATTTGAAATTAGGATGGTCTCTCCATCCTTCATTGTATGTGTTGGAATATAGATTCCTTTGTGGATACTGGTTGGGTCTGCCTTGATAAATAGCCGATAGATCCCCATGATGTGAAGGATAATTTGCACTGATATGCATTGGAGAAGAACAAAATTGATAACTAGGAGCAACTAGAGCTTGAGAGTATGGGCTTTGAATGTGTGAATTGCCCAGTTGAGCAGCTAAGTTGTTGATTTGTGCACTCATAGCAGCAATTTGAGAAGTCAGATTATTAGGATCTTGAGAAAAACTTGCAGAAACTTCATGCACTTGTCTAGCATCTAATCCTCCATACTGTTGGTCATTGTTTGCTATCTTCTCAGTCAAATTCCATGCTTTATCAGGTGTCAAATCATCAATGAAACCTCCAGCAGCTGTATCCAAATTCTTTCTGCATGCATAGCGTAGTCCTGAATAAAAGTACTGCACCAAATGTTCTATTGGAATCTGATAAAATGGACATCTGGCCAACAACTCTTGAAATCCGCCCTAAAACTCATAGAAAGACTCTTCAGCATATTGTTTTGCAGCAAAGATCTCCTTTCTCATGGTAGCACTCATTGATGAAGGAAAATATCTCTCCAAGAAGGCACTTCTTAAGTTGTTCCAGGATTGTAGAGCTTGAGGTGCATGATGTGGCAGCATATAGAACTATTCTTTTGCCTTTCCTTCCAGTGTGAAATGAAAGACTTGTGTCTGTACAGCATCCATGTCAGCACCTACAGGCTTCATAGTTGAGCAAACCCACTGCATAGTATGTAAATACTTGAAAGGATCCTCACCTGCCAATCCATAAAACTTTGGTAAGTTACTCAGCAAAGGACCTTTCAACTCAAAGTTCACATCTAAAGCAAGACAAGTGTGAAAAGGATCATAGTTTGCATTAGAAGAAGTGAGATCTCTTATACTCCTACGAGGCCTTCTATTGTTCATGTTATTTTCTGCATACTGCTCATGTTGATTATTCTGAGTATGAGTATGAGCTTCACCTACATTAACATGCTCCATGACAAGATGATTATCTAATATATCACAAGATGCAGGTTCAGTATCAGCAGTAACAGATGCAATACTAGCTTGATTTTTAGCTTTCTTTATTTGCCTAAGTGTCCTATTAATTTCTCTATCCAATGGAAAGAATTCAGAGCTCTTGTTCATACAATTCACACTCAACATTGATGCAGAAGATCAGATTTATCAGTAATGCAGCAAATTCAGCAAATGAAATTAGTTAGTCGCAGTTAGTAATATAATGTTGCGACAAAACGGACTATAGGTCACGACTCAAAATCATAGAGAGCAAATATCGTGACAAAAATGAACCACAAGTCGCGGCTGTCAGTCACAGAGAGCAAAATTTTCTAATATGGATTTTTCGTCGCAACTAAATGTTACTTTGGTTACGACTAAAAATCACAGAGAGCAAATGCTTGAAGTCAGAAATTTCTGGTTGCTACCAAAATACACTTTGGTCGCGACTAAAAATCACAAAGAGTTTTAGTCGTGACTAAGTATCAATCTAGCTGCGACTAGAAATTACAGAGAGCAAATGTTTGAAATAATAGATTTATGGTTGCAACCAAAATGCACTAAGGTTGCGACTAAATATCACAGAGAGGTTTAGTCGTGACTAAGTGTCAATTTGTTTGCGACTACAAATCACAGAGATAAAAATTTGAAGAAAATATTTTTGGTTGCGACCAATCAGATCTCAAGTCGTGACTAAAAATGACAGATAGTAAATCTGAGTTGAAAACTGATTTCAGGTTGCGACCAAATGTGTATCTGATCGTGACTAGATATAACAGAGCACTTTGGTCACAACTAAATAGCCAATTGGTCGCGACTTTCAAGATATAAGACACAAAAATTGCAGCAAAACTAAAACAACTACTTACTCTTTATGTTTATGGGCCCAGGAGATTGTTTAGGAAACCTTAACAAGTAAGGCTCCCCGACAACAGTGCCATTTTGATAACTGTCGTTTATATTATCAAACAAAACTAAGGTAACCAATAGTAAGTGGAGGCTAACCTAGGTCGGATCACAAGGAGCTACTGAATGTTATAGTTCGGCTAACTTCTGAGCGAAAATCTCTAAAATTTACTTTCAGTCTGACAACTTTCCAATTCAGTTCTTCCATGGAGTCCTCTAGCCCATTGAAGCGTAGTATGAGTTCCTCAAGGCGCTCCATCAGAGTCACAACTAGGGGAGGAGGAGAAGGAATAGAAGGATGAGGATTAGGATATTTGTCTTCACAGTCATCTCTGTTTCTTTTGTGTGGCAGAGAAGGAGGCGTGTGTGAGAAAGAGGCCATTGGAGGAGTCAGATAGATGAAAAGAAAATAAAATAGAGATAAAGTGATGAGACAAAATGTACAGATCAATCATAGGAATGGTATACATATATATATGGTTCATGATCAATAAGAATATAGAAGAATGCAATTGGCCTTCTATCATAATGACTACAAATGTTGGGAACCGAAGAAGTGAAATGAATGATATGAAGAATAAAGAAAGCAGGAAAGCATAGACAGGAAACTAAAAAGGCAGATAGGACTCCATCATCTGCACCGGGTGTTTATATTTTAAATCGGTTACTTTTAAAAACGGTGTAAAATTTAATTTTTTTTAAACCGCGTCTCCTCAGTGACCGGTTTAAAAGTAGGTTTTAGATGTATAGAATATTTTGAAAAATAAACGGATCATCAACAACGTATGCAGAACAAGAAACTTGTTAAACTTCATTCATTCAAATAAAACTTTACTAACTAACTTTACATCTTCAAATCTATATAAATACAATATCATCATCTCCTCATTCTTTTCATTACATCAAAAAGGAGGTGGGGAATAGAGAAAGATAGGTGATCCCATTTTCACTCATCATCATCTTCTGAGTCATTGTTTTGGGAGTCGGAATTGGGATCAACATCAGGATGAAAGAAACTATCATCCTGTTGATAGCGACAAACTTCATAACGGAAGGCTCTGAAACGTTCATTCATCCTCTCAACTTTCAGACTCAGTTCTTCCATTGAGCGCTCCAGGGTATTGAAGCTCAGGATGAGTTCCTCCAGGCACTCCACCAGTTTTTGAAGCAGGGGAGGAGGAGAAGGAACTGAAGGGTTATCATGACAGACATTTTTGTCTTCAAAATTATGTCTATGTTTTGTGAGGCAAAGAATGAGGGGTGGATATGGAAAAAGCCATTGGAGAGTTAAGATAGAAGAATAGAAGAAATGAATATAAAATAAATATCAGAGAAGGTGATCATGATGAACTACTGCGCATGTCTGAGAAGACTTGACATAAAATGGCGGGAAAGGATACAGACGGAGTTAATCTAAACCGGACTACATTTTTCCACATCGGTCACGAGTAAATATGGTGTAAATATTTCATATTATTTACAAAAATGCCACCAGTCATTTTTTTTAAAACCGTCTCCACATTGACCGGTTTAAAAATGGGGATTTAGAATGCCAATTTTCCACCAGTGTATATGATGAGAAAGTTATGTTGCTCCCATACCATACGACATGCAATTAGATAATTTAATTTGGTAATGATAAATCAATAGAAAAAATGGTAAATAAGATAGTTAGCCAGTTAATCCCCAAAGTTTAGAATGAATATAGCCTAGTTAAGGTAAGATAGGTTGACATAATAGCTATCTTAGATTCTTAAGTTGATAAATAGGATTTTGGAGGTAGTAAGCTAAAGATAAATAGCCTCAGTCATTTGTCGAGGATTAATAGAAAGAGACGATAAGAGATTGACAATGAGACAGTAGTTACGGGAAACTAGTACGATGATAGACAAGTATATTCTTGATAATGTTAATATCTACTCAGTTTTGGGGTTAGGTTGAGAGGCTCTTAAGTAAGGGATATGATGTATGAAAGTTATGGCCACTTAGTTTTTCTTAAGAATTGGGAACTAGTCCTCCGAATTAGAGTTGATATTGCTCCAAATGTTGAGAGGCTCTTGAGTAAGGGATATGATGTATGAAAGTTATGGCCACTTAGTTTTTCTTGAGAATTGGGAACTAGTCCTCCGAATTAGAGTTGATATTGCTCCAAATAGAGCAAGATACCCTATCCGTGTAGAAAGGGGATGTAGTTAAGATGGAGTTGGCATTGCTTTGACAGAAGAATATGTCTTCCATTAAGAACAAAGAGAATACAACCAAGGTAAGGCAAGCGGAGTTAACTTTACCCAATAAAAGTATGATTGGCCAAGAACAAAGTCTAGGGATTGATCTTAACAAGGTATTAAGCAAGTAAGAAAGAATAGACTGGTATAAGTCCTCTCCCTATAATTTTATGAGCAAGATGATTTTATAGCTATCTCTGTAGACAAATAGAGAGGTTCCCTTTTGTAAGGATAAGATGTTTAAATGTTATGTTACAGATGGAATAGCAAGTAAGAGCTTTCACTCCATGCATGAAATGCCAAGCATTATGTTATGTTTGTAAAATATGCTAAAGCTCTTAATGTTAGAGAAGTGCAAGCTCCAAGTGTTAGAGCTGTGCATATTAAGGAAAGGAATTGTTGAGCTCTGATGTTAGAGCTTTGCATTTATGAGCAGGTATGCAGTCCTGCAACATGTTGTCCAGGCATTATGAATGTTAGAACAGTCACATAAGTCTTCTCTTTGTACTGATTATAATTGTTAGAGACAATGAGAGTAGCTAAAAAAGTGAGAAAACCCCTAAGACTTATAATATACATTGAGTAAAGTATAGTGTGAGGCCTAAGCCAAACCTAGAAGGATCGATAGGTTATTGGCTAGAAAAAATGGTACTAGTATATGGGTATAAATTAGAATCATTCGGTGTACCTAGAGATACCAACCAGGTGCTATAGAGACAATGAGAATGAAGGCACAAACCCAGCTAAAATTTATCAACTAGAGGATTGGTACAAGATATGCTTAAGCCAGCTAGTGCAATATACTGGCATATGAACAATCATTTTAAGGAATGTTCAGAAATAGATCCTTCGTGCAAGAATCTGAAGTAGATCTACATTACGAAAGACTTCATTATGCTAGTTCTTTTTTAAAATAAAAGTAGTAGAGGCTAAACTGAGGCTTGTCTAGAGACCTGCCTAGCATACGGTCTAAAGAAAAAGAATGTAATGATTGTTAGATAGACAGTTAATGTTCCCATAATGGAGGAATTCTATCACAAATAACCTAATGACTTAGTGACCCAGTACAAAATATTTTGAATAAGCTGAAGCAATAGCAGAAGATGAGATATAAGATCCAAGCGATTCAAGTTCACTAGGAATAAGAGATAAATAATATGCTATCATCGTGACAGACATAGTGACTGTTGTTAGCTTATGCTGTCCTGAGAAAAGGACCAAGAAGGAGTGGTAGTCCAGTCAGGAGCAGACTGGGACTGACAGATAGTCAGGGTCTACTAAGGAATAAGATAATATCTAGTTGTGTAAGCACGGATTGACTATGTTTGAGGGAATATTAAAGATCTATAAAGAGTTTATAGCCCTCAGAATAGAAGATCATTTACGAATTAGGTAAAAAATGTTAAGAAATAGTAAAGGATGAATAAGTTATCTTACAGGAAAAGAATAGCCCACTCAACTGGGATGTATAACTTAAACATTTTTATGAAAAGTATTTACCTCGGTCAAATAGAGAAGAGCATGAGGCTAAGTTTAAGTGATAAGACAGGGTGAGAAAAGACACAATTTCATAGATACTTAGCCAACTTTATCCACATGAATGATAAGATATGTACAACTGTGCAGGTGACTTACGAACTAAGTTTCGTGTTTTAAGAAAGGATTATTCCCAAGCTGTTATAAAAGTTTAATGGAGCGGTAGGGGCATGCAATATTTCAAAAAAAAGTTTACAATGCCTAGAAAAATGTAAAGGTTAAAAGTTGAGAATTGGTAATGAATTAAGAAGTTCAAACATGCAATCAGTACCTAAGGGATATGAGATATGTAACATCCCAATTTTCAGGCCCAGAGATTCAGAAAGTAGCCTAAAATAGATAGGCTACCAGAGCCCTTTAAGCATAAGTCCCAGAAATATACAGAGGATTTTTAGGGACTAAACTACAAATAAGTGAAAGTATAGGGACTTATATGTAAATAGTAAAAGTCCCTAGGGGCATAATGGTTATTTTAGAAAAGAAAGGGACTAAAGTGAAAAGTTTAAAAGTTCCATGGTAAGAAATAAAAGTAGACACAAGTTGTGGGCCATTAAAGGTAATTATGAAAAGTTAAGGGACTTAATTGAAAAGAAGAAAAGTTTCCAGGGGCAAAATAGTAATTATAGAAAGTTGAGTGGGAAGTGGCTTGGAACAGCCCAGAAGCATTTCAGTCCCAAATTCCACCAGTAGATATAGGAAATGATGCTGGTTAATCTAGCCTAATACAGAAATTTTATTAGAGTTTCAGATAGCTGAAATTTATTTGACAGTCTGAAAGTTATTTAAAATTTTTATCAGATCTCCTGGACCTCAGATATGAGTGAAAAATTACAGAAAAGTGCGCCCTGTGAAGCCAGAGGTCAGGGAACTGACAGAATCCCAAAAGGAGTTCTGTAGAAAAAGTTATTCACTTTTTAGTGAATTTAGACGGGAGTTCGTGAACGCCCGATATCCGATTGAGAAATTAATCGGTAAGCAAACTGGGATTGAATGAGCCCATATGGCATCACACAGAGGCCCATAATGACACCAAGGGAGGCCCAGGCCCATTATATCAGTTCAGCAAAAAAAGGGGCCAGTGTCCAGAAAAAGGTGCAAAATGACGAAAATACCCCTGTGTTATAAAATAGTTAAAGAATGAGTAAAGGATATTTTGGTCATTTGACTGAGGTTAGACAGTCAAGAAAGGTTATTTGGATAGTTAACTAGGGTCAGGGAATACTCTGGTAAAGTGTGAAAAGATAATAATACCCCTAGACTCATTAAAGTAAATAAAGAGAAATCAAGGGCATTTTGGTAATTTGCCAAGGGATGTTTCTTGGCAATTAAGGTATCAGAGTACTTGAGCTTGATCAGAGACCCAAGATGACATTCCAAGAGCCCAAAAAGGTGGCCCAAGAGTTATGTGAGTTAAAGTGGCATTAAAATAATATTTTAGTGAGTTTTCAATAAAGTAAAGTTACTCGGTCGAAGTGATAACCGGGGAATTGATCAGATAAAGTTTTGGACTTATCTGGAAGCCATGAGGTGGCATGAAAGGTGTCCTCATGGGACCCATCAAGATGCCACATGGCACTAATCTAGAGGAAGAAGAAAAAGCTAAGGACACGTGGCATAATCTCAGGAGTTCATTCCGGGATAAGACTGGAATTCTCTGGAAGCGCTGAGTTAGCTTGTGAGGTATCCCGAGGGCCCCACCATTATGCCACCTAAGCATGTGAGGTGTCCCTTGATGATGTCACTTTTGATGAGTCATTATGGAGGATGATGTCATCACGATGATACAGACGAAGCTTCTTGAGGAAGCTAAGCGATCTGAGCCGTTCATCGTGATTCGATCTTAGCCATCCATTCCACTCCACCTATAAATACCCCTCACCCCTCCTTCCATTCCATACCCCATGGCCAAGAAGAGAAAGGAAGAGAGATAGAGAGATAAAGAGAGAAAGAAAGAAAGAAAGAGAAAGAAAGGAAGAGAAAGAAGGAGTTCTGGCGAAGCTAGGAGCAATCCAAGGAGCTTAGGGACTCTGCAAGCTTAGGAATAAGGTAAGTAAGTTATTCTAGTCCCTGCTCTAATAAATTAGAGGATTGTTCTTATAAATTAGATAGTTAGAATAGAGAAATATCTCACTCTATAAGGTTACCCGTGGATAGAAAAAAGGCCGGGGATGGTCAGAATAGGGAAATTTTCTCAAGATAAGCTTGAGTTAAGTGGAGTTATGCTGGATAAGATCATAATAAAATATTATTATGCTATGTATAGGCTCTGACCTATGAAAAGGTGAAACCTCAAATCAAAGGTTAAGGACTAAAGGAAGGGCTACATGCCAGGTAGTGAACTTGAAACATCCTTACTTAGACCCTTCAGAGTACACTTACGGAAGCAATCTTAACTTTATTAATTCTCTCCTGTCGATAATCCTGGCAGAAAATAACTATACTGATTCGGTAATTCCCCATGAGAACTACCATTCTACATAAGTACCCAGGAAAGACTGGATGAACCGGCTACTGGATCCTCTACATAACTACCATTCTACATACGTCATCCACTGCTGAATGCTATTAGGATCCGCCACTGGATCCTCTATTCTCGATTGTTCATTATTTGGAGGAACTCCTGACGTCCCTTCTGCTGGTCTTTCAGGGGTCCGCAATTGATTAATGATAGCTGTAAGGGTAGCTATAGTTGTATCTCTTTCCTAATCTCAGTGAACTTGTTCCGCCCTCATCTCTTCCATCATCCTTTGTTGCTAATCCAGCCTCATAAGGATGACTCGCATAGGGTCTACCTCATTGGAGTTGCCAACTTCCTCTATGTGTGGCTCCTCTTCGCGAGTTCTACGTCCTCGTCTCGTGTTTACCATCTTGTTCCTTATCAATCCGAAAAGAAAAGTGAACATATTAACATTATACTACCTACCCAACTAGAAACTTTACCTCCACTGGGCTTTTCTAAACCTCTATATACTCTAAATCATGAGCATAGCATTCTATCCTATGCCAGAACCTCATGCTTTAAGTTAGAACCTTTTATTTTGAGCAAGAACCTATTGCTCTGATACCAAAATGAAACACCTTACTTAGACCCTTCAGAGTACACTTACGGAAGTAATCTTAACTTTATTAATTATCTCCTGCCGATAATCCTGGCAGAAAATAACTGTACTGATTCGGTAATTCCCCATGAGAACTACCATTCTACATAAGTACCCAGGAAAGACTGGATGAATCGGCTAGGTCCACTCACCTCCAGTCTCCTTAGACAGCACCTACGTACACAGTACTTTGTATAGTCTACCAGCACAACGGCATTTTCTAGAAAATATCTTTGAATCTTAACCTTAACCTTAACCTCAAAAACATGAATTTTCCATTAATTGTTCCAGCACACATAACCAATCTCTTTGGCCTTTCATACATTCATATACATTATGGGGTTATGCCATAATTATTTGATACATTTATTTCATCATTTACTATTATACCTTTTCATCATGAACATTGTTGCTCTAACTTGACATATAACAACATTACATGCAACAATTCGCACATTTATTACATAATATTCAAATCTTCCAATTCCCAACCTCTCTTCATGCCTCTTTATCTTCTTTACTCATTCGTAAACCTATGGGTTTGGGATTACATGGATGGGGTGAGATTTCTGGGGAAATCTCAGTAGCAAACAGTCCTAAACAATACATGCATTAAAGTAAATACTTGTGCTTGCTTGTGAAAGTGTAAACATTGTGTAATGTGCATGCTTCGATGTAACATATGAAATGCAATTGGCCAAGGTAATCATAGAAACAGAGCTTCAATCATATACACATATGCACACAATTCCACAAAGTCATAGCATAATCAAGCATAACATTCAATACATACAAGTTTAGGGTAAGTTTACTACCTTATTGCTTTACTTCTTTCCACTTTAACTTTGCTTCTTCCTTCTTACTTTTCCTTGCTATGTGGCTGCCCTCTTTTGAGCGCACGAAGCAAATCCTAACATCACATTACCATCCAACCATTACAATCTAAATTCTCTTGAACACTAAGCTTACTTTAAGTAACATAACTTCCTTTAATCTTTACCAATTGACTTGTGTAACATCCCAATTTTTGGGTCTAGTTGAACTGGGAGGTAGTCTGATATGGGCAGGCTGCTAAAACCGTAGTCCTAGGGTAGTAATCTGATATGGGCGAATTATTTACCTATATTTTGTAGGATCCGAGGGATGAGCTAAGTCCTTCAGGATGTAAAGATGAGTTAAGTCTTTAACCTACAGAATCGGGACAGTTCACCTAGGTTCAAAATGAGGAATAGGAGGAATGTCCTAAGCCTTAAGCCTAGGAATTCTGTAGGTAGCTTGATATGGGCTGGCTCCTGTGTAAGATAACCTGATATAGAGGGTTGTCGAGCCTTTCAATTAACAAGGACTCCCGAAGAGTAGGGGATGAGTTATTGAAAGAGAATTTCTAGAACTTAGGATAAAGGATAAGAAGAAAGTAAGATAAGATAGACCCCAGAATTATGCTAAGATTCTGTGGGGTGAGATATGAAAGGAATGGACATTGCTTATGAGAGCAGTAGAGTTGTCCATAAGAAAGAAAGCAGACAGTATGAGAAAGATGTATTGGTGACTTTTGGTCGCGACGAGGAAGTAGATTGGTCGCGACTAATATTGGCAGAGAGGATTGGTCGTGACGGATATGTGTGTAGTGTCGCGACTAATGGGTATATGAGCTTGGTTGCGACTAGAAAGTGTTGGGGTCGCGACTATCGAATGCTGTGGTCGTGACTAATGAACACAGAAGGAGTTATGTCGCGATGAGATGATGGCTAGGTTGCGACTAGTGACTATAAGTGGTGTTAGCCGTATGAGATCTAGTGGGCCAAGAGTTGTGAAGGACCAAATGAGATAGTTACCCGGTTAGAGATAGAACTGGGGAAGAAGGTCAGATATAGGAAAGGTTATCTGGAAACCATGAGGTGGACTGATAAGGTGTTCTCATGGGACCCACAAGATGACACATGGCATTAGAGCATGGTTCAGTGACCTTTCAGTAGAGTAAAGTTACTCGGTTGGCACGAAAACTGAGGAGGTGATCAGATAAGTCTAGGACTTATCTGGATAGCATTGGAAGGCGTGCAAGGTCTCTTCCAGGCGCCACATGGCACTAGTCTGGAGGAAGCAGATAAAGCTGAGGACACGTATTAAGAGGCAGGACTCTGGACCGGTGAGTCAGCATGCTGAGTCAGCTGATGAGGTGTCCCAGGATTTTTGACATGTGGAAAATGTGCTGGTGAGGTGGCTGGTGAGGTGTCCTCTGAGGTGGCACTGATGATGCAGTAAAAGGAAATAAAGAAAATAGGAAATTCCAGGAAAAACCAGGACCACATGTTCAGATGGCATGGAAATTACGGAAATGCCATTGAGGAAATGTATATAAACCCCCCTTCATTCATTTGCTTCACGCATGGGTAAGGAAAAGAGAGAGAAAGATTAGAGAGAAGGAGGAGGAAAGGAAGAGAGAAAGGAAGTAAGGAAGTTCTGGCGGAGCTGGAAGCAGTATAGAGATAGTAAGGTTCTGCTAAGCTAGCCAGGTAGTAACTAATCCTAGCTTTTATGTAATGGCTTTGTGATTGATGTGCTATTGTTTGGTTGGATTGTTGTCTTATATGTTAAGTCTGAAGCTCTACTGCAATGCTATGATCATATGTTATTGAGTATGGAAGCACGCGGCATACTTATCTGTACACAATCACAAGCAAGCACTGTTACACTGCATTACATATACTGTTATGAATATTACTACTGAGATTCCCCCGAATCTCATCCCCTTGTATAACCCATTTCAGGGAGGTTATGTCGAGGTAGATTTTGAGAATTTTGAGAGACGCCGTTATGCTGCTGAAATTTCGGCGGAGATAGCAGTAGTGGAGAAAGGATATGATGCGTACTGTGTACGTAGGTACTGTCTAAGGAAGCTGGTAGTGAGTGGACCTAGCCGGTTCATCCAGTCTTTCCTGGGTACTTACGTAGAATGGTAGTTCTAATGAGAGAATTACCGAATCAGTACAGCTAGTATAGCTTCCGCAGGTGTGCTCTGAGGAGTCTAAGGTAGGATGTTTCAACTTGGCCTTTGAATCAATTGATGTCTTGACCTTACCCTCACCCTTTTGAATCCATTTATGAACTCAAAACAGCCAAATTCCAGCAACTATGCACTGTTCCGGACATATTTGAAAAACATGCATAATTCTTTCAAAAATTCTTATTTTGATTCCAATGCTTCCCATACTTGTTCCTCCACTTTCCCCCCACACAAAATATCATTTTAAGACCATTGGAAGTATCCAAATCATGAAATTCAAATCACTGTTCATGCGTGTGAACAGTAACCGAAAGGAATTTTCAACATTATAACCTTTAATTCCAATGGTTTCCAAGGTTCAAAACCTTTCCAATCCTACACAAAATCATCATATAAACTCAATGGAAGCATTAAATCATTGAAATTCCATCTCTTTCTATCATGAACAGTGCATGAACAGTGCAAACCGAAATGTTCTTCCATGGTAAAGTCAAGAACATCAACTTAATCCAACAACCAACCATGCAAC
The DNA here is from genome assembly GCA_037074615.1 of Leucaena leucocephala. Classification (NCBI taxonomy): domain Eukaryota; kingdom Viridiplantae; phylum Streptophyta; class Magnoliopsida; order Fabales; family Fabaceae; genus Leucaena; species Leucaena leucocephala. The sequence goes on along the minus strand of CM073523.1, from coordinate 14,535,971 downwards.
TAGCTTGTTTAAGCTTGTCTAAACTATCTATGACATAAAACTCATGTTCCTTTCACATATACATAGAAATTCCAGCAGCATTTCCCCAAGATTCAAGCCTCAAAACCAACTTAAACTCAAGAAGAAATCATAAGAATAAATTCTAGAAGCAAGGGAGCAACTTACCTTACAAGCTTCTCCAAGATCCTTGCTTTTTCCTTGCTTGAGAGAGAATTTTTCAAGAGCTTCCTAAGGTTCTTGCTCCATGGTTTTGAGCTTGCAATGTGCCATTTGAAGGCCAAGATCACCTTGGGAACTATTTGATCTAATGGTTAAAGGTTTGATCTTGGAATGTCTTTTCACTTTTCACTCATGACCTTACCACCATGACATCACTAGCATGGCCTTACCACTATGACATCACTAGCATGGCCTCTCTTGGTACACCTAACCCTTCCTCTTTTTGGGTGCCATTTTGAAGTCCTCGTGGGTCCCACCATGTGCAACACCTAATTCTTACTTTATTCTCTTTTTCTTTCTTTTCAAAAATCCATAAATTATTCATTATTGGACTTGGGCTCCAAGATAACTTTTGGTCCTTATTGGGCTGGCCTAGGACGAAATGTTGGGCCTCTTTTAGGTCCAATAGCTAATTGACACAAATCCCAATGTACTTTCCTTATACCGATATCCTTAAATTACCTGATCTTAGAATAAATGCTAAACACCTCTTTTAATTGTTCTAACATTTTTATAAATTCATTCTAATATAAAATGAATTCTCTACAAAGTTTCTTAATTTTCTGAGACCCAGAAGTCCTGATAAAAATTACATACATTTCCTTTAACCCTTTATCGGTGTCCTTTTTCACCGTAAACTCCATAATTAATTCTACAGGACTCCTTTTTTACTTCTGTCAACTCCATAAATTCTCATATTAATTATAATAATTTACTATCAAATTTCATCTGATATCTATCCATTGTGAAATGACCAAAATGCCCTCAGTTCGCTTCTGGTTTCTTTTCTTATCCTTCATCCTAAGTTCTCGAAATTCTCTTTCAACAACTCGTCCCTTGAATTCTTAGGGAGTCATTGTTAATTGAAAGGCTCGACAACCACCCATATCAGGTTATCTTACTCAGAAGCTAGCATATATCTAGATACCTGCAAAATTCCTAGGCTTAAGACTTAGGATATCCTTACATTCCTCTTTTTGAACCTAGGTGAACTATCCCTATTTTGTAGGTCAAAGACTTAACTCATCTTTAAATCCTGAGGAACTTAGCTCATCCCTCGGATTCCTACCAAATACAGGTAAGTGATCCGCCCATATCAGATTACTACCCTGGGACTACGAGTTTAATAGCCTGCCCATATCAGACTACCTCCCAGTTCTCCTAGACCTAAAAATCAGGATGTTACAATTCTCCTCCCCTTTTAAAAATTTCATCCTCAAAATTTTAAGGGATACCTCATCTTTCCTAAAAAGAACTTCTTTCTGATCCATACAGCTATATGGTTTATGACATAGTCATGTATAGCAAGTAAGATCATCCCTCTCTGTCTTATTCTTGTTCCAGTGATGGTCTAGAGGAGCAACAGCTTGGTCCCTGACCTTTCACATGGTACTTAGCAACTTACATCTCTCATGCCAGTTGGTTACAGTACCCATGTTCTAACCCCTCTTACAGCACCCTCATCACTGAATTAAGACAGGTTTCTTATCTTACTAATTGCTTTTCATGACCCGTTATAATAACCACTTTTTCTTAGATCAAAAAAGAACTCTTCATTAATCTCATCATTTACATCACATATATAACTAGGCATATAGTTCCTTACAGCTATGGTTCTTCTTAACCATTCTTAGGGGTCGACTCCAGGGGATTTGGAGACTCTATTTGTGGTAAGAGCAAACACCCTTCCTGTTGTCTTTGGCCTAGGGATGTCAGCATTCTTAGGGTAAACTCTTGCAAAGTGACCTTTCTCGCCACAAATAAAATAGCCGCTTTGCCCTGCTCGACACTCCCTTGTGCCATGGCTCTTTCCATAACTTTGACATCTTTGTCCTCTAACTTGATCCTCACCTTGATCAGTCCCCTGCCTAAACTATTGCCTTTTTCTCTTGTTATTGTTATTGGCTTCATAACTTGAGCTACCTCCCAGAGTGCTCTTAGCCAATACTTCTTTACCTCTTACCTCTGGCTTAGTCACTTCCTTGCTCCTTACGCTGTTCCCAGTTGCTGCATGATTGGTCATACTTCTTTCTGTAAATCTGCAGATTTCTACTGCTCTATTAAACTGCGTAAGTTGCTGAGGAATTATCCTTTTCTTCAGAGCACTGGTCAGGCCCTCCACTAATCTCTTTATCGACCATTCTTCATCCTCTATTTTTCTGAGGTACGTAGAATAGTTCAACAACAGGAGATACTTAGCCAAATATTCATCGAATGGCTCTTTCTTTCCCTGCTTCAAAGTAAGGAACTCAACTTCCTTTGCGTCCCTCACTGACTAGGGAAAATACTTTTCCCTAAACTGCCCCAGAAATACTTCCCATGAAACTGAGATTCCTTTTCCTTGAAGAATAATCTCGGTATTCTTCCACCATCTTCGCGCCTCCTTTTCTAGCTTGAAGATGGCCATCCGGGCTCTTCTTCCTGATGGGCAGTCTAGCACCTCAAAAATCTTCTCTAGCTGATCTATCTAATCTTCAGCTACTTGGACGTCAAACGTCCCCTCAAACGCTGGAAGATTGTACTTATTAAACTGCGTCATCCACTGCTGAATGCTATTAGGATCCGCCACTGGATCCTCTATTCTCGATTGTTCATTATTTGGAGGAACTCCTGACGTCCCTTCTGCTGGTCTTTCAGGGGTCCGCAATTGATTAATGATAGCTGTAAGGGTAGCTATAGTTGTATCTCTTTCCTAATCTCAGTGAACTTGTTCCGCCCTCATCTCTTCCATCATCCTTTGTTGCTAATCCAGCCTCATAAGGATGACTCGCATAGGGTCTACCTCATTGGAGTTGCCAACTTCCTCTATGTGTGGCTCCTCTTCGCGAGTTCTACGTCCTCGTCTCGTGTTTACCATCTTGTTCCTTATCAATCCGAAAAGAAAAGTGAACATATTAACATTATACTACCTACCCAACTAGAAACTTTACCTCCACTGGGCTTTTCTAAACCTCTATATACTCTAAATCATGAGCATAGCATTCTATCCTATGCCAGAACCTCATGCTTTAAGTTAGAACCTTTTATTTTGAGCAAGAACCTATTGCTCTGATACCAAAATGAAACACCTTACTTAGACCCTTCAGAGTACACTTACGGAAGTAATCTTAACTTTATTAATTATCTCCTGCCGATAATCCTGGCAGAAAATAACTGTACTGATTCGGTAATTCCCCATGAGAACTACCATTCTACATAAGTACCCAGGAAAGACTGGATGAATCGGCTAGGTCCACTCACCTCCAGTCTCCTTAGACAGCACCTACGTACACAGTACTTTGTATAGTCTACCAGCACAACGGCATTTTCTAGAAAATATCTTTGAATCTTAACCTTAACCTTAACCTCAAAAACATGAATTTTCCATTAATTGTTCCAGCACACATAACCAATCTCTTTGGCCTTTCATACATTCATATACATTATGGGGTTATGCCATAATTATTTGATACATTTATTTCATCATTTACTATTATACCTTTTCATCATGAACATTGTTGCTCTAACTTGACATATAACAACATTACATGCAACAATTCGCACATTTATTACATAATATTCAAATCTTCCAATTCCCAACCTCTCTTCATGCCTCTTTATCTTCTTTACTCATTCGTAAACCTATGGGTTTGGGATTACATGGATGGGGTGAGATTTCTGGGGAAATCTCAGTAGCAAACAGTCCTAAACAATACATGCATTAAAGTAAATACTTGTGCTTGCTTGTGAAAGTGTAAACATTGTGTAATGTGCATGCTTCGATGTAACATATGAAATACAATTGGCCAAGGTAATCATAGAAACAAAGCATCAATCATATACACATATGCACACAATTCCACAAAGTTATAGCATAATCAAGCATAACATTCAATACATACAAGTTTAGGGTAAGTTTACTACCTTATTGCTTTACTTCTTTGCACTTTAACTTTGCTTCTTCCTTCTCTTTGCCTTGTGTGTAACACCCCAATTTTTAGGCCAGAGACTTAGGAAGTAGCCTGAAATAGATATATCCCTTTGAGCATAAGTCCCCGAAACATACAGACAGTTTTTAGGGACTAAACTGCAAATAAGTGAAAGTCCAGGGATTTATATGTAAATGGTGGATGTCCCTAGGGATATGTTGGCCATTTATGCAAAGAAAGGGATTAAATTGCAAAAGAAAGAAAATGAAGGGGCTTAAGTACAATTATGGAAAGTTTAAAGCCAAAAAGGAAAAGTAGACAAAAAGGTGGGGTCCTTAAGTGTAATTTTAGCCAAATAAAAGGGACTTAATTAAAAAGAAGAAAAGTTCCCTGGGGCTAAAGTATAATTAAAGAAAGTCAGGCCGGAAGTGGTTTGGACTGTCCGAAAGTATTTCAGTCCCAAATTTTACCAGTAGATAGAGCAAGTGATGCTCGGTAATCTGGCTTAATACAGGAATTTTTCAAGACTCCAGATAGCTAGAATTGATCTGATAGTCCAAAAGTTATAAAAATTCCTACCGGATATCCTAGATTTCAGATCTAAGTGAGAAAATACAGGATGATGCGTCCTGATGGGGTGGATGTCAGGAAACTGACAGAATACCGATAGGAGGCCTGTAGAAAAAGTTATTCACAAATTAGAAAATCCAGACGGGAGTGTGAGGCCTCCGGGTATCCGATAGGGAGATATATCGGTATTTGAAAAGGGACTGAATGAGTTCGGATGACCTCAGTTAGATGACTATTATGACTCACAGGGATGCCTGAACACAGCAGGCCAGTGTATCTGACAGAAGGAGCCGGTGTCCGGAGATGTGTATAAACGGTGTATAATAGTTAAAATATTCGAGGAACTATGTCGGGGAAAGTTTCCTTGTGATGCGTGCCATGAAGGTAATGGACCCTGAAAGGCCCAATAATGGCGCCATCAAAGGCCCAATAAGACAACTGATAGGTGGGCCAGTGTCCAGCAGAACCCCGAAAAAGTGCAAAATTACGAAAATGCCCATGTGTTGTACTAAAAGGGTAGTAGAGGAATGGAGGGCATTTTGGTCATTCTGGATAGGCCCAGGAGCCAAGGCACATACAGATAAAGTTACTCAGAGTCAGTATATGCCTTGACAGGGTACAGAAGGGTGTAAAATGACAATTTTACCCTTAGGGTTAAAATAGTGCAAGAAAGGGCACCCAGGGGTATTTTGGTAATTTGCCAAGGAATGTTTCTTGGAAATCGAGCCATCAGAGTACTTGAGCTTGATCAGGATCTAAGATAATATTCTCGGAGCCCAAAAACGTAGGCCCAGTGATATGTGGGAACAAGTGGCATTAAAATAATATTTTAAGGCTGTTCAATAAAGTAAAGTTACTCGGTCGGCACGATAACCGAGGAGGTGATCAGATAAAGTCCTGGACTTATCTGGATAGCATTGGATGGCGTGACAGGTGCCAGTAAGATGCCACATGGTGCCAACATAGAGGAGGAAGAAAAAGTTAAGGACATGTGGCATAATCTTAGCCGGTGAGTCCAGTTTGTGGGAAATCGGACTGGACCGGTACTGGATTGCACTGGAACTGCTGAGTCAGCTGATGAGGTGTCCCAGAAGCCTGCAATTTCTCCATGTGACATATGAGGTGTTCCATAAGGTGGCCTTGAGATGATGTCATGCATGATGCAGTAAAAGGAATAAAGAAAAATAGGAAATTCCGGAAAAATCAGGACCACAAGTTCATATGGCTTCAAAATTACAAGAATGCCATTGAAGGAAACTATAAATATCCCCCCTTGCTCTTCATATGCCACGGCCAAGAGCCTTTAAGAGAGAGGAGGAAGTGCTAGAGAGAGAAAGTGAGAGGAAGAAAGAAAGAAAGGAAGTTCTGGCAGAGCTGGAAGCAGTATAGGGATTCTAGAGTTCTGCTAAGCTCTTGAGGTAGTAACTAATCCTAACTTTTATGTAATGGCTTTGTGATTTGTTGTGCTATTGTTTGGTTGGATTGTTGTCTTATATGTTATGCTTGAAGCTCTACTGCAATGCTATGATCATATGTTATTGAGTATGGAAGCACGCAGCATACTTATCTATACACAATCACAAGCAAGCACTGTCACTCTGCATTACCTATATTGTTATGATTGTTGCTACTGAGATTCCCCCGAATCTCATCCCAATAAGTAACCCATTACAGGGGAGGTTGTGCCGAATTGAATTTTGGGAATTTTAAGAGACGCCGTTATGCTGGCGAAATTATGACAAGATAAGGAAAGCAGCTGATACATACTGTGTACGTAGGTACTGTCTAAGGAGGCTGGAAGTGAGTGGACCTAGTCGGTTCATCTAGTCTTTCCTGGTACTTACGTAGAATGGTAGTTCTCACGAAAATTACCGAATCGGTACAAGATCAGTTACTTTCTGAAGATGAAGCGTAGCGGTTATGCTGCCAGATTTCAGGCAGGAAAAGATGTAATAGAGATATGGGAAATTTTGTATATACCCAGATGTAAAACAACTTATTAATTAATAATAAGTGTTGTTTGGCATGTTTGACTGATATATGATGGATGTATGCATATGTTTGCAAAGTTGAGTGCTGGAAATTGCCACTATGAACAGTAACTCGTGGTGACCCAATGATGTTTGACCCATAAATAAAAATAGTAAATGGATGAATAAATGTATGATATTTTTAGGGTAAATAGTAGACATACCAAGCTTTGATTTTATGTATAGTATGACTCATTTGGATGTCTACACAAGGAGATATAAATTATCAAACTTGGGACCAGAATGCTGGATTCAGGAGAAAAACGTTATATGAACAGTAATGTTGTGATGTTGACTGACGTTGACTCGGTCAATGAATAGTCAACGAGTTATTTTTCCATGAAATATAATTGAGTTAGCTTTAAGTATCAATTGGAACCACTTCATTTCAATTTTTCTAGAATTAGTTGTAATATTTCAAAGTCAGGTCACTCATCTAGAATTTTCATAGTGAACAGTACTCGATAAGAGTAAAGCTCCAGATTGAGAAATTGGACTTCAATGACCTTGAAAGTGGTTCTAAATGCTACCAAATGGTCCCTAAGATGTATGAAAGGAAGGATGTTTCATTGTGCAATGCTGGAAAGAAGGATTCCTTTTGAACTACTAAGATGCTTTCACAAATAATTCATTGTCCCCTAATTTCAAATCCTTTTTAGACCTTCGAAACCATTGCCACACTTGAATTTTTCTTTGAGAATCTTGGAAATTGAATTTGAAACACTTGAACTTTTGCTATTGAATTTGGGATTATTACATGACTCCAAGTGATTACTTTGAAACTTTTAAATCATCATTTGGAGGGTTTTCAGTTGTGATAAGTGTTCTAATGCCTAGTGAATGATGAACTTTGTTTGGGACTTTAGCTTATGAGCAATTTAGATCAAAACCCTAGTTGGAAGGATTCTCGGCCTAAATTTCTATACTGAGTGATTATTCAATTGGTTTATATTCTCTAGAACTTGTCTTGGCTCTGAGTTGAGAATGACTTGCACACTTATGAATTGAACATGATAGAGGCATTCATTTCTAAACACTTTTATCCCAAACACAAGCCCACTACATTCATATCCTTAGTCACCCCCTTTAAGCCCATCATTTTCTTTCATCCATTATTTATATAGAAAGTCATATATGCATAAACTTTATTTGTAAAAATAAAATTTTATTCATGTCAAAAATTCATTATTGTTGTGATGTGTGCTACAGATTCTATGCATGAGGTGCCAAATAAAAGAAAAAAAAAGAGGGAGGACGATGCAAGAAAAGATGCAAGAAAAAATAAAAAAATAAGAAGGGGAAAAAAAGGGGAAAAGAGAAATGAAGAAGGCACCATTATTAACTCTTATTAGCACAATTATTACTTCTAGATCTTTAGAGACACGAATTCATGCTACAAATTTATTGTTGAATGCATACAGTACTTTATATTCTTCATATTCCATTCCATGTGGCCCATCTCCATCATTACAACCCTAAAAGATCTCTTGATTCTTTGCATAAGAGCTGTATAGTTGCTGAGATTTATAGCCATTACAAGCATATGGTAGGATATTTTCCAATTTGAATTTGAGTGAAAGAACCCTAACAATGAGAGGATAGAGAGAGCTAAACACTTATATCTTTTGAGAGGATCTTATACGCTCATACTGTAAAGGTTGATTTCATTTAGTAGTTGATTACTCGGCATTTCTCACATTATCACTTCTGCATTCTCAAAAGATGGTAGATTAATTGTTTTCAGGTCACACTATGGATTATATTTTTATCTTGGCTTTAATAGTGATTGCTCTAGGTGTAATTCATTTCTTTGTCCAGGAGTACAAAGGTTCAAGTGTAGGGTAATTGATAAGACATATTTTGTATATGGTTTCTATGACAATTTTGAGAGTTTTATAATAACTTTACCATTTATTTCATGCCTTAATTTGTACTTTTGTGTATTACATGATTATGCGTGGCAATGTGCTAATTAAAGGATAGAATGGTAAAATAACTCTTCCAAACTGCATATATTCGATTATTTATTGATCTAGACTTTTACAGTGAGCTTTTATGTTGAATTGCAGGTACTTTGGAAGAGAACAAGGACTAGGAAAGAAATCAAAAGACAATGAAAGTGGAACCACGCCTCTGTGCTATTTAGTCGTGACCACAGAGTCCTAAGGTCGCTACCCCTTTCACATCTACACACCTTCTACACATCTCTACCCCTTTCACCCTTCATCTCTTCATCGTTTCTTCATGGTATCATATCTGAATAATGATTGCAGTACAGCAGAAGTCATGAGAGGCTAGACCTTTAGTCTCTTGGTGATGGATCCAGTATCTTGAGCTCACGGAGTGAACGGGGAGTTTCTTCTATTCTAATTTGAATCTTGTCATATTTTGATTGCTTCTAGATCTAGGATTTTTCATCATATGAACAAGTTTTGAATATCGATTGATTATTCTCAAATTAGACGATTGTAATTTACTTTGGGTGTTTTGAATGCTGGTTTTAATATAATATTTCAGTTTTGGGTATAAGCTAGTTGAACGGTTGTCAATGATCATTGCTAATTGATTCGATTGCTTGAATTCTAGGGTTAGTCGATCGACGCTCATTCAAGGGCATTCTTCCATCTGGTTTAAATTACACATTAAGTGATCCTTAGCAGTTCAATAATAGTCTTTAAACTAGCTTTGATCAAAGGAGTTTAAAGAATATTAGGGTTCTGGACTCAATCGATTGATTGAGGTTCTATTCAAGACTTAGTGATTTCAAACTCCATATACCTTGAGAGCAAGGATAGATATTTTTCATCATCAAGAGCCTATCATCATATACTACTTTCACAAACCAACCATTTTCCATCTTAAACAAAAATACAAAAACATCTATTTTACTGCATCTTTATTTTACTGCACCCACAAAACAACAAAACCATTTACTCTTTACTCAGGTCTACCGTTGAATTTGATATCCAATTTGCTAGATTCCTTTAGAAAGGCTCCTTGAGAAGAACGATAGGGTTGTGCCTTATACTACATTACTAGGGTGAAATTCACTTAATTTTGATGGCTCGAACTGCGACAATCCGGAGCTCTCGTCAGTGTCTCTTAGCATTCTCAAAATTTACTTCGACATAACCTCCCTGTAATGGGTTATATATATATAGGGGATAAGATTCGGGGTAATCTTAGTAGTAACAACCATAACAATATATGTAATGCAGTGTGATAGTGCTTGCTTGTGATTGTGTATAGATAAGTATGCCGCTGCCATACTCAATAATAACATATGATCATAGCATTATGTAGTAGAGCTTCAAACATAACATATAAGACAACAATTCAACCAAACAATAGCACATTAAATCACAAAGCTATTACATAAAAGCTAGGATTAGTTACACCTCACAAGCTTAGCAGAACTCTGCTATCTCTTTACTGCTTCCAGCTCTGCTAGAACTTCCTTCCTTCTTTCTTTTCTTCCTCTTTCTCTCTCTAGAACTTCCTTCTCTCTCTTTATGGGCTCTTGGCCGTGAAGACAATGGCAAGGGGGAGGGGTATTTATAGTTTTCATGGATGGCATTTCTATAATTCTCAAGAACTTTGATCTTGTGGCCACCGATTTTCCTAGAATTTCCTACTTTCTTTAATCCAATTTATTACATCATCATGGTGATGTCATCTTGATGAATCATCATGATGACTCATGGCCTTTCATAATTACCTGCTGACTTACTATACTGACTCAGTGTTCCAGAGCATTCCAGAGTCTTGCACTGGAATACACGGCTGAGATCGTGCCACGTGTCCTCAGCTTTTCTTCTCCCTCTATGTTGGCACCATGTGGCATCTTGCTGGCACCTTTCACGCCATCCCATGACTTCCAGCCAAAGCTCTATCTGATCAATTCCCCGGTTATAACGTTAACCAAGTAACTTTACTTTATTGAAAAATCACTAAAATATTATTTTAATGCCACTTTAACTCATATTCCTTGGGCTACATTTTTTGGCCTTTGGAATGTCATCTTGGGTTTCTGATCTAGCCCAAGTACTCTGATGGCTCAATTCCCAAGAACCATCCCTTGGTAAATTATCAAAATGCCCTTGGTTCCACTTTATTTACTTTAACGAATCTAGGGGCATTATTGTCTTTTCATATCTTACCAGAGTATTCTCTGACCTTGGTCAACTATCCAGATAACCTTTCTTGACTGTCTAACCTTAGCCAAATGACCAAAATACTCTTTACTTATTCTTCAGCTATTTTATAACATAAGGGCATTTTTGTCATTTTACATATTTTTGGGGTTCCACTGGACACTGGCCCACCTATCAGTCCAAGTGTCTTATTGGGCCTTGGTTGGCGCCATTTTTGGGCCTTTATAAGGTCTACCACCTTTATGGCATGAATCCCGAGATACCTCTCCCGATGATATTCATCGGGTATTGCTGTCATTGTGCACCGTTTCTACACCTTTGCGAACACCGACTCCTTTTATCAGATAAACTGATATACTGAGTCTAGGCATCCCTTTGGGTCATAACAAGCATCTGACCGATGTCATCTGAGCTCATTCAGTCTCAGTTTGAATACCGATAAATCTCCCAATCGGATACCCAGAGGTCACAAACTCCCGTATGAATTCACTAATCTTGTTTTACATACCTCATTTCAGTATTCTGTCAGTTCCCCGATATCCGTCTCTACAAGACGCATCTTCCTGCAGATTTTCACTCATATCTGAGGTCTAGGATATCCGGTAAGAATTTTTTATACTTTTAGACTATCAGATAAATTTTGGCTATCTGGAGTCCTGATAAAATTCCTGTATTAAGCTGGATTACCCAACATCATTTGCTCTATCTACTGGTAAAATCAGGGACTAAAATGCTTTCGAGCAGTCTAAACCACTTCTGGCTCAACTTTCTTTAATTACACTTTAGCCCCTAGAAACTTTTCTTCTTTTCAATTAAGTCCCTCAAATTTGGCTAAAACTACACTTAAGGATCCCACATTTTTGTCTACCTTTCTTTTTTAGCCTTAAGCCTTTTATAATTCCACTTAAGTCCTTGCATTTTCTTTCTTTTTCAATTTAATCCCTTTCTTTGCATAAATGGCCACCAATTTTCCAAAAAATCTCACATATATTATGTACAAACTGTACATACTATCCAATACAGAAAATAAGATATATGAATGATGAGCTATGAACATGACATAGATGATATGAAACAAAATGAGATATAGTTATAAAAATGATGATGTAGCTCTGAGAGAGCAGTGTTTATGTAATGAAAGTAAAATCTCTCATAATAGAGCTAGATTGTTGTTATGATAGAGTTAGATGTTCTAGAGATAGAGACAGTTCAAGGAAATGGATAGTGCAGCTCATGTGAACGCCATGTTCCTTGGATGAGCTAAAAAATTCTTCAGCAATTCTACGTACACTACTACAAAATAGATTTTCTAAAGCCCCATTTTTAAACCGGTTCTTGCAAAATGATTTAAAAATAATGAACTGTGGCATTTTTGTAAATAAGTGTAAAATATTTACACCTGATGTACACATGGTTGGTATAAAAGATAAAATATTCTACACTTAATGGAATGGCATCCATTGTAGAATGTCTTTGATATTAAAATTCTAACAAAAAGCCTTGTTTTTTGCACTTCCCTATCTTCATAAATCACATCGTCATCTAGGGAGAAAACCGAACAATGGATAACACATGGTGATAGGAAGCTCTGCCTTCGTAACATACCATCTAAAGCTCATAGAAGAAGAAGACTTAGATATGTGATGACCCACACCTGTGCTCTTTGTTCTATTGTTGAAGTATATCGTTCTCGCCTTTAAAGCTTACCAAAGAAGAAGACCCAGATCTGCGATAGTGAGTGTCTATTTTTTGTTTCTTTCTTTCTGGGTTTTGTTTAAATATATTTCTGTTTACTTTTGACTAGGCAAGTCAGAGGAATTGTGATAGAGTTTCTGTGATGTCTTCAATTAGGTGATGCCATTTCTAGGTTTTTGTTTCTGTCTATATATTTGGGTTTTTGTTTCATTCATTTCTAGGTTCTGTTTAAATATATTTATGTCTGCTTTTGAGTAGGTAACCCAAAGAAATTGTGATGATATTTTTGTGATATCTTCAATTCGGTGACGACGTTTATGATTTTTCGTTTATGTGAATATATCTGAGTTTTCATTTCTTTTGTTCATGGGTTCTCTGGCTTTTTCTTTCTTCCTCTTTTTTGTTCTCTGCTTGCATTTTACAGGTACTTATTCTTCTTCATCACTCTCCTCCTCCTTCAGATTTGTGACGAAAAAGGAAATAATTTTGGTGCGTTAATGGGAAAACTGGTTTAGAAGCTTCTCTGATTTGAACTTAGAATTTTTCGATTCTAGATTTTTTTTATTTGTACATTACTTTTTAAACCGGTTGTATGGAATAACCAGTTTAAAAAACTAATTTTTTACATCGATCGTATACAACTAGTGTAGAATATCAGACTTTTGACATAGGTTATTTCTACAACGGACTAATGTCTGGTGTAGAAGCCCATTTTTAACTAGTTTAGAAAGCCTATTTTCTAGTAGTGATATAACTATAATAAGAAAAATGAGATGTATAGTTTATAGTGTAAGTGCATGGTAGAGCCTATGTAACTCTCTACAGTACTGGCCAAATCAAAGTCATGTTTTGAAATGAAACGTGAGAATGGTAAGAGAAATTCCTGAGTGAAATAGGAAATGAGTAAAGTCTTAATGAAAAGTATTGTTTAAAAGACACTTTTCGGGAAATTATCAGTTGAGTTACCAACTAAGTGGAAGTGGCTAACCTTGTAACTTAGTCTGTTGGTTTTAGGTCTTCTAGAGAATTATGACACAGTACAATGGAATCGCAGTAGATTTTGGAGGATCACAGTTAGATCCTAGTATGGCTTATACAGAGTTCCAAGGACATAGTCAGATCCTAAAAAGGCTTACGGTAGATTGCAGTAGACCTAGCCTCAGGAAAAGAATGAGCCATGAAGTTATGAGTACAATGTAGTATTTCTTTGGGAAGATGATTACCAAGGACAAGGTTAAGGTATGAAAGCCTCACGAGTTGGTTAACTCATATAGAGAGAGTACCCACAACATTTATTTTTTTAGATGATTTTCTTATATGGACTAAACTCAGAATCCTCTTAACGAAGAAGGAAGTAAAGTAAACAAAGTTAAAGTTTATAGTTCTGAGTACAAGGTATTCATAAGACTATAGGGAGAATAACTAAGAAAGAGCATAAGAGTACCTTACATGAAATAAGAAGAGATTAAGTCTAAGCAGATAAGTTCATAAGATGAACTTAAAGAGAATAAAAGCTAAATAGACCCAAAAGAGACAATATGAGAAAGGTTTAAGATAGTGAAGTACCAGGGTAGGAGCCTGCTAGCACCAGTGCTTCAAATTTTCATTGAAACTTTTTAGTCAACATGCTCAGGCTAAATTAGCCCAATGACGAGTGACCCCCTGGGAAGTGATGAAAAATAGTGCAAATGCCACACAAGTTTGTCATAAATTCATAAAGTTATGAAAGATTATAAGAAAAGCTAAGAAGAGTTAGAAAAAGTTATGAAAAGTAAGAGAGTAGAACCCCTTATGTTAGATCCAAATAGAGGATCTAAAAGAAAAGATTCAGATTACAACTTTGTTTCAGGAGAAAGAAAGGCAAAAGAGTAATATTCTCCTGAGAGGATGGCAAAGTTGTAAGTCAAAAAGAATGTTAAGCTAATGATATCTTAAGATATATATAAAGAGAAACCTGTAATGAGACATGTAATGAGATAACAAGTATGATGAAAAAATAGAAACCTCAGAATTTCATCAAATTTCTGAATGGTTATGTATGAAAGAAATAGACACACACAAGACCAGTATGGTGAGTCGTCCATAAATAGATGAATGAATGACCGATGAAAAAAATAAAAAGAAGCAAACTTTGACTCTAATTGAGTGAACCAGAAAAGGAGTATGATAATACAAGAAGGATGTAAAGCTTTACGGATACTAAGAAAATTCAGTTAGATGCTAAGATAAGAGATGAAATTACATAAAAGTAACCCCAAACCTTAGTCATGAAACAGAGAATAGTATAAGAGTGATATATCCAAAATGGTTTGACTAGATACGAGTTAAATTTTGAGGACGAAATTTATTTAAGGGGGAGAAATGTCACATCCTGATTTTTTCCTATCTCTATGGAACAAGGAACCTGTAAGGGATAGATAGAGGAAAGAGTTTTGGAAGGGAGTGTGACGATGATTAGAAGAAATGATAAAGGTTATATGAGTTTTGAAGAAAGAGAAGGACTAAACTGAAAAGTTTAAAAGTTCAATGGTGCAAAATGAAAGTAGATATAAGTTATAGGCCATTAAGTGTAATTATGAAGAGTTGAAGGATTAAAGTGTAATTTTTAAAAGTTCACGGGCAAAATGGTAATTATAGAAAGTTGAGCCAGAAAAGGCTCAAAATTGTACGGAAGTATTTCAGTCCCAAATTTTACCAGTAAATAGAGAAAATTATTCTAATCAATTTAACGCAACACAAAATTTTGATTTGAGATCCCGATGAATTGATATGAATTTTTGAAGTTTAGAAAAATTAGTACAGTATCTTCCAGACCTCAGAATCTAATGAAATTTAACAGTAAATTCCCATAATTAATATAGAAATTTATAAAACTGACAGAGCTTAAAAAGGAATTATGTAGAATTTTTCTATGGAATTTATAGTATAATAATATATTGGATAAATACTTTCAAGTGAGTTTTTGTTAGAATTGAGCCAAAAATGTATTGGACCCATGTAAAGGCCCAAGTTAGTGTTCCATAGGCCCAGTAAGATATTTGAACAGTCATGTGGGCAAGTGTCCAGAGAAACCCTAAAAAAATACAAAATTATGAAAATACCCTATGTTGTAATACTGAACAAGAGATGAGTGGAGGGTATTTTAGTCATTTGGATAGGGTTAAAATGCTATGGGAGATACATGAATGATTAATTAGAGTCAGTATATGCCCTAAAAAGATGTAAAGAGGTGTGAAATAACAATTATGCCCTTAAGGCTAATATAGTGTAAGATAGTGAACCAAGGGCATTTCAATCAGTTCTTAAAGGATGGTAAGCAGATAAATACCCAGTTGAACAATGTCAATGGTAGGAAAAATCCGGATACTGGATTTAAGGTCAAAAAACATATTATGGAATCTCAAAAAAATTAGAGTTATTAAACAGTTTGATTTTTGTGAAATTTGACCAAGCCGGTAACGGATTGAACTGAAAATTTTCCAATCAGATCCTAGCCCTAAATTTCACCAAACAAGGCCCTAAATGATATCATGGATGATGTCATAAAGTGGCTTCTAGGGCAAGCTTGATGCAAGAATGTACATGGACTATTTGATCAAATAGTGAAAGATTAAATCCTAACAATCCATTTCCACACAAACTTTTCTATAAATACTCCACCCATTTCAGTAATACGTAAGGCTTGGAAGACCATTAGGAGGTTCTACCAAAATGGATTTCAAGGAAGAAGAAGTGGAAAATCAAGTAGCTAAACAAGCAAGGATCTAAGGTAACTTCTTCCTCCTACCTTTGTATTATGTTGTAGGCAGATTTCTCTTTGATTTGAATGGTTAGAAAACCATTTGTCTCTCCAACTTAGCTACTAGACATGATCTGGAATTAAAGGGGAAAGATAAATTTAAAGTCATAGAATGTTTAGACAAGCTTAAACAAGCTAGAATTAAGTAGTTTGAGCTTAGAAAATCATGTAATATTGGAATTGTAATCTTGAGACCCTTTCTATCACTATTCACATGCCTATGTAGGAGTTAGAATTTCATAATTTTGATGCTTTCAGTGTTTTTAAAATGAAAATTTGTGAGGGATAAAGTAGAGAAACAAGTATTAGAAGCATTGGAATTAAAATGAGAATTTTTAGAAAACAAGGAAGGTATGTTCGTTTCTGTACAGCAGCCAAGGGAGGAGTTGGAATTTTGAAATTCTAACCTCATTTTGATTGCTTGGACAAAATTATATAGGATTGATCTAAGGAAATAATTATTATGAAGCTAAACCACTAACTCCAAGATTTAAGTTTAGAGTTAGGGGTTTTAACGAAGTTAGTGTGCAATGTTTATGTAATGGCTCTAATGAGTTGTATACACAATGTAATTGTATTTAGGGCCATGATATGCCAAAGACGATGAGCAAGCAACTAATGCTTGGTTGGAAGCTTAGGGAGTGTAATATCCTTAAATTCTGTACTGATTTCCATGTACAGATTAAATGGAATATACGAGTTCTGTTTCAGGAAAAAGATGTGGTCCTTTATGTAAAGAAAAGGATTAAATTGCAAAAGAAAAGAAATGAAAGGACTTAAATGCAAATATGGAAAGTTTGAGATTAGGAAAGAAAGGTAGACAAAAATGTGGGGTCTTAAAGTGTAATTTTAGCCAAATAAAGGGACTTAAGTGCAAAGAAGGAAAAGTTCCCTGGGGCTAAAGTATAATTAAAGAAAATTAGGCCAGAAGTGGTTTGGACTGACCGGTGGCATTTCAGTCCCAGATTTTACCAGAAGATAGGGCAAGTGACGCTGGGTAATCCAGCCTAATACTGGAATTTTTGAAGACTCCAGATAGCCGAAAATGGACTGATCGTCCGAAAGTTATAAAAATTTATACCGGATACCCTAGATTTCAGATATAAGTAAGAAATTATAGGATGATGCACCCTTATGGGGCGGATGTCGAGAAACTGACAGAATACCGATAGGAGGTCTGTAGGAAAAGTTATCCGTAAATTAGAAAATCCATACGGGGTATGAGGCCTCCAGGGATCCGATAGGGAGATTTATCGGTATTTTTAAAGGGGCTGAATGCGATCGGATGACTTCAGTCAAATGACTGTTATAACCCACAGGGATGCCTGAACACAGTAGGACACTGTATCTGGGAAAAGGAGCCGGTGTCCGAAAAAGTGTATAATCGGTAAATAGTAATTAAAATATTCGGTGAACTGGGGCATAGGAAGATTCCTCGTAATGTGTGCCATACAGGTAATGGACCCAGGAAGCCCAAAAATGGTGCCATTAGAGGCCCAATAAGACTCTTGGACTGATAGGTGGGCCAGTGTCCAGCGGAACCCCGGAAAAGTGCGAAATTACGAAAATGCCCCTGTGTTGTACAAAAAGGGCAGCAGATGAATGGAGGGCATTCTGGTCATTCTGGACAGGCCTAGAGGCTAAGACATATCTAAATAAGGTTGACTAGAGCCAGTATATGCTTTGACCCTGTTCAGAAAGGTGTGAAATGACAATTTTGCCATTAGGGTTAAAATAGGACAAGATAGGGTACCAAGGGCATTTCGGTCATTTCGTAGGGGATCTGTAACTAAGTCTGGAGCCAGTATTAAAAAGTTAATGATATAAATGGTCTAGATACTAAATGTGAGGTCAGTAGATATAAAAAGGATTTTTAGAATCAGATTCAGAAAACAACACGTTTTTCGAGGAGACGGACCGGGCCAGTACCGGATTGGACCGGAAAGCTTTCAGAAGGCTCTAGCTCTCTCTCAATTTTGCCATGTGAAGAATGTGGGAGGTGATGTCATGCATGATGCAGTAAAAGGAATGAAGAAAAATAGGAAATTCAGGAAAAACCAGGACCACAGGATCATAAGTCTTCAAAATTACGAGATTGCCATTGCTCAACACTATAAATACCCCCCTAGCTCCTCATTTGGGCACAAGCAAGGAAGAGAGGAAGAAAGAAGTTCTTGAGAGAGAAAGTGAGAGAAAGAAAGAAGTAAGGAAGTTCTGGTGAAGTTGGAAGTAGTAGAGAAGTTCTAAAGCTCTGCTTTTGAGGTAGCAACTAATCCTAGCTCTTATGTAATGTCTTTGTGATTTGTTATGATTTTGTTTGGTTGGATTGTTGTCTTATATGTTATGCTTGAAGCTCTATTTCAATGCTATGATCATATGTTATTGAATATGGAAGTATGCAGCATACTTATCTGTACACAATCACAAGCAAGCACCGTCACTCTGCATTACATATATTGTTATGATTATTGCTATTGGGATTCTTTTGAATCTCATTCCCAAATATAACATTACAGGGGAGGTTCTTTCAAAATAAAATTTGGAAACCTTAAGAGACGCCGGTAGGCTGCCGAAATTCCGGCAACGAAGACGGGACAAAGAAAGGAACTGATACGTACTGTGTACGTAGGTGCTGTCTAAGGAGGCTGGAAGTGAGTGGACCTAGTAGGTTCATCCAGTCTTTCCTGGGTACTTACGTAGAATGGTATCTCCTACGGGAATTACCCAATCGGTACAAGATCGGTTACTTTCTACAGACAGAGTGTAGCAGTTATGCTGTCGGAATTTTAGACAACGGAAAGTGTAACAGAAATAAGAGAATGTTAATCATGCACTAATATATAACAGTTGATTATTTAATATTAATTGTTATCTGGCATGTATAACTGATATGTGTTGGTTGTATGCATGTGTATGTAAAGACTAAATGTTGAAAATAGGCTCAGGGAACAGTAACTCGTGAAGACCTATTCATGTTTGATAAAACATTAAAAATAGAAAATGATTGAATTAATGTACGAAATTTTTAGGATAAAAAGTAGACAAACTAATATTTAATTTGATATATAGAGTGCATCATTTGGATGTACACACGAAAAGATATAAATTGTTAAAGTTGAAACCAGAATGCTGGATTCAGGAGAAAGTCATTGGATGAACAGTAAGATTGAAACATTGACCCACATTGAATTTGTCAAGGATTGGTCAACCAATGATTTTTCCCTGAAATATAATTAAGTTATATTCATGTATCAATTTGAACCACTTCATTTCGATTTTTCTAGAATTAGTTATGAATTTTCAAAGTCAGGTCACTCATCTGGAATTTGCCACATTGAACAATACCCGATATGAATGAAATTCCAGATTTAGAGTTTAGACTTCAATGACTCTAAAAGTGGTTCTAAGTGCTACTGAATGGTCCCTAAGATGTATAAAAATAAGGATGTGACAGGGAGCAAGTGCAAGAACAAGAGAAAAGCTCATGTTTAAGGTAGTGGACTTACCTCTTGATATGCTTGATGTGGTATGCTTATGTATTGACATGTATATGATGATTGAATGATGTTGTGACATTATGAATGATGTTGAATATGTTATGAATAACATGTTTTCCATGGCCATGCTTTTTTATACAAAGCATATAGCATGATGGCATGCCACTAAATGAAGAAAGTTAAATGAAATTACATATCATGCATTAGCATCCATCTTGCATATTTAAGTTGTAATGTTTGCTACTAAGAGTCCCCAGAATCTCACCCTCCCATAACCAACCATAATAGGTTATTTATGATGAAAGAATCATGCTTGATACATGAGCTAAGGAATAGAAGAGAAGAAGTAGACAAGTGATGGCATGTCATGTATGTTATCCTTTTTATCTAATGTTATGTAATATGCCATTATATGTAAAGAAAAATAAATGAAATAATTATGGCATAACCTCATGACGTATATGAATGTATGAGAGGCCAAAAAGATGGTTTATGCATGCTGGAACAATTATTGGGAATTAAAGAAAGAAAACTGAAAGGGTAAAAACGTAGGTCCTGAAGCAGTTTTGTTGAGGCTTTAGTTTGACCTAGCAAATGAAAGAATTAATTCACAAAATTTTATGAGCATGTAGTAAACATCTGTAGCTTTAAATGCTTTAAGTAACACATTTCACTTGGATGTGTATATCAAGGGAAATGAATTTCCAAATTTACAAGACAAAATCTGAAATTTCCCAAATTTGCCATATGAACAGTAAAAATTTGGATCACCTCCATACGATTTTTCTACAATTAGTTATGAATTTTTAATTTTTGGGCTAATTATTTTCATCTAACTTTCATTATGCTAGCTTCGTGTATCCCTTTGAACCATTTCATTTCAAGTTTTCTAGAATTAATTATGATTTTTTGAATTTTGTCGCTGAATTTGGAATTACCATATGAACAGTAACCGTGAACTTTAAAATTCTAGATTTTGTGTATGAACTCCAATGGTCATGTAAGTAGTTTTAAATGCTACCGAATGGTCCCTAAGGCGTTCGAAAGTAAGGTGTTACATCACTCTAGAAGATAAACAAACTATTTTTTATCTGCACAAACTGAGTTCGATGGAACACCCATCCTATAAAGTGGTGAAACCTGGCCAGATTCTGTAGGAACTCTAATTTTTATAAATATTAAATATTTTGTTGGAGATCTGTCTATTTGGAAAGACAAATCAGTAGAATTACTATCAAATCTTAAGTGCAAAACTTTATATAATTTTATATGGTATAAGAATACTTTCCTTACTTGAGTTCTCACAAGAGATTATACCAAACAACTATTTTGGAAGGAAAAATTCCTAGCTGGACTACCTAAATCTTTGAGTGATAAAATTAGAGAAAAAATTAGAAACCAAAATGATGGCAAAGTCCCATTTGAGCACTTTACATATGGAGAATTAATCTCTCATGTTCAAAAAACTGCTCTTAGAATTTGTCAGGATGATAGCATCTAGCATCAACTGTCCAAAGAAAATGCTATAAACCATAGAGAGTTGGGTACGTTTTATGAAACATCCTTCCTTAGACCCTTCAGAGTACCCTTACGGAAGCAATCTTTACTTTATTAATTCTCTCCTTCCAAAAATCCTGGCAGAAAATAACTGTACTGATTCGGTAATTCCCATGAGAACTTTCATTCTATGTAAGTACCCAGGAAAGACTGGATGAACCGGCTAGGTCCACTCACTTCCAGCCTCTTTAGACAGCACCTACGTACACAGTACTTTCTATATTCTGCCAGTACAACAGTATTTTCTAGCAAATATCCTCAAACTTCAACCTTAAATCTTGACCTTAAACCTTAACCTTACCTATACTCAATTGAAAGTATCTTAGATCATTGGAATACCTCTTAACCTTAAAAACCTGAATTTCCAAAAGTTAGGCTTACGGGTACTGTTAATCGCCACTGTTCAATTGGTAATTCCAGAGTACATCCTGAACTTTGGAAATTCATAATTAAATCTAGAAAAATCATATTGAGGTGGTTCCAAATTCTAATGAAATATATTTCATTTAAATTTGATATAAAAATATGAAAATAAGGTTTCATTGTCCAGATCAAATCAGTTTAATCATTGAATATTACTGTTCATTTGGTAAAACTGGAAGTTCCAGTTTGCTTACCTCATTTTCAAAAATTCATTTCTCTTTGGTTACTTATCCAAATGAGTCGTTTTACATATGGATTTAAAGCTCCATATGTTTACTTTAAGATCATAAAATTTCGTGGAAAAACTCATTCATTTACTATATGAGACCGCATAGGAATCTCACTGTATCGCATGACTTGTTTTATCTTGATCCAGAGTTTAAGTCCAACTTTGAAAAATCATAACAATTTGAAAACTTAACCAAATTAGGCGTTCTTGGTGTCCAATTAAATCTCTAGATCTTAGCTATGTTCATGACAAATTTCATATGAATACTCGTTGGATAAGTTGCTTAAAATATCGTTGGAAGTAGCCTGTCTCTCATCGGATCCAGTGCATGCATACATTATACATACCCATACATCATCATCTAAGTTAAAGGCATGCTTTTCAAGTCATATACACATTGTTCATTCCCATTTACCTTCCTCCTTATGAAGTTCCAGCACCTAGAGCAATATTTATTGACATGGAAGGAATGAGATTTCATGGAAATCTCAATAGCAAGTTATACAAACTATAAGGTTATGCATGCTTGATTAAATGCTTAACATGTTATCATGCAATGGGAGCTAATTCATGATCATACATAGGCAAACTCTAACATGCATATTGTCATGACATAGATTGCAAGAAGTTGCACATATTCATAGCTCATCATCATCATCATAAACATCATCACATAACATATCATGCTCAATCAAACTTCATGCATAACAAGCAAGCATATCAATCAAACAACATAAGTTTATAGTTAAATATTCTTGCTACCTCTTATGAGTCCTTGTTCTTTCCTTCTTGAATTGATCTTTCCTTCCCACAAATGTCAAAACCTAGACATAACAAGACAATTACCAAATTATTACTTCATTCCAATTAAATTCCAAGTCTAGGTTTCATTAAGTCCCTTTCTTTCTCTACTTTGTAACATATATTTACATCTTTCTAAACTAAACTCTCCTGGTTCATTTCCACATAATTTTTCATGTAGAATCCAAATATGAAATAAAAAATTCCAGAATTCAATTGCTTCCCCATGTTCTGTACAGAAACCAAAAGATAGCTCTAGCTTTTTCAAAAATTCTCATTTTGATTCCAATGCTTCCAATACTTGTTTTCCTACTATAACCCCACACAATTTTCCATTCTAAACCCATTGGAAGCATCAAAACCATGAAAATCCAACATATGAACAGTGAACTCATACTGTACAGAACAGAACACCCTCTTGGATTCACAAGCACACATGGATTCTTAAGCCATTATCATGTGATTCAAGCTTGTTTAAGCTTGTGTAAACCATTTAGAACATAAAACTCATGTTCCTATCACATATCCATAGAAATTCCAGAAGCATTTCCCCAAGACTCAAGCCTCAAAAACCATTTAAACTCAAGAACAAACCATGAGAACAAAGTGTGGAAGCAAGGAGGCAACTTACCTTACTAGTTTCTTCAAGATCCTTCCTCCAAGCTTGTGAGAAAATTTTGCAAGAGGTTCCCCAAGGTTTCTTACTCACGGTTTGTGCAGAAATGTGGGGGGTATTTATAGAAAAATCTTGGGAAAATTGAAGGCCAAGATCATCTTGGGAACTATTTGATCTAAAGGCTTAAGATTTAATCTTGGAATTTTTTTTCTTTTTCCATTTATGACATCACCACCATGACATCATCCAAGGGAAACCTCATGGGACACTTGGCTCCATTTCCATGGTGGGAAGTTCCTAGAAAATTTTAGTCCAATCCAGTCCCATCCAATCCAATCCGGTACCGGCCCGATCCGATTTCCCGTAAACTGGATTGTTTTCTTAATCTAATTTTTCTGGGACTTCATAATATATTTTATTCAATATTTAAATCCTTCATACCATTAACATTCTTATACTGGGTTTAAATTTAATTCCAGATACCTTGGAAAATGACCAAAATACCCTTAGTGCTTTTCCTTGCACTATATTAAACCTAAGGGCATAATTGTCATTTCACACCTCTTTAAACCTTGTCAGAGTATATACTGTTGGAAATTGTGCCCTAGGGGCCAATAATTGTCTTATAAACATTATTGTTTTATGAATTTCTTAATTATGTTATCACATTATTTGCATGTTTACTGTGATGACCATCCTTGGATAACTCATGATCTTATCCTAAATGTCCCTGGTCTGTCATCTATGCGGGAGCAGAGATGAAATAAGACCAGTATGACTTTGAAGATATATAGAGATATAAATCAAAGTCATAGGCACATGTAAGAGTACAGGGTGTTGGACCGACCCGCCATGAGAGAGCTGCATGGGTTAAGTTATAAGCTTCTCTTATATACAAACCATGTCACTATGCCCTTTGACCTGAGATCATCATGGATTCCTACATGACAAACGCTCAGCTTTGACCTAATCAAAAGTCACTTTTGACCGAGTGATCATAAAGGCTATGTTCGGGCTCAGTGGTTTTTCATGCGGAGGAATGTGAATGGTCAAGATGGAATTTGTCCCTCACATTCGTAGAGAGATATTAATGAGCCCCTCGATGAGTGAGTCTGAGAAATGTATGGCCATACTGTAATTGAAGGGTAGTTCCATTTCTATAGTCAGACTACTCAGGGATCGAGAAAGTAACGGTCAGGAATAGGAGGATGCCGTTCACCATGCCTCATCCATGACCGAAATATCGTGTGACAAAAGGGACGTGATATGGTTGTATGAAAGGTAATATCGTTCATCGATCCTCATATGATTTGGGTAGTCATAATGTCTTGCTAGAGACTGCTTACGACTTGTGGATCAGTATAGTAACTGGCCCACTGCCAACTTTATATGGGCCTACAGGGTCGCACACAAAATAGCCCAACCGAGCTGTGATGTCCAGGTTCATTAAATCTAAGATGAAACATCCTCCTTTATACTCCTCAGAGTACACTTGCGGAAGCTATTTTAGCTTATCTTAAGTCCAGAGATTGAACTTTTAACTCTTAAGTTCCTTATTCTGAACCTTTACTTTAAGAACTGATTTCTCACCTTCTACACATCCAAATAAGGCTTGTTACCTATCCACGGAATGCCCCAGATGTGTACTACTGGCTCACTAAATCTCGTGGCCACACTCCTCCGTTTACTAGGTCAAACTGAGGTCAGAACACTGCTGCCTCAGGACCTGCAATTTTCCCCTTAATTTAACATACATAAACTGAACATGCCAAACAATACTTATCATTGAATAACATAATGTCATACAGCATGGCATACACAACAAAGCATATACATAATATTTCTATCTTTATTACATCTCTTTCTGGCTAAACTCCGGCAGCATAACCGCTACGCTTCATCTGTACAAAGAACTGAACTGTACTGATTCGGTAATCCCCTCATGAGAACTACCATTCTACGTAGTACCCAGGAAAGACTAGATGAACAGGCTAGGTCCACTCACTTCTAGCCTCCTTAGACAGCACTACGTACACAGTACTTATCATATACTGATGTTCAGTCTTTACTTCGGCAGCATAACGGCGTCTCTTGGCTTTCTCAAAATCTACTTCAGCATAACCTCCCTGTAATGGGTTATGGATGGGGATGAGATTCGGGGGAATCTCAGTAGCAACAATCATAACAATATATGTAATGCAGAGTGACAGTGCCTGCTTGTGATTGTGTACAGATAAGTATGCTGTGTGCTTCCATGCTTAATAACATATGATCATAGCATTACAGCAGAGCTTCAGACATAACATATAAGACAACAATCCAACCAAACAATAGCACATTAAATCACAAAGCCATTACATAAAAGCTAGGATTAGTTACTACCTGGCTAACTTAGCAGAACCTTACTATCTCTATTCTGCTTCCAGCTCCGCCAGAACTTCCTTACTTCCTTTTCTCCTTTCTCTCTTCCTTTCCTTCTCCTTCTCTCTCTTCTTTCTCTCCCTTCTCCTCTTCATGCGTTAATGGAAATGGAATGGAGGGAGATATTTATAACCTCCTCCAATGGCAATCCCGTAATTTCCATGAACTTTGATCCTGCGGTCCTAGTTTTTCCTGGATTTTCCTATTTTCTTTAATTCCTCATTTACTGCATCATGCATGACATCATCGGGACACCTCACTGGGACACCTCAGCGCCATATTTATCACATGCTGAAAATCCTAGACACCTTAGCAGCTGACTTACCGATCCAGTCTCCTGCCTCGCAATGCGTGCCCTCAGCTTTATCTGCTTTCTGCAGAGCAATGCCATGTGGCGACTGGAAGAGACCTTGCACGCTTCCCAATGCTATCCAGATAAGTCCCAGACTTATCTGATCACCTCCTCAGTTTTCGTGCCAACCGAGTAACTTTACTCTATTGAAAGGTCACCGAATCACCACTCTAATGCCATGTGGCATCTTGTGGGTCCCATGAGGATACCTTATCAGTCCACCTCATAGTTTCCAGATAACCTTTCCTGTATCTGGCCTCCTGCCTCCAGTCTATCTCTAACCGGGTAACTATCTCATTTGGACCTTCACCACTCTTGGCCCATAAGCTTGGCCCCACTTTAGCCACTAGTCGCGACCTAGCCATCATCTCATCGTGACTTAACACCTTCTGGTTCATTAGTCGCGACCACAGCATTCTCTAGTCGCAACCACAACATTCTTTAGTCGCGACCATAACAGTCTTTCATCGCCACCATATAACTTTTTAGTCGCAACCAAGCTCATTATACTCATTAGTCGTGACCCACACATCTTCTCGTCGCGTCTAAACCTTTTTGCCATTATTAGTCGCAACCATAATACACTCTCATCGCGACCAACTTCTTTATCATCGCGACCCCACTAGTCAACTCTTGAATCTTTGACCTTTACATCATCCCCAAATGGCCATTTACCCCTTGGGACTTCCACTGTTTACACATAAGTCCCCGCACCTTTACTTACTCGCAGCTTAGTCCCTGAAACTCTTCACGTTCCTCTGGGACTTCTGCTAAAAAGGGGTCTAGTAGCCTCTTAATCTTAGGCTATCTCTGCATCTCTAGGCCTGAAAATTAGGATGTTACATAAGACATGTCTTGATTCAATGAATAATCTAGGGTAAATTTATATATTATATATATATAAATTTGTATTTATATATTATATATAATATAAGAGATATTTGTAAGATTTAATTTATAAGATAAATTAAATCTCTATCACTTTTGAATTTGAATTTAAATTGATATGATCCATTAGAATTTATAATTTAAATTGAAAAGATATCTCAAATTTGATTTATGAGAATAAATCAAATATAATTCCGCCTTATCTTTATTTTAAATTAAATAAATAGGTGAATTAAATCTGTGGGACGGATTTAATAATAACCATATTTATTTAATTAGTTTCTTATCAAATTATGCAATATATGATATTGTATTAATTTTAGAATTAATATAAGATTAATTCTGAAGTCCGACCCAATTAGAAGCCCGATAACATCCTATATATTTGACATTAGGGGCTAGGGTTCTACACACAAAAAAAGGGGCAAGGAGAGTGCAAAAGGTTTGCAGATAAGAAACTGCTGAAATAGAGACGGTGAGGATGAAATCTTGAGAAAGGCCTAGAGGGATAAGAGGCGTTAGAACGTCGTTCGTGGTTGGAACGCTATTCGTGTGGATACCAGTAGAGGAAGCCGATCTGAGTTGTCGACTTCTTGCGATCGCGAAAAGAGCACCAGGTATGACAAAGTCGCGACCAGTTGACACATAGGTCACGACTAAATTGTCATCTAAACGTTAGAAATTCAAAAAGAGACTACAGCTCGCGACTAGAAGCAGAGGAAGTCGCGACTGCAATCTCCAGAGACGACAGGTCACGAGTAGAAGCTGAGTAGGTCGCGACTGCAAACTCCAGAGGCGACAGGTCGTGACAAGAAGCTGAGGAGGTCGCGACTGAAAACTCCAGAGGCGAAGAGTCACGACTAGTGGACACTGAGGTCGCAACCACAGCTTGAATACCAAAGGTAACACTTCTTTCTCCTTGACTTAAACACATTCGGTAGATCCTAGCGGGGAATGGAAAAAAATTTAAAGTTAATTTCCGCTGCCTGTCTTCCAATTCCCTTCATATACTGACTCCAACTAACCTCTCCTGTACTTGCATTGGCATTTTGGCCTGTCCAAAATGCCTTCCATTCACTTCTGGTTCCTCTGGACAACACATGGGCATTTTTGTAATTTCTCACTTTTCTGGGGTTCCACTGGACACTGGCCCACCTATCAGTTCAAGTATTTTATTAGGCCTTAATGATGCCACTCTTGGGCCTTTTAGGGTTCAATACCTTTATGGCACGAATCCTTAGAAAATTCTCCTGACGATATTTCTCTAGTATTTTATTCCACAATAAATTCCATTAAAAATTCTACAGGATTCCTTTTCTGATCCTGTCAATTTTATAAATTCTCATATTAATTCTAGGAATTTACTGGAAAATCTCATCAGATTCTGAGATCCGAAAAATATTGTAATAATTGTATCTAACTTCAAAAATTTATATCAATTTTTCCGGTCCGATCAGAACAACCCAGAATAATTTTCTCTATCCACTGGAAAAATTTGGGTCCGATCAGAACACGGTCATTTTTAGCCTATTTTTGGTCCAAATTTCCCATAATTACACTTTTGCCCCTTAATTTACCATAAACCACCTTTATGTCCTCAACTTTTCAAAATTACACTTAAAGACCCCACATTTTTGTCTACCTTCCTTTTTGGCCTTAAAACCTTTTATATTTTCACTTTAGTCCTTGCCTTTTCTTCCTTTTCAATTTTATCCCTTTCTTTACATAAATGGCCACATCTTTTCCTGAAAAACTTCACATATATTTTATTCAACCTGTACATACAAATCAGTACAGAAAATTTGGGATATTACATTTTATGAACAATTCAGCCTTCCATCCTGCAATCAAACCAAAAAACATCGTAAACCTTACCACAAAAAGAAAAAATGTGTCTACTAAAGGTATAAACAAGATAAAACGCCCCGTAGTCTCGAACAAGAATTTAGATCCAAACCTAAGGTTGACTTCTTTGAACAACCTAAAAATCAAATGTTACAAATATGGTAAACTAGGCCATATATCACGATGTTGCGAGAAGATTAGGGGTATTGATGAACCTCTTCTTGAACAAATAAACAATCTTTTGATTGAAAAAACTTCTAGTTCAGAAACTGTAAGTGATTCTTCTGAGGTTATTCAATGTACATATTCAAAATGATGATATCCTAGAATCTTCATCTTCAATGAATGTTATCTTGAAGGAACAAGATTTACTTCTTATATCATTGATAAACTTCTAGATTCTGAAAAGGGAGAATATTTGTTTAAGTTTAGGAGTTGGCTAATCAAAATCCATCTTCTTCGAACTCAAAACCAGTTGTCTCTTTCAATAAATACAACCTAATAGATGTTTTGGATAGGTCAAGAGGGAGAATAATGAGATGGATGTGGGGCATTTTGGATAGGTCAGTGTCAAGGCAGGTATAGGGATGATTAATTATAGTCAGTATATGCCCTGATAAGATTTAAAGAGAAGTGAAATGGCAATTATGCCCTTAAGGTTAATATAGTGTAAGATAGTGCACCAAGGGCATTTTGGTCATTTTCCAAGGGATGGTAAGCAGATAAATACTCAGTCTAATAATGTCAATGGTAGAAAAAATCTAAACACTAGTTTTCCTGATAGAATACATATTCTCGAATATTATAAAAATTAGAAACATAAAACAGTCTGGTTTTTGTGAAACTGACTGGATTAGTAATGGATTGGACAAGAACTTTTCCTACAAGTATTTCCCCATATGATGTCATGGATGATGTCATTCTTAAGCTTCTAGGGCAAGTTTGATGGAAGGTAAATTATGGATTGGATTAAATAGTGTTTGAATTAATCTTGGCCTTCCATTTCCACCCAAATTTTTCTATAAATACCCCCCCTTACAGCATATTTTGGCAGCTTAGACAACCCTAGAGAAACTCTGCCAAATTTATTTTGGAGCTAGGAAGAAGCATACAACTTGGAGCAAAAAGAAAGGTAATTAGTTCCTTTGATCTTGGACTTTATTCTAAGAAGTTTGCTCTTGGTTTTAAGTGATTTTTATGGCATTTTCCCTTTGATGTTACTGCTGGACATGTGTTCATATGTGGTGAGAATATGAATTTTATGTTATGGATAGTTTAGACAAGCTAGAATCAAGTGGTATTGGCTTGGAAATTCAAGTGTACATGTAATTAGCATTTTGTGTTCTTGGATCCACTGTATAATCACTATTCATATGTCAGAATTTCATGATGTTGATGCTTCCAATGGGTTTAAAATGGAAAATTGTGTGGGGATAAGGTAGAGAAACAAGTAGTGGAAGCATTGAAATCAAAATGATAATTTTTTTGGAAATTAAGATGAGGCATTTCGGTTTTGTACAGTAACCAAGGAAGTAGTTTGATTTTGGAAATTTTGATTTCGTATTTGGATTCTACATGAAAAATTATGTGGAAATGAACCATGAGAATTTATTTTAGAAAGATGGAAGTATAAGACATAAAAGAGACAAAGAATAGAATCTAGTGAGAACTTAGTCTTGGATTGCTTTGAAGTTGAGTTGTAACTTAATATTACTTTATAATGGCTCAGTTTTGAAAGTTCTTTGGGAATAAGACCATCTTAATAAGAGTTTGATAAGGATAACTTAAGAGGTAGCAAGAATACCTAACCATAATCTTATGTTTATTTGACTTTATGCTTGCTTGTTTAGTTATGATTTTTGGTTGAGCTTAAGTTCATGATATGATGATGATGAAGAAGTATGAATGAATGCAACTCCTTGCAACTAATGTCATGACAATATGCATGTTGGAGTTTGCTTATGTATGATCATGAAGTAGCTCCCATATCATGTAACATGTTAGGCATTTAATCAAGCTTCATGATATTATAGTTTGTATGACTTGCTATTGAGATTTCCATGAAATCTCATTCTTTCCATATGCATAACCATGTTGTAGGTGCTGGAACCTCTCAAGAACAAAGGGTAAATGTGGGTGAATGAACTTGTATAATAAGTTAAGATGACTACTTGGCATTATAGGATGACATTATGGGATGCATAATACATTATAGTGTGTATGTATTATGAGGAAGTACCCTTGTGACAGTATTTTATATGACTTAACCAACGATTTTTGACGTGACATTTTGCATGAAAGTAACTAAGATATAGAGATTTAAATGGAATCCCAAAAATGCCATATTTTTCTTAGAAAATCTCACATATATTAAGTACAAATTGTACATACTCATCAGTACAGAAATTAGGATATTAAATCAAACTGTACATACAAATCAGTATAGAAAATTTAGGATATTATAGGCTCCGTTTGAGGTATTTATCTAGATATAATTATTTGAGCCATGAGGAGGCCTGAAAAATGTATATAAAAATAGGAAACAAATATTTAAGATAAAAATAGTCTCAATGCCAAAAGGTATACAATATTAGCTACAAAAATGTTAAAAGCTTAGAATGATGGTAAAACGTATTTTACGGAAAGTTTAAAAAGAAATAGCTAGAGGAAGAGTTATGGCCCAATGAAATTTGTTTTCCCCACAATTAAAGAAAAATTATGGAGTAGACAAAGGATTTTTCTGAGCTCTAGAAGGTCTTTAAGAAGTCTAAATAAATGTGAGCCAAGTAAAATATATTAAAATAAGAAAATATCTAGAAGTATGGTGAGTTGTCATGAGACCATGTTATAGCATTATGAATGGAGATTTGTGCCATCCATTTGTAAATGCTCCTGTAACATGTTGCCTAGGCATTATGAAAGATAGAGTAAAATGCTCCTACTAAAAAGTAAAGAAGAGAAAGAGTATAGAAAATAGTAGTTACATAAGTCCTCTCTTTGTACTATTCAAAGAGAAGCTATGGTAAGAGCATATATGGTAAGAGTTTCGAGAAGTAAAAGCAGTTAAAGGAGTCAGAGAACTCCTAAGGCAAAGTGTTTGAAGTATAGTATGAGGCCTAAGTCAAATCTAAAATGATAGATATATATATAGTTGGCTTAGAGAGGAAGTTAATGAGGCCTAAGTTATATGTAATATACTAAATTTTTAAGATCCAGAGATTCAGAAAGTAGCCTGAAAGAGATGTGCTACCAGACCCCTTTAAGCAAAAGTCCCAGAAATATACAGATGATTTTCAGGGACTAAACTATAAATATTAAAAATATAGGGACTTGTATATAAATAGTGAAAGTCTCTAGGGGCATAATAGTCATTTTGGGAAAGAAAGGGACTAAAGTGAAAGTCTAAAAGTTCCATGGTGCGAAAATGAAGGAAGATACAAGTTATGGGCCATTATGTATAATTATGAAAAGTTGAGGGACTAAAGTGTCATTTATAAAAGTTCAGGGGTAAAATGGTAATTATTGAAATTTAAGCTAGAAAAGGCCCAAAAATGTCCAGAAATAGTTTAGCCCCAACTTTTTCCAAAAAATAGAGAAAGTTATTATGAACAGTTTAACGTAACACAAAATTTTGATTTGAGGTCTAGAAAAATTGATATTAATTTTAGAAGTCTGGCAATTATTGTAGTATCTTTCGGACCTCATGATCAAATGAAATTTTGTGGTAAATTTTTATAATTAATATAAGAATTTATGAAACTAACAAAAGTCAAAAAGGTGTTCTATAGAACTAATTATGAATTTTACTATGGAAAAGGAAACTGATAAAGGGTTTAGAAGAAATATATATATTTTTTATCAGGACTTTTTAGTCTCAGAAAATTATGAGACTTTGTAGTAAATTCATTTTATATTAGAATGAATTTCTGAAAGTGTTAGAATCACTAAAAGAGTTAAATAGAATTTACCTCAAAAATTAGGGTAATTTTATAAGGGAAGTTTCTTAGGAATTGAGCCATCCGAGTACTTGAGCTTGATAAGAGACCCAAGATGGCATTCCAAGAAGTTCAAAAATATGGCCCAAGAATTATGTGGGTTCAAGTGGAATTAAAATAATATTTTAAGGATTTTTAGTAAAGTATAATTACCGTGTTGAAGTGATAATTGAGAAATTGATCAGATAAAGCTTTGGACTTATCTGGAGCTGTGAGGTGGCATGAAAGGTGTCCTCATGGGACCCACCAAGATGCCACATGGCATTAATATAGAGGAAGAAGAAAACTCAAGAAAAAGCTAAGGACACATTGCACAATCTCAACTACTCATTACCAGACAAGAATCTGGAATTCTCTGGAAGCACTGAGTCAGCAGCTGAGGTGTCCCAAGGGCCCCACCATAGTTCCACCTAGCATGCAAGGTGTCCCTTGATGATGTCATCATGATTATGCTGGCTAAGCTTGGTGAGAAAGCTAAGCGATCTGAGCCGTTCATCGTGATTCGATCTGAACCGTCCATTCCATTTCACTTCACCTATAAATACCCTACCCCCTTTCCATTCCATCATCCACGGCAAGAGCAAAGAAAGAAGAGAGAGAAAGAGAAAGAGGGAAAGAAAGAAAAAGAAAGGAAAAGAAGGAGTTCTGTCAAAGCTAGGAGCAATCCAAGGAGCTTAGGGACTTGGCAAGCTTAGGAATAAGGTAATTAATTTATTCTAGTCCCTGCTCTAATAAATTAGAGGATTGTTTTTATGAATTTAATAGTTAGAATATAGAAATGTCTCTCTCTTGATAAGGTTAGCCGTGGATAGAAAAAAAGTTAGGGATTGTCAGGTTAAGGGTATTACCTCAAGTTAAGCTTGAATTAAGTAGAGCTATACTGTATAGGGTAGTAATGCTATGACTATGTTGAATTGTGCTTAGTAAACTATCCTAAACTTGTATGTCTTCAATTTTATGCTTAGTTGTGCTATGACTATGTTGAATTGTGTTGCATATGTGTATATGATTAAAGCTCTATTTCTATGATTACTTTAGCCAATTGTATTTCATACGTTACATGGAAGCATGGACTTTACACAATGTTAACACTTTCACAAGCAAGCATAAGTATTTACATTGATGCATATATTGTTTATGATACAATTTGCTACTGAGATTTCCCCAGAAATCTCACCTTCCTTATCAATCCAATTACAGCAGGTCTTCTTAAGATGGAGGAGTAAAGATACATGAAGAGAAGTTAATAATTATTTAGCATGATTGATATGTGATTGATGTATGTATAATTGGTTGCTGGAAATTGTCAATATGAACAGTAACTCGTGGTTAGGCAGTGACATTTGAGTTGTAATGAAAAATAGGAAAGTGTTGAATAAATGTATGATATTTTACCAGTAAATAGTATACATACCAAGGTTCAATTTGATATATAGAACACCTCATTTGGATGTCTACACACGGAGATATAATTTTTCAAAGTTGGGACCAAAATGTTGAATTCAGGGGGAAAACGTTGGATGAACATTAAACTTAGAGCATTAACTGATGTTGACTTGGTCAAGGCGTGGTCAACGAGTTATTTTTTCCTGAAACAGGATTAAGTTAGCTTCATGTAGCAACTTGAACCACTTTGTTTAAATTTTTCTAGATTTAATTATAATTTTTTGAAGTCAGGTCACTTGCTACCGAATGGTCCTTAAGATGTAAGAAAATTAGGATGTGATATTATACATTAGGGATAATTAATTGGTCTAGAGAGTTTGAGGCCTAAGAAGATGATACTGGCTTATGGGACAGTCTTAGGGAAATTATCAATAAGTTACCAACTATGTAGAGGCAGCTTAATCCTATGGTTTAAAGTTTCCCAGATGTTTAGATACAGTACAACAGAATCATAATGGATTTTGGAGGGTCATAATTGAAGGGAATTGGAAGACACGCAGCGGAATTAACTTTAAAAAATTTTCCATTCCCTGCCCCGATCCGCCGAGTGTGTTTAAGTCAAGGAGTAAGAAGTGTTACCTTTAGTATTCGAATTATGGTCGTGACCTCAGGGTACACTCGTCACGACTTGTCGTCTCTGGAGTTGTCAGTCACGACGTCCTCAGCTTCTCGTCGCGATGGGAGGTCTCTGGAGTTTTTAGTCGCGACGTCCTCAGCTTCTAGTCCCGACTAGAAGCCTCTTTTCAATTTTCTGACGTTCAGATGCCTATTTCTTCGCGACCTCAGTGTCTACTAGTCGCGACTTGTCGCTGTACCTGGTACTCTCTTCTCGATCGCAAGAAGTCGACGACTCAGATCAGCTTCCTCTACCGGTATCCACACGAACAGCGTTCCAACCACGAACGACTTGCTAGCGCCTCTTGTCCCTCTAGGGCTTTCTTGAGAATCCGTCCTCACCGTCTTTATTTTGGCTGTTTCTTATCTACAAACCTTTTGCAGCCTCCTTGTCACTCGTTCTCTCAAACACCCTAGCCCCTTATGTCAAATATATAGGATGCTATCGGTGTTCTGATTGAGTTGGATTTCAGAATTAATCTTATATTAATTCTGAAATTAATACAATATCATATATTGCACAATTTGATAAGAAAATAATTAAATAAATATGGTTTATATTAAATCCGTCCCACACATTTAATTCATCTATTCATTTAATTTAAAATAAAGATAAGACAAAATTATATTTGATTTATTCTCATAAATCAAATTTGAGATATCATATCAATTTAAATTTCAAATTCAAATAGATCATATCAATTTAAATTCAAATTCAAAAGTGATAGAGATTTAATTTATCATTATAAATTAAATCTTGCAAATATCTCTTATATTATATATAATATATATACGAATTTATATATATAAATATATACATCCACCCTAGATTATTAATTGAATCTGGATATGTCTAAGATTCAATGAATCTGGACATCATAGCTCGTGTTGGGCTATTTTGTGTGCGACCCTATAGGCCAATATGAAGTTGGCAGTGGGCTAATTACTACACTGACCCACAAGTCGTGAGCGGTCTCTAGCAAGACATCACGACTACCCAAATCATATGAGGATCGATGAATGATGTTACCTTTCATACAACCATATCACGTCCCTTTTGTCACACGATATTTTGGTCATGGATGAGGCATGGACAACGTCATCCTCCTGTTCCTGATCATTACTTTTTCGATCCCCGAGTAGTCTGATTATAGAAATGTAACTACCTTTCTATTACAGTATGGCCATACATTTCTCAGACTCACTCATCGAGGGGCCCAGTAATATCTCTCTACGAATGTGAGGGACAAATTCCATCTTGACCATTCACATTCCTTTGCATGAAAAACCACCAAGCCCGAACATAGTCTTTATGATCACTCAGTCAGAAGTGACTTTTGACTAGGTCAAAGCTGAGCGTTTGTCATGTAGGAATCCATGATGATCTCAGGTCAAAGGGCATAGTGACATGGTTTGTATGTGAGAGAAGCTTATGACTTAACCCATGCAGCTCTCTCATAGCGGGTCGGTCCAACACCTTGTATTCTTACATGTGCCTATGACTTTGATTTATATCTCTATACATCTTCAAAGTCATACTAGTCTTATTTCATCTCTGCTCCCGCATAGATGACCGACCAGGGACATTTAGAATAATATCATATGTTATCCAAGGATGGTCATTGAAACATCCTCCCTTAGACCCCTCAATGTACACTTGCGGAAGCGATATTAGCTTGATTATATCTTAACTTAAGCCCAAAAATTAAAATTTTACTCTTAAGTTCCTTATTCTAAACATTTACTTTGAGATCTGATTTATATCATTCTACACATCCAAATGAGTCTTATTACCTATCCACATAAAGCCCCAGATGTGTGCTATAGGCTCACCAAATTTCGTGGCCAAACTCTTTCGTTTACTAGGTCAAAATGAGGTCGAAACACTGCTGCCTCAAGACCTGCGAATTTCTCTCTTAATTTCTTAACTTTTCAATTACTCTCATACTTACATCTCTTATGATAACCCATTATTCTAACTACTTATACACAAGATGAACATGCCAAACAATATTTATTATTAAATAATAAATTGTTATACCACAGGGCATGAACAAAATCCTCATATCTCTATTACATCTTTCCTGCTAGAAATCCGGCAGTATAACTACTATACTTTATCTCTAAAAATAACTAATTGTACTGATTCGATAATTCCCATGAGAACTACCACTCTATGTAAGTACCCAGGAAAGACTGGAAGAACCGACTAGGTCCACTCACTTCCAGACTCCTTAGACGGTACCTACGTACATAGTACTCATTATATCCTATCTTCATTATGGACATTCTGTCATAATTTTGGCAGCATAACGGCGTCTTTTAGCATTCTCAAAATTCACTTCGACGTAACCTCTCTGTAAT
Organism: Leucaena leucocephala; assembly: GCA_037074615.1. Taxonomy (NCBI): domain Eukaryota; kingdom Viridiplantae; phylum Streptophyta; class Magnoliopsida; order Fabales; family Fabaceae; genus Leucaena; species Leucaena leucocephala. Next base: position 14,498,547 of record CM073523.1, on the reverse strand, counting down.
GGGTTATACATAGGGGATGAGATTCGGGGGAATCTCAGTAGCAAACAGTACTAAACAATATATGCATTAATGATTGATATTAGTGCTTGCCTATGATTGTGTTAACTTAATGTAATGTGCATGCTTCCATGTAACATATGAAATACAATTGGCCAAGGTAATCATAGCACAAAGCTTCAACAATTACATATTAACATCAATCAATTAAGCCATAACACAATCAACCATACATTCAACACATACAAGTTTAGGTAAGTTTACTACCTCATTAGCTTAGCAGAACTCTAATATCTCTATACTGCTTCCAGCTCCGGCAGAACTTCCTTCTTTCTTTCTTTTCTTCCTTCCTCTCACTTTCTCTCTCGAGAAGTCACTTCTCTCTCTAAATTGGTGCTCTTGGACGTGAATGGAATGGCAAGGGGGTGGGGTATTTATACCTGAGGCAAGGTGGAATGAATGGCTCAGATCGAATCACGATAAATGGCTCAGATTGCTTGCTTCCTCAAGAAGCTTCGCCTACATCATCGTGATGACATCATCCTCCATAATGACTCATCAAAAGTGACATCATCATGGGACACCTCACATGCTTAGGTGGCATAATGTGACACCTCACCACCTGACTCAGCGCTTCCAGATATTTCCAAAGACTTATACCGGAATCAACTGCTGAGATTGTGCCATGTGTCCTTAGTTTTTTCTTCTTCCTCTAGATTAGTACCATGTGGAACCTTATCGTACCTTTAATGCCACCTCATGGCTTCCGGATAAGCTCAGGACTTTATCTGATCAATTTTCCGGTTATCACGTCAACCAAGTAACCTTACTTTATTGAAAACTCTTTAAAATATTATTTTAATGCCACTTTAATTCACATATTCCTTGGCAACGTTTTTGCACTCTGGGAATTCTATCTTGGGTCTCTGATCAAGCTCAAGTACTCTAGTGGCTCAATTCTCAAGAACTATCCCTTGGTAAATTGTAATATCCTTAATTTTCTGTACTGGTTCCTATGTACAGAATAAACGGAATATATGAGCTCTGTTTCAGGAAAAAGATGTGGTCCTTTATGTAAAGAAAATGATTAAATTGCAAAAGAAAGGAAAAGAAAGGACTTAAATGCAAATATAGAAAGTTTAAGGTAAGGAAGGAAAGGTAGATAAAAATGTGGGGTCTTAAAGTGTAATTTTAGCCAAATTAAGGGACTTAATTATAAAGAAGGAAAAGTTCCCTGGGGCTAAAGTATAATTAAAGAAAATAGGCCAGAAGTGGTTTGCACCGCCCGACAGCATTTCAGTCCCAGATTCTACCCGAAGGTAGGGTAGGTGACGCCGGGTAACCAAGCCTAATACCGGAATTTTTGAAGACTCCAGATAGCCAGAAATGGACTGATCGTCCGAAAGTTATAAAAATTTATACCGCATACCCTAGATTTCAGATATAAGTGGGAAAATACAGGATGATGCCCCCTTATGGGACGGAGGTCAGGAAACTGACAGAATACCGATAGGAGGTCTGTAGGAAAAGTTATCTGCAAATTAGAAAATCCAGACGGGAGTGTGAGGCCTCCGGGGATCCGGGTTGGAGATTTATCGGTATTTTTAAAGGGGCTAAATGCGATCGAATGACTTCGGTCAGATGACCGTTATAACCCCCAAGGATGCCTGAACACAGTAGGACACTGTATCTGGGAAAAAGAGCCGGTGTCCGAAAAAGGTGTATAATCGGTAAATAATAGTTAAAATATTCAATGAACTGTGTTAAAGGAAGATTTCTCGTAATGCGTGCCATACAGGTAATGGACCCAGGAAGCCCAAAAATGGCGCCATTAGAGGCCCAATAAGACTCTTAGACTGATAGGTGGGCCAGTGTCCAGCAGAACCCCGGAAAAGTGCGAAATTACGAAAATGCCCCTATGTTGTACAAAAAGGGCAGCAGATGAATAAAGGGTATTCTGGTCATTTTGGACAGACCCAGAGGTCAAGACATGTCTAAATAAGGTTGACTAGAGCCAGTATAAGCTTTGACCGGGTCCAGAAAGGTGTGAAATGATGATTTTGCCCTTAGGGTTAAAATAGGACAAGATAGGGCACCAAGGGCATTTTGGTCATTTCGCAGGGGATCTGTAATTGAGTCTGGACCCAGTATTAAAAAGTTAATGATATAAAGGGTCTAGATACTAAATGTGAGGTCAGTAGACATAAAAAGGATCTTCAGAAACATCAGATGCAGAAAATAGCACGTTTTTCGAGGCGATGGACCGGGCCGGTGCCGGATTGGACCGGAAAGCTTCCAGAACCTCCAAATTTCGTCACATGAAGAATATGGGTGATGAAGTGTCCTATGAGGTGTCCCATGAGGTATCCAGGGTGATGCAGTAAAAGAGAATTAAAGAAAATAGGAAATTCCAGGAAAAACCAAGACCACAGGATCATAAGTCTTCCTAATTACAAGATTGCCATTGCTCAACACTATAAATACCCCCTTACTCCTTCATTTCGGTGCAAGCAAGAAAGAGAGGAAGAAAGAAGTTCTTGAGAGAGAAAGTGAGAGAAAGAAAGAAGTAAGGAAGTTCTGGTGAAGTTGGAAGTAGTAGAGAGGTTCTGAAGCTCTGCTTTTGAGGTAACAACTAATCCTAGCTCTTATGTAATGTCTTTGTGATGTGTTGTCTTGTTTGGTTGATTGTTGTGCTATATGTTATGCTTGAAGCTCTATTCCAATGCTATGATCATATGTTATTGAATATGGAAGCATGCAGCATACTTATCTGTACACAGTCACAAGCAAGCACCGTCACTCTGCATTACATATTTTGTTATGATTATTGTTACTGGGATTCTTTTGAATCTCATTCCCAAACATAACATTACAGGGGAGGTTCTGTCAAAATAAAATTTGGAAATCTTAAGAGACGCCGGTAGGCTGCCGAAATTCCGGCAACGAAGACGGAACAAAGAAAGGAACTGATACGTACTGTGTACGTAGTGCTGTCTAAGGAGGCTGGAAGTGAGTGGACCCAGAAGGTTCATCCAGTCTTTCCTGGGTACTACGTAGAATGGTAGTTCTCATAAGGGAATTACCGAATCGGTACAACATCGGTTACTTTCTAAAGAAGAATCGTAGCAGTTATGCTGCCGGATTTTAGACAGAGAAGGATGTAATAGAGTATGAGGGAGTTAATCATGCACTGATATATAACAGTTAATTATTTGATATTAATTGTTATCTGGCCTGTATGACTGATATGTGTTGGTTGTATGCTTGGGTATGTAAAGACTAAATGCTGAAAATAGGCTCAGTGAACAGTAACTCGTGAAGACCCATTCATGTTTGATAAATCATTAAAAATAGTAAATGATTGAATTAATGTACGAAATTTTTAGGGTAGAAAGTAGACATACTAATATTTAATTTGATATATAGAATGTCTAATTTGGACGTATACAAGAAAAGATATAAATTGTTAAAGTTGGGACCAGAATGCTGGATTCAGGAGAAAGTCATTGGATGAACAGTAATATTGGAACGTTGACCCACGTTAAATTTGTCAAGGCTTGGTCAACCAATGTTTTTTCCCTGAAATATATTTGAGTTAGCTTCATGTAGCAATTGGAACCACTTCATTTCGATTTTTCTAGAATTAGTTATGAATTTTCAAAGTCAGGTCACTCATCTGGAATTTGCCACAGTGAACAGTACTCGATATGAATAAAATTCCAGATTAAGTGTTTAGACTTCAATGACCCTGAAAGTGGTTTAAGTGCTACTGAATGGTCCCTAAGATGTATAAAAATAAGGATGTGACATAAATTACCAAAATGCCATTGGTTTCTCTTTATTTACTTTAATGAGTCTAGGGGCATTATCATCTTTTTACATCTTACCAGAGTATTCCCTGACCCTAGTCAACTATCCAGATAACCTTTCTTGACTGTCTAACCTTAGTCAAATGACCAAAATACCCTTTACTCATTCTTTAACTATTTTATAATACAGGGGTATTTTTGTCATTTTGCACCTTTTTCGGGACATCGGTCCCTTTTACCGCTGAACTGATATCATGGGCTTGGGCCTCCCTTGGTGTCATATGGGCCTATGAGTGACGCCATCTGGGCTTATTCAGTCCCAGTTTGCTTACCAATTAATTTCTTAATCGGATATCGGGCGTTCACGAACTCCCGTCTGAATTCACTAAAAAGTGAATAACTTTTTCTACAGAACTCCTTTCTAAATTCTGTCAGTTCCCTGACCTCCGGCTTCACAGGACATACATTCCTGTAACTTTTCACTCATATCTGAGGTCCAGGAGATATGATAAAAATTTCAAATAACTTTTTGACTATTAGATAAATTTTAGCTATCTGAAACTCTGATAAAATTTTTGTATTAAGCCAGATTAACAAGCATCATTTCCTCTATCTACTGATAAAATTTGGGACTAAAATGCTTCCAGGCAATTTTAAGCCATTTTCGGCTCAACTTTCTATAATTACCATTTTGCCCCTGGAAACTTTTCTAATTCTTACATAGGAGCCAACCCATATCCAGCTACCTGCAGAATTCCTAGGCTTAAGACTTAGGATATTCCTTACATTCCTCTTTTTGAACCTAGGTAAACTGTCCCTATTTTGTAGGTTAAAGACTTAACTCATCTTTAAATCCTGAGGGAATTAGCTCATTCCTCAGATTCCTACAAAATATAGGTAAGTGATCTTTCCATATCAGATTACTATCCTGGGACTACGGGTTTAGCAGCCTGCCCATATCAGACTACCTCCCAATTCTCCTAGACCCAAAAATTGGGATGTTACAGTCATCACAGTAAACATGCAAATAATGTGATAACATAATTAAGAAATTCATAAATCAACAATGTTCATAATACAATGATTGGCCCCTAGAGCACAATATCCAACAATAATAGATCCTAATATAGCTAGCAAAGGTAATGTTCCAAGGTCACAGTAGATCTTAAAGAGTCTTATGGTAGATCACAGAAGATCCCAAGGGTCACAGTAGACTTAGCCTAAGGAAAGTTACGAAGCCATACGAGTAAGGGTACAGTATCTCTTTGGGAACACAATGACCATGGATAGGATCAACCTCTCAGGTTGGATAACTAATGCATAAAGAGTACCCATGATTGTTGTAATATCCCTAATTTTTTGTACTGATTTGTATGTACAGATTGAATGAAATATATGGGATGTTTTTCAGGAAAAGATGTGGCCATTTATGTTAAGAAAGGGATTAAATTGAAAAAGAAAGAAAATGTAAGGACTTAGTGCAATTATGAAAAGTTTAAGGCTAAAAAGGAAAAGTAGACAAAAATGTGGGGTCTTTAAGTGTAATTTTAGCCAAATTTGAGGGACCTAAGTGCAAAGAAGAAAAGTTCCCTAGGGCCAAAGTGTAATTAAAGAAAGTTAGGCCAGAAGTGGTTTGGACTGCTCGAAAGCATTTCAGTCCTAGATTTCACCAGTAGGTAGAGCAATTGATGCTGGGTAATCCAGCTTAATACAGGAATTTTCTCAAGACTCTAGATAGCCAAAATTTATTTGATAGTTTAAAAGTATAAAAAAATTCTTATCGGATATCCTAGATCTCAGATATAAGTGAGAAATTACAGGAAGATGCGTCCTATTAGGCGGATGTCAGGGAACTGACAGAATACCGAAAGGAGGTCTGTAGAAAAAGTTATTCACAAATTAGTAAATTCAGACAGGAGTGTGTGATCTCTGGGGATCCGATTAGGAGATTTATCGGTATTCAAACTGAGATTGAATAAGGTCAGATGACATCGGTCAGATGCCTGTTAGGACCCAAAGGGATGCCTTGATGCAGTATGCTAGTCTATCTGATAAAAGGAGCCGGTGTCCGGAGACGTGTAGAAACGGTGTATAATAGCAAAAGTACCCGATGAATATCGTCAGAAGAGGTTTCTCGTTAAATGTGCTAGAAAGGTAATGGACCCTAAAAGGCCTAAAAATGGCGCCATCAAAGGCCCAATAAGACACTTGGACTGATGGGTGGGCCAGTGTCCAGTAGAACCCGGAAAAGTGTGAAATTATGAAAATACCCCTATGTTGTCTTAAGGAGAAATAGATGAATGGAGGGCATTTTGGTCATTTTGGATAGGTCAAAATGCCAAGGCATACATAGGTGAGGTTAGTCATAGTCAGTATATGCTCTGACAAGGTACAAAGAGGTATGAAATGACAATTTTGCCCTTAGGGTTAATATAGTGCAAGAAAGGGCACCAAGGGTATTTTGGTCATTTCACAAGGGATCTATAATTAAGTTTAGACCCAGTATAAAAATGTCAATGATATAAAGAACCCTGATGCTGAATTTAAGGTCAGAAGACATATTATGGAATCTCAGAAAAAATAGATGTAGAAAATAGTCCAGTTTTCGAGGAATCAGACCGGGCCGGTACCGGATTGGACTGGAAATTTTTCAGAGGCTTCTTGGCTCTTCCATTTGCATCACATGGCTGATTAGGTGGCCCACGAGTTGTCCCTTGAGTGATGTCATCAAGGTGATGTCATAAATAAAAAAGAAAAGAAATTCCAAGATTAAATCTAAGCCACAAGATCAAATAGTAACCAAAATGATATTGGCCTTTCATTTTCACCCAAAATTGTCTATAAACACCCCCCATTTCATATTCATTTCGGCATGCATGAGGAACCTAGGGGAAACTCTTGTAAATTGAAAACTCAAGCCAAGAGGAACAAGCACTTTGGAAGAAACATCAAGGTAACTAATCCACTTGATCCTAGACTATATTCTAGTGGATTTGCTCTTGAGTTTAAGTGATTTTTGAGGCTTAAATATTGTGGAGGTGCTACTGGAATTTCTGGGTATGTGTGAAAAGAACATGAGTTTTATGTTATGGATAGTTTAGACAAGCTTAAACAAGTTAGAATCAAGTGGTAATGGCTTAGGAATTCAAGTATGTTTGTGAATCCAAGATCATGTTCTGTACAGTACGAAGTCACTGTTCATATGTTGGAATTTCATGGTTTTGATGCTTCCAATGAGTTTAAAATGGAAAATTGTGTGGGGTTATAGTAGGGAAACAAGTATTGGAAGCATTGGAATCAAAATGAGAATTTTTGGGAAACAAGAGGTCACTTTTCGGTTCTGTACAGAAGTGTAAGATACAATTGGATTCTGGAATTTTTCAATGCATATTTGGATTCTACATGAAAAATTATGTGGAAATGAACCATGAGAGTTTAGTTTGGAAGGATGTAAACCTAAGTCACAAAGTAGAGAAAGAAAGGGACTTAATGAAATCCTAGTCTTGAGAATGGTTTGAATTGAGTTGTAACTTGGTGATTGTTTGATTATGCCTAGGTTTTAACATTTGTGGGAAGGAAGGGTCAAGCCAAGAAGGAAATTACAAAGATACATAAGAGGTAGCAAGAATACTTAACTATAAACTTATGTTGTTTGATTGATATGCTTGCTTGTTATGCATGAAGTTTGGTTGAGCATGATATGTTATGTGATGATGATTATGATGATGATGATGAGTTATGAATATGTGCAACTCATTGCAACCTATGTCATGACAATATGCATGTTAGAGTTTGCCTATGTATGATCATGAATTAGCTCCCATTACATGATAACATGTGAGGCATTTAATCAAGCATGCATAACCTTATAGTTTGTATGACTTGCTATTGAGATTTCCATGAAATCTCATTCCTTCCATATGTATATAATTATACTCTAGGTGCTGGAACTTCTCAAGGAAGAGGGTAATTGTGAATAAATAATGTGTATATGACCTAGGTGGCATGTATTTAACCTAGGGAAGATTGTATGGTATGTAAAAACGTATGCACTCACTGGAACCAACCTAGGCAGAATGTTTCCAGCGATCGTTTGAGTGACTTATTTAACAAATTTTCACATGAAAGTTGGCATGAACATAGCTAAGATCCAGATATTTAATTAGACACCAAGAATGCCTAATTTCGTTAAGTTTTCGAATTGATATGATTTTTCAAAGATGAACCTAAAATCTGGATCAAGATAAAACAAGCCCTGAGAGAAATGAATGATTTTTCCATGAAGTTTTATGAGCTTAAAGTACACATATGGAGATTTAAATCCATGTGTAACACGACTCATTTGGATAAGTATACAAAGAGAAATGAATTTTTGAAAATGAGACACAGAATCTGGAAGTTCAAGATTTACCAAATGAACAGTGTTTTTCAACGAATAAACTGATTTCATTTAGACAAGGAAATCTCATTTTCATATTTTTCCCTCAAAGTTTAACTAAATAGCTTTCATTAGGAATTGGAACCACCTCATTTCGATTTTTCTATATTTAATTATGAATTTTCAAAGTTCATCCTGCAAACTGAAATTACTAAGTGAACAGTAAAGTGAACAGTCCCCAATAGCCTAACTCTTAGAAATTCATGTTTCTAAGGTAAAATGGTGTTCCAATGTTCTAAGATACTTCCAATTGAGCATATGTAAGTATGAGATTAAGGATGTTTCAATTGTTTTCTAGATAACCTTATCATTGATTAGGCTGAGTCTAATTGTCTTCCAATTAACAAAGGAAAGCCAAAACTATAACAGTTAGAGCCATAAGTTCTAAACAAGAGGTATTCAGGTTAGCTCCATATACGAGAAAAATCCCCATGTGATATGAAAACAGATTGAGTATTGATGGTCAAATCCCCATAAGGTTATGAATGAGGCTATAGATGAGAAATTAAGCCCATGAATGAGGCTAGATATCAGTAAGTATGAAAGACCCAAAAGAGATAGTGTGGAAAGGGTATAAGATAGTAAAGTACTAGGGTTTGAGCCTGTTAGTGTAACATCCCAATTTTTGGTCTAGGAGAACTGGGAAGTAGTCTGATATGGGCAGGCTGCTAAAACCATAGTCCCAGGGTAGTAATCTGATATGGGCGGATCACTTACCTGTATTTTGTAGGATCCGAGGGATGAGCTAAGTCCTTCAGGATGTAAAGATGAGTTAAGTCTTTAACCTACAGAATCGGGATAGTTCGCTAGGATCGAGAGAAAGAGATAGAAGAGCATTGGCTAAGAGCACTCTGGGAGGTAGCTCAAGTTGTAAAGCCAATAGCAAGAGAAAGAGGCAATAGTTCAGGCAAGGGACTGATCAAGGTGAGGATCAGGTTGGAGAGCAGAGTGGTGGAAAGAGCCATGGCACATGGGAGTGTCGAGCAGGGCAAGCAGTTGTGGTAAGAAAGGCCACTTTACGAGAGGTTGCCCTAAGAATGCTGACATCCCTAGGAAAGGTGTTTGCTCTTACCACAGACAGAGTCTCCAAATTTCCCCTGAGGTCGACCCTAAGAATGGTTAAGAGGAACCATAGCTATAAGGGCGACTGAGGTGTAAGGAACTATATGCCTAGATGATAATGTGGATGAAGAGTTCTTTTCTGATCTAGAGAATGTGGTTATTATAACGAGTTATGAGAAATAATTAGTAAGATAATAAATCTGTCTTAGCTCAGTGATGAGGTTGCTGTATGAGGGGTTAGAACATGGATAGCTGTAAGCAACTATAATGAGAGATGTTAGTTGCTAAGAATCCATGTGGAAGGTCTGGGACCAAGCTGTTGCTCCTCTAGACCATCACTAGAGTGAGGATAAGACAGAGAGGGATGATCTTACTGGTTATATATATGACTGTGTTATAAGAATCACATAGCTGTATAGATCAGTAAGAAGTTCTCTTCAGGAAAGATGAGGTATCCCTTAAAATTTTGAGAGACGCCGTTAGGCTGCCGAAATTCTGGCAACGAAGAAGGAACAAAGAAAGGAACTGATACGTACTGTGTACGTAGGTGCTGTCTAAGGAGGCTGGAAGTGAGTGGACCTAGCCGGTTCATCCAGTCTTTCCTGGGTACTTACGTAGAATGGTAGTTCCTACGGGAATTACCGAATCGGTACAAAATCGGTTACTTTCTACAGAAGGAATGTAGCGGTTGTGCTGCCAGATTTTTAGGCAGGGAAAGATGTAATAGAAATATGAGAATTTGATGTATGCCTTGTTGTATGACATTTTATTATTTAATAATAAATATTGTTTGGCATGTTTAAATTGTGGATGATGAATTAAGGGAGAAATTCGCAGGTCCTGAGGTAGCAGTGTTCTGGCCTCAGTTTGACCTAGTAAACGAAGGAGTTTGGCTACGAAATTTGGTGAGCCAGTAGTACACATCTGGGGCATTCCGTGGATAGGTAATAAGCCTTATTTGGATGTGTAGAACGAGATTAAGAAGTTTTCAAATTAAAGGTCCAGAATAAGGAACTTAAGAGTGAAATTTTGAATTTCTGGGCTTAAGTTAAGATATATCAAGCTGAAATTGCTTCCGCAAGTGTACTCTGAGGAGTCTAAGGGAGGATGTTTCAGTTAGCACTAGTGCTTTAAATTTTTATTAGCACTTTTCAGTTAAGCGTGCTTAGATAAGAAAAGCCTGATAATGGGTAATGCCCTTTGAAGGTGTAAATGGCTGAAAAGTTCAGCAGAAATGCACAAAGTTCTATAAAATGGCAGAGAGTGTTAAGAAAAGCCCAGGAAAGTGATGAAAAGTAAGGGACATTCTCCTCGAGAAACCTTTTAATCAGGGTATGAATAGAGGTTTAACCTTGAAATTTTTAGGACAAAATTTATTTTAAAAAGAGGAGAAATGTAATATCCCAATTTTTTAGGTCGAGAAACCCAAAAAGTAACTTGAAATTGGTAAGCTACCAAGCCCCTTTAAGTAGAAGTCCCATAAATGTATAGAAGGTTTTTAAAGACTAAACTACAAATAGAGAAAGTACAGGGACTAAGATGTAAATAATAAAAATTCTTGGGGCCAAGTATGTGTATAAAGTTAGGGGTTCCAGAAAAGTCTCTAAGGCATCGAAAGAGAAACGAGGATAGTTATGGGTGTATGGTTGAGGTAGAGACCTCGAGGTGATGCTTTATGAGGTTGAACCTAAGCTAGGGTAAAACCGTAAATTTAAAAAGTTTCGGGCAAAAAGGGGTAATTATGAAAAGTGTCCAAAAAATTCTAGAAAGATCCCAAAAAATGGGAAATGAGGAATAAAGGCCTTTTTATGAAGGGAAATAATAGTAATACCCCTCAAGTGACTTGAATTGAATTTTTAATATAATGGCTCAATTTGAGGTATTTATCTAGATATAATTATTTGAGCTATGAGGAGGCTTGAAAAATGTACATACAAATAGGAAATAAATAGTTAAGAGACTAAAGAAGATTATAAAAATAGTCTCATTGCAAGAAGGTATTCAATATGAGCTACATAAATGTTAAAAGCTCATAATGAAGAGAAAACTTATTTTACGTAAAGTTTAACAAGAAATAGCAAGAGGAAGATTTATGGCCAAAGGAAATTCATGAAATTTTCCCACAATTAAAGAAAGATTATGGAGTAGACAGAGGAATTTTCTGAGCTCCATAAGGTCTTTAAGAAATATAAATAAATGTGAGCCAAGTAAAATATATTAAGAATAAGAAAATATCTAGAAGCATGGTGAGTTGTCATGAGACCATGTGATAGCATTATGAAGGGAGATTTGTGCCATCCATTTGTCTTCCTTATCTCTCTTTAATGGTGCCAAGTAATGCTTTTGCATTGGTTGGATGAAGATAATGCAATTATGAAGAAGATTATGCAATGATAAAGAAGATCATGTGATGATTTAAGAAGATATGGTTATGATGACTAAGAGTTATGTGGACCAATAAGAACAGGATAAGTAGCTAATAGGTGGACCAATAAGAGCATGCTAATACCATGGAAATGTGGCCTAATCAAATAAAGATAAGTGGCATAATCTAACTTGTCAAAAGAAATCAAGGGTCAACAATTAATCTTATCTTCTTTCTTCTCTTGAGATTGTGCCACCTAGCACGGTGATGTAAGGGAAAAGATGGATGATGTAAGGGAGATAATGTCACAAGGACAAGTGCAAGTTCTTGTGGTGCCAACCTATCTTTGTAAATATTATGACTTAGGAGGGTAAAAGAGTAATTTAACCACAAAGACAAGCCTATAAATAGCCCTTCCCCCTCAAGCATGCCACGACAAAGTGAGAAATTGGAAAGAGAATAGAAAAGGAAGGAAGTCATGGAGATGAGGAAGAAGCAAAAGCAAAGAAGGAAAGATATGATATAAGGTAGTGAACTTGCCCTTCTTATATTCACGATATTTATGATGGTGTGTTGATATGTTATATGTTATGAGATGATGATATGTGATATGTATAAGGTAGGGAAGCATGTCATGTACTTGCATTCATCTTGTATGTATTGAATGATAATGTTTACTACTGAGATTCTCTAGAAACTTACTCTCCCATAACCAACTATAATAGGTCTAATATAATGGAGGAAATATGCATGAAGAAGAGCTAAGGAAGGAAAAAAAAAGAGTAAAGAAATGCGATATTCTAGCGTGTGTTGTATGAATTATTATTTATGTAATAAATGATGTACACATCTATTGATGTAGTAAATTATATATGATGTTATATACATGTCTATATGATTATGAGAAAGTTTGATGACAAAATATGCATGTTGGATTTAATTATGAGAATTATGAAAGCAAGTGACAATGAAAAACGTAGGTCCTAGAGTAGTCATATTTTGACTTCAGTTTGACCTAGTAAACAGTTGAGTCTTGCCACAAAATTTGGTATACATGTAGTACACCTCATAAAATTTAAATACAAAGGTAGCACTCCTCAATTTGATGTGTGAGCTAAGATATATGAATTTCTAAATTTAAGGGTTAAAATCTGGAAGTTCCAGAAATAACCATATAGAATAATAAAGTTCAACGAATAACTATATTGAATGGGCAAGCAAATGTCCATATTTATATTTTTTCTTAAATAGAAATGAATGAGCTTCAAGTAGTAATTTAGAGCACCTCCATAAAAATTTTTTAGAATTATTTATGATTTTTTAAAGTTAGACTGTCAATCTAGAAAATGGACGATGAAAAGTACCAAAGGATTAAATTGAATTTTTTTAATTTTTGGGCCAAAGTAGTGCTTCCACTGATTAAATACGCTTCCAAATATGTATTCTAAATGGTTAAAAGTAGGATATTTCATTTTGGTATCAGAGCAAAGGTACATAGCAAGTTTCTAGCACAAGACAGAGGTTCAGGTGTAGGACCAGAATGCTCTGATTAAGATACATAGAATACAACAGATTAACTAAGGTCCAATTGAAGTTAAAGTTAGTGATGGATTTTCTGTTCATAGTCCAACTAAAATTATGGAATAGAGGTAAGTGTTCTAGGAAAAATGAATACTGAGGTTCAATAAGAGATAAAAATTGAATTCTCATTTAATTAAGGTTCAATGGAAGATAAGAGATAACTTCTCATCTGTCAGTGACACTTGAGGATAGGAGAAACCTAAAAGTATTAATGGACTAGAGATGTGAGCTAGACCCTTCCTCAGTCAGCTAGAAGAATGTATCTAACCCAGTTACAGATCACAGTGAGGCCAGGGACATAGAAATCCTTCAAGCTAAGGACATAATGAAACATCCTTACTTTCGTACGTCTTAAGGACCATTTGGTAGCATTTAGAACCACTTTTAGGGTCATTGAAGTCCAACTTCTCAATCTAGAGTTTTACTCTTATCGAGTACTGTTCACTATGAACATTCCAGATGAGTGACCTGACTTTGAAAAATCATAACTAATTCTAGAAAAATCTAAATGAAGTATTTCCAATTGCTACTTGAATCTAACTGAATTATCATTCAGGGAAAAATAACCTGTTGACCACGCATTGACCAAGTGAATGTCAGTCAACGTTTCAACTTTACTGTTCATCAAACGTTTTTCACCTTAATCCAGCATTCTGGTCCCAACTTTGATAATTTATATCTCCATGTGTGGACATCCAAATGATACATGCTATATATAAAATCGAAGCTTAATATGTCTAATATTTACCATAAAAATTTCATACATTTATTCATCCATTTACTATTTTTAATTATAGGTCAAACATCACTAAGTCACCACGAGTTACTGTTCATGGTGGCAAATTTCAGCACTCAACTTTGCAAACATATGCATACATCCATCATGTATTAGTCAAGTATGCCAAACAGTATTTATTATTAAATAATAAGTTGTTATACATCTGGGTATGTACAAAATTTCCCATATTTCTATTACATCTTTTCCTGCCTGAAATCTGGCAGCATAACCGCTACGCTTCGTCTTCAGAAAGTAACTGATCTTGTACCGATTCAGTAATTTCTATGAGAACTACCATTCTACGTAAGTACCCAGGAAAGACTGGATGAACCAGCTAGGTCTACTCACTTCCAGCCTCCTTAGACAGTACCTACGTACACAGTACGTATCAGCTCCTTTCTTCACTACTGCTATCTTGTCATAACTTTGACAGCATAACAGCGTCTCTTAAAATTCTCAAAATTTACTTTGACATAACTTCCCCTGTAATGGGTTATATATATGTGGGGATGAGATTCGGGGGAATCTCAGTAGTAATAATCATAACAATATATGTAATGCAGAGTGACAGTGCTTGCTTGTGATTGTGTACAGATAAGTATGCTGCGTGCTTTCATACTCAATAACATATGATCATAGCATTGTAGCAGATCTTAAAGCATAACATATAAGACAACAATCCAACCAAACAATAGCACAACAAATCACAAAGCCATTACATAAAAGCTAGGATTAGTTACTACCTCAAAAGCTTAGCAGAACTTTAGAATCTCTATACTTCCTTCTACTTCGCCAGAACTTCCTTTCTTCTTTCTTTCTCTCACTTTCTCCCTCAAGAACTTATTTATCTCTCTAAATATTCCTTGAGCCGTGATGAATGAAGGAAAGGGGGGTATTTATAGTTTTGATGGATGGCATTTCCGTAATTTTGAAGAGCTCTGAACTTGTGGCCACGGTTTTTCCGGAATTTCCTATTTTTCTTTATTCCCTTTTACTGCATCATCAAGGGACACCTCACCCCTCACATTCTTCACATGGCAAAATTGAGAGAGTAAGAAGCCTTCTGGAAGCTTTTCGGTCCAATCCGCTACCAGCTCGGTCCGTCTCCTCGAAAACTGGACTGTTTTCTGAATCTAATTTTTCTGAAAATCCATATTATGTCTTCTGACCTCAAATTTAGTATATGGGTCCTTTATATCATTAACATTTCTATACTGGGTCTAAACCCAATTACAGATCCCCTGTGAAATGACCAGAATACCCCTGGGTGCCCTTTCTTGCACTATCTTAACCCTAAGGGTAAAATTGTCATTTTACACCTTTATGTACCCTGTCAGGGCATATACTAACCCTGATTAACCTTACCTGTGTATGTCTTGGCTTCTAGGCCTGTCCAGAATGACCAAAATGCCCTCTATTCCTCTACATGGGCATTTTTATGAAGGAAAATAATAGGAATACCCTTTAAGTGACTTGAATAGAATTTTTAGTATAATATCTTAGTTTGAGGTATGTATCTAGATATAATTATTTGAGCCATAAGGAGGCCTAAAAATGTACATAAAAATAGGAAATAAATAGTTAAGAGACCAAAGAAGTTTATAAAAATAGTCTCATTCCCAAAAGGTATGCAATATGAGCTATATATAGAAATGTTAAAACCAAAGAATGACGGTAAAACATATTTTATGGAAAGTTTAAAAAGAAATAGCTAAAGGAACAGTTGTGGCCCAAGGAAATTCATGAAATTTTCCCATAATTAATTAAAGATTATGGAGTAGACAGAGGAATTTTTTGAGCTATAGAAATCTAACTAAATGTGAGCTAAGTTAAATATATTAAAAAAAGAAAATATCTAGAAGCATAGTGAGTTGTCATGAGACCTTGTGATAGCATTATGAAGGGAGATTTGTGCCATCCATTTGTCTTCCTTATCTCTCTTTAATGGTGCCAAGTAATACTTTTGCATTGGTTGGAAGACGATAATGTAATTATGAAGAAGATTATGAAATTATGAAGAAGATTATGTAATGATGAAGAAGATCATGTGATGATTTAAGAAGATATGGTTATGATGACTAAGGGAGATGATATCACAAGGACACTTGGCAAGTTCATTTGGTGCTAACCTATCTTTGTAAATATTATGACTTAGGAGGGTGAAAGAGTAATTTAACCACCAAGACAAGCTATAAATAGCCCTTTCCCTTCAAGAATGCCATGACCAAGTGAGAAATTGGAAATAGAAGAGAAAAGGAAGGAAGCTGTAGAGATGGGGAAGAAGCAAAAGTAAGGAAGGAAAGCTATGATATAAGGTAGTAAACTTGTCCTTCTTGTATGCATGATGTCATAGCTCACTTTCCTAAGCTCCATCTTCTTCAAAACAATATCCTGTTATGTTTGGAAAAGATAGGGGTGAGATTTCGGGGGAAATCTCAGTATTAAACGGTACTAAACAATGTAAACATAAATGCTTGGTATTAGTGCTTGCATGTGATTGTGTCAACATAATATAATGTACATGTTTCCATGTAACATATGAAATACAATTGGCCAAAATAATCATAGCACAGAGCTTCAACAATTACATATGAATAACGTCAATCAATCAAGCCATAACACAATCAACCATACATTTTAATACCTACAAGTTTAGGTAAGTTTACTACCTAACGTGTAGCCCTTCTTTTAGTCCTTGACCTTAGCTCGAAGGTTTCTTCTTTACATAAGTCAGAGCCTATACAAGGCATAATAATATTTTTATTATTATCCTATCTAGTACAACTCTACTTAACTTAAGCTTAACTTGAGGTAATACCCCTATTCTGACAATCCCCTAACTTTCTTTCTATCTACAGCTAACCTTATAGAGAGAGATATTTCTCTATTCTAACTATTAAATTTATAAGAACAATCATCTAATTTATTAGAGAAGGGACTAGAATAAATTACTTATCTTATTCCTAAGTTTGTCAAGTCCCTAAGCTCCTTGGATTGCTCTTGAAACATCCTCCCTTAGACCCCTCAGAGTATACTTGCGGAAGCCAGATAGTTCGATTATACCTTAACTTAAGCCCAGAAATTTAAAATTTTACTCTTAAGTTCCTTATTCTGAACCTTTAAGTTGAAAACTGATTTATCTCATTCTACAGATCTGAATGAGGCTTATTACCTGTCCACGTAATGCCCCAGAAGTATGCTACTGGCTCACCAAATTTTGTGGCCAAACTCCTTCATTTACTAGGTCAAACTGAGGTCAAAACACTGCTACCTCAGGACCTGCGAATTTTTTTCTCATAATTTCTCATACACAAATTTAATATGCCAAACAATATTTATTATTAAATAATAAATTGTCATACAACAGGGCATACACAAAATCCTCACATTTCTATTACATCTTTCCTGCCTGAAATTCAGTAGTATAACGGCTAGGCTTCATCTTTAAAAGTAATTGATTTTATACTGATTCGGTAATTCCCATGAGAACTACCATTCTACGTAAGTACCCAGGAAAGACTGGATGAACCGGCTAGATCCACTCACTTCCAGCCTCCTTAGACAGTACCTACGTACACAGTACGTATCTGCTCCTTTCTTTACTATTGCCATCTTGTCATAATTTCAGCAGCATAACGGCGTCTCTTAAAATTCTCAAAATTCATTTCAACATAACCTCCCTGTAATGGGTTAGACATGGGGAATGAGATTCGGGGAATCTCAGTAGTAAATAATCATAACAATATATGTAATGCAGTGTGACAGTGCTTACTTGTGATTGTGTACAGATAAGTATGCCGCGTGCTTCCATACTCAATAAAATATGATCATAGCATTGCAGTAGAGCTTCAGACATAACATATAAGACAACAATCCAACCAAACAATAGCATATCAAATCACAAAGTCATTACATAAAAGCTAGTATTAGTTACTACCTGAAAAGCTTAGCAGAACTCTAGAATCTCTATACTGCTTTTAACTCCGCCAGAACTTCCTTTCTTCTTTCTTTCTCTTTCTCTCTCTTTCTCTTGCAAAATCGTGAAGACAATGGGAGGGGGAGGGGGTATTTATAGCTTCCACCGATGGCACTTCCGTAATTCTCAAGAACTCTAAACTTGTGGCCACCATTTTTTCTGGAATTTCCTATTTTCTTTATTCCCTTTACTGCATCATCATGACATCATTCAAGGGACACCTCATGGGGACACCTAATCTATCACATGGCACAAATGCAAGCTCCTGGGATACCTCACCAGCTGACTCAGCGTTTCCAGACAGTTCCAGAGTCTTGCACCGGAATACACGGCTGAGATCGTGCCACGTGTCCTTAACTTTTTCTTCTTCCTCTATGTTGGCACCATGTGTCATCTTGCTGACACCTTTCACGCCATCCAATGCTATCCAGATAAGTCCAAGACTTTATTTGATCACCTCCTCGGTTATCATGCCGACCGAGTAACTTTATTGAAAAGTCACTAAAACATTATTTTAATGCCACTTTTCCCCACATATATACTGGGCTACATTTTTGGGCCTTGGGACTGCTATCTTTGGCCCTGATCAAGCTCAAGTACTCTGATGACTCAATTCCCAAGAAATATCCCTTGGCAAATTACCAAAATGCCCTTGGTTCCTTTTTCTTTTCTTTAATGAGTCTAGGGGCATTATTGTCTTATCACCTCTTACCAGAGTACTCTCTGACCCTGGTCAACTATCCAGATATCCTTTCTTGACTGTCTAACCTTAGTCAAATGACCAAAATACCCTTTACTCATTCTTTCACTCTTTTACAACATAAGGGCATTTTCCTCATTTTACACCTTTTCGGCACATTTCAGGACACCGACTCCTTTTATCAGATAAACTGATATACTGAGTCTAGGCATCCCTTTGGGTCATAACAGGCATCTGACCGATATCATCTGACGTCATTTAGTCTCAGTTCAAATATCGATAAATCGCCCTATCGGATACCTGGAGGCCACACACTCCCGTCTCAATTCACTAATTTGTGAATAACTTTTTCTACAGACCTCCTATCGGTATCCTGTCAGTTTCCTGACATCCGCCTTATCAGGGCGCATCATCCTGTAATTTTTCACTTATATCTGAGATCTAGGATATCCGGTAGGAATTTTTAAAACTTTTAGACTATCAGATCAATTTCGGCTATCTGGAGTCCTGATAAAATTCCTGTATTAAGCCAGATTATCGAGCATCATCTGCTTTATCTACTGGTAAAATTCAGGACTAAAATGCTTCCGGGCAGTTCCAAGCCACTTTCGGCTGAACTTTCCATAATTACCATTTTGCCCCTGGAAACTTTTCCTTTTTACAATCAAGTCCCTTAACTTCCAATAATTCTTTCATACTCATAGAGACCTCGTATGCATATTTCACAGTTCAGTGAAATGATCAACATAATTTTCTCTATTTTCTGGAAAAATATGGTACTCACCGGTTACCAGCCCGATCTTTCCCATAATTACGAATATGGCCCTGAATTCTCTTTCTGACATCTTTACTCCTCTTCTTATCCTTCATCTGAAGTTCTAGAAATTCTCTTTCAACAACTCGTCCCCTGAACTCTTCGGGAGTCATTGTAAATTGAAAGGCTCGACGACCCGCCCATATTAGGTTATCTTAAACAGGAGCTAGCCTATATCAAGCTACCTGCAGAATTCCTAGGCTTAAGACTTAGGATATTCCCTACATTCCTCTTTTTGAACCTAGGTGAACTGTCCCTATTCTGTAGGTCAAAGACTTAACTCATCTTTAAATCCTGAGGAACTTAGCTCATCCCTCGGATTCCTACCAAATACAGGTAAGTGATCCGCCCATATCAGATTACTACCCTGGGACTACGGGTTTAGTAGCCTGCCCATATCAGACTACCTCCCAGTTCTCCTAGACTCAAAAATCGGGATGTCACAGCTCTTAACTCAGCCAGAACTCCTTCTTTTTCTTCCTTTCTTTCTCTCTTTCTCTTTATCCCTCATCTTTTCTCTTCTTTCTTTGCTATTGGCTGTGTTGTCCATGGAATGGAAGGGGTGGGGGTATTTATAGGTGAATGGAAATGGAATATGTCACATCCTCGCTTTTCTAGCTTCATTTTCTCCAAACCAGTCCCCTGTTATGTTTGAAAAGGATAGGGGTGAGATTTCAGGGGAAATCTGTCACATCCTAATTTTTCCCTATCTATATAATACTGATAGAGGAAAGAGGTTTAGAAAGGATTATGATGATGAATGGAAAAGAAAAGAATAATTGGATGAAGGTTTAAAGAAGAGGGACTAAATTGAAAAGTGTAACATCCTTAATTTCATTCTTAACTATACTCAATTGGAAGTATCTGTTGGAAATTGTGCCCTAGGGGCCAATCATTGTCTTAATTATGTTATCACATTATTTGCATGTTTACTGTGATGACCATCCTTGGATAACTTATGATCTTATCCTAAATGTCCCTAGTCGGTCATCTATGCGGGAGTAGAGATGAAATAAGACCAGTATGACTTTGAAGATATATAGAGATATAAATCAAAGTCATAGGCACATGTAAGAGTATAAGGTGTTGGACTGACCCGCTATAAGAGAGATGCATGGGTTAAGTCATAAGCTTCTCTCATATACAAGCCATGTCACTATGCCCTTTGACCTGAGATCATCATGGATTCCTACATGACAAACGCTTAGCTTTGACCTAGTCAAAAGTCACTTTTGACCGAGTGATCATAAAGGCTATGTTCGGGCTCAGTGGTTTTTCATGCGGAGGAATGTGAATGGTCAAGATGGAATTTGTCCCTCACATTCGTAAAGAGATATTACTGGGCCCCTCGATGAGTGAGTCTGAGAAATATATGGCCATACTGTAATGGAAGGATAGTTCCATTTCTATAGTCAGACTACTCAGGGATCGAGAAAGTAACGGTCAGGAACAGGAGGATGACGTTCTCCATGCCTCATCCATGACCGAAATATCGTGTGACAAAAGGGACGTGATATGGTTGTATGAAAGGTAACATCGTTCATCGATCCTCATATGTTTTGGGTAGTCGTAATGTCTTACTAGAGGCCGCTTACGACTTGTGGGTTAGTATAGTAACTGGCCCACTGCCAACTTCATATTGTTGGAGATTGTGCCCTAGGGGCCAATCATTGTCTTATAAACATTATTGTTTTATGAATTTCTTAATTATGTTATCACATTATTTGCATGTTTACTGTGATGACCATCCTTGGATAACTTATGATCCTATCCTAAATATCCCTAGTCGGTCATCTATGCGGGAGCAGAGATGAAATAAGACCAGTATGACTTTGAAGATATATAGAGATATAAATCAAAGTTATAGGCACATGTAAGAGTACAGGGTGCTGGACCGACCCGCTATGAGAGAGCTGCATGGGTTAAGTCATAAGCTTCTCTCATATACAAGCCATGTCACTATGCCCTTTGACTTGAGATCATCATGGATTCCTACATGACAAACGCTCAGCTTTGACCTAGTCAAAAGTCACTTTTGACCGAGTGATCATAAAGGCTATGTTCGGGCATAGTGTTTTTTCATGCGGAGGAATATGAATGGTCAAGATGGAATTTGTCCCTCACATTCGTAGAGAGATATTACTGGGTCCCTCGATGAGTGAGTCTGAGAAATGTATGGCCATACTGTAATGGAAGGGTAGTTCCATTTCTATCGTTAGACTACTCAGGGATCGAGAAAGTAACGGTCAGGAATAGGAGGATGACGTTCACCATGCCTCATCCATGACCGAAATATCGTGTGACAAAAGGGACGTGATATGGTTGTATGAAAGGTAACATCGTTCATCGATCCTCATATGTTTTGGGTAGTCGTAATGTCTTGCTAGAGGCCGCTTACGACTTGTGGGTTAGTATAGTAACTGGCCAACTGCCAACTTCATATAGGCCTACAGGGTCGCACACAAAATAGCCCAACTCGAGCTGTGATATCCAGATTCATGAATCTAAGAGATGTCTAGATTCAATGAATAGTCTAGGGTGGATTTATATATTTTTTATATATATAAATTTGTATATATATATTATATATAGAATATAAGAGATATTTGCAAGATTTTATTTATAAGGATAAATTAAATTTCTATCACTTTTGAATTTGAATTTAAATGGATATGAGAATAAATCAAATATAATTCCGTCTTATCTTTATTTTAAATTAAATAAATAGGTGAATTAAATCTGTAAGACGGATTTAATAAAAACCGTATTTATTTAATTAGTTTCTTATCAAATTATGCAATATATGATATTGTATTAATTTCAGAATTAATATAAGATTAATTCTGAAGCCCGGCCCAATTAGAAGGCCGATAGCATCCTATATATTTGATATTAGGAGCTAGGGTTCAACACACAACACAACTCACAAGAGAAAAAAGGGCAGGAGAGTCCAAAAGGTTTGTAAATAAGAAACTGCCAGAATAGAGACGGTGAGGATGGAATCTTGAGAAAACCCTAGAGGGACAAGAGGCGCTAGCACGTCGTTCGTGGTTGGAACGCTATTCGTGTGGATACCGATAGAGGAAGCCGATCTGAGTTGTCGACTTCTTGCGAACGAGAAAAGAGCACCAGGTACAACGAGGTCACGACCAGTTGACACAGAGGTCACGACCAAATTGGCTTCTGAACATCAGAAATCCGAAAAGAGACTACAGGTCGCGACTAGAAGCAGAGAAAGTCGCGACGACAAACTCCAGAGACGACAGGTCATGACTAGAAGCTGAGTAGGTCGCGACTGAAAACTCCAGAGGTGAAAGGTCGTGACAGGAAGCTGAGAAGGTTGCGACTGAAAGTTCCAGAGGTGAAGAGTCGCGACTAGTGGATACCGAGGTCGCGACCAAAGCTTGAATACCGGAGGTAACACTTCTTCCTCCTTGACTTAAACACATTCGGTAGATCCTGGCTGGGAATGGAAAAAATTTTAAAGTTAATTTCCGCTCCGTGTCTTCCAATTTCCTCCAGTATCTTAGGTCATTGGAACACCATTTTACCTCAAAAACATGAATTTCCAAAAGTTAGGTTATCGGGTACTGTTCACTTGGTAATTCCAGTTTACACCATGAACTTTGGAAATTCATAATTAAATCTAGAAAAATCTAAATGATGTGGTTCCAATTTATAATGAAATCTATTTCATTTAAATTTAAATTTAAATGAAAAATATGAAACTGAGGTTTCCTTGTCCAAATGAAATCAGTATATTCGTTGAAAAATACTGTTCATTTGGTAAACCTAAAAGTTCCAGTTTCTGTGCCTTGTTTTCAAAAATTCATTTCTCCTTGTATACTTATCCAAATGAGTCGTATTACATATGGATTTAAAGCTCCATATGTGTACTTTAAGCTCACAAAATCTCGTGTAAACATTCGTCCATTTTCTATTTGAAAAACGCACTTAAACCTTACTGTCTCTAGACACGCGTTTTATCTTAATCCAGATTTTAGTCCTGACTTTGAAAAATCATAACAATTCGAATTCTTAACCAAATTAGGATTTCTTGGTGTCCAATTAAATCTCTGGATCTTAGATATTTTCATGCCAAATTTCATGTGAAAAATCGTTGGATAAGTCACTTAAACTATCAATGGAAACGTTCTGCCTCGGATCGGATCCAGGGAGTGCATGCGTTTTACATACCCATACAACATCTTCTAGATTAAATACATAATATCTAGGTCATATACAAATTACACATCCACATTTACCCTCCTCCTTGAGAAGTTCCAGCACCTAGAGCATGATTATATACATAGGGAAGGAATGAGATTTCATGGAAATCTCAATAGCAAGTCATACAAACTATAAGGTTATGCATGCTTGATTAAATGCCTAACATGTTATCATGCAATGGGAGCTAATTCATGATCATACATGAGCAAACTCTAACATGCATATTGTCATGACATAGGTTGCAAGGAGTTGCACATATTCATAACTCATCATCATCATCATCACATAACATATCATGCTCAACCAAACTTCATGCATAACAATCAAGCATATTAATCAAACAACATAAGTTTATAGGTAAGTATTCTTGCTACCTCTTATGTATCTTTGCCAATTCCTTCTTGAATTGATCCTTCCTTTCAACAAATGTCAAAACCTAGGCATAACAAAGCAATTACCAAGTTACAACTCAATTCCAATCCAATCTCAAGGCTAGGTTTCATTAAGCCCCTTTCTTCTCTACTTTGTGACTTATGATTACATCTTTCTAAACTAAACTATCATGGTTCACTTCCACATAATTTTTCATTTAGAATCCAAATATGCATTCAGAAATTCCAGAATCCAATTGCTTCCCAAGGTGCTATATAGAACCGAAAAGCTATACCAATTTTCCAAAAATTCTCATTTTGATTCCAATGCTTCCAATATTGGTTTCTCTACTATATCCCCACACAATTTTCCATTCTAAACCCATTGGAAACATCAAAACCATGAAATTCCAAAATATGAACAGTAATTTCGCACTGTACAGAACAGAACACAATCTTGGATTCACAAGCATACTTGGATTCCCAAGCCATTACCACTTGATTCTAGCTTGTTTAAGCTTGTCTAAACTATCCATAACATAAAACTCATGTTCTTTTCACACATACACAGAAATTCCAGCAGCACCTCCCCAAGATTTATGCCTCCAAAACCATTTAAACTCAAGAGCAAATCTACTAGAACATAGTCTAGGATCAAGGGGATTAATTACCTTGATAGTTCTTCCAAGGTGCTTGCTTTCTCTTGGCTTGAATGGAAATTTTGCAAGAGTTTCCCTATGGTTCTTGTGCCCACGGTTTTGACCAGAATTGGTGGGGTATTTATAGGCAAACTTGAGTGGAAATGAAAGGCCAAGATCATTTTGTGCACTATTTGATCTAATGGCCTAGATTTAATCTTGGATTTTCTTTTCTTTAATAATTATGACATCACCACCATGACATCATCAAGAGGCACACCTCATAGGACACTTGGTGCCATTCTCATGGTGGGAATCTTCTAGAAAAATTCTAGTCCAATCCGGTACTGACCCGGTCCAATTTCCCGAAAACCGGACTGTTTTCTGAATCTAATTTTTCTGAGATTCCATAATATATTTTCTGACCTTAAATCCAGTATCCTGATTCTTTTTATCATATACATTCTTACACTGGGTCTGAATTTAATTACAGATCCCTTGCGAAATGACCAAAATACCCTTGGTGTCCTTTCTTGCACTATATTAACCCTAAGGGCAAAATCATCATTTCACACCTCTTTAAACCACATCACAGCATATACTGACTCCGACTAACTCTTTCTATGTATGTCTTGGCATTTTGGCCTGTCCAAAATGACCAAAATGCCCTCCATTCATCTATTACTCCTTAAGACAACACAGGGGTATTTTCGTAATTTCGCACTTTCTAAGGGTCCCCCTGTACACTAGCCCACCTATCAGTCCAAGTGTCTTATTGGGCCTTGGTTGGCGCCATTTTTGGGCCTTTATAGGGTCCACCACCTTTATGGCATAAATCTCGAGAAATCTCTTCCGGCGATATTCATCGGGTATTTTTGCCATTGTACACTGTTTCTACACCTTTCCGGACACCGACTCCTTTTATCAGATAAACTGATATACTGAGTCTAGGCATCCCTTTGGGTCATAACAGGTATCTGACTAATGTCATTTGAGCTCATTCAGTCCCAATTTGAATACTGATAAATCTCTCAATCGGATACCCAGAGATCACAAACTCCCATCTTAATTCACTAAAAAGTGAAAAACTTTTTCTACAGACCTCCTTTCGGTATTCTGTCAGTTCCTTGACATCCGTCTCTATAGGACGCATCTTCCTATAGTTTTTCACTCATATCTGAGGTCTAGGATATCCAATAAGAATTTTTTATGCTTTTAGACTATCAGATAAATTCCAGCTATCTGGAGTCCTAATAAAATTTCTGTATTAAGCTGAATTACCCAGCATCATTTGCTCTATCTACTAGTAAAATCTGGGACTGAAATGCTTTCGGGCAGTCTCAACCACTTCTGGCTCAACTTTCTTTAATTACACTTTAGCCCCTAGAAACTTTTCTTCTTTTCAATTAAGTCTCTCAAATTTGGCTAAAATTACACTTAAAGACCCCACATTTTCGTCTACCTTCCTTTTTGGCCTTAAAACCTTTTATATTTTCTCTTTAGTCCTTGCCTTTTCTTCCTTTTTCAATTTAATCCCTTTCTTTGCATAAATGGCCACCAATTTTCCAGAAAATCTCACATATATTATGTACAAACTGTACATACTATCCAATACAGAAAAGTTGGGATATTACAAAAAGTATAAAAGTTCCATGGTGCAAAATGTAAAGTAGACATAAACTTTGGGCCATTAAGTATAATTTAAAAAGTTTAAGGACCTAAATGTAATTTAAGGAAAGTTCAAGGGGCAAAATGGTAATTATAGAAAGTTGAGCTGGAAGTGGATTAAAACTGCCTGGAAGCAAAAATGATGCTGGTTAATCTAGCTTAATATAGAAATTTTATTAGAGTTTCAGATAGCTGAAATTTATCTGATAGTCTGAATGTTATCTAAAATTTTTATCAGATCTCCTGGACCTCAGATATGAGTGAAAAGTTACAAGAATGTGCATCCTGTGAAGCCAGAGGTCAGGGAACTGACAGAATCCCGAAAGGAGTTATGTACAAAAAGTTATTCACTTTTTAGTGAATTTTGACGGGAGTTCGTGAGCACCCGATATCTGATTGGGAAATTAATCGGTAAGCAAACTGGGACTGAATGAGCCCAAATAGCGTTACTCAGAGGCCCATATTGACACCAACTGAGGCTAGGCCCATGGTATCAGTTTATCGGGGAAAAGGGCCAGTGTCCAGAAATTTGCCGGAAAAGTATGAAATTATGAAAATGCCCCTATGTTGTACCAAGGAGCAAGAGATGAATGGAGGGCATTTTGGTCATTTTAGATAGGCCAAAAGGCCAAGGTAGGTACAGGAAGAGTTATTCAGAGTCAGTATATGCTCTGATAAGGTGCAAAGAGGCTTGAAATGATAATTATGCCCTTAGGGTCAATATAGTGCAGAAAGGGCACAAGGGTATTTTGGTCATTTTTCAAGGGATCTATAATTAAGTTAAACCCAGTATAAGAATTTTAATAGTAAGGAGAGTCCGGATACTAGATTTAAGGTCAAAAAATATATTATGGAATCTTAGAAAAATTAGATTCAGAAAATAGTCTGGTTTTAGGGAAATCGGACTGAGCCAGTACCGGATTGGAGTGGAATTTTTCCAGAAGCTTCCTGCCCTTGGAATTTCACCACATGTCTTGTGAGGTGTCCCCTTGATGATGTCATGGATGATGATGTCATAATTATCTTTTAAAGAAAAAGATAAATCCAAGAATATATATGAGCCATTAGATCAAATAGTGCACCAAGTGATCTTGGCCATCCATTTTCCATTGGATTTTTCTATAAATACCCCCATTTTTCTTATGCAAAACCGTGAAGCAAGAAGCCTTGGAGAAACTATGGCAAAATGAAAACTCAAGCCAAGACAAAGAAGAATCCAAGGTCCAAAGTTCAAGCAAGCTAGAGATTAAAGGTAAGCAATCTATCCTAGCTTATTTTCCTTTGATTTGGGAGCTTGAACTTAGGGTTTTCATGGAAGAAAGTTGAGTTTTCTCTAAGGTGTATATACTATCCAAAACCTTAGATGAAAGGTGAAAGAAGAAATTAAAGTTAGAGTTATGAGATTAAAGCTTAAACAAGCTAGTTAGATGATTGGTTGTTGAATCAAGTTGATATTCTTGACTTTGCCATGGATGAAATATTTTAGTTGCATTGTTCATGCACTGTTCATGATAGAAGGAGATGGAATTTAAATGATCTAATGCTTCCATTGAATTCATATGATGATTTTGTGTAGGATTGGATAGGTTTTGAACCTTGGAATTGAAAGTTGTAATGTTTGAAGTTCTTTTCTGTTACTGTTCACTCGTATAAATAGTGATTAGATTTTCATGATTTTGATGATTCCAATGGTTTTAAAATGAAAAGTTGTGTGGGGTAAAGTAGAGAAACAAGTATGGGAAGCAATGGAATTAAGATGGGAACTTTTTGAAAAATTATGTATGTTTTGCAAATTCTATCCAGAACAGTGCATAGTTGCTGGAATTTGGTTATATTTTAGTTCATAAATGGATTCAAAAGGCCAAATTGTGTAGGGTAAGGTCAAGACATCAATTGATTCAAAGGCCAAGTCAATTGGTAAAGATTAAAGGCAGTTATGTTAGTTAAAGTAAGTTTAATGTTCAAGAGAAGTTAGATTGTGATAAATGGATGATTATGTGATGTTAGGATTTGATTGTGGACTTAAAAGAGGCAGCCACACATCAAGGAAAAGTAAGAAGGAAGAAGCAAGGTTAAAGTGAGAGGAAGTAAAGCAATAAGGTAGTAAACTTACCCTAAACTTGTATGTATTGATTGTTATGCTTGATTGTGCTATGACATTATTGAATTGTGTGCATATGTGTTGAAGATTGAAGCTCTGTTTCTATAATTACCTTGGCCAATTGTATTTCATATGATACATGGAAGCATGCTCATTACACTATGATAACACTTTCACAAGCAAGCACAAGCAATTACATTAATACATGCATTGTTTGGTATTGTTTGCTACTGAGATTTTCCCATAAATCTCACCCCATCCATATAATCCCAATCCCAACAGGTTTATGAATGATGAAAGAGGATGAAGAAGCATGAAGAGGAGTTAGGGATTGGTCCATGTAAATGTTATATGATGTTATGGAAAGAATTGTTATTGTACTATTGCTGTATGACCAATCTAAGCAGTGATGGTCATGATGTAATGAAAAATAGTAAATGATGGAATAAATGTATAAAATTTTACAGACATTGAGTTAACATGTCAAGTTTCATTTTGACACCAAGAACACCTTATTTCGATGTCTGTACAAAGAGAACCAATTTTCCAAAAATGGGGACCATAATCTATTTTTAGAATTTTTGACCAAATGAACAGTAAAGTTTAATGAATAAATTGTATCAATTTGCGAAACATTTGGTCAGGAAATTTTAAACTTCAGGATGTTAGCTTCGAGTAGAATTTTGAACTACTTCATTTTGGTTTTCTAGAATTAGTTATGATTTTTCAAAGTTCGTCACCGAATCTGGAATACCATATGAACAGTAACTAGCCAAGAGTAAAAATTCCAGATTTAGCTAATGGACTTCAAAGGTCATGTAAGTGGTTCTAAATGCTACTGAATGGTCCCTAAGACGTACGAAAGTAAGGATGTTACAAAATCTTAGTAGCAAATGATACTAAACAATGTATGCATTAATAATTGGTATTAGTGCTTGCTTGTGATTGTGTCAACTTAATGTAATGTGCATGCTTCCATGTAACATATAAAATACAATTGGTCAAGGTAATCATAGCACAGAGCTTCAACAATTACATATTAACATCAATCAATCAAGCCATAACACAATCAACCATACATTCAACACATACAAGTTTAGGTAAGTTTACTACCTGGCAAGCAGCCTCTCCTTTAGTCCTTAGCCTTTGCTCTGAGATCCCTTCTTTATACAGGTCAGAGCCTATACACAGCATAATAATATTCTTATTATTATCCTATCCAGCATAACTCCACTTAGCTCAAGCTTATCTTGAGGCAATATGAAACATCCTCCCTTAGACCCTCAGAGTACACTTGCGGAAGCGATATTAGCTCGATTATATCTTAACTTAAGCCCAAAAATTAAAATTTTACACTTAAGTTCCTTATTTTGAACCTTTACTTTGAGATCTGATTTATCTCATTCTACACATCCAAATGAGGCTTATTACCTATCCACATAAAGCCCCAGATGTGTTCTACTGGCTCACCAAATTTCCTAACCAAACTCTTTCGTTTACTAGGTCAAACTGAGGTCGGAACACTACTGCCTCAGGACCTGCGAATTTTCCTCTTAATTTCTTAACTTTTCAATTACTCTTATAATTACTTTTCTTATGATAACCCATTATTCTAGCTACTTATACACAAGATGAACATGCCAAACAATATTTATTATTAATAATAAATTGTTATACAATAGGGCATGAACAAAATCCTCATATCACTATTACATCTTTCCGGCTGGGAATCCGGCAGTATAACTACTATACTTCATCTTTAAAAAAATAATTGAACTGTACTGATTCGATAATTCCCATGAGAACTACCATTCTACGTAAGTACCCAGGAAAGACTGGATGAACCGACTAGGTCCACTCACTTCCAGACTCCTTAGACAGTACCTACGTACACAGTACTCATCATATCTTATCTTCACTCTGCCATAATTTTAGCAGCATAACGGCATCTTTCAGCATTCTCAAAATTCACTTTGACGTAACCTCTCTGAAATGGGTTATACATAGGGGATGAGATTTGGGGGAATCTCAGTAGTAACAATCATAACAATATATGTAATGCAGTGTGATAGTGCCTGCTTGTGGTTATGTACAGATAAGTATGATGCATGCTTTTATACTTAATAATAACATATGATTATAGCATTATGTAATAGAGCATCAGTCATAACATATAAGACAACAATCCAACCAAACAATAGCACATCAAATCACAAAGTCATTACATAAAAGCTAAGATTAGCTACTACCTTACTAGCTTAGAAGAACTCTAATATCTCTATACTGCTTCCGGCTCCGCCAGAACTTCCTTCTTTCTTTCTCTTTCTTTCTCTCTTTCTCTTTCTATCTCTTCTTGCTCTCCAAAACCGTGAATGGAATGCCAAGGGGGTGGGGTATTTATACTTGAGGCAAGGTGGAATGAATGGCTTAAATTGATTCACGATGAATGGCTCAGATCGCTTGCTTCCTTAAGACGCTTTGCCTGCATCATCGTGATAACATCATCCTTTATAATGACTCATCAAAAGTGACATCATCATGGGATACCTCATGTAACATCCCAATTTTTGTGTCTAGGAGAAATGGGAGGTAGTCTGATATGGGCAGGCTGCTAAACCCGTAGTCCCAGGATAGTAATCTAATATGGGCAGATCACTTACCTATATTTTGTAGGAATCCGAGGAATGAGCTAAATCCCTCAGGATTTAAAGATGAGTTAAGTCTTTAACCTACAAAATAGGGACAGTTCACTTAGGTTCAAAAAGAGGAATGTAAGGAATATCATAAGTCTTAAGCCTAGGAATTCTGCAGGTAGCTAGATATGGGCTGGCTCCTAAGTAAGATAATCTGATATAGGCAGGTTGTCGAGCCTTTAAATTAACAATGACTCCAGAAGAGTTCAGGGGATGAGTTGTTGAAAGAGAATTTTTAGAACTTAAGATGAAGGATAAGAAGATAAGTAAGAGGTCAGAAAGAGAATACATGGGCATAATCGTAATTATGGAAAAGATTGGGCTAGTAGCCGATGAGTACCATATTTTACCATAAAATAGAGAAAATTATGCTGATCATTTCACTGAACTGTGAAATATGCATATTAGGTCCCTATGAGTATGTAAGAATTAGAAAAGTGACTAAGGGTAAAATGGTCATTTTGAAAAACTGTGTGCCCAAGCGTACTTTCAGGCCAAAATAGCCCTGTCTGGATTTAATATCTGAAAATACTAGGAGATAGAGAAAAGAATTTCGGGTTGAATGTCGTGACACATAATTTTGATTTGAGGTCCCGATTTTTCTGTAAAAATTCCTGAAGATGAGAATTTACAGTTATAATCGGTAGAGGAAAAGCAGTCCGAATAGAGATGATCGAACTGTGACCAGAAGCCATATAGTATTTCTAAGGATAGATAGTCAAGAAAGGTTATATGATAGTTGACCAGGGTCAGAGAATATGTAATATCCCTAATTTTTTGTACTGATTTGTATGTACAGATTGAATGAAATATATGAGATATTTTTCAGGAAAAAGATGTGTCCATTTATGTAAAGAAATGGATTAAATTGAAAAAGAAAGAAAATGAAAGGACTTAAGTGCAATTATGGAAAGTTTAAGGCTAAGAAGAAAAAGTAGACAAAAATGTGGGGGTCTTTAAGTGTAATTTTAGCCAATTGGAGGGACTTAAGTGCAAAGAAGAAAAGTTCCCTGGGGCTAAAATGTAATTAAAGAAAGTTAGGCCAGAAGTGGTTTGGACTGCCCGAAAGCCTTTCAGTCCCATATTTCACCAGTAGATAGAGCAAGTGACGCTGGGTAATCCAGCTTAATACAGGAATTTTCTGAAGACTCCATATAGCCAAAATTGATCTGATAGTCTAAAAGTATACAAAATTCCTACCGGATATCCTAGATCTCAGATATAAGTAAGAAATTACAGGATGATGCGTCCTGATGGGATGGATGTCAGGAAACTAATAGAATACCGATAGGAGGTCTGTAGAGAAAGTTATTCACAAATTAGCAAATACAGACGGGAGTGTGTGGCCTCCGGGTATCCGATAGGGAGATTTATCGGTATTTAAATTGGGACTGAATGAGTTTGGATGACCTCAGTCAGATGACTGTTATGAACCACAGGGATGCCTAAATACAGTAGGCCAGTCTATCTGGTAAAAGGAGCCAGTGTCCGGAGATGTGTAGAAACGGTGTATAATGGCAAAAATATCCGATGAACATTGCCGGGAAAGATTCCTCGTAATGGGTGCCATAAAGGCAATGGACCCTAAGAGGCCCAATAATGGCGCCATCAAAGGCCCAGTAAGACCCTTGGGCTGATAGGTGGGCCAGTGTCCAGCAGAACCCAGGAAAAATGCAAAATTACGAAAATGCCCTTATGTTGTACTAAAGAGTAATAGATGAGTGGAGGGCATTTTGGTTATTCTGGATAGGCCTAGAAGCCAAGACATACACAGGTGAGGTTAACCAGAGTCAGTGTATGCCCTAACAGGGTACAGAAAGGTGTAAAATGATGATTTTACCCTTAAAGTTAGATTCGGGAAACAGTCCAGTTTTCGAGGAAACGGACCGGGCCGGTACCGGATTGGACTAGAAATTTTCCAGAGGCTTCTTGGCTCACCTAATTTCGCCATATGAGACATGTGAGGGATTAGGTGTCCCATGAGGTGTCCCTTGGATGATGTCATGATGATGCAGTAAAGGGAATAAAGAAAATAGGAAATTACAGAAAAAACGGTGGCCATAAGTTCAGAGTTCTTGGAAATTATGGAAATGCCATCCATCAAAACTATAAATACCCCCTTGCCTTCATTCATCACAGCCTAGAGCTCATTTAAGAGAGAGAAGGAAGTTCTAGAGAGAGAAGGAGCAAGGAAGAAAGAAGAAAGGAAGTTCTGGCGGAGTTGAAAGCAGTATAGAGATTCTAGAGTTCTGCTAAGCTTTTGAGGTAGTAACTAATCCTAGCTTTTATGTAATGGCTTTGTGATTTGTTGTGCTATTGTTTGGTTGGATTGTTGTCTTATATGTTATGCTTGAAGCTCTATTACAATGCTATGATCATATGTTATTGAGTATGGAAGCACGCAGCATACTTATCTGTACATAATCACAAGCAAGCATTATCACACTTCATTACATATACTGTTATGATTATTACTACTGAGATTCCCCTGAATCTCATCCCAATAAATAACCCATTACAGGGGAGGTTATGTCGAAGTAAATTTTGGGAATTTTAAGAGACGCCGTTATGCTGCCGAAATTATGACAAGATGGCAATAGTAAAGAAAGGAGCTGATACGTACTGTATACGTAGGTACTGTCTAAGGAGGCTGGAAGTGAGTGGACCTAGCCGGTTCATCCAGTCTTTCCTGGGTACTTACGTAGAATGGTAGTTCTCACGGGAATTACCGAATCGGTACAAGATCAGTTACTTTCTAAAGACGAAGCGTAGCGGTTATGCTGCCAGATTTCAGGCAGGAAAGATGTAATAGAAATATGAGAATTTTGTACATGTTCTGATGTATAACAACTTATTATTTAATAATGGGTATTGTTTGGCATGTTTGACTGATATGTGATGGATGTATGCATATGTATACAAAGTTGAGTGCTGGAATTTACCACTATGAACAGTAACATGTGGAAATGAAATGTCCTTACTTTCGTACATTATAGGGATTGTAACATCCCAATTTTCAGGCCTTGAGACACGGAAATAGCCTGAGAATGAGAGGCTACCAGACCCCTTTTGAGCAGAAGTCCCAGAGACATAAGAGAGTTTTTAGGGACTAAGCTGCAAGTAAGTAAAGGTACGGGAACTTATGTGCAAACAGTGGAAGTCCCAAGGGGTAGAATGGCCATTTGGGGTGATGTAAAGGTCAAAGGTTGAAGAGTTACGAGCTGACCGTTATGGTCGCGACTAGAGTAAAGCATGGTCGCGACTAGTGGTTACAGAAAGAGCTATACGAGACAAGAAAGCATTATGGTCGCGACGTAAAAGAAGTATGGTCGCGACTAGAAAGCAGTGATATCGCGACTAATAGTGGCAGAAAGCCTTAGACGCGACTAAAAAGTGTTATGGTCGCGACTAAAATGTGTTGTGGTCGCGACGATAGAATGTTTTGGTCGCGACGAGAAGATGTTTTGGTCGCGACTAATGTACACAGAATTGTAAGGTCGCGACAAGATGATGTTGAGGTCGCGACTAGTGACTAAAGTGGCGCTAAGCGTACGGGCCAAGAGTGGTGAAGGTCCAAGAGAGATAGTTACCCGGTTGGAGATAGACCGGAGGCAGGATATCAGATACAGGAAAGGTTATCTGGAAACCATGAAGTAAACTGATAAGGTATACTCATGGGTCCCACAAGATGCCACATGGCATTAAAGTAATGGTTTAGTAGAATAAAGTTACTCGGTTGGCACAAAAACCGAGGAGGCACGATAACCGAGGAAATGATCAGATAAAGTCAGGGACTTATCTGGGTGGCATTGGGAAGCGTGCAAGGTCTCTTCCAGTCGCCACATGGCATTAGTCTGCAGAAAGCAGATAAAGTTAAGGGCACGCATTACGAGGCAAGAGACTGGACCGGTGAGTCAGCATGCTGAGGTGTCCCAGGAATTCAAGCATGTGATAAATTTGGTGCTGAGGTGTCCCGGTGAGTTGGCACGATGATGCAGTAAAAAAGGAATTAAGGAAAATAGGAAAATCCAGGAAAAACCAGGACCGCAGGATCAAAGTTCATGGTAATTACAGAATTGCCATTGAAGCCTATTATAAATACCCCCTCCCCTCATTCCATTCTTGCATCACGCATGGAGAGGAGAATGAGAGAGAAAGAAGAGAGGGAAAGGGAAGGAAAGGAAGAGAGAAAGGAGAAAGGAAGAAAGGAAGTTCTGGCGGAGCTGGAAGCAGAATAGAGATAGTAGGGTTCTGCTGAGCTAGCCAGGTAGTAACTAATCCTAGCTTCTATGTAATGGCTTTGTGATTTGATGTGCTATTGTTTGGTTGGATTGTTGTCTTATATGTTATGTCTGAAGCTCTGCTGTAATGTTATGGTCATATGTTATTAAGCATGGAAGCACGCAGCATACTTATCTATACACAATCACAAGCAAGCACTGTCACACTGCATTACATATATTGTTATGATTGTTGCTACTGAGATTCCCCCGAATCTCATCCCCATCCATAACCCATTACAGGGAGGTTATGCTGAAGTGGATTTAGAGAATCCTAAGAGACGCCGTTATGCTGCCGGAGTAAAGACTGAACATCAGTATATGATAAGTACTGTGTACGTAGTGCTGTCTAAGGAGGCTAGAAGTGAGTGGACCTAGCCGGTTCATCTAGTCTTTCCTGGGTACTACGTAGAATGGTAGTTCTCATGAGGGAATTACCGAATCAGTACGGTTCAGTTCTTTGTACAGATGAAGTGTAGCGGTTATGCTGCCAGAGTTTAGGCAGAAGAAGAGCTAGTATAGCTTCCACAAGTGTACTCTGAGGGCTGTATGGGAGGATGTTTCAGGGATCATTTGGTAGCATTTAGAACCACTTTCAAGGTCATTGAAGTCCAATTTCTCAATCTGAAATTTTTCTCTTCTCGTGCACTGTTCACTGTGTAAATTTCAGATGAGTGACCTGACTTCGGAAAATCATAATTAATTATGGAAAAATCCAAATGAAGTGGTTCCAATTGATACATGAAGATAACTCAATTATCTTTTAGGGAAAAATCACTCATTGCTCATTCTTGGACCAAGTCAACGTAGGTCAATGTTATAATATTACTGTTCATCCCACGTTTTCCCCCTAAATCCAGCATTCTGGTCCCAAATTGGATAATTTATAACTCCATGTGTAGACATCCAAACAAGGCATACTATATATCAAATCGAAACTTAATATGTCTAATATTTACCATAAAAATTTCATACATTTATTCATCCATTTACTATTTTTAATCATGGGTCAAACATCATTAGGTCACCACGTGTTACTATACATATGCAAACATCCATCATATATCAGTCAAGCAAGCCAAACAATACTCATTAATAATTAATAAGTTGTTATTCATCATAACATGTACAAAATATTTCTAATACATCCTTTCTGCCTGAAATCCGGCAGCACAACTGCTATGCTTCGTCTTTAGAAAGTAACTGATCTTGTACCGATTCGGTATTTCCCGTAGGAACTACCATTCTACGTAAGTACCCAGGAAAGACTGGATGAACCAGCTAGGTCCACTCACTTCCAGCCTCCTTAGACAGTACCTACGTACACAGTACGTATCAGTTTCTTTCTTTGCCACTTTGCCAGAATTTCGGCAGCATAACGGCGTCTTTCAAAATTTTCAAAATTTACTTCGACATAGCCTCCCCTGTAATGGGTTATTTGGGATAGGATTCGGGGGAATCTCAGTAGTAATAATCATAACAATATATGTAATGCAGAGTGACAGTGCTTGCTCATGATTGTGTACAGATAAGTATGCTGCGTGCTTCCATACTCAAGAACATATGATCATAGCATTGTAATAGAGCTTCAAGCATAACATATAAGATAACAATCCAACCAAACAATAGCACAACCAATCACAAAGACATTACATAAAAGCTAGGATTAGTTACTACTTTAAAAGCTTAGCAGAACTCTAGAATCTCTGTACTGCTTTCAACTCCGCCAGAACTTCCTTTCTTCTTTCTTCCTTGCTCCTTCTCTCTCAAGAACTTCTTTCTCTGTCTTATTCTTGCTTGGGCCGTGATGAATGAAGAGCATGGGGGGTATTTATAGTTTTGATGGATGGCATTTTTGCAATTTTGAAGCCATCTGAACTTGTGGCCCTTTTACTGCATCATCAAGGGACACCTAAGGGGACACCTCACCCCTCACATTCTTCACATGTCAAAATTGAGAGATCAAGAAGCCTTCTGGAAGCTTTCCGGTCCAATCCGGTATCGGCCCGGTCTGTCTCCTCGAAAACTGGACTGTTTTCTGAATCCAATTTTTCTGAAAGTCCATATTATATCTTCTGACTTTAAATTTAGTATCTGAGTCCTTTATATCATTAACATTTTTATACTGGGTCTAAACTCAATTACAGATCCCCTGCGAAATGACCAAAATACCCCTGGGTGCCATTTCTTGCACTATATTAACCCTAAGGGTAAAATTGTCATTTTACACCTTTCTGTACCCTATCAGGGCATATACTGACTCTGGTTAACCTCACCTGTGTATGTCTTGTCTCCTAGGCCTGTCCAGAATGACCAAAATGCCCTTCATACACCTACTACCCCTTTAGTACTATACAGGGGCATTTTTGTAATTTCACACTTTTTCGGGGTTCTGCTGGACACTGGCCCACCTATCAGTCCAAGAGTCTTATTGGGCCTTTGATGGCGCCATTATTGGGCCTTTCAGGGTCCATTATCTTTATAGCACGTATTACGAGGAATCTTCCCCCGTCCATGTTCAACGAGTATTTTAGCTATTATACACCGTTAACACACATTCCCGGACACCGTGTCCTTTTACCAGATACACTGGCCTACTGTGTTTAGGCATCCCTGTGGGTTATAACAGTCATCTGACTGAAGTCATCCGAACTCATTCAGTCCCTTTTTAAATACCGATAAATTTCCTAATCGGATCCCCGGAGGCCTCACACTCCCGTCTGTATTTGCTAATTTGTGAATAACTTGTCCTACAGACCTCCTATCGGTATTCTGTCAGTTTCCTGACATCCTCCCTATCAGGACGCATCATCCTGTATTTTCTCACTTATATCTGAAATCTAAGATATCCGGTAGAAATTTTTATAACTTTTAGACTATCAGATCAGTTTTGGCTATCTGGAGTCTTGAAAATTTCCTGTATTAAGCTGGATTACCCAGCGTCACTTGCTCTCTCTAATGGTGAGATCTGGGACTGAAATGCTTTCGGGC
Source organism: Leucaena leucocephala (assembly GCA_037074615.1). Classification (NCBI taxonomy): domain Eukaryota; kingdom Viridiplantae; phylum Streptophyta; class Magnoliopsida; order Fabales; family Fabaceae; genus Leucaena; species Leucaena leucocephala. The sequence continues at coordinate 14,460,055 of CM073523.1, read as the reverse complement.
ATTCCAAACCACTTCTGGCCTAATTTTCTTTAATTATACTTTAGCCCCAGGGAACTTTTTCTTCTTTGCACTTAAGTCCCTTTATTTGGCTAAAATTACACTTTAAGACCCCACATTTTTGTCTACCTTTCCTTCTTAGCCTTAAACTTTCCATAATTACAATCAAGTCCTTTCATTTCCTTTCTTTTCCAATTTAATCCCTTTCTTTACATAAATAACCACATCTTTTCCTGAAAAATAATTCATATATTTCATTCAATCTGTACATACAAATCAGTACAGAAAATTTGGGATATTACATTTTTCTCCCCATTAAAATAAATTTCGTCCTCGAAATTTACATTATACATACTCTATAGAAACAATTCCGGATACTTTCCCCTCATCTTTTCTTCTGTTTCCCATGTAGCTTCATGTTCAGTTAAGCCTTTCCAGATCACTTTTACTAGAGGGATTTGCTTATTACGTAACTGCTTGACCTTTCGATCAGCAATTCGTACTTGTCCAACCTCATAGGTCAGATCATCTCGTAGCGCGACTTCATCTTTCTCAATCACATGAGATGGATCTGGAACATACTTCTTTAAGTGGAAAACATGAAACACATCATGTATCTGGCTAAGATTTGGAGGAAGAGCTAACTTGTAGGCTACTATCTCTATCTTCGAGAGAATTTGGAATAGCCCGATGTATCTTAGATGTAACTTCTTCACTTTAATCGATCGTTCGGCTCCTGTAGTTGGAGTTAACTTAAGGATACATGTTCACCTTCTTCAAACTCCAACGACTTTCTTCTGACATCTGCATAGATTTTTTGTCTGCTTTGAGCCGTCAGCAATCATTTTCTAATCACCGCAATCTATTATGCGGTTTGATCCACTATATCAGGACCAAGCATTATTCTCTCGTTTAATTCTAGCCAGCATAAGGTGGATCTACATTTACGTCCATATAGAGCTTCAAAAGGTGCCATCTGAATGCTAGTCTGATAACTATTATTATATGCAAACTCTATGAGGGGTAAATGGATATCCCAGCTACCTTGAAAATCTAAGACACATGCTCTCAGCATATCCTCTAACGTTTGTATCGTTCTTTCAGATTGTCCATCTGTCTGAGGACGATAAGCTGTATTGAATCTGAGAGTAGTGCCCATTTCTTCCTCTAAATCCCTCTAGAAATTAGAAGTAAATTGAGGGTCTCTATCGGACACAATGCTGCTTGGGATACCATGTAGCCTAACAATTTCTTTTATGTATATCTTCACCAGCTTCTCCAGAGAATCTCTCTTATTGATTGCCAGGAAATGTGCTGACTTTGTCAATCGATCAACTACTACCCATACTGCATCATGTTTACTTGGAGTCATGGGTAGTCCTTCCACAAAGTCCATGGCAATACCATCCCATTTCCACTCAGGGATATCTAGAGGCTGCAATGTTCCCGCTGGCTTTTGATGTTCAATTTTTACTTTCTGGCAGGTTAAGCACTTCGACACATAAGCCACTACATCCTTCTTCAATCCAGGCCACCAAAACAACCTTTTAACATAATGGTACATCTTGGTCATACCTGGCTGGACTGTATACCGGCATTTATGTGCTTCCTCCAGAATCTTTTCTCTTAATCCCGTAGTATTAGGGATATAGGGCCTTCCCCTGAACTATAACAATCCATCTGGGGAAATCTCAAAATTCCTGGTCTTCCCCCTCTCCAGCTTATCTTTGAATATTGCTGCGAGCTTATCCTGCGTTTGAGCCTCCTTTATCTTATCTTCTATACAAGCTCTGACATGAACTCCTCCGCAAGGACTCTCCGTCAGTTGCATTTGATATAGAGGGCTCCAATCGCGCATATCTTCTATCAATTCCAACTCCTTGATCATCATGTGTGCAACCTGCACCACTTTTCTACTCAACGTATCAGCTACCACATTGGCTTTTCCTGGATGGTATTTAATTTGGAAGTCATAACTTTCAACAATTCCATCCATCGCCGTTGCCTCATATTCAGCTCTTTCTGATCCTGTAGATACTTCAGGATTTTGTGGTCGCAATACAACTCTGTAGTTTCTCCATATAAATAATGTCTCCATATCTTCAGAGCGTAAACCGCCGCCGCAAGCTCCAGATCATGAGTGGGATAATTCTGTTCATGTGGCTTCAACTGTCGAGAAGTGTAGGCTACTACTCTACCTTGCTGCATCAGCACACATCCCAACCCCTGCTTGCTAGCATCAGTGTAGACTACGTAAGTCTGAGTTGTGTCTGGAATAATCAGCACAGGAGTAGTGGTTAATCTCTGCTTCAACTCTTGGAAGCTAGCCTCGTACTTCTCATCCCACTTAAACTGCTGGTTCTTTCTGGTAAGCTTGGTAAGTGGCAAGGCAACTCGAGAAAAGTCTTGAATAAATCTTCTATAGTACCCTGCTAGGCCAAGAAAGCTTCTGATCTCTGTCACTGTCCTCGGCTGCTCCCAGCTTAAAACTGCTTCAACTTTGCTAGGATCCACAGCTACCCCTTCTTGGGATATGACATGACTGAGAAATTTGACTTCTGAAAGCCAAAACTCACACTTACTCAGCTTAGCATAAAGCTTCTTTTCTTTAAGGGTACTAAGAACAATTCTCAAATGCCTTTCATGTTCCTCTGTAGATTTGGAGTACACCAAGAAATTATTAATGAAGACCACAACGAACTGATCTAAATAAGGCCTGAAGATCCAGTTCATGTAATCCATGAAAATAGCGGGTACATTCGTTAGCCCAAAAGGCATCACAAGGAACTCAAAATGTCCTTAGCGCGTCCTAAAAGCAGTCTTTGGAATATCATCTGACTTCACCCTTAGCTGATGATAGCTAGATCTCAAGTCAATCTTAGAGAATAAGCTCGCTCCTGCTAATTGGTCTACAGATCATCGATTCTGGGGAGAGGATACTTATTCTTGACCATAATCTTATTCAACTCCCGGTAGTCAATGCATAGCCTTAGGTTGCCATTCTTCTTCTTTACAAATAGCATGGGAGCACCCCATGGTGACACACTAGGTCTTATGAAACCCTTCTCCAATAGCTCCTCAATTTGCTTCTTCAATTCCATCATTTCATTAGGAGCCATTCGGTATGGGGCTTTGGATACTGGTCCAGCTCCAGGTACAATGTCAATCGCAAACTCTACTTCTTGTTCTGAAGGCAATCCCTGATTTTCCTTCGAAAAACTTCAGGAAATTCATTGACTACTGGGATCTCATCAATTCCTTCTTCTACCTCTGTTTGAACAGAAAAGAATACCATATAACCTTGACACCTTTCCGCAGACATTTATCTGCCTGAGCCTCCGTTATGAAATTCAATCTTACTTCCGGACTCAGATCAGCGACCTTTAGACCAAGAACTAGGGTCTTGTTCCTGCAGTCCAGCATTACATTATTGGAGGCTAACCAATTCAAACCAAGTATGACATCGATCTCTCAGAAAGGAATACATATTAAGTCTAGGGTGGTACAGCAGTGCTTATAACGCACTATACTATTCAAACAGGTATCAGACGTAACTACCCTAACATTGGTGGGAGTTTTTACATGTATATCATAACGCAACTTGCTAATCCAAAGGCCTAGGCGTTTAGCACACTCATAGGAAATAAAGGAATGACTTGCACCCGAATCAAATAGGGAAATAATCTTTCTACATCAGAGCATCACTAAGCCAGAACCTTCTGTTCTGTGCCAGAATCTTATGCTCTGAGCCAGAATCCTGTCTGGTTTATGCCAGAATCTATTGCTCTGATACCAAAATGAAACATCCTCCCTTAGACTCCTCATAGTACACTTGCGGAAGCAACATTAGCTTGATTATACCTTAACTTAAGCCCAGTAATTCAAAATTTTACTCTTAAGTTCCTTATTCTGGACCTTTAGTTTGAAAATTAATTAATATCATTCTACACATCTAAATAAGGCTTATTACCTATCCACGTAATGCCCCAGATGTGTACGACTGGCTTGCCAAATTTCGTGGCCAAACTCCTTCGTTTACTAGGTCAAACTGAGGTCAAAACACTGCTACCTCAAGACCTGCGAATTTCTCCCTTAATTCCCCATTCACAAATTGAACATGCCAAACAATATTTATTATTAAATAATAAAATGTCATACAACAAGGCATACATCAAATTATCATATTTCTATTACATCTTTTCCTGCCTAAAAATCCGGCAGCACAACCGCTACATTCCTTCTGTAGAAAGTAACCGATCTTGTACCGATTCGGTAATTCCCGTAGGAGCTACCATTCTACGTAAGTACCCAGGAAAGACTGGATGAACCGGCTAGGTCCACTCACTTCCAGCCTCCTTAGACAGCACCTACGTACACAGTACGTATCAGTTCCTTTCTTTGTTCCTTCTTCGTTGCTAGAATTTTGGCAGCCTAACGGCGTCTCTCAAAATTTCCAGATTTTATTTTGACAGAACCTCCCCTGTAATGTTATATATGGGAATGAGATTCGGGGGAATCTCAGTAGTAATAATCATAACAATATATGTAATGCAGAGTGACGGTGCTTGCTTGTGATTGTGTACAGATAAGTATGCTGCGTGCTTCCATATTCAATAATATATGATCATAGCATTGTAATAGAGCTTCAAGCATAACATATAAGACAACAATCCAACCAAACAATAGCACAACAAATCACAAAGACATTACATAAGAGCTAGGATTAGTTACTACCTCAAAAATAGAACTCCAGAACTTCTATACTGCTTCCAACTCCACCAGAACTTCCTTTCTTTCTTTCTTTCTCCTTCTCTCTCTTCTTTCTCTCTCTTTTCTTGCCAAAAACGTGGGATGCATAAAATGGGAGGGGAAGGGGGTATTTATAGCTTTAATGGATGGCATTTCTGTAATTTTGAAGCCATCTGAACATGTGGTCCTGGTTTTTCCTGGATTTTCCTATTTTTCTTTATTCCTTTTTACTGCATCATGCATGACATCATCCAGGACACCTCACCGGGACACCTCATCGCCACATTCTTCACATGTCACAATTTTTGGACACCTCATCAGCTGACTCAGCAGTTCAGTCCAATCCAGTACCGGTCCAGAGTCTTGCACCGTAATACGTGTCCTCAACTTTTCTTCTGCCTCTAAGATTGCGCCATGTGGCACCTGGAAGGGACCTTTCACGCCTTCTAATGCTATCTAGATAAGTCCCGGACTTTATCTGATCACCTCCTCGGTTATCGTGCCGACCGAGTAACTTTACTTTATTGCAATAGCATTAAAATAGTATTTTAATGCCACTTTTTCTCACATATCACTGGGCCTACGTTTTTGGGCTCTGGGTATGTTATCTTCGATCCTGATCAAGCTCAAGTACTCTGATGGCTTGATTCCCAAGAAACATCCCTCGTCAAATTACCAAAATACCCGTGGGTGCCCTTTCTTGCACTATTTTAACCCTAAGGGTAAAATCGTCATTTCACACCCTTCTGTACTCTGTCAGGGTATATACTGACTCTAAGTAACTTTATCTGTATGTGCCTTGGCTCCTAGGCCTGTCCAGAATGACCAAAATGCCCTCATACATCTACTACCCCTTTAGTACAACACAGGGGCATTTTCGTAATTTCGCACTTTTCCGGGGTTCTGCCGGACACTAGCCCACCTATCAGTCCAAGTGTCTTACTGGGCCTTGTTGCCGCCATTATTGGGCCTTTCAGGGTCCATTACCTTCATGGCACGCATTACGAGGAATCTCCCCCCGTTAATGTTTATTGAATATTTAATCTATTCTTCACCGTTTATACACATATCCGGACACCGGCTCCTTCTGTCCGATACACTGGCCTACGGTGTTCAGGCATCCCTGTGAGTCATATCAGTCATCTGACCGAGGTTATCCGAACTCATTCAGTCCCTTTTCAAATACCGATAAATTTCCCTATCGGATACCCGGAGGCCTCACACTCCCGTCTGGATTTTCTAATTTGCGAATAACTTTTTCTACAGGCCTCCTATCGGTATTCTGTCAGTTTTCTGACATCCGTCCCATAAGGACGTATCATCCTGTATTTTCTCACCTAGATCTGAAATCTAGGATATCTGGTATGAATTTTTATAACTTTTGGACGATCAGTCCATTTCTGGCTATCTGGAGTCTTCAAAAATTCCGGTATTAGGCCAGATTACCGACGTCTCTTGCTCTATCTACCGGTGAAATCTGGGACTGAAATGCTGTCAGACAGTCCAAACCACTTCCGGCCTGACTTTCTTTAATTACACTTTAGCCCCAAGGAACTTTTCTTCTTTTCATTTAAATCCCTCTTTATTTGGCTAAAATTACACTTAAGGACCCCACCTTTTTGTCCTTAAACTTTCCATAATTCTTTCATACTCATAGAGACCTCGTATGCACATTTCACAGTTCAGTGAAATGATCAGCATAATTTTCTCTATTTTCTGGCAAAATATGGTACTCATCGGCTACCAGCCCGATCTTTCCCATAATTACGATTTTGCCCCTGCATTTTCTTTCTGGCCTCATTACTCATCTTCGCATCCCTTATCTTAAGTTCTAGAAATTCTCTTTCAATAACTCATCCCTTAAACTCTTCGGGAGTCATCGTTAATTGAAAAGCTCGACAACCCGCCCATATCAGGTTATCTTACACAGGAGCCAGCCCATATCAAGCTTCCTGCAGAATTCCTAGGCTTAAGACTTAGGATATTCCTCACATTCCTCATTTTGAACCTAGGCGAACTGTCCCGATTCTGTAGGTTAAAGACTTAACTCATCTTTAAATCCTGAAGGACTTAGCTCATCCCTCGGATCCTTACAAAATATAGGTAAGTAATCCGCCCATATCAGATTACTACCCTGGGACTACGGGTTTAGCAGCCTGCCCATATCAGACTACTTCCCAGTGCTCCTAGACCAAAAATCGGGATGTTACAATTCTCCTCCCCTTTTAAAAATTTCGTCCTCGAAATTTTAAGGGATACCTCATCTTTCCTGAAGAGAATCTCTTACTGACCTATACAGCTATATGATTCTTATAACGCAGTCATACATATAACCAGTAAGATCATCCCTCTCTGTCTTATCCTCACTCCAGTGATAGTCTAGAGGAGCAACAGCTTGGTCCCAGACCTTCCACATGGATTCTTAGCAACTAACATCTCTCATTATAGTTGCTTACAGCTATCCATGTTCTAACCCCTCATATAGCAACCTCATCACTGAGTTAAGACAGATTTATTATCTTACTAATTATTTCTCATGACTCGTTACAATAACCACATTCTCTAGATCAGAAAAGAACTCTTCATTAATCACATCATTTACAAATAGGCATACAGTTCTTACAGCTAAGTTGCCCTTACAGCTATGGTTCTTCTTAACCATTCTTAGGGTCGACATCAGGGGATTTGGAGACTCTACTCGAAAAAATGGAAAATACTCTGCCTGTTGTCTTTGGCCTAGGGATGTCAGCATTCTTAGGGCAAACTCTTGCAAAGTGACCTTTCTCGCCACAAATGAAACAGCCGCTTTGCCCTGCTCGACACTCCCTTGTGCCGTGGTTCTTTCCACATCTTTGACATCTTTGTCCTCCAACCTGATCCTCACCTTGATCAGTCCCCTGCCTAAACTGTTGCCTCTTTCTCTTGTTATTATTATTATTAGCTTCATAACCTGAGCTACCTCCCAGAGTGCTCCTAGCCAATACTTCTTTACTTCTTGCTTCTGACTTAGCTACCTCCTTGCTCCTTATGCTGTTCCCGGTTGCTGCATGATTGTTCATACTTCTTTCTGTCAATCTGCAGACTTCTACCGCTCTATTGAACTGCGTAAGTTGCTGAGGAATTATTCTTTCTTTTAGGGCACTGCTCAGACCCTCTATTAATCTCTTTGTCGACCATTCTTCATCCTCCATTCTTCTAAGGTATGTGTTATAGTACGACAATCGGAGATACTTAGCCAAATACTCATCGAATGACTCTTTCTCTCCTTGCTTCAAAGTAAGGAACTCAACTTCCTTCGCGTCCCTCACTACTGGGGAAGGTATTTTTCCCTAAACTAGCCCAAAAACATTTCCCAAGTAACTGGGATTCCTTTTGCTCGAAGAATAAGCTCAGTATTCCTCCACCATCTCGTGCATCCTTCTCTAGCTTGAAAATGGCCAGCCGGGCTTTTCTTCCTGATGGGCAATCCAGCACCTCAAAAATCTTCTCAAGCTGATCTATCCAATCCTCAGCTACTTGGACATCAAATGTCCCCTCAAACACCGGAGGATTGTACTTTTGGAACCGCTCCATCCATTGCTGAATGCTATTAGGATCTGCCACTGGATCCTCTATTCTTGACTGCCCATTATTTGGAGGAATTCCTGATATCCCTTCTGCTGGTCTATCAGGGGTTTGCAATTTATTAACTATAGCTGTAAGAGTAGCTATAGTGGCATCTCTTTCCTGATCTCGACGAACTTGTTCCGCCCTCATTTCTTCCATCATCCTTTGCTGCTGTTCTAGCCTAGCAAGGATGACTTGCATAGGATTTACCTCATTGGAGTTGCCGGCTTCCTCTACGTGTGGCTCCTCCACTTGAATTCTACGTCCTCGTCTCGTGTTCACCATCTGGTTCCTTGTCAATCAGAAAAGAAAAGTGAACACATAACATTGTACTACTTACTCATCTAGGGGATTTTACCTCCACTGGGCTTTTCTAAACCTCTATGTACTCTAGGGAAATAATCTTTCTACATCAGAGCATCACTAAGCCAGAACCTTCTGTTCTGTGCCAGAATCTTATGCTCTGAGCCAGAATCCTGTCTGGTTTATGCCAGAATCTATTGCTCTGATACCAAAATGAAACATCCTCCCTTAGACTCCTCATAGTACACTTGCGGAAGCAACATTAGCTTGATTATACCTTAACTTAAGCCCAGTAATTCAAAATTTTACTCTTAAGTTCCTTATTCTGGACCTTTAGTTTGAAAATTAATTAATATCATTCTACACATCTAAATAAGGCTTATTACCTATCCACGTAATGCCCCAGATGTGTACGACTGGCTTGCCAAATTTCGTGGCCAAACTCCTTCGTTTACTAGGTCAAACTGAGGTCAAAACACTGCTACCTCAAGACCTGCGAATTTCTCCCTTAATTCCCCATTCACAAATTGAACATGCCAAACAATATTTATTATTAAATAATAAAATGTCATACAACAAGGCATACATCAAATTATCATATTTCTATTACATCTTTTCCTGCCTAAAAATCCGGCAGCACAACCGCTACATTCCTTCTGTAGAAAGTAACCGATCTTGTACCGATTCGGTAATTCCCGTAGGAGCTACCATTCTACGTAAGTACCCAGGAAAGACTGGATGAACCGGCTAGGTCCACTCACTTCCAGCCTCCTTAGACAGCACCTACGTACACAGTACGTATCAGTTCCTTTCTTTGTTCCTTCTTCGTTGCTAGAATTTTGGCAGCCTAACGGCGTCTCTCAAAATTTCCAGATTTTATTTTGACAGAACCTCCCCTGTAATGTTATATATGGGAATGAGATTCGGGGGAATCTCAGTAGTAATAATCATAACAATATATGTAATGCAGAGTGACGGTGCTTGCTTGTGATTGTGTACAGATAAGTATGCTGCGTGCTTCCATATTCAATAACATATGATCATAGCATTGTAATAGAGCTTCAAGCATAACATATAAGACAACAATCCAACCAAACAATAGCACAACAAATCACAAAGACATTACATAAGAGCTAGGATTAGTTACTACCTCAAAAATAGAACTCCAGAACTTCTATACTGCTTCCAACTCCACCAGAACTTCCTTTCTTTCTTTCTTTCTCCTTCTCTCTCTTCTTTCTCTCTCTTTTCTTGCCAAAAACGTGGGATGCATAAAATGGGAGGGGAAGGGGGTATTTATAGCTTTAATGGATGGCATTTCTGTAATTTTGAAGCCATCTGAACATGTGGTCCTGGTTTTTCCTGGATTTTCCTATTTTTCTTTATTCCTTTTTACTGCATCATGCATGACATCATCCAGGACACCTCACCGGGACACCTCATCGCCACATTCTTCACATGTCACAATTTTTGGACACCTCATCAGCTGACTCAGCAGTTCAGTCCAATCCAGTACCGGTCCAGAGTCTTGCACCGTAATACGTGTCCTCAACTTTTCTTCTGCCTCTAAGATTGCGCCATGTGGCACCTGGAAGGGACCTTTCACGCCTTCCAATGCTATCCAGATAAGTCCCGGACTTTATCTGATCACCTCCTCGGTTATCGTGCCGACCGAGTAACTTTACTTTATTGCAATAGCATTAAAATAGTATTTTAATGCCACTTTTTCTCACATATCACTGGGCCTACGTTTTTGGGCTCTGGGTATGTTATCTTCGATCCTGATCAAGCTCAAGTACTCTGATGGCTTGATTCCCAAGAAACATCCCTCGTCAAATTACCAAAATACCCGTGGGTGCCCTTTCTTGCACTATTTTAACCCTAAGGGTAAAATCGTCATTTCACACCCTTCTGTACTCTGTCAGGGTATATACTGACTCTAAGTAACTTTATCTGTATGTGCCTTGGCTCCTAGGCCTGTCCAGAATGACCAAAATGCCCTCATACATCTACTACCCCTTTAGTACAACACAGGGGCATTTTCGTAATTTCGCACTTTTCCGGGGTTCTGCCGGACACTAGCCCACCTATCAGTCCAAGTGTCTTACTGGGCCTTGTTGCCGCCATTATTGGGCCTTTCAGGGTCCATTACCTTCATGGAACGCATTACGAGGAATCTCCCCCCGTTAATGTTTATTGAATATTTAATCTATTCTTCACCGTTTATACACATATCCGGACACCGGCTTCTTCTGTCCGATACACTGGCCTACGGTGTTCAGGCATCCCTGTGAGTCATATCAGTCATCTGACCGAGGTTATCCGAACTCATTCAGTCCCTTTTCAAATACCGATAAATTTCCCTATCGGATACCCGGAGGCCTCACACTCCCGTCTGGATTTTCTAATTTGCGAATAACTTTTTCTACAGGCCTCCTATCGGTATTCTGTCAGTTTTCTGACATCCGTCCCATAAGGACGTATCATCCTGTATTTTCTCACCTAGATCTGAAATCTAGGATATCTGGTATGAATTTTTATAACTTTTGGACGATCAGTCCATTTCTGGCTATCTGGAGTCTTCAAAAATTCCGGTATTAGGCCAGATTACCGAGCGTCCCTTGCTCTATCTACCGGTGAAATCTGGGACTGAAATGCTGTCAGACAGTCCAAACCACTTCCGGCCTGACTTTCTTTAATTACACTTTAGCCCCAAGGAACTTTTCTTCTTTTCATTTAAATCCCTCTTTATTTGGCTAAAATTACACTTAAGGACCCCACCTTTTTGTCCTTAAACTTTCCATAATTCTTTCATACTCATAGAGACCTCGTATGCACATTTCACAGTTCAGTGAAATGATCAGCATAATTTTCTCTATTTTCTGGCAAAATATGGTACTCATCGGCTACCAGCCCGATCTTTCCCATAATTACGATTTTGCCCCTGCATTTTCTTTCTGGCCTCATTACTCATCTTCGCATCCCTTATCTTAAGTTCTAGAAATTCTCTTTCAATAACTCATCCCTTAAACTCTTCGGGAGTCATCGTTAATTGAAAAGCTCGACAACCCGCCCATATCAGGTTATCTTACACAGGAGCCAGCCCATATCAAGCTTCCTGCAGAATTCCTAGGCTTAAGACTTAGGATATTCCTCACATTCCTCATTTTGAACCTAGGCGAACTGTCCCGATTCTGTAGGTTAAAGACTTAACTCATCTTTAAATCCTGAAGGACTTAGCTCATCCCTCGGATCCTTACAAAATATAGGTAAGTAATCCGCCTATATCATATTACTACCCTGGGACTACGGGTTTAGCAGCCTGCCCATATCAGACTACTTCCCAGTGCTCCTAGACCAAAAATTGGGATGTTACAAGTAGCTCAGTGTTCTTCCACCATCTGTCAGCATCTTTTTCTAGCTGATAGATGGCCATTTGAGCTTTGGTTTCTGTCGAGCAGTCAAGAACCTTGAAGATCTTTTCTAGTCTGCTAATCCAATCCTCAGCTATCTGCACCTCGAACGTCCCTTCAAACACTGGAGGATTGTACTTGCAGAATCTGATCATCCATTATTGGATGCTAGCTGCATCCTCTCTCGGGTCAACCCGTCTCTGGGGCTGCACTGGCTGTGGTTCTCTACTAGCTGATCCTGAAGGCTCGGGTGGCGTCAGGTTTCTTACAGCTTCAGCTACCGCTGCAGCTATGGCAACATCTCTTTCCTGCTCATTGCGTGCCTGAGCTGCCCGCATTTCCTCTATCATCTTTTGTTGTTGTTCTAATCGCTCTAAAATTATTTGATTAATATTTCCAGCCTCGCGCGGTTCCTCTGCTGGAATAGTTCTTCTTGTTCGAACCATGCTGTTATACTATAATGCAGAAGGGAATGCGATAAATAATAATTCTCATATCATTTCAAACATAGTATACAAGGTATATGTCACAGTCATACATGTACTACTATACTGATCTTTTATATATTACGTACATTGAAAACATTACCCTTTCTATCATACCCTAGTCCTTCTTAAACTTTATTCTAATAAACTCTCCTACCAAGTAGATCCAGTCTGATACAGTACAATATGGTTCTTCATCAAAATATCGATCCAACTCTATTCTCCAAGTAGGGGTGGTTGGCAATACATCATCCATAATCTCTAGCCAAAGCCGCAGGGTTAACACATTTGGATTCCAGGCTTGATATATAGCTTTTACCCTTGTGATAAAATTCTGATAAACCATATAATCTTGATCTATATTTCTAATCAGGGTCTGCCTCAGCTCATATAGCTGTCGGGCTAATACCACTGATTTCTCAAATTGTTCTCTACTCAGGTTCTTCCCTGGTACCATCCTTATGATCAGATCTCCCAAAGGTATATCCACTAGTGTCACTCTGGGCCTACTGGGACCTGGTGCATCAATCTGATCAAGTACTGGACTGGATCCTGTAATGTATGCTATATTTGGAGGTACCACATTTATTGGAATGGCAGGAATAGGACCTTCTATCACCATCTCCTCCTGATCCACCACAAGATTTAATCCTACTGAGGAACTATCCACTTCAGAGTCACTAACTACTGGAGATATCCATAGATCAGAATCATTGTTCATTATCTCTTCTTCCGAACTATCTGAACTAGAGACCTCTGGTCTAGGATCCCATTGGTTCGCCATGGTTTCGGATCTGGATCTATATCTAGTCATCCTGCAAGCACTAACTTAGTGTCAATTATAACAACTTTATCATGGTATATCTATCTATAAATCATCTACTCAGAGCATTTCCTAAGCCAGAATCCTTTGCTCTGATACCAAAATGAAACGTCCTTACTTTCGTACATTATAGGGATCATTTGGTAGTATTTAGAATAACTTTCAAGGTCATTGAAGTCCAATTTCTCAATCTGGTTTTTTTCTCTTCTCGTGTACTGTTCACTATGTAAATTTCAGATGAGTGACTTGACTTGGGAAAATCATAATTAATTATAGAAAAATCAAAATGAAGTGGTTCCAATTGATACATTAATCTAACTCAATTATATTTTAGGAAAAAATCACTCATTGCTCATTCTTTGACCAAGTCAACATAGGTCAACGTTATAATATTACTGTTCATCCTACGTTTTTTCCCTAAATCTAGCATTCTGGTCCCAACTTGGATAACTTATAACTCCATATGTAGACATCCAAACGAGGCATACTATATATCAAATCGAAACTTAATATGTATACTATTTATCATAAAAATTTCATACATTTATTCATCCATTTACTATTTTTAATCATGGGTCAAACATCATTAGGTCACCACGTGTTACTGTTCATAGTGGTAAATTTCAGCATTTCAACTTTGCATACATATGCAAACATCCATCATATATCAGTCAAGCATACCAAACAATACTTATTAATAATTAATAAGTTGTTATTCATCATAAAATGTACAAAAATTTCATATTTCTAATACATCCTTTCTACCTGAAATCCGGCAGCACAACGGCTATGCTTCGTCTTTAGAAAGTAGCTGATCTTGTACCGATTCGGTAATTTTCCATGAGAACAACCATTCTACGTAAGTATCCAGGAAAGACTGGATGAACCGGCTAGGTCCACTCACTTCCAGCCTCCTTAGACAGTACCTATGTACATAGTACGTATCAGTTTCTTTCTTTGCCACTTTGCCAGAATTTTGGCAGCATAACGGCGTCTTTCAAAATTTCCAAAATTTACTTCAACATAGCCTCCCCTGTAATAGGTTATTTGGGATGAGATTCGGGGGAATCTCAGTAGTAATAATCATAACAATATATGTAATGTAGAGTGACAGTGCTTGCTTGTGATTGTGTACAGATAAGTATGCTGCATGCTTCCATACTCAATAACATATGATCATAGCATTGTAATAGAGCTTCAAGCATAACATATAAGACAACAATCCAACCAAACAATAGCACAACCAATCACAAAGACATTACATAAAAGCTAGGATTAGTTACTACCTTAAAAGCTTAGCATAACTCTAGAATCTCTGTACTGCTTTCAACTCCGCCAGAACTTCCTTTCTTCTTTCTTCCTTGCTCCTTCTCTCTCAAGAACTTATTTCTCTCTCTTATTCTTGATTGGGCCGTGATGAATGAAGAGCATGGGGGGTATTTATAGTTTTGATGGATGGCATTTTTGTAATTTTGAAGCCATCTGAACTTGTGGCCCTTTTACTGCATCATCAAGGGACACCTAAGGGGACACCCCACCCCTCACATTCTTCACATGCAAAATGGAGAGAGCAAGAAGCCTTCTGGAAGCTTTCCAGTCCAATCCGGTACCGGCCCGATCTGTCTCCTCGAAAATTGGACTGTTTTCTGAATCCAATTTTTCTGAAAGTCCATATTATGTCTTCTGACTTTAAATTTAGTATCTGGGTCCTTTATATCATTAACATTTTTATACTGGGTCTAAACTCAATTACAGATCCCCTGCGAAATGACCAAAATACCCCTAGGTGCCATTTCTTGCACTATATTCACCCTAAGGGTAAAATCGTCATTTTACACCTTTCTGTACCCTATCAGGGCATATACTGACTCTAGTTAACCTCACCTGTGTATGTCTTGGCTTCTAGGCCTGTCCAGAATGACCAAAATGCCCTTCATACACCTACTACCACTTTAGTACTATACAGGGGCATTTTTGTAATTTCGCACTTTTTCGGGGTTCTGCTGGACACTGGCCCACCTATCAGTCCAAGAGTCTTATTGGGCCTTTGATGACACCATTATTGGGCCTTTCAGGGTCCATTATCTTTATGGCACGTATTACGAGGAATCTTCCCCCGTCCATGTTCAACGAGTATTTTAGCTATTATACACCGTTAACACACATTCCCGGACACCGGGTCCTTTTACCAGATACACTGGCCTACTGTGTTTAGGCATCCCTGTGGGTTATAACAGTCATCTGACTGAAGTCATCCGAACTCATTCAGTCCCTTTTTAAATACCGATAAATTTCCTAATCGGATCCCCGGAGGCCTCACACTCCCGTCTGTATTTGCTAATTTGTGAATAACTTGTCCTACAGACCTCCTATCGGTATTCTGTCAGTTTCCTGACATCCTCCCTATCAGGACGCATCATCCTGTATTTTCTCACTTATATCTGAAATCTAAGATATCTGGTAGAAATTTTTATAACTTTTAGACTATCAGATCAATTTTGGCTATCTGGAGTCTTGAAAATTTCCTGTATTAAGCTGGATTACCCAGCGTCACTTGCCCTCTCTACTGGTGAGATCTGGGACTGAAATGCTTTCGGGCATTCCAAACCACTTCTGGCCTAATTTTCTTTAATTATACTTTAGCCCCAGGGAACTTTTTCTTCTTTGCACTTAAGTCCCTTTATTTGGCTAAAATTACACTTTAAGACCCCACATTTTTGTCTACCTTTCCTTCTTAGCCTTAAACTTTCCATAATTGCAATCAAGTCCTTTCATTTCCTTTCTTTTCCAATTTAATCCCTTTCTTTACATAAATAACCACATCTTTTCCTGAAAAATAATTCATATATTTCATTCAATCTGTACATACAAATCAGTACAGAAAATTTGGGATATTACATGATGACTTGATGATGTTTGATCCATAATTAAAAATAGTAAATGGATGAATAAATATATGATATTTTTATGGTAAATAGTAGAAATATTAAGCTTCGATTTGATATATAGAATGCCTCATTTGGATGTCTGCACATGGAGATATAAATTATCAAAGTTGGGACCAGAATTCTGGATTCAGGGGGAAAACGCTGGATGAACAGTAAAATTGTAACATTGACCTACGTTGACTTGGTCAAAGAGTGGCCAAAGAGTGATTTTTCCTGAAATATAATTGAGTTAGCTTCATGTAGCAATTTGAACCACTTCATTTCAATTTTTCTATAATAAATTATGATTTTTCGAAGTCAGGTCACTCCTCTGGAATTTACACAGTGAACTGTACTCGATAAGAGTAAAACTCTAGATTGAGAAATTGGACTTCAATGACCTTGAAAGTGGTTGTAAATGCTACCAAATGGTCCCTAAGACGTACGAAAATAAGGATGTTACAGAATACTATGGTGAGATGTGAAAAGATAATAATGCTCCTAGATTCATTAAAGAAATAAAGAGAAACCAAGGGCATTTTGGTAATTTACCAAGGGATTGTTATTGGGAATTGAGCCATCAGAGTACTTGGGCTGGATCAGAAACCCAAGATGATATTCCAAAGGCCCAAAAACGTAGTCCAAGGAATATGTGAGTTAAGGTGGCATTAAAATAATATTTTAGTGACTTTTCAAGAAAGTAAAGTTACTCGGTTAACGTGATAATCAGGGAATTAATCAGATAAGGCTCTGGACTTATCTAGAAGCCATGAGGTGGCGTGAAAGGTGTCCTCATAGGACCCATCAAGACGCCACATGGCTCTTGTAATATCCCTAATTTTTTGTACTGATTTGTATGTACAGATTGAGTGAAATATATGAGTTATTTTTCAGGAAAAAGATGTAGCCATTTATGTAAAGTAAGGGGTTAAATTGAAAAAGAAAGAAAAGGTAAGGACTTAAGTGCAATTATGAAAAGCTTAAAGCTAAAAAGGAAAAATAGACAAAAATGTGGGGTCTTTAAGTGTAATTTTAGCCAAATAAAGGGACTTAAGTGCAAAGAAGAAAAGTTCCCTGGGGCTAAATTGCAATTAAAGAAAGTTAGGCCAGAAGTGGTTTGGACTGGCCGAAAGCATTTCAGTCCCAGATTTCACCAGTAGAGAGAGCAAGTGACGCTGGGTAATCCAGCTTAATACAGGAATTTTCTGAAGACTCCAGATAGCCAAAATTGATTTGATAGTCTAGAAGTATAAAAAATTCCTACCGGATATCCTAGATCTGAGATATAAGTAAGAAATTAGAGGATGATACGTCCTGATGGGGCGGATGTCAAGAAACTGACAGAATACTGATAGGAGGTCTGTAGAGAAAGTTATTCACAAATTAGCAAATACAGACGGGAGTGTGTGGCCTCCGGGTATCCGATAGAGAGATTTATCGGTATTTAAATTGGGAATGAATGAGTTTGGATGACCTCAGTCAGATGAATGTTATGAACCACAGGGATTCCTAGACACAGTAGGCCAGTGTATCTGATAAGAGGAGCCGGTGTCCGGAGATGTGTATAAACAGTGTATAAGGGCGAAAGTACCCGAGGAACATTGCAGGGGAAGATTCCTCGTAATACGTGCCATAAAGGCAATGGACCCTGGAAGGCCCAATAATGATGCCATCAAAGGCCCAGTGAGACTCTTGGACTGATAGGTGGGCCAGTGTCCAGCAGAACCCCGGAAGAGTGTGAAATTACGAAAATGCCCCTGTGTTGTACTAAAAAGTAATAGAGGAATGGAGGGTATTTTGGTCATTCTGGACAAGCCCAGAAGCCAAGACATACACAGGTGAGGTTAACCAGAGTCGTATATGCCCTGACAGGGTACAGAAAGGTGTAAAATGACCATTTTACCCTTAAAGTTAAGATAGTGCAAGAAAGGGCACCCATGGGTATTTTGGTCATTTCCCAGGGGATCTGTAATTGAGTTTAGACCCAGTATAAAAAATGTCAATGTATAAGGGACCCAGATACTAAATTTAAGGTCAGAAGACATAATATGGATTTTCAAAAAAATTAGATTCAGAAAACAGTCCAGTTTTTGAGAAAACGGACCGGGCCGGTACAGGATTGGACTGGAAATTTTCCAGAGGCTTCTTGGCTCTCCTAATTTCGCCATGTGATACATGTGAGGGATTATGTGTCCCAAGAGGTGTCCCTTAGATGATGTCATGATGATGCAGTAAAGGGAATAAAGAAAATAGGAAATTCCAGAAAAAATGGTGGCCACAAGTTCAGAGTTCTTGGAAATTATGAAAATGCCATCCATCAAAACTATAAATACCCCCTTTCCTTCATTCATCATGTCCTAGAGCTCATTTAAGAGAGAGAAGAAAGTTCTAGAGAGAGAAGGAGCAAGGAAGAAAGAAGAAAGGAAGTTCTGGCGGAGTTGAAAGCAGTATAGAGATTCTAGAGTTCTGCTAAGCTTTTGAGGTAGTAACTAATCCTAGCTTTTATGTAATGGCTTTGTGATTTGTTGTGCTATTGTTTGGTTGGATTGTTGTCTTATATGTTATGCTTGAATCTCTATTACAATGATATGATCATATGTTATTGAATATGGAAGAACGCAGCATACTTATCTGTACACAATCACAAGCAAGCACTGTCACTCTGTATTACATATATTGTTATGATTATTACTACTGAGATTCCCCCGAATCTCATCCCCATATATAACCCATTACAAGGAAGGTTATGGCGAAGTAAATTTTGGGAATTTTAAGAAACGCCGTTATGCTGCCGAAATTATGACAAGATGGCAATAGTAAAGAAAGGAGCTGATACGTACTGTGTACGTAGGTACTGTCTAAGGAGGCTGGAAGTGAGTGGACCTAGCCGGTTTATCCAGTCTTTCCTGGGTACTTACGTAGAATGGTAGTTCTCACGGGAATTACCGAATCGGTACAAGATCAGTTACTTTCTAAAGACGAAGCGTAGCGGTTATGCTGCCGGATTTCAGGCAATAAAGATGTAATAGAAATATGAGAATTTTGTACATGTTCTGATGTATAATAACTTATTATTTAATAATGGGTATTGTTTGGCATGTTTAACTGATATGTGATGGATGTATGCATGTGTATGCAAAGTTGAGTGATGGAATTTATCATTATGAACAGTAACACGTGGTGACTTGATGATGTTTGATCCATAAATAAAAATTGTAAATGGATGAATAAATGTATGATATTTTTATGGTAAATAGTAGACATATTTAACTTCTATTTGATATATAGAATGCCTCATTTGGATGTCTACATATGGAGATATAAATTATCAAAGTTGGGACCAGAATGCTGGATTCAGGGGGTAAAATGCTGGATGAACAGTAAAATTATAACATTGACCTATGTTGACTTGGTCAAAGAGTTATCAATGAGTGATTTTACCCTGAAATATAATTGAGTTATCTTCATGTAGCAATTTGAACCACTTCATTTCGATTTTTCTATAATTAATTATGATTTTTCGAAGTCAGGTCACTCCTCTAGAATTTACACAGTGAACAGTACTCGATAAGAGTAAAACTCTAGATCGAGAAATTGGACTTCAATGACCTTGAAAGTTGTTCTAAATGCTACCAAATGGTCCCTAAGACATATGAAAGTAAGGACATTTCAGCTCTGAGCTATAGGGAGAAGAAACAGTTAAAGACACGTGGCACGATCTCAGCCGCTTATTCCAGGACAAGACTCTAGAATTCTCTGGAACCGCTGAGTCAGCTGGTGAGGTGTCCCAAGGGCCCCACCATTGCGCCACCTAACATGTGAGGTGAAACATCCTCCCTTAGACCCCTCAGAGTACACTTGCGGAAGAGAGAGATATTTCTTACCTTATTATAAGGTACATCCTCCCTTCTAACAATCCCTTAGCTTTCCTTCTATCCACGGCTAACCTTATAGAGAGAGATATTTCTCTATTCTAACTACTTAATTTATAAAAACAATCCTCTAATTTATTAGAGCAGGGACTAGAATAAATTACTTACCTTATTCCTAAGCTTGTCGAGTCCCTAAGTTCCTTGGATTGCTCCTAGCTCAGCCAGAACTCCTTCTTTCTCTTCCTTTCTTTCTTTCTCTTTCTCTCTTTCTCTTTTTTTCTCTCTCTCTCTCTTCATGCTCTCCAAACCGTGGTGTGAATGAAATGGGAGGGGGTGAGGGGTATTTATAGTTAAGGCAAGGTGGAATGGACGGTCCAGACCGAATCGCGATGAACGGCTCAGATCGCTTAGCTTCCTCAAAAAGCTTGCCTGCATCATCAAGATGACATCTCAAGGACACCTTGCTTGACAGGTGGCACCTTGGTGGGTCCCTTGGGATACCTCACCTTGTTAGTCATCGCTTCTGGAAAACTCTAGTCCGATCTCTCCAATCCTGTACCAGCTCAGTCCAATTTCTAAAAAACCAGACTATTTTCTGAATCTAATTTTTCTAAAATTTTATTATATGCTTTCTGATCTTAAATCCAATATCTGGATTCTTCCTACCATTGACATTCTTAGACTAGGTATTAACTTAATTACAGATCCCTTGTCAAATTACCAAAATGCCCTTAGTTCCTCTTTATTTACTTTAATAATTCTAGGGGCATTATTGTCTTTTCTCCTTTCAACAGAGTATTCTCTGACCTTGTTCAACTATTTTGGAAACTCTCTTTGACCGTCTAACCTTAGTCAAATGATCATAATACCCTTCACTCATTCTTTAATTATTTTATAACATAAAGCATTTTCATAATTTTGCACTTTTTTGAATATTTCTAGATACTGGCCCCTTTAACTGATGAACTAATATAATGGGCCTGGTGTAAAATCCTCCTAAAATATAACTATTATTAATTATTAAATATATTTTGTACCCAATATAATTTAAAAAAGAATATTATGAATAAATTTATTTTATTTTAAAAGAGTTAACCATGGTAGAAAAGAGTTTTACTAAAATATAAAATAAACTCTACCATGGTTATAAAAATACTTTCCTTAAAATATAAATAAAGTAATAGGATATATGAGTATGTAAAATAAAACCTATTGTGGCAATATATAAGTATTCTACACATACCTTCAAAGGAGAAGGCTATAAAATTAATATAGATTTAATCAAGCCTCTGAAGTTTTCCCTGGGGTCTTAAGATGAGACTATCGCCTGAAAAATATTATAAAACTAGGGTGAGACTAACGTCTCAATAACCAGCAGTTCTACTCATCATGAGTACTAACATGTGCTCATGAGGTGTCAAGTGGGACCGATCACAAAATATAATATATATAAAATAATATATTATCATAATAAAATCAAATGAATAACCCACCCAAGTTTCTCCCTCAAACCAACCGAACCGCCTTATTCTGCCGATCGAACCTGTAACATCCCGATTTTTGGGTCTAGGAGAACTGGGAGGTAGTCTGATATGGGCAGGCTGCTAAACCCGTAGTCCCAGGGTAGTAATCTGATATGGGTAGATCACTTACCTATATTTTGTAGGAATCTGAGGGATGAGCTAAGTTCCTCAGGATTTAAAGATGAGTTAAGTCTTTGACCTACAAAATAGGGACATTTCACCTAGGTTCAAAAAGAGGAATGTAAGGAATATCCTAAGTCTTAAGCCTAGGAATTCTACAAGTAGCTAGATATGGGCTGGCTCCTGTGTAAGATAACCTGATATGGGCAGGTTGTCGAGCCTTTTAATTTATAATGCCTCCTGAAGAATTCAGGGGACGAATTGTTGAAAGAGAATTTCTAGAACTTAAGATGAAGGATAAGAAGAGGAGTAAAGATGCCAGAAAGAGAATTCAGGGGCATAAATGTAATTATGGGAAAGATCGGGCTAGTAGCCGATGAGTACCATATTTTGCCAAAAAATAGAGAAAATTATGCTGATCATTTCACTGAACTGTGAAATGTGCATACGAGGTCTCTATGAGTATGGAAGAATTATTGGAAGTTAAGGGACTTGATTGTAAAAAGAAAAAGTTTCCAGGGCAAAATGGTAATTATGGAAAGTTCAGCCAAATTGAAACTGCCCAGAAGCATTTCAGTCCTGAATTTTACCAGTAGATAGAGCAGATGATGCTCGGTAATCTGGCTTAATACAGGAATTTTATTAGGACTCCAGATAGCTGAAATTGATCTAATAGTCTAAAAGTTATAAAAATTCCTACCGGATATCCTAGATCTCAGATATAAGTGAAAAACTACAAGATGATGCACCCTGATGAGGCGGATGTCAAGAAACTGACAGGGTACCGATAGGAGGTCTGTAGAAAAAGTTATTCACAAATTAGTGAATTGAGACGGAGTGTGTGGCCTCCGGGTATCCGATAGGATGATTTATCGGTATTTAAACTGAGACTGAATGAGGTCAGATGACATCAGTCAGATGCCTATTATGACCCAAAGGGATGCCTAGACTCAGTATATCAGTTTATCTGATAAAAGGAGTCGGTGTCCGGTAATGTGCTGAAAAGGTGTAAAATGACGAAAATGCCCTTATGTTGTAAAATAGTGAAAGAATGAGTAAAGGGTATTTTGGTCATTTGACTAAGGTTAGACAGTCAAGAAAGGATATCTGGATAGTTGAACAGGGTCAGAGAGTACTCTGGTAAGAGGTGAAAAGATAATAATGCCCCTAGACTCATTAAAGAAAAGAAAAAGGAACCAAGGGCATTTTGATAATTTGCCAAGGGATGTTTCTTGGGAATCGAGCCATCATAGTACTTGAGCTTGATCAGGGGCCAAGATAGCAGTCCCAAGGTGCAAAAACGTAGCCCAGTATATATGTGGAGAAAAGTGGCATTAAAATAATATTTTAGTGACTTTTCAATAAAGTAAAGTTACTCGGTCAACACGATAACTGAGGAGGTAATCAGATAAAGTCCTAGACTTATCTGGATAGCATTGGATGGTGTGAAAGGTGCCAGCAAGATGCCACATGGCGCCAACATAGAGAAGGAAGAAAAAGTTAAAGACACGTAGCACGATCTCAGCCTTGTATTCCGGTGCAAGACTTTGGAACTGTCTGGAAACGCTGAGTCAGCTGGTGAGGTATCCCAGGAGCCTGGATTTGCGCCATGTGATAGATTAGGTGTCCCCATGAGGTGTCCCTTGAATGATGTCATGATGATGCAGTAAAGGGAATAAAGAAAATAGGAAATTCCAGGAAAATCGGTGGCCACAAGTTCAGAGTTCTTGAGAATTACGGAAGTGCCATCGATGGAAACTATAAATACCCCCCTTGCCATTCATTCATCACGGTTTTGCAAGGAAAAGAGAGAGAAAGAAGAGAGAGAAGGAGAAAGAAAGAAAGAGAGAAAGAAAGGAAGTTCTGACGGAGCTGGAAGCAGTATAGAGATAGTAGAGTTTTGCTAAGCTAGCCAGGAAGTAACTAATCCTAGCTTTTATGTAATGACACTGTGATTGGATGTGCTATTGTTTGGTTGGATTGTTGTCTTATATGTTATGTCTGAAGCTCTACTGCAATGCTATGATCATATGTTATTGAGTATGGAAGCACGCGGCATACTTATCTGTACACAATCACAAGCAAGCACTGTCACACTACATTACATATATTGTTATGATTATTTACTACTGAGATTCCCCCGAATCTCATTCCCCATGTCTAACCCATTACAGGGAAGTTATGTTGAAATGAATTTTGAGAATTTTAAGAGACTCCGTTATGCTGCCGAAATTATGACAAGATAGCAGTAGTGAAGAAAGGAGCTGATACGTACTGTGTACGTAGGTACTGTCTAAGGAGGCTGGAAGTGAGTGGACCTAGCAGGTTCATCCAGTCTTTCCTGGGTACTTACGTAGAATGGTAGTTTCCACGGGAATTACTGAATCGGTACAAGATCAGTTACTTTCTAGAGAGAAAGCGTAGCGGTTATGCTGCCAGATTTCAGGCAGGAAAAGATGTAATAGAAATATGAGAATTTTGTGTATGCCCTATTGTATGACAATTTATTATTTAATAATAAATATTGTTTGACATATTAAATTTGTGTATGAGAAATTATGAGAGAGAAATTCGTAGGTCCTGAGGTAGCAGTGTTTTGACCTCAGTTTGACCTAGTAAACGAAGGAGTTTGGCCACAAAATTTGGTGACCCAGTAGCACACATATGGGGCATTACGTGGATAGGTAATAAGCCTCATTTGGATGTGTAGAATGAGATAAATTGGTTTTCAACTTAAAGGTTCAGAATAAGGAACTTAAGAGTAAAATTTTAAATTTTTGGGCTTGAGTTAAGGTATAATCGAACTATATAGCTTCCGCAAGTGTACTCTGAGGGATCTAAGGGAGGATGTTTCAAAACCCATGAGTTAGTGGTAACTACCCCTTGAACAGCTAACCGATCAAGTGATATGGATAGGCCAAAATCCACTGAGCACCTGGCAGGACCATGGGTCCATTCCCCCTGGGTAAACAGGTGGGGTATCACAGTGGTAAATAGGTGGGGCACGTCCCTCGGTAAACTGTAGGACAAAAGCCAACCATTGAGCTCCAATGGTGGCTATACCACGTGGTAGAAACACAACTCCATCATCACCTATCCCCAATGCATAATTCTTAAAATAATCATATTAATTAAAATCTCAATAGTTTGATAAATATCACAAAAGAGTTTTTCTCAAGATAATAACTTTCTTCCAATTTCAATATCAAGATATAACAAGTTTATAATTTCAACTCAAACTTTCTAAATTAAACTTTAAGTTCCACAAGACTATTTTTAATAAAAATAATCAAATAAGTTTTTCAATATAATTATCTCAATACTAATAGATTTATATATATCAAAACACTCACAAACATCATATTAGCACACGCAACGAGTAGAAAGTGATTACCTTTTTTGGGAATAGAAAAGGGACTCTGAGAGAGGATTAAAAAGAGAAGAACCGACTCGATAATCAAGTTTGAGGAATAACTCAGGGTTTTAACTCTATTTATAATGCCATAATAATAATTCAATATTCAATATTCATATCTTATCTTTATTAAAATCTTATCAAATATAGTAATTTAAAATTTAAACTATATTATCATTATACTATAAATACATATTTTATTATTATATATATATTTAATCAAATATATAGGTATATTATTATTTTTATCATAATTCTATCAGGTGTTTTAAAATTTAAACCATATTTTAAAAATAAAATTGCATATCTAAATCTGAATCTAAATCCTAATAAATTTCTGACTAATAGTAACAATCAAATGATAAAATTCTAAATAAGGTAAAAATAGGAGAATCTATATATTATATCATATTTTATTAAAAATATTAAATTATAATAATTTAATTAGATAATATTTTAAAATTATTGATAAATAATTTTTAAATTTTACTTAAATATAAGGATAAAAATTGGGATGTTACACTTGGGACTCACTTGGCGTCATCACGGGTCTCCTAGTACATCATCTGGGCTCATTTAGTCCCAGCTTGCTTACTGGTTATGTTTCATACTCGGATACCCGGCGTTCACAAGCTCCCGTCAAAATTCACTAAAATATGAGTAACTTTTCCTACAGAACTCCTTTCGGGGTTCCGTCAGTTCCCTAACCTCTGACTTTATAGGATGCACCTTCTTGTAACTTTTTATTTATATCTGAGGTCAAAAAGATCTGATAAAAAATTTAGATAACTTTCTGATTATTAGATAAATATCAGCTATCTGGAACTCCAATAAAATTCCTGTATCACGCTAGATTAACCAGCACAACTTTCTCTATCTACTGATAAAATTTGGGGCTAAAATGCTTCCGGGCAGTTCTAAGCCACTTCAAGCTCAATTTTCTATAATTACCATTTTGCCTCTAGAAACTTTTCCTCTTTTCAATTAAGTGCCTTAACTTTTCATAATTACACCTAATGGCCCACAACTTGTATCTACTTTCATTTAATACCATGGAACTTTTAGACTTTTCACTTTAGTCCCTTTTCAAAAAGGACCATTATGCCCCTATAGACTTTCACTATTTATATATAAGTCCCTTAAAACCTTTTGTATGTTTTTGGGACTTCTGCTCAAAGGGGTCTGGTAGCCTATCTATTTCAAGCTACTTTCAGAGTCTCTAGGCCTGAAAATTGGAATATTACACATGATGTTTATGCTGGTGTGTTGATATGTTATACATTATAAGATGATGATATGTGATATGTAAGAATAATATATGCTTTCCCTGAAGTGTCTCAATGGCCATGCATAAAAGTATGTAGCATTGACCAAGATAACATGTCATTAAAAACATGAGAAAGTAAGAAAGAATGTCATGCACTTGCTTTCATCTTGTATGTATTGAATGGTAATATTTGCTACTGAGATTCTCTAAAATCTCACCCTCCCATATCTGACCATAATAGGTACAATATGATGGAGGAAATATGCATGAAGAAGAAGGAAGGAAGAAGAAGAGTAAAGAAATGATGTATTCTAACATGTGTTGTATGAATTATTATTTATGTAATAAATGATGTACACATCTATTGATGTAGTAAAGTTATATATGATGTTATATACATGTCTATATGATTATGAGAAAGTTTGATGACAAAATATGCATGCTGGATTTAATTATGAGAATTATGAAAGCAAGTGACAATGAAAAACGTAGGTCCTAGAGCAGTCATGTTTTGACTCCGGTTTGACCTAGTAAACGAATGAGTCTGGCCACAAAATTTGGTATACATGTATTATACATTCTAAGCTTTAAATACATAGGTAGCAGGCCTCAATTGGATATATGATCTAAGAGAAATGATTTTTCAAAGTTAAAGGTCAAAATCTGGAAGTTCCAGAAATGACCATATGAATAGTAAATTTCAACGAATTAACTGTATTGAATGGGAAAGAAAATGTCCATATTTATATTTTTCCAATAAATAGAAATTAATGAGATTCAAGTAGAAATTTGGGCACCTCCATATGATTTTTTTTAGAATTAGTGATGATTTTCAAAGTTAGACTGCCAATATGGAAAATGGATTATGAACAGTTCCTGCGGATTAAATTGAATTTTTTTATTTTTGTTCCAAAGTAGTGCTTCCGTTGATTAAATAAGCTTCCAAATATGTATTATGAAGTGTTAAAAGTAGGATCTTTCACCTACCCTCTAATCTTAAGTATGCTTACCTCGAACATGATTCGAATTTACATATTATTATTTCTAGCTCTTTAACTGCTAGTATAGAATCTAGGTTATTAAGTGTACTTAGAAAGAATAGAGAATCCTTGGGTTGACATAAAAGGAATAGATGCTTGTTTTCACCCATAGAATTTTATTGACTGAGGATTCCAAGCCTATTAAACAACCCTAAAGGAGATTGAACCCATTGATCTACTATGTTGTTAGGAAAAATATTAGTAAACTATTGAAAGTAGGGATTATCTATACTATTTCTCATAGCGAATGGGTATCTCTTTTGAGGTGGTACCTAAAAAAAGTGGAATCACATTGGTTAAAAATAGAAATAGTGAACTTACACCAACTAGGTGTAAAAATTCATGGAGGGTCTATATAAATTATAGGAAATTGATTGTTAAAACTAGGAAAGACCATTTTTCCCTACCCTTCATTAATCAAATACTAGAGAGATTGGCAGGGAAGAGTCATTACTGTTTCCTATATGGTTATCCAGGTTATTTTCATATATAGACCCAAGGGACCAAGAAAATACCATATTTACATGTCCCTTTGGTATATATGTCTATAAACGAATGCCATTTGGTTTGTGTAATGCTCCTGGAACATTTTCATTGAATAATACATGGATGTGTTTATGGCAAATTTTATCGCATATGGCAATTTATTTGATCAAGTCCTTGCTAGATGCATTGAGAAGAAACTTGTTTTAAACTTTGAAAAGTGCCATTTCATGGTCAACCATGGAGTAGTGCTTAGATATTTCATATATAGCAAAGGAATTGAAGTAGATAAAGCAAAGATTAAAGTAATCTCCTCGCTACCCTACCCCACTACTGTAAAAGAATTACGATCCTTTTTGGGGCACGCCAGTTTTTATAGGAGAGTCATTAAAAATTTTAGCAAAATTGCTTTGCCACTTTCTAAACTCCTTCAAAAAGATACAGATTTTGTTTTTTCTGCTGATTGTAAATAGGCCTTTGAAAATTAGTAGAGTAGGTTGATTTCCCTACCTATTCTAACGTCACTAGATTAGAATCTTCCTTTGAACTATCATCGATGCTTCCAATTTTGCTGTGGGAGCTATGTTAGATTAAAAGGAGGGTAACTTATCTAAGGTGATTTCCTATGCTTCTAAGACACTTAATGCTGCCCAAATTAACTACACTACTACTGAAAAAGAACTATTTGCAATTGTAGTGGCTTTGGATAAGTTTAGAGCATATCTTATAAACTCAAAAGTTATTGTTTACATAGATCATGCGGCAGTCAAGTACTTATTCCATAAAACTTAATCTAAACTAAGACTCTTATGATGGATGTTATTGCTTCAAAAGTTCGACATCGAAGTGAAAGATCATGCTGGAAATGTGAATTATGTTACAAACCATCTGAGTATACTACCATTAGAGACAAGTTGAGTACTTAGTTCTAACCTCATTTGTCATTCTTTTCCTAATCAATCTCTATGTGTGGTGTCTATTGTAGAGCCTTTGTATGCTCACTTAGTAAATTTCATTGAAACTGGCCTAATCCCATCTCATTTAAATACTATCTTTGGGAAAACCCTATTTATGGAAAGCATGCTCAAATCAAGTCTTAAGAATATATGTCCCTGATAAAGCCCATACCCAGTTTTAGAAACTTGCCATTCCTGGGTCTATGGGGGCCACTTCAGGGGTAAGAGAACTGCATGTAGAGTTCTCGAGTCAAGTTTCTATTAGCTTACCTTGATTAAAGATTCTTTTGTGGTTTGTAAGACGTGTGTTAAGTGCCAGAGATTCGGGAGAATTAGCAAACGTCATGAAATGCCCCACAACCGATTCTATTTTGCAAGGTTTTTGATGTATAAGGAATAAATTTTATGGAGCCATTTCCACCCTCCGCTGGTTTCCATTACATATTATTAGCTGTGGATTATTTGTCTAGGTGGGTAGAGGTTTTCCCAACGAGACTAGATGATGCCTAGACAGTCTCTAAATTTCTAAGGGCTCACATCTTTATTAGATTTAGAGTATCGAAGGCACTTATTAGTAATCAAGGCACCTACTTTTACAATAAGTTGATCAATAACTTATTGGAAAAATATGGTGTGACTCACAAGGTCTCAACACCTTATCCCCCTCAAACCAATGGCCTAAATGTGGTGTCAATAGATAAATTACGAACATCCTTGAAAAAATAGTTAAACCATCCAATAAGAATTGGAACCTTAAGTCCTATAGAATAACTTTCAAAATACCTATAGGCATGTCTCTATATAGGACGATTTTTGGGAAGGCTTGTCACATGCCAATAGAACTAGAACATAAAACATTTTAGGAAATGAAAGCTTGTAATGAGGATCTTGAAAATCCAGTTTACAAAGTTTGTTTCAGATTCAAGAGCTGGAGGAAATGGACTAGACGCTTATAACAGCTCTAAAATTTACAAGCTAAAGACTAAATTGATTCATGATGCTAATATTTTGAGGAAGAGTTTTAAGGTAGGAGATAAAGTGTCGAGGTACCAAGCTGGGATCAAATTTAAACATGGAAAATTCAAAACAAGCTGGGATGGTCCCTACACTATTATCAAATTCCATGACCTTAGGATGATAGAGCTTAGAGATGAGGCAATTGACAAAATCTTGCAAGCAAATGGCCACCCTTGAAGCTCTATAAAGAGTCCCCACCTCCTCCATGAGGCCAAGTTATCCCTTTCCTTTCTCTCTTACTTTACATATGCATTTATAACTTGTGATATCATGTTTCATATGATAGTTTGATGAGTTTTAAAATGGATGATTCAGTAAGAATAGTGATTACTTTTTGTTTATTTGTGCTTGAATAAATTCCTCTATTGTCCACTTGTATTCTATTATATGCTAGTGTCTTTATCACCCACATACTCAATTGCATGTTGTAGCTTACCCATCCTTTCATCTTAGCTTTCCTAAAATTACTTTTTATGATTGGAATATGACTGTGTGCTTAATTGTGAGCATGGCATTAAGTTATGTGTTAAATTAATGTGGGGTAGGATTTGGGTTGACTTGGAAGGTTTAAGTAAGTAGGGTTGACCTACAAAGGGTTTAGAGTAAGTTGGTAATCTTTGATTATTATCAAAAAGCAACTGTGTAATTTAGTCACTACAAATTATTCTTTTAGGCGCGACTTAATTGGCTCAGTGAGGTAAAAAGGCTCTCTATGTTTATTTGTCATGACCGCAATTATGTTTGGTCGTGACTAGACACCATTTAAAGCCCAACTGACTCTTTATGAACTTTAATCGCAACCAAAACTGTTTTTGATCGTGAACAGATCGTCATATCAGCAACTATAAACCCTTCGCATTTTCACTCTCTCAATACAAGCACACGTTAGGGCCCACTTTACCCACTTCCCACCGTCTACTCTTTCTACTGCTTCTACTAGCCATGATGTTCCCTATTTTTCTTCTCCTTCTCCCAACTTCTCTCGTCATTCCTGTGCTCTCATCAGTCGCTCTACTCATCTTCCTCATCTCTATCTCACCTAAACTCTAATATTTGTTCTTATCAGAGTCATTCCTGGTCTATTTCCATTCTCTTGTTTCCTCTTTTACTACAAGTTGACTTACAATCTCTCTGCTATAGTGTTCGACCCACTCCATTACTATGATTCTCAAGGTAGTTCCTCATTTCCCTTTTGTTTTTCTTTAGTTTTTGTATCTTTTAAGTAGATTTATAGGTTTTAGGTAGGTTTTTCATTAATGGGAGGTTTGGGGAATTTACAAAGGGTAGTTTAGCACTAGGTTTGAGAATATTTCTTGGTTAGTACTTTTCAGGACTAAATTTTGGCGAGCTTTATTTTGATTGGTGGACCATAGCTGACATCTTTATTGGTCTTTAAACTTTTGTATTTTAATCGCGACCATAAAGTTATTTCGTCATGACTAAATCTCACAGAAGTAGCTAGTCGCATCTAGAATCCTATTTAGTCGCGACTATATACCCCCTAAAAAACTTATCTGAACTAATTTTGAAAAGGGAGTAAGCCAAGGTTCAATCAATCAAGGAGAGAGGGATTTTTAAGGGTAGAGGATGTCTTTTTATTGATTGTTTGTTGTTTTACATATGTTTGTTTATATGGTTTGTTCAAAGAATCCTGAGGTTACCAAGAGGTCCCGATCATGAGTGCCCACCAAGCTCACCAGGAAAAAAGCGTATTAAACTCTAATGTTTATGTTTTCATGATGAAAATTAATTGAGAGAAGATTTCAAAAAAATATTTTAAACTAATAAAGAGCATTTATTGATAAGGTAGTTATTCGATAAATCAGAAAGAACCTTAACGAAAATATGTTTTCTGAAAAATATTTATCGAAGACCTATTCGGTAAGGTTTCTTATCAATAAAGACTTCGATAAATCAATCAAATTTAGCATATGAAAATTCTGAGTTTTTGTTCTCAAATTGAAGTTATCCGAAGACTTATTCGATAAGGTGATTTATCGAAGAAGCCTTCGACAAGTATTTCACTAACTTAACTTTGAGAAAAGAATTTTATGAAAAGTTGTATCGAAGAATTAATTGAATAGAGTGTTTATCAATAAGATGTTCAATAAAATAACTCTAATTTTCAAAAGAAGCTATTTTATTTTCAAAGACTCATTTACCGAAGGACTATTCAATAATGGGATTTATTGAATAACTCTTCAATAAATAAGGATAAATTTCGGTGTTTACAAAAGCACTGAGCTAAATGACTTTTCACACTATCTGCTTTTGATAAAGTACTATCTTATTTGTTTAACTTGTTTTAGAAAACTTTTTACAGGTTTAAAATATAATCATTTGAAAAATGCTTTAAATTTATTCATATCACTCAGTTTCTACTTTGTTGAATGATGCTTACAGTGATCTAAATGAATTACCTTCTTCTCAAATTGATCTTTGGGATCTTAAGTTACAAATTTATATAAGATCAATTTGGAGAAAGAAGAAATAAGTTATTTCAAATTTAAATCACTAGAATCTTAATATTGATTAATGCTATTGATGTGATTTGATTGAAATAATTTTATGATGATTCATTTCTTATAATGATTTATTTGTTTGAATCATCTGTGGTTTGATTTGTCTTGAATTTATGAAGATAAGCTTATTCATGAAAGATTTAGAGTAAAGATTCATTATGCTCTTATCAATGAACTATTCAATCAGGTCATTTATTAAAGAGATCTTCAATAAGATCCTTTGTTAAGATTAATCTATCATATTTTGATTGGATAAGTCCTGGAATAATTTTGATGAGCTTAAGAATTACTTGAATTTGATTGAATAAATGATCTTCATGAATTATATAGCCTACTCTTAATTGATTATTGAAACATCCTCACTTTCCTAGCTCCAACTTCTCCAAAACAGTACCTTGTTATGTTTGGAAAAGATAGGGGTGAGATTTCAGGGGAAATCTCAGTAGCAAACGGTACTAAACAGTGTACGTATTAATGATTGGTATTTGTGCTTGCTTGTAATTGTGTCAACATAATGTAATGTGCGTGCTTCCATGTAACATATGAAATATAATTGGCCAAGGTAATCATAGTACAGAGCTTCAACAATTACAGATTAACAGCAATCAATCAAGCCATAACATAATCAATCATATATTCAATACATACAAGTTTAGGTAAGTCTACTACCTGACATGGAGCCTCTTCTTAATCTTAATCCTTGCTCAGACAATCCTCTAACTGTCTCTTTCTCCAGAGCTAACCTTATAAAAAGGAAAATATTTCTCTATCTTAACTACTAAGAACAATCCTCTACTGTACCAGAGCAGGGACTAGAATAACTTACTTACCTTATTCTCAAGCTCTTTAGACTGCTCCTAGCTTAATCAGAACTTCCTCCTTCTTCCTTTCTTTCTTTCTCTCTTCCTCTCTTTCTCCTTCTCGCTCTTCCTTGCTCCACTGAATTGTGGAATGGAATGGAGGGGAAGGCCTCTATTTATAGTGGAGGCAAAGAGGAATGGATGGCTCAAATTCAATCACGATGAATGGCCCAGATTGCTTGCTTCCTCACCAAGCCTTGCTCACCTCATCATGATGACATCATCATTCCTCATGACTCATCACTTATGAAATCATCATGGGACACCTCACACCATGACTCATCACTCATGACATCATCAAGGGACACCTCGCATGCTGACTTAGCGCTTCCAGAGAATTCCAGAGTCTTTTCCTGGAATGAGGGGCTGAGATCACGCCACATGTCCTTTACCTTTTTCTAACTTTTCTCTCTCCATTAACTCAATGCCATGTGGCATCTTGTGGGTCCCATGAGGACACCTTTTCATGCCACCTCATGGTTTTGGATAACTTTCACTTTATCTGATCCTTTCCCCAGTTCTATCTCCAACCGGGTAACTATATTAAAATATCATCTCAATCACGACTTAACACCTTCTGTGTTCATTAGTCGCGACCTCATCACTTTTCAGTCGCAACCAGGATCACCTTGCCTATTAGTCGCAACCCACACATCTTTTAGTCGCCTTTAGACCTTTCTGTAACACTTAGTCGCGACCACACTACTTTATTGTCGCGACCAAAATGGTCAACTCTTGACTCTGCAATCTTTAACCTTTACATATTCGCCGTTTAGTCCCTGAAAACCCTCTATATGTTTCTGGGACTTCTGCTCAAAAGGGGTGTGGTAGCCTCTCAATCTAAGGCTACTTCCTGCATCTCTAGGCCCGAAAATTGGGATGTTACAATTATACGCTGATGACTTGTTCTATGTAAGATTTGATCTCTATTTTAATTTCTTGTGCTAAAATGATAAATCTTGTAATCTATATTGTCAAATGATCTTTTGAATATATGTTTCCAACTATGCGACAATGTGTTGAAGATCAAAGTTTGTTGGAAAGTCTATTTTTGAAAGCATTAAAAAGATGTTCTTAAGTATTTATCGATAAACTATTCAAAGAGCATATTTATTGAAGAACACTTCGATAAATAACATATTGTGAAACATATCAATAAGACTAAAAGCATATGTTTGGAAAGAATATTTTTCAAAGAGTTTATTGATAAGGACATTTATCTAAGAAATATTTGATAAATCATGAACTATCTCTTTACAAATGTAATTCTTCAGCAATTTATCGAAGACCTTTTAGATAAGGGCGTTCTTCGATAAGCTCTCGATAAGTCAAGCCATTTTGTGAAAAGAGTTTTTAACCAGACTTTATTAGATTTTCATCTTTAACTCTAAATCATTTGAAAACAATTACTTTATGCCTACATTGATTATCTATCTTTACTAAAGCATGCTTCAAGATTATTTACAGGTTAAATCAAGATTAACAAAGAGATCAACTATAGAGCCAAATGCACACGTCAATAATAATGGCTATATTTGATAATGACAATGTCAACGGCTACTTCAACATAATTACAAAGTATAAAAGAAGAAGAAACCAAAATGAGAAAGCTAAAGAAGTTGGAAATCATAAGAAGATACAACAAATGATCAACATGCACTTTGATTATACTCAGTGATTATATCTTTGTTTACCCTATTTCCTCTCCTTTAGTTTAGAGCATCATATATTCTTAAGAGTGAGAAGTTTAGAGAATTAGAAGTTAAGTGTTTATCTCATCTACTATACTTAGAGAGTGTTATATGTATCAATCATTCTCAAATTTGCTCAAGAGGGATTATTGAGTATTGTAACCTTACAGGTGTGTAAGGGAGAGTAAGAGGGATTCTCACTGGTGTTATCCTTATGGGTTGTAAGGGGGAGTGAGAAGACTTCTCACGTGAATATACTAAGGCACCATGAGACCACGGAATCTTAGAGATAATGGAACACTCAAAAGAGCTCTCTAGGGACTAGATGTAGGCTTAGTGCATTAGGCTGAACTAGTATAAATCCTTATATGCAATCTTTATCAACTTCTTCCTTCAGCGATATATTTATAAACTCTACTCTTTAAATTTATTTAAATAACTTAATATTGTTTCAAAAATTTTAAAATCACCCAATTCACCCTCCTCTTGGGTTATACAGCTAGAACTAACAAAGCAGAGGCAATGTCAATAAAAGAGGATTTGTGCAAGAGAAGGAATTCCCATAAACTGACCAAGTAGCTTTCTACAACCTTTCCATCATTTTAACCCTATAAATTCTCTTGATTCTTTACATGAAATTTGTATGGTAGAGGAGATTTAGAGCTATTAAAAGCCTATAGTAAGGCGTTTGCCACTTGAATTAGAGTGAAAGAATCCTAACAATAAGAGGTTAGAGAGCTAAACACTTGTATCCCCATAGAGAATTGAAACATCCTACTTTTAACCCCTCAAAGTATGTATTCGGAAGTGTATTTAACTAGCGGAAGCATTACTTTGGCCCAAAAATAAAATTTTAAATTTAATTAGTCGTGTACTATTTATTTGGTAAATTCCAGATTGACAGTCCAACATTAAAAATTTATAACTAATTCTAGAAAAATCGTATGTGTTCCAAATTTCTACTTGAATCTCTTTCATAACTCTTTAAGGGAAAAATATAAATTTGGACATTTACCTTGCCAATTAATACAGTTAAATCGTTACTTTTTACTATTAAAATTTGAGACCGAAACATTTTCAAGAAATTTGGGCCTTTTCTGGCTCAACTTTCCTTAATTATTCTTTTGCCCTTGAAATTCGCAAAATTACACTTCGTCCCTAAAATTGCCAAATTCTCTTTTAGTCCCTTTCAACTAAATTTGAAATTCCAATTTGGCCCCTAAATTTTTCAAATTCCATTTAGGTCCTTAAACTTTTCACTATTTGTAATTTAGTCCCTAGACTTTTACTATTTATATTTTAGTCCCTGAACTTTCATTAATTACAATTTAACCCCTTTTGCTTTATAACTTTATACTTTTCATGTATTTCTTTAACTTAAGACTCATCTAACCATTATCATTTCTTTTTCTCATCATCACAGTCCTTTCCTTACCTCTTTCCTCTATCAGTCTTCTATAGTTAGGGAAAAATTAGTCATCTACAAATAGGGAAAAATCAGGATGTGACATTTCTCCCCTTAAATAAATTTCGTCTTCAAAATTTAACTCGGACCTTAGTTAAACCACTATGGATATATCTCTTTTATATCCTTTTCTGTTTTATTACTAAGGTTCGGGGGTATTTTTACAAAATTGCATCTCGTCTTAGCATCTTGTAGAATTTTCTTATTATCCGTAGAGCTTTACATCCTTCTCGTGTTATCATACTCCTTTTCTGGTTCAACTCAATTAGAGTCAAAGTTTGCTTCTTTCTATTTTTTTCTCATCTGTCATTCATTCCTCTATTTATGGACAACTCACCATATTGATCTTGTGAGTAGTGTCATTTCTTTCATAGATAACCCTCTAGAAATTTAATAAAATTATAGGGTTTTTGTTTTTCACCATACTTCTTATCTCATTACATGTCTCATTACAAGTTTGTCATTTTATAAGTGCAAAATTCTCTTTGACTTACAACTTTGCCAGCCTCTCAAGAGAATATTACTCTTTTGCCTTTATTTCTCCTGAAACAAAGTCGTAATCTAAATATTTCCTTTTAGATCCTCTCTTTGGATCTAACATAAGGAGTTATACTCTCTTGCTTTTCAAAACTTTTTCTAACTCTTCTTAGCTTTTCTTATCATCTTACATAACTTTGTGAATCTATACGAAACTTGTACGCCATTTGCACCAGTTTTCATCACTTCCCAGGGATCACTCATTATTAGCTACTCTTACATGAGCACGCTTAACTGAGAAGTGATAATGAAAATATGAAACACTAGTGCTAACAAGCACCTACCCTGGTATTTCTCTGTCTTAGACCTTTCTCATACTATCTCTCTTGGGTCTATCAGGCTCTTATTCTCTTTAATTTAATCTTAGGAACTTATCTAGTTAGACTTGATCTCTTCTTATTTTATGTGGGGTTGACCTCTTCTTATTTAATGTGGGGCAACTCTTCTTCTCTTTCTTAGGTATTCTCCCTACAGACTTATGAATACCTTGTACTCAGAACTGAAAACTTTAACTTATTGACTTTAATTCCTTCTTCGTGTTAGAGGATTCTGAGTTTAGTCCATATAATAAAATCATCTAAAAAATGTTGTGGGTACTCTATCTCTGTATCAGTTAACCAATTTGTGAGGCTTTCCTACCTTAACCTTGTCCTTGCTAATCATCTTCCCAGAGAAATACTATACTGTACTCATAACTTCATGGCTTATTCCTTTCTTACTTTGAAAATCCATAAAAATATCATATAAAAGTTATTTAGTCACATGATAATCTCCTCTTTCACTCAAGAATTTCTCATATCATTCTTATCTTCCATTTTAAAACATGACTTCAATATGTGCAATACTGCAAAGAGGTATATAGGCTCTCCCATGCACTTACTGCTATAAACTATACATCTTATCTTTCTTATTCTGTATAGAACTGTTGAAGAATTTCTCACCTCATCTGGTGAACATGGTTCTAACATGAGATGCACTGTACATTTCCTAGAACTGGCTCTATATCAAGAGCGATTTGACTCTATCACAAGAGCAATTTAGCTCCAAGGTGAGAGTGTTAACTTCTATTACATAGATACTACTCTCTCGGAGCTATATCATCATTTTCTTAACTATATCTCATTTCATTTCATATCATCTATGTCATGTTCGTGGCTTATCATTCATAAATCTCATCCTTATTGATGGAAAATGTCCTGAGTACTTTAATCATATGTCCATAGGTATGCCAATAACATTTATCTGTATAACTTACTGAGCATATTCTATCATCTCCTTTGTTCTAACTCCTTTTGTAATATCCGTAATTTTCTGTACTGGTTTATATGTACAGATTGAATAAAATATATGAATTATTTTTCAGGAAAAAGATGTGGCTATCTATGTAAAGAAAGGGATTAAATTGAAAAAGAAAGAAAAGGTAAGGACTTAAGTGCAATTATGGAAAGTTTAAAGCTAAGAAGGAAAAGTAGACAAAAATGTGGGGTCTTTAGGTGTAATTTTAGCCAAATAAAGGGACTTAGTTGAAAAGAAGAAAAGTTTCCGGGGCAAAAGTGTAATTATGAAAACCTGGACCGGAAATAGGCAAAAACAGTGATCGTACTCTGATCATCCCCATATTTTACCAGAAGATAGAGCAAGTGACGCGGGGTAATCCAGTGTAATACAGGAATTTTTCAAGACTCCAGATAGCCAAAATTGATCTGATAGTCCAAAAGTTATAAAAATTTCTACCGGATATCCTAGATTTCAGATATAAGTGAGAAATTACAGGATGATGCATCCTGATGGGACGGATGTCAGGAAACTGACAGAATACAGATAGGAGGTATGTAGAAAAAGTTATTCGCAAAATATCAAATACAGACGGGAGTGTGAGGCCTCCGGGGTAGGGAATTTATCGGTATTTAAAAAGGGACTGAATGAGTTCGGATGACCTCAGTCAGATGACTGGTATAACCCACATGGGTGCCTAAACACAGTAGGCCAGTGTATCTGGTGAAAGGACCCGGTGTCCGGATATGTGTAAAAACGGTGTATGTTAGATAAAAGGCTCGATGAACATTGCCTGAGGAAGATTCCTCGTAATGTGTGCCAGGAAGGTAATGGACCCTGTAAGGCCCAATAATGGCGCCAACAAAGGCCCAATAAGACTCTTGGACTGATAGGTGGGCTAGTGTCCGGCAGAACCCCGGAAAAGTGCGAAATTACGAAAATGCCCCTATGTAGTACTAAAGGGGTAGCAGGTGTATGAAGGGCATTTTGGTCATCTGGACAAGCCTAGAGGCCAAGACATATATAGGTGAAGTTAACCAGAGTCAGTATATGCCCTGATAGAGTACAGAAAGGTGTAAAATGATAGTTTTGCCCTTAGGGTTAAGATAGTGCATAGAAGGGCACCCAGGGGTATTTTGGTCATTTCGCAGGGGATCGGTAACTGAGTTTAGACCCAGTATAAAAATATTAATGATATAAAGGATCCAGATACTAAGTTCAAGGCCAGAAGACATAATATGGATTTTCAGAAAAATTAGATTCAGAAAGCGGTCCAATTTTCGAGGCGACGGACCGGGCCGATACTAGATTGGACCGGAAAGCTTCCAGAAGGCTTCTAGCTCCCTCCAATTTTGTCATGTGAAGAATGTGAGGGGTGAGGTGTCCCCTTGATGATGCAGTAAAGGAATAAAAGAAAACTAAAAAATTCTGGAAAAACCAGGACCACAAGTTCATAAGGCTTCAAAATTACAAGAATGCCATCCATCAAAACTATAAATACCCCCCCTTGCCTTCATTCATCATGGCCAAGAAGCAATTTTAGAGTGATAAGGAAGTTCTTGAGAGAGAAAGTGAGGAAAACAAAGAAGAAAGGAAGTTCTGGTGGAGTTGGAAGTAGTATAGAAGTTCTGAAGTTCTGCTTTTAAGGTAGTAGCTAATCCTAGCTTTTATGTAATGTCTTTGTGATTTTTTGTGCTGTTGTTTGGTTGGATTGTTGTCTTATATGTTATGATTGAAGCTCTATTACAATGCTATGATCATATGTTATTGAATATGGAAGCATACAGCATACTTATCTGTACACAATCACAAGCAAGCACTGTCACTCTGTATTACATATATTGTTATAACTGTTACTACTGAGATTCTTTTGAATCTCATTCCCATATATAATTACAGGGGAGGTTATGTCAAAATAAAATTTGGAAATTTTAAGAGACGCCGTTATGCTGCCGAAATTCTGGCAAAGAAGTAGGGACAAAGAAAGGAACTGATACGTACTCTGTACGTAGGTGCTGTCTAAGGAGGCTGGAAGTGAGTGGACCTAGCAGGTTCATCCAGTCTTTCCTGGGTACTTACGTAGAATGGTAGTTCTTACGAGAATTACCGAATCAGTATAAAATCAGTTACTTTCTACAGAGGGAATGTAGCAGTTATGCTGTCGGATTTTAGACAAAGAAATATATAATGGAAATATGAGAATTTTGTACCTGTCATAATGAATAGTGAAACATCATTCTTTATATCTCTCAGAGTACTCTTGCTATAGCACTCTCAATTGGATTATATCTCTCTTGCTGGAAATTCTGGTAGAAAATAACTGTACTGATTAAGTAATTCCCCATGAGAACTACCATTCTACATAAGTACCCAGGAAAGACTGAATGAACCAGCTAGGTCCACTCACTTCCAGCCTCCTTAGACAGCACCTACGTACACAGTACTCTGTATAGTCTACCAGCACAACGGCATTTTTTTCTAGTACACATCTTTAAATTTTAACCTTAAATCTTGACCTTAACCTTAACCTTACATATACTCAATTGGAATTATCTTAAATCATTGGAATACCTCTTAAACTTAGAAACATTAGTTTCCAAGAGTTGGGCTTACGGGTACTGTTCACTGTAACTATTCACTGGGTAATTCCAGATTACAACCTGAACTTTGAAAATTCATAATCAAATCTAGAAAAATATTTTTGAGGTGATTCCAATTTCTAATGAAATATATTTCATTCAAATTTGATATAAAAATATCAAAATGAGGTTTCCTTGTCCAGATCAAATCAGTTTATTCGTTGAACTTTACTGTTTATTTGGTAAATCTGGAAGTTCCAGTTTCTTTGCCCCATTTTCAAAAATTCATTTCTCCTTGTATACTTATCCAATTGAGTCGAATTACCTATGAATTTAAATCTCAGAATGTATAATTTAATCTCATAAAATTTCGTGGAAGAACTCATTCATTTACTGTATGAAATTAGCGCATGAACCTCACTACCTCTGAGTAGTCGTATTATCTTATTCCAGATTTTAACTCCCGACTTTGAAAAATCATAACAATTCGAGTTCTTAACCAAATGAGGAGTTCTTGCTGTCCAATTAAATCTCTGGATCTTAGCTATGTTCATACCAAATTTCCCATGAATCCGAATAGAATAAGTTACTCAAACTATCGCTGGAAGTGATCTACCTCAGCTCGGATCCAGTGAGTAAATTCATTATACATACCAATATATCATCACATAAATTAAAGGCATGCTTTCCAAGTCATACACCATTCATACATCCAAAATTACCTCCTTCCTTGTGATGTTCCAGCACCTAGATCATGGTTATGGGGGGTGAGATTCAGGGGAATCTCAGTAGCAAACAATAATAAACAATGCATGTATTAATGTAAAGACTTGTGCTTGCTTGTGAAAGTGTTATCATAGTATGATGAGCATGCTTCCATGTATTATATGAAATACAATTGGCCAAAGAAATTATAAAATAACAGAGCTTCAATCATCTACCATATACACATAATTCAACCAAGCCATAGCACAATCAAGCATACATTACATACATACAAGTTTAGGGTAAGTTCACTACCTTGGATTTAAGCTTTCTTTCTTATGCTTGCACTTGCTTCCCAAGCTTTCCAATCATGAAGCTTTTTGGTCAATCATTCCCCGACACCTTCTTAGAGGTTTCAAGGTCCTAAAAATATTCATATTCATTACAAAATCCATTAGGACCATGAACTTAAACACTACTCAAGACTACCTCTCTTGAACCTTTAACTTGCTTTAACTAACATAACTTTCTTTAATCTTTGCCAATTAACTTGGCCTTTGAACCAATTGATGTCTTGACCTTACCCTACACAATTTCACCTTTTGAATCCATTTATGAACTCAAAATAATCAAATTCCAGCAAGAATACACTATTCTGTACAGATTTGAAAAAGCATACATAAATCTTCCAAAAATTCTCATTTTGATTCCAATGCTTCCCATACTTGTTCCTCCACTTTTCCCCCACACAAAATCTCATTTTAAGACCATTGGAAGCATCAAATTCATGAAATTCAAATCACTGTTCACGTGAGTGAACAGTAACCGTGAGGAATTTTCAACATTATAACCTTTAATTCCAATGGTTTCCAAGGTTCAAAACCTTTCCAATCCTACCAAAATCATCATATAAACTCAATGGAAGCATTAAATCATTGAAATTCCATTTCCTTCTATCATGAACAGTGCATGAACAGTGCAAACCAAAATGGTAAAGTCAAGAACATCAACTTACTTCACAACCAAGCATGTAACTAGCTTGTTTAAGCTTGTCTTAACTATCTATGACTTAAAACTCATATTCCTTTCACATATACACAAAAATTCCAGCAGCATCTCCCCAAAGATTTAAGCCTCAAAAACCACTTAAACTCAAGCACAAACCATAAGAACAAAAGGTAGAAGCAAGGAGACAACTTACCTTACTTGCTCCTTCAAGACCCTTGCTTCTTCCTTGCTTTCTTCCACTTTCTTTCTCTAGAACTCACTTCTCTCTCCAAAGGAGCTCTTGGGTGTGAAGAATGAATGGAAAGGGGGGGTATTTATAGCGAAAGTCATATGCCATTTGAAGGCCAAGATCACTTTGGAAACTATTTGATCTAATGGTTAAAGTTTGATCTTGGAATGTCTTTTCACTTTTCACTCAAGACCTTACCACCATGACATCACTAGCATGGTCTCATTTGGTACACCTAACCCTTCCTCTTTTTGGGTGCCATTTTGAAGTCCTTGTGGGTCCCACTATGTGCAACACCTAATTCTTACTTTATTCTCTTTTCTTTCTTTTCAAAAATCCATAAATTATTCATTATTGACTTGGGCTCCAAGATAACTTTTGAGACTTATTGGGCTAGCCTAGGACAAAAATGTTGGGCCTTTTTTAGGTCCAATAGCTAACTGGCCTAAATCCCAATGTACTTTCCTCATACCGATATCCGTAAATTACCCTGATCTTAGCATAAATGCTAAACACCTCTTTTAATTATTGTAATATTTTTAGAAATTCATTCTAATATAAAATGAATTCTCTACAAAGTTTCATAATTTTCTGAGACCCAGAAGTCTTGTTAAAAATTACATACGTTTCCTTTAACCCTTTATCGGTGTCCTTTTTCACCGTAAATTCCATAATTAATTCTACAGGACTCCTTTTTGACTTCTGTCAACTCCATAAATTCTCATATTAATTATAATAATTTACTATCAAATTTTATCTGATATCTATCCCTTGAATGAAATGACCAAAATGCCCTCCATTTACTTCTAGTTTCTTAGGGCATCACAGTGGCATTTTCGTAATTTTACACTTTGGATCTTACAAT
Source organism: Leucaena leucocephala (assembly GCA_037074615.1). Lineage (NCBI taxonomy): Eukaryota > Viridiplantae > Streptophyta > Magnoliopsida > Fabales > Fabaceae > Leucaena > Leucaena leucocephala. The sequence continues at coordinate 14,416,323 of CM073523.1, read as the reverse complement.
TTCTTCCTCTTCCAATTTAATCCCTTTCTTTACATAAATGGCCACATCTTTTCCAAATAATTCTCATATATATTTCACTCAATCTGTACATATAACTCAGTACAGAAAATTAGGGATGTTACAAATAGCAACTATCCTTTAATAACATATATTGTTCGGCATGTTCTAAATATATGATCGGTATGTTTAACTGATATGTGATGGATGTATGCATGTGTATGTAAGAGTGAATGCTGAAAATTGTTTCTATGAACAGTAAATCTGTGGAGACCTATTGATGTTTGATAAATCATTAAAAATAGTAAATGGATGAATAAACGTGTGAAATTTTTATGGTAAATAGTATACATACTAAGATTTAAATTGATATATAATATGACTCATTTGGATGTATATACATACAGATATAAATTCTCCAAGTTGGGACTAAAATGCTGGATTTAGGGGGGAAACGCTGGATGAACAGTAAAATTGAAACATTGACCCATGGTGATTTGGTAAAAGATTGGTCAATGAATGATTTTTCCCTTAAATATAATTGAGTCAGATTTATTTATCAATTGGAACCACTTCATTTCAATTTTTCTATATTTAATTATGATTTTTCGAAGTCAGGTTACTCATCTGGAATTTACACAGTGAACAGTACCCGAGAAGAGTAAAATTCCAGATTGAGATATTAGACTTCAATGACCTGGAAAGTGGTTCTAAATGCTACCAAATGATCCCTAAAATGTATGAAAGTACGGGCGTTTCATTTTGGTATCAGAGCAAAGGATTCTGCTTAGGAAATGCTCTGAGTTGATGATTTATAGATAGATATACCATGATAAAGCTATCATAATTGACACTAAGTTAGTATTTGCAGGATGACTAGATATAGATCCGGATCCGAATCCACAGTAAATCAGTGGGATCCTAGACCAGAGGTCCCTAGTTCAGATAGTTCAGAAGAGGAGATAATGAGCAATGATTCTGATCCTTGGATGTCTCCAGCAGTTAGTGACTCAGAAGTGGATAGTTCTTCCGTAGGATCAAATCTTGTGGTGGACGATCAGGAGAAGAAGGTGATAAAAGGCCCTATTCCTGCCATTCCCATAAATGTGATACCTCTAAATATAGCAGACAATTCAGGTTCCAGCGAAGTACTTGATCAGATTAATACGCCAGGTCCCAGTAGGCCCGAAGTGACACTAGTAGAGATACATTTGGGAAATCTAATCGTAAGAATGATACCAGGGAGAAACCTGAGTAGAGAACAATTTGAGAGCTCGGTAGTATTAGCCCGACAGCTATATGGGATGAGGCAGACCCTGATCAGAAATATAGATCAAGGTTATATGGTTTATCAGAATTTCATTACAAGGGTAAAAGCGATATATCAAGCCTGGGATCCAAATGTATTAACCCTAGGGCTTTGGCTAGAAATTATGGACGATGTATTGCCAACCACTCCTACCTGGAGATCAGAGTTGGATCGTTATTTTGACAAAGAACCCTATTGTACTGTATCCAACTGGATCTACTTGGTAGGAGAGTATATTAGAATAAAGTTTAAGAAGAATTAGGGTATGTTTTCAATGTACGTAATGTATAAAAGATCAGTACAGTAGCATATGTATGACTGTAATATGTACCTTGTATGCTATGTTTGGAATAAAATGAGAATTGTTGTTTATTGCATTCCCTTCTGCATTATAGTATAACAACATGGTTCGAACAAGAAGAACTATTCTAGCAGAGGAACCGCGCGAGGCTGGAAATATTAATCAAATAATTTTAGAGCGATTAGAACAACAACAAAAGATGATAGAGGAAATGCGGGCAACTCAGGCACGCAATGAGCAGGAAAGAGATGCTGCTATAGCTGCAGCGGTAGCTGAAGCTGTAAGCAACCTAAGGACACCCGAGCCTTCAGGATCAGCTAGTAGAGAACCACAGCCGGTGCAGCCCCAGAGACGGGTTGACCCAAGAGAGGATGCAGCTAGCATTCAGCAATGGATGATCAGATTCTGCAAATACAATCCTCCAGTATTTGAAGGAACATTCGAAGTGCAGATAGCTGAGGATTGGATTAGCATATTAGAAAAGATCTTCAAGGTTATTGACTGCCCAACAGAAATCAAAGATCAGATGGCTATCTATCAGCTAGAGAAAGATGCTGATAGGTGGTGGAAGAATACTGAGCTACTTCTGCAAGCAAGAGACATTCCGATCACATGGGAAGTGTTTCTTGAGCAGTTTCATGAAAAATATTTTCCTCAGTCAGTTCGGGATGAAAGAGAGGCTGAATTCCTTATACTAAGACAAGGAGAAAAGGAGTCATTTGATGAATATCTTGCTAAGTTCATCCAGCTATCTCAATATTCCACTTATCTGCGCCAAGTGGATGATGAACGCTGGATGACAGAAAGAATGATTCGAGGGCTGAACTCTACGCTAAAGGAGAAGTTAACTCCTCAACAATATAGCCAGTTTAACAAAGCCGTGGAGGCATGCCGTATTGTTGAAAATAGCATGAATCACAGAATGATATTTAGATCGGGAAACAGGGATCAAGCAGCTCCTGATAAAGCTAGTCGAAATCAAGAATCTGCCAGTGGTAGCGGCTACAGGAAAAGAAAGTGACCATGGCAGAACAACAGGAGGCCAAATCGAGGGAATTTCCATGGAAGATCCAACAATAGAGATTCAAAGGCCCAAGTATGTGATAAGTATGGAAAGAATCATGGTGGCAGACCATGTTTAATGAGCTAGAACGTTTGTTACACCTGCGAAAAGCCCGGACATTTTTCCCGAGAGTGCCCTCAAGCTATAACAAATCCAAGGCCAAGGACACCAGGAAGAGTATTTGCACTCACTAAGGAGGATGCTCAGCGGTCACCTGAGATGATCCAAGGTACAATCTATCTCAATGATCATGCTGTGACTGCTCTATTTGATTCGGGTGCAAGTCATTCCTTTATTTCCTATGAGTGTGCTAAATGTCTAGGCCTTCAGATTAGCAAGTTGCGCTATGATATACATGTAAAAACTCCTACCAATGCTAGGGTAGTTACATCTGATGCCTGTTTGAATAGTATAGTACGTTATGAGCACTGCTGCACCACCCTAGACTTAATATGTATGCCTTTCTGAGAATTTGATGTCATACTTGGTTTGAATTGGTTAGTCTCCAATAATGTGATGCTGGACTGCAGGAACAAAACCCTAGTTCTTGGCCCAAAGATTGCTGATCTGAGTCCAGAAGTAAGATTGAATTTCATAACGGAGGCTCAGGCAGATAAATGTCTACGGAAAGGATGTCAAGGTTATATGGTATTTTTTTCTGTTCAAACAGAGGTAGAAGAAGGAATTAATGAGATCCCAGTAGTCAATGAATTTCCTGAAGTTTTTCCGAAGGAGATTCAGGGATTGCCTTCAGAACGTGAGGTGGAGTTTGCAATTGACATTGTACCTAGAGCTGGACCAGTATCTAAAGCCCTATACAGAATGGCTCCTAATGAGATGATGGAACTGAAGAAGCAAATTGAGGAGCTATTGGAAAAGGGTTTCATAAGACCCAGTGTATCACCATGGGGTACTCTTGTGTTATTTGTCAAGAAGAAGGATAGCAGTCTAAGGCTATGCATTGACTATAGGGAGTTGAACAAGATTACAGTCAAGAATAAGTATCATCTCCCCAGAGTCGACGATCTGCTAGACCAATTAGCAGGAGCGAGCTATTCTCTAAGATTGATTTGAGATCTGGCTATCATAAGCTAAGGGTGAAGTCAGATGATATTCCAAAGACTGCTTTCAGGACGCGCTATGGACATTTTGAGTTCCTTGTGATGCCTTTTGGGCTGACGAATGCACCTGCCATTTTCATGGATTATATGAACCGGATCTTCAGGCCTTATTTAGATAAGTTCGTTGTGGTCTTCATTGATGATATCTTGGTGTACTCCAAATCTACAGAGGAACATGAAAGGCATTTGAGAATTGTTCTTAGTACCCTTAAAGAAAAGAAGCTTTATGTTAAGCTGAGTAAGTGCGAGTTTTGGCTTTCAGAAGTCAAATTTCTCGGTCATGTCATATCCCAAGAAGGGGTAGCTGTGGATCCTATCAAAGTTGAAGCAGTTTTAAGCTGGGAGCAGCCGAGGACAGTGACGGAGATCAGAAGTTTTCTTGGCCTAGCAGGGTACTATAGAAGATTTATTCAAGACTTTTCTCGAGTTGCCTTGCCACTTACCAAGCTTACCAGAAAGAACCAGCAGTTTAAGTGGGATGAGAAGTGCGAGGCTAGCTTCCAAGAGTTGAAGCAGAGATTAACCACTACTCCCGTGCTGATTATTCCAGACCCAACTCAGACTTACGTAGTCTACACTGATGCTAGCAAGTAGGGGTTGAGATGTGTGCTGATACAGCAAGGTAGAGTAGTAGCCTACGCTTCTCGGCAGTTAAAGCCACATGAAGAGAATTATCCCACTCATGATCTGGAGCTTGCGGCGGTGGTTTATGCTTTGAAGATATGGAGACACTATTTATATGGAGCAACTATAGAGTTGTATTGCGACCATAAAAGCCTGAAGTATCTACAGGATCAGAAAGAGCTGAATATAAGGCAACGACGATGGATGGAATTGTTGAAAGATTATGACTTCTAAATTAAATACCATCCAGGAAAAGCCAATGTGGTAGCTGATGCCCTGAATAGAAAAGTGGTACAGGTTGCACACGTGATGATCAAGGAGTTGGAATTGATAGAAGATATGTACGATTGGAGCCCTCTATATCAAATGCAACTGACGAAGAGTCCTTTCGGAGGAGTTCATGTCAGAGCTTGCATAGAAGATGAGATAAAAGAGGCTCAAGAGCAGGATAAGCTCGCAGCAATATTCAAAGATAAACTGGAGAAAGGGAAGACCAGGAATTTTGAGATTTCCCCAGATGGATTGTTGCAGTTCAGGGGAAGGCCCTATATCCCTAATGCTATGGGATTAAGAGAAAGAATTCTGGAGGAAGTACATAAAAGCTGGTATATAGTGCATCCAGGTATGACCAAGATGTACCATGATGTTAAAAGGTTGTTTTGGTGGCCTGGATTGAAGAAAGATGTAGTGGCTTATGTGTCCAAGTACTTGACCTGCCAGAAAGTAAAAATTGAACATCAAAAGCCAGCGGGGACATTGTAGCCTTTAGATATCCCTGAGTGGAAATGGGATGGTATTGCCATGGACTTTGTGGAAGGACTACCCATGACTCTAAGTAAACATGATGCAGTATGGGTAGTAATTGATCGATTGATGAAGTCAGCACATTTCCTGGCAATCAATAAGACGGATTCTTTAGAAAAGATGGCAAGGTTGTATATAAGGGAGATTGTTAGGCTTCATGGTATCCAAAGCAGCATTGTGTCCGATAGAGACCCTCAATTTACTTCTAATTTCTGGAGGGCTTTACAAGAAGAAATGGGCACTACTCTTAGATTTAGTACAGCTTATCATCCTCAGACAGATGGACAATCTGAAAGAACGATACAAACATTAGAGGATATGCTGAGAGCATGTGTCTTAGATTTTCAAGGTAGCTGGGATATCCATTTACCACTCATAGAATTTGCTTATAATAATAGTTATCAGACTAGAATTCAGATGGCACCTTTTGAAGCTCTATATGGACGTAAATGTAGATCCCCCTTGTGCTGGCTAGAGTTCAGCGAGAGAAGAATGCTTGGTCCTGATCTAGTGGATCAAACCGCAGAGCAGATTGCGGTGATTAGGAAAAGATTGCTGACGGCTCAAAGCAGACAGAAAAGCTATGCAGATATCAGAAGGAAGCCGTTGGAGTTTGAAGAAGGTGAATATGTATTCCTTAAGTTAACTCCAACTACAGGAGCCGGACGATCGATCAAAGTGAAGAAGTTACATCTAAGGTACATCGGACCATTCCAAATTCTCTCAAAGATGGGGACAGTAGCCTATAGATTAGCTCTTCTTCCAAATCTTAGCCAGATACATGATGTGTTTCATGTTTCCCAATTAAAGAAGTATGTTCCAGATCCATCTCATGTGATTGAGCAAGATGAAGTCGCATTACGAGATGATCTGACCTATGAGGTTGGACCGGTACGAATTGCTGATCGAAAGGTCAAGCAGTTACGTAATAAACAAATCCCTCTAGTTAAAGTGATCTGGAAAGGCTTGACTGAGCATGAAGCTACGTGGGAAATAGAAGAAAAGATGAGGGGGAAGTATCCTGAGTTGTTTTCATAGAATATATATAGTGTAAATTTCGAGGATAAAATTTATTTTAAGGGGGAGAGAATGTAATATCCCTAATTTTTTGTACTGGTTTATATGTACAGATTGAATGAAATATATGAATTATTTTTCAGGAAAAAGATGTGGCTATCTATGTAAAGAAAGGGATTAAATTGAAAAAGAAAGAAAAGGTAAGGACTTAAGTGCAATTATGGAAAGTTTAAAGCTAAGAAGGAAAAGTAGACTAAAATGTGGGGTCTTTAGGTGTAATTTTAGCCAAATATAGGGACTTAGTTGAAAAGAAGAAAAGTTTCCGAGGCAAAATTGTAATTATGAAAACCTGGACCGAAAATAGGAAAAAATAGTGATCGTACTCCGATTAGGCCCATATTTTACCAGAAGATAGAGCAAGTGACGCCGGGTAATCCAGTGCAATACAAGAATTTTTCAAGACTTCAAATAGCCAAAATTGATCTGATAGTCCAAAAGTTATAAAAATTCCTACCGGATATCCTAGATTTCAGATATAAGTGAGAAATTATAGGATGATGCGTCCTGATGGGACGGATGTCAGAAAACTGATAGAATACCGATAGGAGGTCTGTAGAAAAAGTTATTCGCAAAATAGAAAATATAGACGGGAGTGTAAGGCCTCCGGGGATCCGATTAGGGAATTTATCGTTATTTAAAAAGGGACTGAATGAGTTCAGATGACCTCAGTCAGATGACTGGTATAACCCACATGGGTGCCTAAACACAGTAGGCCAGTGTATCTGGTGAAAGGACCCGGTGTCCGAATGTGTAAAAACGGTGTATGTTAGATAAAAGGCTCGATGAACATTGCCTGAGAAAGATTCCTCGTAATGCGTGCCAGGAAGGTAATGGACCCTATAAGGCCCAATAATGACGCCAATAAAGGCCCAATAAGACTCTTGGACTGATAGGTGGGCCAGTGTCCGGCAGAACCCCGGAAAAGTGCGAAATTATAAAAATGCCCCTGTGTAGTACTAAAGGGGTAGCAGGTGTATGAAGGGCATTTTGGTCATTCTGGATAGGCCTAGAGGCCAAGACATATACAGGTGAAGTTAACCAGAGTCACTATATGCCCTGACAGAGTACAGAAAGGTGTAAAATGACAGTTTTGGCCTTTGGGTTAAGATAGTGCATGGAAGGGCACCCAGGGGTATTTTGGTCATTTCGCAGGGGATCGGTAACTGAGTTTAGACCCAGTATAAAAATGTTAATGATATAAAGGATCCAGATACTACGTTCAAGGCCAGAAGATATAATATGGATTTTCAGAAAAATTAGATTCAGAAAGCGGTCCAGTTTTCGAGGCGACGTACTGGCCGATACTGGATTGGACCGGAAAGCTTCCAGAAGGATTCTAGCTCCCTCCAATTTCGCCATGTGAAGAATGTGAGGGGTGAGGTGTCCCCTTGATGATGCAGTAAAGGAATAAAAGAAAAATAGGAAATTTCGAAAAAACCAGGACCACAAGTTCATAAGGCTTCAAAATTACAAGAATGCTATCCGTCAAAACTATAAATACCCCCTTGCCTTCATTCATCATGGCCAAGAAGAAATTTTAGAGTGATAAGGAAGTTCTTGAGAGAGAAAGTGAGGAAAACAAAGAAGAAAGGAAGTTCAGGTGGAGTTGGAAGCAGTATAGAAGTTCTGAAGTTCTGCTTTTAAGGTAGTAGCTAATCCTAGCTTTTATGTAATGTCTTTGTGATTTTTTGTGCTGTTGTTTGGTTGGATTGTTATCTTATATGTTATGCTTGAAGCTCTATTACAATGCTATGATCATATGTTATTGAATATGGAGGCATGCAGCATACTTATCTGTACACAATCACAAGCAAGCACTGTCACTCTGCATTACATATATTGTTATGATTGTTACTACTGAGATTCTTTTGAATCTCATTCCCATATATAATTACAGGGGAGGTTATGTCAAAATAAAATTTGGAAATTTTAAGAGACGCCGTTATGCTGCCGAAATTCTGGCAAAGAAGTAGGGACAAAGAAAGGAACTGATACGTTCTGTGTACGTAGGTGCTGTCTAAGGAGGCTGGACGTGAGTGGACCTAGCAGGTTCATCCAATCTTTCCTGGGTACTTACGTAGAATGGTAGTTCTTACGAGAATTACCGAATCAGTATAAAATCAATTACTTTCTACAGAGGGAATGTAGCAGTTATGCTGCCGGATTTCAGATAAAGAAATATGTAATAGAAATATGAGAATTTTGTACCTGTCCTAATGAATAGCAACTATCCTTTAATAACAGATATTGTTCGGCATGTTCTAAATATCTGATTGGCATGTTCTAAATATCTGATCGGCATGTTTAACTGATATGTGATGGATATATGCATGTGTATGTAAGAGTGAATGCTGAAAATTGTTTCTGTGAACAGTAAATCTGTGGAGACCTATTGATGTTTGATAAATCATTAAAAATAGTAAATGGATGAATAAACGTCTGAAATTTTTATTATAAATAGTATACATACTAACCTTTAATTTTATATATAATATGCCTAATTTTTATGTCTACACATAGAGATATAAATTCTCCAAGTTGGGACTAAAATGCTGGATTTAGGGGAAAAACGCTGGATGAACAGTAAAATTGAAACATTGATCCACGGTGATTTGGTCAAATATTGGTCAATTAATTATTTTTCCCTTAAATATAATTGACTCAGATTTATTTATAAATTGGAACCACTTCATTTCAATTTTTCTATATTTAATTATGATTTTTCGAAGTCAGGTCACTCATCTGGAATTTACATAGTGAACAGTACCGAGAAGAGATAAATTCCAGATTGAGATATTGGACTTCAATGACCTGGAAAGTGATTCTAAATGCTACCAAATGATCCCTAAAATGTATGAAAGTAAGGACGTTTCACCTTCACTGGCTAACTATCATCGTCTTACCTCAAGCCCTCATTCTAGTCCTAACTTTAATCACTGAGGATTAACTAGAACTAATTATCTCATCTATCTCTAACATGTAAATACAAACATATTAGGTCTAAGATATCTCAATAGTGAGCATGCCAGACATGACTATTTAATGCATAGGGTGATGCTACCCTTAAGCCAATGGGAATAGGAACCCATTCATCATACGGTAGAATGCTAATAGGAAGATCTAGTTGCCCTTTACAGTCATCGTTATAAAGGAATGACCAGTATCTGAGTCAAATATCTTATGTACTTAGTGATCGTTAATTCATACCATATCTTAGATAATCTCAGGTGACTTCCTTAACTTTCTCTAATCAGGGCAAAAGTTCTTTCATTTGTCTGGGGTCTCTTATCTTTGATATTCTACAGATATTCCTGGTTAAATGTCAAGGCTTGCCACATCTATAGCAACTTCCTTGACCTATTAAACAAAGTCTATCTCCATGGTCTCTACCACATATCTCGCATCTATAAATTTCTGATTGCATGTTTGCATCTTTGAGTCTTCTATTTCTTCTATTTCTAATCATTTGCTAAACTTCTGGACTCTATTACTTCTTATTATTTCTTCTAGAAGCTGAAGGCCTTTTTTGGAACCATCCCTATTGAAATCATTGAAGGGGGTTCATCTTTCAGGTTACTTTTATCCTTATTGGCCATTGTAAGCTTCTCTTTATATTTTGCATGCCACTACTACTCCATGAAATATTTGTAACTGCCTAAGAAAAATTGTTTCTTGTAAAACAGAATTCAATCGGTAAGTTAACTTCTCAATCATTCATCTCTCATCGTTTATAGAATTAAATTACTTGAAATAACAAGAAAGACGATGAACTTGGCTAAGTATATATCAAAGGGTTTCTTCTCTTACCCTGTCATGTCACTTAAACTTAACCTTCTGCTCATCTTTATTTGACTGAGGCAAATGCTTTTCATAAAAATGCTTAAGTTAAATTTCCTAGTTGAGCGGGTTAGTCTTTGCTTGTAGGGTAACTTCTGTGCCCTTTACTATCTTTTAACATCTTTCTCTAATCATAAATGACTAGTTACCCCTTCTATTCTGAGGGATATTTTAACACTTTATAGATCTTGAATATTCTCTCAAACGTAGGTAATTCGTGATTACCCAATCAGATATTATCCTATTCCTTAGTAGAACCTAATTATCTGTCAGTCTTAGTCTGCTCCTGACTAGACTACGACTTCTTCCTGATCATTTTCTCAGGACATCGCAAGTTAACAACAGCTACTGCTTCTATCATTATGATAGCAGTATCTCTCTCTTATTCCTAGCGAGCTTGAATCGCTTGAATCTCATATCTCACCTACTACTGTAGCCTCAGCTTATTTGAAATATCTTCTACTAGGTCCACTAAATTATTAGTTCCTCTGTGATAGAATTCCTCCATTTCAGAAACATCAACTCTCCATCTATTCATCATTACATCTTTTACCTTAGACCGTATGCTAGGCAGGTTTCTAGACAAGCCTCAGTCTAGCCTTAGCTTCTTTCATTTGCAAAAAGACTAGCATAACGAAGTCTTTTATAATATAGATCTACTCTGGATTATTGCACGAAGGATCTAGTTCTGAACATTCCTTAAACTAATCATTCATATGTCATTGTATCGCACTAGTTGGCTCAGTCTCATCTTGTATCAATCCTCTAGCTGATAAATTTCAGCGAGGTTTGTGCCTTCATTCTCATTGTCTCTGTAGCATTTGGTTGCTACCTCTAGATACACCAAACGATTCTAATTCGTTCCCATATACTATTATCATTTTCTTAGGCTTTATCAATTCTCTAGCCAACAACCTATCTATCAGTTTAGGTTTGGCTTAGGCCTCATAATATACTTTACTTATTTACATTAGAAGTCTTAGGGGTTTTCTCACTCTACCAGCTGCTCTCACTGTCTCTAACAATTATAATCAGTATAGAGAGAGGACTTATATGGTTGTTCTCTTCCTTACTTTACTACTAAGTAGGAGCACATACTCTAACATGCATAATGTCTAGCCAATATGTTATAGGACTGTATGCCTGCTCATGAATGCATAGCTCTAACATCGGAGCTCAAGCATTCCTTTCCTTAATATGCACGGCTCTAACACTTGTAGCTTTAGTATAGTTTCTCAAACATAACATAGTGGCTAGCATTTCATGCAAGGAGTAAAAGCTCTCACTTGCTGTTTCAGCTGTAGCATAACATTCAAATATCTTATCCCTATAAAAGGGAGCCTATCTATCTGTCTACAGAGTAAACTATAAAATCATCTTCTTATTCATAAAATTAGAGGGAGAGGACTTATATAAGTCTACCCTTTTTTACATGCTTAATACCTTGTTAAGCTCTGTCCTAAACTTTATTCTTGGCCAATCACACTTTTATTGGGTAAAGTTAACTCTGCTTGCCTTACCTCAGTTGTATTCTCTTTGTTCTTAATAAAGGACATATTCTTCTATCAAAGCAACATCAACTCCATCTTAATTACATCCCTTTTCTACACAGATAGGGTATCTTTCTCTATTTGGAGCAATATCAACTCTGATTTGAAGGATTAGTTCCCAATTCTTAAGAAAAATTGAATGACCATAACTTTCATACCTTGTATCCCTTACTCATAAGCCTCTCAACCTAACCCCAAAATTGAGTAGCTATTAACATCATCAGGAACATACTTATCTCTTATCATACTAGTTCCCCATAACTATCTATCTCATTCTCTATCTCTTATCATCCTATTATATTAATTCATGAGAAATTACTGAGGCTGTTTATCTTTATCTTACTATCTTTAAGATCATGTTCATCAATTTAGGAAACTAAGATAGCTATTATGTCAGGCTATCTTACCTTAACTAGGCTATGTTCATTCATTTAGATTAGGTTGCCACTTTACCCTACTATTGGGTACATTATACAGACTCAACCCTTAACTGACTTATTTAACTCTCAAGCATTACTCTTTCTTAGACAGGGGAGTCTCTTAATCTATAGCTACTTTTCCCTTAACCACTGCTAGTCATACTTAGTTTTATTCCATCATAACATCTCATGTCTCCTGTAAGACTTCTATGTCCCTAGCCTAAAAGACTTCTATGTCCTTGGCCTTTCTGTGATCCCTAACTAGGTCAACTACCTTCTTTCAAGTAATTGAGGTAGGTTCTGGCTCACATCTCTAAGCCATTCTACTTTTAAATTTCCCCTATCCTCAAGGATTACTATTAGGCAGGAAGCTATCTATTAATCTCAACTCTCCTTTAAACTTAACTAATTGAGGTTTAAACTTTATCTCAATTAACTAAGAAATCACTTTTGTCTCTCATTAAACCTCAGTGTTCAATTTACCTAGAGCATTTATTTCCAATCCATAACCTTAGTTGGACTATGAACAAATAACCCATCACTAACCTCAATCTCTATTGGGCCTTACTAATCCGCTGTGTACTATGTTTCTTCATAAGAGAAAGCTTATCTTGCACCGGAACCTCTACTCTATGCTAAAACTTTATTCTATACCAATGCCAGAACCTTTTGCTCTGATACCAAAAATGAAACATCCTACTTTTAACCCCTCAAAGTATGTATTCGGAAGCGTATTTAACTAGCGAAAGTATTAATTTGGCCCAAAAATTAAAAATTTTAAATTTAATTATCGGGTATTATTCATTTGGTAAATTCTAGATTGATAGTCCAACTTTGAAAATTTATAACTAATTCTAGAAAAATCTTATGGAGGTGTTCCAAATTTCTACTTGAAGCTCTTTCATAGCTCTTTAAGGGAAAAATATAAATCTGGACATTTATCTTGTCAATCAATACAATTGAATCATTACTTTTTACTAGTAAAATTTGAGATCAAAACATTTTGGAGCAATTGTAGGCCTTTTCTTGCTCAACTTTTTATAATTACGCTTTTGCCCCTGAATGTAGCAAAATTGCACTTTAGTCCCTCAAATTGCCAAATTCTATTTTAGTCCCTTTTAACCAAATTTGAAATTCCAATTTGGTTCACGAATTCTTAAAATTCTATTTAGGTCCTTGAACTCTTCTATGTTTGCAATTTAGTCCCTGGACTTTCACTATTTATATTTTAGTCCTTGAACTTTTATTAATTACAATTTAGCCCCTTTTGCTTTATAACTTTATACATTTCATGTCTTTCTTCAACTTAAACTCATCTAACCATTATCATTTCTTATGCTTATCTTCATAGTCCTTTCCTTCCTCTATCAGTCTTCTACAGATAGGGAAAAATTAGTCATCTACAGATAGGAAAAAATCAGGATGTGACAAGAATCTATTGCGCTTATGCATTTAAGATTAATTTCACCAGGTAGTTAATTACTTGGAATTTCTTATGTTATCAATTTTGTATTCCTAAAAGATGATTGATTAATTGTTTCAAAGGATCATTGTTCATTATGTTGTTCTCTTCGATTTTGCTAGCGTTTTCCTAGGTGTGATTCAATTCTTTGTCTAGGAGTACAAAGGTTCAAGTGTGGGGAATTGATAAGATACAAATTATATATGGTTTCTTTGGCATTTTCAAGGGTTTTGTGACACTTTTACTCTCATTTTATGCATACAAGTGTACGTTTGTAATAATATTTTATTTTGCATGGCAATATATTTATTTAAGGGTAAAATGGTCAATTATTTTTTCTAAACTATAAATCCTTTGATCTTTAATTTGCTTGACCTTTACAATGAGTTTCAATTTTGGTTTATAGGCATTTGGAAGAGATTTAAAGACCCAAAGTGGAGTAGAGAAGGAATCACAAGATAAAGAGGACCAAAAGCAAGACATCTAGCTCTCTGTGTTTCTTAGTCGCGACCTTAGTGCCCATTGGTCGTGACCTACATTCTTCTATGAGACTTTCTATGTTAACTAGTCATGACCATAAACATGGGTCTGGTCGCGACTAAAGAAGCCAATTAGAGAAGCTGTGCATTTTTGCATAGGTCACTGTGCAATTAAAGGAAGGGGATCAGCAATCACGAAAGAGGATGGACTTTTGCCAAATTTGGTCAAAAACAGTCCTAAGCCATTCTCTCAACTTCTCTCATCAACCTCCAATCCAATATTCCATTTTTCTTCATTTTTTCACCAATTTCTCTATTTTTGCACCGATTAATTCATCTCTATCACCTTTCTCTTCATCTTTCCATCATCTTTTTCTACATATCTCATGGCGCCAACTTTAGATAGCGATTACGGCACAATCGGTGCTATAAGAGACTAGATCTTTTAGCATCTTGGTGATTGGCAACACAGCTTGAGCTCATGAGCTAAAATGGAGGAGTTATTCTATCTTAATCTGTACTTGTTCATATTTTGGGATTTCTAAATCTAGGGATTTCATAATATGTATGAGGTTGAATATCGATTGATTATTTCTCAGAATATATATTTGTATTTGATTTGGATAATGTGATTACTTAATTTCATATATATATTTCAGTTTATTTCTGGTTAATTAGATGATTATTGGCAATTGTTGTTAATTAATTCAATTAATTAGAGTCTTTAGATATCGATTGATAGTTAATTGAGGGGTTTTACATCATCTAATTCAATCTACACACTCAGTGGTTTTTAACAGTACATTAAGGGGTTTTTAATTTAGCTTTGATTAAAGTGATTTCAAACTCATTAATGAACTGGACTCGATCGACTGATTGAGATTTTATTTAAGACTTAGTGATTTCATAACTCCTATTTCAAATCAATAACAAGGATAGCTATGTTTTGAACATCAAGAGTCTTTTCTATCATATTTCTTTCACAATCCAAACCATTTTCACACTAATAAAAAAAACAAAAAATATTTACTTTTACTGTACCCTTATTTTTATTGCATCAAAGTTTGATCAAACCCAAAACCTATGCTTTTACTCAGGTTTTCAATGTTATCATTCACTAATTTGCTAGGATTCCAATAAAAATGCTCCTTAAAAAATGATAGGGTTGTGCCTTATACTACATTATTAGGTATAATCTTTATTTTTAGAAGCCTGGATAGCGACAATCTTGCGCGTTTCAGTGAGACTAAAGCCTCAGTAACCAATAGTTCCTACTTATCATACATACCAATATGTGTTTGCAAGGTATCAAGTGAGACAGATATCCAGTAATATCATAATTAACAATAAATAAATAATTTTAAATGTCATGATGCAAATGCAATCCCATAACCATAATTCAAGAGCCATAAATGACTATCCCCGTGCAAGAGGACGAAAGGAGCCATGAACAGCCTATCCTCAAGCAGGAGGACAAAAAGAGCCACTAGGGTATACCCCACATGGGAGGCGACAGAGCCAACTATCATACATTAAGGGGGGCCTCATCACATGACGGTAATAAACACAATTCACTCACCAATTCCCATAATATGCACCACACTCAAAACTTCAGTAAGTAGTGAATTTCAATATCCATATTTTATTTACAAATCAAGTTCTCATAATTCGAACATAATGGCATAAGTTCTAAGGATTGCATTTTCAAAACAACAAATCCTACAAGACTATTTCATTTCAAATAATTTTACCATATATCAAAATATAGTCCATAGCATTTAATGAATTCAAGAAACCAAAACTACTCACGAACAAGATATTAGCATGTATAACAAGTGAAAAGTGATTATCTTTCTCCAAAACTAATAAAAATACCATAAATGGGGAGCCCTATGCTTAGTTCACAATTCACTAGTCAACCTACATAATTTATATAAATGTGCATCAATAAGTTGTTAATTTGACACAACATATACTTTTAAATAAATACTCAATTTTCTCTTCTAACTCAATTTTATTTAGAAATTTTTAATTCAATACTATAACTTAATTTCTCTATCCCAATCACATCTCTATCATCCAATAAATTGATAAAATCAAAATTTTCATCCAATCATCATAAAATTTGCTCAGTTTAATCCTGAAGAAATATAGCTACAATTCATCTATTTCTCAAATTATCGTTCCAATTACAATCATATAATGTCTCAACTCTATTCTACACTTTAAAATTCTTATTTAACATCAAATTCCTCAAATCATCAAAAAAACCTAATTTTCAATCTTAAGGTCTCATTCAAAATCTCTAATATTCACATTTCATTATAAACCTCAAAATCAATCCATTGGATCATCAATATCAAATTGCTAAACAAATAATCAATTTAATACATGGGTTTAAAGTTCCCAATTTTACCTCTAACTTTCAAATCTCACTCACAATATCCAAATCTTCATTTTAATATTAAACCCCATCATTTCTAGATTTTAACTTTGAACCATCAATTAACCATAATTATTCAATTTGATCAAATCCCCAATTTCTCCAATTTAGGATTCTAACAAAAATACCCCTTTTCAATTTACAAGCTCCAACCACAATCTAAACCGATTTAATATCAATTATACCTCCAATAAAAATAACACAATCATTAAACTCAAATATAATCAATAAAATTATCATATTAAATCATCTCCACACTCTAACATTTAAACCCTAACCCCAAATCTCTTAAATAATATAATAGAAAAATTTTAAACTGATTAAATACAAGTATTTACTTACCTCTATAATTCTATGGTTCTCACGTATTAAAAATCCATATTTGTTCCAAGCCATAATCCTCAAACTTTGCTTCCAACAGAAATTATATTTCTAAAGAGTTCTCTTGGTATATTAAAATAATTAGAAACTAAATATGGTAGTTGAATGATTTTATGAGAATAAATTATAATTAAATGAATTTGAGTGTTCATCAATTGAGGAAAATGGAGCTGAAACGAAAATGGGGAAGAAAGAAGAAGAGTGAAGCAGGTTTGTGCATTTGTTTTAGAATATTATATAAAATGGGTGTGGCCCCATTTTCTCTTTTCAATATTTTTTTTCTTTTCAAAAGTGTGCCACGGCATGCTTTTTCTTCCTTTTTTTCCTCTTTCTATTTTTTTAACTTTTAATAGAAACTATATTTATTATTATTATTTCATTTCAGTTTTAGTTTTTTTTCATAATTCTGATAAATTCTCTTAACATATGTAATTAAATAAAAATTTTATCTACTAGAAATTAGTTCCTTCTAATACTGCTTGAATCCTAAAATAAAAATTGGGATATTATAGAGGATAAAGTCAATTTCTTAAGAGGGGGTAATGTAATGAATTAGCCTCATATTAAGATGGACTTAGATTATGAAGAAGGAATTATTGGGCCGGTGACTTTGGGCTAAGAGTAGGCAAAATTAAGATACATAAATAGACAAGGAAAAGACTAGAAGGGGTGTGGAATGATTATAGCTTTTCTCCTTCTGTAGATTCTCCTTCTTCCTTTGGACCTTCTTCTATCACTTACTATTTTCCTTTTCTGTATATTTCTATTTGTGCTAGAACCTTGCTCTAGTTCCCTTGTGTTTATAAGCACTATGACAGCTTGATATTGCTCATTTGAATCTATATCTAATGATATTATACAATTTGAGTCTCCTGCCTCTTTTTATCGTTATAGAGATGTTGGATTTTGGTTGTCTTTGATTGTTGGAAAATGTGCCCTAGGGGCCAATCATTGTATCAGGTTATCACATTATTTGCATGTTTACTGTGATGACCATCCTTGGATAACTCATGATCTTATCCTAAATGTCCCTGGTCGGTCATCTATGTGGGAGCAGAGATGAAATAAGACCAGTATGACTTTGAAGATATATAAAGATATAAATTAAAGTCATAGGCACATGTAAGAGTACAGGGTGTCGGATCAACCCGCTATGAGAGAGCTGCATGGGTTAAGTCATAAGCTGCTCTCATATACAAGCCATGTCACTATGCCCTTTGACCTGAGATAATCATGGATTCCTACATGACAAATGCTCAGCTTTGACCTAGTCAAAAGTCACTTTTGACCGAGTGATCATAAAGGCTATGTTCGGGCTTAGTGGTTTTTCATGCGGAGGAATGTGAATGGTCAAGATGGAATTTGTCCCTCACATTCGTAGAGAGATATTACTAGGCCCCTCGATGAGTGAGTCTGAGAAATATATGGCCATACTGGAATGGAAGGGTAGTTCCATTTCTATATTCAGACTACTCAGGGATCCAGAAAGTAACGGTCAGGAACAGGAGGATGACGTTCTCTATGCCTCATCCTTGACCGAAATATCGTGTGACAAAAGGGACGTGATATGGTTGTATGAAAGGTTACATCGTTTATCGATCCTCATATGTTTTGGGTAGTTGTAATGCCTTGCTAGAGACCGCTTACGACTTGTGGGTCAGTATAGTAACTAGGCCACTGCCAACTTCATATGGGCCTACAGGGTCGCAAACAAAAAAAGCCCAATACGAGCTATGATGTCCAGATTCATTGAATCTAAGAGATGTCTAGATTCAATGAATAATCTAAGGTGGATATATATTTTATATATATATAAATTTGTATATATATATTATATATAATATAAGAGATATTTGTAAGATTTAATTTATAAGGATAAATTAAATCTCTATCACTTTTGAATTTGAATTTAAATGGATATGATCTATTTGAATTTGAAATTCAAATTGATAAGATATCTTAAATTTGATTTATGAGAATAAATCAAATATAATTCCGTCTTATCTTTATTTTAAATTAAATAAATAGGTGAATTAAATCTGTGAGACAGATTTAATATAAACCATATTTATTTAATTAGTTTCTTATTAAATTATGCAATATATGATATTGTATTAATTCAGAATTAATATAAGATTAATTCTGAAGCCCGGCCCTATTAGAAGCCCGATAGCTTCCTATATATTTGACATTAGGGGCTAGGGTTCTATAGATCTCTACACACACATTCAGACGTGAGAAAAGGGGGCAGGGAGAGTGCAAAAGGTTTGCAGATAAGAAACTTCCAAAATAGAGACGGTGAGGACGGAATCTCTAGAAAGCCCTAGAGGGACAAGAGGCGCTAGCACGTCGTTCTCGATTGGAACGCTGTTCGTGTGGATACCGGTAGAGGAAGCCGATCTGAGCTGTCGACTTCTTGCGATCGACCAGACACGAAGCAAGGTCGCGACCTATTGACACTGAGGTCGCGACCATACGGGCATCTGAACGTCAGAAATCTGAAAAGAGGAGACAGGTCACGACTTGAAGCTGACGAGGTCGCGACTACAAACTCCAGAGACGTCCAGTCGCGATGAGAAGCAGAGTAGGTCGTGACTAACAACTCCAGAGGCGACAGGTCGCGACTAGAAGTTGAGGAGGTCGCGACTGAAAGTTCCAGAGGCGAGGAGTCGCGACTAGTGGACACTGAGGTCGCGACCAAAGCTCGAATACCGAAGGTAACACTTCTTTCTCCTTGACTTAAACACATTCGGTAGATCCTGGCTGGAAATGGAAAATTTTTTAAAGTTAATTTCCGCTACGTGTCTTCCAATTCCCTTCATTGATGGTATAGAATATTTAATAAGATTACTTACCTGATTAAATATAATATCAATTAAATAATCAATTTAATTTATATTATCCAAATGATCCAAATAGTGGATATACATTATTTAATTTAATATGTATTGATTATAATCATATTTTTTATTTAAATCTGAATATCTAATATTATAAACATATGATAGATATTCAAATAAGTTGAAATCCAAATATTATATTATTTCATTTGAATGAGATATTGGAGAGATTGTGATGAATCTATTACAATCAAATGATGGAGATATTGGTAGATATTTTAATATTAAAATACTCCTATACCATTTTAAACTTTGTGTGGAGCACTGGTAAGTAAACCCATCCCATAAACGGTAAGTCCTTCTCCCTCGCTTCATTATTTTTCTCTCAAAAAAATTTCTGCAGGTTAATCATGTTCATTCTTTCTTACCCCTTCATGCTCTCAAGTATGTTCAAGCTCATAAATGAAAAATCTATGGTAAGTTAAGTAGGGCGTGATACGTATTGTAGCATAACTCTAACTCATAGTAGTCTATGAGTTAGAGTTATGAAGTATATATACTCCTCTTATCATATTTATAGGGTAGATAGAGAAAATTTATTTTGGTACTATTTATAGAGCAGAAAGAGAAAATTTTCATATGAATGTAGCATTTTACCCTTCATTTTATAGCATATTAAATAGGGATAAATTAAATAGTTGTTGAATTTTATAGTATAATTAATGAGGTTTAAAGTTTGTCTTAATATATGTGGTTGGAAAGTAAGCTGATCCACCGTTGGTGGAGTAGACTTAAACCCAATAGGCACTGGGGCCATTGTAGGAGTAAGGGAAAGAGTGTGATATATATACCCGTTATGATAAAAATGAACCAATTATGCAGAGGAGAACGTGGGGGAGTGGAGCAGTTTTTGTTAGTTCCCACTTCCTTCCCCCTTTCATGCGTACATGAATAAGAGAGGGAGACAGAAGCATAACATGACCCAGTTCATATTTTCGCTAGTTTTACACTCTCATTATAGTGTCCAAAGCTCTCTTCTCTGTGAATTTTTTGCTGTCTAAACGTATCAAAGTCCAAACAAGGTGCTCTAGCTATGTGTAGGAATCTCGGTGAATCAGAGAAGATCCAAAGTACGCCCAAAAGCTAATATTGGTATCATGAGCAAGGTTACTATGCTTTCGTTATGCCTCTATGATATTTTTCATTTTACGGTTATATGTGCTGTTCATGTCCTTATTTATGTTTTAAGTGTTTATTTTATGATAAGATGCATGGAGCATGCATTTAAACCATAAACAGAAGTGAACATACTATCGCTATAATAGAGCTCTTTCGTTTTAAAATTGGGTAATTAGAATACTGTATTTTAGGCCTTAAAATTAGTCCCATTGTGTAGAGTATGGAAAAATGAAGAAAACGACACCAAAACATCAAAATCGGACATCAGATGGAGAAGATACAGAGAAAAAATTG
The DNA here is from genome assembly GCA_037074615.1 of Leucaena leucocephala. Classification (NCBI taxonomy): domain Eukaryota; kingdom Viridiplantae; phylum Streptophyta; class Magnoliopsida; order Fabales; family Fabaceae; genus Leucaena; species Leucaena leucocephala. The sequence continues at coordinate 14,395,143 of CM073523.1, read as the reverse complement.
TAGGGACTTGGAAGACACGCAGCGAAAATTAACTTTAAAATTTTTCCAGTCCCTGCCTGGATCTACCGATTGTGTTTAAGTCAAGTAGTAAAAGGTGTTACCTTCGGTATCTGAATTATTGGTGGCTCGGGGATTCTTACGTTCAGGATGCCTATTCTCTCTTTTTGATTGCAAGAAGTCGATGACTCAGATCGACTACCTCTATCGGTATCTGAAACATCCTTACTTTCGTATGTCTTAGGGACCATTTGGTAGCATTTAGAACTACTTTCAAGGTCATTGAAGTCCAATTCTTCAATCTGGAGTTTTACTCTTGCCGAGTACTGTTCACTGTGTAAATTCCAGATGAGTGACCTGACTTCAAAAAATCATAACTAATTCTAGCAAAATCGAAATGAAGTGGTTCCAATTGCTACATGAAGATAACTCAATTATATTTCAGAAAAAAATAACTCGTTGACCATTCATTGACCAAGTCAACATCAGTCAATGTGTCAACTTTACTGTTCATCTCAGGTTTTTCTCCCTTAATCCAGCATTCTGGTCCCAACTTTGGTAATTTATATCTCCTTGTATGGACATACAAATGAGTCATACTATATATCAAATCAAATCTTGGTATGTCTACTATTTACCTTAAAAATATCATACATTTATTCATCCATTTACTATTTTTAATTATGGGTCAAACATCCTCATGTCCCCACGGGTTACTGTTCATAGTGTTAATTTTCAGCAACCAACATTACATACATAAGCATACATCCATCATATATCAGTCAAACATGCCAAACAACAATTATTATTAATTAATAAGTTGTTTTACATCTGGCCATGTACATTAATTCTCATATCTCTATTGTATCTTTTCCTGCCTGAAATCCGGCAGCATAACCGCTACGCTTCATCTTCAGAAAGTAACTGATCTTGTATCGATTCGGTAATTCCCGTGAGAACTACCATTCTACGTAAGTACCTAGGAAAGACTAGATGAATCGGCTAGGTCCACTCACTTCCAGCCTCCTTAGACAGTACCTACGTACACAGTACGTATCAGCTCCTTTCTCTACTATTGCCATCTTGTCATAATTTCGGCAGCATAACGGCGTCTCTTAAAATTCTCAAAATTCACTTTGATATAACCTCCCCTATAATGGTTTACTTATTGGGATGAGATTCGGGGGAATCTCAGTAGCAACAATCATAACAATATATGTAATGCAGAGTGACAGTGCTTGCTTGTGATTTTGTACAGATAAGTATGCTGCATGCTTCCATGCTTAATAACATATGATCATAGCATTACAGCAGAGCTTCAGACATAACATATAAGACAACAATCCAACCAAACAATAGCACAACAAATCACAAAGCCATTACATAAAAGCTAGGATTAGTTACTACCTCAAGAGCTTAGCAGAACTCTACTATCTCTATTCTGCTTCCAGCTCCGCCAGAACGTCCTTTCTTTCTTTCTTCCTCTCACTTTCTCTCTCTAGAACCTCCTCCTCTCTCTAAAAGGCCCTTGGCCGTACAGCATATGAAGCAAGGGGGTATTTATAGTTTTGGTCAATGGCATTTCTATAATTTTGAAGCCATCTGATCCTGTGGTCCTGGTTTTTCCGAAATTTCCTATTTTTCTTTATTCCTTTTACTGCATCATGCATGACATCACTCCATGCCACCTCAATGGACACCTCAGTGGACACCTAATCAGTCACATGTCTCATATGGTGAAATTGAGGCCTTCTTGAAGCTTTCCAGTCCAGTCCGGTACCGGTCCGGTCCGATTTCCCACAAACTGGACTCACCGGCTAAGATTGTGCCACGTGTCCTCAACTTTTTCTTCCTCCTCTATATTGGCGCCATGTGGCATCTTACTGGCACCTGTCACACCTTCCAATGCTATCCAGATAAACCTAGGACTTTATCTGATTATCTCCTCGGTTATCGTGCTGACCGAGTAACTTTACTTTATTGAAACAACATTAAAATAGTATTTTAATGCCACTTTCTCCCACATACTTCATGGGCTACGTTTTTGGGCATTGGAATATTATCTTGGGTCTCTGATCAAGCTCAAGTACTCTGATGGCTTGATTCCCAAGAAACAGCCCTTGGCAAATTACCAAAATACCCCTGAGTGCCCTTTCTTGCGCTATCTTTGCCCTAAGGGTAAAATCGTCATTTTACACCTTTCTGTACCCTGTCAGGGTATATACTAACTCTAGGTAACTTTATCTGTATGTGCCTTGGCTCCTAGGCTTGTCCAGAATGACCAAAATGCCCTCCATTAATCTATTACTCTTTAGTACAACACAGGGCCATTTTCGTAATTTCGTACTTTTCCGGGGTTCTGCTGGACACTGGCCCACCTATCAGTCCAAGGGTCTTACTGGGCCTTTGTTGGCGCCATTATTGGGCCTTTCAGGGTCCATTACCCTCATGGCACGCATTACGAGGAATCTTCCCCCGTTAATGTTTATTGAATATTTTATCTATTATTCACCATTTATACACATATCCAGACACCGGCTCCTTCTATCCGATACACTGGCCTACGGTGTTCAGGCATCCCTGTGAGTCATAACAGTCATCTGACTGCGGTCATCCAAACTCATTCAGTCCCTTTTCAAATACCGATAAATCTCCCTATCGAATCCCTGGAGGCCTCACACTCCCGTCTAGATTTTCTAATTTGCGAATAACTTTTTCTACAGGCCTCCTATCAGTATTCTGTCAGTTTCCTTACATCTGCCCCATAAGGACGTATCATCCTGTATTTTCTCACCTAGATCTGAAATCTAGGATATCCGGTAGGAATTTTTATAACTTTTTCATTATCAGATCAATTCTGGCTATCTGGAGTCTTGAAAAATTCTTGTATTAAGCCAGATTACCGAGCGTCACTTGCTCTCTCTACCGGTGAAATCTGGGACTGAAATGCTTTCGGGCAGTCCACACCACTTCTGGCCTGACTTTCTTTAATTACACTTTAGCCCCAGGGAACTTTTCTTCTTTGCAATTAAATCCCTTTTTACTTAGCTAAAATTACACTTAAGGACCCCTCATTTTTATCTACTTTTCCTTTTTGGCCTTACACTTTTCATAATTGCACTTTAAGTCCTTCCATTTCCTTTTCTTTACTTTACTAGGTCTAGGGGCATTATTGTCTTTTCATATCTTACCAGAGTATTCTCTGACCCTGGTTAACTATCCAGATACCCTTTCTTGACTGTCTAACCTTAGCCAAATGACCAAAATACCCTTTACTCATTCTTCAGTTATTCTATAACATAAGGGCATTTTTGTTAATTTGCACAGTTTTCCCGGACACCGGCCCCTCTTACCACTGAACTGATATTATGGGCCTGGGCCTTCCCTGGTGTCACTATGGGCCTTAGAAAACACTGTATGGCCTCTAGCCATAGTCCGATCATCTCTATTCGGACTGCTCTTCCTTTACCGATTATAACTGTAAATTCCCATCTTCGAGAATTTTTACAGAAAAATCGGGACGTCAAATCAAAATTATGTGCTTTCATCATTCAACCCGAAATCCTTTTCTCTATCTCCTGGTATTTTCAGATATTTTATCCGGACCGGGCTATTTTTTCCTGAAAGTACGCTCCCGCGCACACTTTTCAAAAATGACCATTTTACCCTTGGTCACATTTCTAATTCTTTCATACACATAGAGACCTCATATGCACATTTCACAGTTCAATGAAATGATCAGCATAATTTTCTCTATTTTTTGGCAAAATATGGTACTCATCGGCTACCAGCCCGATCTTTCCCATAATTATGATTATGCCCTTGAATTCTCTTTCTGGCATCTCTAGGCCTAAAAATTGGGGTGTTACAGTATCCACACGAACAGCGTTCTAACCACGTACGATGTGCTAGCGCCTCTTGTCCTTCTAGGGTTTTTCTCAAGAATCCGTCCTCACCGTCTCTATTTTGGTAGTTTCTTATCTGCAAACCTTTTGCACTCTCCCTCTAAAACCATAGCCCCTAATGTCAAATATATAGGATGCTATCGGTGTTTTGACGGATATTAGATTTCGGAATTAATCCTAAATTAATTCTGAAATTAATACAACATCATATATTGCGTAATCTGATAAGAAATCAATTAAATAAATATCGTTTCTTATATTAAATCCGTCCCACAGATTTAATTCACCTATTCATTTAATTTAAAATAAACATATGATAGAATTATATTTGATTTATTCTCATAAATCAAATTTGAGATATCAAATCAATTTTAAATTTAAATTCAAAAGTGATAGAGATTTAATTTATCCTTATAAATCAAATCTTATAAATATCTCTTATATCATATAATATATATACGAATTTATATATATATGTAACATCCTAATTTTTGGGTCTAGTTGAACTGGGAGATAGTCTGATATGGGCAGGCTGCTAAACCCGTAGTCCTAGGGTAGTAATCTGATATGGGCAGATTATTTACCTGTATTTTGTAGGATCCGAGGGATGAGCTAAGTCCTTCAGGACGTAAAGATGAGTTAAGTCTTTAACCTACAGAATCGGGACAGTTCACCTAGGTTCAAAATGAGGAATGTGAGGAATGTCCTAAGTCTTAAGCCTAGGAATTCTGCAGGTAGCTTGATATGGGCTGGCTCCTGTGTAAGATAACCTGATATAGAGGGTTGTCGAGCCTTTCAATTAACAAGGACTCCCGAAGAGTAGGGGATGAGTTATTGAAAGAGAATTTCAAGAACTTAGGATAAAGGATAAGAAGAAAGTGAGATAAGGTAGACCCCAGAATTATGCTAAGATTCTATGGGGTGAGATATGAAAGGAATGGACACTGCTTATGAGAGCAGTAGAGTTGCCCATAAGAAAGAAAGCAGACAGTATGAGAAAGATGTATTGGTGACTTTTGGTCGCGACGAGGAAGTAGATTGGTCGCGACTAATATTGGCAGAGAGGATTGGTCGTGACGGATATGTATGTGGTGTCGCGACTAATGGGTATATGAGCCTGGTTGCGACTAGAAAGTGTTGGGGTCGCTACTAAAGAATGTTATGGTCGCGACTATCGAATGCTATGGTCGCGACTAATGAACACAGAAGGTGTTATGTCGCGATGAGATGATGGCTAGGTCGCGACTAGTGATTATAAGTGGTGTTAGCCGTATGAGATCTAGTGGGCCAAGAGTTGTGAAGGTCCAAATGAGATAGTTACCCGGTTAGAGATAGAACTGGGGAAGAAGGTCAGATACAGGAAAGGCTATCTGGAAACCATGAGGTGGACTGATAAGGTGTTCTCATGGGACCCACAAGATGACACATGGCATTAGAGCATGGTTCAGTGACCTTTCAGTAGAGTAAAGTTACTTGGTTGGCATGAAAACCGAGGTGGTGATCAGATAAGTCTAGGACTTATCTGGATAGTATTGGGAAGCGTGCAAGGTCTCTTCCAGGCGCCACATGGCATTGATCTAGAGGAAGCAGATAAAGCTAAGGACATGCATTACGAGGTAGGACTCTAGACCGGTGAGTCAGCTGATGAGGTGTCCCAGGATTTTTGGCATGTGGAAAATGTGACGATGAGGTGGCAGGCTGAGGTGGCATGATGATGCAGTAAAAGGGCATAAAGGAAAATAGGAAATTCCAGGAAAAACCAGGACCACATGTTCAGATGGCATGGAAATTACGAGAGTGCCATTGAGGAAATCTATATAAACCCCCCTCATTCATTTGGCTTCACGCATGGCAAGGGTGAGAGAGAGAAAGATTAGAGAGAAGGAGGAGGAAAGGAAGAGAGAAAGGAAGTAAGGAAGTTCTGGCGGAGCTGGAAGCAGAATAGAGATAGTAGAGTTCTGCTGAGCTAGCCAGGTAGTAACTAATCCTAGCTTTTATGTAATGGCTTTGTGATTGATGTGCTATTGTTTTTGTTGGATTGTTGTCTTATATGTTATGTCTGAAGCTCTACTGCAATGCTATGATCATATGTTATTGAGTATGGAAGCACGCGGCATACTTATCTGTACACAATCATAAGCAAGCACTGTCACACTACATTACATATATTGTTATGATTATTACTACTGAGATTCCCTCGAATCTCATCCCCCTTGTATAACCCATTTCAGGGAGGTTATGTCGAGGTAGATTTTGAGAATTTTGAGAGACGCCGTTATTCTGCTAAAATTTCGGCGGAGATAGCAGTAGTGGAGGAAGGATATGATGCGTACTGTGTACGTAGATACTGTCTAAGGAGGCTGGTAGTGAGTGGACCTAGCCGGTTCATCCAGTCTTTCCTGGGTACTTACGTAGAATGGTAGTTCTAATGAGAGAATTACCGAATCAGTACAGCTAGTATAGCTTCCGCAGGTGTGCTCTGAGGAGTCTAAGGCAGGATGTTTCAATATACGTCCACCCTAGATTATTCATTGAATCTGGACATATCTTAGATTCAATGAATCTGGACATCATAGCTCGTGTTGGGCTATTTTGTGTGCTACCCTATAGGCCCATATGAAGTTGGCAGTGGGCCATTTACTGTACTGACTCACAAGTCATGTGCGGTCTCTAGCAAGATATCACGACTATCCAAATCATATGAGGATCGATGAACGATGTAACCTTTCATACAACCATATCACGTCCCTTTTGTAACACGACATTTTGGTCATGGATGAGGCATGGAGAACGTCATCCTCCTGTTCCTGACCGTTACTTTCTCGATCCCTGAGTAGTCTGACTATAGAAATGGAACTACCTTTCCATTATAGTATGGCCATACATTTCTCAGACTCACTCATCGAGGGGCCCAGTAATATCTCTCTACGAATGTGAGGGACAAATTCCATCTTGACTATTCATATTCCTCCGTATAAAAAAACACTAAGCTTGAACATAGACTTTATGATCACTAGGTCAAAAGTGACTTTTGACTAGGTCAAAGCTGAGCGTTTGTCATGTAGGAATCCATGATGATCTCAGGTCAAAGCGTATAGTGACATGGTTTGTATATGAGAGAAGCTTATGACTTAACCTATACAACTCTGACTTAACCTATACAACTCTCTTATAGCGGGTCGGTCCAACACCTTGTACTTTTATATGTACCTATGACTTTGATTTATATCTCTATGAAGGGAATTGGAAGACACGTAGCGGAAATTAACTTTAAAATTTTTTTCATTCCCAGCCAGGATCTACCGAATGTGTTAAAGTCAAGGAGAAAGAAGTGTTACCTTCGGTATTCGAGCTTTGGTCGTGACCTCAGTGTCCACTAGTCGCGACTCCTCACCTCTGGAACTTTCAGTCGCGACCTCCTCAACTTCTAGTCGTGACCTGTCACCTCTGGAGTTGTTAGTCGCGACCTACTCTGCTTATCGTCGCGACCGGACGTCTCTGGAGTTTGTAGTCGCGACCTCGTCAGCTTCAAGTCGCGACCTGTCTCCTCTTTTCGGATTTCTAACGTTCAGATGCCCGTATGGTCACGACCTTAGTGTCAATAGGTCGCGACCTTGCTTCGTGTCTGGTCGCTCGTCAGAAGTCGACAGCTCAGATCGGCTTCCTCTACCGGTATCCACACGAACAGCGTTCCAATCGCGAACGACGTGCTAGCGCCTCTTGTCCCTCTAGGGCTTTCTAGAGATTCCGTCCTCACCATCTCTATTTCGGTAGTTTCTTATCTGCAAACCTTTTGCACTCTCCCTGCCCCCTTTTCTCACATCTGAATGTGTGTGTAGAGATCTATAGAACCCTAGCCCCTAATGTCAAATATATAGGAAGCTATCAGGCTTCTAATAGGGCCGGGCTTTAGAATTAATCTTATATTAATTCTGAATTAATACAATATCATATATTGCATAATTTAATAAGAAACTAATTAAATAAATATGGTTTATATTAAATCAATCCCACAGATTTAATTCACCTATTTATTAAATTTAAAATAAAGATAAGACAGAATTATATTTGATTTATTATCATAAATCAAATTTGAGATATCTTATCAATTTGAATTTCAAATTCAAATAGATCATATCCATTTAAATCAAATTCAAAAGTGATAGAGATTTAATTTATCCTTATAAATTAAATCTTATAAATATCTCTTATATTATATATAATATATATATTCAAATTTATATATATAAAATATATATCCACCCTAGATTATTCATTGAATCTAGACATCTCTTAGATTCAATGAATCTTGACATCATAGCTCGTATTGGGCTGTTTTATGTGCGACCCTGTAGGCCCATATGAAGTTGGCAGTGGGCCAGTTACTATACTGACCCACAAGTCGTAAGCGGTCTCTAGCAAGGCATTACAACTACCCAAAACATATGAGGATCGATAAACGATGTAACCTTTCATACAACCATATCAGTCCCTTTTGTCACACGATATTTCGGTCAAGGATAAGGCATGGAGAACGTCATCCTCCTGTTCCTGACCGTTACTTTCTCGATCCCTGAGTAGTCTGAATATAGAAATAGAACTACCCTTCCATTCCAGTATGGCCATACATTTCTCAGACTCACTCACCGAGGGGCCCAGTAATATCTCTCTACGAATGTGAGGGATAAATCCATCTTGACCATTCACATTCCTCCGCATGAAAAATCACTAAGCCCGAGCATAGCATTTATGATCACTCGGTCAAAAGTGACTTTTGACTAGGTCAAAGCTGAGTGTTTGTCATGTAGGAATCCATGATGATCTCAGGTCAAAGGGCATAGTGACATGGCTTGTATATGAGAGAAGCTTATGACTTGACCCATGTAGCTCTCTCATAGCGGGTCGGTCCAACACCCTGTACTCTTACATGTGCTTATGACTTTGATTTATAATCTCTATATATCTTCAAAGTCATACCGGTCTTATTTCATCTCTGCTTCCGCATAGATGACCGACCAGGGACATTTAGGATATGATCACGAGTTATCCAAGGATTGTCATCATAGTAAACATGCAAATAATATGATACATAATTAAGAAATTCATAAATCAACAATGTTCATAAGATAATGATTGTCCCCTAGGGCATAATCTCCAACACTCTATACATCTTCAAAGTCATACTGGTCTTATTTTATCTCTGCTCCAGCATAGATGATTGACCAGGGATATTTAGGATAAGATCATGAGTTATCCAAGGATGGTCATTACAGTAAACATGCAAATAATGTGATAACATAATTAAGAAATTCATAAATCAACAATATTCATAATACAATGATTAGCTCCTAGGTCATAATTTCCAACAAAAATGAGTCAGGTTCGACAGACCGACTAACAAACCATCCTGGACTATTATGACCCAGCTGGAGGTCAGTGACAACTACAAGGATTTCGTTTTGACCTTTCTCAAAAATAAAATGGCTATTATGCTATGGATTGGGCTGGCACAGCCCACTCCAGTAAACCTTTAAAAAAATTATTAGGGCTGACAGTGGGCCAAGCTCGTTACCCAAAAATTAAAAAAAATTGTTTTTTTTTTGCAGTAAGGGTATGGATCCGGTAGGACCAATGGATCCAACCCAGACCCCAATTAAATTTAAAGAAGTTTTTTTGTCATTTAAAAAAAGGAGAAAAAATTGGTGGTTGACACGTGGCAGGACTGTCGCTTGTAATACAAGTGCCAGTGACCGAGAGTGGGCTTGATTTAGTTTTTAATTTTTTTCTAAATTTTCCTTCTTGGGGCGTGTGAGGGAGAGAGTGACATATGATTGAGGTGCGGTTTGTTCCTAAAAATCAGTATCTTTATTTTGATATATAATTTATCTAAATTTGAAGGCAATTCTGGACCTATTTATGAATATACAATATATTTTCTGGTGTTTTTAGTATTTAAAAATTCTAAAAAATTATGATAATTAATATTTTTTATTATTTAGGTGAAAATGACTTCATCTAGCACTGAATCCCTAGGATATGGCTTATATGATAACATATCATACCTGGATGATGTCAATGACTCAGAAGAGAACCTTCAAGAGGACCCCAAGGGAAAACTTGAAAAAGATCCAGAATTAGAACTTGATAAACTTTTGTAGAAGACCTAGAGGAGTTGGTGGAGGAAGTTCTACAAGAGGAACCTAGAGTAATATATGCTTCTAGACCGAGGTCGAAAACTTTATTCCCCATTAAACCTCTTCCTGAGCAGTATTTCATGGTTTCTTCATACTCAAACTCCAAGTCGATGCCTACCCTTCACGATGAATCTCTAGTTGAGGACAGAGAGAAAGTGAACTAACTTCTTACCCCTGATTTGGCTATGATCATAGCTAAAAGAGATGCAGTCAAATTGATAAATATAAAAGGCATTAATGGTATGCTTGTTGAATACATTGAATTCATGACAAATAAGGAGACTACTAAATTCTACCTAAAAGTCATAATGGAGTATATAAGAGCAACTAGGGTTACAGACAAGCCTAAGGGAAATCCCATAAGGAAAATGTATTGGCTTAAAACTATAGAGTTTGTATCTAACTATAACAAGCCGCCTTGTAAGCTTAAGAAAAGTGATGTTAGAATACTATAATGCTCATATCAAATTATGTACATTTGTATTTGATTTCTACTGCTTTGCTTTGTTAAGGACATGTTTTATTACTCTTTCTTTGTAAAGACTTGCAATTTATTACATGCCTTATATGTAAAAGAAACATGTTTCATTTTTTTAAGTATGATTCATGTATACTTTTTATAAGTGGGAGCCCTTTTAGATAATAAGTCTTCTAAAAGTAAAATTTGATGAGAATAGTGCTTATATTAATTTTGATAGGAAGTGATGGTGTTGCTAGTGCCTATGTGATAGGAGGTACAAATATATTCTCCTGATCATGAGTCTAATAATGTTATTATTTCTGATCAAAAAATGATAAAAGCACATGACATTGTATACTTTACATGTGCTATATACATAAATTCACTTAAATGTTCTATGGTTCAATAAATTAATGTGGGATAGGTTTGTTACAGAATCGATATTGAACAATGGCATCAAATAACATTATTGATGAATTAAACAAGGGGAAAAACTCAACGAGGACAACTAGGATATTTGGCACCGAAAGGTCTAATATATTCTAGAAGAACAGGATGCAATTGAGCTATTAACAATGGCAATGATAGAACTTGAGGCTAAAAATACGGTCCAGTACAAGAGAGACCAGGAAGCATACCTATCCTGGAAAAGGAAGAATAGCATATCAAGAATCACATTGCTGAGTGCAATGGCTGATGACTTGATGTGTGAGTTTGAGACACACAAAACAGCATAAGCTATGGGGATTGCCTTAAAGGATAAGTTTGGTGGAGTCTCCACGACAAAGCTTAGAAGGTTGATGATTAAATTTGAAACCTATAAGCTAAATCTAAATAATCCTACGAGGCAACATCTGAGAGAAATGCCCAACATGATTTGAGAACTGAAGGAGGCTAGACATAATTTATTTGATGAGCAGTAAGTACAGGCTATCATTAGGTCGCTCCCTACCAGTTAGGAGCACATGATAGTTAATCTAACCTGCAATAAAAATACCATCACTTTCAATGATGTAGCTAAGCATTTGAAGCTAGGGGATGAACATCTGGAGCTTATAAGGCCACTGGACAAGCATATTTGACCAAAGGTGCTGGTCCTTCCTATTCAAAGCCTGAATTTAAGAAGGAAAGAAATTTCAAAAAAATGGGAAGAAAGGTGATCGTCCAACCAAGAAAGGCAATCAACAATACAAGAAGAAAGGAAAGAAAGGCCTTTTGCACTCAACTGTTCTAAACAGGTCGATAGCGGAAAGGTAATAGTAAATTATGTGAATTCACGTCTCATTTATTTATAGTACTATTTTTTTAACATAACTATTTCCTTTTCTTGTATTATTGACTCAGGCTCCACATACCACATAAGTCAAGATCAAGGATATTTTGTGGAATACCGTCAGTTGCCATTTCAAACCAAGTGGCTTTACGTTGACAATAATGGAAGGATCGAGGTTCGAGGCACTGACACCTATAAACTTGTTTTGCGTTGTGGAAAGACCTTGATGCTGCATGATGTGCTTTATACTCTCGACATCTGACAGAATTTAATTTCTGTAATTTTCTTATTAGACTTTGGGTTTAATGTAAACTTTCATAGTAAAGTTGCAGACATTTATAGCAACTCAATATTTTATGGTTCAGCTTTCCAGTTTCAAAAGTTCTTTATTATGGATCTTATTGGTGATTTTAATATTCACGATTATTTTGCTATTACTTCAAATAATCATGATATGAATATCTGTCATGCTATACTAGGACATATTAATCAAAATAGAATGATTAAACTATCAAAAGAAGTCATGCTGGGGGTAATCCCTAACATGGATATGTCATTATGTGAAAGATGTCTAACTGGTAAGGCTACTAGAAAGCCATTTGGTAAGGGAACACGAGCCAAAAATCCGCTGCAATTAATCAATTCTAATATTTGTTGTCCAATGAGTTGAGGGCAGACACGGAGCTTGGTATCATTACCTTTATAGATGATTTTTCATGATATGGTCATGTCTATTTGATTTCATATAAGTCTAAGGAAGTAGAGTGCTTTAGAGGATACATAAATGAAGTAGAGAATAAAATGGACAATAAAATTAAGGTATTACGCACTAATCGAGGTCATGAATACTTTTCGGATCAATTCAAATAGCTCTTTAAAGAAAAAGGGATTATTAGGAAACTAACTATCCCTGGTATACCTTAACAGAATAGGGTTGCTGAAAGAAGAAATAAAACTCTTCTAGACATTGTTAGGTCTATGATGGCTCAGGCAGACCTTCAAATTTCTATCATGGTGATTCTTTGTTGACAACAACCTTCATACTTAACCGTGTACCCTCAAAGTTAGTAGCTTCCACGCCCTACGAGTTATGGACTAAACACCAGCCAAATCTAAGTAACCCTAAATCTTGGGGCTCGATGGCATATATCCATGACAATTCTTATAGACATACGAAACTGGGTCCTGGGGAAAGAAATGTATTTTCATAAGGTACTCTGAACCCTAAAAAGGATATGTATTCATAAGTAAAATTGAAGATGGGATAGTGACTGAAACAAAATCAAGAGATATTGTATTCATTGAAATGGAATTTCCCAGTAAGGGAGATGTTGACCGCACTATATTTCTTTATAAGACTTAGGAACAGGATAGTGCTGAACAAATTGATAGACCAGAAGGTATGTCAATCTGAGTGGGAGCCAAGAATGGTCAACATAAAGACCGAGACAAATGAGAAAAGATATGCAAGTTACTCGGATCAAAAAGAGTAACAGGGAATGTTTTCCAAAGAGATGCTTCTAAATAGAAGGAGAAGCACTCTTAGTTACTCTATATGGGGATGATGAACCTTATACTGTTCATGAAGCCTTAGTAGGTCCTGCCAAGGAGGAATAGAAGAAAGCAATGAAAGAGGAAATGGACTCATGACGAAAAACTAAGTTTAGGAGTTAGTTGATCTACCAAAAGGGCGTAAAGCCATTGGTAACAAGTGGGTTCACAAAATCAAGAGAAAGGTGGATGGATCAATTGATAAATTCAAAGCCCAATTGGTTGTAAAGAGATATACACAACAGGAAGGTATAGATTATAAGGACACTTTTTCACCTGTTGTACGCTTAAATTCTATAAGACTTATTATGGCAATAGTAAACAGTTTAAACCTGAAGTTACATCAGATAAATGTAAAAATAGTATTCCTGAATGGTGATTTGGATGAAGAAATCTATATGCAACAACCAATAGGTTTCATTGAAAAAGGGTTTGAACACAAGAATTGTAAACTCAAAAGATCCATTTATGGATTAAAATAGTCATCCATACAATGGTACTTAAGGTTCATAAGGCAATAACCTCATATAACTTCCAAATGATAGAGGAAGATCACTGCGTCTACGTTAAGTGTAATATCCCAATTTTTAGGCCTAAAGACTCAGAAAGTAGCCTGAAATAGATAGGCTACCAGATCCCTTTGAGCAGAAGTCCCAAAAACATACATAGGGTGTTTAGGGACTAAACTGCAAATAAGTGAAAGTACAGGGACTTATATGTAAATCGTGAAAGTCCCTAGGGGCATAATGGTCATTTTAGGAAAGAAAGGGGCTAAAGTGAAAGTTTAAAAGTTCCATGGTGCAAAAATGAAAGTAGACACAAATTGTGGGCCATTAAGTGTAATTATGAAAAGTTAAGGGACTCAATTGATAAGAGGAAAAGTTTCTAGGGGCAAAATAGTAATTATAAAAAGTTGAGCCGGAAGTGGCTTAGGCATTTTAGTCCCAAATTTCATCACTAGATAGAGAAAATGATGCTGGTTAATCTAGCTTATTACAGAAATTTTATTAAAATTTCAAATAGCTGAAATTTATCTGATAGTCTGAAAGTTATCTAAAATTTTTATCAGATCTCCTGAACCTCAGATATAAGTGAAAAGTTATAGGAAGATGCGTCCTATGAAGATAGAGGTCAGGTGAAACGTCCTTACTTTCGTATATTTTAGGGATCATTTGGTAGCATTTAGAATTACTTTTAAGGTCATTGAAATCCAATATCTCAATCTGGAATTTTACTCTTCTCGGGTACTGTTCACTGTGTAAATTCCAAATGAGTGACCTGACTTCGAAAAATTATAATTAATTATAGAAAAATAGAAATGAAGTGGTTCCAATTGATACATGAAGCTAACTCAATTATATTTTAGGAAAAAATCACTCATTGACCAATATTTGACCAAGTCAACTGGGCTAATGTTACAACTTTACTGTTCATCCCACGTTTTCCCCCTAAATCCAGCATTCTGGTCCCAACTTTGGCAATTTTATAACTCCATGTGTAGACATCCAAACGAGTCATATTATATATCAAATAGAAGCTTAATATGTCTACTATTTACCATAAAAATTTCATACGTTTATTCATTCATTTACTACTTTTAATCATGGGTCAAACATCATTAGGTCACCACGTATTACTGTTTATAGTGGTATATTTCAGCATTTCAACTTTGCATACATTCATCATATATTAGTCAAGCATGCTAGACAATACTCATTAATAATTAATAAATTATTATTCATCATAACATGTACAAAATTATCGTATTTCTAATACATTCTTTTTGCCTGAAATCCGGCAGCATAACTACTACCCTTCGTCTTTAGAAAGTAACCGATCTTGTACCGATTCGGTAATTCTGTGAGAACTACCATTCTACGTAAGTACCCAAAAAAGATTGGATGAACCGACTAGGTCCACTCACTTCCAGCCTCCTTAGACAGTACCTACGTACACAGTACGCATCAGTTCCTTTCTTTACCATTTTGCCAGAATTTCTGCAGCCTAACGGCGTCCTTCAAGATTTCCAAAATTTACTTCGACATAGCCTCCCCTGTAATGGGTTATTTGGAATGAGATTCGAGGGAATCTCAGTAGTAATAATCATAACAATATATGTAATGCAGAGTGACAGTGCTTGCTTGTGATTGTGTACATATAAGTATGCTGCGTGCTTCCATATTCAATAACATATGATCATAGCATTGTAATAGAGCTTCAAGCATAACAATAAGACAACAATCCAACCAAATAATAGCACAACCAATCACAAATACATTACATAAAAGCTAGGATTAGTTACTACCTTAAAAGCTCAGCAGAACTCCAGAATTTATATACTGCTCCAACTCCGCCAGAACTTCCTTTCTTCTTTCTTTCTCTCACTTTCTCTCTCAAGAACTTCCTTATCTCTCCAAAATCACCCTAGGCCGTGATGAATGAAGAGCATGTGGGTATTTATAGTTTTGACGGATGGTATTTTCGTAATTTACGTGATGGATGGTTTTTCCGGAATTTCCTATTTTTCTTTATTCCCCTTTACTGCATCATCAAGGGACACCTAAGGGGACACCTCACCCCTCACATTTATCACATGGCGCAATTGGAGGGAGCTAGAAGCCTTCTGGAAGATTTCCAGTCCAATCCGGTACCGGCCCGGTCCGTCTCCTCGAAAACTAGACCGTTTTCCGAATCTAATTTTTCTAAAAATCCATATTATGTCTTCTGACCTCAAGTTTAGTATCTGGGTCCTTTATACCATTAACATTTTTATACTGGGTCTAAACTCAATTACAGATCCCCTGCGGAATAACCAAAATACCCCTGGTGCCCTTTCGTGCACTATCTTAACCCTAAGGGCAAAACCATCATTTTACATCTTTCTGTACTTTGTCAGGGCATACACTGACCCTGGTTAACCTTACCTATATCTGTATTGGCTTTTGAGCCTATCCAGAATGACCAAAATGCCCTTCATATGCCTATTACCCCTTTAGTACAATACAGGGGCATTTTTGTAATTTTACACTTTTCCGGGGTTCTGCTGGACACTGGCCCTCCTATCAGTCCAAGAGTCTTATTGGGCCTTTGATGGCGCCATTATTGGGCCTTTCAGGGTCTATTACCTTTATAGCACGCATTATGAGGAAACTTCCCCTGGCACAGTTCATCGAATATTTTAATTATTATACACCGTTAACACACATATCCGGACACCGGGTCCTTTTACCAGATACACTGGCCTACTACGTTTAGGCATCCCTGTGGGTTATAACGGTCATCTGACTGAGGTCATCCGAACTCATTCAGTCCCTTTTTAAATACCGATAAATTCCCTAATCGGATCCCCGGAGCTCATACTCCCGTCTGTATTTGCCAATTTGTGAATAACTTTTCTTACAGACCTCCTATCGGTATTCTGTCAGTTTTCTGACCTCCGCCCCATCAGGACGCATCATCCTATAATTTCTCACCTAGATCTGAAATCTAGGATATCCGGTAGGAATTTTTATAACTTTTGGACTATTAGATCAATTTTGGCTATCTGGAGTCTTGAAAAATTACTGTATTAAGCTGGATTACCCGGCGTCACTTGCCCTATCTACTGGTGGACTATGGGGCTGATCGGAGTACGATCACTATGTTTGCCTATTTCCGGTCCAGGTTTTCATAATTACACTTTTGCCCCGGAAGCTTTTCTTCTTTTCAATTAAGCCCCTTTATTTGGCTAAAATTACACTTAAGGACCCCATATTTTTGTCTACCTTTCCTTCTTAACCTTAACCTTTTCATAATTGCAATCAAGTCCTTTCATTTCCTTTCTTTTCTAATTTAATCCCTTTCTTTACATAAATAACCACATCTATTTCCTGAAAAATAATTCATATATTTTATTCAATCTGTACATATAAATCAGTACAGAAAATTAGGGATATTACATCAGGGAACTGACAGAGTCTCGAAATGAGATCTATAAGAAAAGTTATTCACTTTTTCGTGAATTTTGACGGTAGTTCGTGAACGCCCGATATCCAATTGTGAAACATAATCGGTAGCAAGCTAGAACTGAATAAGCCCAGATGATGTCACAAAAAGGCCCATGATGATGCCAAGGGAGGCCCAGACCCACGATATCAGCTCATCGAAAAAAGGGGCCAGTGTCTAGAAATATGCAGAAAATGTGCGAAATGATAAAAATACCCTTATGTTATAAAATAATTAAAGAATAAGTGAAGAGTATTTTTGTCATTTAACTAAGGTTAGATAGTCAAGGAAGGTTATCTGAATAGTTGACCAGGGTCAGGGAATACTCTGGTAAGGTATAAAAAGACAATAATACCCCTAAGGACAGTAAAGTAAATAAAGAGGAACCAAGGGCATTTTGATAATCTGCCAAGGGTTTTTTCTTGGGAATTGAGCTATCAGAGTACTTGAACTTGATCAGAGACTCAAGATAACATTCCTATAAGTAGAAAAATGTAGCCCAAGAACTATGTGGGTTAAAGTGTCATTAAAATAATATTTTAGTGATTATTCAATAAAGTATAATTACCCGATTGAAGTTATAACTGGGAAATTGATCAGATAAAACTTTAGACTTATCTGGAAGCCATGAGATGGTATGAAAGGAGTCCTCATGGGACCCATCAAGATGCCACATGGCACTAATCTAGGGGAAGAAGAAAATGCCAAAGACATGTGGCACGATCTCAGTAGTTCATTCCGGGATAAGACTCTGGAATTCTCTAGAAGCGCTGAGTCAGCTGGTGAGGTGTCCCAAGGGACCCACCATTGTGCCACCTAATCATGTGAGGTGTCCCTTGATGATGTCACTTTGATGAGTCATTGAGGATGATGATGTCATCACGATGATGCAGGCGAAGCTTCTTGAGGAAGCTAAGCGATCTGAGCTGTTCATCGTGATTCGATCTGAGCCATCCATTTCACTTTTCCTCAACTATAAATAACCCTCACCCCTCCCATTCCATTCATGGAAAAGAGCAAGAAGAGAAGAGAAAAAGAAGAGAGAGAAAGAGAGAAAGAGAGAAAGAGAGAAAGAAAGAAAGGAAGGAAAAAAGAGGAGTTCTGACCGAGATAGGAGCAATCCATGGAGCTTAGGGACTCGGCAAGCTTAGGAATAAGGTAAGTAATTTATTCTAGTCCCTACTCTAATAAATTAGAGGATTATTCTTATAAATTTAATAGTTAGAATAGAGAAATATCTCTCTCTATAAGGTTAGCTGTGGATAGAAAGAAAATTAAGGGATTGTTAGAATAGGGGTATTGCCTCAGGATAAGCCTAAATTAAGTAGAGTTATGTTGGATAGGATAATAATAGAAATATTATTATACTCTGTATAGGCTCTAACCTATGAAAAGAAAGAACTTTACAGCAGAAGCTAATGACTAAAGGAATGACTACACGCCAGGTAGTAAACTTACCTAAACTTGTATGTATTGAATGTATGGTTGTCTTGATTGATTGATGTTAGTATGTAATTGTTGAGGCTCTATGCTATGATTACTTTAGCCAATTGTATTTCAAATGTTACATGGAAGCATGCACATTATAATATGTTGACTGTCACATCTTAATTTTTCCCTATAGGTATAATACTGATAGAGGAAAGAGGTTTGGAAAGGATTGTGATGATGAATAGAGAAGATGAAAGAATGATTAGATAAAGGTTTAAAGAAGAGAGACTAAACTAAAAAGTCTAAAAGTTCTATGGTGCAAAATATAAAGTAGACATAAACTTTGGGCCATTAAGTGTAATTACGAAAAGTTGAG
This sequence comes from Leucaena leucocephala, assembly GCA_037074615.1. NCBI lineage: Eukaryota > Viridiplantae > Streptophyta > Magnoliopsida > Fabales > Fabaceae > Leucaena > Leucaena leucocephala. Next base: position 14,375,972 of record CM073523.1, on the reverse strand, counting down.
CCGGAAAAGACACAAAAATGCCCGAAAATAGTTTAGTATCAAATTTTCCCAGTAGATAGAGAAAATTAATCTGATCAATTTAACACAACACAGAATTTTGATTCGAGGGCCCGATTAATTGCTAAAAATTTCTAAAGATTGAAGAATTAGTACAGTATTTTCTAGACCTTAGAATTGGTTGAAATTTGGTAGTAAATTCTTATAAATAATATAAGGATTTATGAAACTGACAGAAGTAAAAAAAGAGCCCTGTAGAATTAATTATAGAATTTAAGGTGAAATCGAACACCGATAAAAGGGTTTTGAGGAAACGTAAGGATATTTTATCAGGACTTATGGGTTTCAAAAAATTATGAAACTTTGTATAGAATTAATTTTATATTAGAATGAATTTATAAAAATGTTAGAACCATTAAAAGAGGTGTTTAGCGTTTATTCCAAGATCAGGCTAATTTTAAGGATATCGGTATAAGGGAAGTACATTGGGATTTATGCCAATTAGCTATTGGACCTAAAAGAGTCTCAACATTTTGTCCTAGGGCAGCCCAATAAGTCCCAAAAGTTGTCTTGGAGCCCAAGTCCAATAATGAATAATTTTTGAATTTTTGAAAAAGAAAAAAAAGGATGAAGGAGAATTAGGGTTTTGCACATGGTGGGTCCCACAAGCTTTACACTTGGCACCAAGAAGAAGAAAGGAAGGTTATACCATGTGCTAAAATGTAATAAAATAATATAAGAATTAACCTAATGATGATTAAGGTTAATTAATCCAAAAACCAACCAATTAAGTTCAAGATTAGGCCATTGTAATAATTAGGACAAGTGAGGACATTATGGACCCAAGGTGCCAAAGTTTTGGCTATAAATACCCCACCTTGTCTTCACAATTTCGTGCACCTAGAGTACCCTTGGGGAAACCACGCCAAAATGAAGAAAGAACTCAAAATAAGATCAAGGAGAAGCCACCCAAGCAAGTACCTAAGGTAAGCAATCCTTCTTAGTTTATTTATATATGTTTTGGAAAGGTAAAACCTAGGTTTTAGTGGTTGGCAACTCCATTAAACCTAGAGTATACTTGATGTCCAAATCTTAAGTTAAAGGAGCAGGAAGGAGATAAAGGTAGAACTATGTGATTAAGGCTTAGATAAGTTGGTTTAGATGATTGGTTATTGAATCAAGTTGATATTCTTGACTTTGCCTTGAAAGAGACCTTTTGGTCTGCACTGTTCATGATAGAAGAAGAATGAATTTTAATGATCTAATGCTTCCATTGAATTTATATGATGATTTTGTGTAGGATTGGATGGGTTTTGAACCTTGGAAGCATTGGAATTAAAGTTGTAATTGTTGAAAGTCTCCTCTGTTAATGTTTACACGCATGAACAGTGATTGGATTATCATGATTTTGATGCTTCCAATGGTTTTAAAATGAAAAGTTGTGTGGGATAAAGTAGAGAAACAAGTATGGGAAGCATTAGAATCAAAATGAGAATTTTTGGAAGAATTATGCATATTTTTCACATCTGTCCAGAATAGTGCATGGGAGCTAGAATTTCATGATTCTAAGCTTATAAATGGATTCAAAAGGTGAAATTGTGTAGGGTAAAGTCAAGACATCAATTGATTGAAATGCCAAGTCAAGTAGTAAAGATTAAGGAAAGTTAATGTAGTTAAGTAAGCTCAATGTTCAAGAGAAGTTAGATTGTAATGAATGGATGATTATGTGATCTTAGGATTTGATTGTAGACTCAAAAGAGGCAGCCACACATCAAGGAAAAGTAAGAAGAAAGAAACAAAGTTAAAGTGAAAGAAAGTAAAGCAATAAGGTAGTAAACTTACCCTAAATTTGTATGTATTGAATGTTATACTTGATTGTGCTATGGGTTTGTCGAATTGTGTGCATATGTGTAGATAATTGAAGATCTATTTCTATGATTACCTTGGCCAATTGTATTTCATATGATACATGGAAGCATGCTCATTACACTATGATAACACTTTCACAAGCAAGCACAAGTATTTACATTAATACATGCATTGTTTAGTATTGTTTGCTACTAAAATTTCCCCAGAAATCTCACCCCTCCATGTAATCCCAATCCCAACAGATTTATGAAAGATTAAAGAGGATGAAGAAGCATGAAGAGGAGTTAGGAGGGGTTAATGTAAATGTTATATGATGTTATGTGTAGAATTGTTGCAAATAATAATGCCGTATGACCAGTTTAAGCAACAATGTCTATGATATAATGAAAAATAGTAAATGATGGAATAAATATATAAACTTTTACAGACATTGATTTAACATGTCAAGCTTCATTTTGACACCAAGAACGCCTTATTTCGATGTCTGTACAAAGAGAACAAATTTTTTAAAGTCAGGGACCAGAATCTGTTTTCAGAATTTTTGACCAAATAAATAATAATATTTAACGATTAAACTGTATTAATTTGCTAAGAATTTGGTCAGGAACTTATTTTTCCTTAAACTTCAAGATGTTATCTTCTAGTATAATTTTGAATCACTTTATTTTGATTTTTCTATAATTAATTATAATTTTTTGAAGTTCGATGCCGAATCTGGAATACCATATGAATAGTAACTCGCCATGAGTAGAAATTCCAGATTTAGCTAAAGGACTTCAAGGGTCATATAAGTGGTTCTAAATGTTACCGAATGGTTCCTCAGACGTACGAAAGTAAGGATGTTACATTGACACAATCATAAGCAAGCACTAATACCAATCATTGATGCATACATTATTTAGTATCGTTTGCTACTGAGATTTTCCCCGAAATCTCACCCCTACCTTTTCCAAACATAACAGGGTACTAGTGTTACATCCTAATTTTCTTATATCTTAAGGACCATTTGGTAGTATCTGGAACCACTTTTAACGTCATTGAAGTCAAATTTCCTAATATGGAGTTTTACTCTATCGAGTACTGTTGTTCACTGTGTAACTTCCAGACCAGCGACTTGACTTCAAAAAATCATAACTAATTCTAGAAAAATTGAATCAAAGTGGTTAAAATTGCTAAATGAAAATAAATTAATCCTCTTTTAGGGAAAAATAACTTGTTGACCACGTATTGACCAAGTCAACATCAGTCAATGCTACAATTTTACTGTTCATCCAACATTTTCCCCTGAATCCAGCATTTTAGTCCCAATTTTGAAAAATCATATCTCCATGTGTAGACATTCAAATAATACATTCTATATATCAAATCGAAGCTTTGTATGTGTACTATTTACTGTAAAAATATCATACATTTATTCAACCATTTACTATTTTTAATTACAGATTAAACGTCACTACCTCACCACGAGTTACTGTTCATGATGGCAATTTCCAACAACCAACTTTACATACATATACATACATCAATCACATATCAATCATGCTAAATAATTCTTAACTTATCTTCATGAATCCTCATCTCCTCCATCTTGAGAAGACGTGTTGTAATTGGATTGATATGGAAGGGGTGAGATTTCGGGGGAAATCTCAGTAGCAAACGGAAACCATACTATGTATGCAACTATATGCTTGATGTTACTATGTGTGTACTTAATAATCATGCTTGCATAATGATAACTTACATGCTTCATGTCCCCTAATTATAACATATGGCCATAGTATAAAAAAATAGAGCATCATTTAATCATACATGCTTCACATCATCAAAGTAAGTAAATATCACATAAAATATTCAAGTAGCATAAGCATACAAGTAGATAAGTTCATTACCTGGCATGCGGCCTCTCCTTTAGTCCGTAGCCTTTGCTCTTAGATCCCTTCTTTATAGAGGTTAGAGCCTACACAAAGCATAATAATATTCTTATTATTATCCTATCCAGCATAACTCCACTTAACTCAGGCTTATCTTGAGGCAATACCCCTATTCTGACAATCCCCTAGCTTTCTTTCTATCCATGGCTAACCTTATAGAGAGAGATATTTCTCTATTCTAACTACTATATTCATAAGAACAATCCTCTAATTTATTAGAGTAGGATTAGAATAAATTATTTACCTTATTCCTAAGCTCACCGAGTCCCTAAGTTCCTTGGATTGCTCCTAACTCCACCAGAACTCCTTCTTTCTCTTCCTTTCTTTCTCTTTCCCTCTTTCTCTTTCTCTCTCTTCTTTTCTCTTCTCTTCTTGGTTCTTCCCGTGGGATGCCTTGAATGGGAGGGGGTGGAGAACTATTTATAGGTGAAGGGAAGTGGATTGAACGGTCCAGATCAAATCTCGATGAATGGCTTAGATCGCTTAGCTTCCTTAGCTTCCTCACCAAGCCTTGCTTACATCACTATGATGACATCATCCTCCATAATGACTCATCAAAAGTGACATCATCAAGGGACACCTCACATGCTTAGGTGGCACAATGATGGGGCCCTCTGGACACCTCACCAGCTGACTCAGCGCTTCTAGAGAATTCCAGAGTCTTATCCCGGAATAAATGACTGAGATCTTGCCACGTGTCCTTAGCTTTTTCTTCTTCCTTTATATTAGTGCCATGTGGCACCTTATGGGTACCTTTCATGCCATCTAATGGCTTCCAAATAAGTCCAGAACTTTATCTGATCAATTCCCCGGTAATCATTTCAACCAGGTAACTCTACTTTATTGAAAACTCACTAAAAATTACTTTAATGCCACTTTAACCCTGATGGCTATATTTTGGGCTATATTTTTGGGCTTTTGGAATATCATCTTGGGTCTCTGATCAAGGTCAAGTACTTTGATGGCTCAATTCCCAAGAACCATCCCTTGGCAAATTACCAAAATGCCCTTGGTCCCTCTTTGTTTGCTTTAATGAGTCTAGGGGCATTATTGTCTTTTCACATCTTACCAGAGTATTCCCTGACCCTGATCAACTATCCAGATAAACTTTCTTGACTGTCCATCCTTAGTCAAATGACCAAAATACCCTTTACTCATTCTTTAACTATTTTATAACATAGGGGTATTTTTGTCATTTTGCACCATTTTCTGGACACCGGCCCCTTTTTTCACTGAACTGATATCATGGGCCTGGGCCTCCCTTGGTGTCATTATGGGCCTCTAAGTGACGCCATTTGGGCTTATTCGGTCCCAGTTTGCTTACCTATTTATTTCCCAATCGGATACCGAGCGTTTACGAACTCTCGTCTAAATTCACTAAAAAGTGAATAACTTTTTTTACAAAACTCCTTTCGGGATTCTGTCAGTTCCCTGACCTCTGGCTTCATAGGACACACATTCCTGTAACTTTTCACTCATATCTGAGGTCTAGGAGATCTGATAAAAATTTTAGATAATTTTCAGACTATCAAATAAATTTCAGCTATCTGAAACTCTAATAAAATTTTTTGTATAAGGCTAGATTAATGATATGACACATTTTGTATATGGTTTCTATGACAATTTTGAGAGTTTTATAATAACTTTACCATTCATTTAATGCCTTAAATTGTGCTTTTGTGTTGATACTTGATTGTACGGGGCAATGTGCTAATTAAAGGGTAAAATGGTAAATTAACCTTTCAAACTGCATATATTCTGTTATTTACTGATTGGGACCTTTACAGTGAGCTTTTATATTGAATTACAAGTACTTTGGAAGAGAGCAAGGACCAGGGGAGAAATCATAAGTCAATGAAAGTGGAATCATGCTTTTATGCTATTTAGTCGTGACCAAAGAGTCCTCCAGTCGCGGCCTATAATTCTTCTAGAAATTTTTCAATATTCATAGGTCGCTACCAAAATATGGATATGGTCGCGACTAAAACGTAAAATCGTTGGAATTGCGAGTTTTGAATTAGGTCATGTTGTTATAAGAAGAGACGAGGCTGCCATCGAGGGGGCTGGTTTTTGGACCTGATTAGGCTAAGAAGTAGTACTCGAGCGCTCTCTACACACCTTCTCCACATATTCCATCCTTCTATACCTTTCAACAGATTTTTACACATCTCTACACCATTCACCCTTCATCTCTTCATCGTTTCTTCATGGCATCACATCTGAACAGCGATTGCAGTGCAGTAGAAGTCATGAGAGGCTAAACCTTTAGTCTCTTGGTGATGGATCTAATATCTTGAGCTCACGGACTAAAACGGGGAGTTTTTACTCACGGCTGGAAAAAAGGATTTTTACACCGGTTAAAAATGGCATTCTATATCGCACATATAACCGGTGTAGAAACAGATTGTGTACAAAGTGAGACATTTTACACCGATCACATGACCGATATAGAATGTATACTTTTTTAAACCGGTCGATATTTTAAAGCGGTTCACTTTTACATCCGGTGTATTATTTTATAACATCTACACCGGTTGAATATTGGGACGGTGTAGATTATTCAAATGTTAACACCGGTTGAATATTGGGACGGGGTAGATTATTCAAATGTTAACACCGGTTGTATATACGTCCGATGTAGATGTTATTAAATTTATATTATGATATATGTTCTTTCTACATTGGCAGGTATATACCTTCGATGTAGATGTTATTAAATTTATATTTAATATATTTTGTTGGCCTGAAGCTTCATAAATAAACTGCCCAAATATAATATACGACTCAATCATCGATCATCAGTTCAAGATGCCAGAGACATATATAATTCAACTGCTCATTATATTATTCATTTAATAAAATTCAATACAAAAATGCTACAATTTGAACAGAAAAGTAGAAAAAGGTATTCAGTGATAGACAAATACTATTGAGAAGGAAGGAATTGAACAAAAAAACTCTGCCCACCGATTACGCAGGTCCTCAATATCTTGGTCAGGAAATGGATCAGGTTGATCAAACATCTGAAATATGAAATCAAAATCAAAGAAATTAAGGCATTACTAATATAGATTAGATTGACAATTAAGAAATATGAAATCATTAAAAATACAATTTTACCTCCTCAGTTAGGTCAATCTTATTTGACAAGATAATTCAATCGCTTTTGCCCTTTTTTCCTACAAGACATGAAGTAGTTAAAATCAATACATATGATATTCTGATACATTTTTTGCCAACACATACAAAGGATACATTCACCATTGCTGCTGGCGTGGTCCGAATCCTAACAAATTCTTCCCAAGCAGCTTCATCAATAAATTGATACTTGCTACATGGAGAAGGTTGAGGATGACCACTTCTGTCCCGTCCATGCACATACTAACGAGCTAGTTGTGTCTTGAATGCCCTCCAACGCTAAGCGCAATAAGACAATGTCTTCTTCTTCAAGAACTCATTGTTGGGAACATCGTAAGTGAGATGCAATGATTGCCATTGAAAGAAGAGTAATCAACAAATAGTTGTGTATTTGGTATTGCTCTGCATGCAATATTAGATAGTTCCTATACCCGGATAGTGTCCCAAATTTGATTCTTCACCCGATCATCCACAGTATCCCAAGTCAAATAGGTGATGCTAGGCTTGTTGCGTGCTAGGAGACTGACAAAACTTACGTACTTTGCCCTGTGTTCACCAGTTGGGTTCCAACTTCTGTCAAACTCTATCGGAAGCAGTTTCCCCTCTTTCCTGTCCTTCGTAATGTCTTTCAAACGAGTCGCACTTCTGCCCTTCCTTTGCGTAGTGGCGCTTGGAGCATCGCTAGCCTTAATCTGAGTAACTCTATCCCCCATATTCCTATATACACAATAACAATAGCAAAAACATTGTAAACAGACTTAACCCTTTTTCCTTCAACCCGTCAGAGTACACAAAACTTGTTCCTTTAGCAGTTATAAATGGAAAGATATGTGCAAGCATTTGTCAGGAAAAATAGAAAACCTAGATTAAACGAGCATAAAATGTACACATAGGAAAATAAGTACAGAGAACACGTACACGGAATAGCAGAACGAGAGAGACAACAGAGAAGAATGACTGAGTACGGAGAAGCCTCGCGAAAACCACAGAGCACGACGAGCAGAGATATGACAGAGTACGTGAGAAATGAGAATGATGGTCAGGCCAAGGGGCGGGCTTAAAAAATGTATATAAACATTTTACACCGGATATAAATTATTCTAACCCGGACAACAACATAACCGATGTAAAATTTATACATTTTACACCCGATAAAGTAAAAAACGGTGTAAAAAATAACACGTCTAAAATATAACACCGGATAAAGTATAAACTGGTGTAAAATCAAACTATAATTTATTTACCAAATTGTCAGTAGTAGACTTTTTACACCGGAAAACACTTAAGATCGGTTTTAATGTTGTAGTTATTTTTTTAAACTCCATCATCATAGATATCATCCCATCCCTTAGCGTCACAATATTCTTATCAGAACAAGAATTTGTCTCTGTTATTATTACATCAAAATCATATACGCAATCATAACAAAAAACTCAATATAGCATGTTTAGACTACATCAAAAAACAAGAAACACATAGAAATCAATCAGAATCCACTTATTCTTCATTTAATTTTGGTAAACCTACTGAAAAGAAGGGATCTCACAAATAGAATCATCATTGTCAACAACCCTTTTTCCTTGGAGCGCGACAGACCATCTTTCATTTTGATGATCAGTGATATAGAACACTTGCTTTGCTTGGTCTGCCATAATGAAAGACTCATCCCCAAAACTTGTATTCAAATCAACCAGTGTAAATCCTAACTGATCGACCATAACACCGTTATTTACATTAGCCCACTTGCATTTGAACACGGGAACTTTTAATTTTGAGTAGTCCACCTCCCAAATCTCTTCAACAAAACCATAATAAGGGATGGCTACTAATTTAGGATTGTTGTCTTTTGAACTAGAGAAATGCATAGCTTCAGCCACTAACATAACACTACTGTTTTGCACGCTACTTCTATCATCTAGGGACTTCGTATAAAAGGAATACCCGTTGATATCAAATGGATTCCAACATATCACATTATGTTCAAGACCACATGCCAACCATCTAACTGTATCAGAAACACAATCCTCATATTCAACCTCCAGTTTGAACCAATGTGCAAAAGATTTGTTGTGTTCTCTAATCAGCCTTTGCTCTGTCATCCTATTATTTCTTTCCGGACAAGATCTTTATGAACAGCAATATAGTCTTGAACTTCATCAATGTTATTCAAGATGTGTAAGTGTATTTGCTATAATTCATTACGATCAACACTCCTCACCGACATTCCGCGTTGACCCCCTATTTGGCACGGGGTTTATGGAGACTAGTAAGTCTTACTTTAGATAGGTATTGTTGACAAAAATCCATAGCCTTGGACAAAATATTAGTCTCTTCAACATGATAGCTCCCCTCACCATCTGGCCTCGGATGTAAATTCTCTCGTATTCCCATTTCTTTCAAATCCAATCTTGCCTTCAAACCTTCTTTGGAACTACCATGTTTGTTGAGAATTGTTTCAAAAATGCTGTCACACATATTTTTCTCCACATGCATCACATCAATACAGTGCCTTACATGAAGATGTCGCCAATACGGAAGCTCAAAGAACACAAATATTTTTTTCCATACATTTTTCTCATGTTTCTTGGTAATCTTACCGAAAGTGACATTGATGTCTTTCACCTTTTCATAAACTTGTTCGCCAGTCAATGGCTTTGGAGCATTTTCAAATTCTTGGCCGCCATAAAATTTCTTCTTTAGTCGACGGTATGGGTGGGCTTGTCTTAGAAATCTCCTATAACCTAGGTAGACTGTCTTTCTTCCATGATAAAGTTGATAGTAGCAAGTACCTTCCTCATAAATAGGACATGCTTTATGGCCATTAACACTATACCCTGATAAATTTTTGTATGCAGGAAAGTCATTAATTGTACAAAAGATCATGGCCCGCATATTGAAGACCTCCTTAACCACATCAAAAACATCCACACCTTCCCATAGCTTCTTCAAATCTTCGATCAAGGGTGTTAGGTAAACGTCTATGTCATTTCCCGGTTGTTTTGGTCCTGAGATCAGCATAGACAACATTACATACTTCTGTTTCATACACAACAAGGGAGATAGGTTGTAAATCATCAGAAGGACGAGCCATGAACTATGTATACTACTAAGGCTACTATAAGGGTTTATGCCATCCGTACTAAGTCCAAGCCTTAGGTTTTGTGGTTCATTGCCGAACTCGTGAAATAAGTCATCAATCTTCTTCCATTGCAAAGAATTAGCAGGATGACGAATCTTTCCATCATTAATCCTTTCATTTGCATGCCATAACATTTTCTTTGCATCATCTTCATTAGAAAAAAGTTGCTTAAACCTTGGTACAATTGGAAGATACCATAACAACTTGGCAGGAGAGTTGTTTGATCTGTACCTTGGTGTCTTACATATTAGACACTTCTCCTCATCTTCAAACTCTTTCCTATACAATATGCAATCATTTGGACATGCATAAATCTTTCTATACTTTATGCCTAAAGGACCTATTATTTTCTTCGCATCATAGTAGCATTTGGTAACGCATTTTCTTCAGGAAACATGTCTTGTAACAACTCAAGCAATTCTGAAAAACCACTGTCACTCCACCCATGCCGAGCTTTCACACTTACCAATCTCAACACCGCATTCAACAGGTTGTATTTTCTGCACCCTAGGTATAGAGGCTTTTCTGTATCATTGCACACATATATATTACCATATGCATGTGACCGTATAAAAGCATCTTCTCCAACATCATGAATCATGTCCTCTACTCGATTATCAGTATCCATGTCATCGTCAAAGGTCTGTTCCACCTGTACACCATGCCATACCCATACCGTGTAACTCTTGCAAAACCCCTCATAAATTAGATGAGTGTAAATATCAGCAGGACTTTGTTTCCACTCATTCAAACAACTCACACAAGGATAATAAAACCTTCCATTGTCATCATCACCATTCCATTTAGCAAAATCCAAAAACTCCTTCACCCCCTCAGCATACTCAACACTTGTTCGTTTAGCATTTATCCAACTACGATCCATATTTGTGGAAGACTAAGAAACTAGAAAAATAGAAAAGAAGAAACCATTAAGTTGCAACTAATGCATGGAGAGAATAAATTTTTAGTTCTCGAGAGGAGTTCAAAACAAAACTCACTATCTGTGAAGCGCCGAGAAGACTTAACGTGCGAACCAGGAAAAAATGAGAGATGGAAGGTGCGAGAAATGTACCAAATAAAAGATTATTTGGTAAAAAAAATTAAAAAAAGTTTATTTGGTAAGAAAATATACACCGGACAAAATGTTACACCGGTGTAGATATATATACAACAAGTGTAAAGAGTATATTTTACACCGGCCACTATATATAAATCGGTGTAAAATATATCAGTTTTTTTAAAGTGATAGACCACTATGTCATCAACTTTTACACATAAAAAAATATATATCAGAATATATAAAAGTTGTAATCTTTCACTACTCATCAGACTCGGAGTTTTAGGAGTCATCAGATTGGGTAAGATTAAAGAAGCTATCACGGGGTTGATGGCGGCGAACTTCTAGGCAAAAATCTCTGAAACTTGCTTTCAGTCTGTCAACTTTCCGATTCAGTTCTTCCACGGAGTGCTCCAGCCCATTGAAGCGCAGTATGAGTTCCTCAAGGCGCTCCATCAGAGTCACAACCAGGGGAGGAGGAGAAGGAACATAAGGGTGAGGATCAGGATGTTTGTTGAAACATCCTCCTTTAAACATCTCAGAGTACACTTACGGAAGTAATCTTAACTTTATTATATCTCTTTTTGCCAAAAATCCTGACAGAAGATAACTGTACTGATTCGGTAAGTCCCATGAGAACTACCATTCTACGTAAGTACCCAGGAAAGACTGGATGAACCGGCTAGGTCCACTCACTTCCAGCCTCCTTAGACAGCACTTACGTACACAGTACTTTTGATATTCTGCCAGTATAACAGCGTTCTCTAGTAAATATCCTTAATCTCAATCCTTAAACTTTGACCTTAAATTTTGAGCTTAAACCTTAACCTTACTTATACTCAATTGGAATTATTTTAGAACATTGGAATACCTCTTAACCCCAAAAACATGTATTTCCAAGAGTTGGGCTTACGATACTGTTCACCGTCACTGTTCACTGGGCAATTCCAGATTACAGCCTAAACTTTGGGAATTCATAATTAAATCTAGAAAAATCGTATTGAGGTGATTCCAATTTCTAATGAAATATATTTCATTTAAATTTGATATAAAAATATGAAAATGAGGTTTCCTTGTCCAGATCAAATCAGTTTATTCGTTAAACTTTACTGTTCATTTGGTAAATCTGGAAGTTCTAGTTTCTCGCCCCATTTTCAAAAATTCATTTCTCCTTGTATACTTATCCAATTGAGTCAAATTACCTACGGATTTAAATCTCAGAATGTTTAATTTAATATCATAAAATTTCGTGGAAAACCTCATTCATTTACTATATGAAATTAGCGTATGAACCTCACTGCCTCTGAGTAGTCGTATTATCTTATTCCAGATTTTATCTCCCGACTTTGAAAAATCATAACAATTCGATTTCTTAACCAAATGAGGCATTCTTGGTTTCTAATTAAAGCTCTAGATCTTAGCTATGTTCATGTCAAATTTCACATGAAACCAAAATGGATAAGTCACTCAAACTATCGCTGAAAAGTAACTCCCTCAACTAGGATCCAGTGAGTATTTACCATATACATACCAATATATCATCACATAAATTAAAGGCATGATTTCCAAGTCATACACCATTCATACATCCACAATTATCTCCTTCCTTGTGATGTTCCAGCACCTAGATCATGGTCATGGGGGGTGAGATTCGGGGGAATCTCAGTAGCAAACAATACCAAATAATGCATGTATTAATGAAAAGACTTGTGCTTGCTTGTGAAAGTGTTATCATAGTGTGATGAGCATGCTTCCATGTATCATATGAAACACAATTGGCCAAAGAAATCATAAAATAACAGAGCTTCAATCATCTACCATATACACACAATTCAACCAAGCCATAGCACAATCAAGCATACATTACATACATACAAGTTTAGGGTAAGTCCACTACCTTGGATTTAAGCTCTCTTTCTTATGCTTGCACTTGCTTCCCAAGCTTTTTGGTCAATCATTCCCCAACATCTTCTTAGAGGTTTCAAGGTCCTAAACACATTCATATTCATTACATAATCCATTAGGACCATGAACTCAAACACTACTCAAGACTACCTCTCTTGAACCTTTAACTTGCTTTAACTAACATAACTTTCTTTAATCTTTGCCAATTAACTTGGCCCTTGAATCAATTGATGTCTTGACCTTACCCTACACAATTTTACCTTTTGAATCCATTTATGAACTCAAAATAACCAAATTCCAGCAAGAATATACTGTTCTGTACAGATTTGGAAAAGCATACATAAATCTTCCAAAAATTCTCATTTTGATTCCAATGCTTCCCATACTTGTTCCTCCACTTTTCCCCCACACAAAATCTCATTTTAAGACCATTGGAAGCATCAAAATCATGAAATTCAAATCACTGTTTACGTGAGTGAATAGTAACCGTGAGGAATTTTCAACATTATAACCTTTAATTCCAATGGTTTCCAAGGTTCAAAACCTTTCCAATCCTACACAAAATCATCATATAAACTCAATGGAAGCATTAAATCATTGAAATTCCATTTTCTTCTATCATGAACAGTGCAAACTGAAATGGTAAAGTCAAGAACATCAACTTACTTCACAACCAAGCATGTAACTAACTTGTTTAAGCTTGTCTTAACTATCTATGACTTAAAACTCATATTCCTTTCACATATACACAAAAATTCCAGCAGCATTTCCCCAAGATTTAAGCCTCAAAAATCATTTAAACTCAAGCACAAACCATAAGAACAAAAGGTAGAAGCAAGGAGACAACTTACCTTACTTGCTCCTTCAAGACCCTTGCTTCTTCCTTGCTTTCTTCCACTTTATTTCTCTAGAACTCACTTCTCTTTCTAAAGGAGCTCTTGGGTGTGAAGAATGAATGGAAAGGGGGGTATTTATAGCAAAAGTCATGTGCCATTTGAAGGCCAAGATCACATTGGAAACTATTTGATCTAATGGTTAAAGGTTTGATTGATCTTGAAATATCTTTTCTCATCACACTCATGACCTTACCACCATGACATCACTAGCATGGCGTACTTGGTACACCTAATCCTCCTTTTTGGAGCCATTTTGAAGTCCTTGTAGGTCCCACCATGTGCAAACCCTAATTCTTACTTTATTCTCTTTCTTTCTTTTCAAAAATCCATAAATTATTCATTATTGGGCTTGGGCTCCAAGATAACTTTTGGAACTTATTGGGCTGGCCTTGGACAAAAAGTTGGGCCTCCTTTAGGTCCAATAGCTAATTGGCACAAATCCCAATGTACTTTCCTTATACCGATATCCTTAAATTACCCTGATCTTAGAATAAATGCTAAACACCTCTTTTAATTGCTCTAACATTTTTAGAAATTCATTCTAATATAAAATGAATTCTCTACAAAGTTTCATAATTTTCTGAGACCCAGAAGTCCTGATAAAAATTACATACATTTCCTTTAACCCTTTTATCGGTGTCCTTTTTTCACCGTAAATTCCATAATTAATTCTACAGGACTCCTTTTTGACCCTCCATAAATTCTTATATTAATTATAATAATTTACTATCAATTTTCATCTGATATCCATCCATTGTATGAAATGACCAAAATGCCCTCCATTCACTTCTGGTTTCTTAGGGCATCACGGAGGCATTTTCGTAACTTTGCACTTTGGCTCTTACACTTTCTTCCTCTTCCAATTTAATTCCTTTCTTTACATAAATGGCCACATCTTTTCCTGATAAATCTCATATATATTTCATTCAATCTGTACATACAACTCAGTACAGAAAATTAGGGATGTTATATTTCTCTCCCCTTTAAAATAAATTTCGTCCTCGAAATTTACTTAGTACCTTAGTCAACAATCTTAAATATACATCCTCTTTAAATGTCTTTCTGCTTTATGGCTAAGAATTGGGGTATCCATCTCTTATCTTCTATCTTCTCATCTATTGGAGTACTTTCATTATCTGCTTCATGTCCTTGCTGTCATTACTCTTTTTGTATGAGTCAACTCAATTGGAGTTTATTTCTACTTCATCACGGCACTTGGTCTTGTGCTATGCATCTATTTGCTTATGGACAACTCCTTGTACTAGCCTTGTGAGTAATGTCCATTTATTTCATATCCAACTCTCTCGAATATTACTGTATCGGGAGTTTTCATCAATTACTCATCATACTTCTAGCATTTATCTCTTATTACTTTTCTTAGCATCTTGCAGACTGTCTTAACATCTACAGCATTTCGTCTCTCTTTTCAAATCATTAGATGTTCTCATCATCGTTAATCACTTAACATCATAAGAGAGAGGACTTATGTAACTATCCATTCTTTACTTTTGCTACTAAATAGGAGCACATACTCTAACATGCATAATGCCTGGCCCTCAAATTGCAGGACTGCATACCTGCTCATAAATGTGAAGCTCTAACGTCAGAGCTCAAGCATATTTACAAACATAACATAATGCCTGGCATTTTATGCAAGGAGTGAAAGTTCTCATCTCTATCTGTAGCCCAACATTCGTCATCTTATCCCTTTTTCAATAAGGGGCCTCTCTATTTGTTCAAAAAAATGCACATTTCTCATTGCGTTCCACCTTACACAGTTATCATAGTGTATCTCATTACATACTTCTTATGCTGTATCATAGCATATCTAGCCAGGTCTAGCTATATCATGGCGTATCTTACTCCTTAACATCTTGGTGTAGCTCCGGGGTCTATCTTACTTTAACTTTTTTTTTTTACTTTTCTTACCTTGTCCATCTATACCAACTTCTGTGACAACTGGACCCTTTTTCCTCACTCTTTCTTAGACTACTCTTACCTAAACATCTTTCTGGATGAAGGCACATTACTCTTCTAAGCCTTAGCATTCTCTATCTCATAGAACTACTGGGTTTTATCTTTACTTTAGACCTTCTTCTCTAGGTCTCTCTAGCCTTTTAATCTTTTCATCCTCATCTGGAGGATTTATCTGCTCATACTTTTCTGTTCTCAAAACATATGGGGTTCTCTTCTTTGTTCCTCAGGCATACTTCTATAAAACTTTTGAATATCAGCACTCAGACTTTAACTTGGACTCCGTCTTTGTTTAAAGAAAACTAGGTTCAGTCTGTATAATATAGGCTATCTAAGGAAAATCATTATAAATAATTTTTCTGGATAAGTTTATCAACTAGTGAAGCTTCCTTACCTTAACTTCGTCTTTGGCATTCATCTTCCCAAAGAGATACTACATTATACTCATATCTCATGGCTCATTACTTTCCTTAGGCTAGGTCTAACTGTGACCTCGGGATCTAACTGCGATCAACCATCAGCCTCTTTAGAATCTAACTGCGACTCTAGAACTGTTAGGATCTAACTGCGACCCTGGAGCCATGCTACGATCTAACTTTGACCCTCCAGAATCTAACTGCGATTCTGTATATCTCCCGAAGATCTTAAACCAACAGACTAAGTTATAGGGTTCATCGCTTCTACTTGTTGATAACTCAATAAAAATTTAGAAATATTACGTTCAGTAGCCCATATTATTTCCCAAGACTTTACTTATTTCCTCTCTTGCTCAGGAGTTCCTTCTCATCTTTCTCTTACTGTGGCCTACCATGCCTTGTGCAATCATGGTTTAACCACCTGCCATTGCATTCTGCTGCTATGGCCTCATCATAACTTCTCATGTAAATCTGTGTTCTAACTGCGAGCCATTTGAACTATGCTCTAACTGCGAGCAGACTGCATCAGATCCAACTCTTATCTGAAGAGTGATCTGTACTCATCTGAATCTAGTCTCTATCTTAGAGTCGTCTGTTTCAAATCTAACTCTTTCTGTATACCATTCCTTTCAATAGAAATGGCTCTGAGTACTGCATTCGCAAGCCTATAGGAAAACCTGAATCACCCCAATCATAAATCATATCAGAATATCATATCATAACTTATCGTCCCATAAACTGAGACTATCTATCATCCTCAATACATTCCTTATTGCATATCATATGGTATGGGAGCAACATAATTTTCTCATAACTTCCTCACCATATATACTCTACCCTGCATATACTGCGAAATAGGAGTAATCATCATGGCATACTCTAACATGCATGTCATTATATGACAACTGCAAGGAGATGCAACTATTCATCATCATAATTTGCTCAACTATCCATCAGACATTGTAATAAACTAAGTAAGACTCAAAACATATTTCCTTTATCGTATTGACTATCATATCCTGATCATTCATCCTGAAACATTTATCTATTTCACTTAGGCTGCCATGCTACCCTCTTATTAGGGTATAGACTCGACCCTTCTATCGAATAGGGGAGTTACTTTATCTTTAGAATCGTGGCTATCTTTCTTTTTCTAATCTTGCTTACAGCTGCCGCTCTATTGAACTTTTGTGACTACCTGAGAAAAACTTTTTCGTTATAATACAGAATTCAACCCATTAACTGACTTCTTAGTCATTCAACTCTCATTGCTCATGTGGATGAACTCGGCTACATATTTCTTCTCTTTTTAACCCTTAGCCTCACGCTTATCTCTATTTAACTGAGAGGAATACTTTTCATAATCTTACTCAAGAATTACTTCTTAGGTGAGCGGAACAGCCTCCATTTCTCTGGAGTAACATTGATATCTTACTACTATCTATTAACTCTTTCCGCGCTTATACATCAGTCTTAGTCTACTCTTGACCGGACTATGGTTCATTCCTGGTCTTTTTCTTGATCCTGACCAACTTAGAACATATAAATCTCATTCATCATCTATCACCATTACTTATGTTCTCTAACAGTCCAGCACCCTTCCACATAGATATTGTCCGCTTTTCCCTTAGGCAGCCCTGAGGCCACACGAGAACACGATTTTGTTCTCCAGGCACATGAGGACTTTAACCCCTTAGGCACCCAAAAACGCGTCCTCCGGGTATCAGAGCTACGTAGCGAAAGATTTGTCCCCTCTCCCCTTAGGCAAGCACCTCTGGGCCCACACGAGGTCAAGGTTTTGTTTCCCAGCACTGCCTGCCTACCCCTACTGGGGCGCTTGGTGACGAGGGTGCTTGGTGAGTACTGGAAACGCGTCCATGAGGGAGAGGTATCCACACCCTTATAAGGCATGCTTCGTTCACCTCCCCAACCTATGTGGGACTAATATCCTGTTTCAGGGACTTTAACTTTTGAGAACTCAAAGCCATATGTTAGGCTCATTTCTTGTGCAAGCCTTATCCTAACTTTTGATTCTTTTGTTCATAAAAGACTAACTGATCAAAGTCTTTCCAGATGTAGATCTGCATCTGAACATCATCTTAGACTAGTATGTATCTCTATTTCTCATACTGTTTAGCTTGCATGCATCATGTGCTAAACCTCTAACTGATAACCTTCAGTGAGGCTGGCATCTTCATCCTTCATCAGGTCCCTGCGTATCTTCATCGTGACCTGAGTATGAACTAGGCACAACGCATCCATAAAATTTAGTTATGACCGTCTCATTCTACTTGTCCTGACTAGACAGCTCTTCATTCTTTAGTCACGACCTCGGGTCACCTTCATCATGGCCTAACTTCTCGAGGACTTCTAGCTGTGTCCCAAACTGCTTTACATCTGACCTAGATCTAACTTGCTTTAAACATTCCCTTATAATGTTCTTGTCTAGTCTTTACCCTAGTAATGGTTGATTCTTATACATCAGTTGTGAACCATTTGCCAAAAGCTCACTTAGCTTTACATACCACGTAGGGTATATGGCAATATCTGGCTTATGGCCATCTCATATCATGCTACTAACATGAAAACTTAATCCAGGTCAATGCCCTCTATCATATCTCTGTTTATCATCCTTGCTACGGCATTGAGGAACTGCAGCTAAACTGACTGCTCTTGATTTCTACTTCCTTCCATCCCTTAACCTAAACTAAGTAGTTCACTTCCCATAGCCTTTCTTGAGACTAGTATAGTCACATTGTCTGTCTTTCATAAAGAAGGATGGGGTGGATTAGGGCTAGGAACATCCCTTTAATCTTTATCTATAACCTCGTATATTCCTGGACTAGGACAATAGGAAGGGATGTCACAGATTATAACTGGATCTTAGGCTACTCATATCAAACTTATCCTCAAAGTCTAGTGGAGGAGGAATAATATATGGCCTACCTATAATTCAGTATCAGTTCTCAGCTCCCTCAACCGTAATCTATCCTCTTATCGAAGGAAGAGAGCTTACATCAGGGTTAGAGAGCATTCTATCAAACTTATCCTGTACATAATTACTAGACCCATCATTATCTAGTGCAACATTATATGGTGCATACACAACATCTGACTGAATTTCTCATAATCTCCAGACTGTAAATTTGAGTCTATAAAAATATGCATGGGGTACCTTACTATAAACCTTCCTGATTGAGTTCCTTATGCTATAATCTGAACTCTCTTCACTACCTGAAGAGTCAAAGTCTAGGTGTACCTCATCTTTATACAGCATTACAGGTTGGAGGTCTCACTGACTAACTGATGTTTCAAACTTAACTTTATGAATCCCCATGTCTACTGCTGCAACATTTGCTCTGTGTTCTGTCATTGTGACCAAAAGTCTTCTTTCATTGTGACTTATGACTTAACTTGTCACAACTTGGACATCTACCATCCTTACTGTAGTATCTGATCACAACATGATACTTCGAGCTACTTTTATAGCTTCCTTAGTCATGAACTGATCAGCTTCTGTCTCTATCCATAGAGGAAATTGCTTCTTAAACATTATTCTGCTTAGTCCAGCCACATTGTTTTAATAAACATGATACCTCGGCTGTATCGACTGACTAAGATCAGCCCATCGTAATCATATCCTTCGTAAGACTGTAAAGCTTGGGGTACAGTCTCATTCATATGGGTGTCACTGTTTTCTGTCTAAACCTTTCCAAGTAGTGAACACCATCCCTATATCATAATCTAGGGAGAGAACCATTCAAATTTTTTATTTGTCTAAGGGATCAGTCTAACTAAACCAGAGCATCACTGAGCCAGAACCTTCTGTTCTGTGCCAGAATCTTATGCTCTGAGCCAGAATCCTTTGTTCTGTGCTAACTTTATTTTGTACTAACGCTAGAAATCATCTGTTCAGAGCATTTCCTAATCCAGAATCCTTTGCTCCGATACCAAAATGAAACATCCTCCTTTAAACATCTCAGAGTACACTTACGAAAGTAATCTTAACTTTATTATATCTCTTTTTGCCAAAAATCCTGACAGAAGATAACTGTACTGATTCGGTAAGTCCCATGAGAACTACCATTCTAAGTAAGTACCCAGGAAAGACTGGATGAACCGGCTAGGTCCACTCACTTCCAGCCTCCTTAGACAGCACTTATGTACACAGTACTTTTGATATTCTGCCAGTATAACAGCGTTCTCTAGAAAATATCCTTCATCTCAATCCTTAAACTTTGACCTTAAATTTTGAGCTTAAACCTTAACCTTACTTATACTCAATTGAAATTATTTTAGAACAGTGGAATACCTCTTAACCCCAAAAACATGTATTTCCAAGAGTTGGGCGTACGGGTTCTGTTCACCGTCAAAAATATGAAAATGAGGTTTCCTTGTCCAGATCAAATCAGTTTATTCGTTAAACTTTACTATTCATTTGGTAAATCTGGAAGTTCCAGTTTCTTTGCCCCATTTTCAAAAATCCATTTATTATTCATTATTGGGCTTGGGCTCCAAGATAGCTTTTGAAACTTATTGGGCTGGCCTTGGACAAAAAGTTGGGCCTCTTTTAGGTCCAATAGCTAATTGGCACAAATCCCAATGTACTTTCCTTATACCGATATCCTTAAATTACCCTGATCTTAGAATAAATGCTAAACACCTCTTTTAATTGTTCTAACATTTTTAGAAATTCCTTCTAATATAAAATGAATTCTCTACAAAGTTTCATAATTTTCTGAGACCCAGAAGTCCTGATAAAAATTACATACATTTCCTTTAACCCTTTTATCGGTGTCCTTTTTTCACCGTAAATTCCATAATTAATTCTACAGGACTCCTTTTTGACTTATGTCAACTCCATAAATTCTCATATTAATTATAATAATTTACTATCAATTTTCATCTGATATCCATCCATTGTATGAAATGACCAAAATGCCCTCCATTCACTTCTGGTTTCTTAGGGCATCACGGAGGCATTTTCGTAACTTTGCACTTTGGCTCTTACACTTTCTTCCTCTTCCAATTTAATTCCTTTCTTTACATAAATGGCCACATCTTTTCCTGATAAATCTCAAATATATTTTATTCAATCTGTACATACAACTCAGTACAGAAAATTAGGGATATTACATTTGTCTTCAAAGTCATCTCTGTTTCTTTTGTGGGGCGGAGAAGGAGGCGTGCATGAGGAAGAGGCCATTAGAGGAGTCAGATAGATGAAAAGAAAATAAAACAAAGATAAAGTGATGAGACAAAATGTACAGATCGATCATAGGAATGGTATACATATATATATGGTTCATGATCAATAAGAATATAGAAGAATGCAATTGGCCTTCTATCATAATGACTACAAACGTTGGGAACCGAAGAAGTGAAATGAACGGTCTGAAGAATAAAGAAAGTGCAAGGGAAAGCATCGACAGGAAACTAAAGAGGCAGATAGGACGAAGCTAATCTGCACCGGGTGTTTATATTTTAAATCGGTTACTTTTAAAACCGGTGTAAAAATTTAATTTTTTTTAAACTGCCTTGTCCTCAGTGACCGGTTTAAAAGTGGGATTTAGATAAAAATAAACGGATCATCAACAACGTATGCAGAACAAGAAACTTGTTAAACACATTCATTCAAATTAAACTTTACTATCAAACTTTACATCTTGAAATCTATATAAATACAATATCAGCATCTCCTCATTCTTTTCATTACATCAAAAAGGAGGTGGGGAATAGGGAAAGGCAGGTGACCCCGTTTTCACTCATCATCATTTTTTGAGTTAGTGTTTAGGGAGTCAGAATTGGGATCAACAATGTAATATCCTTAATTTTCTGTACTGATTTCTATGTACAGATTAGATGGAATATATGAGTTCTTTTTCAGGGAAAAGATGTGGTCCTTTATGTAAAGAAAATGATTAAATTGTAAAAGAAAGGAAATGAAAGGACTTAAGTGTAATTAAGGAAAGTTTAAGGTTAAGAAAGAAAGGTAGACAAAAATGTGGGGTCTTAAAGTGTAATTTTAGCCAAATAAAGGGACTTAACTGCAAAGAAGGAAAAGTTCCCTGGGTGTTTATATTTTAAATCGGATTAAATTGCAAAAGAAAGGAAATGAAAGGACTTAAGTGCAATTAAGGAAAGTTTAAGGTTAAGAAAGAAAGGTAGACAAAAATGTGGGGTCTTAAAGTGTAATTTTAGCCAAATAAAGGGACTTAAGTGCAAAGAAGGAAAAGTTCCTTGGGGCTAAAGTATAATTGAGGAAAAATAGGCCAGAAGTGGGTTGGACTGCCCGATGGCATTTCAGTCCCAGATTTTACCAGAAGATAAGGCAGGTAGCGCTGGGTAATCCAGCCTAATACAGGAATTTTTGAAGACTCCAGATAGCCAAAACTGGACTAATCGTCCAAAAGTTATAAAAATTCCTATCGGATACCCTAAATTTCATATATAAGTAAGAAATTACAGGATGATGCACCCTTATGGGGAGGATGTCGGGAAACTGACAGAATACCGATAGGAGGTCTGTAGGAAAAGTTATCCGTGAATTAGAAAATCCAGACGGGGTATGAGGCCTCCAGGGATCCGATAGGGAGATTTATCGGTATTTAAACTAAGACTGAATGAGGTCGGGTAACAACAGTCAAATGCCCATTATGACCCAAATGGATGCCCAGACACAGTAGGGAAGTGTATCTGGTAGAAGGAGCCGGTGTCCGGAAAGGTGTATAAACGGTGAATAATAATAAAATATTCAGTGAACTGTGCCAGAGGAAGATTCCTCGTAATGCGTGCCATAAAGTTAATGGACCCAGAAAGGCCCAAAAATGGCGCCAATAAAGGCCAATAAGACTCTTGGACTGATAGGTGGGCCAGTGTCCGACAGAACCCCGGAAAAGTACAAAATTACGAAAATGCCCCTGTGTTGTACCAAAGGGGTAATAGGCGTATGAAGGGCATTTTGGTCATTCTGGACAGGCCTAGAGGCCAAGATATATACAGGAGAAGTTAACTAGAGTCAGTATATGCCCTGACGAGGTACAGAAAGGTGTAAAATAACGATTTTGCCCTTAGGGTTAAGATAGTGCATGAAAGGGCACCCAGGGATATTTTGGTCATTTCGCAGGGGATCTGTAATTGAGCTTGGACCCAGTATTAAAATGTTAATGATATAAAGGGTCTAGATACTAAATTTAAGGTCAGAAGTCATAATATGGGTTTTCAGAAAAAGTAGATTCAGAAAATGATCCAGTTTTCGAGGCGACGGACTGGGCGGGTATCGGATTGGACCAGAAATCTTCCAGAAGGCTTTTCTCCTCTCCATTTTTGCCATGTGAAGAATGTGGGTGGTGAGTTGTCTCATGAGGTGGCATGGAGTGATGTCATGCATGATGCAGTAAAAGGACTAAAGAAAAATAGGAAATTCCGGAAAAACCAGGACCATAGGATCAGATGGCTTCAAAATTACAAGAATGCCATTGACCAAAACTATAAATACCCCCCTTGCTCTTCATATGCAAGGCCAAGAGGCTTTTAAGAGAGAGAAGGAAGTGCTTGAGAGAGAAAGTGAGAAAAAGAAAGAAGAAAGGAAGCTCTAGTGAAGTTAGAAGTAGTGTAAAAGTTTTGGAGCTCTGCCTTTGAGGTAGTAACTAATCCTAGCTTTTATGTAATGTCTTTGTGAATTGTTGTGCTATTGTTTGTTTGTATTGTTGTCTTATATGTTATGCTTGAAGCTCTATTACAATGCTATGATCATATGTTATTGAATATTGAAGCATGCAGCATACTTATCTGTACACAACCACAAGCAAGCACTGTCACACTGTATTACATATATTGTTATGATTGTTGCTACTGGGATTCTTTTGAATCTCATTCCTATATATAACTTTATAGGGGAGGTTCTGTCAAAATAGAATTTGGAAATTTTAAGAGACGCCGTTAGGCTGCCGAAATTCTGGCAACGAAGAAGGTTCATCCAGTCTTTCCTAGTAGGTTCATCCAGTCTTTCCTGGGTACGTAGGTGCTGTCTAAGGAGGCTGGAAGTGAGTGGACCTAGTAGGTTCATCCAGTCTTTCCTGGGTACTTACGTAGAATGGTAGTTCCTACAGGAATTATCGAATCGGTACAAGATCGGTTACTTTCTACAGAAGGAATGTAGCAGTTATGCTGCCGGATTTTAGACAACGGAAAATGTAATAGAAAATATAAGGATGTTAATCATGCACTGATGTATAATAGTTGATTATTTATTAATGGTTGTTATCTGGCGTGTTGAACTGATATGTGATGTATGTATGCACTAATATGTAAGGTTGGTTGCTGAAAAATGACTCTGTGAACAGTAACCCGTGGAGACCTATTGGTGTTTAGTAAATCATTAAAAATAGTAAATGGTTGAATAAATGTATGATATTTTTATGGTAAATAGTAGACATACTAATATTTAATTTGATATATAGAATGCCTCCTTTGTATGAATATACGAAAATATATAAATTGTGAAAATTGGGACCAGAATGCTGGATTCAGGAGAAAGTCATTGGATGAACAGTAAAGTTGAAACGTTGACCCATGTTGAATTTGTCAAGTAATGGTCAACCAATGATTTTTCTCTAAAACATAATTAAGTTATCTTCATGTATCAATTTTAACCACTTCATTTCGATTTTTCTAGAATTAGTTATGATTTTTCAAAGTCAGGTCACTCATCTGGATTTTGCCACAGTGAACAGTACCCGATGAGAATAAAATTCCAGATTAAGAGTTTAGACTTCAATGACCCTGAAAGTGGTTCTAAGTGCTACTGAATGGTCCTTAAGATATATAAAAATAAGGATGTGACATTTTGGTATCAGAACAAAGGATTCTGGCTTAGGAAATACTCTGAGTAGATGATTTATAGATAGACATACTATGATAAAGTCGTCATAATTGACACTAAGTTAGTGTTTGCAGGATGGCTAGACATAGATTCGGGTCTAAAACTACAGTAAACCAATGGGAGTTAAGACCAGAGGTCTCTAATTCAGATAGTTCATAAGAAGAGATAATGAGCAATGATTCTGACCCCTGGACACTTCCAGTAGTTGGTGACTCTGAAGAGAAAAGTTCCTCGGTAGGATCAAACTTTCCGTGTGATGATCGGGAGGAGATGGTATTGAAAGGTCCTATTCCTGCCAATCCCATAAGTGCGGTACCCTTGCATATAACAGATAGTTCAGGATCCAGCCAAGTACGTGATCAGAGTAATGCGCCAGGTCCCAGTAGGCCTGAAGTGACCCTAGTAGAGATACATTTGGGAAGTCTAATTGTAAGAATGATCCCAGGGAGGAACCTGAATAGAGAACAATTTGAGAGCTCAGTAGCATTAGCCCGACAGCTATATGGGCTGAGGCAGACCCTGATCAGAGATATAGATCAAGGCTATATGGTTTATCAGAATTTCATCACAAGGGTGAAAGCCATATATCAAGCCTGGGATCCAAATGTGTTAACCATGGGGCTTTGGCAAGAAATAATGAATGATGTATTGCCAACTACCCCTACCTGGAGATCAGAGTTGGACCAATATTTTAATAAAGAACCATATTATACTGTATCCGACTGGATCTACCTGGTAGGAGAATATATTAGAATAAAGTTTAAGAAAAATTAGGGTAATGTTCTAATGTACAAAAGATCAGTATAGTAGCATATGTATGACTGTGATGTGTACCTTGTATGCTATGTTTGAAATGAAATGAGAAATGTTGTTTATCGCCTTCCTTTCTATGTTAGAGCATAACAAAATGGTTCAAACAAGAAGAACGATTCCAGCAGAGGAACCACAAGAAGCTGGAAATCTTAATCAACTAATTTTAGAGCGATTAGAGCAACAACAAAAGATGATAGAAGAAATGAGAGCTGCTCAGACACGAAACGGGCAGGGAAGAGATGCTCCATAGCTGCTGTCACATCCTTATTTTTATACATCTTAGGGACCATTCAGTAGCACTTAAACCACTTTCGGGGTCATTGAAGTCTAAACACTTACTCTGGAATTTTATTCATATCGAGTACTGTTCACTGTGGCAAATGTAGGGAATTGGAAGACACGCAGCGAAAATTAACTTTAAAATTTTTTCCATTCCCAGCCAGGATCTACCGAATGTGTTTAAGTCAAGGAGAAAGAAGTGTTACCTTCGGTTTCAAGCTTTGGTCGCGACCTCAGTGTCCACTAGTCGCGACTCCTCGCCTCTGGATCTTTCAGTCGCGACCTCCTCAGCTTCTAGTCGCGACCTGTCGCCTCTGGAGCTTTTAGTCACGACCTCTTCAACTTCACGTCGCGACCTGTCTCCTCTTTTCGGATTTCTGACGTTCAGATGCCCGTTTGGTCGCGACCTAAGTGTGTTCTGGTCGCGACCTTTCTTCGTGTCTGGCCGTATCGTAGAAGTCGACAGCTCAGATCGGCTTCCTCTACCGGTATCCACACGAACAGCGTTCCAATTGCGAACGACGTGCTAGCGCCTCTTGTCCCTCTAAGGCTTTCTGGAGATTCCGTCCTCACCGTCTCTATTTCGGCAGTTTCTTATATGCAAACCTTTTGCACTCTCCCTGCCCCCTTTTCTCACGACTGAATGTGTGTGAAGAGATCTATTGTGTGTAGAACCCTAGCTCCTAATGTCAAATATATAGGAAGCTATCGGGCTTCTAATAGGGCCGGGCTTCAGAATTAATCTTATATTAATTCTGAATTAATACAATATCATATATTGCATAATTTAATAAGAAACTGATTAAATAAATATGGTTTATATTAAATCCGTCCCACAGATTTAATTCACCTATTTATTTAATTTAAAATAAAGATAAGACAGAATTATATTTGATTTATTCTCATAAATCAAAATTGAGATATCTTATCAATTTGAATTTCAAATTCAAATAGATCATATCCATTTAAATTCAAATTCAAAAATGATAGAGATTTAATTTATCCTTATAAATTAAATCTTACAAATATCTCTTATATTATTTATATAATATATATATAAACTAATTTATATATATATATAAAATATATATCCACCCTAGATTATTCATTGAATTTAGACATCTCTTAGATTCAATGAATCTGGACATCATAGCTCGCATTGGGCTGTTTTGTGTGCGACCCTGTAGGCCCATATGAAGTTGGCAGTGGCCCAGTTACTATACTGACCCACAAGTCGTAAGCGGTCTCTAGCAAGGCATTACGACTACCCAAAACATATGAGGATCGATAAACGATGTAACCTTTCATACAACCATATCACGTCCCTTTTGTCACACGATATTTCGGTCAAGGATGAGGCATGGTGAACGTCATCCTCCTGTTCCTGACCGTTACTTTCTCGATCCCTGAGTAGTCTGAATATAGAAATGGAACTACCCTTCCATTCCAGTATGGCCATACATTTCTCAGACTCACTCATCGAGGGGCCCAGTAATATCTCTCTACGAATGTGAGGGACAAATTCCATCTTGACCATTCACATTCCTCCGCATGAAAACCACTAAGCCCGAGCATAGCCTTTATGATCACTCGGTCAAAAGTGACTTTTGACTAGGTCAAAGCTGAGCGTTTGTCATGTAGGAATCCATGATGATCTCAGGTCAAAGGGCATAGTGACATGGCTTGTATATGAGAGAACCTTATGACTTGACCCATGCAGCTCTCTCATAGCGGGTCGGTCCAACACCCTGTACTCTTACATGTGCTTATGACTTTGATTTATATCTCTATATATCTTCAAAGTCATACTGGTCTTATTTCATCTCTGCTCCCACATAGATGACCGACCAGGGACATTTAGGATAAGATCACGAGTTATCCAAGGATTGTCATCATAGTAAACATGCAAATAATATGATAACATAATTAAGAAATTCATAAATCAACAATGTTCATAAGATAATGATTGGCCCCTAGGGCACAATCTCCAACATCCTCCCACTTGCACTAGGAACAATCATTAATTTGTCTCAATCCTATTGACCTAACATGACGCTCATGTTTTGCCTGGACAAGCGGTTTAGAGGATCAACATCATTGTCTTCTCTTGCTACCTTGCATATTTTTATATCACCTCTATCATTGATTTCTCTGATGAGATGAAATCGCCTGAGTATATGCTTGGTCTTTTGATGTGACCAAGGCTCTTTGGCCTGTGCAATGGTACCACCATTGTCACAGAACAAAGTTATTGGATCTGAGATGGTCGGTACCACCCTTAGTTCAATAATGAACTTCCTGATCCAAACGGCCTCCTTAGCTGCATCAGATACTGCTATATACTCGGCTTCCATTGCAGAATCTACTACAGTGCTCTTCTTAGAGCTCTTCCAGCTTACCGCTCCATTATTTAGGAGGAATAGGTATCCAGATTACGATTTCTGGTCATCCTGGTCAGTTTGGAAACTTGCATCTGTGTAACCAGTTACATAGAGCTCATCATCCAATCCACCATAGACCAAGAAAAAGTCCTTAGTCCTTCTTAAGTACTTAAGGATATTCTTGACGGCAGTCCAATGGCCCTCACCAGGGTCCTGTTGATATCTGCTAGTCATACTCAAACGAGACATCCGGTCGAGTACATAACATGGCGTACATGATAGATCCTGTGGCCGAGGCATATGGAATCTTACTCATGCGACCTCGCTGATCTGGTGTACTAGGACACAAATCCTTGCTGAGGTTAATACCATGAGACATGGGTATGAAGCCCCTTTTTGATTCCTGCATACTGAACCTATGCAGTATCTTGTCTATATATGTGCTCTGACTCAGTCCTAGAAGCCTTTTAGATCTATCTCTATAGATCCTAATTCCTAGGATGTAGGTGGCTTCACCCAAGTCTTTCATCGAGAAAGATTTTCCTAACCAAGACTTGACAATCTGCAAGGTAGGAATGTCATTCCCAATGAGTAGGATGTCATCGACATAGAGTACCAAAAACACAACTGTGCTCCCACTAACCTTTTTGTACACACAAGGTTCATCAATATTTTGAAGAAATCCAAACTCTTTGACTACTTCATCAAAATGATGATTCCAACTCCGAGATGCTTGCTTCAGTCCATAAATGGACCTTTGAAGCTTGCACACCTTACCAGAGTCCTCAGAACGCACAAAACCTTCAGGTTGTGTCATGTACGCATCCTCAAGGAGCTTTCCATTAAGGAAGGCTGTCTTGACGTCCATCTGCCATATTTCATAGTCATAATATGCTGCAATGGCAAGGAGGATTCTGATTGATTTGGCCATTGTAACTGGGGAAAAGGTCTCATCATAGTCCACACCATGAGTTTGAGTAAATCCTTTTGCAACCAGTCGTGCCTTGAAGACATTTACATTGCCATCCATGTCGGTTTTCTCTTTAAAAACCCCACTTGCACCCGACGGTTTTTACACCTTCAGGCGGGTCACCTAAGGTCCATACCTTATTATCGTACATGGATTGCATCTCAGACTTCATGGCATTAAGCCATTTCTCAGAGTTTGGTCCCACTATAGCTTCTTGATAGGTAGTGGGCTCATTATGCTCAATGAGCAACACATCACGACTATCAGAAATCAGAAATCCATATCTCTGAGGCTAAAGTCGTGCCCTATTAGATCGCCTTGGCCCTTGCGTGACTTGAGGAGTCTCAACAACTTCTTGTGAGTCTTCTCTACTTTCCATCTCTAGTTCTGTGGCGTCTTGTGGCTCTCGAACTTCTTCGAGGTGTACCTTGCTCCCAGTGGTTCTTTTAGAGATAAATTCTCGTTCTATAAAGATACCATTTCTGACAACAAATACTTTGTTATCAGTGGGGTTGTAGACATAATATCCCTTGGTTTCCTTAGGATATCCCACAAAAAGGCACTTTAAAGATTTGGGCGCTAACTTATCTGAGGCTTGTTGCTTAACATAGACCTCACATCCCCAAATCTTGAGAAAAGACAAACTAGGTTTCCTCCTAGTCCATATCTCATACGGAGTCTTTTCAACTGCCTTAGATGGAACACGATTCAGTGTGAACGCAGCTGTCTCTAGGGCGTGGCCCCAAAAGGAAGGTGGAAGATCTGTTCGACTCATCATGGATCGAACCATATCCAATAGTGTTCGATTCCTCCGTTCAGAAACCCCATTCCATTGTGGTGTTCCTGGAGGAGTCAATTGTGAGACTATTCCACAATTCCTAAGATGATCGATAAACTCTTGGCTCAAATATTCACCACCTCGATCAGATCGAAGGGCTTTAATTGTTTTGCCAAGCTGGTTTTGTACTTCATTTTGAAATATCTTGAACATTTCAAAAGATTCGGATTTATGTTTCATTAGATAGACGTAGCCATATCTACTGAAATCATCTATGAATGTAATGAAGTACGAATAACCTCTTCTGGCATTTGTATTCATCGGTCCACACACATCTGTATGTATGAGGCCCAACAAATCGGTGGCCCTCTCACTGTGTCCAGTGAAAGGCGACTTTGTCATCTTTCCTAACAAACAAGATTCGCAAGTATCATATGATTCAAAATCAAATGAGTTGAGAAATCCATCTTGATGGAGTTTAGAAATGCGTTTCTCATTTATGTGGCCTAGACGACAGTGCCAGAGGTACGTCGGATTCAAATCATTTGGTTTGATCCTTTTGGCGGTTATGTTATAGATATTTCCATGATTGGGTTGTTCCAAGTTTAATATGTAATGATCAACATGCAAATCACCATGAGCATAGAAAATATCATTACGATAAATAGAACATTTACCATTCCCAGAAATGGAAGTGTAACCTTCCTTATCCAAATAAGAAAGAGAAACAATGTTACTACTCAAAGTAGGAACATAATAGCAATTGTTCAAAACTAACAAAAGCCCAGTGGGCAGAACTAATTCATAAGTGCCTACAGCTAGAGCAGCAACCTTTGCTCTATTTCCAACTCGTAGGTCAACTTCGCCCTTCTTCAGCTTTCTACTGTCCTTTAGGCCCTGCACATTTGTACAAATGTGAGAACCACATGCAGTATCTAATACCCATGTAGTAGAAGTAGAGAGATGAATGTCTATAACATAAATACCTGAAGCGATAGCCCCGCTATCCTTCTTGTTCTTTTTCAGATCTTCAAGGTAGAGTTTGCAATTCCTCTTCCAATGACCCGGTTCATTGCAGAAGAAGCAAACTCCTTCCTTTGGAGGCTTTGCCTTCTTTGGTGCAGGCTTGGTTTCGGGCTTGCCTGACTCTTTGGTCTTACCAGATGAGCCATGACCCTTCCCCTTGCCCTTGCCTTTCCTTTTCATACCCTTTCCTTTCTGAACCATCAAAACAGTACTGGGCTTTTTCTTAACAGTCGGCTCAGCAGTTTTAAGCATCCCATGCAGTTCAGAAATAGATTTCTCCATGTTGTTCATGTTGTAATTCATGACAAACTGGTCATAACTTTCCGGGAGTGAGTTCAAGATCAAATCTGTAGCTAACTCCTGGCTCATGGGAAATCCAAGCCTCTCAAGGTGATCTATGTACCCTTTCATCTTTAAGACATGAGTACTCACTGATGCACCTTCAGCCATCTTGCAGGAATGTAAGGCCTTAGTGGTCTCATACCTCTCTTGCCTTGCTTGTTGCTGGAACATTTCCTTAAGATGCACAATCATCTCATAAGCCTCCATGTGTTCCAGATCTCTTTGAAGCTCCGGAACCATAGTGGCAAGCATCAAGCATCCCACATCAACAGAGTCTTCCTTATGCTTCGCATAAGAATCTCTCTGAGCTCTAGGAGCATTGGCTGCTGGCTCCTCAGGAATGGGTTGATCTAGGACATATGCCTTTCTTTCCTGCTTGAGAACAATTCTCAAGTTCCTGAACCAGTCAAGAAAGTTTGTCCCATTGAGTTTGTCCTTCTCAAGGACAGATCGCAACGATAATGTAGCAGTATTACTAGTCGTCATGATTCTACAATTAAAATATGCAAGCGAATTAGCAATCTCCCACTGAATAAAACAACCCTCAATGTAATAATTAGTGGGCTAAGATCCATATTTGGCTTAAACTTGAGTCCGCTTTGGCTGGACGCTCAACTTTAAGTTATTTAGGTAGGTAACAACTTTACCAATTACATCACATGTAACTCTTAGATGTTTATGGGATTCCATCATCATATGATCCGGCATGTTTTAATCCCATCTAATGCCTTGAGACCTAAAACCGTTTTGATAATCTCAATTAAGTCAAACAATAACAAACATAAGAGCAGCACCATTACTCTTGCTTATCTCCCCAAGATAACTCAAATGCACCCACTTTGGTGGACCTACAAATGAGCGATCGAGGTTTTGACAAGTGTCTATTAATTGATGGCATATGACTTAAGATTTCTTTTAGAGGGTTTAATTAATTATCTGGTTTATAAGATGCATGTATCGCGGTTGTATCTCATACAAGTATTATGCATATAAAACATACATGCAGTGATCTAATCAAAAGATGCATAATCTTAAACGTGATACAATATGGCTCACCTATCCTAAGTCCCCTCAAGCCAATGAGAGGAGCTCTCTAATTAGAATAGGAAAAGTACATAAGGAAACCTCGTTTTAACATTCGAGGGGAGTGAGATGAGAAGAGAATGTACAACGAGAGTCATTAGAGGAAGGCACGACACGCAGGCCGTATTTAGAAAAATTACAACACTTGTAATCTAGAGCCATATTGTTCACCATACCCAAACATTCAAGAATCAAAATTCATACTATTTGAAGGGCAATAAATGTTTCAAAACATTCATATATAAGGAAAGTCAATACATATTACGATTATGTTGCGCTACGATTAAATAGCCACGGCGGTCCCGCTGGCCGGTTAGCGGGCGGGGTGTGGGGCAGCGCCCCAATAGAAATTTTTTTTTGATAAATAATCAAGAATCTTAATTCTTTTTCCTTAGACCCCATCAATATTAATTGATCAAATCAATTGATATACACCACCGATTTCAGTTTCCTTTTAGATTCCGTATATGTCATACATAAACAGATTCCATATATGTCATACATATCTCGCATGTTATCATATAATCAGCTAAGAAGTCTAACATACATCACATGTATCAACAATCAAACCTAACTTAAACACAAAACGGCATGGCTCTGATACCACTGTAGGGAATTGGAAGACACGCAGCGGAAATTAACTTTAAAATTTTTTCCATTCCCAGCCAGGATCTACCGAATATGTTTAAGTCAAGGAGAAAGAAGTGTTACCTTCGGTTTCAAGCTTTGGTCGTGACCTCAGTGTCCACTAGTCGCGACTCCTCGCCTCTGGATCTTTCAGTCGCGACCTCCTCAGCTTCTAGTCGCGACCTGTCGCCTCTGGAGCTTTTAGTCGCGACCTCTTCAACTTCACGTCGCGACCTGTCTCCTCTTTTCGGATTTCTGACGTTCAGATGCCCGTTTGGTCGCGACCTAAGTGTGTTCTGGTCGCGATCTTTCTTCGTGTCTGGCCGTATCGTAGAAGTCGACAGCTCAGATCGGCTTCCTCTACCGGTATCCACACGAACAGCGTTCCAATTGCGAACGACGTGCTAGCGCCTCTTGTCCCTCTAAGGCTTTCTGGAGATTCCGTCCTCACCGTCTCTATTTCGGCAGTTTCTTATATGCAAACCTTTTGCACTCTCCCTGCCCCCTTTTCTCACGACTGAATGTGTGTGAAGAGATCTATTGTGTGTAGAACCCTAGCTCCTAATGTCAAATATATAGGAAGCTATCGGGCTTCTAATAGGGCCGGGCTTCAGAATTAATCTTATATTAATTCTGAATTAATACAATATCATATATTGCATAATTTAATAAGAAACTGATTAAATAAATATGGTTTATATTAAATCCGTCCCACAGATTTAATTCACCTATTTATTTAATTTAAAATAAAGATAAGACAGAATTATATTTGATTTATTCTCATAAATCAAAATTGAGATATCTTATCAATTTGAATTTCAAATTCAAATAGATCATATCCATTTAAATTCAAATTCAAAAATGATAGAGATTTAATTTATCCTTATAAATTAAATCTTGCAAATATCTTTTATATTATATATAATATATAAATACAATTCGGCAGCATAACTGCTACAATTCTTCTTTAGAAAGTAACCGATGTTGTACCGATTCGGTAATTCCCTTATGAGAACTACCATTCTACGTAGTACCCAGGAAAGACTGGATGAACCTGCTGGGTCCACTCACTTCCAGCCTCCTTAGACAGCACTACGTACACAGTACGTATCAGTTCCTTTCTTTGTTCCGTCTTCGTTGCCAGAATTTCGGCAGCCTACCGGCGTCTCTTAAGATTTCCAAATTTTATTTTGACAGAACCTCCCCTGTAATGTTATGTTTGGGAATGAGATTCAAAAGAATCCCAGTAACAATAATCATAACAAAATATGTAATGCAGAGTGACGGTGCTTGCTTGTGACTGTGTACAGATAAGTATGCTGCATGCTTCCATATTCAATAACATATGATCATAGCATTGGAATAGAGCTTCAAGCATAACATATAGGACAACAATCAACCAAACAAAACAACACATCACAAAGACATTACATAAGAGCTAGGATTAGTTGTTACCTCAAAAGCAGTGCTTTAGAACTTCCCTACTACTTCCAACTTCACCAGAACTTCCTTACTTCTTTCTTTCTCACACTTTCTCTCTCAAGAACTTCTCTCTTCCTTTCTTCCTTGCTTATGCCGAAATGAGGGGCTAGGTGGGGGTATTTATAGTGTTGAGCAATGGCAATCTTGTAATTAGGAAGACTTATGATCCTGCGGTCCTGGTTTTTCCTGGAATTTCCTATTTTCTTTAATTCTTTTTTACTGCATCACCCTGGACACCTCATGGGATGCCTCATGGGACACCTCATAGGACACCTCACCACCCATATGCTTCATGTGACGAAATTTGGAGGTTCTAGAAGCTTTCCGGTCCAATCCGGTATCGGCCCGGTCTATCGCCTCGAAAAACGTGCCATTTTCTGAATCTGATGTTTCTGAAGATCCTTTTTATGTCTACTGACCTCACATTTAGTATCTAGACCCTTTATATCATTAAATTTTTAATACTGGGTCCAGACTCAATTACAGATCCCCTGCGAAATGACCAAAATGCCCTTGGTGCCCTATCTTGTCCTATTTTAACCCTAAGGGCAAAATTGTCATTTCACACCTTTCTGGACCCGGTCAAAGCTTATACTGGCTCTAGTCAACCTTATTTAGACATGTCTTGACCTCTGGGTCTGTCCAAATTGACCAGAATACCCTTTATTCATCTGCTGCCCTTTTTGTACAACATAGGGGCTTTTCCGTAATTTCGCACTTTTCCGGGGTTCTGCTGGACACTGGCCCGCCTATCAGTTCAAGAGTCTTATTGGGCCTCTAATGGCGCCATTTTTGGGCTTCCTGGGTCCCTTACCTGTATGGCACGCATTACGAGGAATCTTCCTTTAACACAGTTCATTGAATATTTTAACTATTATTTACCGATTATACACCTTTTCCGGACACCGGCTCTTTTTCCCAGATATAGTGTCCTACTGTGTTCAGGCATCGTTGGGGGTTATAACGGTCATCTGAACG
The DNA here is from genome assembly GCA_037074615.1 of Leucaena leucocephala. NCBI lineage: Eukaryota > Viridiplantae > Streptophyta > Magnoliopsida > Fabales > Fabaceae > Leucaena > Leucaena leucocephala. The sequence continues at coordinate 14,340,007 of CM073523.1, read as the reverse complement.
AAGTCATCCGATCGCATTCAGCCCCTTTAAAAATACTGATAAATCTCCTACCCGGATCCCCGGAGGCCTCACACTCCCGTCTGGATTTTTTATTTTGTGAATAACTTTTCCTACAGACCTCCTATCGGTATCCTGTCAGTTTCCCGACATCCGCCCCATAAAGGCGCATCATCCTGTATTTTCCCACTTATATCTGAAATCTAGGGTATCCGGTATAAATTTTTATAACTTTTGGACGATCAATCCATTTCTGGCTATCTGGAGTCTTCAAAAATTCCGGTATTAGGCTTGGTTACCCGGCGTCACCTGCCCTACCTTCTGGTAGAATCTGGGACTGAAATGCTGTCGGGCGGTGCAAACCACTTCTGGCCTATTTTCTTTAATTACACTTTAGCCCCAGGGAACTTTTCCTTCTTTATAATTAAGTCCCTTAATTTGGCTAAAATTACACTTTAAGACCCCACATTTTTGTCTACCTTCCATTCCTAACTTTAAACTTTCCATAATTGCATTTAGGTCCCTTAATTTCCTTTCTTTTGCAATTTAATCCTTTTCTTTACATAAAGGTCCACATGTTTTTCCGGAAACAGAGCTCATATATTCCGTTTAATCTGTACATAGGAACCAGTACAGAAAATTAAGGATATTACATTTCTCTCCCCCTTAAAATAAATTTCGTCCCCGAAATTTACATTACACCTATCCTATAAAAACAATTCAGGATACTTCTCTTTCATCTTTTCTTCTGTTTCCCATGTAGCCTCTTGTTCAGTCAAGCCTTTCCAGATCACTTTAACTAAAGGAATTTGCTTATTCCGCAACTGCTTGACTTTTCTATCAGCAATTCGCACCGGTCCAACCTCATAGGTCAAGTCCTCTCGCAGTGTGACCTCATCTTGCTTAATCACATGAGATGGATCTGGAATATACTTCTTTAATTGGGAAACATGGAACACATCATGTATCTGGCTGAGATTCGGAGGAAGAGCCAACTTGTAGGCTACTGCTCCTATCCTTGAGAGAATCTGGAATGGCCCGATGTATCTTGGATGCAACTTCTTCACCTTAATCGATCGTCCGGCTCCTGTGGTTGGAGTTAACTTAAGGAATATATGTTCTCCTTCTTCAAACTCCAACGGTTTCCTTCTGACATCTGCATAGCTCTTCTGTCTGCTTTGAGCTGTCAACAATCGTTTTCTAATTACCGCAACTTGTTCTGCAGTTTGATCCACTATATCCGGACCAAGCATTCTTCTCTCGCTCAACTCTAGCCAGCATAAGGGGGATCTACATTTCCGTCCATAGAGTGCTTCAAAAGGTGCCATCTGTATACTGGCCTGATAACCATTGTTATATGCAAACTCTATAAGGGGTAAATGGATATCCCAGCTGCCTTTGAAGTCCAAGACACATGCTCTCAGCATATCCTCTAACGTTTGTATTGTTCTTTCAGATTGCCCATCTGTCTGAGGATGATAAGATGTACTGAATCTGAGAGTAGTGCCCATTTCTTCCTGTAGAGCCCTCCAGAAATTTGAAGTAAATCGAGGATCTCTATCGGACACAATACTGCTTGGGATACCATGGAGCCTAACGATCTCCTTTATATACAGCTTTGCCAGCTTTTCTAGAGAATCTCTCTTATTGATTGCCAGGAAATGTGCCGACTTTGTCAGTCGATCGATTACTACCCAAACCGCATCATGTCTACTTGGTGTCAAGGGTAGTCCTTCCACAAAGTCCATGGCAATCCCATCCCATTTCCACTCAGGGATATCTAAAGGCTGCAACGTTCCTGCTGGCTTTTGATGTTCAACTTTCACTTTCTGGCAGGTTAAGCACTTAGATACGTAAGCTACAACATCTTTCTTCAGTCCAGGCCACCAGAATAAGCTTTTAACATCATGGTACATTTTGGTCATACCTGGATGTACCGTATATCGGCTTTTATGTGCTTCCTCCAGAATCCTTTCCCTTAATCCCCCAACATTTGGGATATAGGGTTTTCCCCTAAACTGTAGCAATCCGTCTGGGGACATCTCAAAATTCCTTGTCTTCCCTTTCTCCAGCTTGTCTTTGAATATTGCTGCGAGCTTATCCTGCTCCTGAGCCTCTTTGATCTCATCTTCTATGCAAGTTCTGACATGAACTCCTCCAAAAGGATTCTCCGTCAGTTGCATTTGATATAGAGGGCTCCAGTCGCGCATATCTTCTATCAGTTCCAATTCCTTGATCATCATGTATGCAACCTGCACCACCTTTCTACTCAGGACATCAGCTACCGCATTGGCTTTTCCTGGATGGTATTTAATCTGGAAATCATAATCTTTTAACAATTCCATCCATCGCCGCTGCCTCATGTTCAGCTCTTTCTGATCCTGCAGATACTTCAGGCTTTTGTGGTCGCAAAACAACTCTATCGTTGCTCCGTATAAATAGTGCCTCCATCTCTTCAAGGCATAGACCACCGCCGCAAGCTCCAGATCATGAGTGGGATAATTCTCTTCATGTGGCTTTAACTGCCGAGAGGCGTAGGCTACTACTCGACCTTGCTGCATAAGCACACATCCCAGCCCCTGCTTGCTAGCATCAGTGTAGACTACATAAGTCTGAGTTGGGTCTGGAATAATCAGCACGGGAGTAGTCGTTAATCTTTGCTTCAACTGCTGGAAGCTAGCCTCGCACTTCTCATCCCACTTAAACTGCTGATTCTTTCTGGTCAGCTTGGTAAGTGGTAAGGCAATTCGAGAAAAGTCTTGAATAAATCTTCTGTAGTACCCTGCTAGGCCGAGAAAACTTCTAATCTCCGTCACTGTCCTGGGCTGCTCCCAGCTCAAAACTGCTTCAACTTTGCTAGGATCCACAGCTACCCCGTCTCGGGATATGACATGACCGAGAAATTTGACTTCTGAAAGCCAAAACTCGCACTTACTCAGCTTAGCATAGAGCTTCTTCTCTTTAAGGGTACCAAGAACAATCCTCAAATGCCTTTCATGCTCCTCTGGAGATTTGGAGTACACCAGAATATCATCAATAAAGACCACAACGAACTGATCTAGATAAGACCTGAAAATCTGGTTCATATAGTCCATGAAAATAGCAGGTGCATTGGTTAGTCCAAAAGGTATCACCAAAAATTCAAAATGTCCGTAGCGCGTTCTGAACGCCATCTTTGGAATATCATCTGGCTTGACCCTTAGTTGATGGTAGCCAAATCTCAAGTCAATCTTGGAGAATAAGCTCGCTCCTGCCAATTGATCTAGCAGGTCATCAATTCTGGGAAGAGGATACTTGTTCTTAACTGTAAGCTTATTTAATTCCCTGTAGTCAATGCACAGCCTTAAGCTACCATCTTTCTTCTTGACGAACAGTACTGGAGCACCCCATGGCGATACACTGGGTCGTATAAAACCCTTCTCCAATAGCTCCTCAATTTGCTTCTTCAGTTCCATCATTTCGTTGGGAGCCATCCTATATGGGGCTTTTGATACTGGTCCAGCTCCAGGTACAATGTCGATCGCAAACTCCACTTCAAGCTCCGAAGGCAATCCCTGAATCTCCTTTGGAAAGACTTCAGGAAATTCATTGACTACAGGAACCTCCTCGATGCCTTCCTCCACTTCTGTTTGAACAGAAAAGAATACCACATATCCCTGACATCCTTTCGGTAGATATTTTTCTGCCTGAGCCTCTGTCACGAAGTTCAGTTGCACTTCTGAGCTCCGATCAGTGATTTTTGGACCAAGAACCAGAGTCTTGTTTCTGCAGTCCAACATCACATTATTGGAGGATAACCAATTTAAACCGAGTATGACCTCAATCTCCTGGAAAGGCATACAGATCAGGTCCAGGGTGGTACTGCAGTGCTCATAACGCACCACACTATTTAGACAGGCATCAGATATGATCACCCTAGCGTTGGTGGGGGTTTTCACCTGTATATCATAACATAACTTGCTGATCAGAAGGCCTAGGCATTTAGCACATTCATAAGATATAAAGGAATGACTTGCACCCGAATCAAATAGGGTAGTCACAGCATGATCATTGAGATAGATTGTACCTTAGATCATCTTAGATGATCGCTGAGCGTCCTCTCTAGTGAGTGTAAACACTCGTCCTGCCGTCCTTGGCCTTGGATCAGTTATAGCTTGAGGACATTCCCTGGAAAAATGTCCGGGCTTTCCGCAGGTGTAGTATACATTCTGGCCCATCAAGCATGGTCTGTCACCATGATTCTTTCCACACTTTTCACATACTGGGGCCTTTGGATCCCTGTTATTGGACCTTCCGCGAAAATTTCCCCTATTAGGCCTCTTGGTCTGCCACGGGCGCTTTCTTTTCTTATAGCTGCTCCCACTGGCCGCTTCTTGATTCCGTCCGGCCTTATCAGGAGTCGCTTGATCTTTACTCCCAGATCTGGACAGCATTCTATGATTCATGCTGTTCTCAACGATTCGACAAGCTTCCACAGCCTTATTGAACTGGCTGTATTGTTGGGGAGTTAACTTCTCCTTTAACATAGAATTCAGCCCTCGAATCATTCTTTCTATCATCCAGCGTTCGTCATCCACTTGGCGTAGGTAAGTTGAATATTGAGATAGCCGGATGAACTTGGCCAAATATTCATCAAAAGCTTCTTTTTCTCCTTACCTCAGCACAAGGAATTCAGCCTCCCTTTCATCTCTGACAGATTGAGGGAAATATTTCTCATAAAATTGCTCAAGAAATACTTCCCAGGTAACTGGAATGTCTCTTGCTTGGAGAAGTAACTCTGTATTCTTCCACCATCTATCCGCATCCTTTTCCAATTGATAGATGGCCATTTGGGCCTTGGTTTCAGTGGGGCAGTCGAGGACCTTAAAGATCTTCTCTAATCTGCTGACCCAATTTTCTGCTACATGTACTTCAAATGTCCCTTCGAATATGGGAGGATTGTGTTTGCAAAATCGTACCATCCATTATTGGATGCCAACTGCCTCCTCCCTTGATTCAACCCTTCTCTGGGGCTGTTCCGCTTGCTGTGGTACTTCTTCAGGTTCTCTACTAGTTGCTCCTGAAGGCTCTGGCGGTCTTAAATTATTTACAGCTGCTGCTACTGCCGCAGCTATGGCAGCATCTCTTTCTTGTTCATTTCGTGCTTGAGCAGCTCTCATTTCTTCTATCATCTTTTGTTGCTGTTCTAGTCGTTCTAGAATCATTTGATTAAGGTTTCCAGCCTCTCGGGGTTCCTCAGCTGGAATAGTTCTCCTCGTTCGTACCATTTTGTTATACTTAAAAACAGAAAGGAATACGATAAATAACATAATTCCTTTACATTTTATTTCAAACATAATATACATACAGAGTATATGTACCTATCACAGTACTATTCTAGTCCTTTATAAATATTACTCTAATTTTTCTTAAACTTCATTCTAATATATTCTCCTACTAGGTAGATCCAGTCGGATATGGTACAATATGATTCTCTATCAAAATACTGGTCCAACTCTGATCTCCAGGTAGGAGTCTTTGGCAATACATCATTCATAATTTCTAGCCAAAGCCCCATGGTTAACATATTTGGATCCCAGGCTTGATATATGGCTTTCACCCTTGTGATAAACTCCTGGTAGACCGAATAATCTTGATCTATGTTTTCGAACAGGGTCTGCCTCAACTCGTATAGTTGTCGGGCTAATGCTACCGAGCTCTCAAGTTGCTCTCTACTCAGGTTCCTCCCTGGGATCATTCTTACGATTAACCCTCCCAGATACATTTCTACTAGAGTCACTTCGGGCCTACTGGGACCTGGCGTATTACTCTGATCACGTACTTGGCTGGATCCTGAACTGTCTGTTATATTCAAGGGTACCGCACTTATAGGAATGGCAGGAATAGGGCCTTCTATCACCATCACCTCCTGATCATCACTCGGGAAGTTTGATCCTACTGAGGAACTTTCCTCTTCAGAGTTACCCACTACCGAAGGTGTCCAAGGGTCAGAATCATTGCTCCTTATCTCCTCTTCTGAACTATCTGAACTAGAGACCTCTTGTCTAACCTCCCATTGGTTTACTGTAGTTTCAGACCCAAATCTATGTCTAGCCATCCTGCAAACACTAACTTAGTGTCAATTATGACGGCTTATCATGGTATATCTTTCTATAAATCATCTACTCAGAGCATTTCTTAAGTCAGAATCCTTTGCTCTGATACCAAAATGTCACATCCTTATTTTTATACATCTTAGGGACCATTCAGTAGCACTTAAACCACTTTCGGGGTCATTGAAGTCTAAACACTTACTCTGGAATTTTATTCATATCGAGTACTGTTCACTGTGGCAAATTCCAGATGAGTGACCTGATTTTGAAAATTCATAACTAATTCTAGAAAAATTGAAATGAAGTGGTTCAAATTGATACATGAAGATAACTCAAATATATTTCAGGGAAAAATCATTGGTTGACCAATCCTTGGCAAATTTAACGTGGGTCAACGTTTCAATCTTACTGTTCATCCAATGACTTTCTCCTGAATCCAGCATTCTGGTCCCAACTTTAACAATTTATATCTTTTCTTGTATACATCCAAATTATACATTCTATATATCAAATTAAAGCTTAGTATGTCTACTGTTTACCCTAAAAATTTCGTACATGAATTCAATCATTTACTATTTTTAATAATTTATCAAACATGAATGGGTCTTCACGAGTTACTGTTCACTGAGCCTATTTTCAGCATTTAGCCTTTACATACCCAAGCATACAACCAACACATATCAGTCATACAGGCCAGATAACAATTAATATCAAATAATCAACTGTTATATATCAGTGCATGATTAACTCCCTCATATTTTATTACATCCTTCTCTGTCTAAAATCCGGCAGCATAACTGCTACAATTCTTCTTTAGAAAGTAACCGATGTTGTACCGATTCGGTAATTCCCTTATGAGAACTACCATTCTACGTAGTACCCAGGAAAGACTGGATGAACCTGCTGGGTCCACTCACTTCTAGCCTCCTTAGACAGCACTACGTACACAGTACGTATCAGTTCCTTTCTTTGTTCCGTCTTCGTTGTCGGAATTTCGGCAGCCTACCGGCGTCTCTTAAGATTTCCAAATTTTATTTTGACAGAACCTCCCCTGTAATGTTATGTTTGGGAATGAGATTCAAAAGAATCCCAGTAACAATAATCATAACAAAATATGTAATGCAGAGTGACGGTGCTTGCTTGTGACTGTGTACAGATAAGTATGCTGCATGCTTCCATATTCAATAACATATGATCATAGCATTGGAATAGAGCTTCAAGCATAACATATAGGACAACTATAGTGTTGAGCAATGGCAATCTTGTAATTAGGAAGACTTATGATCCTGCGGTCCTGGTTTTTCCTGGAATTTCCTATTTTCTTTAATTCTTTTTTACTGCATCACCCTGGACACCTCATGGGACACATCATGGGACACCTCATAGGACACCTCACCACCCATATGCTTCATGTGACGAAATTTGGAGGTTCTGGAAGCTTTCCGGTCCAATCCGGTAACGGCCCGGTCCATCGCCTCGAAAAATGTGCCGTTTTCTGAATCTGATGTTTCTGAAGATCCTTTTTATGTCTACTGACCTCACATTTAGTATCTAGACCCTTTATATCATTAAATTTTTAATACTGGGTCCAGACTCAATTACAGATCCCCTGCGAAATGACCAAAATGCCCTTGGTGCCCTATCTTGTCCTATTTTAACCCTAAGGGCAAAATCATCATTTCACACCTTTCTGGACCCGGTCAAAGCTTATACTGGCTCTAGTCAACCTTATTTAGACATGTATTGACCTCTGGGTCTGTCCAAATTGACCAGAATACCCTTTATTCATCTGCTGCCCTTTTTGTACAACATAGGGGCATTTTCGTAATTTCGTACTTTTCCGGGGTTCTGCTGGACACTGGCCCGCCTATCAGTCCAAGAGTCTTATTGGGCCTCTAATGGCGCCATTTTTGGGCTTCCTGGGTCCCTTACCTGTATGGCACGCATTACGAAGAATCTTCCTTTAACACAGTTCATTGAATATTTTAACTATTATTTACCGATTATACACCTTTTTCGGACACCGGCTCTTTTTCCCAGATATAGTGTCCTACTGTGTTCAGGCATCGTTGGGGGTTATAACGGTCATCTGAACGAAGTCATCCGATCGCATTCAGCCCCTTTAAAAATACTGATAAATCTCCTACCCGGATCCCCGGAGGCCTCACACTCCCGTCTGGATTTTTTATTTTGTGAATAACTTTTCCTACAGACCTCCTATCGGTATCCTGTCAGTTTCTCGACATCCGCCCCATAAAGGTGCATCATCCTGTATTTTCCCACTTATATCTGAAATCTAGGGTATCCGGTATAAATTTTTATAACTTTTGGACGATCAATCCATTTCTGGCTATCTGGAGTCTTCAAAAATTCCGGTATTAGGCTTGGTTACCCGGCGCACCTGCCCTACCTTCTGGTGGAATCTGGGACTGAAATGCTGTCGGGCGGTGCAAACCACTTCTGGCCTATTTTCTTTAATTACACTTTAGCCCCAGGGAACTTTTCCTTCTTTATAATTAAGTCCCTTAATTTGGCTAAAATTACACTTTAAGACCCCACATTTTTGTCTACCTTCCATTCCTAACTTTAAACTTTTCATAATTGCATTTAGGTCCCTTAATTTCCTTTCTTTTGCAATTTAATCCTTTTCTTTACATAAAGGTCCACATGTTTTTCCAGAAACAGAGCTCATATATTCCGTTTAATCTGTACATAGGAACCAGTACAGAAAATTAAGGATATTACAGCTGCAGCAGTGGCAGCAGCTGTAAGTAATTTAAGACCGCCAGAGCCTTTAGGAGCGACTAGTAGAGAACCTGAAGAAGTACCACAGCAGGCGGAACAGCCCCAGAGACGGGTTGAATTGAGGGAGGAGGCAGTTAGCATCCAACAATGGATGGTTCAGTTTTGCAAGCACAATCCTCCCATATTGGAAGGGACATTCGAAGTACAGATAGCAGAAAATTGGGTCAGTAGATTAGAGAAGATCTTTAAGGTCCTCGACTGCCCAACTGAAACCAAGGTCTAAATGTCCATCTATCAATTGGAAAAGGATGCGGATAAATGGTGGAAGAATACAGAGTTACTTCTCCAAGCAAGAGACATTCCAGTTACCTGGGAAGTGTTTCTTGAGGAGTTTTATGAGAAATATTTCCCTCAATCCGTCAGAGATGAAAGGGAGGCCGAATTCCTTGTACTGAGACAAGGAGAAAAAGAAGCTTTTGACGAATATCTGGCTAAGTTCATCAGACTATCCCAGTATTCTACGTATCTACGCCAAGTGGATGACGAAAGCTGGATGACAGAAAGAATGATTCGAGGGTTGAATTCCATATTAAAGGAGAAGTTAACTCCGCAACAATACAGCCAGTTTAATAAGGCTGTGGAAGCATGCCGAATTGTAGAAAACAGCATGAATCATCAAATGCTGTCTAGATCCGGGAATAAGGATCAGGCGACCCCTGACAAGGCAAGTCGGAATCAAGAAGCTGTAAGTGGGAGCGACTATAAGAAGAGAAAGCAACCATGGAAGAATAAAAGGCCAAATAGAGGAAATTTCTGCGGCGGATCCAACAACAGGGATTCAAAGGCCCCAGTTTGTGAAAAGTGTGAAAAGAATCATGGTGATAGACCATGTTTAATAGGCCAGAACGTTTGTTACACCTGCGGAAAGCCCGAACATTTTTCCAGAGAATGTCCTCAAGTTATAACTGATCCAAGGCCAAGGATGGCAGGACGAGTATTTGCACTCACTAGAGAGGATGCTCAGCGATCATCTGAGATGATCCAAGGTACAATCTATCTCAATGATCATGCTGTGACTGCTCTATTTATTCGGGTGCAAGTCATTCCTTTATATCTTATGAATGTGCTAAAAGCCTAGGCCTTCTGATCAGTAAATTGTGTTATGATATACAGGTGAAAACCCCCACCAACACTAAAGTAATCACGTTTGATGCCTGTCTAAATAGTGTTGTGCGTTATGAGCACTGCAGTACCACCCTAGACCTGATTTGTATGCCTTTCCGAGAGATTGATGTCATACTCGGCTTAAATTGGTTATCCTCCAATAATGTGATGTTGGACTGCATAAACAAGACCCTGGTTCTTGGTCTAAAGATCACTGATCAGAGCTCAGAAGTACGACTGAACTTCATGACGGAGGCTCAGGCAGAAAAATGTTTACGGAAAGGATGTCAGGGATATGTGGTATTCTTTTCTGTCCAAACAGAAGTAGAAGAAGGCATTGAGGAGATTCCTGTAGTCAATGAATTTCCTGAAGTCTTTCCAAAGGAAATTCAGGGATTACCTTCAGAGCGTGAAGTGGAGTTTGCAATTGACATTATACCTGGAGCTGGACCAGTATCAAAAGCCCCGTACAGGATGGCTCCCAATGAAATGATGGAACTGAAGAAGCAAATTGAGGAGCTATTAGAGAAGGGTTTCATACGACCCAGTGTATCGCCATGGGGTGCTCCAGTACTATTCGTCAAGAAGAAAGATGGCAGTTTAAGGCTATGCATTGACTACAGGGAATTAAATAAGCTTACAGTTAAGAATAAGTATCCTCTTCCCATAATTGATGACCTGCTAGACCAATTGGCAGGAGCGAGCTTATTCTCCAAGATTGACTTGAGATCTGGCTATCATCAACTAAGGGTCAAGCCAGATGATATTCCAAAGACGGCATTTAGGGCGCGCTACGGGTATTTTGAGTTCCTTGTGATGCCTTTTGGACAAACCAATGCACCTGCTATTTTCATGGACTACATGAATCGGATCTTCAGGCCTTATCTAGATCAGTTCGTTGTGGTCTTCATTAATGATATTCTGGTGTACTCCAAATCTCCATAGGAGCATGAAAGGCATTTGAGGATTGTTCTTGGTACCCTTAAAGAGAAGAAGCTCTATGCTAAGCTGAGTAAATGTGAGTTTTGACTGTCATAAGTCAAATTTCTCGGTCATGTCATATCCCGAGACGGGGTAGCTGTAGATCCTAGTAAAGTTGAAGCAGTTTTAAGCTGGGAGTAGCCCAGGACAGTGATGGAGATCAGAAGTTTTCTCGGCCTAGCAGGGTACTACAGAAGATTTATTCAAGACTTTTCTCGAATTGCCTTACCACTTAACAAGCTGACCAGAAAGAATCAGTAGTTTAGGTGGGATGAGAAGTGCGAGGCTAGCTTCCAAGAGTTGAAGCAGAGATTAACCACTACTCCCGTGCTGATTATTCCAGACCCAACTTAGACTTACGTAGTCTACACTGATGCTAGCAAGCAGGGGTTGGGATGTGTGCTGATGCAGCAAGGTCGAGTAGTAGCCTATGCCTCTCGGCAGTTAAAGCCACATGAAGAGAATTATCCCACTCATGATCTGGAGCTTGCTGCGGTGGTCTATGCCCTGAAGATATGGAGACACTATTTATATAGAGCAACGATAGAGTTGTTTTACGACCACAAAAGCCTGAAGTATCTACAAGATCAGAAAGAGCTGAATATAAGGCAACGGCGATGGATGGAATTGTTAAAAGATTATGACTTCCAGATTAAATACCATCCAGGAAAAGCCAATGTGGTAGCTGATGCCTTGAGTAGAAAGGTGGTGCAGGTTGCATACATGATGATCAAGGAATTGGAATTGATAGAAGATATGCGCGATTGGAGCCCTCTATATCAAATGCAACTGACAGAGAATTCTTTCGGAGGAGTTCATGTCAGAGCTTGCATAGAAGATGAGATAAAAGAGGCTCAAAAGCAGGATAAGCTCGCAGCAATATTCAAAGATAAGCTGGAGAAGGGGAAGACAAGGAATTTTGAGATGTCCCCAGACAGATTACTACAGTTTCGGGGAAAACCCTATATCCCAAATGTTGTGGGATTAAGGGAAAGGATTCTGGAGGAAGCACATAAAAGTCGATATACTGTACATCCAGGTATGACCAAGATGTACCATGATGTTAAAAGGTTAATTTGGTGGCCTGGATTGAAGAAAGATGTTGTGACTTACGTATCTAAGTGCTTGACCTGCCAGAAAGTGAAAGTTGAACATCAAAAGCCAGCAGGAACATTGCAGCCTCTAGAAATCCCTGAGTGGAAATGGGATGGGATTGCCATGGACTTTGTGGAAGGACTACCCCTGACTCCAAGTAGACATGATGCAGTATGGGTAGTAATTGATCGACTGACGAAGTCAGCATATTTTCTGGCAATCAATAAGAGAGATTCTCTTGAAAAGCTGGCAAGGTTGTATATAAAGGAGATCGTTAGGCTTCATGGTATCCCGAGCAGCATTGTGTCTGATAGAGACCCTCGATTTACTTCAAATTTCTGGAGGGCTCTACAGGAAGAAATGGGCACTACTCTCAAATTTAGTACAGCTTATCATCCTCAAACAGATGGTCAATCTGAAAGAATAATACAAACGTTAGAGGATATGCTGAGAGCATGTGTCTTAGATTTCAAAGGCAGCTGGGATATCCACTTACCCCTTATAGAGTTTGCTTATAACAATAGTTATCAGGCCAGTATTCAGATGGCCCCTTTTGAAGCACTTTATGGACGTAAATGTAGATCCCCCTTATGCTGGTTAGAGCTGAGCGAGAGAAGAATGCTTGGTCCTGATATAGTGGATCAAACTGCAGAGCAGGTTGCGATAATTAGAAAATGATTGTTGACGGCTCAAAGCAGACAGAAAAGCTATGCAGATGTCAGAAGAAAGCTGTTGGAGTTTGAAAGAAATCATCCTGTTGATGGCGACGAACTTCAGAACGGAAGGCTCTGAAATGTTGATTCATCCTCTCAACTTTTAGGCCCAGTTCTTCCACCGAGCGCTCTAGGGCATTGAAGTACGGGATGAGTTCCTCCAGGCACTCCACCAGTTGCTGGAGTAGGGGAGGAGGAGAAGGAACTGAAGGGTTATCATGATGACAAACATTTTTTCTTCAAAATTAGTTCTATGTTTTATGAGGCGGAGAAGGAGGGGTGGATGAGGAAAAAGCTATTGGAGAGTTAAGATAGAAGATAGAAGAAATGAATATAAAATAGATATCGGAGAAGGTGATCATGATGAACTACTGCCCATGTCTGAGAAGACTTGACATAAAATGGCGGGAAAGGATACAGACGAGTTAATCTAAACCGGACTAAATATTTCCACATCGGTCACTATAACATCCGCTATAGAAAGTAAACATCTAAACCGGACTACATTTTTCCATATCGATCATGAGTAAATACGGTGTAAATATTTCATATTATTTACAAAAATGCCCCCGGTCATTTTTTTAAAACCGTCTCCGCATTAACCGGTTTAAAAATGGGGATTTCGAATGCCAATTTTCCACCAGTGACTGTTTTAATTTGTATTCCTTTACATGTCATGATTGCTGCTAGATCTAGGGTTTTCATTCTATGTTTAAGGATTGAATATCGATTGATCATTCTCGAATTAGACTGTTATATTTGATTTTGGATGATTTGAACGTTTGCTTTTAATAGAATATTTCAGTTTCGATTTTAAGAAAGTTGGGTTATTTTCAACGATCGTTGCAAATCAATTCAATTGCTTGAAATCTAGGGTTTTCGATTGACGACCACTCGAAGGTGTTCTCATCATCTAAGGTTGATTACATGCTAAGCGGTTTCACACAGTTCGCTAATAAGTTCTTAAACTAGCTTTAATCAAAGGAGTTTAAGGAATATTAGGGTTCTGGACTCAATCGATCGATTAAGGTTTTTCTTTGAGACTTAGTGATTTAGAACTCTGATTTAATATAAGAACAAGGATAGATAAGCTTTCATCATCAAGAGTCTAACATTACATATTTCTTCAACAAACCAACTCTTTTCATCTCAATCAAAAATCCAAAAACATGTATTTTTTTGCACCTTTATTTTATTGCATCAAGCACCCAAAACCCCAAAACCATTTTTACTACTACTCAGGTTTACCATTAATTTTGACATCCAATTTGCTAGGTTTCTAATAAAAATGCTCCTTGAGAAGAACGATAGGGTTGTGGCTTATACTACATTATATTGGGTGCAATTACTTTATTATGATGAGCCGGACGACGACAATCTGACAGCCTCATCAATTAACCAGCATCATTTCCTCTATCTACTGTTGAGATTTGGGACTGAAATCCTTCCGGCTAGTTCTAAGCCATTTCCAGCTCAATTTTCTATAATTACCATTTTGCCCCTGGAAACTTTTCCTCTTTTCAATTAAGTCCCTTAACTTTTCATAATTACACTTAATGGCCCACAACTTGTATCTACTTTCCTCTTTGCACCATCGAACTTTTAAACTTTCACTTTAGTCCCTTTCTTTTCTACAATGACCATTATGCCCCTAGGGACTTTCATTATTTACATACAAGTCCATGTACTTTCACTTATTTGCAGTTCAGTCCCTAAAACCCTCCGTATGTTTCTGGGACTTCTGCTCAAAGGGATCTAGTAGCCTATCTATTTCAGGCTACTTTCTAAGTCTCTGGGCCTGAAAATTGGGATATTACAACTGGTTTGGAGAAGATGAAGCTAGAAAAGTGAGGATGTGACATTAAGCAGTTTGAGGGTAACTTTATAATATTATCCGTATACGTAGACAACATACTCTTTGCCAAAAATAGTCTTGACTCGATGATCGCTATTAAAGAATGGCTTTCATCAAATTTTAAGATGAAAGACATGGGTGAAGCAGAATACGTACTTGGAGTCAAGATTCAAAGGAATCGCTCCAAGAGAATCCTCACTCTTTCACAAGAGAATTATATCAAGAAGATACTTCAGCAATTCAATATGAGTGACTACAATCCCATAGATATCCCTATAGCCACTGGAGTGGCCTTGAGTTCTGACATGTGTCCCAAAACTGAATAGACAAAAAGCAAATGGAAAGTGTTCCATATGCCAGTACCGTTAGTAGCCTGATGTATGTGATGATGTGTACAAGACTAGATATTTATTATATCGTGGAGATAGTTAGTAGATTTCAGTCCAACCCCAGTGAGAAACACTAGAAAGCAGTGAAGAGGATCTTGAGATACTTAAAGGGCACAACTGACTATATGTTGTGTTATCAAGGAAGCGATATGCACCTAGTCGAATATTCTAATGCTAATGTAGGCAGTGATGAAGAAGAATGAAGATCAACTTTAGGATAAACCTTCTTGCTTAACAACGGCACCATATGTTGGAGTAGCAATAACCAGACGAGCATTGCCTTACACTCTGTGGAAGCTGAGTTTGTGGCATGCACTGTAGCAACACAAGAGGCTGTTTGGCTGAAGAGATTTATTGAACACCTAGGATTTAGGAATGAGAGTACCAATTCGGTATTGATACACTGTGATAATACTGCAGCCATAGCCTATACTAAAGACCCTAAGTATCACACCAAGACCAAACATATTGATATCAAGTATAACTTTATGAAGGATTATATATGAAACATCCTTAATTACATCCTTACATATACTCAATTGGAAGTATCTTAGAACATTGGAACACCATTTTACCTTAAAAACATGAATTTCCAAGAGTTAGGCTACCGGTACTGTTCACTTGGTAATTTCAGTTTACTGTTCCAAGAGTTAGGCTTTTGTGGTCACAATACAACTCTATAGTTGCTCTATACAAATAATGTCTCCATATCTTCAGCGCATAAACCACCGCTGCAAGCTCCAGATCATGAGTGGGATAATTTTCTTCATGTGGCTTTAACTGCCGAGAGGCATAGGCTACTACTCGACCTTGCTGCATCAGCACACATCCCAACCCCTACTTGCTAGCATCAGTGTAGACTACATAAGTCTGAGTTGGGTCTGGAATAATCAGCACGAGAGTAGTGGTTAATCTCTTCTTTAACTCTTGAAAGCTAGCCTCGCACTTCTCATCCCACTTAAACTGCTGATTCTTTCTAGTAAGCTTGGTAAGTGGCAAAGCAATTCGAGAAAAGTCTTGAATAAATCTTCTATAGTACCCTGCTAAGCCAAGAAAACTTCTGATCTCTGTCACTGTCTTCGGCTGCTCCCAGCTCAAAACTGCTTTAACTTTGCTAGGATCCACAGCTACCCCTTCTCGGGATATGACATGATCGAGAAATTTGACTTCTGAAAGCCAAAACTCGCACTTACTCAGCTTAGCATAGAGCTTCTTTTCTTTAAGGGTACTAAGAACAATTCTCAAATGCCTTTTGAAACATCCTTCCTTAGACTCCTCAGAGTACACTTGCGGAAGCAACATTAGCTTGATTATATCTTAACTTATGCCCAGAAATTCAAAATTTTACTCTTAAGTTCCTTATTCTGGACCTTTAATTTGAAAATTAATTTATCTCGTTCTACACATCCAAATGAAGCTTATTACCTATCCACGTAATGCCCCAGATGTGTACGACTAGCCTGCCAAATTTCATAGCAAACTCCTTTGTTTACTAGGTCAAACTGAGGTCAGAACACTGCTACCTCAGGACCTGCGAATTTCTCCCTTAATTCCCCATTCACAAATTGAACATGCCAAACAATATTTATTATTAAATAATAAAATGTCATACAACAAGGCATACAGCAAATTATCATATTTCTATTACATCTTTCCCTGCCTAAAATCCGGCAGCACAACCGCTACATTTCTTCTTTAGAAAGCAACCGATGTTGTACCGATTCGGTAATTCCCTCATGAGAACTACCATTCTACGTAGTACCCAGGAAAGACTGGATGAACCTGCTGGGTCCACTCACTTCCAGCCTCCTTAGACAGCACTACGTACACAGTACGTATCAGTTCCTTTCCCTGTTCCTGCTTCCTTGCCGGAATTTCGGCAGCATAACGGCGTCTCTTAAAATTTCCAGATTTTATTTTGACAGAACCTCCCCTGTAATGTTATATTTGGGAATGAGATTCGGGGGAATCTCAGTAGTAATAATCATAACAATATATGTAATGCAGAGTGACGGTGCTTGCTTGTGATTGTGTATAGATAAGTATGCTGCGTGCTTCCATATTCAATAACATATGATCATAGCATTGTAATAGAGCTTCAAGCATAACATATAATAGCACAACAAATCACAAAGACATTACATAAGAGCTAGGATTAGTTACTACCTCTAAAGCAGAACTCCAGAACTTCTATACTGCTTCCAACTCCACCAGAACTTCCTTTCTTTCTTTCTTTCTCCTTCTCTCTCTTCTTTCTCTCTCTTTTCTTGCCAAAAATGTGGGATGCATAAAATGGGAGGGGAAGGGGGTATTTATAGCTTTAATGGATGGCATTTCTGTAATTTTGAAGCCATCTGAACATGTGGTCCTGGTTTTTCCTGGATTTTCCTATTTTTCTTTATTCCTTTTTACTGCATCATGCATGACATCATCCAGGACACCTCATCGGGACACCTCATCGCCACATTCTTCACATGTCATAATTCCTGGACACCTCATCAGCTGACTCAGCACTTCAGTCCAATCCAGTACCGGTCCAGAGTCTTGCACCGTAATACGTGTCCTCAACTTTTCTTCTGCCTCTAAAATTGCGCCATGTGGCACCTGGAAGGGACCTTTCACACCTTCCAATGCTATCCAGATAAGTCCCGGACTTTATCTGATCACCTCCTCGGTTATCGTGCCGACCGAGTAACTTTACTTTATTGAAACAGCATTAAAATAGTATTTTAATGCCACTTTTTCTCACATATCACTGGGCCTACGTTTTTGGGCTCTGGGAATATCATCTTGGGTCTCTGATCCAGCCCAAGTACTCTGATGGCACGATTCCCAAGAAACAGCCCTTTGCAAATTACCAAAATACCCCTGGGTGCCCTTTCTTGCACTATTTTAACCCTAAGGGTAAAATCGTCATTTTACACCCTTCTGTACTCTGTCAGGGCATATACTGACTCTAAGTAACTTTATCTGTATGTGCCCTGGCTTCCGGGCCAGTCCAGAATGACCAAAATGCCCTCATTCATCTCCTACCCCTTTAGTACAACACAGGGGCATTTTCGTAATTTCGCACTTTTCCGGGGTTCTGCCGGACACTGGCCCACCTATCAGTCCAAGTGTCTTACTGGGCCTTGTTGGCGCCATTATTGGGCCTCTCAGGGTCCATTACCTTCATGGCACGCATTACGAGGAATCTTCCCCTGTTAATAATTATTGAATATTTTATCTATTATTCACCGTTTATACACATATCCGGACACCGGCTCCTTCTGTCCGATACACTGACCTGCGGTGTTCAGGCATCCCTGTGAGTCATATCAGTCATCTGACCGAGGTTATCCGAACTCATTCAGTCCCTTTTCAAATAACGATAAATTTCCCTATCGGATACCCGGAGGCCTCACACTCCCGTCTGGATTTTCTGATTTGCAAATAACTTTTTCTACAGGCCTCGTATCGGTATTCGGTCAGTTTCCCGACATCCGCCCCATAAGGACGCATCTTTCTGTATTTTCTCACCTAGATCTGAAATCTAGGATATCCGGTATGAATTTTTATAACTTTTGGACGATCAGTCCATTTCTGGCTATCTGGAGTCTTCAAAAATTCCTGTATTAAGCCAGATTACCGAACGTCCCTTGCTCTCTCTACCGGTGAAATCTGGGACTGAAATGCCGTCGGACAGTCCAAACCACTTCCGGCCTGACTTTCTTTAATTACACTTTAGCCCCAAGAAACTTTTCTTCTTTTCATTTAAGTCCCTTTTATTTGGCTAAAATTACACTTAAGGACCCCACCTTTTTGTCCTTAAACTTTCCATAATTCTTTCATACTCATAGAGACCTCGTATGCACATTTCATAGTTCAGTGAAATGATCAGCATAATTTTCTCTATTTTCTGGCAAAATATGGTACTCATCGGCTACCAGCCCGATCTTTCCCATAATTACGATTTTGCCCCTACATTCTCTTTGTGGCATGTATTCTCATCTTCTTATCCTTCATCTTAACTTCTAGAAATTCTCTTTCAATAACTCATCCCCTAAACTCTTCGGGAGTCATCGTTAATTGAAACGCTCGACAACCCGCCCATATCAGGTTATCTTACACAGGAGCCAGCCCATATCAAGCTTCCTGCAGAATTCCTAGGCTTAAGACTTAGGATATTCCTCACATTCCTCATTTTGAACCTAGGCGAACTGTCCCGATTCTGTAGGTTAAAGACTTATCTTTACATCCTGAAGGACTTAGCTCATCCCTCGGATCCTACAAAATACAGGTAAGTGATCCGCCCATATCAGATTACTACCCTGGGACTACGGTTTTAGCAGCCTGCCCATATCAGACTACTTCCCAGTTCTCCTAGACCAAAAATCGGGATGTTACACCTTTCATGCTCCTCTGTAGATTTGGAGTACACCAAGATATCATCAATGAAGACCACAACAAACTGATCTAAATAAGGCCTGAAGATTCGATTCATGTAATCCATAAAAATAGCAGGTGCATTCGTTAGCCCAAAAGGCATCACAAGAAACTCAAAATGTCCATAGCGTGTCCTAAAAGCAGTCTTTGGAATATCATCTGACTTAACCCTTAGCTGATGATAGCCAGATCTCAAGTCAATCTTAGAGAATAAGCTCGCTCCTGCCAATTGGTCTAGCAAGTCATCAATTCTGGGAAGAGGGTACTTATTCTTGACCGTAATCTTATTCAACTCCCGGTAGTCATTGCATAGCCTTAGGCTGCCATCCTTCTTTTTGACAAATAGCACTGGAGCACCCCATGGTGATCCACTGGGTCTTATGAAACCCTTCTCCAATAGTTCCTCAATCTGCTTCTTCAGTTCAATCATTTCATTGGGAGCCATCCGGTATGGGGCTTTGGATACTGGTCCAGCTCCAGGTATAATGTCAATTGCAAACTCTACTTCTCGTTTTGAAGGCATTCCCTGAATCTCCTTTGGAAAGACTTCACGAAATTCATTGACTACTGGAATCTCATCAATTCCTTCTTCCACTTCTATTTGAACAGAAAAGAATACCATATATCCCTGACATCCTTTTCGCAGATATTTATCGCCTGAGCCTCTGTTATGAAATACAGTCGCACTTCTGAACTCAGATCAGTGACTTTTGGACCAAGAACTAGAGTCTTGTTCTTGCAATCCAGCATCACATTATTGGAGGATAACTAATTCAAACCAAGTATGACATCGATCTCGCGGAAAGGCACACATATCAAGACTAGGATGGTACAACAATACTCATAACTCACAATACTATTCAAACAAGCATCAGACGCAACTACCCTAGCAATGGTGGGAGTTATCACATGTATATCGTAATGCAACTTACTAATCAGAAGGCCTAGGCATTTAGCACACTCATAGGAAATAAAGGAATGACTTGCACCCGAATCAAACAAAGCAGTCACAGCATGATCATTGAGATAGATTGTACCTTGGATCATCTCAGGTGATCGCTGAGAGTCCTCCTTGGTGAGTGCAAATACTCGTCCTTGGGTCCTTGGCCTTTGATTAGTTACAGCTTGAGGGCATTCTCGGGAAAAATGTCTGGGTTTTCCGCAGGTATAACAAACATTCTGGCCCATTAAGCATGGTCTATCACCATGATTCTTCCCACACTTGTCACATACTCGGGCCTTCGAATCTCTGTTGTTGGACTTTCCATGGAAATTTCCTCTATTTGGCCTCCTTTTCTGCCATGGTCCCTTTCTTTTTCTGTAGCCGCTACCACTTGTAGCTTCTTGGTTACGACCGGCCTTGTCAGGAGCTGCCTATTCCCTGTTCCCCGATCTGAACAATATCCGGTGATTCATGCTATTTTCAACAATACGACATGCCTCCACGGCCTTATTAAACTGGCTGTATTGTTGAGGAGTTAACTTCTCCTTCAGTGTGAAGTTCAACTCTCGAATCATCCTTTCCGTCATCCAGCGCTCATCATCCACTTGGCGTAGATAAGTAGAATACTGAGATAGCCGGATAAAATTAGCAAGGTATTCATCAAAAGATTCTTTCTCTCATTGTCTTAGTACAAGGAATTCTGCTTCGCTTTTATCTCTGACTGACTGAGGGAAATATTTTTCGTAAAATTGTTCAAGAAACACTTCCTAGGTGATCGAAATGTCTCTTGCTTGTAAACGTAATTATGTGTTCTTCCACCGTCTGTCAGCATCCTTTTCTAACTGATAGATGGCCATTTGAGCTTTGGTTTCAGTCGGGCAATCAAGGACCTTAAAGATCTTTTCCAGTCTGCTAATTTAATCTTCCGCTATCTGCACATCAAACGTTCCTTCGAACACTGGAGGATTGTGCTTGCAGAACCTGATCATCCATTATTGGATGCTTAATACATCCTCTCTCTGATCAACCCGTCTCTAGGGATGAACCGGATGCTGTTATACTCTCTCTGGTTCTCTACTAGCCGTTCCTGAAGGCTCAGGCAGTCTTAGGTTACTTACTGCTTCTGCTACTACTGCAGCTATGGCGGCGTCTCTCTCCCGCTCATTGCGTGCCTGAGCTGCCCGCATATCTTCGATCATCTTTTGCTGTTGTTCTAATCGTTCTAAAATTATTTGATTAAGATTTCCCGTCTCTCTTGGTTCCTCCGTTGGAACAGTTCTTCTTGTTTGAACCATTTTGTCTTACTATCTAACAAGAGAGGAATACGATAAGTAACATAATTTACATTCCATTCCAAACATAATATACATACAGGGTATGCATATATTGTTGTAGCCATACATACATCACCATACTAGTCTTTCATACATCACATACACACATACATTATATACATACATTGAGAACATACCATACCCTAATCCTTCTTAAACTTTATTCTAATAAACTCTCCTACCAGGTAAATCCAATCGGATATGGTACAATAAGGTTCCTCGTCAAAGTACTTATCCAACTCTGTTCTCCTGGTAGGGGTAGTTGGTAACACATCATCCATAATCTCTGTCCAAAGCTTTAGGGTCAATATGTTTGGATCACAGGCTTGGTATATCTCCTTTACCCTTGTGATAAAGTCCTGATAAACCGTATAATCTTGATCCATATCTCTGACCAAGGTCTGCCTCAGCTCATATAGCTGTCGGGCTAACACTACTGATCTCTCGAATCGTTCTCCATTCATGTTCTTCCCTGGTACCATCTCTATGATCAGATCTCCCAAAGATATCTCTACCAGTGTCACTCTGGGTCTACTAGGACCTGACACATCTGTCTGATCAGGTACTCGACTGGGTCCTGGAATATCTGAAACATGTCCTACTACACCTTCCTGACCTGTCTCCCTACCAGTATCTGCTACACTCGGGGGTACCGTATTTATTGGACCAGCAGGAATAGGACCTTCTAATGCAACCTCCTCCTGACCATCCTCCGGTATCTCTATCATAAGGTTTGATCCTACTGAGGAACTAGTCATCTCAGAATCACTAACCATCATTTTCTCCTCTTCCTGGAACATCCACTCAGAGCTATCTGAACTATAGACCTCCGGTCTAGGATCCCCTTGGTTCACTGTGGTTTTGGATCTGAGTCTATATCTATACATCCTGCAAACACTAACTTAGTGTCATTTATGACAGCTTTATCATGGTGTATCTATCTATAAATCATCTATTTAGAGCATTTCCTAAACCAGAATCCTTTCCTCTGATATCAAAATGAAACATCCTTAATTTCATCCTTACATATACTCAATTGGAAGTATCTTAGAACATTGGAATACCATTTTACCTTAGAAACATGAATTTCCAAGAGTTAGGTTATCGGGTACTGTTCACTTGGTAATTTTAGATTACAGAATGAACTTTGGAAATTTATAATTAAATCTAGAAAAATCAAAATGACGTGGTTCCAATTTATAATGAAAGTTATTTCATCAAAATTTGAAGAAAAAATATGAAAATGAGATTTACTTGTCCAAATGAAATCAGTTTATTCGTTGAAAATCACTGTTCATTTGGTAAACTTTGAACTTCCAGATTCTGTGTCTCATTTTCAAAAATTTATTTCTCTTTGTATACTTATCCAAATGAGTCGTGTTACATATGGATTTAAAGCTACATATGTCTACTATAATCTCATAAAATTTCGTGGAAAAATTCATTCATTTACTTTATGAAAATCGCGTATGAGTCTCGCTGCCTCTCAGGGCTCATTTTATCTTGATCCAGATTTTAGGTCCAACTTTAAAAAATCATATCAATTTAAAAACTTAACCAAATTGGGCGTTCTTTGTGTCCAATTAAATATCTAAATCTTAGATATCTTCATGCCAAATTTCATGTGAAAACTGAAACGTCCTTACTTTTGTACATTTTAGGGATCATTTGGTAGCATTTAGAACCACTTTCAAGGTTATTGAAGTCCAATTTCTCAATCTGGAATTTTTATCTTCTCGTGTACTGTTCACTGTGTAAATCCCAGATGAGTGACCTGACTTCGGAAAATCATAATTAATTATAGAAAAATTGAAATGAAGTGGTTCCAATTGCTACATGAAGCTAACCCAATTATATTTTAGGTAAAAATCACTCATTTCTCATTCTTTGACCAAGTCAACGTAGGTCAACGTTATAATGTTACTGTTCATCCAACTTTTGCCCCCTAAATCCAGCATTCTGGTCCCAACTTTGATAATTTATATCTTCATGTGTAGACATCCAAACGAGTCATACTATATATCAAATCGAATCTTAATATATCTACTATTTACCATAAAAATTTTATACATTTATTCATCCATTTACTATTTTTAATTATGGGTCAAACATCATTAGGTCACCATGGGTTACTGTTTACAGTAGTAATTTCCAGCAATCAACTTTACATACATATGCATATATCCATCAGATATCAGTCAAACATGACAAACAATACTTTTCATTAAATATTAAGTTGTTATACATCAGGGAATATACAAAATCCCCATATTTCCATTACACCTTTTTCTGCCTGAAATCCGGCAGCATAACCGCTATGCGTTATCTTTAGAAAGTAACTGATCTTGTACCGAATCGGTAATTCCCGTGAGAACTACCATTCTACGTAAGTACCCAGGAAAGATTGGATGAACCGGCTAGGTCCACTCACTTCCAGCCTCCTTAGACGGCACCTACGTACACAGTATGTATCAGATCCTTTCTTTACTATTGCCATCTTGTCATAATTCCGGCAGCATAACGGCGTCTCTTAAAATTCCCAAAATTTACTTCGGCATAACCTCCCCTGTAATAGGTTATTTGTCGGGATGAGATTCAGGGGATATGTAATGTATAGTGACAGTGATTGCTTGTGATTGTGTACAGATAAATATGCTGCGTGCTTCCATACTCAATAACATGATCATAGCATTGTAATAGAGCTTCAAACATAACATATAAGACAACAATCCAACCAAACAATAGCACAACCAATCACAAAGACATTACATAAAAGTTAGGATTAGTTACTACCTTAAAAGCTTAGCAGAACTCTAGAATCTCTGTACTGCTTTCAACTCCGCCAGAACTTCCTTTCTTCTTTCTTCCTTGCTCCTTCCCTCTCAAGAACTTCTTTCTCTCTCTAATTCTTTCTTGGGCCATGATGAATGAAGAGCAAGGGGTATTTATAGTTTTGATGGATGGCATTTTTGTAATTTTGAAGCCATCTGAACTTGTGGTCCTGGTTTTTCCGAAATTTTCTTTTTCTTTATTCCCTTTTACTGGATCATCAAGGGACACCTAAGGGTACACCTCACCCCTCACATTCTTAACATGGAGAAATTTGAGGGAGCTAGAAGCCTTCTGGAAGCTTTCCAGTCCAATCCGGTACTGGCCCGGTCCGTTTCCTCGAAAACTAGACTGTTTTCTGAATCCAATTTTTTTGAAAAATTCATATTATGTCTTCTGACTTTAAATTTAGTATATGGGTCCTTTATATCATTAACATTTTTATACTGGGTCTAAACTCAATTACAGATCCCCTGCGAAATGACCAAAATACCCCTAGGTGCCCTTTCTTGCACTATCTTAACCCTAAGGGTAAAATTATCATTTTACACCTTTCTGTACCCTTTCAGGGCATATACTGACCCTGGTTAACCTTACCTATGTATGTCTTGGCTTTTGAGCCTGTCCAGAATGACCAAAATGCCCTTCATACACCTACTACCCCTCTAGTACAACACAGGGGCATTTTCGTAATTTCATACTTTTCCGGGGTTCTGCTAAACACTGGCCCACCTATCAGTCAAAGGGTCTTACTGTGCCTTTGATGGCGCCATTATTGGGCCTTTCAGGGTCTATTACCTTTATGGCACGCATTACGAGGAATCTTCCCCGGCATAGTTCATCGAATATTTTAACTATTATACACCGTTTATACACATCCCCGGACACCGGGTCCTTTTACCAGATACACTGGCCTACTGTGTTTAGGCATCCGTGTGGGTTATAACAGTCATCTGACTGAGGTCATCCGAACTCATTCAGTCCCTTTTTAAATACCGATAAATCTCCCTATCGAATATCCGGAGCCCTCACACTCCATCTGTATGTGCTAATTTGTGAATAACTTTTTCTACAGACCTCCTATCGGTATTCAGTCAGTTTCCTGACATCCACCCCATCAGGACGCATCATCCTGTAATTTCTCACTTATATCTGAAATCTAGAATATCCGGTAGGAATTTTTATAACTTCTAGACTATCAGATCAATTTTGGCTATCTGGAGTCTTGAAAAATTCCTGTATTAAGCTGGATTACCCAGCATCACTTGCTCTCTCTTCCGGTGAAATCTGGGACTGAAATGCTTTCAGGCAGTCCAAACCACTTCTGGCCTAATTTCCTTTAATTATACTTTAGCCCCAAGGAACTTTTTCTTCTTTGCACTTAGGTCCCTTTATTTGGCTAAAATTACACTTTAAGACCCCACATTTTTGTCTACCTTTCCTTCCTAGCCTTAAACTTTCCATAATTGCAATTAAGTCCTTTCATTTCCTTTCTTTTTTCAATTTAATCCCTTTCTTTACATAAATAACCATATCTTTTTCCTGAAAAATAATTCATACATTTCAGTCAATCTGTACATACAAATCAGTACAGAAAAATAGGGATATTACAAAAACTCGTTGGATAAGTTACTCAAATGATCGATGAAAGCGTTCGGTCTCGTATGGTTCTAGTGAGTGTATACGTTTTTACATATCATACCACATCTCCTAAGTTAAATACATGCTATCTAGGCCATATTTACATTGTTCATTCACATTTACTCTCTTCCATGAGAAGTTCCAGCACCTAGAGCATGATTATATACATATGGAAGGAATGAGATTTTATGGAAATCCCAATAGCAAGATATACAAACTATAAGGTTATGCATGCTTGATGAAATGCTTAACATGTTATCATGCAATGGGAGCTAATTCATGATCATACATAGGCAAACTCTAACATGCATATTGTCATGACATGAGTTGCAAGGAGTTGCACATATTCATAACTCATCATCATCATCATAATCATCATCACATAGCATATCATGCTCAACCAAACTTCATGCATAACAAGCAAGCATATCAATCAAACAACATAAGTTTATAGTTAAGTATTCTTGCTACCTCTTAGGTGTCTTTGCCAATTCCTTCTTGTCTTGATCCCTCCTTTCCACAAATGTCAAAACCTAGGCATAACAAGACAATTACCAAGTCACAACTCAATTCAAGCCATTCACAAGACTAGGGTTCCATTAAGTCCCTTTCTTTCTCTACTTTATGACTTAGGTTTACATCTTTACAAACTAAACTCTCATGGTTCCTTTCCACATAATTTTTCATGTAGAATCCAAATATGCATTCAAAAATTCCAGAATCCAATTGCATCTTTCATTTCTGTACAGAACCAAAAAGTGACCTCTTGTTTCCCAAAAATTCTCATTTTGATTCCAATGCTTCCAATACTTGTTTCCCTACTATAACCCCACACAATTTTCCATTTTAAACTCATTGGAAGTATCAAAATTATGAAATTCCAATATATGAACAGTGATTACGTACTGTACAGAATAGAACATGATCTTGGATTCACAAACATACTTGAATTCCTAAGCCATTACCACTTGATTCTAGCTTGTTTAAGCTTGTCTAAACTATCCATAACATAAAACTCATGTTCCTTTCACATGGGTACCAAAATTCCAGCAGCAACACATCAAGGTTTATGCCTCAAAAACCACTTAAACTCGAGCAAATCTACTAGAACATAGTCTAGGATCAAGAGGAGTAGTTACCTTGATGTTTCCTTCCAAGTGCTTGCTTCCTCTTGGCTTGAGTTTTCAATTTGCAAGAGTTTCCCCAAGGGTTCTATGCATGCCGAAATGAAGCTTAAAGTGGGGGTATTTATAGAGAATTTTGGGTGGAAATGAAAGGCCAAGATCATTTTGGTTACTATTTGATCTTGTGGCTTAGATTTAATCTTGGAATTTCTTTTCTTTTTTGAATTATTGCATCACTTGATGACATCACTCAAGAGACAACTCATGGGGACACCTCATACCTCACATGGTGAAAATGAAGCCCCTGGAAGCCTCTGGAAAATTTTAGTCCAATCCGGTACCAGCCCCAGTCCGATTCCTCGAAAACTGGACTGTTTTCTTATTCTAATTTTTCTAAAAATCCATATTATGTCTTCTGACCTTAAATTTAGTATCTGGATCCTTTATATCATTAAAATTTTATACTGGGTCTAAACTCAATTACAGATCCCCTGCGAAATGACCAAAATACCCCTGGGTGCCCTTTCTTGCACTATCTTAACCCTAAGGGTAAAACTATCATTTTACACCTCTCTGTACCCTGTCAGGGCATAAACTGACTCTAAATAACTTTATCTGTATGTGCCTTGGCTTCTGGGCTTGTCCAGAATGACCAAAATGCCCTCCATTCATCTATTACTCTTTAGTACAACGCAGGGGCATTTTCGTAATTTCGCACTTTTCCGGGGTTCCACCAGACACTGGCCCACCTATCAGTCCAAGGGTTTTACTGAGCCTTTGTTGGCGCCATTCTTGGGCCTCTTAAGGTCCATTACCTCTATAACACGAATCACGAGGAATCTTCCCCAGCGATGTTCATCAGGTATTTCCACCATTATACACCGTTTCTACACATCTCCGGACACCGGCTCCTTTTATCAGATACATTGGACTACTGTGTCTAGGCATCCCTTTGCGTCATAACGATCATCTAACTAATGTCATCGGACCTCATTCAATCTCAGTTTAAATACCGATAAATCTCCCTATCGGATACCTAGAGGTCGCACACTCTCGTCTGAATTTACTAATTTGTGAATAACTTTTTCTACAGACCTCCTATCGGTATTCTGTCAGTTTCTTGACATCCGTCTCAACAGTACTCATTATTCTGTAATTTCTCACTTATATCTGAGATCTAGGATATCCGATAGGAATTTTTTATACTTTTAGACTATTAAATAAATTTTAGCTATCTGGAGTCCGTAGAAAATTCCTGTATTAAGCTAGATTACCCAGCATCACTTGCTCTATCTACTGGTGAAATATGGGGTTAATCTGAATAAGATCACTGTTTTTGCCTGTTTCCGGTCCAGGTTTTCATAATTACACTTTTGCCCCGGAAACTTTTCTTTTCAATTAAGTCCCTTTATTTGGTTAAAATTATACTTAAAGACCCCACATTTTTGTCTACTTTTCCTTTTTAGCTTTAAGCTTTTTATAATTACACTTAAGTCCTTACCCTTTTCTTTCTTTTTCAATTTAATCCCTTTCTTTACATAAATGGCCACATCTTTTCCTGAAAAATAACTCATATATTTTATTCAATCTGTACATACAAATCAGTACAAAAAATTTGGGATATTACAATATAGCGCAGAAAATTATAACTGTACAATATATTTCAACTAAATGTATGGTTGCAGACCCCCTGACTAAGTCAATAGGCAAAGAAACATTTGAAAAATATGTAAAAGCCATTGGCATGCGTAAAATGTAAAATTGCAAACTAACATATCCCAAATTTTCTTATCTAATATGTATGTACAGTTTATAAGTAATATAAATGAGATTCTCTAAGGAAAATGTTGTAGTTAAGGAAGGGAAGAGATTAAATTGTAAATAATGGAAAATTTAAGGACCTAAGTGAAATTTGGAGAAGTCTTATGGCCAAAATAAAAGGTAGAGATAAATGTTGGGCCAATAGCTATAATTACAAAAAGTTTAGGGACTTAAATATAATTTATCAAAAGTCCAAGGGTAAAATTATAATTACGAGGAAGTTATGCCAAAAAAGGCCCATAATTGCCCGAAAATGCTGCAGTCTCAAATTTTACTAGTAAATAGAGAATGATAATTAGGTCAAGCATATTTTTCAGCATTTTGATTTGAGGCCCCAGATAATTGATATTAATTTATAAAGTCTAGAGATTATTAGAGGACCTTCTGGATCTCCTAATCAGATGAAATTTGGCAATAAATTCCCATAATTAATATAGAAATTTATAAAATGACATAACTCAAAAAGGAATTCTGTAGAATTTTTATAGAATTTATAGTAGAATAAAACACTAGATAAATACTTTCTGGTGAGGTTTCTTGGGAATTGAGCCATAAAGGTATTGGACCCATAGAGAGGCCCAAGTTGGAGTCCTGAAGGATCAAAAAGATATTTGAACAGTTATATGGGCCAGTGTCTAAAGGGACCCTAAAAATACGAAATTAAGAAAATACCCTTGTGTTGTAATAATGAACAAGAGATTGATGGATGGTATTTTGGTCATTTTGGACAAGCCAAAATGCCAAGGCAGGTACAGGGATGATTAATCAAAGTCAGTATATATGCCCTGATAAGAGGTAAAGAGGTGTGAAATGACAATTATGCCCTTACGGTTAATATAGTGCAAGAAAGTGCACCAAAGGCATTTCGATCATTTTCCAAGGGATGCTAAGTAGATAAATGCTCAGTCGAATAATGTTAATGGTATAAAAAATCTAAACACTGGTTTTCATGACAGAATACATATTCTAGAATATTATAAAAATTAGAAACATAAAACAGTCTGGTTTTTGTGAAACTGACTGGATCAGTACCAGATTAGACTAAAATTTTTTCTATAAGTATTTCTCCCTTTCTTGCACCAAACACAGCCCTATATGATGTCATGGATGATGTCATTCCAAAGCTTCTAGGGCAAGCTTTATGGAAGGTGAATTATGGACCATTAGATCAAATAGTAACCAAAGTGATCTTGGCCTTCCATTTTCACCCAAATTTTTCTATAAATGACCCCCCTTTTTTGCATTTCGAAAACTTAGACCTTAGGGAAACTCTGTAAAAATTTATATGGGAGCTAGGAAGAAGCATACAACTTAGAGCAAAATGAAAGGTAATTAGTTCCTTTGATCTTGGACTTTATTCTAGGAAGTTTGCTCTTGGTTTTAAGTGGTTTTTATGGCATTTTCCCTTTGATGTTGCTGCTGGACATGCTGTTCATATGTGGTGGGAATATGAATTTTATGTTATGGATAGTTTAGGTAAGCTTAAACAAGCTAGAATCAAGTGGTATTGGCTTAGAAATTCAAGTATGCATGTAATTAGGGTTTTGTGTTCTTGGCTGCCACTATATGAATCACTGTTCATATGTTAGAATTTTATGATTTTGATGCTTCCAATAGGTTTAAAATGGAAAATTTTGTGGGGATAAAGTAGAGAAATAAGTAGTGGAAGCATTGAAATCAAAATGAGAATTTTTGGAAAAATAATGGAGGCATTTCGGTTATGTACAGTAGCCAAGGAAGATTTTGGAAATTTTGATTTCATATTTGGATTCTACATGAAAAAATTATGTGGAAATGAACCATGAGAATTTATTTTAGAAATATGGGAATATAAGACATAAAGTAGACAAAGAATAGAATATAGTTAGAACCTAGTCTTGGAATTGTTTTGAAATTGAGTTATAACTTGATATTACTTTGTAATGGCTAGGTTTTGACATTTGTTTGGGAAGAAGACTATCTCAAGAAGAGTTTGACATGGATAACTTAAGAGGTAGCAAGAGTACCTAACTATAATCTTATATTTCTTTGACTTTATGCTTGCTTGTTAGTTATGATTCTTGGTTGAGCTTAAGATGATGCTATGATGATGATGATGAAGTATGAATGATTGCAACACCTTGCAATAAATTCCATGACAATATGCATGTTAGAGTTTGCTTATGTATGATTATGAAGTAGCTCCCATATCATGATAACATGTTAGGCATTTAATCAAGCATGCATGATATTATATTTTGTATGACTTGCTAATGAGATTTCCATGAAATCTGTCGTATCCTTAATTTTACCCTTACATATACTCAATTAGAAGTATCTTGAATCACTTAATTACCTCTTTAACTTAGAAACATGAATTTTCAAAGGAAATGTACTCGGTACTGTTCACGGCTACTATTTATTTGGTAATCCAGAATACAGCCTAAACTTTGAAAATTCATATTTAAATATAGAAAAATAGAAATAAGGTAGTTCCAATTTATAATGAAATATTTTTCATTTAAATTTGAAGGAAAAATATGAAATTGGTGTTTCCTTGCCCAAATGAAATCAGTTTATTTGTTGAAAACACTGTTCATTTGGTAAGTCTGAAAATTCCAGCTTCTTTACCTTATTTTCAAAAATTCATTTCTCTTTGTTAACTTATCCAAATGAGACATGTTACATATGGATTTAAATCTCCATATGTTTAGTTTAAGCTTATAAAATTTCGTGGAAAAAACGTTCATTTACTATTTGAAATTCGCGCCTGAACCTTACTGCCTCTGGTTGCTCATTTTATCTTGTTCCAGATTTTATTTTCAACTTTGAAAAATTATAACAAATCGAATACTTAACCAATTGAGGTATTATTGGTGTCCATTTAAAGCTCTGGATCTTAAATATTTCATGCCAAATTTCACATGAAAATACATTGGTTAAGTTCTAAAAACTACCGTCAAAAGTACACTGCCTCGGGATGGATTTATAGTATCATACATCATGCACATCAAAATATCATCTTCTAGGGTCAAGTACTCAACTTTAATTCATATACAAACTCAACCATCCATATTTAACCTTTTTCCTTGAGAAGTGCCAGCACCTATAGCATGGTTATGTATATGGAAAGAATGAGATTTCATGAAAATCTCAATAGCAAGTCATACAAACTATAATAACATGCATGCTTGATTAAATGCCTAACATGTTATCATGATATAGGAGCTACTTTGTGAACATACATAAGCAAAATCTAACATGCATATTGTCATGACATTCATTGCAAGGAGTTGCAACCATTCATACTTATCATAATCATCAAAGAATCATCTCAAGCTCAACCAAGAATCATAACTAACAAGCAAGCATACAATCAAACAAATATAAAATTATAGTTAGGTGTTCTTTCTACCTCTTAGATATCCTTGTTACACCCTTCTTGTAATGATCTTCTCCTTTCACAAATGTTAAAACCTAGCCATTACAAAGTAACATCAAGTTACCATTCAACTCCAAAACAAAGTCCAAAACTAGGTTCTTACTATATTCCTTTCTTTGTCTAATTTATGACTTATGCTTACATCTTTACAAAATAAATTCTCATGGTTCATTTCCACATATTTTTTCATGTAGAATCCAAATATGAAATCAGAATTTCCAAAATCAATTCAGATCATTGGTTGCTGTACAGAACCGAAATGTCTCCTACATTTTCCAAAAATTCTCATTTTGATTCCAATGCTTCCAATACTTGTTTCTCTACTTTATCCCCACACAATTTTCCATTTTAAACACATTGGAAGCATCAAAATCATGAGGTTCTAACATATGAATAGTGATTCATACAGTACCAGAACAGAACACAATCTTCCATTCACATGCATTCTTGGATTTCCAAGCTAGTACCACTTGATTCTAGCTTGTTTAAGCTTATCTAAACTCTCTATAACATAAAACTCATATTCCTTTCACATCAAAACAGAATATCCAGCAGCACCACCAAGAGAAATATGTCCCAAAAACCTCTTAAAACCAAGAGCAAACTTGCTAGAATAAAGTCTAAGATGAAGGGGACAAGTTACCTTACTTGTTCTTCCAAGTTACTTGCTTCTTTCTAGCTTCAATAAAAATTTTGCAAGAGGTTCCCCAATGTGTCTAAGCTTCCGAACAAGTCTGATTTCTGGGGGTATTTATAGAAAAATTTGGTAGAAATGGAAGGCCAAGAGTACTTTGGTTACTATTTGATCTAATGATCCAAAATCCATCTTGCAAGAAACTTGCCGTAAAAGCCTCATTAATGACATCATCCATGACATCATCAAGGCCTTGTTTGGCACAATAAAGTGGATAATACTGATAGAAAAATTTTTAGTCCAGTCCGGTACCAATCGGGTCAGTTTCAGAAAAACCAGACTATTTTATGTTCCCGATTTTTATGATATTCCAGAATATGTATTCTGTCAGGAAAACCTGTGTCTAGGTTTCTCCTACCATTTACATTGTTATACTGAGTATTTATCTGATATCCATCCATTACAAAATGACCAAAATACCCTTAGTTCCCTTTCTTGTACTATATTGACCTTAAGGGCATAATTGTCATTTCACACCTCTTTGTACCTTATCAGAGTATATACTAGCTCTGACTAATCCTTCCTGTACCTGCCTTGCCATTTTGGCTTGTCCAAAATGACAAAAATGCACTCCATTCATCTCTTGCTCATTAGTACACACAGGGGTATTTTCGTAATTTCGCACTTTTCTGGGGTTCCTCTGGACACTGGCCCACCTATCTGTCCCATTAATTTATTGGGCCTCCATGACAGCATTTTGGGCCTTTATATGATCCACTACCTTTATGGCACAAATCCCAAGAAACCTCTCCCGTGGATATTTATCGGGTATTCTATTCTACTATAAATTCCATTAAAAATTCTACAGGATTCCTTTTCTGATCCTGTCAGTTTTATAAATTTTTATATTAATTATAGGAATTTAGTATAAAGCTTCATCTAATTCTGAGGTCCAAAAAATACTGTAATAATTCTCCTAACTTTAGAAATTTATATCAATTTTTTGGGATCTCAAATCAAAATTCTGTGTTGCGTCAAACTAACCGGAATAATTTTCTCTATCTACTGATAAAATTTGGGACTGATCTGATCCCGGCCATTTTTGGCCTGTTTTCGATCCAATTTTTTCATAATTACACTTTTGCCCCTTGAACTTTTGAGAAATTACATTTAGGTCCTTAAACTTTTTAAAATTACACTTAATGGCCCAACATTTATGTCTACCTTATACTTTGGCCCTAAAACTTTTAGAAATTTTACTTAAGTCCCTAAACTTTCTATCCTTTTCAATTCAATCCCTTTTCTTACTTAAATGGCCACACTTTTCTTAGAAAATCCCACATATATTACGTACCAACTGTACAACAAACCAAACCAAAAAATTAAGGATATTACAAAATCTTATTCTTTCCATATACATAACCATGTTATAGGTGCTGAAACTTCCCAAGGAAAAAGGGTAAATATGAGTGAATGAACTTGTATAATGAGTTAAGATGACTACTTGGCATTATGGGATGACATTTTGGGATGCATAGTACATTCTAGTTGTATGTATTATAAGTCAGTACTCTTTTGATGATATTTTCCATGACTTAACAAACAAATTTTGACGTCAAATTTGGCATGCAAATAGTTAAGATACAAAACTTTAAATAGAAACCAAGAAAGCCTCAATTGGTTAAGGTTTTTATTTAATATGATTTTTCCAAGTTGGAGATAAAATCTGGAATGAGATAAAACGAGCAACTAGAGGCTGTGAGGTTCATGCGCGAATTTTAAAGAACACATCTTGAGCTATAAATTCATAGTTAAGACGTTTCATTTGGATAAGTGAGCAAGGAGAAATAAATTTTTGAAAATAAGGTAAGGAAACTAGAACTTTCAGATTTACCAAATGAACAATGTTTTTCAACGAATTAAACTGAATTCATTTGGACAATGAAATCACATTTTAATATTTTTCCTTCCAATTTCAATGAAAGAGAGGCCATTAAAAATTAGAACCACTCCATTTCAATTTTTATAGATTTAGTTATGAATTTTTAAACTTAGGTCTGTAATCTAGAATATCAAATAAACAGTACCCAAGATTCCTTTTTCTTGAAAATTCATGTTTCTAAGTTAAAGAGGTATTTAATTGGTTCAAGCTACTTCCAATTGAGTATAATTAAAGATGAAAATAAGGATACGACATTTTGGTATCAGAGTAAAGGATTCTGGCTTAGGAAATACTCAGAATAAATTATTTATAGATAGATAAATTGTTGTAAACTGTCATATTTGACATTAAGTTAGTGGCTGCAGGACAAGATGACTATACATAGGACTGGATCAGAAATAATAGTTAATCAAGGAGATCATATGCCTGAGGTTTTTAGTTCAAATAAATCTGGTTTAAACTCAAAAGAGGAGTTTATGATGGATAATGACTATTTTTGGCTTTTTCCTCCAGTGATACATGTTCCAGATTCTGATGACTCTGAGTTAGATAGATCAGATAATTCATCAATAGGATCAAATAATACAGATAGTCATCAAAGGATAGTGCATTAGAGGAACCTATTCTAGCCTCTCTTTTACAGGTTGTACCTCTAGATATGTCAGACCTTACAATCTGATGAGTTCCATTCTCAAGTTCTATTTACCACAGATCCTACCCTCAGACAGTCTGTTAACTCAGATATTCTAGGACCCAGTCAATTACCAAACCAGAAAGATATCTCAGGTCTAGTCAACTAAGAGTAGTGATACACATGGAATCCCAAGACATAGAATTAGAACCTACAGAAGCAATTAATAAAGAGCAAGTCGAGAAGGCTGTGGAATTAGCTAGACAACTATATGATTTAGGCCGCCCTTTAGTAAGAGAAATAGATCAAGACTACAGGATCTACCAAGATTTCATAACTAGAGTCTGGGAAACCTATCAGGCTTTTGATCCAAATACCCTTACATTAGAGGATTAGACTAATATCATGGATGATATCTTACCTACCACAGAGACTTGGAGAGCAGGGTTGAAATAAAGACCTATATGATAGTATACCAGACTGGATCTTTATGATATAAGAGTTTATTAGAAGAACTTTTAAGAAAGAATAATGTGATGTGACACTTATGAATGATAGTGTATATATGTACATAAGTGATGTGTAATGGATATGTATGACAGTTGTACCTGAGAAATGATACATGATAGTGTATATGTATGATGTTATGAAACCTGTTTGTAGACAATATTATGAATGAAGTATAAGTTATGTTATTTATTTTATTCCCTCTCATATTTAGATAGTAAAACAAAATAGTTCAAACAAGACAGACTATTTTATCAGTAGAACCTCAAAATCCCGTAGACATTAACTAGATAATTCTAGAACGCTCAAAGCAACAATAAAAGATGATAGAGGAAATGAGAGCAGCTCAAGCTTGTAGTGACCAAGAAAGAGATGTTGCTATAGTAGTAGTAGTAGTAGTAGAAGCTGTAGGTAATTTAAGACAGCCAAAGCCTGCAAGAGCAACTAACGCTGAACTAGAAGTTATGTAGTAGATAGTAGAGCCACCTAGGCAAGCTGAGCAGGTGGTTGATCCTATTGGTATCTAATAGTAGATGACAAAATTCTGCAAGCACAATCCTCCAGCATTTGATGGGACATTTGATGCTCAAATAGCAAAGAACTGGATCAATCGATTAGAAAAGATTTTCAAAGTGCTTGATTGTCCATCTTAAAGTAAGGCTTAGATGGCCATTTATCAGATGAAAATAGCTGCAGATCGATGGTGGAAGAATACTGATCTATTGTTACAAGCAATTAACATTCCTATTACATGGGAAGTGTTTCTTGAACAATTCTATGAGAAATATTTTCCTCAGTTGGTACGGGACAAATGGGAAGTTGAATTCCTTGTGCTGAGGCAAGGAGAGAATGAGCCATTTGATGAATATCTGGCTAAGTTTATTCGTCTTTCTCTGTATTCCACATATCTCTGACAAGTAGATGATGAACGATGGATGACGAAGTGAATGATTAGAGGACTGAATGTTACATTAAAAGAGAAGATGACTCCCCAACAATATAGTCAATTTAACAAAGCAGTAAAGGCATGTTGAATAATTGAGAAAAGCCTGAATCATCAAATGTTATTCAAGCCAGTAAGTAAGGGGAATGTTACTCCTGAAAAGACCAGTCAAAGCCGAGATGCTGCTAGTGGTGATAGCTATAAGAAGAGAAAAAGGCAATGGCTGAATAGAAGACCTAATCAAGGAAGCTTTCGTAGCAATGTTTGCAACCGGGACTCAAGGTTCCAAGTATGTGACAAGTGCAGAAAGAATCATGGTTACAGGTCATGTTTGATGGGGCAGAATATTTGCTATACATGTGAAAAACCTAGACATTTCTCTATGGATTGTCCTCGGGCAGTGAATAATCAAAGGCCACAAACTCAAGGTCGAGTGTTTGCACTTACAAGGGAAGATGCTCAGAAATCACCCGAAATGATCCATGGTACAATTTATCTTAATAATCACTCTGTGATTGCTATGTTTGATCTGGGTACAAATTATTCCTTTGTTTCTTATGAATATGTTGAACTCCTAGGCCTTATGATTAGCAAGTTGTATTATGCTATATGTGTGACAACTCCTATAAATGCTAGAGTAGTTACATCTGATGTCTGCCTAAATAGTATTGTTCGATATCAACATTGTTAAACTACTCTAGACTTAATATGTATGCCTTTCTGGGAAATTGATGTCATAATTGGATTAAACTGGTTATCTTCTAATAACGTGATGCTGGATTGTAAGAACAAGACCCTTATTTTTTTCCAAAGACAACATATGTGAGTTCAGAAGTAAGGTTGAATTTTATAACAAAGGCTCAGGCAGATAAATGTTTGCAAAAAGGATATCAAGGGTATATGATCTTTTTTTCTGTTCAAATAGAAGTAGAAGAAGGGATTGAGGAGATTCTAGTACTGAAGGAATTTCCTAAAGTTTTTCTAAAGGAGATTCAAGGATTACCTCCTGAACAAGAAGTAGAGTTTGTAATTGATATTATACCTAGAGTTGGACTAGTATCTAAAGCCCCATATCGTATGGATCCTAATGAGATGATTGAATTAAAGAAGCAGATTGAGGAGCTCTTAGAGAAGGGTTTCATCTGACCCAGTTTTTCACCATGGGGTGCTCCGGTATTATTGTTAAGAAGAAGGATGGCAGTCTAAGATTATGTATCAATTATAGGGAGTTGAATAAAATTACTGTTAAGAATAAGTACCCTCTTCCCAAGATTGATAACCTGGTAGATTAGTTGGCTGGACCAAGTTTATTCTCTAAGATTGATTTGAGATAGGCTACCACCAACTCAGGATTAAATCAAATGATATCTCAAAGACTGCTTTTAGGACTCGTTATGGTCATTTTGAATTTCTTGTGATGCCTTTTAGTATGACGAATGCACCCATAATTTTTATGTATTATATGAACAGAATCTTCAGGCCCTACTTGGATCAATTTGTTATGGTCTTCATTGATGATATCTTAGTGTGCTCCAAATCTGCTAAAGAGCATGAAAGACACTTGAGAATTATCCTTAGTACTTTAAAGAAAAACAACTTTATGCTAAGCTTAGTAAATGTGAGTTTTGGCTTCAAGAAGTCAAATTTCTTGGTCATGTCATATCCCATGAAAGGGTAGCTGTGGATCCTAGCAAAGTTGAAGCAGTATTAAGTTGGGAGCAGCCAAGGATAGTGACAAAGATTAGAAGTTTTCTGGGCTTAGCAGGTTATTATAGAAGATTTATTAAGGACTTTTCTCGAATTGCCTTACTGTTAACCAAGTTGACCAGAAAGAACAAGTAGTTCAAGTGGGATGAGAAATGTGAGGCCATTTTTCAAGAATTGAAACATAAGTTAACAACTACTCCCGTGCTAACTATTCTAGATCCAACCCAGACCTATGTGGTCTATACTGATGCTAGTAAACAGGGGTTGGGATATGTGTTAATGCAGCAAGATCGAGTAGTAGCCTATGCCTCTCGACAGTTAAAGCCCCAAGAAGAAAATTATCACACTCATGATCTGAAGCTTGCAGCGGTAGTCTATGCTCTCAAGATATAGAGACATTATTTGTATGGAGCCACTATAGAATTATATTGTGACCACAAAAGTCTGAAGTATCTGCATGGCCAAAAAGAATTGAATATGAGACAGCGAAGATGGATGGAACTGTTGAAAGACTATGATTTCTAGATTAAATACCATCCAGAAAAAGTGAATGTTGTGGTTGATGCTCTAAGAAAAAAAGTAGTACAAGTGGCAAGTATGATGATCAAAGAATTGAAATTAGTAGAAGATGTCAGACATTGGAGTCCTTTATACCAAATGCAGATAACAGAGAATCCTTATGGAGGAATTTAGGTCAGAGCTTTCATTGAAGATGAGATAAAAGAAACTCAGAAGCATGATAAGATCGCAGGAATTTTTAATGATAGGTTAAGAAGAGGGGAAACTAAAAAGTAGTGTTTATATGACTTGCTATTGAGATTTCTATGAAATCTCATTCTTTCCATATACATAATGTTATAGGTGCTGGAACTTCCCAAGGAAAAAGAGTAAAAGTGAGTGAATGAACTTGTATAATGAGTTAAGATGACTACTTGGCGTTATGGGATGACATTATGGGATGCATAGTACATTAGAGTGTGTATGTATTATGAGTCAATACTCTTTTGACGATATTTTCTATGACTTAACAAATGAGTTTTGACGTGAAATTTCGCATGAAAATAGTTAAGATACAGAAATTTAAATGGACACCAAGAACGCCTCAATTGGTTAAGTTTTCGATTTAATATGATTTTTCCAAGTTGGAGATAAAATCTGGAATGAGATAAAACGAGCAACCAGAGGCTGTGAGGTTCATGTGCGAATTTCAAAGAACACATCTTGAGCTATAAATCCATAGTTAACACATTTCATTTGGATAAGTGAACAAGGAGAAATGAATTTTTGAAAATAAGGTAAGGAAACTGGA
This sequence comes from Leucaena leucocephala, assembly GCA_037074615.1. NCBI lineage: Eukaryota > Viridiplantae > Streptophyta > Magnoliopsida > Fabales > Fabaceae > Leucaena > Leucaena leucocephala. Next base: position 14,299,765 of record CM073523.1, on the reverse strand, counting down.
ACTTCCAAATTAACCAAATAAATAGTATTTTTCAATGAATAAACTAAATTTATTTGGATAATGAAATCTCAGTTTAATATTTTTCCTTCAAATTTCAATGAAAGAGCTTCCACTAGAAATTGGAACCACTCAATTTCGAGTTTTTTAGATTTAGTTATGAATTTTTAAAATTGGGTCTGTAATTTGGAATACCAAATGAATAGTACTCAAGATTCCTTTTTCTTGAAAATTCATGTTTCTAAGTTAAAGAGGTATTTAATTGGTTCAAGCTACTTCCAATTGAGTATAATGAGGGTGAAAATAAGGATACGACATAGACTGTATGTAATATTTTATTTTCATTAATGATATCATGTCATTTATTATTACTTATACATCTGGGTGAAAGTATACAATGTCTAGTATGTCTTATAGATTGAAAAAGTTAGCTCTCTCACACAAGCAATCGCCTTTGATGCTAGAGAAATGTTCAAAGATGAGACATATGTTCACCAGTAAAGCAGCAAGAGTGCTAATATGGTAGAGAAAAAACACAATAAATGTCGCCTTGGTTTAAAAAGTGCAGTAAGTCGAGATGAGATCCGTGAGTATGGATATGGATCGAACTATGGGTACTCACATCCATGAAACCTGTTGCCAGATAATAAATTCTTTAAAATTGACGTCATATTATGTGAATAGAATTGAAGAGTTTGGGTTTAGATACTATGAGTGTCTAGACTTAAGTATGTACAGTGTGATTAATAGAATCAAAACTATGTACACTCTTATAGGATAAAAGGAATACTATAACATATGATTCATACAACATGTGCTAAAGAACCGCAAATGGAAAGTAAGTGAATCAATCATGTTCATTGTTGTGTGAGTTCCAGAAAGATATCATCATTTCATTAATGTCCTTTGACTTTGACAGTATTATGGAGGTATATTTTAGTAATTGCTACTTTAGTATATGTCCTATAGTCAAATTATATATGAACCAAAGGTATTATACTAGGAAAGCGGTTGATTTATATCAAAATGATATATGGGTGAAAGAAAGATTGACAGAATATACACATCCATGCTAGTATCTGTGACCGATCCCTTGTGATATTGTTTTTGTTAATTTCATAAGTGTGGACACTATACATAAGTGGAGGTTATCTAAGTTATATGCTGACTCAAGAGGGATTAGATTAACCATAAGAAAAATGTATATAGGTAAATCTATGACATTCAAGGCACTATAACATATTTCATAGAGCTGCACTAAATGGTTACTTTATGCTGGTATCTATAAAAGGGATTTCTAGTACAAATTCCCAAATGGAGACATCATACCTACGCGGTCGCGGCAAAGCACCTAGTATAAAAGAAGGAAGAGGATGAGATTGGATCCATGACATCTAATCCACCAAATGTGAGTGGGAGATGTTGGAAAGTGGATTGATCCACCTTTGGTAGATTAGACTCAAACCCAATAGGCATTGAGGCCATTGTGGGAATAAGGAAGATAGTAGGATATATATATATATATATGTAATATACCCCTTATGATAAAAATGGACTAGTTATGCAAAGGAGAACGTGGGGGAATGGAGCAGTTTTTGTTAGTTCCCACTTCCCTCCACCTTTCATGCGTACATGCATAAGAGAGGGAGACAGAAGCATAATATGACCCAGTTCATATTTTTGTTGGTTTTACTCTCTCGGTACAGTGTCCAAAGCCCTCTTCTCTGTCAGTGGTTTTGCTGTGTAAACGTACCATAGTCCAAACAAGGTGCTTCGATTACGTGTAGATATCTCGGTGAATCAGAGAAGATCTAAGGTACGCCCAAAATCTAATATATGTAAAATATGTTATAAATAATTTATAAATAGGACTAAAAGAGTAAACGAATATAGACACACAAGCTCGCAAGTACAAGAGAAATTTGTTCCAAATCGTTACAGGGCCACATTCAAAATGTACAAGAGACATAAGGGAGAAAACCTAATAAAGGCAAAATAATATTGAGCCAATGAATTGTGAGAACTTCAGAATTGGCTCCAGCCATGAATTTTTTTATCATGGATTACACATCACACCTAATTTTTCTCCCCCAAAAAAAACATAGCAATGTAAATAATAAATAAACGAAGACAATTATGTCTAAAGAAAATTTCAAGGCGTTTGGATGTTGTTGCTCTCTAGCTTTGCTCTCAGATCTTTTCTCAATATCTTCCCAGATGGAGACTTTGGAATTGCATGAACGAAGTACACTTTGTGTAATCTTTTGTAGAACACTACCTGTTCAGAGTAAATACACATATCATTATCTAGCTTTGCTCTCATCTCATGAACTCTTCTCATGGTCTGTATTATTTGTTCTAAATCGGTCCTTACATTTTTAAACATTTAAGCTTTAGTACGCATCATGTATTGGGAGAATTATCCAGTTGCACTCTACAATTTTAGTTTATTTCTAATTTCATCCATATAATTAATTTTACAATTAAATTCATATAATTTATAGTATTTTTAAGCCAGAACTTATTGTGAAAATTTTGAAAAATATATATTAACTTTTTGCTGATATAAAGAATTACGTGTGATCTTAATAATAATTTGAATATATGTGATTTAGAAACAATAAAAATTAGAAAATATAAAATTAATGAATTTAAATTAACTCCCTATATTAAAATATAAGAAATACAAATATAAGGATCGAATTAAAATATTTTATAATATAGAGAGTAGATAAAAAATATTTAAATTTATAATTGAATGACTTCCTGAAGTATACTTTTTTTCCCTATTTGGTTTTGTGACGAAAACTGGAAAGCACCAAAACTTAAACACTAGAAAAATTATAGGAACCGAATATTTTTTTTTTAAAAAGTGATAGAACTAAGTAAATAAATTATGAAGATTAAAAGTATAAGGATTAAAATTAAAAATTGAATGAAGCTACAAAAATCAAAAGTATTGTTTTTCCTTAATTTGTTTGCGACTTGAGATGCGAAGCACCAAAACTTAAAAAGTCGAAAATTGTAGGAATCCAATGTGAAAGAAAACTACAAATGATAGAGATAAACAAAATTATGAAGATCAAATATTTAAATGACATTATTAAGAAGGGCACTTACCCGTTTCGCTATGTGTTCCTTTACAGCCTCTTCAGTCAAATCAAAGCCGTGTGACCTTACAATAAAGGCAACAGGAACTTCCCCGGCAACCTCATCCTTTTCCCTGTTCACATGTTTGATTGATATTAATAAATATTCTTCCTCCAAGCTTTATTATAAAGAATTTTTATATTTTTTTATAATATAATATTTTTTTTAGTTGCCCACCCGGTTCACCGGAACTTTACCCTGACTATATCCGGATCCGACCCGCGTCGCACACTTGGCTATGGTGGGTGAGTCTCCCAACGGGAATTTTCTGCATTCGCCAAGGCTCGAACTCAAGATCTCGCTTAAGCGATACCGAGCCGCTTACCACTCGGACCAACCCCCGTTGGTTAATATAATATATTTTTATTTAAAATACTCCCTCCAATTATGAAATAAAAAAAATTATTTTAATTATAAATAAGATTTGAATCTAATGTATTTTTTAAATTTATTATTTTTTTTGAAATTATTCGTACTAGTTGCATATATGAGGAGATTTCTATTAAAGAGTCGTTTCAATATAAATGATTAAAGATAATATTTTAAAAAATTAATATATATTTTTTTATAAATAAATAATTTAATTAATTGTTTTAATTTTTGTAAAATAGTTATTTAAATTCTAATTCTTGTATTAAAGATTAAATAGAGTATTAATTTTTTTATCTAGTATCTTTAACTAGTCATAAAACTTTTTAACTAATTAGCCCAATTCCTCTAAATTAATTACTTTTATTGAGTGTAATTTTAAAATATTATAGGAAATAATTAATTTTAATTAACTTTCTCAACTTACATAAGGTGGTTAATTATTTGAAGCTTATATATAAAATGACTTGTAGGAGTATATGTTAACATTATTATTCACAAGAAGCAATAAATTTATTGATTCTTTTAAATTCAAAACGTCTATATATAATTAATCACATCATAATCAAAGAATCACCAAATGATACTTACGGGACGACAGCTGCATCTGCAATGGAAGGGTGACTTACAAGAAGGCCCTCAAGTTCAGCTGGTGGCACCTAAAAGAACAGAGAATAACATTAAGCCGGATTCCTCTTAAAACCAATATCTTTATCAACGTGAAACTTGTATTTATTAATTTGTATCTCAATGGTTAGATGTAGTTTTCTCAAATTTAATTATTCTTTAAATTAAATTTAGATAGCTAAAAGTTGAGGGGGGGGGTTCTATTGCCATCCTTAACTTGTAAGTAGCATTGGAATGTAGAGAGATCATGTGCACAAAATTTTTCTCTTCGTTTTGTTGGGAAACAAGTAAGCTAGGGTGAACGGGAAAATAGATATATGCAATATTTTAAAAGTTAGATTAGACTTAAAACCATAAATAATAGCGAGTTTAATTTTTTATGATTCAACTGGTTAGAAGTAAAACTAATGACCTAAAATAGATATATGCCAATTTTTAAGAAACCGTTTTAGATTCCGGTTTAATTTTAAATTCTAATTTAATAGTGGTTTAACTCCGATAGATCTAACCCAATTCAATCATGAAAATGATTTTCTTATTTATGATGAACTGTTACTGAGTCTGGCTGACTATGACCGATGGGTCCAATCTAATTCTTTAATCATTGTATATATGTTGCACCAAAAACAAAGAAAAGATATAGAAAAGATTAGATCACCTGGAAGCCTTTGTATTTGATGAGCTCCTTAACTCTGTCCACTATGAATAACTCCTCGTCGTCATCTATGTACCCAATATCCCCTGTGTGAAGCCATCCCTCTGCGTCTATAGTTGTTGCTGTCGCGTTCTCATCATTCAGATACCCTAAATACGTACCCACGAACGTAACAATCATGAACTTATCTTTTACCATAGTTTTCTTTTTTAACGATGTAATACTCTTTTAATCTTTAATATATGACTTAATTAAAAAGTTAATATTGATCATAATATAATATATATTTTTTATATTTATTAAAATTTTTTTAAATTATTTAATACTCTTTTAACAATAATATAATAAAAATTATAAGAATAGAGTTAAAAAATAATTAAAATATATTAAAAAAAATATTATATATTAATTAATTTAATTTAATTTTAAATAGTATATTAAGCACTAAACGGGTATTTTAAAATTATCATACTCCAGTAATCCTCATATTTCTTCATCTCTTTAAATATTGAATATTGAACGGGCAAATAACATACCTTTCATGATTTGGTGGCCTCGGATGCAAATCTCACCAGGCTGGTTATAGCTAAGAGAGCGACCAGTTTCAGGGTCAACGACTTTGAGTTCTGCGTTTCTGACGACTGTGCCACATGATCCTGACTTTGTTGGGAATGCTTCTTTTGCAAAACCCAAACACATTGACAACACTGGCCCTGCCTCCGTCATTCCGTACCCCTTTTATTTTTTAAGGAAAAATAAAATAATCTTAATATCACAACAAAATCTCAAAAAAAAAAAAAAAAAAAAAGAACTTGGTGAGAAAAGTAAGTGAAAAATAGAGGAGGGAATATTAAGAATAATTTTTTTTAAATAGTAAAAACAATTATTATTTTTTAGAGTTTTTCTTCATGATATTTTTTCCTACCTAATTTTTTTCCATCTAAACATAAGGTAAAAGAATAGTAAAAATAACATAAGACAATTGATATGAGATAAAGGCTCTATTTTGTACCCCTTTGTGCATACATAATATATTATTTCCCCATTTCAGGTAACTTTTTAAAATAAATAAAATCTGCAATAATAAAGCTCATAAAAATAAAGAAAAATATCATGCAATTAAAAAAAAAGTATAATTATTAAAAAATTTCACAATAACTGAATAACATATAATAATAAATTTTGATACAATGACATGTCAATGTTACTCAAAATTTTTAAAACATTATAGTAATTATTTTTAAAAAATATAACTTTATATAATAATATGTATAAAAAATGTCTGGTCATCCCAATAAGTCATGGCAAATAAAGAAGTGCTTTGGATCCCTCCATTTATAACATGATTAGGAATTCAAATAAAAGTATATGGATGCAATTTGTTACAATTATGTTTCATAATTAGATGTGATATTTATTATTTCATACTCTTCCCATCCTAAATCTAAAAATTGGTAGAGTAATTTGTTTTAATTTAATCCTAAATTTAATATTTTAACTTATTTTATCTTTTAAATTTATATTTTTTTAATTGCATATATTAAGAAAAAAAATTTATTAAGAGAGTAGTTTCATATGAAATTATTAGAATGAATACATTAAAAAAATTAATACATATTTTTTATAAATAATTAATTTAACTTATGTTGGTAATATTTTTTAATCAAGGAGAACTTTTTATCTCATTATAAATACGGAAAATGGCCCATAGGGCGTATGTAATGAAAGAATCTAGAACCTAAACTACGTTTCCAGTGGGCCCCAATTTTATTTTGAAACTTTCCGTTGTGGATATAAAAATAAGAAAAGAAAAAAAAAATCCAACTTCCTTCAAAGATTTTTTATTTTTCACATTATCCGAAAGGAAGTCAACTCTAACATATTTATAATCATTGATGGCTCAAGTGTCTTGAATTTCTTCATTTGACAAAGTCAAATAAATTGTAAATTCTTTTAATCTTTATCTATATCTCTACTTCGGATGCTATGAATAATTTCCACACAAAATATAGATAATAAAAGTAGTTCCAGACAATAATTAAAATTAATAGATATTATATATAATGACAAAGTTAATGTTTATAATGAGATTTTGACTTCACATTATACTTTGACTTCCCTATTCTTAGTTGGCATCAGGCTAAGATACCATGTTAGCCTTCCCAACTAAAAGAAAGATGAGTATGGATGAGAAAAGCTGCACATCGTTATCATTCTCAACATATACTATTATTTTAATAGTTTTTTTTAATTTGTCAAGAAACATTCAACTTCAAAATTCTAATAGCATTCCATTTTACTATTTTTTTGGTCCAAAAAAATATTTTACTATTTTATATAGCACGCCAATGTATTTTGCTATAATATAAATAGCATTCGTTGATTAAGCCTTTGAGTGCGATTGTAGAAATTAAAAAGTTGAAAAAGGTGACCATATCTTAAATCTCAATTCCTTCCTACCAAACCAGGCATGACAAAAATCAACAAAAAAAATCTAATTTTAAATGGAAAAAATACCAATAATTGTAGAAATTAAAATGTTGAAAAAGTTGACCATATATATTGTAAAAACATGACTGAAAGAAAAAAATAACAGGAAAAATTATATCCAAGGACATATATGAGATATCAATGTCAATAATGTATTAAGGATTTTAAAAAATGATTTAAAGCTAGAAGTTGTATTTTAATTTGTTATAAAAAAAGCTAATACTTATATTTTTGTAATTACTACTTTTTTAATTATATAGGCGGGTTTGTCACTCTCATCACTAATATAGTCTCATGTAGCTATTCATCATTGTGAAAAGTATATTACTTATCCTTTTAAAATACAATTTTAAAACATTCTAAAATATTTAAAACATTAAATTATAATTATAATTTCAAATAGTAATCTACAAAAATCACTGTTACTTTAAATTTTAAAAATATTTTAATTTTAATTTTATTTAATTTAATTATAGTAATACACTAATAATACTTCAGATGGGTGGTAAAATGTAGTTTTTGTCATCACACAACATAAATTTCCTTATTTTAACTGGCGGTTGATCCCTCCGCGAGCTTTAAATGGCCAACTAAATTAAAACTAGGCGACGGGGATGTTCATGTGAATGTCTTGTTCTTACCTGACCCAAAACGGCCTGAGGCACTCTGCTTCTTAGAGCGTCCTCCAGCTCCTTTCCCAGCGGCGCCGCTCCGGACAACACCAACCGTATCGAGCTCAGATCGAAGTCCGCCACCGTCGGATTCTTCGCCAACGCCAGCACCAGCGGCGGCACCACCATCGCCACCGACACCTTATGCCTCTGCGTCAGTTCCAACAACGCGCCAATCTCAAACTTGTGCATAAGCAACACCGCACTTCCCGCCCTCAGAGCACACAACAACACACTGTTCAGTGAGAATATGTGAAACAGAGGAAGCACGCACAGCAACACGTCCTCTGGTTTCAGGTACAGGTTCGGATTCTCGCCGTCGACCTGTTGCGCCACGCTCGTTGTTAAGCTCTTGTGCGTCAGAATCACGCCCTTCGGCAACCCTGTTGTTCCTGAAGAAAACGGCAGCGCCACCGGATCGTCCGGGTTGATCTCCACCTCCGGCACCTCATTCTCATCGGCTTCTGACACCACCGAGAAATGCATGCACTTCTCCGGCGGATCATCGACGGTGATCACTTTAAGCTGATCCTCTTCAATGTCCGCGCCGGCCTCTTGGTCTCGGAGCTTGCCAACGTACGCCGATTGCGTGATGATCAGTTTCGCCTTTGCGGTGCGGAACTGCTTGAAGATCTCGTCAGCAGTGTAAAATGGATTCGCCGTTGTGGCCACAGCGCCAATCATTGAAGCAGCAAAGAATGACAAAACAAATTCAGCAGAATTCTGAAGCAGTATCATAATGACATCGCCTTTCTCGATCCCGATCTTTGAGAACCCAGCGGCGATCTTCCGCGACTGCAGGTGAACTTCCTCATAGGAGTAAATTTTCCCGGTGGAGCCGACGATGATGCAGGGACGATCAGCGAATTGAGAAAGACTTTCGAAGCAGTAAGTGTGAAGAGGAAGATGGTTCGAAATAGGTATGTCTGGTAATTTAGACCTGAAGATATGGGTAGTTTGGGGAGAATCGGCAGATTTTGCATCATTTGAAGCAGGTTTTGGAGAAGGAGGAGACGAGAGGTCTGGGTTTTGCTGAGATTCAACGGAAATCATGGTTGAATAGAGCAGAATAATTAGAAAGGGAATGAAGGAAAGAGGAGATTGAGGAGCAAAATGGAGAAGAAGAATGAATTGAAATAAATACGAGGAAGGCGTGAATAGAAGATAAAATGCGAGAGTATTGGGGAGGGGTTAGGTGGAGGAAGGAGGGTTGATATGAGAGGGAGTGAGGTTAGATGAGAGCACAAGTAGTGTAGAGGGGCCAAGTCTCACGTTTGAAACCAAGCGTTCAATTCTCTTCTATGCCTCTTCCTCACTTACTTACCTACCTAACCCATCTTCTGTCCTTTTCTTCCCCACTCTCCCTCTCATCTGTCATTTAATTAAAAATAAAAAATTAATAAGAGAATATTCATAATTTTACCTTATTTTGAACGATGTTCTTATATTTTTTTTATTAAGTTTATATATTTTTCTCAATTTTAAATATTACTTCTTGATGTCGTTTGTCGTTAGCGCTCAAATTAATTATTAATTTGAACCCTATGTGTATAGGAGCTAACATTAGATTGATCTCAAGGCGAAGTCAATACGTGGCATAACTCTAGATTAGACAAAGTATGAGAAGGAGGATAATATAAGAGAATTTGATTAATATTTTTTAAAAAGTAAAAGGAGATAATAAAAAATAAAATAAAAAGAAAGTAATAGGGTAGAAAGATGTCACATCCTAATTTTCATACGTCTTAGGGATCATTTGGTAGTATTTGAAACCATTTTCAAGGTCATTGAAGTCAAATTTCTCAATTTAGAGTTTTACTCTATCGAATATTGTTTATTGTGTAAATTCGAGACCAGTGACCTGATTTCAAAAAATCATAACTAATTCTAGAAAAATCAAAACAAAGTGGTTCAAATTGTTAAATGGAGTTAACTTAATCCTCTTTCAGGAAAAAATAACTCGTTGACCACGCATTGACCAAGTCAACGTCAGTCGACGCTACAATTTTACTTTTCATCCAACATTTTCCCCCTGAATCCAGCATTTTGGTCCCAATTTTAAAAAATTATATCTCCATGCGTAGACATTTAAATAAGACATTCTATATATCAAATCGAAACTTTGTATGTGTACTATTTACTATAAAAATAGCATAAATTTATTTAACCATTTACTATTTTTAATTATAGATCAAAGGTCACTACCTCACAACGAGTTACTGTTCATGGTGGTAAATTCCAGCAACTAACTTTACATACATATGCATATCATACATCAATCACATATAAATCATACTAAATAATTCTTAACTTCTCTTCATGAATCCTCATCCCCTCCATCTTGAGAAGACCTGCTGTAATTGGATTGATATGGAAGGGGTGAGATTTCGGGGGAAATCTCATTAGCAAACGAAAATCATACAATGTATGCAACTATATACTTGATGTTACTATGTGTGTACTTAATGATCATGCTTGCATAATGATAACTTACATGCTTCATGTTACATAATATCTCAACAATTTTTTTTTAAAATCATATATTCTTCATATAAAACTCTTTGAAATTGAGATTGATGCTCTTAAACTTTATTTGGAGTGTATTTTATATGAAATAAGTTTCACATTAAACGGATTTGTTGTTCAAGAGATATTTAAAGAATACTAAAGAAATATGAAAGTTTGTGAAACACATAAAATAACGTAACTTGAAATAGATTTGTGTCATTTGAAATTGCTTTCTTACTCCAAAAATCAATTTGGTTATAGTTATACATTATAGTGCCAAGTCAAATGAAATCGTTTCTCAGTTATGATAGAGTGGAATTGATTTTGTTTATACGAAATGAATTTGGTTATGTGAAAACGATTTTAGTCATTGGGTTTCTAAACTATTCTGTTTTTCTCTGTTTTACAGTATTAAAAACATATGATTTTCTTGGCAAAAAGCTGATATTAACGTAGTAATAAAAAAAAATTCCTTCATGAAAATCTATTTTAGTGCATTGAAATAATTTAACTTTGTCAAATCCATTTCTTTTTGTAATGAAAATGGAACTTGAGTCATCTTGAAAGCGATTTCGTTTATAAAGAGCCATCAGGAAGTAGTTGCAAAGTGGGTTTTTGAATTTGAAAATGGGAGTTGTTGCAAGATAGTATGGAAGAGAATTCATTAGGATAAACTACCAAAGTTAAAGCCATGAGACTCGCACAATTTGTATAGAGATTTTCAACAAGCTTAATTTAGTTGTTTATTTCATTTTACTATTGTTATGACTATCTCTGTTTCTTAAGAAAATAGATTTCATTTTGTTTGCAGGAACTCTATTTTATTAGTTAAAATTGATTCTGTAGTAGTTATGCATTAGATGTCTAGGTCAAGTAAAATTATTTTTGAAGAGTAAAATTGATTTTGTACATATGAAATAGATTTGGTTATTACATGAAATCAATTTTAGTCATTCAATTTTTAAATTACTCTGTTATACCCTGTTTACACTATAGAAAATAGACCAACTCTTATTCAACTTAAATTTGATATTAACATATTAATAAAAACAAGTTTCCTTGATAAAAATCTATTTTAGAGTATTAAATTAATTTAATTTCATTAAATCCTTTCTTTTGTTTAATGAAAATGGAACTGAGCCATTTGAAGGTATGAGTTTAATATTCTCGACTGCAACTGCACCCAGGTTGGTTGCCCCTTCGCTTACTTCGGTTAGAAGGGAAGAGAAAGGTGAAGTCATTATCAATTATAGAAAATAATTATGACATAGATTGAAAGTAGATGATTATATAATGGACTATCGCTTTAGTTTTAGGTATCTATATGGTGGAGCAATAGAGAAAGGAAATGTATTTATTAGCCAAGTAACTACGATTTTAGTGGTAGGAAGTTGAAAAAAAAAACATTTGAAAAAAAAAAATCACATGATCTAAGCAAAATACTATATATTATTTAATTTCTTATTTTTATTTAATTATTTTTAATCATTTAATATCTATAATTATATATATTAGTATATTAATTAGTATTTATATAATTATTACATTTTATGTACTATTTAAAATGTATATAATATTATATATTTATTTATTTTTTAAGTAATAAAATACTTATTAAGGGCAATATGTTCATTTGCATATTTTTCTACATAAGTTTCCATTACTTTAAACTAACCAAACATAAAGTTTTTATTAAATTATTTTCTTTTCCAATGCCAACCAAATGTCTACTCGGTCAGAAAATTTCCATTCCATTCTCTTCTTTTCCATTCCATTCCTTTGCGTTCCATTCCTTTCCACCAACCAAACAGGCCCTAAGAAATCTCTCTCTCTCTCTCTCTCTCTCATCTTTGTGGCCAAATAGCTATTTACAAATTTTATATTGGATGCCGTTCAAGAAATGAGCCACGTTGTTTGGCTTATAAATAATATAACTTGTTTTAAAGTTTATACTGCTTAAGTGCTTAATATAAGATTTAATTGGGGAGTTGATTTTAGTCATAAATATAATATATATTTTATATATTTATTAACTTTTTTTCAATTACTCCTATTGATACTATTTAAATAATAATCAAGTAAAAGATGAAAGGAGGGAGTTAATAAAAAAGATTATATTATTTTAGAAAAAAATATGTTATATTAACTAATTTAAATAATTTTTTAATTAATCAAATTTGTAATGTCCTTGCAGAAATCTTAAGTAAATAATATAATTTTAGTATAAATATTATTTCGTGGCAAAAATTTCCCAAGAGGTTTAGTTAGCTGAGTGGTTGGAAGCAGAGTCGCGAAGCCTAAAGTCCCCCGTTCGAGCTCCAGCGCCTGCAAAAGGGAGGGTTTATTTTATTTTTTAGCGTGAAATTACTAAAATACCCCTTTGCCCTTTTTACCTACTACAAGCTCCCTTCCCTCTTTTCCTTTCTGTGAAGTCTCGTCTCCTTGGCAGAGCAGGCGGCAGCGCGACGCGAGGTAAGGAGCAGGCGTCGGCAAGCGGCGCGGGAAGGAGGTTCACGGCACGCAAGGTCAGCCGTCGTCCTTTTATTCTGGAGCACTTCTCGTGAGAGCTCTGTTTCCCGTTCATCGTCTCTTTGATTCTTAAGTTTTAGGGGTTGGGCCACCGATTGAAAGCATGAAATAAGGTTTGGATTATAATATATGGCTGCTTAATGTTCTTTCTTTGCTGTTCCGTGACCTTGTTGAGAAGTACACTGTTGATATTCTTTTATTCTGCGTCAATGTGGTTGATTTTCGATTGATCTGGGATTTACGGTAGCTATTGGTTGATTTGGTGAGAAAGTAATAGGATTTGAGCTTGGTGACTTAGATTGGAACTCAAATTGTAGGTTTAGATTCTGCATGTGATTGTTCTGAATTAAGCTATGGTTTTTCGTTGCAGAGCATGGTGGTTTCTATTTTGTGACTTGGGTTGTGATAGTTGAATGTGTAGGCTCATTGAGAAATAGGGACTCATGAGGTTGTTCTGTGGTGACAATGTAGTGTTGAGTTTTTCTCTGTTAGTACAGCAAGCGTGGGGGTATACAAGTAGTAAATAGTTGTTGTTCTAAAATTTGGGCCATTGGATAAAAGATGTTTAGGAACCTATTGAGCTTAGAGATTGATTATTTTGACTGATTAAAATTAGAATGGAATTTCAGATTATAAGTTGTAGGCATGAACAAGTGTTGAATGAAGAAGATTAAAGCTTAAAATTGAAAGGAACTAAGTTGAATGTGGATGGATGTGCTTGTATGTGGTTAACCGAAGGATTTAATTCTGCTTTGGTTTTAACTTAATCTTGTAGACAAATATATGTGCGTGTATGATATGAGATCATTGAGGTTTATAGAGCAAATTATAGTGTGTTCTTTTGAGGTTCTTAATTTCTAATCAAGTGGCTTAGAGTGTAATAGTGAGCTTAAAGAAGCTTAAAAGATGATTTAGATACTGTTTCAGAATGATGTTAGGATAAGGTAATTGAAGTTAAAAATATTCAGGTTTGAAATGAAGAAGATTAGTGTGACAAAGTGGTTTTGGGTTTGAGTTTTGATGATTAATAGTGAAAAATATTGAATATTATGCTGTTTATGACTATGTTAGAGTATTTTAAATTGAAAAGTGATATGCACATAAGTCCTAGAGGCCACTAAAGGATGATGAAATGAAATAGAGTTGGAAATCATGAGTGGGTCCCTTTGTTCCCTATTTTGGACAGTAAGGTTGGCCAAGGGAAAGTTAATTTTTGGAAGCTAGAATTTTCATAAAGCTTACTGTTATTATTCCTAAATGTCTAGCAATTATATTAGAATTTAAACCATGGTTAAAGACTCTAAATAATGTTTATAATGTCATTGACAAGGATAAAAGGAAAATAAACTTTGCGTTGGTAAATGATTTTAGTAAATTTAAAAGGGAAATAATTTAATGAATAAAAGAGGGTAGTTAGTTGCTGATTTTTACAAAATGTTGTAGGATTCTTTTTAGCGGAGTAGAAAGAGAAATAAGTAGTGCTTTAGAAATTGAAAATTCAAAAGAGTTACCCTCTGTTTTGGGCAGCAACATCCTAGTTATACAAGTTGTTTTGGGGTTCTTTAATGCTAAACAAGTGTTCGGAAGTTAAAGTTATGATTTTGATGGTTTAAGAGTTTAAGAATTGAATACTTCCTTTGATGGGTTTTTGTAGTGCTCAGAGATTTTTGAAATGATGGTTTGAGCATTGTTCTTAAACTTGGAAATAACTTTTAGATTTATGATAGTCCTGCTGTCCAAACTGTTGAAGAGAGGGATATTCTAGGAGACTTGAAGCTTGTTGGGCATTTAGCTATGGATAACCTTGATGCATGGTTAAGGTTGAATGATTGCATTGTTTTGGATCTATCATTGTTGCTTATTATGTTAGGAGAAATGTCTGGTAAAGGCATAATAAGAAGGATGGTTATAGAATAAAGAAATTTGAAATAGAATTGGAGGATGGTTTAAAAATTAAAGTTAATAGAGGCCATTTCTTTTGAAAAATTTAAGTAGCTATGTGGAAAACTTCTTGGAGTCTACTTAGAATGGCAAATTGAAGCCGTGGGTTTGAACATGAAGCTAGAAATGAATTGGGAAACTAATGAAAGTAAATTGTTGGAATTGAAAGTTAAGGGGAAAATAATGATGAAATGCTTTCGTGATGTGAGAACTTGGTTTAATGGTGGAATAGTTAATTTGTTAAATTATCCTTCTTTTGATTAAAGGGAATAATTCTTTTTGAGGCTTAGAGTGTAAAAAGGGATATATGATAGTTATTGATGGAATGTTTATCTTGGGGACTTAGGTAATTCAAGAGGGAATATTTCTGAAGGATAGAATAGGAGTAAATATTGGAATAGCGCAGGTGAGTGAATAACGTTCCCTAACCATGATATTTTGAAACATATTTAATTATTTGACATTTTAGTTAAATGTGAATTTTAACACGATTTATGAAAAGTGAATTGTGAATTCATGAGATGATTTATTCAAATATCATTATTCATATGCATTGACAAAATGTTTTGAATGATTTATCGTAAATGTTCATGCTGGGAAGGTTTAATGATTATGAATGATTTTAATGGAAATTGGTGCATTGAAAAATGTTATGATTATTGAATGCTATATGGCCCCCATGCATGTTTGAAAGGTTTTAAAGGACGGAATAAAGAATGCTGGTTACTAACAGCAGTACTGTTAGTCTTTAGTGCACTATGGTTAAACCCGAGCTCGTCTGTTATTCGTGGGATTTATTATCGCGCCTGTTATTTGTGGGATTTATTCTCGCACCTGTTATTCTTGGGATTTATTCTCGCGCCTGTTATTCGTGGGTCTCGTACCTGCGCCTATTTCGTGGCCTCGAGCCACGCCTGATTGGTTAGTTACCCTCGTGAACTATGTGTCCATGTTTGTTATGTTCTGTCGAAGTCCTACGGAAAAAATATTATTTCAAAATGATTGTTTTAAATGGTTTTTCGGAAAAGAAAACGTTTACCGAACTATTCGCATTGAATTGCGAAACTTTACGATTTATGTTTAAAATTATTGAAAATCAATTATTTTCGTATTTCAAATCATATTTTTGGGACATTATTCACGAGTAGATTATTTGAATTCAGATAGTGCTATCGACCCTAATCATCTAGCTGAGCAGTGAAGAGCCTCCGTGTCACTTCGAAGCAGCATTGGTGGACATATATTCTTTTAATGAAACAAAGCTTTTTGAGAATACATGTATTATTTTGCTAAAGGTTTAGACGCTCCTCCTAGCTTATAGATAAAATTCTGGTTATTTTGGAAAACGTCTGTAATCGATTTGAAACATTCGCAGTTCATTGTAGGGTATTCGGAAGATCGGTTACATAGACGATCCTGCCAAAGTCTTACATATTACTTGCATTTTGATTTAAATATAATCGATATTATGAATATTAATTTGAACGTTTTAGTTAAGTTTAAAGGCTTAAGAAATGTGAATTTATTCATATTCTGTGCTGATCATGACTTATATTTTTGGGACGTGACAAACTTAGTTAAATATATCATATATTAAAGCCAGAGGAGCACTATATATTGATATATATATATTAAATACTCAAATTAAGGGATTAACATATAATAATTATTTTGAAGAACCTTAAAAATAAATATTTAATCACTCAATTTTTAAAAATTATGATTAATTTTTTTTTACAAAAAAGTTATTACTCATCATTCTTCTTAAAATTATAAATGAATAAATCGCAAAAAAATAAAAAAAATCATATTATATCCTTGAGAAGAGTAAACTGTAACTTAGAAAAATACCAGAGATTTTTGAAACTATTACTTCATTTATATATTTAAATAAAATTCCTTAATTTTATTTTTAATTACAAAATTAACATAACTTTAATTCAAAATAAAATATAATATTTTAAGAATGAAATATAATAAAATATCCCATCAGTGTACAATCAAAATAAAGAAATTTATTTTTGTATTTTGAATTTATATAGGGTTTAGACTTTGGATGATCATGACTCAAATTAAAAAATACAAAAAGGTAAAAAATCAAACAATGTCTCCTAGATTTTGTTAGCCTGTGCATAGAAATAATTTGGAAGCTTGAGCTTGTATGTGTATGTGGTTGGAGAGTTTGCACAACATGATAAAATACAGGATTTTTTTTTTTCAAATTCATAAATCTAGATATATAATATTTAGTTTAGCAATTAATAATGATTGTCCTCACCTTTTGATTATCTTACTTTTTTTATTAAGAAACATACAAAATATTTTAATGTCTTACAGATCGCTACTTTCATTTGGTTATATTATGTTATCAAGGTTCAACGGAGCCCTTTGAAAATCGTTAAAGAATCGTTATGTTGACTTTGGAAAATCAGGTTTAAGTTGGATTATTAATTAAGCATTGGCATTTTATTCGACCAACGACAGCTGTCCTTTTAATTATGGATTTCGACATGAAAAATAAATTTATATATGTGCATAATATGACAATAATCTTATAATTCACCTAATTTGTCACCATATATGATTTGTGGCATGAGGCTAATTATATTTAGGTTAAGATGCATCCAGCTCACCAAGAAGGATATATATGTGCATAATATGACAATAATCTTATACTTAAAATATATTTTGATATATCTAGTACCTTAAAATTATTTTTCAGGTACGCCCAGTACTCTAAATTTTTTTTTTGATATATTAAGCACTAAGACATAAAAAAATACTTCAAGATACTAGACTGAAAAATACTTCAGGCTGGATGCAACTTAACCCATTATATTTATTATAAGTTTAGTTTGATTAAATTATACACAACTCTCCTAAATTTTATATAATGTACATATAACCCCTCATCTATAAAACTTTACATTAAATCTCCCTTAACTTTTACATTATTTATATAGATAACCACATGTTATTGCTTTTGTTCATTACTTATCTAAGCATCTTAAAATTTAACGGGTTATATACATATAATCAAAGTTTATTGGGTTATATGTACACAAAAATAATGTTTAACAGATATATAATTGATAATTGGAGTTTATCAACACAAATTTTAAAGTTTAGCGTGATTTATTTTTAAATTTTAAATGTGAAGTGAGTTATTTGTACATAGTTGAAAATTCTAGAAAGTTTTATATAATTTAGTATGTAATGTTGATTCCTTAGTCATATTATGAAATTCTACTACTCTGTTTTTTTTATTTAGAACAATTTTAACACACCCTCTAGTGAAGGAAAATCACACACCCATCACATACGCCTTCACCCAAGAGAGGGTGGGGTGAGTTGGGGAATAATAAAAATTTTGAAGTTTAAATTGATAATTTCAATAAAATTAATAAGATAGAGTTTGAGAGAGATGTCGTCGAGGAAGTAGGTAAAGATAACTATGCACAGAGAGTTTATACTGGTTCAGCCCAACTACTTAGCTTACGTCTAATTCCCAGAGAGCTCCTCTGAGTTTTCCACTATAATCCAAGATTCACAGGGCTCTTGGTGCCTTAGTAAATCAACAAGAGAAATCCTCTCTTACTCTCTTATTTCCTACAAGGTTACAATCAACTAACTTAAGAGACCTACTTTCTTGAGTATCTCAGATAGAAGATAAAATATTTCTAAATCTCTCTCAGATAGAGTGATAGTGTTAAATACTGAAGTCGTTTATAAGTACTATTCTCAGAAAATGTAAAACAGAGTAGAACAGAGTATTGAATGACATTTAATGTAATTCACAGAAGGTTGGTCAATGGTGTTCAGTAGTGTTGTTAATGCTGTTGTTGCATTTACCGTGCCCTTCTTTTATAGTTATGTTTGAAGATATGCCCATTGAGTAGCCGTTGAGAAAGTGAGTGGTTGGAGTGTAACGGTTGAATGCATTTAATATTTCTCTAACACAAACTACTTTTTGAAGATTTCTGCAATTGATCTTATTTTTCCTGCAAATGATTTTGAAATACATTTTATGATTGATACAACAAATGCTTAAGTAAAGGTAAATTAGTTTCCAAAACCTTGGACTAAATACCAGAAACATAGGTTGAATATCAGTTTTGTATTTGATGTAAAACAAGATAATTTATCGAAGTGTTTATTGAAGAGTAGCCTTATTGATAAATGTTTGCTTTAAACCAGAATGACTCTTATCGAATAGTACTTCAAAAAATATCCTTATCGAAGTGTCCTTAAAAAAATGAATGTTAAGTTACAAATGCTTGGATTTAGGTTTATTGAAACATTTACCAAACAAAGATCTTTTTGAAATATTCTTTCATCAATTCCCTTTTTCTTCTTTTCAAAACATTGATTAGAATAGACAATTTTATCAAAGTGTTTGTCAATAAACATCATTTTTGAATAGTTCTTCAATAAAATCTCTAGTTTTGAAACTTTGATAAAACATTTGGAAATAGAACTTGACTTCATCAGAAGAATTGTAAGTTTAAGATATTTTGGCAATACTTTGAACATTGAGATTTCCAAACTTTTATAAGATTATTTTTTGAAAATCATTTCAAACTTAGTTTGGATAGGATCAAGATTTTTCTCAGAGTCAAATATCAGTTAACTGGTTCATTTATTGAAGTGCTTATCGATAAATTACCTTATTGATTAACCCTTCAATAAATGCTATTTAGAAATTGATTTCACAAACTAAAATTGTTCTTATTGATATAACAGCTTATCGATAAACACCCTTATCAAAAAATAAGCTATGTTAAAACATAATTGTTTGTCATCATCAAAATATGAAGTTTAACAACATCTACCTCCTTTGTCAACGTGGGGTATTGAACCTATCACATCCTAAATTTTTCCTATCGGTATAATACTGATAGAGGAAAGAGGTTTGGAAAGGATTGTGATGATGAATAGATAAAAAAGATTGATAAGATGAATATTTAAAAAAAGAGGGACTAAAGTGAAAAGTATAAAAGTTTCAAGGTGCAAAATGTAAAGTAGACATGAATTTTGGGCCATTAAGTATAATTATGAAAAGTTGAGGACCTAAATGTAATTTATCAAAAGTTCAAGGGACAAAAGTGTAATTATGAGAAAGTTGAGCCAGAAAAGGCCAAAAAATACTCGGAATCAGTTCAGTCCCAAATTTTACCAGTAGCTAGAGAAAATTATTCCGATTAGTTTGACGCAACACATAATTTCGATTTGAGGTCTCAAAAAATTGATATAAATTTCTGAAGTTAGGAAAATTATTACAGTATTTTTCGGACCTCAGAATCAGATGAAGCTTTACAGTAAATTCTTATAAGTTGCATCTCTTTGCAGTGTCGTGTGATGATATTCATGTTAGAGAATGCTTAAATTATTGCATCTCCTTGCATATTATGCATGTTAGAGTGTGCTATGATGAATGAATACTCTCCTTCATAGAACATGTGAGGTAGAGTATATATGATAAGAAAGTTATGTTGCTCCTATACCATACAACATGCAATAAGATAATTTAACTTGGTAATGATACTAAAGCAATAGAAGAGTGATAAACGAGATAGTTAGCCAGTTAATTCCTAAAGTTTAGAATGAGAATCAGTGATAGTAAGTTCGACAGAGAATGAGATTAGAGATGAATATTGATGACAATCCTATAGACATATGATTACAATACTCAGGACATATCCCTTCCATAGGGGATGAGATATATGAATAATATTCCTTGAAAATGAAATGAAATGAGACAGTTATGAAAGATGATGCAGCTCTAAGATGGAGCAGCGTCTATGTAATAGAAGTTAACGTTCTCGTAATAGAGCTAGATTGCTCTTGCGATAGAGTAAGATTGCTCTGGAGATAGAGCTAAAAGAATGGATAGTGAAGCTCATGATAAAGCCATGTCCATCATACTAGATAGACAGATTATGATAGATATGTGCATGATAGAGCATTTGTAGCTCTCTGCAGTACTAGATTAGTATAGTTATGAAAGATGAGACTGAAATGAGAAATTTCTAAGTAATAGAAGAAATGAGTAAAGTCTTAATAAATAATATTGGCTTCTATGATCATTTTTAGGGAATTATCTGTTGAGTTAGCAACTAAGTGGAAGTAACGAACCTTGTAACTTAGTCGGTTGGTTTAAGTCTTCCAGAGATAAGAATACAGTACAATAGAATCGCAATAGATTCTGGAGGATCACAGTTAGATCCTAGTATGGCTCACAGAGAGAAGAATTCTAGGGTCGCAGTTAAATCCTGAAGAGGTTGACGGTTGATCGTAGTTAGATCCCAAGGGTCACAGTAGACCTAGGCTAAAGAAGAAAAATGAATGAACCATAAGTACAGTATTTCTTTGGAAGGACAAATACCAAGGATAAAGTTTAAGGTAGAGAAGCTTCACAAGTTATTAACTCATAGCAGAGAGAGTACCCACAATGCTAGTTTCAGATAGCCCTATTATTATTATAGACTGAACTCAGAATCTTCTTACATGAAAAATGAAGTGAAGTTAGTAGAGGTTCCTAAGATGAGAATAAAGAGAATGAGAATGAAAGCTAGATAGATCCTTTAGATGAGGATAAAAAGATTAGAAGGCCAGATAGACCCAAGAGAGACAGTATGGAAAGAAGGGTCTAAGATAGTAAAGTACCAGGGTTGGAGCCTATTAACACCAGTGCTTCAAATTTTTATCAATGCTTTTTAGTTAAGTGTGATCAGGCAAGAGTAGCCCAATGATGAGTGACCCTGGGAAGTAATGAGAAAATAGTGTAAATGCCACAGAAGTTTGGCATATATGCACAAAGTTATGTAAAAGGATAAGAAGAGTTATGGAAAGTTAGAAAGGGTTATGAAAAGTAAGAGAGTAAAACCCTTATGTCAAGTCCAAATAGAGTGGATTTGAAATGAAAGATTGAAATTATGACTTTGTTCAGGAGAAAGAGAGGCAAAAGAACAATATTCTCCTGAGAGGTTGACAAAGTTATAAGTTAAAGAGAATGTTAGACTTATGGTATCTCAGAATATGTCATGAGAAAGCAAGATAAGTCATGAAAGAGTTAAAGGGAATTGGAAGACACGCAGCGGAAATTAACTTTAAAAATTTTTCCATTCCCAGCCAGGATCTACCGAATGTGTTTAAGTCAAGGAGAAAGAAGTGTTACCTTCGGTATTCAAGCTGTGGTCGTGACCTCAGTGTCCACTAGTCGCGACTCTTCGCCTCTGGAGTTTGCAGTCGCGACTTCCTCTGCTTCTAGTCGCCACCTGTAGTCTCTTTTCGGATTTCTGACATTCAGATGCCAATTTAGTGGCGACCTCTGTGTCAACTAGTCGTGACTTCATCGTACCTGGTGCTCTTTTCTCGATCGCAAGAAGTCGACAACTCAGATTGGTTTCCTCTACCGGTATCCACACGAATAGCGTTCCAACCACGAACGACGTGCTAGTGCTTCTTATCCCTCTAGGGCTTTCTCAAGATTCCGTCCTCACCGTCTCTATTTAAGCAGTTTCTTATCTGCAAACCTTTTGCACTCTCCTTGCCCCCTTTTCTTGTGTGTAGAACCCTAGCCCCTAATGTCAAATATATAAGATGCTATTGGGCTTCTTATTGGGCCGGGCTTCAGAATTAATCTTATATTAATTCTGAAATTAATACAATATCATATATTGCATAATTTGATAAGAAACTAATTAAATAAATATGGTTTTTATTAAATCCGTCCCACATATTTAATTCACCTATTTATTTAATTTAAAATAAAGATAAGATGGAATTATATTTGATTTATTCTCATAAATCAAATTAGAGATATCTTATCAATTTAAATTTTAAATTCAAATAGATCATATCAATTTAAATTCAAATTCAAAAGTGATAGAGATTTAATTTATCCTTATAAATTAAATCTTACAAATATCTTTTATATTATATATAATATATAAATACAAATTTATATATATATAAAATATATAAATTCACCCTAGATTATTCATTGAATCAAGACATGTCTTAGATTCAATGAACCTGGACATCACAGCTCGAGTTGGGCTATTTTGTGTGCGACCCTGTAGGCCCATATGAAGTTGGCAGTGGACCAGTTACTATACTGATCCACAAGTCGTAAGCGGTCTCTAGCAAGACATTATGACTACCCAAATCATATGAGGATCGATGAATGATATTACCTTTCATACAACTATATCACGTCCCTTTTGTCACACGATATTTCAGTCATGGATGAGGCATGGAGAACGTCATCCTCCTGTTCCTGACCGTTACTTTCTCGATCCCTGAATAGTCTGACTATAGAAATGGAACTACGTTTCCATTACAGTATGGCCATACATTTCTTAGACTCATTCATCGAGGGGCCCAGTAATATCTCTCTATGAATGTGAGGGACAAATTCCATCTTGACCATTCACATTCCTCCGCATGAAAAACCACTGAGCCCGAACATAGCCTTTATGATCACTCGGTCAAAAGTGACTTTTGACTAGGTCAAAGATGAGCGTTTGTCATGTAGGAATCCATGATGATCTCAGGTCAAAGGGCATAGTGACATGGCTTGTATATGAGAGAAGCTTGTGACTTAACCTATGTAGCTCTCTCATAGCGGGTCGATCCAACACCCTGTACTCTTACATGTGCCTATGACTTTGATTTATATCTCTATATATCTTCAAAGTCATACTGGTTTTATTTCATCTCTGATCCCGTATAGATGACAGACCAGGGATATTTAGGATAAGATCATGAGTTATCCAAGGATGGTCATCACAGTAAACATGCAAATAATGTGATAACTGTTGGAGATTGTGCCCTAGGGGCCAATCATTATCTTATGAACATTGTTGATTTATGAATTTCTTAATTATGTTATCATATTATTTGCATGTTTACTATGATGACAATCCTTGGATAACTCGTGATCTTATCCTAAATGTCCCTGGTCGGTCATCTATGCGGGAACAGAGATGAAATAAGACCAGTATGACTTTGAAGATATATAGAGATATAAATCAAAGTCATAAGCACATGTAAGAGTACAGGGTGTTGGACCGACCCGCTATGAGAGAGCTGCATGGGTCAAGTCATAAGCTTCTGTCATATACAAGCCATGTTACTATGCCCTTTGACCTGAGATCATCATGGATTCCTACATGACAAACGCTCAGCTTTGACCTAGTCAAAAGTCACTTTTGACTGAGTGATCATAAAGGCTATGCTCGGGCTTAGTGTTTTTTCATGCGGAGGAATGTGAATGGTCAAGATGGAATTTGTCCCTCACATTCATAGAGAGATATTACTGGGCCCCTCGATGAGTGAGTATGAGAAATGTATGGACATACTAGAATGGAAGGATAGTTCCATTTCTATATTCAGACTACTCAGGGATCGAGAAAGTAACGGTCAGGAAGAGGAGGATGACGTTCTCCATGCCTCATCCTTCACCGAAATATCGTGTGACAAAAGGGACGTGATATGGTTGTATGAAAGGTTACATCGTTAATCGATCCTCATATATTTTGGGTAGTCGTAATGCCTTGCTAGAGACCGCTTACGACTTGTGGGTCAGTATAGTAATTGGCCCACTGCCAACTTCATATGGGCCTACAGGGTCGCACACAAAACAGCCCAATACGAGCTATGATGTCCAGATTCATTGAATCTAAGAGATATCTAGATTCAATGAATAATCTAGGGTGGATATATATTTTATATATATATAAATTTTTATATATATATTATATATAATATAAGAGATATTTGTAAGATTTAATTTATAAGGATAAATTAAATCTCTATCACTTTTGAATTTGAATTTAAATGGATATGATCTATTTGAATTTGAAATTTAAATTGATAAGATATCTCAAATTTGATTTATGAGAATAAATCAAATATAATTCTGTCTTATCTTTATTTTAAATTAAATAAATAGGTGAATTAAATCTGTGGGACGGATTTAATATAAACCATATTTATTTAATTAGTTTCTTATTAAATTATGCAATATATGATATTGTATTAATTCAGAATTAATATAAGATTAATTCTGAAGCCCGGCCCTATTAGAAGCCCGATAGCTTCCTATATATTTGACATTAGGAGCTAGGGTTCCACACACAATATAATACATCTCTACACACACATTCAGACGTGAGAAAAAGGGGCAGGGAGAGTGCAAAAGGTTTGCAGATAAGAAACTGCCGAAATAGAGACGGTGAGGACGGAATCTCTAGAAAGTCCTAGAGGGACAAGAGGCGCTAGCACGGCGTTCGCGATTGGAATGCTGTTCGTGTGGATACCAGTAGAGGAAGCCGATCTGAGCTGTCGACTTCTTACGATCGACCAGACACGAAGCAAGGTCGTGACCTATTGATACTGAGGTCGCGACCATACGGGCATCTGAACGTCAGAAATCTGAAAAGAGGAGATAGGTCACGACTTGAAGCTGACGAGGTGGCGACTACAAACTAGAGACGTCTGGTAGCGAAGAGAAGCAGAGTAGGTCGCGACTAACAACTCCAGAGGCGACAGGTCGAGACTAGAAGTTGAGGAGGTCGCGACTGAAAGTCCAGAGGCGAGGAGTCGCGACTAGTGGACACTGAGGTCGCGACCAAAGCTCGAATACCGAATGTAACACTTCTTTCTCCTTGACTTGAACACATTCAGTAGATCTTGGCTGGGAATGGAAAAATTTTTAAAGTTAATTTCCGCTGCGTGTCTTCCAATTCCCTTCAATAACTTAAGAAATTTATAAAACAATAATATTTATAAGACAATGATTGGCCCCTAGGGCACAATTTCCAACAAGAGTAAGATACACCATAATATAGCCAAATTTGGCAAGATATGCCAGGATACGACATGAGAAGTACGTAATGAGATACACTATGATAAACATGTATTGTGGCGCACAATGAGAAATGTGTACTGAAAATGATAGTAAGAAGTAACTTTATGAACATATAGAGAGGGTCCATTTTTGAAAGGGATAAGATGTTTGAATGTTATGCTACAGATGAAAGTGAGAGCTTTCACTCCTTGCATGAAATGCCAGGCACTATGTTATGTTTGTAAAATATGCTAAAGCTCCGATGTTAGAGCAGTGTAAGCTCCATATGATAGAGCTGTGCAAGCTCCGAGTGTTAGAGCTATGCATATTCATGAAAGGAATGCTTGAGCTCCGATGTTAGAGCTTTGCATTCATGAGCAGGTATGTAATCCTGTAATATGTTGGCCAGGCATTATGCATGTTAGAGTATGTGCTCCTACTTTGTTGTTATGTAAAGAAAAGAATAACTACATAAGTCCTCTCTCTGTATGATGCTGAATTATTAAAGATAATAAGAGCAACAATAGAGTGATAAGAGTTTCTAAGAAAAAGAAATATGATTTTACAGAAAGAGAGATGAAGCTTTGCGGATGTTAAGGAATTCCGTGAGATACTAAGAGAAGTAATAAGAGAATAAGTGCTAGAAAGTATGATGAGTAATTGATGAAAACTCCTGAATACAGTAATATTCGAGAGAGTTTGATATGAAAGAAATGGACACTACCTACAAGTCTAGTACAATGAGTTATCCATAAGCAAACAGATGCATAGCAAGTGAGCAAGTAACGAAATGAAGTAAAGTTCAACTCTAATTGAGTTGATTCGGAAAAGAAAGGTAATGATAGTAAAGATATGAAGATCCGTAAATATCTGTATTGAAAGCACCCTGCTAAGATGTCAAGATAAAGGATAAGAGATAGATAACCTAATCCTTAGTCATAAAGCAGAAAAAGACATCTATCCGAGATAGTTGACTAATGTACTAAGTAAATTTCAAGGACAAAATTTATTTTAACCGGGGTAGAAATGTCACGTCCTAACTTTTCCCTATCGGTATAATACTGATAGAGGAAAGAGGTTTGGAAATGATTGTGATGATTGAAGCTCTATTTCTATGATTACTTTGGCCAATTGTATTTCATATGATACATGGAAGCATGCTCATTACACTATGGTCACACTTTCACAACAAGCACAAGCAATTACATTAATACACGCATTGTTTAGTATCGTTTGCTACTGAGATTTCCCTCAAAATCTCAGCCCATCCATGTAATCCCAAACCCCACAGGTTTATGAATGAGGAAAGAGGATGAAGAAGCATGAAGAGGAGTTAGGGATTGGTCAATGTAAATGTTATATGATGTTATATAAAGAATTCTTGCAAGTAATGATGTTGTATGCTTAGTTTAAGCAATAATGTTTATGATGTGAGGAAAAATAGTAAATGATGGAATAAATGTATAAAATTTTACAGACATTTAATTAACATGTCAAGCTTAGTTTTGACACCAAGAACACCTTATTTCGATGTCTGTACAAAGAGAACCAATTTTCCAAAATGGGGACCAGAATATGTTTTCATAATTTTTGACCAAATGAACAGTAAAATTTAACGAATAAACTGTATCAACGTACTAGGCATTTGGTCAGAAACTTATTTTTTCCTTAAATTTAAAGATGTTAGCTTTGAGTAGAATTTTAAACCACTTTATTTCGATATTTCTAGAATTAATTATGATTTTTCGAAATTCATCGCTGAATCTGGAATACCATATGAACAGTAACTCGCTAAGAGTAAAAATTCTAGATTTAGCTAATGGACTTCAAATATCATGTAAATGGTTCTAAATGCTACCGAATGGTCCCTAAGACGTATAAAAGTAAGGATGTTATATTTTGGTCAGAGCAGAAGTTTCTGGCATCAGATAAGATAATCCCCAGACCCTAACTCTAAGTAATAAGTATGTTGTTAAGTTAGGGTATTTATTGAGATAGTTAGTCTTGATTATTGAAGCAAATCTTGCAGGAGTAGATATGGGATTTCATAAGTTTGAGTCTGAGCCATCAGTTAATCAGGGAGACCCTCGACCAGTAATGATATATGAAGATGATATACATCGAGACTTTGATTCTTCAGACAGTGAAGAGAGTTTAGACAATAGTATAGGGAATCAGTCAGGAAGGTCTACAGTAGAATATCCCATAGATGTTTTTGTAGACTCAAACCTACAGTCTGGAGATTATGTAGAGATTCAGCATGATATTGTGCATACACCAGATGAAGCTGCACTAGATAATGATGAATCTAGTAATTTCATACAATATGAGTTTGTTGGAGTTCCCTCTAACCCTGATGTAAGCTCTATTCCTCCTATGAGAGGACAGATTACGGTTGAGGAATCTAAGTAATGGTATTGGATGATGGGTAGACCAGATATTATTCCTCCTCCACCAAAGTTTGAGGATAGATTTGATATGAGTAACATACAACAGTTCCCTAATCCAGAGATCCAGTCACAACTTATGATGGCCCCTTTCTATTCTCGTAGTCCAGGAATATATGGCGTTAGAGATAAATATCAGTGGAATATTCGTGGTCCTAGTCAACCCCAGCCTTCTTTGCAAAAGACAGATAACGTTGACTATATCAGTCTCAAGAAAGCTGTGGAGAGTGAACTACTCAGTTTAGGTCAAGGGATGGATAGAAGTAGAGACCAAGAGCAGTCAGTTTATGTGCATTTCCTCAATGCCGTAGCAAGGATGATAAATCGATATAGCCATGACTTCTTCTGTGAGAGGATCATAGAGGAGGGCATGGGGTGTCAATTGAGTTACAATGCTAAATTGACTTTGATCTCTAGTAAATATATAGGGTAAAAGTGTATTCAGCATCTCAAACTAATTTTAAAGGTACAATTAGCAACCTAAAGTATTTAAGGGTGCAATAAATATTCATCACTCCAAATTAATTTTGGAGGTGCAATTAACACTCTAAAATATTTAAATTAGTGCAATTTTACCCCTTTACCAACAAAAACATAAACTTCTATCTGATCCATGCTGCATAAACTTTTTATTTTGACATATCATTATTTAAAAGGCTACATATATAATATTTTCTTAAAAAAACAAAGAATAAATCCTGAAATTGATATCATAGAGAACTCATATGTGAATATTGAATAATTTCAGAGTTTATACGGTGTATCTTTTTAAACAATATTATACAATTAACATTTTAAATAATGATGTGCCAGAAATAGAAATCTTATGTGGCATGGATTATACAGAAGTTTGTCTTTCTATTAGTGTAAGCATAAAATTACATCAATTTAAATATTTTATGGTGCCAATTGTACTTCTAAAATTAGTTTAAGATGCTAATTACATCTTTAAATACTTTAAAATACTAATGGCACCTCCAAAATTAATTTGGGATACTGGGTACATCTTTACCCAAATATATATCATTTGGATCGAACATTATTCTTACAATTAAAATTATCCATAAAAGTAGCTTCGATTAACTTACTCATAGTATCATAACCTTGATTTTATTATTAATTAACACTTTCCTGTTCTGACGAGGGTGTGCTTCTCTGAATTTATTTATACAAAATATGTTTATAAACTAATATATAAAATGTAATATAAAGTATAATAAATATTTTAAATTTAAAAATACTAGAAAATAATTTTTAAACACTAAAAAAATATTTTGATTTAAGCTAATTAGAATATTTTTATATACATTATAGTGGTTAAATATATATCAGATTAAGTTAATTAAAATATTTTTATCATAGTAAATTAGCTACAGATTTGCAATGAAAATATATGACACAGAGACAAAAAACTCTATCTTTTGGCTCCTTTAATTTATCTGTTCGATCTCTTGCATATTTTTTTTATATGTATCAACTAAAAAGACCAAAAATAGCTATCTTCCCTCCCTTCAACGTAACTAAATTTCTATCTTACAATTACTAACGCACCATCTGATCAACTTCAGCACCATAAACAGAGTCATATCCTTAATTTTTCTATCCAGTGTAAAGTTCAAATGGACATAATTGTAAAGTTTTAAATGACTAAAATAAAAACCCTCAAAGTTCCATGGTCAAACGTAAATGTAGACATAATTTGAGGTTATATAGTATATTTATGAAAAATTTAGGGTCCTAAAAGGAATTTTTAAAATTTAGGGACCTAAATGTAATTTTCAATAAAGAAGGGGCATGTATGTAATTATGGAAAAAGATTGGGACCTAAACATCATTATTAGAAAAGATCAGGCATGTCATTAAATCCATGATCTGAAGGTAGGCTCAGATAGAGGAGATTCTTTTGACTGAGTATATGTGCGACAGAATTTTGATTTGAGGTCCCAATTAATTGATATAATTTTTGACATAATTAAATATTCAGTAAAGGTTTTTTCAAGTAATATTCGCTCATATATCCAATAAAAAAATAGATTTGAGTAGAAAATTATGCAGATTAAAATATAGGGGCCAGTGCCTAGAAATATCCTGAAAAGTGTAAAAAGATGAAAATGTTCCTATGTTATAAAAATAAATGGAGGGCATTTTAGTTATTTCAATTTGGACAAAAAAGTCAAAGAGGGTACAAAAATAGTTGACCAAGGTCATAGAATACCCTTATGAAGTGTAAGAAGACAATAATGTGCCTAGGGTTAATATAGTGAATAAATGTGAACCAAGGGCATTTTGGTCATTTTTCAAGGGTTAGGAATTAAATTTATACCTAGTTTAAGAATATCAATGGTAAGAAAAATCTAGACACTGGATTTAAAGTCAGAAAACATATTATGTAATTTTACAAAAATTAGATTCATAAAACAATTTAACTTTTGGGAAATCTGACAGGGCTGGTATCGAATTGGACTGAAAATTTTTCAATCAGATTTTTACCCTAGGAAGACCCCACCTCACATGCCACATAACCCTAGTGATGTCATGGTGGATGGAAATCTTGGGTTTTGATCTATAGTAAAAGATTTAATCTGAGCCCTTGATTCACTCAAGGTTTTGCCTATAAATACCCCCCCAAATCTGATCTCCATTGCAACCAAGGGAACATAGGGGAAACTATTTCAAAATTTCCATTTTAGCCAAGAAAAAGCATCAAATCTTGAAGCTAACTAAGGAAATTTCTTCGTCTAGTCTTTAGATTTTGTAGTAGGAAGATTTCTCTTGAATTTGAATGGTTTAAATGGCATTTTTCCTCTTGGTTGGTTGCTGGATGTGAGGTGTATATGCTAGAGAAAAATAAATTTTAGGTTATGGATAGTTTAGCTAAGCTAAAATAAGTTAGAATAAAGTGGTTTTAATTTGTAAAATCATGTATGTTTGTAATTAGAACTTTGATGTTGAATCTACCACTGTACAGAGCATTGACCAGGGAT
The DNA here is from genome assembly GCA_037074615.1 of Leucaena leucocephala. Taxonomy (NCBI): domain Eukaryota; kingdom Viridiplantae; phylum Streptophyta; class Magnoliopsida; order Fabales; family Fabaceae; genus Leucaena; species Leucaena leucocephala. The sequence continues at coordinate 14,268,542 of CM073523.1, read as the reverse complement.
TAGAATTTGATGATTTTGATGCTTCTAATTAAACATGTTATATGTGCTGAACCATCAAAAGGAAAAGTTCTAAATATGGATCCTTGAGCTTGTATGTAATATATTTGTGGTGCCATACATTGTGAAGTACTTAAATGAGCCTTGGCATGTATACTCTCTAGAGGCAGTAACCTTGTGATGTTATTTTAAATGCCTTGTTGGATGAGTTATATTATGATACTTGGTATGATTAAATTTAAGAGGTTGAGCTTTAAATGGACACTAAGATCACCTCAATTGGTTAAGTTTTCAATTTAATATGATTTTTCAAATTTAAAGATAAAATATGTAAAGAGGTAACTCGTGGGTTATGAGGCAGTGAGCTTCTAATGACAATTTGATACAGCAAATAGATGAATTTAACTATGAAATTTTGCGAGCTTAAATTAAACATCTTGAGATTTAAAATCATATGTAACACACATTATATGGATAAGTGAGTGAGGAGAAATAAATTTTTAAAGTTAAGGTTTGAAAACTGAAAGTATCTAGATTTACTAAATGAACAGTAATTTTTAATAATCAAATTGTATCAATTAGACCAATTAAACTTCAGTTTTATAGTTTTCCTCAAATATTAATGAAGGATCTTTCACTAGGAATTTCAATGACATCATTTAAATTTTTCTAGAATTAATTATGAATTTTCAAAGTTGGGTATATAATATGGAATTTACCATATGAATAGTACCTGAGGAAAATGTTTTTTGAAAATTCACTTTTTCAACTTAAAGAGGTTTGAAAGTGGTTTAAATTGCTTCCAATTACGCATAAACGAGGGTAAAAAATAAGGACATAGCATTTTGGTATAGAGTCAAGATTTTGGCACAAATTTTGGTATAGGATAAGTTGCCTTGATTGATGTTTTATTTTATTGTATTGATTTGATTGGTTTATTCCTAAAGTTTCCTAAAATTGCCTATAGGATAAATGGTCAAAGGGAAGTTGACCTTTAGGTCAAATGTTTACAGGAAACTATATGGAACTTGGAGGTAGTTCAGGTAGTGTAGTAAACTAGGGAGATGTTCCTGATATAGGTATAGAAGAGTATCTAGTAGAATGGATACCTAATTTCGCTAGTCCTGGACATTCTTCAGTGGACTCTAACCACTATGAAGAGGAGTTGCCACAGTTGGTTGGACTCTAACCCCATATGGCTGTAGAGGAGGTAGAGGCAGGCCCTAGTGAGAGTCAGCCAGTTCTTTGAGGCTGGACCTAGCCGGACAACCCTCATATACTTAGTATGCCCTATCCCAATATGTACGTTATGTCCAACCTTTACGATCTGTCCAATTTGGAATGAGTATCGTACGTATCATTAGTTTCGAGCAGAGATGGACTGGTATGCATGATACATCCGATGGGATACAGACTAGCATAATATGGTTATCTACATGGATTTCTTCCAATAGGTCAGTATGTTCTACGAGGCTCTTATTATAGATGGTATTTTGTGGATGAGGATTTATTCCTACAGGCGATAATAGATATCCTTCTGTTTACAACTATATGGGGCCATGAGCTGACGCGGTTGAATTACCTGCCCTCTATAGGAGTAGAAGATTGGGTCAAGAGTCTTGATGGTTTTGTAATTATCAACTATTTATGACTCTTGTAGGAAATGAAAACTGATAATGAGATCCTTAACTATGGCTAAGAAACTTTTTGTACTGACTGCTTGATAGTAATATGTATGATATGTATAAAACTTCGCTGCTATGTGTATATAGCTTATACTGTTGTTTAATAAATATGAGTTTATATTATGATGCCTGAGTTATAATGTTTATTTTTATATTCCCTATCATAATTTAGACAATATAACAATATATATGACGACCGTATAAACTGAGGAACCCTGAAACCCAGTAGACCTTACATAGTTGATCCTAGAACGATTGGATCAATATCAAGAGATGATTGAGAATATGAGGGAGACTTAAGCTCGTTAGGACTAGGAAAGGAATGATGCAATAGCCACAGTAGCAGCACCAGCTGTCGATAATATGAGCCAGCAGGAGACAGCAGAAGCAGTCAATAGGGAACCGGAAGTAGTATAGCCACTAGTGGAGCCACCTAGACAAGTGGAGACAGTGGTTGATCCCAGTACCATCCAGTAGTGCATATCAAGATTCTGTAAGAATAATCCGCCAAATATTTGAAGGGACATTTGACGTCCAAGCAACAGAAGATTGGATCAGTTAATTGGAGAAAATCTTCAAGGTGCTTGACTATCCATTTGAGAGGAAGGTTCAAATGGTAATCTATCAGCTAGAAAGAGATGCAAATCAGTGGTGGAAAAATGCCAAAATTCTTCTACATGCAAGAAACATCTTGATCACATGGGAGGTGTTTCTTGAGAAATTCCACATAAAGTACTTTCCTCAATCGGTCAGAGACGAGTGTAGGGCCGAATTCCTTGTTCTGAGACAAGGAGATAAGGAGCCATTTGATAAATATCTGGCTAAGTTCATTCAATTTTCTCATTATTACACATACCTCAGACGAATGGATGATGAGCAATAGATAACGGAGAGACTGATTAAAGGATTAAATGCCACTTTGAGGGAGAAAATGACTCCTTAGTAGTATAACTAGTTCAATAAAGCGGTTGAGGCTTGCCGAATGATTGAAAATAGCCTGAACTACTAAGTGCTATACAAGCCAGCATATAGAGGGAGTGTTATCCCTGAAAGGAGTAGTCAAGGCAGGGATATTGCCAGTGGTAGAGATAATAAGAAGAGGAAAAGACAGTGGCAAAATATGAGGCTTAGAAGAGGAAACTTATAGGGCAATGTTAGCAACCGTAACCCGAGGGCCAGAGTTTATGGTAGATACATAAAGAATCATGGTGACAGGCCGTGCAAGCTTGTATAGAATGCTTGCTTTACATGATGAATGAAACATCCTCCTTTACTCTTCTCAGAGTACACTTGCGGAAGCAATATTAGCTTAACTTAAGTCCAGAGATTGAACTTTTACTCCTAAGTTCTTCATACTGAACCTTTACTTTGAGAACTGATTTCTCGCCTTCTACACATCCGAATGAGGCTTAATACCTATCCATGGAATGCCCCAGATGTGTACTACCAGCTCACCAAATCTCGTGGGCAGACTTCTCCGTTTACTAGGTCAAACTGAGGTCAGAACACTGCTGCCTCAGGACCTGCGAATTTCCCCTTAATTTACCATACATAAATTGAATATGCCAAACAATATTTATCATTGAATAACATAATGTCATACAACAAGGCATACACAACAAGACATATACATAATCTTTCTATCTCTATTACATCTCTTTCTAACTAAACTCCGGCAGCACAACAACCGCTACGCTTCATCTGTACAAAGAACTGAACCGTACTGATTCGGTAATCCCCTCATGAGAACTACCATTCTACGTAGTACCCAGGAAAGACTAGATGAACCGGCTAGGTCCACTCACTTCTAGCCTCCTTAGACAGCACATACGTACACAGTACTTATCATATTCTGATGTTCAGTATTAAATTCGGCAGCATAACGACGTCTCTCAAAATTCTTAGAATTAAGTTCAACATAATTTCCCTGTAATGGGTCAGATATGGGGAATGAGATTCGGGGCAATCTCAGTAGTAAATAATCATAACAATATATGTAATGCAGTGTGACAGTGCTTGCTTGTGATTGTGTACAGATAAGTATGGTGCGTGCTTCCATGCTTAATAACATATGATCATAGCATTACAGCAGAGCTTCAGACATAACATATAAGACAACAATCCAACCAAACAATAGCACAATAAATCACAAAGCCATTACATAAAAGCTAGGATTAGTTACTACCTGGCTAGCTTAGCAGAACTCCACTATCCTTATTCTGCTTCCAGCTCCGCCAGAACTTCCTTACTTCTTTTTTCTCCTTTCTCTCTTCCCTTCCTTCTCCTTCTCTCTCTTCTTTCTCTCCCTTCTCCCTTTCATGCGTGAATGCAAGAATGGAATGGAGGGGGGTATTTATAATTGCCTTCAATGGCAATTCTGAAGTTTCTATGAACTTTGATCCTGCGGTCCTGGTTTTTCCTGGATTTTCCTATTTTCTTTAATTCCTCCTTTACTGCATCATGCATGACATCATTGGGACACCTCACCAGGACACCTCAGCGCCAGATTTTCCACATGCTGAAATTCCTGGACACCTCAGCAGCTGACTCAGCAGGCTGACTCACCGGTTCAGTGTCCTGCCTCGTAGTACGTGTCCTCAACCTTTTCTTCTGCCTTTATGTTGGCGCCATGTGTCATCTTACTGGCACCTGTCACGCCTTCCAATGCTATCCAGATAAATCCAGGACTTTATCTGATCACTTCCTCGGTTATCGTGCCAACCGAGTAACTTTACTTTATTGAAACTAGGGGTGTTCATGGGCAGGGCTGGGCAGGGCGATCCCCCTGCCCGGTGCCCTGCCCAGAAAAAGTATGGGCTGCATTTTGTAGCCCGATGCCCGGCCCTGCCCGGTAAAAGCCCTAACCATTTTGGGCTGGGCATGGGCGGGCTGGGCGTGGGCGGGCTGGGCATGCCCAAGTTGTGATGCCATGCTCATATTGTAGAAAAAATCAGCAATTATAAACTTCTAAAATAATATCATATTCATATGTCTTCAAGAGTTAAATAATATCTATAATCCACTAAAAATAAGATAACAAAAAGATAATAATTAAAGTCTTGAAATTCATTGCATATAAAAAAATCTTGAAGTCTAAGTAGTTTATAATTACAACTTTACATCAATTTCCCAAATGTTGACAATGATGAAGTATCTAAAAAAATAAAATAAATAATTATAATTTGTAATGTACTCATATTATGATTAATAAAGTTAAAAAAATTAATGTAGTTATAAATATTAAAAGATGCAACTTACGTACTTAACCACTTATATTTCTAAAATGACCCTTTAGTCACCAGTAACTATCATATTCTCCCTTCTAAGTGTAGCATCTATAGAGAAAATAAAAAAAATAAAAAAAAGGGATGCTCATGGGCAGGGCAGGGCAGGGCAACCCCCCTGCCCGGTGCCTAGCCCGAAAAAAGCATGGGCTGTATTTTGCAACCCGATGCCCAGCCCTGCCCTATATTTGTTGGGCTGGGCAGGGCCATTTTTTTGCGGGCTCGGGTGGGCATACCGGGCCGCGGGCTTTATGAACACCCCTAATTGAAACAGCATTAAAATAATATTTTAATGCCACTTTTTCCCACACATTACTGGGCCTACGTTTTTGGGCTCTGGGAATGTTGTCTTGGATCCTGATCAAGCTCAAGTACTCTGATGGCTCGATTCCCAAGAAACAGCCCTTGGCAAATTACCAAAATACCCTCGGGTGCCCTTTCTTGCACTATTTTAACCCTAAGGGTAAAATTGTCATTTTACACCCTTCTGTACTCTGTCAGGGTATATACTGACTCTCAGTAACTTTATCTGTATGTACCTTGGCTCCTGGGCCTGTTCAGAATTACCAAAATGCCCTTCATTCATCTGTTACCCTTTTGTACAACACAGGGGCATTTTCGTAATTTCGCACTTTTTCGGGGTTCTGCCGGACACTGGCCCACCTATCAGTCCAAGGGTCTTACTGGGCCTCTGTTGGCGCCATTATTGGGCCTTTTTGGGTCCAATACCTTCATGGCACGCATTACGAGGAATCTTCCCCCGTTAATAATTATTGAATATTTTATCTATTTTTCAACGTTTATACACATATCCGGACACCGGCTCCTTCTGTCCGAAACACTAGCCTGCGGTGTTCAGGCATCCCTGTGAGTCATATCAGTCATCTGACTGAGGTCATCCGAACTCATTCAGTCCCTTTTCAAATACCGATAAATCTCCCTATCGGATCCCCGGAGGCCTCACACTCCTGTCTGGATTTTCTGATTTGCGAATAACTTTTTCTACAGGCCTCCTATCGGTATTCTGTCAGTTTCCCGACATCTGCCCCATAAGGACGTATCATCCTGTATTTTCTCACCTAGATCTGAATTCTAGGATATCCGGTATTAATTTTTATAACTTTTGGACGATCAGTCCATTTCTGGCTATCTGGAGTCTTCAAAAATTCCTGTATTAAGCCATATTACCGAGCGTCACTTGCTCTCTCTACCGGTGAAATCTGGGACTGAAATGCTGTCGGAAAGTCCAAACCACTTCCGGCCTGACTTTCTTTAATTACAATTTAGCCCCAGGGAACTTTTCTTCTTTTCATTTAAGTCCCTTTTTATTTGGCTAAAATTACACTTAAGAACCCCACATTTTTGTCTACTTTCCTTTTTGGCCTTGAAACTTTCCATAACTGCACTTAAGTCCTTTCATTTCCTTTACTAGGTCTAGGGGCATTATTGTCTTTTCATATTTTACCAGAGTATTCTCTGGCCCTGGTCAACTATCCAGATACCCTTTCTTGACTGTCTAACCTTAGCCAAATGACCAAAATACTCTTTACTCATTCTTCAGTTATTCTATAATATAAGGGCATTTTCGTCATTTTGCACATTTTTCCCGGACACCGGCCCCTCTTACCACTGAACTGGTATTATGGGCTTGGGCCTTCCCTGGTGTCACTACGGGCCTTAGACAATACTGTATGGCCTCTGGCCATAGTCAGATCATCTCTATTCGGACTGCCTTTCCTTTACCGATTATAACTGTAAATTCCCATCTTCAGGAATTTTTACAGAAAAATTGGGACCTCAAATCAAAATTCTGTGACTCCTCATTCAATCCGGAATCCTTTTCTCTATCTCCCGGTATTTTCAGATATTTTATCCGGACCGGGCTGTTTTGGCCTGAAAAAGCACTCATGCGCACACTTTTCCAAAATGACCATTTTACCCCTGGTCATATTTCTAATTCTTTCATACACCTAGAGACCTCATATGCACATTTCACAGTTCAGTGAAATGATCAGCATAATTTTCTCTATTTTCTGGCAAAATATGGTACTCATCGGCCACCAGTCCGATCTTTCCCATAATTACGATTATGCCCTTGAATTCTCCTTCTGGCATCTCTAGGCCTAAAAATTGGGGTGTTACAATAACGGCGTCTCTTAGCATTCTCAAAATCCACTTCAACATAACCTCCCTGTAATGGGTTATGTATGGGGATGAGATTCGGGGGAATCTCAGTAGCAACAATCATAACAATATATGTAATGCAGTGTGACAGTGCTTGCTTGTGATTGTGTACAGATAAGTATGGTGCGTGCTTCCATGCTTAATAACATATGATCATAGCATTACAGCAGAGCTTCAGACATAACATATAAGACAACAATCTAACCAAACAATAGCACATCAAATCACAAAGCCATTACATAAAAGTTAGGATTAGTTACTACCTGGCTTGCTCAGCAGAACCTTACTATCTCTATTCTGCTTCCAGCTCCTCCAGAACTTCCTTTTTTCCTTTTCTCCTTTCTCTCTTCCTTTCCTTCTCCTTCTCTCTCTTCTTTCTCTCCCTTCTCCTCTCCATGTGTGAATGGAAATGAAATGGAGGGGGGTATTTATAACCTCTTCCAATGGCAATATTGTAATCTCCAAGAACTCTGATCCTGCGGTCCTGGTTTTTCCTGAAATTTCCTATTTTCTTAATTCCTTCTTTACTGCATCATCGGGATACCTCAGCAGCATATTTTTCACATGTCACAATTCCCTGGACACCTCAGCAGCATATTTTTCACATGTCACAATTCCCTGGTCACCTCAACAGCTAACTCAGCATGCTAACTCACCAGTCCAGAGTCCTATCTAGTAATACGTGCCCTCAGCTTTATCTGCTTTCTCCAGATCAGTGCCATATGGCGACTAGAAGAGATCTTGCATGCTTCCCAATGCTATCCAGATAAGTCCCAGACTTATCTGATCACCTCCTCAGTTTTTGTGCCAACCGAGTAACTTTACTCTACTGAAAGGTTACTGAATCATGCTCTAATGCCAAGTGTCATCTTGTGGGTCCCATGAGGATACCTTATCAGTCCACCTCATGGTTTCCAGATAACCTTTCCTGTATTTGGCCTCCTTCCTCCGGTCTATCTCTAACCGGGTAACTATCTCTTTTGGACCTTCTCAACTCATGGCCCATACGCTTGGCACTACTTTAGCCACTAGTCGCGACCTAGCCATCATCTCATCGCGACTTAACACCTTCTGTGTTCATTAGTCGCGACCACAGCATTCACTAGTCGCGACCACAACATTCTTTAGTCGCGACCATAACAGTCTTTCGTCGCGACCACATCACATTTTAGTCGCAACCAGGCTCATTCTACTCATTAGTCGCGACACCACATACATATCTGTCACGACCAAGCCTCTCTGCCAATATTAGTCGCGACCATAATACACTCTCGTCGCGACCAACTTCTTTATCATCGCGACCTAACTGGTCAACTCTTGAACCTTTGACCTTTACATCATCCCCAAATGACCATTTACCCCTTAGGACTTCCACTGTTTACACATAAGTCCCCGTACCTTTACTTACTCGCAGCTCAGTCCCTGATACTCTTCACGTTCCTCTGGGACTTCTGCTAAAAAGGGGTCTAGTAGCCTCTTAATCTTAGGCTATCTCTGCATCTCTAGGCCTGAAAATTGGGATGTTACATTTCTCCTCCCCTTAAAATAAATTTCGTCCTCGAAATTTAATCAGTACCATAGCCAAATTTACTCAATATTTGGCAAAGTACCTTATTATAAAACTTTACATCTTTTATAACATGCTTTTCTTTTCTCTAGATCAACTCAGAGTTTAAAATCTGTTTTTCTCTTATAGATCGCTCACTGCACTTTATAAGTAGTGTCCATTTCTTTCATATGAAATTCTCTCGAATATTACTGTATTCTGGAATTTCTTCTAACTACTCATCATACTTCTAGCATTTATCTCTTATTACTTTTCTTGATATCTCGCAGATTGCTTTAAAATCTGCAACATTTCATCTTTCTTTTTATATAATCATATATTCTCATCATTCTTAGCACTTAACTTCATACAGAGAGAGGACTTACGCAGCTATTCTTTCTTTACTTTGCTGCTAAATGAAAGCACCTACTCTAACATGCATAATGCCTGGGCAACATACTGCAGGACTGCATACCTGCTTATGAATGCAAAGCTCTAATGCTGGAGCTCAAGCATTCCTGTTCTAACTAGGCACAGCTCTAACACTCGGAGCTTGCATAGTTCTAGCATAACATATGGCCTGACATCTCATGCACGAGGGAAAACTCTCATTTTCTATTCTCTTTCATAGCATAACATTTAAACATATGATCCCTACCAAAAAGGGAGCCTCTCTGTCTGTTCATAAAATGCACATCTCTAGGTGCGCATCATATTACACGTTTACCACAGTGTATCTCATTGCATGCTTTTGATACTTTATCATAGCATATCTAGCCAACTCTGGCTATCTCATGGTGTATATCACCCTTTCATAACTTATCTCGAGATAACATAAGGCTAACATTCTCTTCCTCATAGAACTGAGTTCTATCTTTGCTTTGCTTTAGACCCTCTTCTCTAGGTCTTTTCTAGCCTTTTAATCTTTTTACCCTCATCTGGGGGAATCTATCTACTCATACTCTTCTGTTCTTATTACGCTGAGGATTTTCTTCTCTGCTTCTCATTACATAGAGGATTCTCTTCTCTGCTTCTCAGGCATCCTTCTACAAAACTTTGAATATCAGTACTCAGATTTGAACTTGGACTCCATCTTCGTTAAAGGGAAAGCCAAGTTTAGTCTGTATACTAGAGGCTACCGAGGAAAATCATTATAAAACAATTTCTCAGGGTGAGTTTATCAACTAGTGAAACTTTCTCACCTTAACTTCGTCTTTGGCCTTCATCTTCCCAAAGAGATACTACATCGTACTCATAACTCATGGCTCATTACTTTCCTTAGGCTAGGTCTAACTACGACCTCGGGATCTAACTGCGATCAATCGTTAGCCTCTTCAGAATCTAACTGCGACTCTGAATCTGTTAGGATCTAACTACGACCCTGGAGCCATGTTAGGATCTAACTGCGACCCTCTAGAATCTAATTGTGATTCTGTTGTACTATATATCTCCCGAAGACCTTAAACCAACAGACTAAGTTATAAGGTTAACTGCTTCCACCTGTTGATAACTCCATAAATAAAAATTTAAAAATTTTTATAGCCTCATATCATTTACCCAGACTCTACTTACTTCCTCTCTTACTCAGGAGTTCCTTCTTACTTTTCTTACTTTACTGTGGCTTACCATTGGCTTGTGCCATTATGGTCTAACCACCTGCCATTGCATTCTACTGCTATGGCCTCATCATACTTCTTATTTCAATCTGTGCTTTAACTGCGAGCCATTTGAACTATGCTCTAACTGTGAGCATTCTGTATCAGATCCAACTCTTATCTGAAGAGTGATCTATACTTATCTGAATCTAGCTCTATCTGGGAGCCATATGTTTCAGATCCAACTCTTATCTGAAGAGTGGTCTATAAACAATCTCTTTACTCTTTTCTGCTCTCTTTCTGTCTACCATTCCTTTCAACAGAAATGGCTTTGAGTACTGCATTCACAAGTCTGCAGAATTACCTGAGTATCCTCATTCATAAATCATATCTAAATAACTTATTGTCCCATGAACTGAGACTATCTATCATCCTCAATACATATCTCATTACATGTCATATGGTATGGGAGCAACATAACTTCCTCATAACTTCTTAATCTCGTATACACTCTACCCTGCATATATTGCAAAAGGGGAGTATTCATTCATCATGGCATACTCTAACATGCATGTCATCATATGACAACTGCAAGGAGATGCAACCATTTATCATAACTTATGGCATCATAAGCCATATCATCATCATACTTTGCTCAACCATCCATCAGACTAACTAAACCTCAAGACATATTTTCTTTATCATATTGCCTATCATATCTTGGTCAGTCATCCAAAACATTTATCTATTTCACTTAGGTTGCCACACTACCCTCTTACCAGGGTATAGACTCAACCCTTCATTATTCTTTCTTACATAGGGGATAGGGGAGTCCCTTTATATCGTAATCTGTGGCTACCTTTCTACTATCTCTTTACTTCTTCTGTCTATCTATTAGTCCCAGTCTATTCTTGACCGGATTGTGGTTCCTGATCGGTCTTACTCTTGATACTAGCGAACTTCGATCGCATAGATCTCATTCCCCATCTTCTACTATCATTTCTGTTCTCTAGGGTACTCTACCCTCTATCACTTCTCCGTGATGGGATCCCTCTGCTTAGGGAACATTAGCTCTTTAGTTATTAACCATCACGTCTCTAGCCTTAGGCCATGTCCTAGGCTCATTCCTAGGCAAACCTCATACTAGCTATCTAGCTAGCTCATCTTAACTCATCATCATCATCCTTTACATCATCCTTTGCTGCTCATCCTGCCTAGTACGGATGACTCGCATAGGGTCTACCTCATTGGAGTTGCCAGCTTTCTCTATGCACGGCTCCTCCACTCAAGCTCTATATTCCTTTCTCATGTTCACCATCTTTTTTCCCTCAAAAAGAAAAATGAACACACATCTCATCTAGGAACTTTATCTCCGCTGAACTTTCTAAACCTCTATGTAAATAACTGTCTATCGCGGCCTGAGCATTGGATAGTCGTGACTCACATCCTCTGTGATCTTTCGTCAGTGACCATCATACTCAACTCATCATAACCTAACATTTTTGTCCTTTAGTCGCGACCTCAATCTTCTATCGTCGCGACATAAACCTAACTCGTCGCGACCTAGGCCTCCTTACGTCGCAACCTTAACTCTTCAGTCGCGACACAAGACCTTTCCCGTCGCAACCTGAGCTTTTCGCAATATACCGTCGCGACCTTGTAACATACACGTCGCGACCTAATCTCTCTGTAAATAACTGTCGCGACCTAGACACTTAATCGTCACGACTAAAACTCTCTTTGAGCTACTTGTCACGACCTACAACCATATTAGTCGCGACTCAATGCCATTCTCTCGCAAGGGAAAATACTCTATCAGAGCATTACTAAGCCAGAACCTTTTTTTCTGTGTCAGAATCTTATACTCTGAACCCGAGTCCTTTCTGGTCTATGCCAGAACTTCTTGCTCTGATACCAAAATGAAACATCCTCCTTTACACTCCTCAGAGTACACTTGCGGAAGCAATATTAGCTTAACTTAAGTCCAGAGATTGAACTTTTACTCCTAAGTTCTTCATACTGAACCTTTACTTTGAGAATTGATTTCTCGCCTTCTACACATCCGAATGAGGCTTAATACCTATCCACGGAATGCCCCAGATGTGTACTACCAGCTCACCAAATCTCGTGGCCAGAATTCTCCGTTTACTAGGTCAAACTGAGGTCAGAACACTGCTACCTCAGGACCTGCGAATTTCCCCTTAATTTACCATACATAAATTGAATATGCCAAATAATATTTATCATTGAATAACATAATGTCATACAACAAGGCATACACAACAAGACATATACATAATCTTTCTATCTCTATTACATCTCTTTCTGCCTAAACTCCGGCAGCACAACCGTTACGCTTCATCTGTACAAAGAACTGAACCGTACTGATTCGGTAATCCCCTCATGAGAACTACCATTCTACGTAGTACCCAGGAAAGACTAGATGAACCGGCTAGGTCCACTCACTTCTAGCCTCCTTAGACAGCACTACGTACACAGTACTTATCATATACTGATGTTCAGTCTTTACTTCGGCAGCATAACGGCGTCTCTTAGCATTCTCAAAATCCACTTCAGCATAACCTCCCTGTAATGGGTTATGTATGGGGATAAGATTCGGGGGAATCTCAGTAGCAACAATCATAACAATATATGTAATGCAGTGTGACAGTGCTTGCTTGTGATTGTGTACAGATAAGTATGCTGCGTGCTTCCATGCTTAATAACATATGATCATAGCATTACAGCAGAGCTTCAGACATAACATATAAGACAACAATCCAACCAAACAATAGCACAACAAATCACAAAGCCATTACATAAAAGCTAGGATTAGTTACTACCTGGCTAGCTCAGTATAACCTTACTATCTCTATTCTGCTTCCATCTCCGCCAGAACTTCCTTTTTTCCTTTTCTCCTTTCTCTCTTCCTTTCCTTCTCCTTCTCTCTCTTCTTTCTCTCCCTTCTCCTCTCCATGCGTAAATGGAAATGAAATGGAGGGGGGTATTTATAACCTCCTCCAATGGCAATATTGTAATTTCCAGGAACTCTGATCCTGCGGTCCTGGTTTTTTCTGGAATTTCCTATTTTCTTAATTCCTTCTTTACTGCATCATCGGGATACCTCACCGGGACACCTCAGTAGCATATTTTTCACATGTCATAATTCCCTGGACACCTCAGCAGCTGACTCAGCATGCTGACTCACCGGTCCAGAGTCCTGCCTCGTAATGCGTGCCATCAGCTTTATCTGCTTCCTCCAGATCAGTGCCATGTGGCGACTGGAAGAGACCTTGCACGCTTCCCAATGCTATCTAGATAAGTCCCAGACTTATCTGATCACCTCCTCGATTTTCGTGCCAACCGAGTAACTTTACTCTACTGAAAGGTTACTGAATCATGCTCTAATGCCAAGTGTCATCTTGTGGGTCCCATGAGGATACCTTATCAGTCCACCTCATGGTTTCCAGATAACCTTTCCTGTATCTGGCCTCCTGCCTCCGGTCTATCTCTAACCGGGTAACTATCTCTTTTGGACCTTCTCAACTTATGGCCCATACGCTTGGCACTACTTTAGCCACTAGTCGCGACCTAGCCATCATCTTATCGCGACTTAACACCTTCTATGTTCATTAGTCGCGACCACAGCATTCACTAGTCGCGACCACAACATTCTTTAGTCGCGACCATAACAGTCTTTCGTCGCGACCACATCACATTTTAGTCGCAACCAGGCTCATTCTACTCATTAGTCGCGACACCACATACATATCCGTCACGACCAAGCCTCTCTGCCAATCTTAGTCGCGACCATAATACACTCTCGTCGCGACCAACTTCTTTATCATCGCGACCTAACTGGTCAACTCTTGAACCTTTGACCTTTACATCATCCCCAAATGGCCATTTACCCCTTGGGGCTTCCACTGTTTACACATAAGTCCCCGTACCTTTACTTACTCGCAGCTCAGTCCCTGAAACTCTTCACGTTCCTCTGGGACTTCTGCTAAAAAGGGATCTAGTAGCCTCTTAATCTTAGGCTATCTCTGCATCTCTAGGCCTAAAAATTGGGATATTACAATGAAAGCCTAGACATTTTTCTAGGGAGTGTCCCCAGAATACAGACAACCAAAGGCCTCAAACGCAGGTTTGAATGTTTGCTCTGATAAGGGAAGATGCCTACAAATCACCTGATATAATCCAAGGTACCATTAGTCTCAATAATAACCTTATGATTGCAAAGTTTTATTGGGTATAAGTCATTCATTTGTTTCTTATGACTTTGCTAAGAGGCTAGACCTTACTGTTAGTAAATTGCATTATGATATATGTGTGGCAACCCCTACTAATGTTATAGTAGTTATGTCTGATGTATCTCTAAACTGTGTTGTTCGATATATGCATTGTTGTATTACTTTAGACCTGATATGCATGCCTTTTCAGGAAATTGATGTCATAATTAGATTAAACTAGTTATTTTCTCATAATGTAGTATTGCATTGTAAGAACAAGACTCTAGTCCTTTGTCCAAGAGCAACGGTCTCAAGTTCAGAAGTTAAACTGAATCTCATAATGGAGGCCCAAGCAAATAGATATGTACAGAAAGGAAGTCAAGGGTAAATGGTTTTCTTTTCTCTCTAAGAAGAAGTAGAGAAAGGGATAGAAGAAATTCCAGTGGTCAAGGAATATCCTGGAGTCTTTCTGAAGGAGATTCAAGGATTGCCACCCGAGGGAGAGGTGGAGTTTGCCGTCCATCTTGTACATGGAGTAGGACCAGTATCCAAAGCTCTATATTGGATGGTTCCTAACGAGATTGTAGAATTGAAAAAGAAGATTGAGGAGCTTTTAGAGAAGGGTTTTATTGGAACCAGTGTTTCATCATGGGGTACTCTAGTGTTCTTCGTTAAGAAGAATGATGGTAGTCTAAGATTGTGTATAGACTATAGAGAGCTGAATAAGATTACTGTCAGAAATAAGTGCCCTCTTCCTAGAAATGATGACCTGCTATACCAGTTGACTGGAGCGAGCCTATTCTTTAAGATTGACTTAAGATTAGGTTACTGTAAACTCATAATTAAGTCTGATGATATTCCCAAAACTGTATTTAGGACTCGATACGGACACTTCAAATTTCTAGTGATATTGTTCGGATTGACAAATGCACCTACTATTTTCATGGATTATATGAATAGAATCTTCAGGCCTTACTTAGATCAGTTTGTTATGGTATTCATTGATAATATTCTGGTGTACTCCAAGCCTGCTGAAGAGCATGAAAGGCATGTAAGAATTATTCTTAACACTCTTAAAGAAAAATAGCTCTATGCTAAGCTTAGTAAATATGAGTTTTGGCTTCAAGAAGTCAAATTTCTCGATCAAATCATATCCCGTGATGGGGTAGATGTGGATCCTAGCAAAGTTGAAGCAGTATTAAGATGGGAACAACTAAGGACAGTGACAGAAATTAAAAGTTTTCTAGGCTTAACAGGGTATTATAGAAGATTTATTAAGGACTTTTCTTGAATTGCCCTACTGTTGACAAAGCTTACTAGAAAGAACCAGCAATTTAAGTGGGACAAGAAGTATGAGGCTAGTTCCAAGAGCTGAAACAGAAGCTAACCACTACTCCTGTGCTGATTATTAATGATATAACCCAGATCTATGTGGTTTATACTGATGCGAGTAAAAAGGGTTAGGATGTGTACTAATGCAGCAAGGTCAAACAGTAGCCTACGCCTCTCGACAGTTGAAACCACATGAAGAAAATTATCCCACTCACGATCTAGAGCTAGTAGCAGTAGTCTATATTCTTAAGATATGGAGACATTATCTATATGGAGTGACCATAGAGTTGTTGTGTGACCATAAGAGCCTGAAGTATCTGCAAGATTTAAAAGAATTGAATATGTGACAACAAAGATAGATGTAGTTATTGAAAGATTATGATTTCTAGATTAAGACCATACTAAAAATGCAAATGTTGTAGCTAAATTTTTAAGAAGGAAGGATGTGCAGGTAGAAACCCTGATGATCAAAGAGTTAAAGATGGTAGAAGATGTCAGGGATTGGAGTCCTTTGTATCAAATGCAGATATCAGGGAATTCTTTTGGTGGAACGCATATCAAGGCTTTGATTGAGGATGAGATAAAGGAAGCACAATAGTATGATCAATGTAACATCTCAAATTTTCCCTATTTGTATAAGACTGATAGAGGAAAGAGGTTATAAAGGGATTGGAATGGTAATCATAATAAAAGATATTGATTAGATAAGTTTTAAGTTAAAGAAAGATAGAAGGTATAAAGTTGTAAAGCCAAAGGGGCTAAATTGCAATTAATGAAAGTTCTAACGACGTAATGGCCATTTTGAAAAAGAAAGGGGCTAAAGTGAAAACCCTAAAAGTTTTATGGTGCAAAATGGAAGTAGACACAAGTTATAGGTCATTAAGTATAATTATGAAAAGTTGAGGGACTAAAGTGCAATTTTTAAGAGTTTAGGGGCAAAATGGTAATTATAGAAAGTTGAGCTAGAAAAGGCCCAAAATTGTCTGAAAATGTTTTAGTCCCAAATTTTACCAGTAAATAGAGAATGAAAATTGGGCTAGGTATATCTCTCAGAATTTTGATTTAAAGTCTCGATAAATTGATATTAATCTCCGAAGTCTGGATATTAGTACAATATCTTCCAGACCTCAAAATTAGATGAAATTTTATAATAAATTCTTATAATTAATATAAGAATTTATTAAACCAACAAAAGTCAAAAAACAGTTCTATAGAATTAATTAAAGAATTTAAGGTGAAAAAGGATACCAATAAAGGATTTAAAGAAGATAGATGAATTTTTATCAGGACTTCTAGGTCCCAAAAAATTATGAGATTTTGTAGAAAATTAATTTTATATTAGAATGAATTTATGAAAATATCAGAATTATTAAAAGAGGTGTCTAGAATTTATCTAAAAAATAAGATAATTTAAGAATATCGATATAAGAAATAATGGGAAGTGACTTGGGATATGTGCCAAATATTTGGAACCCAATTTTGGTCCAACATGGCATCAAGTGAGGGACCAAAATGTTAAGAGAGTTTTTAGAAGCCAAATGAAATTTTTACACTATTTTATGAATTAATAAAAAGGAAAAAAAGAAAGGAAATTTCATGGAAGGTGCAAATGGCATAAGGTGACATTGTGAGGTGTCTTGTGGACCCCAAACTCCTTCCATATGGTGCAAAGGGAAAAGAAGAAAGTATTATCACATGTTCTTCATTGTAATAAAATAATGTAAGAATATGATTAAGCATGATTAAGGAATTAAGTAACCAATCAAGTTCAAGATTAAGGCGATGTAATAATTAGAAAAAGGTAGGGATATTCTTGTCCCAAGATGACAAAGTTTTGGTTATAAATTAACCCTCCCATAAGCCTAAAACTATGAGTGCATGGAAGCCAAGGGGAAACTCTTGCTCTCCAAAAACTCAACCTAATCCAAGGCAATTCCAAGAGGAAGTTCAAGGCACTTTGATCCAAGGTAGCTAGAGCTTAAGGTATATAATCCTTCATAATTTATTTATAAGTGTTTTGGAAGGATAAAACCTAAGTTTTAATGGAAGAAAAGTGAGATATTCTCTTGGATCATGTGCTTCCCAAAATCATACAATAAAGAAGAAAGAAGGAAATAAAGTTAGAACTACGTAAAAGACACTTAGATAAGTAGTTTGGCTGTTTGGTTATAGAATTAAATTGTGATTCTTGACTTTGCCTTTCTTGAGGCCATTAAGCAAGTGTTGTTCTGGATAGGAGGAGATTGATTATCAATGATCTAATGCTTTTATTAAATTTAAATGATGATTTTGTGTAGGATTGGAACATTTGAAGCATTAAAATTGGAAAAGGGAAATTTTGAAACCCTTTCTATTACTGCTTATATGCATCAACAGTGATGTGAATTTCATAATATTGATGCTTCCAATGTTTTTAAAATAAAAAATTGTGTGGGATAAAGTAGAGAAACAAGTATTGGAAGCATTATAATCAAAATGATAGTTTTTGGAGATAAAGAGGACATATTTCAGTTATGTACAGAAGTGTATGAAGGAGCTGGAATTTCATAATTCTAAGATCATAAATGGATTTAGAAGGAAAAATTGTGTAGGGTAAAGTCAAGACATCAATTAATTCAAAGGCCAAACCAATTAATAAAAATTAGAGAAAGATAGAGACTTAATGGGTTAAGGTTAGAACTTGGGTAAACTAAGTTGTAATATATGCTATTATGCTATGTTAGGCCTTGATTAATGTTTGTGTGTTTGATGCTTACTTTGATTATGTGAAGCATGTATAGTTGAGTTATGCTTTGTTTCTTTTTATGCTATGGCCATATGTTATAATTTAAGGAACATGGAAGCATGTAGAGATATCATTATGCAAGCATGATCATTAAGTATACACATGTTAACATCAAGCATTGAATTATATACATGGTTTTAGTTTCCTTTTGCTATTGAGATTTCCCCCGAAATCTCACCCCTCCATGTCATCCCAATACCAGCAGGTTATCAAAGATGGAGGAAGATGAAGATGCATGAAGAGAATTTAGTAAATGATAGAATAAATGTATGAAATTTTAACAGCATTTAGTTAACAGGTCAAGCTTCGTTTTGACACCAAGAATGCCTTATTTCGATGTCTATACAAAGATAATAAAATTTTTAAAGTTGAGGATCAAAAATTATTTTTAAGAATTTTTGACCAAATAAACAGTAATCTTTGATGATTAAACTATACTGATTAACTGAGTATTTGGTATGAGACTTATTTTTTCCTTAAATTACAATATGTTAGCTTCGAGTATCCTTTTGAACCACTTCATTTTGATTTTTTTATAATTAATTATGATTTTTTAAAGTTCATCACTTAATCTAGAATTACCATATAAACAATACTTGTGAAGCTTGGAAATTCCAGATTTTGTAATTGAATTTCAATGGATGTTTAAGTGGTTCTAAATACTACCGAATTATCCCTAAGAGGTATAAAAGTAAGGTGTTATATTTTTGATATCAGAGCAAAGTTTCTTGCGTCAGATAGGATAATTCCCAGACCCTAAACCTAAATAGTTAACATTATGTTAAGGTTAAGGTACTTAGTGAGAAGTTAATATTATTTAAGTTTGAATCTTAAGTGAACCAAGAAGATTCCCTCTATATGATTAGTTCACTACTTAAAGAAGGATTCAGATAGGAACCTTAGAAAGAGAATGCTTTAGGGAAAAGTGTGTCCAAGTCTCGACGTGAAGGTGTTTAGGTCTCAATTAGTAGTCATAGAGAAGTGAGGTTGTGATGAGTTAGCTCATAGGTCGTGACTAATGTTCACAGAGGAGTTCAGGTAGCAATAGGAGAAGACCTTTGGTCGCAATGGAAGAACACAGAGCTATCTGGTCATGACGAGTTGAGTAAGATGGTCGCTCATAGAGAACGTTAGTCGTGACTAACCAATATTCTGGTTGCGATGTGAGTTTACAGAAAAATTAATTTGTAACAGATAGTGATTTAGATGCGACTAGAAGTGATAGTAAACCTCAGCTGGGTATGTTTCGTTATACCTTAGCTTTGTAGCCTTATAAGACGGTCTTCAAGGATGCAGTTACTGTAACACCCCAATTTTCAGGCCCAGAGACTCAGAAAGTAAGCCTGAAATAGATAGACTATCAGACCCCTTTGAGTAGAAGTCCTAGAAACATACAGAAGGTTTTTAGGGACTAAACTGCAAATAAGTTAAAGTCCAGGGACTTATATGTAAATAGTGAAAGTCCCTAGGGATATAGTGGCCATTTATGCAAGGAAAGGGGTTAAATTGCAAAAGAAAGAAAATGAAGGGACTTAAGTGGAAATATGAAAAGTATAAGGCTAAAAGGGAAAAGTAGACAAAAAGGTGGGGTCCTCAAGTGTAATTTTAGCCAAATAAAAGGGACTTAATTGAAAAGAAGAAAAGTTCTCTGGGGCTAAATTATAATTAAAGAAAGTTAGGCCGGAAGTGATTTGGACTGCCCGAAAGCATTTCAGTCCCAGATTTCACCAGTAGATAGAGCAAGTGATGCTCGGTAATCTGGCTTAATACAGGAATTTTCTCCGGACTCCAGATAGCCAAAATTGATCTGATAGTCCAAAAGTTATAAAAATTCCTACCAGATATCCTAGATTTCAGATATAAGTGAGAAATTATAGGATGATGCGTCCTGATGGGGCGGATGTCAGGAAGCTGACTGAATACCGATAGGAGGTCTGTAGAAAAAGTTATTCACAAATTAGCAAATACAGACGGGAGTGTGAGGCATCCTGGGATCCGATTAGGAGATTTATCGGTATTTAAAAAGGGATTGAATGAGTTCGGATGACCTCAGTCAGATGACTGTTATGACCCACAGGGATGCCAGAACACAGTAGGCCAGAGTATCTGGTAAAATGAGCCGGTGTCCGGGTATGTGTATAAACGGTGTATAATAGTTAAAATACTCAATGAACTTTGTAGGGGAAGATTCCTCGTGATACATGCCATAAAGGTAATGGACCCTAGGAGGCCCAATAATGGCGCCATCAGAGGCCCAGTAAGACCCTTGGACTGATAGGTGGGCCAGTGTCCGGCAGAACCCCGGAAAAGTGGGAAATTACGAAAATGCCCCTGTGTTGTACTAAAGGGTAGTAGAGGAATGAAGGGCATTTTGGTCATTCTGGAAAGGCCCAGAAGCCAAGACATACACAGGTAAGGTTAACCAGGGTCAGTATATGCCCTGACAGGGTACAGAAAGGTGTAAAATGAGGATTTTACCCTTAGGGTTAAGATAGTGCAATAAAGGGCACCCAGGGGTATTTTGGTCATTTCGCAGGGGATCTGTAATTGAGTTTAGACCCAGTATAAAATTTTAATGATATAAAGGACCCAGATACTAAATTTGAGGTCAGAAGACATAATATGGGTTTTCAGAAAAATTAGATTCAGAAAACAGTCCAGTTTTCGAGGAAACGGACCGGGCCTGTACCAAATTGGACTGGAAAGCTTCTAGAAGGCTTCTTGCTCTCCCAAATTTCGTCATGTGAAGAATGTGAGGGGTGAGGTGTCCCATTAGGTGTCCCTTGATGATGCAGTAAAAGGGAATAAAAGAAAATAGGAAATTCTGAAAAAACCGTGGCCACAAGTTCAGAGCTCTTCAAAATTATCGAAATGCCATCCATCAAAACTATAAATACCCCCTTGCTCTTCATTCATCACGGCTCAAGGCAATATTTAGAGAGATAAGTGAGTTGTAGAGAGAGAAAGTGAGAGGAAGAAAAAGAAAGGAAGTTCTGGCAGAGCTGAAAGCAGTATAGAGATTCTAGAGTTCTGCTAAGCTTTTCAGGTAGTAACTAATCCTAGCTTTTATGTAATATCTTTGTGATTGGTTGTGCTATTGTTTGGTTGGATTGTTGTCTTATATGTTATGCTTGAAGCTCTATTACAATGCTATGATCATATGTTATTGAGTATGGAAGCACGCAGCATACTTATCTGTACACAATCACAAGCAAGCACTGTCACTCTGCATTACATATATTGTTATGATTATTACTACTGAGATTCCCCCGAATCTCATCCCAATAAATAACCCATTACAGGGGAGGTTATGCCGAAGTAAATTTTGGGAATTTTAAGAGACGCCGTTATGCTGCCGAAATTATGACAAGATGGCAATAGTAAAGAAAGGATCTGATACGTAAGGAGGCTGGAAGTGAGTAGACCTAGCCGGTTCATCCAGTCTTTCCTGGGTACTTACGTAGAATGGCAGTTCTCACGGGAATTACCGAATCGGTACAAGATCAGTTACTTTCTAAAGACGAAGCGTAGCGGTTATGCTGCCGGATTTCAGGCAGAAAAAGGTGTAATGGAAATATGGGGATTTTGTATATTCCCTGATGTATAACAACTTATTATTTAATGTTAAGTATTGTTTGTCATGTTTGATTGATATGTGATGGATATATGCATATGTATGTAAAGTTGATTGCTGGAAATTACCACTGTGAACAGTAACTCGTAGTGACCTAATGATATTTGACCCATAATTAAAAATAGTAACTGGATGAATAAATGTATGAAATTTTTATGGTAAATAGTATACATATTAAGCTTCGATTTGATATATAGAATGACTCATTTGGATGTCTACACATGGAGGTACAAATCATCAAAGTTGGGACCAGAATGCTGGATTTAGGGAAAAAAATGCTGGATGAACAGTAAAATTGAAACGTTGTCCTACTTTGACTTGGTCAAAGAATGATCAATTAGTGATTTTTCCCTGAAATATAATTGAGTTAGCTTCAAGTATAAATTGGAACCACTTCATTTAGATGTTTCTAGAATTAGTTATGATTTTACGAAGTCAGGTCACTCATCTGGAATCTACACAGTGAACAGACTCGATAAGAGTAAAACTCCAGATTGAGAAATTGGACTTCAATGACCTTGAAAGTGGTTCTAAATGCTACCAAATAGTCCCTAAGACGTATGAAAGTAAGGATATTTCATTTTGGTATCAGAGCAGAAGGTTCTGGCATAGACCAGAAAAGGCTCTAGTTCAGAGCATAAGATTCTGGCACAGAATAGAAGGTTCTGGCTCAGTGATGCTCTGAAATAGTTAAGATGTGTGGTATGTGATTTGGGTTATCCTAAATGTTTTACATGTGTACATATATTATTGTGCATATATATGACTGTATTTCCCAATTCTAGAAAAAGAAGTAGAAGTCATGGTTAATACAAGAAGAACGGTTAGACCAGAAGTGGTAGAGCCCGGGATGAGGGTACTAATAATCAGATAGACCCTATGCAAATTATTCTAGATAGGTTAGAACAACAACAGCATGTAATAGATGAGATACGGGCAACCCAGGCTCGCCAAGATCAAGAACGAGATTCTGTTATCGCTACGGCGGTTGCTGCTGCGGTTGCAAGATTACAACAGTCTGAGAAAGAGGTGGTACCAGAAAAATAATATAGAACCTGAACCTCAGTCAGATCATGGGCAGACTGGAATGAATAGACATCAGGGGTCTATAGGAAATAACAATAACCAGGAAAGTCTGCAAACATGGATGGAACGATTCCTAAGTTTAATCAGCCCATGTTTGAAGGGACTTTTGATACTCAAATAGCCGAGGATTGGGTTAGCCAGTTAGAGAAAATCTTTAAGATTTTAGAATGTCCTACTGAAAGAAAGGCCCAGCTGGCAGTTTACAAGCTAGAAAAAGATGCGGATAGGTGGTGGAGGAATACAAAAGTAATTCTGCACTCAATAAATATTCCACTTACATGGGAAATATTTCTTGAGCAGTTCAACGAGAAATATTTTCCATAGTCAGTACGAGATGAACGTGAAGCAGAATTTTTAATGTTAAAGCAAGGTGAGCAAGAACCCTTTGATGATTACCTTGCTAGGTTCATTTGTCTTTCACGATATTCCACTTACCTAAACTGTATGAATGATGAGAGGTGGACCACTGAGAAGTTAACTCGTGGATTGAATCCTACACTAAAGGAGAAGGTTTTTCCTAGACAGATACGAAGGTTTAATAAAGCAGTAGAGGTATGCAGGATCACAGAGAAGAATGTGCAATATCCAGAAAAGAGTAAGCCTGCTACATTAAGAATGGTGCCACCAGGTTCCTTGAGAGGGAACAACAAGAAGAGAATGGGCCAGAAGTTAATAAGAGACAGGGAAGCAGGCCAGGTAGTAGGTCAAGAGAAGTTAGTAGGCAACCAAGGCCTAATATATGTGGGAACTGTGGTCGAGACTATGGTACAAGGCCTTGTCTAGTAGGTCAAGGATTATGCTATAGGTGTGGAAAGTCTGGACATTATGCTAGGGAGTATCCACAGAACACAACAGGCGAAAGATACCCGACTCAAGGAAGAGTATATACCCTGATTGGCAACGAGATAAGAAAGTCTCCTGCGCCAAATTAAGGTACGAGTTTATTTGTGTTCTATTTCCACTGGCTAATGAATGGATAAATCTTGTATGTGATTGGATTGTATTGTCCAGTATGCACACTATTGAGCTACCCTATACCTAGTATTTGCCTTTGTATAAGGATGAGTATGATTATAGGTTTTTAAAGTAGGAAGTAGAGAAAGCATATACATAATAGTTAGGGTTAGTCAAACCCTTGGACGTTAAAGCTTATATTATGGTTGAAAGGAAAAATTTAATATGAGATATGATAGTATGAGACGTGATGGTTAATAGATAAAGAGCTAAATGTTCCTTGAGCAGAGGGATTCTATCACGAAGAAATAGTAGGTCTAGGGAAGAGTACCCTAGAAAATAGAAGTAATAGTGAGAGATGATGAATGAGATCCATGAGAATTAAGGATCAAGAGAAAGGCCAATAAGGAACCATAGTCTGGTCAAGAATCGACTAGGACTGAGGGATAGATAGAAGAAGTGAAAAGATAGTAAAAAATAGCCACAGTTTAACAGATAAAGTGACTCCCTTATTCCCTATATAAGATAGAGTAATGAAGGGTTGAGTCTATACCCTGGTAAGAGGGTAGCATGGCAGCCTAAGTGAGAAAGACAGATGCTTCAGGTTCCTAACAAATAATGTGATAAAGGAAATAATGTGCAATAGATGGTTAAGCAAGTTATGATGATGATATGGCTTATGTTGCCATAAGTTACGATGAATAGTTGTATCTCATATGCAATAAGGAATGTATTGAGGATGATAGACAATCTCAGTGAGAGGGATAGTCTGTTGCAGTATGACTAGGGGTTACTCAGGTATTTCTATAGGCTTGTGAATACAGTACTCATGCTATTTCTATTGAAATGAGAAGTTATGATGAGGCCATAGTAATAGAATGCAATGGCAGGTGGTGAGACCATAGTCAATGGTAAACCACAGTAAAGTAAGAAAAATGAGGAGGAACTCCTGAGTACGAGAGGAAGTAAGTAAAGTCTGGGTAAGTAATATGAGGCTACCGGATATAAATTTTTAAATTTTTTACTGAGTTATCAACAAGTGGAAGCAGTTAACCTTATAACTTAGTCTGTTGGTTTAAGATCTTCAGGAGATATACAGTACAACAGAATCACAGTTAGATTCTGGAGGGTCGCAGTTAGATCCTAGCATGGCTTTAGGGTCACAGATAGATCTTAACAGCTTCGGAGTCGCAGTTAGATTCTGAAGAGGCTAACGGTTGATCGCAGTTAGATCCCGAGGTCGCATTTAAACCTAGCCTAAGGAAAATAATGAGCCATGAAGATATGAGTACAATATAGTATCTCTTTGGGAAGATAAACACCAAAGATGAAGTTAAGGTAAGGAAGCTTCACTAGTTGATAAACTCACCTAGAAACATTATTTTATAATGGTTTCCTCATATAGCCTCTATTATATACAGATTGAACTTAGTTTTCCCTTAGACGAAGACGGAGTACAAGTTCAAATCAGAGTGATGATATTCAAAGTTTTGTAGAAGTATGCCTGAGAACCAAAGAACAGAATCCCCCATGTATTGAGAACAGAAAAGTATGAACAGATAGATTCCCCAGATGAGGGTAAAGAGATTAAAAGGCTAGAAAGACCTGGAGAAGAGGGTCTAAGGCAAAGCAAAGGTAGAAGGTAGTTCTATGAAAGAAAATATTAGGGCCTAGAGCTATAAGAGTAGTAACCTAGCCCTAACCCGGTGGCACGAAAGGTGCTAAGGCAAGAGTCGCATAACGATAGATAAGCCCTAAGAAGGGATAAGAAAAAGTGCAAATGCCACAAAGGTTTGGCATAGATGGGTGAAGTTATGAGAACAGTTAAGGAAAGTTGCAAAATTATTTGAGTTATGGTTTTGTATCAGGAGAAAGAAAGTCAGGGGAACAATATTTCTCCTAAGAGATTAGCAAAGTGTAAGAGGAGTGATGTAGACCCCAGAATTACATCAAAATTCTAAGGGATAAGATATGAAAGAAATGGACACTACTCACAAGTTCAATAGGTTGTCCATAAGCATAAGAGGCTGAATGCCCCAAGCCTTAGTCATAAACCAGGAAAGGATATACAGAGGAGATATATCCAGGATAGTTGATTAAGGTACTAAGTAAATTTCGAGGACAAAATTTATTTTAAGGGGGGTAGAAATGTAACACCCTAATTTTTAGGCCCAGAGACTCAGAAAGTAAGCCTGAAATAGATAGACTATCAGACCCCTTTGTGTTGGAGATTGTGCCCTAGGGGCCAATCATTATCTTATGAACATTGTTGATTTATGAATTTCTTAATTATGTTATCATATTATTTGCATGTTTACTATGATGACAATCCTTGGATAACTCGTGATCTTATCCTAAATGTCCCTGGTCGGTCATCTATGTGGGAGCAGAGATGAAATAAGACCAGTATGACTTTGAAGATATATAGAGATATAAATCAAAGTCATAAGCACATGTAAGAGTACAGGGTGTTGGACCGACCCGCTATGAGAGAGCTGCATGGGTCAAGTCATAAGCTTCTCTCATATACAAGCCATGTCACTATGCCCTTTGACCTGAGATCATCATGGATTCCTACATGACAAACGCTCAGCTTTGACCTAGTCAAAAGTCACTTTTGACCGAGTGATCATAAAGGCTATGCTCGGGCTTAGTGGTTTTTCATGCGGAGGAATGTGAATGGTCAAGATGGAATTTGTCCCTCACATTCGTAGAGAGATATTACTGGGCCCCTCGATGAGTGAGTCTGAGAAATGTATGGCCATACTGGAATGGAAGGGTAGTTCCATTTCTATATTCAGACTACTCAGGGATCGAGAAAGTAATGGTCAGGAATAGGAGGATGACGTTCTCCATGCCTCATCCTTGACCGACATATCATGTGACAAAAGGGACGTGATATGGTTGTATGAAAGGTTACATCGTTTATCGATCCTCATATGTTTTGGGTAGTCGTAATGCCTTGCTAGAGACCGCTTACGACTTGTGGGTCAGTATAGTAACTGGGCCACTGCCAACTTCATATGGGCCTACAGGGTCGCACACAAAATAGCCCAATGCGAGCTATGATGTCCAGATTCATTGAATCTAAGAAATGTCTAGATTCAATGAATGATCTAGGGTGGATATATATTTTATATATATATAAATCAGTATATATATATTATATATAATATAAGAGATATTTGTAAGATTTAATTTATAAGGATAAATTAAATCTCTATCACTTTTGAATTTGAATTTAAATGGATATGATCTATTTGAATTTGAAATTCAAATTGATAAGATATCCCAAATTTGATTTATAAGAATAAATCAAATATAATTCCGTCTTATCTTTATTTTAAATTAAATAAATAGGTGAATTAAATCTGTGGGACGGATTTAATATAAACCATATTTATTTAATTAGTTTCTTATTAAATTATGCAATATATGATATTGTATTAATTTTAGAATTAATATAAGATTAATTCTGAAGCCCGGCCCTATTAGAAGCCCGATAGCTTCCTATATATTTGACATTAGGGGCTAGGGTTTTATACATCTCTACACACACATTCAGACGTGAGAAGAGGGGGCAGGGAGAGTGCAAAAGGTTTGCACATAAGAAACTGCCGAGATAGAGATGGTGAGGACGGAATCTCTAGAAAGCCCTAGAGGGACAAGAGGCGCTAGCACGTCGTTCGCGATTGGAACGCTATTCGTGTGGATATCGGTAGAGGAAGCCGATCTGAGCTGTCGACTTCTACGATACGACCAGACACGAAGCAAGGTCGCGACCAGAACACGCTGAGGTCGCGACCATACGGGCATCTGAACGTCAGAAATCCGAAAAGAAGAGGCAGGTCGCGACTTGAAGCTGACGAGGTCGCGACGAGAAGCAGAGGAGGTCGCGACTAAAATGTTCCAGAGGCGAAGAGTCGCGACTAGTGGACACTGAGGTCGCGACCAAAGCTTGAAACCGAAGGTAACACTTCTTTCTCCTTGACTTAAACACATTCGGTAGATCCTGGCTGGGAATGAAAAAATTTTTAAAGTTAATTTCCGCTGCGTGTCTTCCAATTCCCTTCACTTTGAGTAGAAGTCCTAGAAACATACAGAAGGTTTTTAGGGACTAAACTGCAAATAAGTGAAAGTCCAGGGACATATATGTAAATAGTGAAAGTCCCTAGGGATATAGTGGCTATTTATGCAAGGAAAGGGGTTAAATTGCAAAAGAAAGAAAATGAAGGGACTTAAGTGGAAATATGAAAAGTATAAGGCTAAAAGGGAAAAGTAGACAAAAAGGTGGGGTCCTCAAGTGTAATTTTAGCCAAATAAAAGGGACTTAATTGAAAAGAAGAAAAGTTCTCTGGGGCTAAATTATAATTAAAGAAAGTTAGGCCGGAAGTGATTTGGACTGCCCGAAAGCATTTCAGTCCCAGATTTCACCAGTAGATAGAGCAAGTGATGCTCGGTAATCTGGCTTAATACAGGAATTTTCTCCGGACTCCAGATAGCCAAAATTGATCTGATAGTCCAAAAGTTATAAAAATTCCTACCAGATATCCTAGATTTCAGATATAAGTGAGAAATTATAGGATGATGAGTCCTGATGGGGCGGATGTCAGGAAGCTGACTGAATACTGATAGGAGGTATGTAGAAAAAGTTATTCATAAATTAGCAAATACAGACGGGAGTGTGAGGCCTCCTGGGATCCGATTAGGAGATTTATCGGTATTTAAAAAGGGACTAAATGAGTTCGGATGACCTCAGTCAGATGACTGTTATGACCCACAGGGATGCCAGAACACAGTAGGCCAGGGTATCTGGTAAAATGAGCCGGTGTCCGGGTATGTGTATAAACGGTGTATAATAGTTAAAATACTCAATGAACTTTGTACGGGAAGATTCCTTGTGATATGTGCCATAAAGGTAATGGACCCTAGGAGGCCCAATAATGGCGCCATCAGAGGCCCAGTAAGACCCTTGGACTGATAGGTGGGCCAGTATCCAGCAGAACCTCGGAAAAGTGCGAAATTACGAAAATGCCCTTATGTTGTACTTGTAGTAGAGGAATGAAGGGCATTTTGGTCATTCTGGAAAGGCCCAGAAGCCAAGACATACACAGGTAAGGTTAACCAGGGTCAGTATATGCCCTGACAGGGTACAGAAAGGTGTAAAATGAGGATTTTACCCTTAGGGTTAAGATAGTGCAAGAAAGGGCACCTAGGGGTATTTTGGTCATTTCGCAGGGGATCTGTAATTGAGTTTAGACCCAGTATAAAATTTTAATGATATAAAGGACCCATATACTAAATTTGAGGTTAGAAGACATAGTATGGGTTTTCAGAAAAATTAGATTCAGAAAACAGTCCAGTTTTCTAGAAAACGGTCCGGGCCTGTACCAAATTGGACTGGAAAGCTTCTAGAAGGCTTCTTGCTCTCCCAAATTTCGTCATGTGAAGAATGTGAGGGGTGAGGTGTCCCATTAGGTGTCCCTTGATGATGCAGTAAAAGGGAATAAAAGAAAATAGGAAATTCCGGAAAAACTGTGGCCATAAGTTCAGAGCTCTTCAAAATTACAGAAATGCCATCCATCAAAACTATAAATACCCCCTTGCTCTTCATTCATCATGGCTCAAGGCAATATTTAGAGAGATAAGTGAGTTATAGAGAGAGAAAGTGAGAGGAAGAAAAAGAAAGGAAGTTCTTTCGGAGCTGAAAGCAGTATAGAGATTCTAGAGTTCTGCTAAGCTTTTCAGGTAGTAACTAATCCTAGCTTTTATGTAATATCTTTGTGATTGGTTGTGCTATTGTTTGGTTGGATTGTTATCTTATATGTTATGCTTGAAGCTCTATTACAATGCTATGATCATATGTTATTGAGTATGGAAGCACGCAGCATACTTATCTGTACACAATCACAAGCAAGCACTGTCACTCTGCATTACATATATTGTTATGATTATTACTACTGAGATTCCCCCGAATCTCATCCCAATAAATAACCCATTACAGGGGAGGTTATGCCGAAGTAAATTTTGGGAATTTTAAGAGACGCCGTTATGCTGCCGAAATTATGACAAGATGGCAATAGTAAAGAAAGGATCTGATACGTACTGTGTACGTAGGTGCTGTCTAAGGAGGTTGGAAGTGAGTGGACCTAGCCGGTTCATCCAGTCTTTCCTGGGTACTTATGTAGAATGGTAGTTCTCACGGGAATTACCAAATCGGTACAAGATCAGTTACTTTCTAAAGACGAAGCGTAGCGGTTATGCTGCCGGATTTCAGGCAGAAAAAGGTGTAATGGAAATATGGGGATTTTGTATATTCCCTGATGTATAACAACTTATTATTTAATGATAAGTATTGTTTGTCATGTTTGACTGATATGTGATGGTTATATGCATATGTATGTAAAGTTGATTGCTGGAAATGACCACTATGAACAGTAACTCGTAGTGACCTAATGATGTTTGACCTATAATTAAAAATAGTAAATGGATGAATAAATGTATGAAATTTTTATGGTAAATAGTATACATATTAATCTTCGATTTGATATATAGAATGTCTCATTTGGATGTCTACACATGGAGGTACAAATTATCAAAGTTGGGACCAGAATGCTGGATTTAGGAAAAAAACGCTGGATGAACAGTAAAATTGAAACGTTGCCCTACGTTGACTTGGTCAAAGAATGATCAATTAGTGATTTTTCCCTGAAATATAATTGAGTTAGCTTCAAGTATCAATTAAAACCACTTCATTTTGATTTTTCTAGAATTAGTTATGATTTTGCGAAGTCAGGTCACTCATCTAGAGTCTACACAGTGAACAGACTCGATAAGAGTAAAACTCCAGATTGAGAAATTGGACTTCAATGACCTTGAAAGTGGTTCTAAATGCTACCAAATGGTCCCTAAGACGTACGAAAGTAAGGATGTTTCAGTTATAGTAGACTAATCTTAGTTAGCCAATACCTCAAGGGTCTCATTTTTCTTAACACGATATGGCTGGACTAAGTGGAATAGTGATGGAGAGCAGTTCCTTCTACTGACAGAGATAGAAGCTGACCAGTCTAAGGTCAAAGAAGTCAACCAGTCAAAGAAGTCGACCAGTCCAAGATCAAGAAAGCTAAGATACAAGAGTTAGTTCAAGATAACACTAGGGGAACAAAATAGAATCGTTCCGTGAACCTAAAATCCCTAGGAATGGAGATTAGGCACTACGGGAATGATGAGAAAAAAGGTGCCAACCTCACTAAAATTTATCAGCTAGAGGTTTAGTGTAATATCCCTAATTTTTTGTACTAATTTTTATGTATAGTTTGTACGTAATATATGTGAGATTTTTTGAGCAAAATGTCGCCATTTATGTAAAGAAAGGGATTGAATTGAAAAAAGAAGAAAATGCAAGGACTTAAGTGAAATTATAAAAGCTTTAAGGCCAAAAGAGAAAGTAGACAAAAATATGGGGTCTTTAAGTGTAATTTTAGCCAAATTTGAGGACATAAGCGTAATTTATGAAAGTCAAGGGGCAAAATGGTAATTATGGAAAGTTGAGCTGGAAGTGGCTTAGAACTGCCCACAAGCATTTCAGTCCCAAATTTCACCAGTAGATAGAGGAAATAATGTTGGTTAATCTGGCTTAATACAGAAATTTTATTAGAAATTCAGATAGCTGAAATTTATCTGATAGTGAAAAAGTTATTCGAAATTTTTATCAGATCTCCTGGACCTCAGATATAAGTGAAAAGTTATAGGATGATGCGTCCTGGGAAGCCGAAGGTCAAGAAACTGGCAGAATCCTGAAAGGAGTTATGTAGGAAAAGTTATTCACTTTTTAGTGAATTTAGACGGGAGTTTGTGAGCTCCTGGGACCCGATAGGGAGATTTAGCAGTAAATAAACTAGGACTAAATGAGCCCAGATAACTTAATGCAGAGACCCAAAAGAACAAGTGGCGTCAAGAAGGCCCAATAAAATCATTGGATTGATAGGTGGGCCAGTGTCGAGAGGAACCCCGGAAAAGTACAAAATTATGAAAATACCCCTGTGTTGCCCTAAGGAGTAATAGGTGAATGAATGGCATTCTGGTTATTTTAGACAGGTCAAAACACTAGGGCAGGTACAGGAAGGGTTAGTCGAAGTCAGTATATGCCCTGACAGGGTACAAAGTGGTGTGAAATAACGATTATGCCCTTAGGGTCAATGTAGTGCAAGAAAAGGCACCAAGGGTATTTTGGTCTTTTCTAAGGGACCTGTACTTAAGTTTAGACCCAGTATAAGAATGTAAATGATAGAAAGAATCTGGATACTGGATTTAAGGTCAGAAAATATATTATGGAATCTCAGAAAAATTAGATTCAGAAAATAGTCTGGTTTTCGGGTTATCGGACCGAACTGGTACCGGACTGGACTGAAATTTTTCCAGAGACTTCTTCTCCCTTCAATTTCGCCATGTGCATGGTGAGGTGTCCCTTGAGGTTTCCCTTTGATGATGTCATGGAGATGATGTCATCACTTCTTGGTGGGCAAGACAAGATTCAAGGTGCAATCTTGGCCATTAGATCAAATAGTGCACAAAGTAATCTTGGCCATCCGTTTTCCATGAAATTTTCTATAAATACCCCCCAAAATCTGATGTAAAACCGTGGCAACAAGAACCCTCATCTTTCTTCCATGAAAACCCCAAGTTCAAGCTCCCAAATCAAAGGAAAATAAGCTAGGATAGATTGCTTACCTTTAATCTCTAGCTTGCTTGAACTTTGGCCTTTGAATTCTTCTTTGTCTTGGCTTGAGTTTTCATTTTGCAAGAGGTTCCCCAAGGGTTCTTGTGTTCACGGTTTTGCATCAGATTTTGGGGGGTATTTTTAGGCAAATTTCATGGAAAATGAATGGCTAAGATTACTTTGTGCACTGTTTGATCTAATGGCCAAGATTGCACCTTGAATCTTGTCTTGCCCACCAAACCATGTATGACATCATCCATGACATCATCAAGGGACACCTCATAGCCCATGTGACAAAATTATGAAGGGAGGAAGCATTTGGAAAAATTCCAGTCCAATCCTGTACCGGCTCAGTCCGATTTTCCAAAACTAGACTATTTTTTTAATCTAATTTTTCTGAGGTTCCATAATATGTGTTCTAACCTTAAATCCAGTACCCGAATTCTTTCTACCATTGATATTCTTATACTGGGTCTAACTTACAGATCTCTTGGAAAATGACCAAAATACCCTAGGTGCCCTTTCTTGCACTACATTGACCCTAACTGCATAATCGTCATTTCACACCTCTTTGCACCTCATCAGGGCATATACTGACTCTAAGGAATTATTCCTGTACTTGCCTTGGCATTTTGGCCTGTCCAGAATGACCAAAATGCCCTCCATTCATCTCTTTCTCCTTGGTACAACACAAGGGTATTTTCGTAATTTCACACTTTTTGGGCAAATTTCTGGACACTGGCCCTTTTCCCTGATGAACTAATATCATAGGCCTAGCCTCAGTTGGTGTCATTATGGGCCTCTGAGTGACGCCATCTGGGCTCATTTTAGTCCCAAATTTTACCAGTAGATAGGGGAAATGATGTAGAGAATATGAGTCGCGACTAGCCAACACTCAGGTCGCGACTAGGATGCACAAAGACCTAATGATAAATGAAGATGCCAACCTCACTAAAGTTTATCAGTTAGAGGTTTAACACATAGTGCAGGCAAGCTAAACAATGATGCAGATCAGTTTAAAGAGATGTTCAGAAGTAGATCCTCTGTATTACCAACAGGAGTAGATCTACATTACAAAAGAATTTGTTCAGTTAGTCTTTCCTGAACAAAAGGATTAGAAGTAAAAATGAGACTTGCCTAAGAATGAGCCTAACACATGGCTTAAAGTTAGAGATGTGATGGTTAATAGTTAGAGAGCTAATGTTTCCCAAGTCAGAGGGATTCCATCACAAAGAAGCCGTAACCTAGTAGACCCAAGGTAGAGCACCCTAGAGAGCAGAAGTAATAATAGTAGTGGATGAATGAGATCCATGTGACTTAAGTTAGTTAGGATTTGTAGAAGGAGACCAGAAAGGAACCATAGTCTAGTCTAGAGCAGACTGAGACTGATATACAGACAGAAAGTGTTAAGAGATAGTAGAGAGATACGGAAGTTACTCCATAAAGATGGAGATTGATCCGCTCACCTGAGAAGTTTTTCTTCAGTAGTTTTATGAAAAGTATTCCTCTCAGTTAGATAGAGATGAGCATGAGGCTAAGGGTTAAAGTTGAGAAAGTAAAACCCTTCGATGAATACTTAGCCAAGTTCATCCACATGAATAGTGAGAGTTGTATGATTGAGAAGTTAGTTCATGGATTGAATTCCATATTACAAAGAAAGAATTTTTCTCAGGTAGTCACAGAAGTTCAATAGAGCGGTAGATGTATACAAAATTAGAAACAGAAATGTATGATGTCTAGAGAGAGAAAGGTAGCCACAGTTTTAAAAGTCAAGTGACTCCCCTATCTCCTATGTAAGAAAGAGTAATAAAGGGTTGAGTTTATACCTTAGCAAGAGGGTAATGTGGTAGCCTAAGTAATTGAGTATTTATCTTACGCTCATGAATGAGTAATGGGGATCTAGCAGAGAAGGTGATAAAGGGACAGAATACTTAAACAGCTTACCTAGTTAATGGTTGAATTGCCGTGTGCATATAATGGATGGTTGAGCAAATTATGTGATGATATGGATTTTGTTGCCATAAGTTATGATGATTAGTTGATGATATGGCTTTTGTTGCCATAAGTTACGATGATCAGTTGCACCTCCTTGCAGTTGTCATATAATGATATGCATGTTAGAGTATGCTATGACGAATGAATATTCCCTTTTTGCAGTACTTGCAGGGTAGAGTACATATGAGATGAGGAAGGTATGAGAAAGTTATGTTGCTCCTATACCATATGACATGCAATTAGATAATTTAACTTGGTAATGATAATAAAGCAAAGAAAAGTGATAAACGAGATAATTAGCCAGTTAATCCCTCAAGTTTAGAATGAGAATCTGAGACAGATAATGATAGTCAATTAGACAGAGAATGAGATTAGAGATAAATGTTGATCACAATCCTATAGACATATGATTACAGTACTCAGGACATATACCTTCAATGGGGATGAGATATATGAATGATGTACCATGAACATGAAGTGAGATATAGTTATGCAAGTTGATGCAGCTCTAAGAGGGAGCAGCGTCTATGTAATAGAAATTAACGTTCTCGTAATAGAGCTGGATTGCTCTTACGATAGAGTCAAACTGCTCAGGAAATAGAGCTGAAAGCATGGACAATGAAGCTCATAATAAAGCCATATCCATTAGACGAGATAGACAGATTATGATAGATATGTGCATGATAGAGCATTTGTAGCTCTCTGCAGTACTAGATATAGTAAAGTTATGAAAGATGAGAATGACATCAAAAATTCCTGAATGATGGAGAAAATGAGTAAAGTCTTAATATATAATATTGGCTTCTTTGATCATTTTTGGGGAATTATCTGTTGAGTTAGCAACTAAGTAGAAGTAACTAACCTTGTAGCTTAGTCCTTTGGTTTAATCTTCAAGAGATAAGAATACAGTACAACAGAATCGTAGTAGATTCTAGAGGATCGCAGTTAGATCCTAGTATGGCTCATAGAGAATAGAAGTCCAGGGTCGCAGTTAGATCCTGAAGAGGCTTACAGTTGATCGTAGTAGATCCCGAGGGTTGCAGTAGACCTAGCCTAAAGAATGTAAGAAGACATAAGTATAGTATATCTTTGGAAAGATAATTACCAAGGAAAGGTGAAGGTAAAGAAGCTTCACAAGTTGTTAACTCATAGCAGAGAGAGTACCCACGATGTTAGTTTCAGATAGCCTTATTATTATTATAGACTGAACTCAGAATCTTCTTACATAAAGAATGAATTGAAATTAGTAGAGATTATGAGAATGAGAATGAAAGCTAGATAAATCCTTTAGATGAGGACAAAAGGTTAAAAAGTCAAAGAGATCTATAAAAAAAAAGTGTTTAAGATAGTAAAGTACCAGGGTTGGAGCCTGTTAGCACTAGTGCTTCAGATTTTTATTAACACTTTTTAGTTAAGTGTGCTTAGGCAAGAGTAACCCAATAATGGGTAACCCTTGGGAAGTAATGATAAAGCTTATAGATGCCACAGAAGTTTGGCATATATATACAGAGTTATGCAAAATAAAAAGTTAAAAGGGTTATGAATAGTGAAGGATTATAACCCTTCTGTCAAGTCCAAATAGAGTGGATTTGAAATGAAAGGTTTAAATCATGACTTTGTTCAGGAGAATGAGAAGCAAAAGAGCAATATTCTCTTGAGAGGCTAATAAAGTTATAAGTTAAAGAGAATGTTTCTGGCATCTCAAAATATGTCCTGATAAGGCAAGATAAGTTATGAAAGAGTAAGATACGCATGATATAGCCAGATTTGGCTAGATATGCCACGATATAGCATGAGAAGTATGCAATGAGATACATTTTGATAAGCTTGTAATGTGGCACATAATGAAAAAATGTGTATTGAAAATGATGGTAAGAAGTAACTTTATGAACAGATAGAGAGGCTCCCTTTATGAAAGAGATAAGATAATGAATGTTATGCTATAGATGAAGGTGAGAGCTTTCACTCCTTGCATGAAATGCCAGGCACTATGAAACATCCTTACTTTCGTACATCTTAGGGACCATTTGGTAGCATTTAGAACCACTTTCAAGGTCATTGAAGTCCAATTTCTCAATCTAGAGTTTCACTCTTATCGAGTATTGTTCACTGTGTAAATTCTAGATGAGTGACCTGACTTCAAAAAATAATAACTAATTCTATAAAAATAGAAATGAAGTGTTTCAAATTGATACATAAAGCTAACTCAATTATATTTCAGGGAAAAATAACTCGTTGACCATTCCTTGACCGAGTCAATGTCAGTCAACGTTACAACTTTACTGTTCTTCTAGCGTTTTTCCCCTGAATCCAGCATTTTGGTCCCAACTTTGATAATTTATATCTCCATGTGTAGATATCCAAATGAGGCATTCTATATATCAAATCTAAGCTTGGTATATCTATTATTTACCATAAAAATATCATACATTTATTTAATCATTTACTATTTTTAATTATAGATCAAACATCATTAAGTCACCACGAGTTACTGTTCATGGTGGCAAATTCCAGCAATCAACTTTCCATACAGCCAACACATATCAGTCAAACATGCCAAACAATACTTATTATTAAGTAATAAATTGTTATACAACAGGGCATGAACAAAATCCCCATATCTTTATTACATCTTTCCTGCCTGAAATCCAGCAGTATAACTGCTATACTTCATCTTTTAAAATAACTGATCTGTACTGATTCGGTAATTCCCGTGAGAACTACCATTCTACGTAAGTACCTAGGAAAGACTGGATGAACCAGCTAGGTCCACTCACTTTCAACCTCCTTAGATAGGACCTACGTACACAGTACGTATCATCTCCTTTCTTCACTATTGATATTTTGCCCTAATTTTGGCAGCATAACGGCGTCTCTTAGCATTCTCAAAATTTACTTCAACATAACCTCCCTGTAATGGGTTATATATTGGGGATGAGATTCGGGGGAATCTCAGTAGTAATAATTATAACAATATATGTAATGCAGTGTGATAGTGCTTGCTTGTGATAAGTATGCTGCGTGCTTCCATACTCAATAACATATGATCATAGCATTGTAGTAGAGCTTCAAACATAACATATAAGACAACAATCCAACCAAATAATAGCATATTAAATCACAAAGCCATTACATAAAAGCTATGATTAGTTACTACCTGGATAGCTTAGCAGAACTCTACTATCTCTATACTGCTTCCAGCTCCGCCAGAACTTCCTTCTTTCTTTCTTTCTCTCACTTTCTCTCTCTAGAACTCACTTCTCTCTCTTTCTTGGCTCTTGGCTATGGGTCACAATGGCAAGGGAGAGGGGGTATTTATAGTGGAGGCAAAGGAGAATGAGTAGCCCAGATCAATTCTCAATGAGTGGCTCAGAATGCTTGCTTCCTCAAGAAGCTTTGCTTACCTCATCATGGTGACATCATCATTCCCATGACTCACCACTTATGACATCATCCAAGGGACACCTCACATGCTAGGTGACGCAATGGTGGGGCCCTTAGGACACCTCACCAGCTGACTCAGCGTTTCCAGAGAATTCCAGAGTCTTGCACCGGAATACACGGCTGAGATTGTGCCACATGTCCTCAGCTTTTTCTAGCTTTTTCTACTTTCCTTATACTCATGCCATGTGGCACCTTGTGGGTCCCATGAGGACACCTTTTTTGCCACCTCATGGCCTCCAGATAAGTCCAGGACTTTATCTGATTACCTCCCTAGTCATCATGCCAACCGAGTAACTTTACTTTATTGAAAAGTCACTAAAATATTATTTTAATGCCACTTTTTCTCACATAATTCATGGGCTACGTTTTTGGCCCTTGGAATATCATCTTGGGTCTCTGATCCAGCCCAAGTACTCTGATGGTTCAATTCCCAAGAACCATCCCTTGGTAAATTACCAAAATGCCCTTGTTTACTCTTTCTTTACTTTAATGAATCTAGGGGCATTATTGTCTTTTCACATTTCACCAGAGTATTCTCTGACCTTGGTCAACTATCCAGATAACCTTTCTTAACTGTCTCACCTTACCCAAATGACCAAAATACCCTTTACTCATTCTTTCACTATTTTATAACATAAGGGCATTTTCATCATTTTACACCTTTTTTAGACACCGATTCCTTTTATCAGATAAACTGACATACTGAGTATAGGCATCCCTTTGGGTGATAACAAGCATCTGACCAATGTCATCTGAGCTCATCCAGTCTCAATTTGAATACCGATAAATCTTCCAATCGGATACCCAAAGGTCATAAACTCCCATCTGAATTTACTAATTTGTGAATAACTTTTTCTACAGACCTCCTTTTGGCATTCTGTCAATTCCCTGACATCCGTCTCTACAGGACGCATCTTCCTGCAGATTTTCACTCATATCTGAGGTCTAAGATATCCGGTAAGAATTTTTTATATTTTTAGCCTATCAAATAAATTTCGGCTATCTAGAGTCCTGATAAAATTTCTATATTAAGCTGGATTACTCAGCATCCTTTTCTCTATCTACTGATGAGATTTGGGACTGAAATGCTTTCGGGCAGTGCTAAGCCATTTCTGGCTCATCTTTCTATGATTACACTTTTGCCCCTGGAATTTTTCTTCTTTTTAATTAAGTCCCTTTTACTTGGCTAAAATTACACTTAAAGACTCCATATTTTTGTCTACTTTATCTTTTGGCCTTATAACTTGTGTCTACTTTTACTTTTGCACCAACAGACTTTTAGACTTTTCACTTTAGTCCATTTCTTTCCTGAAATGACTATTATACCCATAGGACTTTTACTATTTACATATAAGTCCTTGTACTTTCACTTATTTGCAGTTTAGTCCCTAAAAACCCTCTGTATGTTTTTGGGACTTTTGCTCAAAGAGGTGTGGTAGTCTATCTATTTCAGGCTACTTTCTAAGTCTCTAGGCCTGAAAATTAGGATATTACACACTATGTTATGTTTGTAAAATATGCTAAAGCTCCGAGTGTTAGAGCTGTGCATATTCAAGAAAGAAATGCTTTAGCTCTGATGTTAGAGCTTTGTATTCATGAGTAGGTATGTAGTCCTGCAAGATGTTGGCTAGGCGTTATGCATGTTAGAGTATATGCTCCTACTTAGTAGTAAAGTAAAGAAAAGAATAACTGCATAAGTCCTCTCTCTATATGATGTTAAGTTATTAAAGATGAAAAGAAATATGATTATACAAAAAGAGAGATAAAGCTTTGCGGATACTAAGGCAGTCTATGTAACATCCCGATTTTTGGGTCTAGGAGAACTGGGAGGTAGTCTGATATGGGCAGGCTGCTAAACCCGTAGTCCCAGGGTAGTAATCTGATATGGGCAAATCACTTACCTATATTTTGTAGGAATCCAAGGGATGAGCTAAGTCCCTCAGGATTTAAAGATGAATTAAGTCTTTGACCTATAAAATAGGGACAATTCACCTAGGTTCAAAAAGAAGAATGTAAGGAATATCCTAAGTCTTAAGCCTAGGAATTCTGCAAGTAGCTAGATATGGTCTAGCTCCTGAGTAAGATAACCTGATATGGGCGGGTTGTCGAGCCTTTTAATTAACAATGACTCCCGAAGAGTTCAGGGGATGAGTTGTTGAAAGAGAATTTCTAGAACTTAAGATGCAGGATAAGAAAATAAGTAAAGATGCCAGAAAGAGAATTCAGAGGCATAATCGTAATTATGGGAAAGATCGGGCTGGTAGCCGATGAGTACCATATTTTTTCAGAAAGTAGAGAAAATTATGCTGATCATTTCACTGAACTGTGAAATATGCATATGAGGTCTCTATGAGTATGAAAGAATTATGGAAAGTTAAGGGACTTAATTGAAAAGAAGAAAAGTTTCTAGAGGCAAAATGGTAATTATGGAAAGTTGAGCCAGAAGTGGCTTAGAACTGCCCGGAAGCATTTCAGTCCCAAATTTCACCAGTAGATAGAGGAAATGATGATGGATAATCCAGCTTGATACAGGAATTTTATCAGGACTCCTGATAGCCGAAATTTATCTGATAGTATAAAAGTGTAAAAAATTCCTATCGGATATCCTAGACCTCAGATATGAGTAAAAAAACTGCAGGAAGATGTGTCCTGTAGAGACGAATGTCAGGGAATTGACAGAATAACAAAAGGAGGTCTGTAAAAAAACTTATTCACAAATTAGTGAATTGAGACGGAGTTTGTGACCTCTGGGTGTCTGATTGGGAGATTTATC
This sequence comes from Leucaena leucocephala, assembly GCA_037074615.1. Taxonomy (NCBI): domain Eukaryota; kingdom Viridiplantae; phylum Streptophyta; class Magnoliopsida; order Fabales; family Fabaceae; genus Leucaena; species Leucaena leucocephala. The sequence goes on along the minus strand of CM073523.1, from coordinate 14,227,297 downwards.
GATATTCAAACTGAGACTGAATGAGCTCAGATGACATTGGTCAGATGATTGTTATGACCCAAAGGGATGCCTAAACTCAGTATGTCAGTTTATCTGATAAAAGGAGTTGGTGTCCGGAAAAAGGGTGTAAATGATGAAAATGCCCTTATGTTATAAAATATTGAAAGAATGAGTAAAGGGTATTTTGGTCATTTGGCTAAGGTTAGACAGTCAAGAAAGGTTATCTGGATAGTTGACCAGGGTCAGAGAATACTCTGGTAAGATATGAAAAGATAATAATGCCCCTAGGTTTATTAAAGTAAAGAAAGAGGAACCAAGGGCATTTTGGTAATTTACCAAGGGATGGTTCTTGGGAATTGAGCCATCAGAGTACTTGGGCCCAAAAACGTAGCCCATGAATTATGTGAGATAAAGTGACATTAAAATAATGTTTTAGTGACTTTCAATAAAGTAAAGTTACTCGGTTGGCGTGAGGACCGGGGAAGTGATCAAATAAAGTCCTAGACTTATCTGGAAGTCATGGGATGGCGTGAAAGGTGCCGGCAAGATGCCACATGGCGGCAACCTGGAGGGAGAAGAAAAAGTTAAGGACACATGGCACGATCTCAGCCTTTTATTCCGGGATAGGACTCTGGAATCCTCTGGAACCGCTGAGTTAGCTGGTGAGGTGTCCCAAGGGCCCCACCATTGCGCCACCTAGCATGTGAGGTGTCCCATGATGATTTCATGTTTGATGAGTCATTATGGAGGATGATGTCATCATGATGACATAAGCAAAACTTGGTGGGCAAGCAAAGCGATCTGAGCCACTCGTTGAGAATTGATCTGGACCACATATTCCACCTTGCCTTAAGTTTAAATACCCCCTCCCCCTTGCCATTGTCTTCACGGCCAAGAGCCCATAAAGAGAGAGAAGTAAGTTCTAGAGAGAGAAAGTGAGAGGAAGAAAGAAAGAAGGAAGTTCTGGCAAAGCAGGAAGCAGTATAGAGATAGCAGAGTTCTGCTAAGCTAGCCAGGTAGTAACTAATCCTAGATTTTATGTAATGGCTTTGTGATTTGATGTGCTATTATTTGGTTAGATTGTTGTCTTATATATTATTCTTGAAGCTCTACTACATAATGCTATGATCATATGTTATTATTGAGTATGGAAGCACGCATCATACTTATCTGTACACAATCACAAGCAAGCACTATCACACTGCATTACATATATTGTTATGATTATTACTACTAAGATTCCCCCGAATCTCACTCCCCTATGTATAACCCACTACAGGGAGGTTATGTCAAAGTGAATTTTAAGAATGCTAAGAGACGCCGTTATGCTGCTAAAGTTATGGTAGTGAAGAAAGAAGCTGATACGTACTGTGTATGTAGGTACTGTCTAAGGAGTCTGGAAGTGAGTGGACCTAGCCGGTTCATCTAGTCTTTCCTGGGTACTTACGTAGAATGGTAGTTCTCACGGGAATTACCGAATCAGTACAAGATTAGTTATTTGTAAAGATGAAGCCTAGTTAGTTATGCTACCGGATTTCAGGCAGGAAAAGATGTAATAGAGATATGAGGATTTTGTACATGCCCTGTTGTATAACAATTTATTATTTAATAATAAATATAGTTTGGCATGTTCAGCTTGTGTATGAGATATTGAGAGAGAAATTCGCAGGTCCTGAGGTAGTAGTGTTTTGACCTCAGTTTGACCTAGTAAACGAAAGAGTTTGGTCATGAAATTTTGTGAGCCAGTAGCACACATCTGGGGTATTACATGGATAGGTAATAAGCCTAATTTGGATGTGTAGAATGAGATAAATCAGTTCTCAAAGTAAAGGCTCAGAACAAGGAACTTAAGAGTAAAGTGTACTCTAAGGGGTCTAAGGGAGGATGTTTCAGTCTGCGAGATACTAAGAGAAGTAATAAGAGATAAGTGCTAGAAAGTATGATGAGTAGTTGATGAAAACTCCCGAATACAGTAATATTCGAGAGAGTTTGATATGAAAGAAATGGACACTACTCACAAGTCTAATATAATGAGTTGTCCATCAGCAAATAGATGCATAGCAAGTGAGCAAGTACCGAAATGAGGTAAAGTTTAACTCTAATTGGGTTGATTCAGATAAGAAGAGTAATGACAACAAGGACATAAAGCGGATACTGAAAGCACTCCGCTAGATGAGAAGATATAAGATAAGAGATAGATACCCCAATCCTTAGTGATAAAGCAGAAAGAGATATATAGAAGATATATATCCAAGATAATTGACTAAGGTACTAAGTAAATTTCGAGGACAAAATTTATTTTAAGAGGGAGGGAAATGTAATATCCCTAATTTTCTATACTGATTTGTATGTACAGTTTGTACGTAATATATGTGAGATTTTTTGAGCAAAATGTGTCCATTTATGTAAAGAAAGGGGTTGAATTGAAAAAAGAAGAAAATGCAAGGACTTAAGTGAAATTATAATAGCTTTAAGGCCAAAAGAGAAAGTAGACAAAAATGTGGGGTCTTTAAGTGTAATTTTAGCTAAATTTGAGAAAATAAGTGTAATTTATGAAAAGTCAAGGGGCAAAATGGTAATTATGGAAAGTTGAGCCGGAAGTGGCTTAGAACTGCCCGGAAGCATTTCAGTCCCAAATTTCACTAGTAGATAGAGAAAATGATGCTGGTTAATCTGGCTTAATACAAAAATTTTATTAGAAATTCAGATAGCTGAAATTTATCTGATAGTGAAAAAGTTATTCGAAATTTTTATCAGATCTCCTGGACCTCAGATATAAGTGAAAAGTTACAGGATGATGCGTCCTATGAAGCCGGAGGTCAGGAAACTGATAGAATCCTGAAAGGAGTTCTGTAGGAAAAGTTATTCACTTTTTAGTGAATTTAGAAGGGAGTTTGTGAGCTCCTGGGATCTGATAGGGAGATTTAGCAGTAAATAAACTGGGACTAAATGAGCCCAGATGACTTAATGCAGAGACCCAAAAGAACAAGTGGCGTCAAGAAGGCCCAATAAAATAATTGGACTGATAGGTGGGCCAGTGTCGGGAGGAACCCGGAAAAGTTTAAAATTATGAAAATGCCCCTGTGTTGCCCTAAGGAGTAATAGGTGAATGAAGGGCATTCTGGTCATTTTGGATGGACCAAAATGCCATGGCAGGTATAGGAAGGGTTAGTCCAAGTCAGTATATGCCCTGATAGGGTACAAAGAGGTGTGAATTACGATTATGCCCTTAGGGTTAATGTAGTGCAAGAAAGGGCACCAAGGGTATTTTGGTATTTTCTAAGGGATTTGTAATTAAGTTTAGACCCAGTATAAGATTGTCAATGATAGAAAGAATTTGGATACTGGATTTAAGGTCAGAAAATATATTATGGAATCTCAAAAAAATTAGATTCAGAAAACAGTCTGGTTTTCAGGGAATCAGACCGAGCCGGTACTGGACTGGACTGAAATTTTTCCAGAGACTTCTTCTCCCTTCAATTTCGCCATGTGCATGGTGAGGTGTCCCTTTGATGATGTCATGGAGATGATGTCATCATTTCTTGGTGGGCAAGACAAGATTCAATGTGCAATCTTGGCCATTAGATCAAATAGTGAACAAAGTAATCTTGGCCATCCATTTTCCATGAAATTTTCTATAAATACCCCCCAAAATCTGATGCAAAACCATGGCAACAAGAACCCTTGGGGAACCTCTTGTAAAATGAAAACTCAAGCCAAGACAGAAGAATTCAAAGGCCAAAGTTCAAGCAAGCTAGAGATTAAAGGTAAGCAATCTATCCTAGCTTATTTTTCTTTGATTTGGGAGCTTGAACTTGGGGTTTTCATGGAAGAAAGATGAGTTTTCTCTAAGGTTGATATGCTGTCCAAAACCTTAGATGAAAGGAGAAAGAAGAGATTAAGGTTAGAGTTGTGAGATTAAAGCTTAAACAAGCTAGCTAGATGATTGGTTGTTGAATCAAGTTGATATTCTTGACTTTGCCATGGATTAAATATTTCAGTTTGCACTGTTCATGATAGAAGTAGATGGAATTTCAATGATCTAATGCTTCCATTGAATTTATATGATAATTTTGTGTAGGATTGGATAGGTTTTGAACCTTGGAAGCATTGGAATTGAAAGTTGTAATGTTTGGAATTCTTCTCTGTTACTGTTCACTCGTATGAACAGTGATTGGATTTTCATGATTTTGATGCTTCCAATGGTTTTAAAATGAAAAGTTGTGTGGGATAAAGTAGAGAAACAAGTATGGGAAGCATTGGAATCAAGATGAGAATTTTTGAAAGAATTGTGTATGCTTTTCCAAATCTGTACAGAACAGTGCATAGGAGCTGGAATTTCATTATTCTAAGCTTATAAATGGATTCAAAAGGTGAAATTGTGTAGGGTAAGGTCAAGACATCAATTGATTCAAAGGCCAAGTCAATTGGTAAAGGTTAAAGGAAGTTATGTTATGTTAAAGTAAGTTTGATGTTCAAGAAAGTTAGATACTAATGAATGGATGATTATATGATGTTAGGATTTGGTAGTGTGCTCTAAAGGGGCAGCCACATATCAAGGAGAAGTGAGAAGAAAGAGCAAAGTTGAAGTGGAAGAAAGTCAAGTATATAAGGTAGTAAACTTACCCTAAACTTGTATGTATTGAGTGTTATGCTTGATTGTGCTATGACTTTGTTGAATTGTGTGCATATGTGTATATGATTGAAGCTCTGTTTCTATGATTATTTTGGCCAATTGTATTTCATATGATACATGGAAGCATGCTCATTACACTATGGTAACACTTTCACAAGCAAGCACAAGCAATTACATTATTTTGGCCAACAGGTTTATGAAAGATGAAAGAGTATGAAGAAGCATGAAGGGGAGTTAGGGATTGGTCAATGTAAATGTTATATGATGTTATGTGAAGAATTGTTGCATGTAAGGATGTTGTATGACCAGTTTAAGCAACAATATGTATGATGTCATGAAAAATAGTAAATGATGGAATAAATTTATGAAATTTTACAGACATTTATTTAACATGTCAAGCTTCGTTTTGACACCAAGAACACCTCATTTTGATGTCTGTACAAAGAGAACCAATTTTTCAAAGATGGGGACCATAATCTGTTTTCAGACACCAAATGAACAGTAACCTTTAACGAATAAAGTGAATCAATTGACTAAGCATTTGGTCAGGAAATTATTTTTCCCTTAAACTTCAAGATGTTAGCTTCGAGTAGAATTTTTGAACCACTTTATTTCTATTTTTCTAGAATTAATTATGATTTTTCAAAGTTCATCACCTAATCTGGAATACCATATGAACAGTAACTCGCCAAGAGTAAAAATTCCAGATTTAGCTAATAGACGTCCAAAGTCTTGTAAGTGGTTCTAAATGCTACTGAATGGTCCCTAAGACGTACGAAAGTAAGGATGTTTCATTTAGTATGGGGTACAGGCAAGTTAGATATACGAGGCACTAGGACACATAAGACTAACTTAAGAAGGCGTTCAGAAGTAGATCCTCTACAAAATAGTCAGGAGTTGATCTACACTGGGAAAGACTTCATTAGAATAGTATTTTCTCAATAGAAGGTTCAGAATTATGAGACCGAGACAGAGAGCTAATGATCCCCAAAATGGAGAAACCCATCATGAAGGGACCAGTAGACCTAGTGTAGGGCACTCTAGAAGGTAGGAGTAACAGCAGTAGATGATAGATGGGATCCCAGTAACTCAAGTTTGCTAGGAATAAGAAAGAGATGTTATTATCATGATAGCCGTAACAGAAATTGTTGTAGATTTACGACGATTAGAGAGAGAATTTGTCAGGGAGTTACAATCTAGGTAGGAACGGATCAGGACTAGCATATAGTCAAGATCTACTGAGAAAGAAGATAGTGTCCAGCTAAGAGAGAGAAGTCGTTAAGGAGTTACAGTCCAGGCAGGAACAGATTAGGACTAGAAGATGGTTAGGATCTGCTGAGAAAGAAGATAGTATCCATCTATGGAATTTACAATTCCATAAGTATAATCTGGTTGCTTTCAAAGTTGTATTAGATGCCAAAGCAACAGGAGTTAGATGAATCGCTTAGAAGAGATCCCCAAAGTAATGAAATATCTTATAGAAAGGAAGGTATTGTTAGCTGATTACAAGTTATAAAATAACATAAAGAAATGGTAGAAAGGTATAGAGGTTACTCCATGAAGACAGAAATGATCCGCTCACCTGGGAAGTTTTTCTTGAGTACTTTTATGAGAAGTATTCTCTTAAGTCAAATAGAGATGAGCGTGAGGCTAAGTTAAAATATTAAAGTAGGGTAAGAGCAACCCTCTGATGGATATTTAGCCGAGTTCATCCATGTGCATAATAAAAGTTGAATGATTGAGAAGTTAACTCATAGATTGAATTCTGTACTATGAGAAAGAATTTTTTTCCAGGAAACTACAGACGTTTAACAAAGCGGTAGAGGCAGGCAAGATTACAAAGAGAAACTTGTGATGCCTAGAAAAGATAAAGGCAACTCTTAAAGATGAATCCTTTAAGTATTTTCGATAAGGATTTTCCAGAGGGCCTTTAATTTTCAGAAGAGGTAATGAGAAGCAGGAAAAGTTAAAATATGAGTAGAAGATTTAGAATAAAAGAGCAGTAAGTTAGGAGATGCAAACATGTAATTAAAGACTAATAGATATGAGAATTGTGGTAGAGACCACAGAGATAGGCTTTGATTGGCAAGTCAAGGAAGTTTCTCTAGATGCAGCAAGCCGGCACATTTTGCTAGGGAATATTTACAGAATACGATAGATGAGAGATTCCAAATTCAGAAGAAAGTTTTGCCCTGATTAAAGAAGAAGAAAAGAAGTCGCCTGAGATAAATCAAGAGATAATATAAATTAACGATCGGTAAGTAGATACGATATATGATTCAGACGCCAGCCATTTGTTAGCAATAATGACTGTAAAGGCAATTATTCCCATTGGCTTAAGGTTAACAGTACCTTATGCATGTTTAAACGGCAATGTCCAGCATGCACACAGTAGAGCTACTCTAGACCTGGTATGTTTGCACCAACTAATTAGAAAAAGAGATGAGGTAATTAGTATTAGTTAATCCTCAAGGATTAAGGTTAAGAATAGAATGGAAATTAGGACCAGAATTAGAGTTAGATTAAAGTTACAAATAGGGATAAGAGTTTGAGATTAGATGATGAGAGTCAGTTAGATGAGAAAGCTAGAGCAGGATAGTAATAAAAAGTATCCAGAATAACAGATAGTCTCAGCAAGTAGGACAACCGTTTATAGTATGATTGGGAGTTACTCAGGTATTTCTACAGGCTTATGAATATAGTACTCAGGACCATTTCTTATGGTAGGTTTATAGAAAATACCAAGAGAGTGGTAGTATTACAAATCTATCGAAAGAAATGGTATACAGAAAGAACAACAGACAACAACAAATAGATTATTTTCATATCACTCTTCAGATAAGAGTTGGATCTAAAACAGATGGCTCTTAAATAATGCTAAATTTAGATGAGTTAAGATCACTCTTCAGATAAGAGTTAGATCTGATACAGATTGCTCTACAGATAAGAGCACAGTGTAGATACAGGTTGCTTGTAGATAGAGCATAGATACAGATGAGATGAAACGAGAAGTTATTATATGGTACCGTAGTAACAGAAAGCAAATGCCTATGGCATTTACAGATGGTGAATTATAGATGACGATATGCAGATGGCTAGGCCATGATTGCATATAGCAATAACTCATGGTAAGCCACAAGAAAGAAAGAAAGTTAAGAAGAACTCCTAAGTAAAAGAGAAGTTAAGTGAAGTCTTGATAAGTAGATAGGCTACGAAACATACTGCTAAAGAATTATCTGATGAGTTATCAACAAAAGGGAGTAATTAACCCTGTAATTTAGTTCATTGGTTGAAGTTTTTTAGAAGAATTGCAGTTGATCCTAACATGATTCATAAGGGAGTGATATCCCAGAATCAGATAGTTCTTAAAAATGTTTAGGATGACACCGGGTGATTCTGAGTTATGAAATAACCTAGCCTAAGGACAAGATAATTTGAATCATGAAGAAGAGGAATATGACAACTTGATATCTTTCTTATAAGACAATCACCAAGGACAAGGTGTTGACTAACTCATGCAAAGAGAGTATCCATGGTGTTTGTAGTTAGCCTCCAGACAGAACTTAATTTTTCTTAAACAAAGATGGAGTCCGAATATAAATTTTAGTACTGGCATTCAAAAGATTGTAGGAGTATGTCTAAGGAACAGAAGAGAGACCCCATATGTCTTAAGAATATACAAGTATGAGCAGATAGATCCTCTAGATGAGGATGAAGAGATTAAAAGGCCAAAGAGACAAGGCAGAGTAAAGTTAGAACACAGTTCTATGAGAAAAAGTATACTAGGGCTCAGAGCTATAGAATAGTAACCTAGCCCTAACCTAATAGCACACTTAATTGAAAGGTGCTCAGGCCAGAGTAGCTTAGAGATGGGTGACCCACTGAGAAATACAGTGTTGAGTCACAAAGTTAGAAGATGTTCTAGAACAATGAGAAAGAATATTGCTAGCTAGCCTAATAAAAAGAAAGAATAGCATAAGTTCTCAGTAGAGAAAAACAAGGGACACTATTATTCCCTTTATTAGATCTAGACAGATGAATTGTAAAGAAAGAAAGAAATAGTTAGATGACGAGTATTTCCTAATACTAGTTCCAAGAAGAGGAGGTTAGGAGAGGGAAAAGTTAGAAAGAGTTAGAAAAGGTAAGGGACTATAACCCTTATGTCAGATCTAAGTAGAGAAGATTTGAAATAAAATATTCAAGTTACAGTTTTATATTAGGAGGAGGTTAGAAAGGCTTAAGAGCAAGATCTTCCCCAGAAGCTGGCAAAGCTATAAGTCAAAGAGTATTCCGGAATACAGAAAGAAAAGAGTAATGAAAGATTTATAATGCGTAATGAGAAATACACAATACGCAAGAAAAGATGTGTAATAAGAAATACTTAATGAGAAGTATGATGTATGACAAAGACTCTAGAATTACATTAAATTTATGGAAGATTATGTATGTAAGAAGTGGACACTACTTGTAATTCTAGTACAATGAGTCATCCATAAATGAATAGATGCATGATAAGTAAGTGAGTAACAAAAAAAAAAAAGCATACTTCGACTCTGATTGAGTTGACTAAGGAAAAAGGAGCATAACAACACGAGAAAGATATGAAGCTCCGCGGATGTTGAGAGTACTTCGCTAGATGCCAAGATAGAAGATAAGATATAGATACCCAAGCCTTAGTCATAAAGCAAAAGAGGATAGAAAGAGAGGTTATATCCAAGGTTGTTTTTACTAAGGTACGAATTAAATTTCGAGGACAAAATTTATTTTAAGGGGAATAGAAATGTAACATCCTAAAATTTCCCTATCTGTATAAGATTGATAGAGGAAAGAGGTTATGAAGGGATTGGGATGGTAATCAGAAGAAAAGATAATGATTAGATAAGTTTTAAGCTAAAGAAAGATAGAAGGTATAACGTTGTAAAGCCAAAGGTGCTAAATTGTAATTAATGAAAGTTCAAATGACTAATGGTCATTTTGAAAAAGAAAGGGCTAAAGTGAAAACCCTAAAAGTTCCATGGTGCAAAATGGAAGTAGACACAAGTTATGGGTCATTAAGTGTAATTATGAAAAGTTGAGCGACTAAAGTCCAATTTTAAGAGTTGCAAAATGGTAATTATAGAAAGTTGAGCCAGAAAAGGCCCAAAATTGCCCGAAAATGTTTTGGTCCCAAATTTTACCAAAAAATAGAGAACGAAAATTGGGCCAGGAATATCTCACCAAATTTTGATTTAAGGTCCCGATAAATTGATATTAATCTCTGAAGTCTGGAGATTAGTACAGTATCTTTTAGACCTCAGAATCTGATGAAATTTTAAAATAAATTATTATAATTAATATAAGAATTTATAAAACTAACAAAAGTAAAAAAGGAGTCCTATAGAATTAATTAGAGAATTTAAGGTGAAAAAAGGACACCGATAAATGATTTAAAGAAGATGTATGAATTTTTATCTACACTTCTCGGTCCTAAAAAATTATGAGACTTTGCAAGAAATTTATTTTATATTAGAATGAAAGTTTAAAAATGTCAGAATCATTAAAAGAGGTGTCTAGAATTTATCTAAAAAATTAGGGTAATTTAAGAATAAAGAAGAAAGAAGGAGATCAAGTTAGAACTATGTAAAAGACACTTAGATAAGTAGTTTGGATGTTTGGTTATTGAATTAAATTGTGATTCTTGACTTTCCCTCTCTTGAGGCCATTCGGCCAATGTTGTTCTAGATAGGAGGAGATTGATTCTAAATGATGTAATACTTCCATTGAATTTAAATGATGATTTTGTGTAGGATTGGAACCTTGGAAGCATTGAAATTGGAAAAGGAAAATTTTGAATCCCTTTTTGTTACTGTTCATATGCATGACCAGTGATGTGAATTTCATGAATTTGATGCATCCAATGGTTTTAAAATGAAAAATTGTGCGGGATAAAGTAGAGAAACAAGTATTGGAAGCATTATAATCAAAATATAATTTTTGGAAATAAAGAGGATATATTTCGGTTATGCCGAGAAGTGAAACATCATACTTTTAACCTCTCAGAGTACGTATTTGAAGTGTATTTGATTAGCGGAAGCATTACTTTGGCCAAAAAATTAAAATTTTTATAACTTCTCGGGTACTGTTCATTAGGTAATTCTCAGATTGACAGTCTAATTTTAAAAATTCATAATTAATTCTAGAAAAATCAAAATGAAGTGTTTCAAAATTCTAATCGAAGTTAACACCTTGAAGTTTTAGATAAAAATAAGTTCCTGACCAAATGCTCAGCCAATTAATACAGTTTAATCGTTAAATATTACTATTCATTTGGTCAAAAATTCTTAAAATATATTCTGGTCCCTATCTTTGGAAAATTGGTTCTCTTTGTACAGACATCAAAATAAGGTTTTCTTGGTGTCAAAATGAAGCTTGATATGTTAACTAAATGTATGTAAAATTTCATACATTTATTCCATCAGTTACTATTTTTCATTACATCATGAACATTATTGCTTAAACTGGTCATACAACATCATTACTTGCAAGAATTCTTCACATAACATCATATAACATTCACATTGACCAATCCCTAACTCCTCTTCATGCTTCTTCATCCTCTTTCTTCATTCATAAATCTGTTGGGATTGGGATTACATGAATGGGGTGAGATTTCTAGGGAAATATTAGGAGCAAATGATACTAAACAATGCATGTATTAATGTAAATACTTGTGCTTGCTTGTGAAAGTGTTACCATAGTGTAATGAGCATGCTTCCATGTATCATATAAAATAGAATTGGCCAAAGTAATTATAGAAATAGAGCTTCAATCATCTACACATATGCACACAATTTAACAAAGCCATAGCACAATGAAGTATAACATTCAATACATACAAGTTTAGGGTAAGTTTACTACCTTATTGCTTTACTTCCTTTCACTTTAACTTTGCTTCTTCCTTCTTACTTTTCCTTGATGTGTGGCTGCCTCTTTTGAGTCCACAATCAAATCCTAACATCGCATAATCATCCATTTATTACAATCTAACTTTTCTTGAACATTAAACTTACTTTAACTAACATAACTTCCTTTAACCTTTACCAATTGACTTGGCCTTTGAATCAATTGATGTCTTGACCTTACCCTACACAATTTCATCTTTTGAATCCATTTATGAGCTTAGAATCATGAAATTCTAGCTCCCATGCACTGTTCTAGATAGAATTGCAAAACATGCATAATTCTTCCAAAAATTCTCATTTTGATTCCAATGCTTCCCATACTTGTTTCTCTGCTTTATCCCACACAACTTTTCATTTTAAAACTATTGGAAGCATCAAAATTATGGAATTCCAATCACTATTCTTTCATGTGAACTGTAACAGAGAAGAATTCTAAACATTATAACTTTCAATTCCAATGCTTCTAAGGTTCAAAACCTATCCAATCCTACACAAAATCATCATATAAACTTAATGGAAGCATTAGATCATTGAAATTCCATCTCCTTCTATCATTAACGGTACAGACCAAAATATTTTAACCATGGCAATGTCAAGAATATCAACTTGATTCAACAACCAATCATCTAACTAGCTTTCTTAAGCTTCAATCATATAACTCTAACTTTAATTTCTTCTTTCTCCTTTCATCTAAGGTTTTGGACAGTATATACACCTTAGAAAAAACTTAACTTTCTTCCATGGAAACCCTAAGTTCAAGCTCCCAAATCAAAGGAAAATAAGCTAGGATAGATTGCTTACCTTTAATCTCTAGCTTACTTGAACTTTGGACCTTGGATTCTTCTTTGTCTTGGCTTAAGTTTTCATTTTGACATAGCTTCCCCAAGGGTTCTTGCTTCACGGTTTTGGGAGGAAATAATGGGGGAATTTATAGAAAATCTCATGGAAAATGGATGGCTAAGATCACTTTGTGCACAATTTAATCTAATGGCTCATAATTGCTCTTACATCAAACTTCTCCTCCAAGCGGATTTGAGATAAAATCACATGACAAAAATCTTCTTTCCCCCTTGCCTTAGATGCCATGTGTAAAGCTTTATGGGTCCTACCATATGCAAACCCTAATTCCTACTTTATTCCCTTTTTTTTCTTTTCAAAAATTCAAAAATTATTCATTATTGGACTTGGGCTCCAAGACAACTTTTGGGACTTATTGGGCTTCCCTAGGACGAAATCTTGGGCCTTTCTTAGATCCAATTGCTAATTGGCACAAATCCCAAGGCACTTTCCTCATACCGATATCCTTAAATTACCCTGGTCATGAAATAAATGCTAGACACCTCTTTTAATGATTCTAACATTTTTAGAAATTAATTATAATATAAAATGAATTTATTACAAAGTCTCATAATTTTCTAAGACGTAGAAGTCCTGATAAAAATTATATACATCTTCTTTAAACCCTTTATCGGTGTCCTTTTTTATCGTAAATTTCATAATTAATTCTACAAGACTCCTTTTTGACTTATGTTAGTTTCATAAATTCTCATATTAATTATAAGAATTTAATACCAACTTTTGTCTGATTCTGAGGTCCAGAGAATATTGTATTAATTTTCCTTTCTTTAAAAATTCATATCAATTTTTTGAGACCTCAAATCAAAATTCTATTTTGCGTCAAACTGATCAGAATAATTTTCTATATTTACTGGAAAAATTTGGAAATGAACTGATTATGGGCATTTTTGGGCCTTTTTCGGCTCAACTGTCTCATAATTACCATTTTCCCTGAAACTTTTGAAAATTACACTTTAGGCCCTCAACTTTTCATAATTACACTTAATGGCCCAAATTTTATGTCTACTTTACATTTTGCACCATGGAACTTCATACTTTTCAATTTAGTCCCTCTTCTTTAAACCTTCATCTAATCATTCTTTTCTTCTCTATTAATTATCATAGTCCTTTCTAAACCTTTTTCCTCTATCAATATTATACCGATAGGGAAAAATTATGATGTGACAAGAAGTGTATGAAGGAGATGGAATTTCATAATTCTAAGATCATAAATAATTTAGAAGGAAAAATTGTGTATGGTAAAGTCAATACATCAATTAATTTAAAGGCCAAACCAGTTAATAAAAATTAGAGAAAGATAGAGACTTAATGGGTTAAGGTTAGAACTTGGGTAAACAAAGTTGTAATATATACGCTATTATGCTATGTTAGGCCTTGATTAATGTGTAAAGAAGATCACAAAGCAAGGACTATAATGGAAGGAAAAGAGTAAGGATAAGAAGGAGGTGAAGAGGAAGGATAAGGAAAGAAAGCTATTCTAAGGTAGTGAACTCACCTAATTCGTATGCTTTACTTGCTTGGATGTTTATGTGTTTGATGCTTACTTTGATTATGTGAAGCATGTATGGTTGAGTTATGCTCTGTTTCTTTTTATGCTATGGCCATATGTTATAATTTAAGGAACATGGAAGCATGTAGAGATATCATTATGCAAGATAATCATTAAGTATACACATGTTAACATCAAGCATTGAATTGTATACATGGTTTCCATTTGCTAATGAGATTTCCCACGAAATCTCATCCCCTCCATGTCATCTCAACACCAGCATGTTATTAAAGATGGAGAAAGATAAAGATACATGAAGAGAATTTAGTAAATGATAGAATAAATGTATGAAATTTTACCAGCATTTAGTTAACATGTCAAGATTCATTTTGACACCAACAATGCCTTATTTCGATGTCTATACACAGAGAACAAAATTTTTAAAGTTGGGGACCAAAAACTATTTTCCATAATTTTTTTACCAAATAAATAGTAATTTTTGACAATTAAACTATACTGATTGAATGAGTATTTAGTATGATACTTATTTTTCCCTTAAAGTACAATATGTTAGCTTCGTGTAGCCTTTTGAACCACTTCATTTTGATTTTTCTAGAATTAATTATGATTTTTTGAAGTTTGTCACTTAATCTGGAATTACCATACGAACAGTACCTGTGAAGCTTAGAAATTCTAGATTTTGTAATTGAACTTCAATGGATGTTTAAGTGGTTCTAAATACTACCGAATGGTCCCTAAGACATACAAAAGTAAGGTGTTACAATAAACTGGTAGAAATTTTTAAAAATAAGCTGCGAAGACGGAAAACTAAGAATTTTGAAATCTCCCAAGATGGATTGTTACTGTTCAGGGGAAGACCGTATATCCCTAATGCAGCGAGATTAATGAAGAGAATTTTAGATAAAGCTCATAAAAGTAAGTATACGATGCATCAATGTATGACCAAGACGTATCATGATGTTAAGAGTTTATTTTGTGGGCCTAGATTGAAGAAAGACGTTGTGACCTATGTCTCGAAATACTTGACATGTCAAAAAGTAAAGGTCGAACATCAGAAGCCAACATGATTGAATTGGCTATTGTGAAATGCTTCGAAATGAAGGTTGAATTATAGATAAATATGAATGTCTATGTGATAAAAAGGATATTTTTCGAAGAGCTATTCCATAAGGCTGTTTATCAAAGTACTATTTGATAAATCTAAAACTATTTCAATGCAATTCATTTGAGATTTATCGAAGTCCTTTTCGATAAATACCTCGATAAATTGAACTGATCTTCAAAAAGATTTTTTAACTAGACTTTCACAGAACTTGATATTTCAATCTAAAATCAGTTGGAATCAATTGCTATATGCTTAAACTCTTAATATATCTCTTTTGAAACATATTTCCAAATCATTTGTAGGTAGAAACAAGATCAAACAAAAAGATTCATTAAAGAGAGAAATCTTTCAGAATGCATATGTCAGCAACCAACTACGATATTCTTCAACATTTATTCCAACTGCTGTCCAATAGATTTATGAAAAACTCATCTATAAAAGAAGCTGAAAAGAAAAGCTGAAGAGACAAAAGAAAAAGAAAAAGAGAGATGCGCAACAATGTACTTCGATCATAAGCAGTATTTTTCATTGATATAATCGTATATCTGTTTCACTATGTTTCTCATTCTTCGAATAGAGCACGCATTATTCTTGAGAAAGAGAGAAACTTCAAGATTTTGTACTTTAGTGATCATCACAATTCCTCTACTAAGAGAGCTTTGTATTTTATCAATTATTTTTTGAGTTGCTCAAGAGTATGGGTCTCTTAAGTGGGATAATATCTTATAGGTTGTAAGGGGAGTGAGAGGGATTCTCATGGTTGATACCTTACTGTTCATTTGGTAATCCAGATTATAGCCTAAACTTTAAAAATTCATATTTAAATATATAAAAATCTAAATAAGGTGGTTCCAATTTATAATGAAAGATTTTTCATTGAAATTTGAAGGAAAAATATGAAATTGGCGTTTCCTTGCCCAAATGAAATCAGTTTATTCGTTGAAAAACACTGTTCATTTGGTAAGTTTGGCAGTTCCAGCTTCTTTTCCTTATTTTCAAAAATTCATTTCTCTTTGTTCACTTATCCAAATGAGACGTGTTACATATGGATTTAAAGATATATATGTTTACTTTAAGCTCATAAAATTTCGTGAAAAAACTCGTTCATTTACTATTTGAAATTCGCGCATGAACCTTACTGCCTCTAGTTGCTCATTTTATCTTGTTCCAGATTTTATTTTCAAATTTGAAAAATCATAACAAATCAAATACTTAACCAATTGAGCCTTTCTTGGTGTCCATTTAAATCTCTGGATCTTAATTATTTTCATGCTAAATTTCACCTAAAAATACTTTGGTTAAGTTGTGAAAACTACTGTCAAAAGTACACTGCCTCGGGATGGATTTATAGTATCATACATCATGCACATCACAATATCATCTTCTAAGGTCAAGTACTCAACTTTAATTCATATACAAACTCAACCATCCACATTTTCCCTTTTTCCTTAAGAAGTGCCAGCACCTATAGCATGGTTATGTATATGGAAAGAATGAGATTTCATGGAAATCTCAATAGCAAGTCATACAAACTATAATAACATGCATGCTTGATTAATTGCCTAACATGTTATCATGATATGGGAGCTACTTTGTGAACATACATAAGCAAACTCTAACATGCATATTGTCATGACATTCATTGCAAGGAGTTGCAACCATTCATACTTTATCATAATCATCAAAGAATCATCTCAAGCTCAACCAAGAATCATAACTAACAAGCAAGCATACAATCAAACAAACATAAGATTATAGTTAGGTATTCTTGCTACCTCTTAGATATCCTTGTTACACCCTTCTTGGAATAATCTTCTCCTATAAATGTCAAAACCTAGCCATTACAAAGTAATATCAAGTTACCATTCAACTCCAAAACAAAGTCCAAGACTAGGTTCCTACTATATTCCTTTCTTTGTCTAATTTATGACTTATGCTTACATCTTTACAAAATAAATTCTCATGGTTCATTTCCACATAATTTTTTATGTAGAATCCAAATATGAAATCAGAATTTCCAAAATCAATTCAGATCCTTGGCTGCTGTACAGAGCCAAAATGTCTCCTACATTTTCCAAAAATTCTCATTTTGATTCCAATGCTTCCAATACTTGTTTCTCTACTTTATCCCCAAACAATTTTCCATTTTAAACACATTGGAAGCATCAAAATCATGAGATTCGAACATACCAAGCTTCGGTTTGATATATAGAATGCCTCATTTGAATATCTACACATGGAGATATAAATTATCAAAGTTGGGACCAAAATGCTGGATTCAGGGGGAAACGCTGGATGAACAGTAAAGTTATAACGTTGACCTACGTTGACTTGGTCAAGGAATGGTCATCGAATGATTTTTCTCTGAAAGATAATTGAGTTAGATTCATGTAGCAATTTTAACCACTTCATTTAGATTTTTCTAGAATTAGTTATGATTTTTCGAAGTCAGGTCACTCATCTGGAATTTATCCAGTGAATAGTACTCGATAAGAGTAAAACTCCAGATTGAGAAATTGGACTTCAATGACCTTGAAAGTGGTTCTAAATATGACTAAATGGTCCCTAAGATGTACAAAAATGAGAATGTTACATATAGTACTAGAACAGAACACAATCTTCTATTCACATGCATACTTGGATTTCCAAGCTAGTACCACTTGATTCTAGCTTGTTTAAGCTTATCTAAACTATCTATAACATAAACCTCATACTCCTTCCACATGAAAAGAGAATATCCAGCAGCACCACTGAAACATCCTCCCTTAGACTCCTCAGAGTACACTTACGGAAGCGATATTAGCTTGATATATCTTAACTTAAGCCCATAAATTCAAAATTTCACTCTTAAGTTCCTTATTCTGGACCTTTAATTTGAAAATTAATTTATCTCGTTCTACACATCCAAATAAGGCTTATTACCTATCCACGGAATACCCCAGATGTGTACTACTGGCTCACCAAATTTCATACCCAAACTCCTTCGTTTACTAGGTCAAACTGAGGCCAGAACACTGCTACCTCAGGACCTGCGAATTTCTCCCTTAATTCATCATCCACAATTTAAACATGCCAAACAATATTTATTATTAAATAATAAAATGTCATACAACAAGGCATACATCAAATTCTCATATTTCTATTACATCTTTCCCTGCCTAAAAATCCGGCAGCACAACCGCTACATTCTTTCTGTAGAAAGTTGTTGGAAATCGTGCCCTAGGGGCCAATCATTGTATCAGGTTATCACATTATTTGCATGTTTACTGTGATGACCATCCTTGGATAACTCATGATCTTATCCTAAATGTCCCTGGTCGGTCATCTATGTGGGAGCAGAGATGAAATAAGACCAGTATGACTTTGAAGATATATAGAGATATAAATCAAAGTCATAAGCACATGTAAGAGTACAGGGTGTTGGACCGACCCGCTATGAGAGAGCTGCATGGGTCAAGTCATAAGCTTCTCTCATATACAAGCCATGTCACTATGCCCTTTGACCTGAGATCATCATGGATTCCTACATGACAAACGCTCAACTTTGACCTAGTCAAAAGTCACTTTTGACCGAGTGATCATAAAGGCTATGCTCGGGCTTAGTGGTTTTTCATGCGGAGGAATGTGAATGGTCAAGATGGAATTTGTCCCTCACATTCGTAGAGAGATATTACTGGGCCCCTCGATGAGTGAGTCTGAGAAATGTATGGCCATACTGGAATGGAAGGGTAGTTCCATTTCTATATTCAGACTACTCAGGGATGGAGAAAGTAACGGTCAGGAACAGGAGGATGACGTTCACCATGCCTCATCCTTGACCGAAATATCGTGTGACAAAAGGGACGTGATATGGTTGTATGAAAGGTTACATCGTTTATCGATCCTCATATGTTTTGGGTAGTCGTAATGCCTTGCTAGAGACCGCTTACGACTTGTGGGTCAGTATAGTAACTGGGCCACTGCCAACTTCATATGGGCCTACAGGGTCGCACACAAAACAGCCCAATGCGAGCTATGATGTCCAGATTCATTGAATCTAAGAGATGTCTAAATTCAATGAATAATCTAGGGTGGATATATATTTTATATATATATATAAATTAGTTTATATATATATTATATAAATAATATAAGAGATATTTGTAAGATTTAATTTATAAGGATAAATTAAATCTCTATCATTTTTGAATTTGAATTTAAATGGATATGATCTATTTGAATTTGAAATTCAAATTGATAAGATATCTCAATTTTGATTTATGAGAATAAATCAAATATAATTCTGTCTTATCTTTATTTTAAATTAAATAAATAGGTGAATTAAATCTGTGGGACGGATTTAATATAAACCATATTTATTTAATCAGTTTCTTATTAAATTATGCAATATATGATATTGTATTAATTCAGAATTAATATAAGATTAATTCTGAAGCCCGGCCCTATTAGAAGCCCGATAGCTTCCTATATATTTGACATTAGGAGCTAGGGTTCTAGACATAATAGATCTCTTCACACACATTCAGTCGTGAGAAAAGGGGGCAGGGAGAGTGCAAAAGGTTTGCATATAAGAAACTGCCGAAATAGAGACGGTGAGGACGGAATCTCTAGAAAGCCTTAGAGGGACAAGAGGCGCTAGCACGTCGTTCGCAATTGGAACGCTGTTCGTGTGGATACCGGTAGAGGAAGCTGATCTGAGCTGTCGACTTCTACGATACGGCCAGACACGAAGAAAGGTCGCGACCAGAACACACTTAGGTCGCGACCAAACGGGCATCTGAACGTCAGAAATCCGAAAAGAGGAGACAGGTCGCGACGTGAAGTTGAAGAGGTCGCGACTAAAAGCTCCAGAGGCGACAGGTCGCGACTAGAAGCAGAGCAGGTCGCGACTACAAACTCCAGAGGCGACAGGTCGCGACTAGAAGCTGAGGAGGTCGCGACTGAAAGTTCCAGAGGCGAGGAGTCGCGACTAGTGGACACTGAGGTCGCGACCAAAGCTCGAGTACCGAAGGTAACACTTCTTTCTCCTTGACTTAAACACATTCGGTAGATCCTGGCTGGGAATGGAAAAATTTTTAAAGTTAATTTCCGCTGCGTGTCTTCCAATTCCCTACAGTGGTATCAGAGCCATGCCGTTTTGTGTTTAAGTTAG
Source organism: Leucaena leucocephala (assembly GCA_037074615.1). NCBI lineage: Eukaryota > Viridiplantae > Streptophyta > Magnoliopsida > Fabales > Fabaceae > Leucaena > Leucaena leucocephala. The sequence goes on along the minus strand of CM073523.1, from coordinate 14,207,095 downwards.
GTTTGATTGTTGATACATGTGATGTATGTTAGACTTCTTAGCTGATTATATGATAACATGCGTGATATGTATGACATATATGGAATCTGTTTATGTATGACATATACGGAATCTAAAAGGAAACTGAAATCGGTGGTGTATATCAATTGATTTGATCAATTAATATTGATGGGGTCTAAGGAAAAAGAATTAAGATTCTTGATTATTTATCAAAAAAATTTCTATTGGGGCGCTGCCCCACACCCCGCCCGCTAACCGGCTAGCGGGACCGCCGTGGCTATTTAATCGTAGCGCAACATAATCGTAATATGTATTGACTTTCCTGATATATGAATGTTTTGAAACATTTATTGCCCTTCAAATAGTATGAATTTTGATTCTTGAATGTTTGGGTATGGTGAACAATATGTCTCTAGATTACAAGTGTTGTAATTTTTCTAAATACGGCCTGCGTGTCGTGCCTTCCTCTAATGACTCTCGTTGTACATTCTCTTCTCATCTCACTCCCCTCGAATGTTAAAACGAGGTTTCCTTATGTACTTTTCCTATTCTAATTAGAGAGCTCCTCTCATTGGCTTGAGGGGACTTAGGATAGGTGAGCCATATTGTATCACGTTTAAGATTATGCATCTTATGATTAGATCATAGCATGTATGTTTTAATATGCATAATACTTGTATGAGATACAACCGCGATACATGCATCTTATAAACCAGATAATTAATTAAACCCTCTAAAAGAAATCTTAAGTCATATGCCGTCAATTAATGAACACTTGTCAAAACCTCGATCGCTCATTTGTAGGTCCACCAAAGTGGGTGCATTTGAGTTATCTTGGGGAGATAAGCAAGAGTAATGGTGCTGCTCTTATGTTTGTTATTGTTTGACTTAATTGAGATTATCAAAACGGTTTTGGGTCTCAAGGCATTAGATGGGATTAAAACATGCCGGATCATATGATGATTGAATCCCATAAATATCTAAGAATTACATTTGATGTAATTGGTAAAGTTGTTACCTACCTAAATAACTTAAAGTTGAGCGTCCTGCCAAAGCGGACTCAAGTTTAAGCCAAATATGGATCTTAGCCCACTAATTATTACATTGAGGGTTGTTTTATTCAGTGGGAGATTGCTAATTCGATTGCATATTTTAATTGTAGAATCATGACGACTAGTAATACTGCTACATTATCGTTGCGATCTGTCCTTGAGAAGGACAAACTCAATGGGACAAACTTTCTTGACTGGTTCAGGAACTTGAGAATTGTTCTCAAGCAGGAAAGAAAGGTATATGTCCTAGATCAACCCATTCCTGAGGAGCCAGCAGCCAATGCTCCTAGAGCTCAAAGAGATTCTTATGCGAAGCATAAGGAAGACTCTGTTGATGTGGGATGCTTGATGCTTGCCACCATGGTTCCGGAGCTCCAAAGAGATTTGGAACACATGGAGGCTTATGAGATGATTGTGCATCTTAAGGAAATGTTCCAGCAACAGGCAAGGCAAGAGAGGTATGAGACCACTAAGGCCTTACATTCCTGCAAGATGGCTGAAGGTGCATCAGTGAGTACTCATGTCTTAAAGATGAAAGGGTACATAGATCACCTTGAGAGGCTTGGATTTCCCATGAGCCAGGAGTTAGCTACAGATTTGATCTTGAACTCACTCCCGGAAAGTTATGACCAGTTTGTCATGAACTACAACATGAACAACATGGAGAAATCTATTTCTGAACTGCATGGGATGCTTAAAACTGCTGAGCCGACTGTTAAGAAGAAGCCCAGTACTGTTTTGATGGTTCAGAAAGGAAAGGGTATGAAAAGGAAAGGCAAGGGCAAGGGGAAGGGTCATGGCTCATCTGGTAAGACCAAAGAGTCAGGCAAGCCCGAAACCAAGCCTGCACCAAAGAAGGCAAAGCCTCCAAAGGAAGGAGTTTGCTTCTTCTGCAATGAACCGGGTCATTGGAAGAGGAATTGTAAACTCTACCTTGAAGATCTGAGAAAGAACAAGAAGGATAGCGGGGCTATCGCTTCAGGTATTTATGTTATAGACATTCATCTCTCTACTTCCACTACATGGGTATTAGATACTGCATGTGGTTCTCACATTTGTATAAATGTGCAGGGCCTAAAGGACAGTAGAAAGCTGAAGAAGGGCGAAGTTGACCTACGAGTTGGAAATAGAGCAAAGGTTGCTGCTCTAGCTGTAGGCACTTATGAATTAGTTCTGCCCACTGGGCTTTTGTTAGTTTTGAACAATTGCTATTATGTTCCTGCTTTGAGTAGTAACATTGTTTCTCTTTCTTATTTGGATAAGGAAGGTTACACTTCCATTTCTGGGAATGGTAAATGTTCCATTTATCGTAATGATATTTTCTATGCTCATGGTGATTTGCATGTTGATCATTACATATTAAACTTGGAACAACCCAATAATGGAAATATCTATAACATAACCGCCAAAAGGATCAAACCAAATGATTTGAATCCGACGTACCTCTGGCACTGTCGTCTAGGCCACATAAATGAGAAACGCATTTCTAAACTCCATCAAGATGGATTTCTCAACTCATTTGATTTTGAATCATATGATACTTGCGAATCTTGTTTGTTAGGAAAGATGACAAAGTCGCCTTTCACTGGGCACAGTGAGAGGGCGACTGATTTGTTGGGCCTCATACATACAGATGTGTGTGGACCGATGAATACAAATGCCAGAAGAGGTTATTCGTACTTCATTACATTCATAGATGATTTCAGTAGATATGGCTATGTCTATCTAATGAAACATAAATCCGAATCTTTTGAAATGTTCAAGATATTTCAAAATGAAGTACAAAACCAGCTTGGCAAAACAATTAAAGCCCTTCGATCTGATCGAGGTGGTGAATATTTGAGCCAAGAGTTTATCGATCATCTTAGGAATTGTGGAATAGTCTCACAATTGACTCCTCCAGGAACACCACAATGGAATGGGGTTTCTGAACGGAGGAATCGAACACTATTGGATATGGTTCGATCCATGATGAGTCGAACAGATCTTCCACCATCCTTTTGGGGCCACGCCCTAGAGACAGCTGCGTTCACACTGAATCGTGTTCCATCTAAGGCAGTTGAAAAGACTCCGTATGAGATATGGACTGGGAGGAAACCTAGTTTGTCTTTTCTCAAGATTTGGGGATGTGAGGTCTATGTTAAGCAACAAGCCTCAGATAAGTTAGCGCCCAAATCTTCAAAGTGCCTTTTTGTGGGATATCCTAAGGAAACCAAGGGATATTATGTCTACAACCCCACTGATAACAAAGTGTTTGTTGTCAGAAATGGTATCTTTCTAGAACGAGAATTTATCTCTAAAAGAACCACTGGGAGCAAGGTACACCTCGAAGAAGTTCGAGAGCCACAAGACGCCACAGAACTAGAGATGGAAAGTAGAGAAGACTCACAAGAAGTTGTTGAGACTCCTCAAGTCACGCAAGGCCCAAGGCGATCTAATAGGGCACGACTTCAGCCTCAGAGATATGGATTTCTGATTTCTGATAGTCGTGATGTGTTGCTCATTGAGCATAATGAGCCCACTACCTATCAAGAAGCTATAGTGGGACCAAACTCTGAGAAATGGCTTAATGCCATGAAGTCTGAGATGCAATCCATGTACGACAATAAGGTATGGACCTTAGTCGACCCGCCTGAAGGTATAAAAACCGTCGGGTGCAAGTGGGTTTTTAAAGAGAAAACCGACATGGATGGCAATGTAAATGTCTTCAAGGCACGACTGGTTGCAAAAGGATTTACTCAAACTCATGGTGTGGACTATGATGAGACCTTTTCCCCAGTTGCAATGGCCAAATCAATCAGAATCCTCCTTGCCATTGCAGCATATTATGACTATGAAATATGGCAGATGGACGTCAAGACAGCCTTCCTTAATGGAAAGCTCCTTGAGGATGTGTACATGACACAACCTGAAGGTTTTGTGCGTTCTGAGGACTCTGGTAAGGTGTGCAAGCTTCAAAGGTCCATTTATGGACTGAAGCAAGCATCTCGGAGTTGGAATCATCGTTTTGATGAAGTAGTCAAAGAGTTTGGATTTCTTCAAAATATTGATGAACCTTGTGTGTACAAGAAGGTTAGTGGGAGCACAGTTGTGTTTTTGGTACTCTATGTCGATGACATCCTACTCATTGGGAATGACATTCCTACCTTGCAGATTGTCAAGTCTTGGTTAGGAAAATCTTTCTCGATGAAAGACTTGGGTGAAGCCACCTACATCCTAGGAATTAGGATCTATAGAGATAGATCTAAAAGGCTTCTAGGACTGAGTCAGAGCACATATATAGACAAGATACTGCATAGGTTCAGTATGCAGGAATCAAAAAGGGGTTTCATACCCATGTCTCATGGTATTCACCTCAGCAAGGATTTGTGTCCTAGTACACCAGATCAGCGAGGTCGCATGAGTAAGATTCCATATGCCTCGGCCATAGGATCTATCATGTACGCCATGTTATGTACTCGACCGGATGTCTCGTTTGCCTTAAGTATGACTAGCAGATATCAACAGGACCCTGGTGAGGGCCATTGGACTGCTGTCAAGAATATCCTTAAGTACTTAAGAAGGACTAAGGACTTATTCTTGGTCTATGGTGGATTGGTAGACGAGCTCTATGTAACTGGTTACACAGATGCAAGTTTCCAAACTGACCAGGATGACCAGAAATCGCAATCTGGATACATATTCCTCCTGAATAATGGAGCAGTAAGCTGGAAGAGCTCTAAGCAGAGCACTGTAGCAGATTCTGCAACGGAAGCTGAGTACATAGCAGCATCTGATGCAGCTAAGGAGGCCATTTGGATCAGGAAGTTCATTGCTGAACTAAGGGTGGTACCGACCATCTCAGATCCAATAACTTTGTTCTGTGACAATAGTGGTGACATTGCACAGGCTAAAGAGCCTAGGTCACATCAAAGGACCAAGCATATACTCAGGCGATTTCATCTCATCAGAGAAATCAATGATAGAGGTGATATAAAAATATGCAAGGTAACAGGAGAAGACAATGATGCCGATCCTCTAACAAAACCGCTTGTCCAGGCAAAACATGAGCGTCATGTTAGGTCAATAGGATTGAGACAAATTAATGATTGTTCCTAGTGCAAGTGGGAGGATGTTGGAAATCGTGCCCTAGGGGCCAATCATTGTATCAGGTTATCACATTATTTGCATGTTTACTGTGATGACCATCCTTGGATAACTCATGATCTTATCCTAAATGTCCCTGGTCGGTCATCTATGTGGGAGCAGAGATGAAATAAGACCAGTATGACTTTGAAGATATATAGAGATATAAATCAAAGTCATAAGCACATGTAAGAGTACAGGGTGTTGGACCGACCCGCTATGAGAGAGCTGCATGGGTCAAGTCATAAGCTTCTCTCATATACAAGCCATGTCACTATGCCCTTTGACCTGAGATCATCATGGATTCCTACATGACAAACGCTCAGCTTTGACCTAGTCAAAAGTCACTTTTGACCGAGTGATCATAAAGGCTATGCTCGGGCTTAGTGGTTTTTCATGCGGAGGAATGTGAATGGTCAAGATGGAATTTGTCCCTCACATTCGTAGAGAGATATTACTGGGCCCCTCGATGAGTGAGTCTGAGAAATGTATGGCCATACTGGAATGGAAAGGTAGTTCCATTTCTATATTCAGACTACTCAGGGATGGAGAAAGTAACGGTCAGGAACAGGAGGATGACGTTCACCATGCCTCATCCTTGACCGAAATATCGTGTGACAAAAGGGACGTGATATGGTTGTATGAAAGGTTACATCGTTTATCGATCCTCATATGTTTTGGGTAGTCGTAATGCCTTGCTAGAGACCGCTTACGACTTGTGGGTCAGTATAGTAACTGGGCCACTGCCAACTTCATATGGGCCTACAGGGTCGCACACAAAACAGCCCAATGCGAGCTATGATGTCCAGATTCATTGAATCTAAGAGATGTCTAAATTCAATGAATAATCTAGGGTGGATATATATTTTATATATATATATAAATTAGTTTATATATATATTATATAAATAATATAAGAGATATTTGTAAGATTTAATTTATAAGGATAAATTAAATCTCTATCATTTTTGAATTTGAATTTAAATGGATATAATCTATTTGAATTTGAAATTCAAATTGATAAGATATCTCAATTTTGATTTATGAGAATAAATCAAATATAATTCTGTCTTATCTTTATTTTAAATTAAATAAATAGGTGAATTAAATCTGTGGGACGGATTTAATATAAACCATATTTATTTAATCAGTTTCTTATTAAATTATGCAATATATGATATTGTATTAATTCAGAATTAATATAAGATTAATTCTGAAGCCCGGCCCTATTAGAAGCCCGATAGCTTCCTATATATTTGACATTAGGAGCTAGGGTTCTAGACATAATAGATCTCTTCACACACATTCAGTCGTGAGAAAAGGGGGCAGGGAGAGTGCAAAAGGTTTGCATATAAGAAACTGCCGAAATAGAGACGGTGAGGACGGAATCTCTAGAAAGCCTTAGAGGGACAAGAGGCGCTAGCACGTCGTTCGCAATTGGAACGCTGTTCGTGTGGATACCGGTAGAGGAAGCTGATCTGAGCTGTCGACTTCTACGATACGGCCAGACACGAAGAAAGGTCGCGACCAGAACACACTTAGGTCGCGACCAAACGGGCATCTGAACGTCAGAAATCCGAAAAGAGGAGACAGGTCGCGACGTGAAGTTGAAGAGGTCGCGACTAAAAGCTCCAGAGGCGACAGGTCGCGACTAGAAGCAGAGTAGGTCGCGACTACAAACTCCAGAGGCGACAGGTCGCGACTAGAAGCTGAGGAGGTCGCGACTGAAAGTTCCAGAGGCGAGGAGTCGCGACTAGTGGACACTGAGGTCGCGACCAAAGCTCGAGTACCGAAGGTAACACTTCTTTCTCCTTGACTTAAACACATTCGGTAGATCCTGGCTGGGAATGGAAAAATTTTTAAAGTTAATTTTCGCTGCGTGTCTTCCAATTCCCTACAAAAGTAACCGATTTTGTACCGATTCGGTAATTCCCGTAGGAACTACCATTCTACGTAAGTACCCAGGAAAGACCGGATGAACCGGCTAGGTCCACTCACTTCCAGCCTCCTTAAACAGCACCTACGTACACAGTACGTATCAGTTCCTTTCTTTGTCCTTGCTCTATTGCCAGAATTTCGGCAGCCTAACGGCGTCTCTTAAAATTTCCAGATTTTATTTTGATAGAATGATGAAAGCTCCGAATTGTCGCAGTCCGAGCCATCAAAATTAAATGAATTGCACCCCAATAATGTAGTATAAGGCACAACCCTATCGTTCTTCTCAAGGAGCCTTTCTAAAGGTATCCTAGTAAATTGGATGTCAAAATCATTGAAAACCTGAGTTGAGGGTAAATGGTTTTGGGTTTTGTTGGGTGCAGAAATGTAAAGATGCAGTAAAATACATGTTTTTGTGTTTTTGTATAAATGAAAGGGATTTATTATGGCAGCCTCTTGATGATGAAAACATATATCTATCCTTGCTCTCAATTCATATGGAGTTTGAAATCACTAAGTCTTGTGTAAGATGAACCTCAATCGATCGATTGAGTCCAGAACCCTAACAATCTTTAAACTCCTTTGATCAAAGCTAGTTTAGAGATTATTAGTGAACTGCTAATTGTACCACTTAGTGTGCAATTCAAATCAGATTGTAAAGAATACCCTCAAGTGAGTGTCGATCGACTAACCCTAGATTTCAAGCAATCGAATTAATTAGCAACAATCGTTGACAACCATTCAACCATCTTAAAATCACAACTGGAGTATTATAATAAAAACCAGCATTCAAAACATCCAAGTAAATCACACTGTCTAAAATGAGAATTATCAATCGATATTCAATCTTGTTCATATCATGAAAACCCTAGATCTAGCAGCAAACACAATATGATAAGATACAAATTAGAACAGAAGAAACTCCCCGGTTAAGCTCATGAGCTCAAGAATACAAAATCAATCACCAAGAGACTAAGAGTTTAGCCTCTCATAAGCTCCGCTGCACTGCAATCGCTGTCCAGAAGTGGTGCCATGAAGAAACTATGGAAAGATGCAGAATGGGGGTGAGGAAACGTATAGAGGAGGTGGAAAATGGAGATGGAGTGTGTGAGTATGGGTTCCAGACCTAATCAGGTCCGGAACCCTACTCTTGCTTCCCTCTGCGCGGCTCTGGAATGAAAATGGAGGGGCCCCCCGAATGCTCGCTTCCCATGATCAGAAACGCACAGCTTCGCGTCTGTCTTCTTTGGTCGCGACCAGATCCATTTTTGGTCGCGACCTGTGATCACAAAATAGTAGCCCGAGAGAATGCTTCAGGTCGCGACCACGGATACTTTTGGTCGCGACCAAATAAGGCAGAGGCGTGATATTCATTTTCTTAACTTGTGATTTCTTTCCTGGTACTTGCTCTCCTCCTAGATACCTGCAATTCATCATAGAAGCTCAAAGTAAATGTTCAAATCAATAGATAACAACATATGTGCAGTTTGGAGAAGTTATTTTACCATTTTATACTATAATTAGCATATTGCCATGCACAATCATGTAGTACACAAAAGTACACTTTAAGGCATGAAATGAATGGTAAAGTTACAATAAACTCTTAAAAGTGTGTTAGAAACCATATACGAAAATGTGACTCATCACAGAACCTCCCCTGTAATGTTATATATGGGAATGAGATTCGGGGGAATCTCAGTAGTAATAATCATAACAATATATGTAATGCAGAGTGATGGTGCTTGCTTGTGATTGTGTATAGATAAGTATGCTGCGTGCTTCCATATTCAATAACATATGATCATAGCATTGTAATACAGCTTCAAGCATAACATATAAGACAACAATCCAACCAAACAATAGCACAACAAATCACAAAGACATTACATAAGAGCTAGGATTAGTTACTACCTCAAAAGCAGAACTCCAGAACTTCTATACTGCTTCCAACTCCACCAGAACTTCCTTCCTTTCTTTCTTTCTTTCTCCTTCTCTCTCTTCTTTCTCTCTCTTTTCTTGCCAAAAACGTGGGATGCATAAAATGGGAGGGGAAGGGGGTATTTATAGCTTTAATGGATGGCATTTCTGTAATTTTGAAGCCATCTGAACATGTGGTCTTGGTTTTTCCTGGATTTTCCTATTTTTCTTTATTTCTTTTTACTGCATCATGTATGACATCATCCAGGACACCTCACCGGGACACCTCATCGCCACATTCTTCACATGTCACAATTCCTGGACACCTCATCAGCTGACTCAGCAATTCAGTCCAATCCAGTACCGATCCAGAGTCTTGCACCGTAATACGTGTCCTCAACTTTTCTTCTGCCTCTAAGATTGCGCCATGTGGCACCTGGAAGGGACCTTTCACGCCTTCCAATGCTATCCAGATAAGTCCCAGACTTTATCTGATCACCTCCTCGGTTATCGTGCCGACCGAGTAACTCTACTTTATTGAAACAGCATTAAAATAGTATTTTAATGCCACTTTTTCCCACATATCACTGGGCCTACGGTTTTGGGCTCTGGGAATGTTATCTTGGATCCTGATCAAGCTCAAGTACTCTGATGGCTCGATTCCCAAGAAACATCCCTTGGCAAATTACCAAAATACCCTTGGGTGCCATTTCTTGCGCTATTTTAACCCTAAGGGTAAAATCGTCATTTCACACCCTTCTGTACTCTGTCAGGGCATATACTGACTCTAAGTAACTTTATCTGTATGTGCCTTGGCTCCTGGGCCTGTCCAGAATGACCAAAATGCCCTCATACATCTACTACCCCTTTAGTACAACACAAGGGCATTTTCGTAATTTCGCACTTTTCCGGGGTTCTGCCGGACACTGGCCCACCTACCAGTCCAAGTGTCTTATTGGGCCTTTGATGGCGCCATTATTGGGCCTTTCAGGGTCCATTACCTTCATGGCACGTATTACGAGGAATCTTCCCCTGTTAATAATTATTGAATATTTTATCTATTTTTCACCGTTTATACACATATCCGGACACCGGCTCCTTCTGTCCGATACACTGGCCTGCGGTGTTCAGGCATCCCTGTGAGTCATATCATTCATCTGACTGAGGTCATCCGAACTCATTCAGTCCCTTTTCAAATACCAATAAATTTCCCTATCGGATACCCGGAGGCCTCACACTCCCGTCTGGATTTTCTAATTTGCGAATAACTTTTTCTATAGGCCTCCTATCGGTATTCTGTCAGTTTCCTGACATCCGCCCCATAAGGACGCATCATCCTGTATTTTCTCACCTAGATCTGATATCTACGATATCCGGTATGAATTTTTATAACTTTTGGACGATCAGTCTATTTCTGGCTATCTGGAGTCTTCAAAAATTCCTGTATTAAGCCAGATTACCGAGCGTCCCTTGCTCTCTCTACCGGTGAAATCTGGGACTGAAATGCTGTCGGACAATCCAAACCACTTCTGGCCTGACTTTCTTTAATTACACTTTAGCCCCAAGAAACTTTTCTTCTTTTCATTTAAGTCCCTTTTTATTTGGCTAAAATTACACTTAAGGACCCCACCTTTTTGTCCTTAAACTTTCCATAATTCTTTCATACTCTTAGAGACCTCGTATGCACATTTCACAGTTCAGTGAAATGATCAGCATAATTTTCTCTATTTTCTGGCAAAATATGGTACTCATCGGCTACCAGCCCGATCTTTCCCATAATTACGATTTTTCCCCTACATTCTCTTTCTGGCATCTATTCTCATATTCTTATCCTTCATCTTAAGTTCTAGAAATTCTCTTTCAATAACTCATCCCCTAAACTCTTCGGGAGTCATCGTTAATTGAAAAGCTCGACAACCCGCCCATATCAGGTTATCTTACACAGGAGCCAGCCCATATCAAGCTTCCTGCAGAATTCCTAGGCTTAAGACTTAGGATATTCCTCACATTCCTCATTTTGAACCTAGGAGAACTGTCCCGATTCTGTAGGTTAAAGACTTAACTCATCTTTACATCCTGAAGGACTTAGCTCATCCCTCGGATCCTACAAAATACAGGTAAGTGATCCGCCCATATCAGATTACTACCCTGGGACTACGGTTTTAGCAGCCTGCCCATATCAGACTACTTCCCAGTTCTCCTAGACCAAAAACCGGGATGTTACAACCACCAAGGGAAATATGTCCTAAAAATCTCTTAAAACCAAGAGCAAATTTGCTAGAATAAAGTCTAAGATCAAAGGGACAAGTTACCTTACTTATTCTTCCAAGTTGCTTGCTTCTTTCTAGGTTCAATAAAAATTTTGTAAGAGGTTCCCCAAGGTGTCTAAGCTGCTAAACAAGTCTGATTTGCGGGGGGGGGGGTTTATAGAAAAATTTGGTGAAAATGGAAGGCCAAGATTACTTTGGTTACTAATTGATCTAATGGTCCAAAATTCACCTTGCAAGAAACTTGCCCCAGAAGCCTCATTAATGACATCATCCATGACATCATAAAGGCCTTGTTTGGAGTAATAAAGAGGTTAATACTGATAGGAAAAATTCCAGTCCAGTCCTGTACCGATCGGGTCAGTTTCAGAAAAACCAGACTGTTTTATGTTCCCGATTTTTATATTCCAGAATATGTATTATGTCAGAAAAAACTATGTCTAGGTTTCTCCTACCATTGACATTGTTATACTGAGTATTTATCTGATATCCATCCATTGTGAAATGACAAAAATACCCTTGGTGCCCTTTCTTGCACTATATTGACCCTAAGGGCATAATTATCATTTCACACCTCTTTGTACCTTATTAGAGCATATACTGGCTCTGACTAATCCTTCCTATACCTGCCTTGGCATTTTGTGCTTAACCAAAATGCCCTGCATTCATCTCTTGCTCATTAGTACAACACAGTGGTATTTTCGTAATTTCACACTTTTTCGGGGTTCCTCTAGACACTGGCCCACCTATCGGTCCCATTACTTTATTGGGCCTCCATGACACCATTGTGGGCCTTTATAGGGTCCACTACCTTTATGGGATAAATCCCAAGAAACCTTTCCCGGGGATATTTATCGGGTATTCTATTCTACTGTAAATTCTATTAAAAATTCTACAGGATTCCTTTTCTGATCCTATCAGTTTTATAAATTCTTATATTAATTATAGTAATTTACTGTAAAGCTTTATCTGATTCTGAGGTCCAAAAAATACTATAATAATTCTCCTAACTTCAGAAATTTGGGACTGATCTGATCCCGGCCATTGTTGGCCTATTTTCGGTCTAATTTCTTCATAATTACACTTTTGCCCCTTGAACTTTTGAGAAATTACATTTAGGTCCTTAAAATTTTTGAAATTACACTTAATGGCCTAACATTTATGTCTACCTTATACTTTGGCCCTAAAACTTTTATAAATTTCACTTAGGTCCCTAACTTTCTATCCTTTTCAATTCAATCCCTTTCCTTACTTAAATGGCCACACTTTTCTTAGAAAATATCACATATATTACGTACCAACTGTACATACAAACCAGACCAGAAAATTAGGGATATTACATTTTGCACCTTAAGTTAAAGGGTAAGTATAATCTTATACTTGGCATACTCATATACATATTAGTTTACATTCATATATAACGTCATTTATATTTTGTAGTATGCATGGACTCTACTTGTCATAGCCCCTGAAGATAATATGGTGTACTGGTTCAATTCATTGTTTGGACGACTAGATACCGAGATTGTTTGCATCGTCGACACGTGAGTTTTTCTTTATGGATTTGTTAACATAAAAATTTAGTAAGTTATATGGTATCTTTTTTTTTAATTAGAGATAGGGTTGTGCAAGGCTTCAACTTGTTCAAAGGCCATCCAGTTAGTACTAATCCTTCATGGATTTATCGTCCAATAAGTACTTTTCAAATAATTAAGTTTTAGTTTTCATAAATTTATTAGGGTAAAAGTTAGTCACTAATGTGCTATGTGTTTTTCTATTTTGTTAGTACCGCTGTCAACCTGGTAGTGTTGAGTGCGGATATTATATAATCTGATATATGCATGAGATCATTGAGATAGGGATCATAGATAGCTTAAATGAGGTATGAAGTGATCAATATTTAGACTTTTTCAATTTATGACATCTTAAATATTTAACTATTACTTCTAACTTGCAGTTGTTCAAGCAGAATAACATGAGCTATGAGGATGAGCAAATCTACTCAATGATGGATGCTTTGGTAAAAACTATCCTTGAGAACTTGCCTTAATCAATCATCCATTTCTGTGTATATATGATTGTACAATATCCGTGTATATATGATTGTATTATATTTTGGTTCATTGCATGCATTAATAAGAATTTGAATTACTTTATTACTATATATTAACATCAATTTAGATTTTTGTATTGCTTACTTCATACTTTGCTGCCTATAGTCTGTCTTCATTATGGCAAATATAGGGCGGTATAGATGGAAAAATTAAAAGAAAGTGTATAAAGATTAATCATTTAACGGTAGTTTTCTAAAAATCACCATTACAAGTATAGACTGTAATAATAGTTACCTTCAAAACTATCGTTATATGATTAAACTATAACAACGGTTTTACTGGATAAATAATTTAAATCTGATAAAGATGAACCAGCAAAGCTTGAATTTTGGTGCTGAAGTAAAGTTCAATATCAATTCACCAAAATCAAGTAAATTGCCACAAGGACAAAAGGAAAACATGGTAAATCTAATCCTTACTTCTTTATGTTGTTTAAAATAGTTTTGGAACTGGATTAATGAATACGTCTTCCTTATTAAACTTCTTTCAGCAATCAATCTTTTAATATTGTAAAAATATCTTCAGATTGCTAAATAGATCATAAAATGAATCTGTACATATCTGTGTTTTTCAAAAATTGTTTTATGAATTTATGATCTTCATTTATATATGTGCATGCTCATGATTTTTAAAGAAAAATTCAAATCCCTACATCAAATATCTTGATTTTACAAAATGCATACAAATGATCTAGAAAATATTCATTTATGAAAAGTATGGGCATCAGTATATTAGAGATTAATACATTTGTATGGAAATTTCAAAAGTCTTCCAAATACATATACTAGAGTCATCATTTTATGTGCTTTCAAGTAATTGATCTTCATATCCTCCAATGAGTTAAACATTCTATTGCTTAACAAAGTTAATCATTGACATGAAGTTCAAGCCTATTGATTTACAAAGTTAAATATTCTAGTACTTCAAAGCCTTACGCTTAAAGTGTTTATTCATTGGAATAAATTTACTACTCTAGTTATTTGGACTAAAGAGTTAATGTGCTTCATTTTTCAAACATCATTTTTTGATGAGTAAAGTCTTTAAGCTTTCATTCTAATTTCTTATCCAATATGAATTTTTCTCCTAGGAAATTTCCAAACATGTTAACATGGCTATTCAACATGTTATCTAATATGTATTTAGTACTTTTCTCCAATTAGCTGATCATTCATATTTTTATGAAATCAATTTTCAAAGGTCCATATTTGAAAAATAACATTGAAATTGTGTCACATCCTAATTTTTTCCTATCTAGATAAGATTGATAGAGGAAAGAGGTAAGGAAGGGATCATGGTGATAAAATGAAGAAAAGATAACATTTAGATTAGGTTTAAGTTGCGAAAGAAAGGAAGATGTAAAGTTATAAAGAAAAAGTGACATAAACATCATTTGAATAAAAGTTAAATAGAAAATGACCTAAATGGAATTTGGAGATTTTAGGTACTAAATTGAAATTCCAAAAAAGTGTAGTAAGGGACTAAAATGGAATTTGATAAATTTAGGGACTAAAGTGTAGTTTGTCAAATTCAGGAGCAAAATCGTAATTACGAGGAAATTGAGTCAAAAATGGCCAAAAATTGCTCAGAAGCATTTCAGTCCCAAATTTTACCAATAAATAGGGAACAGTAATTTGGTAATCCATATTTTCCATAATTTCGATTTGAGGTCCCAAAAAATTGATATTAATTTTTTAAGTTTAGAATTATAGGACCTTCTGGATCTCAAAATTAGATGAATTTTACAAGAAATTCTTATATTAATTACAATAATTTATGAAACTAACAAAACTAAAAAGGAGTTCTGTAGAATTTCTAATGGAATTTAAGGTGAAATAGGGCCACCGATAAAAAAATTTAGGAAAGATTCTTGGGAGTTGAGCTATCAAAGCAGTTGGGCTTGACCAAAGACCTAAGATGGTGTCCCAAAAGGCCCAAAATGTGGAGACCAGGTTATGTTGGCTTAATTACACTTAAAATAATATTTTAATAATTTTTAGTATAACTACCCGATTGAAGTTCAGAGAAACATATGGAATTTTTATCATATCTTCTAAGTCTTAGAAATTTATGAAACTTTGTAAGAAATTCATTCAATATTAGAATGAATTTTAAAAATATTAGGACCTATAAAAGAACTCTATATAATTTATCACAAAATTTACGGTGAATTAAGCTAACCGATGAAGTTTATCGAGTTATTTATATGAAATTGAGCAAACTCATGAATTGAACCAAAATAAGGCAAAAAATGGCAGTTCACTAGAGGCCCAAGATGCCAAGGAAGGATTTTGAGGCCCAAATGAATTTTAATATAATTTTATGAATTTGTAAAAAAGAAAAAGGAAGGAAGTTTCAAGTCTTGTAAGGTGGCATGGTGAAGGGTCCTCTTGGGTCCCACCTTATCACTACTTGACGCCACATGTTGAGCTTTGCAAGGGAGAAGAGTTCTCACATGTGCTTCATTACATTAAAATAATTTAATATAATAATCAAAGCAATGATGATTAAGTTTAATTAATCTATAAATTGACCAATGATAAGCAAGTTTAGGGCCATATAATAATTAGGAACTAGAGGGATATAATAGTCCACCTTAACCCCAAAAATTTCCTATAAATACCTCCTCCATTCTCTTCAATTTCGTGCAAGAAAGGACCATGGAAAAACTATGCCAAAATCTCCACTAAAACCTAAAGAGAAAACAAGAACAAGAAGCTTAAGTGATCAAGCTTGCGAGGGATCAAGGTAAGTGATTGATCCTAGCTTTTATTCCTTCAAATTAGGAGCTTGATCCTATAGATTAAATGGAAGAAAAATGAGATATTCCTAGGGTGTGCTTGCGGCTGAAAGTGAAGAAGAAAGGGGAAGAGGAAATCAAAGTTAGAGATATGAAATTAGGATTTAGATAAGTTTGGATTAATGCTTATACCTTGAATTAATTGTGTAATATTTGATCTCCCACTTTGAGTATCTATTTGGCCTATGCTAGAACTGAGCAAGGAAAAACTATTTTGATGATTTTGATGCTTCCAAATTGTTCAGAAGGTGAAAGCATGTGGGATTAAGCTAAGGAACAAGGGTTGGAAAGGTTAGAATCAAAGATTGAATTTTTGGAAGAAATTGTCTAAACTTTTAGTTTATGTCAAGACCAGGAACAGCATCAAGGGAGCTGATTTTGATGATTTTAATGCTTTTGTTGAGTCCAGAAGGTGAAATTGTATAGGATTGAGATAAGGGACAAGAGTTGAAAGCATTAAAATCAAAAGTGGAATTTTTTAGAAACCCCTTAGTGATGTCACATTTCTGTTCTGTTCAGTAAACCAAGGAGGAGTTGGAATTTATTAATTTTGACTTCATATTTGGATTTCTTGGGCAAAATTGTGTGGGATATGGTCAAGGCACAATTTAATTCAATGGTAAAGCAATTAACCAAAAATTAAAGAAAGATAGAGGTTTATCGGTTTAAGAAATTGGAACAAAGTTTGAGTTTGACTTAGATAGACTTTAATTAGTATGTTAATGTAACATCCCAATTTTTGGGTCTAGTTGAACTGGGAGGTAGTCTGATATGGGCAGGTTGCTAAACCCGTAGTCCAAGGGTAGTTATTTGATATGGGCGGATTATTTACCTGTATTTTGTAGGATCCGAGGGATGAGCTAAGTCCTTCAGGATGTAAAGATGAGTTAAGTTTTTAACCTACAGAATCGGGACAGTTCACCTAGGTTCAAAATGAGGAATGTGAGGAATGTCCTAAGTCTTAAGCCTAGGAATTCTGCAGGTAGCTTGATATGGGCTGGCTCCTGTGTAAGATAACCTGATACAGAGGGTTGTCGAGCCTTTCAATTAACAAGGACTCCCGAAGAGTAGGGGATGAGTTATTGAAAGAGAATTTCTAGAACTTAGGATGAAGGATAAGAAGAAAGTGAGATAAGATAGACCCCAGAATTATGCTAAGATTCTGTGGGGTGAGATATGAAAGGAATGGACACTGAGCAGTAGGATTGTCCATAAGAAAGAAAGCAGATATAAGAGAAGATGTATTGGTGACTTTTGGTCGCGACGAGGAAGTATATTGGTCGCGACTAATATTGGCAGAGAGGTTTGGTCGTGACGGATATGTATGTGGTGTCGCGACTCATGAGTAGAATGAGCCTGGTAGCGACTAGAATATGTTGTGGTCGATACGAAAGACTGTTGTGGTCGCTACTAGAGAAAGCTATGGTCGCGACTAATGAACACAGAAGGTGTTATGTCGCGATGAGATGATGGCTAGGTCGCGACTAGTGACTATAAGTGGTAATAGCCGTATGAGATCTAGTGGGCCAAGAGTTGTGAAGGTCCAAATGAGATAGTTACCCGGTTAGAGATAGAACTGGGGAAGAAGGTCAGATACAGGAAAGGTTATCTGGAGACCATGAGATGGACTAATAAGGTATCCTCATGGGACTACAAGATGACATTGGAGTGGTGATTGGTGACCTTTCAGTAGAGTAAAGTTACTTAGTTGGCACGATAACCGAGGAAGTGATCAGATAAGTCTGGGACTTATCTGGATAGCATTGGGAAGCGTGCAAGGTCTCTTCCAGGCGCTACATGGCTCTGGTCTGGAGAAAGCAGATAAAGCTGAGGGCACGCATTATGAGGTAGGACTCCAGACCGGTGAGTCAGCATGCTGAGTCAGCTGCTGAGGTGTCCAGGGAATTTCAACATGTGATAAATGTGATGCTGAGGTGGCAGGCTGAGGTGTCCCGATGATGTCATGCATGATGCAGTAAAGGAGGAATTAAGGAAATAGGAAATTCCAGGAAAAACCAGGACCGCAGGATCAAAGTTCATGGTAATTATGAAAATGCCATTGGAGGAGGTTATAAATACCCCCTTGCTTCATTTGGCTTCACGCATGGCAAGGGAAGAGAGAGAGAAAGTATAGAGAGAAGGAGGAGGAAAGGAAGAGAGAAAGGAAGTAAGGAAGTTCTGGCGGAGCTGGAAGCAGAATAGAGATAGGAGAGTTCTGCTGAGCTAGCCAGGTAGTAACTAATCCTAGCTTTTATGTAATGGCTTTGTGATTGATGTGCTATTGTTTGGTTGGATTGTTGTCTTATATGTTATGTCTGAAGCTCTACTGCAATGCTATGATCATATGTTCATTACATATACTGTTATGATTATTACTACTGAGATTCCCCCGAATCTCATCCCCCTTGTATAACCATTTCAGGGAGGTTATGTCAAGGTAGATTTTGAGAATCTTGAGAGACGCCGTTATGCTGCTGAAATTTTGGCAGAGATAGCAGTAGTGGAGGAAGGATATGATACGTACTGTGTACGTAGGTACTGTCTGAGGAGGCTGGTAGTGAGTGGACCTAGCCGGTTCATCCAGTCTTTCCTGGGTACTACGTAGAATGGTAGTTCTTATGAGAGAATTACTGAATCAGTACAGCTAGTATAGCTTCCGCAGGTGTGCTCTGAGGAGTCTAAGGCAGGATGTTTCAGTTAACATGCTATGTTAGGCATGGATCATTGTGATAAAGAGGGCTACAACGCAAGGGACAAAAATATAAAGGAAAGGTTAAAGAAAGAGCAAGGAATAGAGGTAGTGAACTTACCTACTTGTATGTTTATGTTGCTTGGATGTTTTATGTGATGGTTGCTTACATTGATTATGTGAAATATGTATGATTGAGTGATGCTCTATTTCTTTTATGCTATGGCCATATGTAATATTTAAGGAACATGGAAGCATGTAAATGAATCATTATGCAAACATGATCATTAAGTGCACACATATTAACATCAAACATGTAGTTGCATACATTATATGGTTCCATTTGCTACTGAGATTTCCCCAAAAATCTCACCCCCTCCATATCACCCCAATCTCAATGATAAAAGGAGATGAAGTTTCATGAGAAGGAGTTAGGGATTTGATAGTATGATTGATGTATGAATTTGTTATGATTGTAATATGTAAAGATGTTATGTATTCAAATTTGATGACATTTTATGCAAATAACAAAAAAATAGTTAATAATTGAATAAATGTACGAAATTTTACATAATGAAAGTAGACATCCTAAATTTTAATTTAGAATAAAGTACGCTGTGTTTGGATGTCTATGCATAGAGAAATAAATTTTTAAAGTGAAGACGCCGAATATGGAAATAAGCAAAATTGACCAAATGAACAGTAAAATTTGGATGTTGACTGGAATTGTGAAACATCCTTCCTTAGACCCTTCAGAGTACCCTTACGGAAGCAATCTTTACTTTATTAATTCTCTCCTTCCGAAAATCCTAGCAGAAAATAACTGTACTAATTCGGTAATTCCCATGAGAACTACCATTCTACGTAAGTACCCAGGAAAGACTGGATGAACCGGCTAGGTCCACTCACTTCTAGCCTCCTTATACAGCATCTACGTACACAGTACTTTCTATATTCTGCCAGTACAACAGTATTTTCTAGCAAATATCCTCAAACTTCAACCTTAAATCTTGACTTTAAACCTTAAACTTACCTATACTCAATTGGAAGTATCTTAGATCATTGGAATACCTCTTAACCTTAAAAACCTGAATTTCCAAAAGTTAGGCTTATGGGTACTGTTCATCGCCACTGTTCACTTGGTAATTCCAGATTACAGCCTGAACTTTGGAAATTCATAATTAAATCTAGAAAAATAATATTGAGGTGGTTCCAAATTCTAATGAAATATATTTCATTTAACTTTGATATAAAAATATAAAAATAAGGTTTCATTGTCCAGATCAATCAGTTTAATCATTGAATATTACTGTTCATTTGGTAAAACTGAAGTTCCAGTTTTCTTACCTCATTTTCAAAAATTCATTTCTCTTTGGTTACTTATCCAAATGAGTCGTGTTACATATGAATTTAAATCTCCATATGTATAATTTAATCTCATAAAATTTCGTGAAAAAACTCATTCATTTACTATATGAAAATCGCGTAGGAATCTCACTGTATCGCATGACTTGTTTTATCTTGATCCAGAGTTTAAGTCCAACTTTGAAAAATCATAACAATTTGAAAACTTAACCAAATTAGGTGTTCTTGGTGTCCAATTAAAGCTATGCATCTTAGCTATGTTCATACTGAATTTCATGTGAATACTCGTTGGATAAGTTGCTTAAACTATCGCTGGAAGTAGTCTGCCTCTCATCGGATCCAGTGCATGCATACATTATACATACCCATACATCATCATCTAAGTTGAAGGCATGCTTTTCAAGTCATATACACATTGTTCATTCCCATTTACCTTCCTCCTTATGAAGTTCCAGCACCTAGAGCAATGTTTATTGATATGGAAGGAATGAGATTTCATGGAAATCTCAATAGCAAGTCATACAAACTATAAGGTTATGCATGCTTGATTAAATGCCTAACTTGTTATCATGCAATGGGAGCTAATTCATGATCATACATAAGTACACTCTAACATGCATATTGTCATGACATAGATTGCAAGGAGTTGCACATATTCATGGCTCATCATCATCATAAACATCATCACATAACATACTAAGCTCAACCAAACTTCATGCATAACAAGTAAGCATATCAATCACAACATAACATAAGTTTATAGTAAAGTATTCTTGCTACCTCTTATGAGTCCTTGTTCTTTCCTTCTTGAATTGATCTTTCCTTCCCACAAATGTCAAAACCTAGACATAACAAGACAATTGCCAAATTATAACTTCATTCCAATTAAATTCCAAGTCTAGGTTTCATTAAGTCCCTTTCTTTCTCTACTTTGTAACATATGTTTACATCTTTCTAAACTAAACTCTCATGGTTCATTTCCACATAATTTTTCATGTAGAATCCAAATATGTAATAAAAAATTCCAGAATTCAATTGCTTCCCCATGTTCTGTATAGAAACCGAAAGATAGCTCTAGCTTTTCCAAAAATTCTCATTTTGATTCCAATGCTTCCAATACTTATTTTCCTACTATAACCATACACAATTTTCAATTCTAAACCCATTGGAAGCATCAAAACCATGAAAATCCAACATATGAACAGTGAACTTGTACTGTAAAGAACAGAACACCCTCTTGGATTCACAAGCACACATGGATTCCTAAGCCATTATCATGTGATTCAAGCTTGTTTAAGCTTGTGTAAACTATCTAGAACATAAAACTCATGTTCCTATCACATATCCACAGAAATTCCAGCAGCATTTCCCTAAGACTCAAGGCGAAAAAACCATTTAAACTCAAGAACAAACCATGAGAACAAAGTGTAGAAGCAAGGAGGCAACTTACCTTACTAGTTTCTTCAAGATCCTTGCTTCCTCCAAGCTTGTGAGAAAATTTTGCAAGAGGTTCCCCAAGGTTTCTTGCTCACAGTTTGTGCAGAAATGTGAGGGGTATTTATAGAAAAATCTTGGAAAAATTGAAGGCCAAGATCATCTTGGGAACTATTTGATCTAAAGGTTTAAGATTTAATCTTGGAATTTCTTTTCTTTTTCCATTTATGACATCACACCATGACATCATCATCATCCAAGGGACACCTCATGGGACACTTGGCGCCATTTCCATGGTGGGAAGCTCCTAGAAAATTTTAGTCCAATCCAGTCCAATCCGGTACCGGCCTGATCTGATTTCCCGTAAATCGGACTGTTTTCTTAATCTAATTTTTCTGGGACTTCATAATATATATTATTCAATATTTAAATCCTTCATACCATTGATATTCTTATACTAGGTTTAAATTTAATTCCAGATACCTTGGAAAATGACCAAAATACCCTTAGTGCTTTTCCTTGCACTATATTAAACCTAAGGGCATAATTGTTATTTCACACCTCTTTAAACCTTGTCAGAGTATATACTGACTCCGACTAACCTTTCCTATACTTGCATTGGCATTTTGGCCTGTCCAAAATAACCAAAATGCCCTCCATTCACTTCTGGTTCCTCAGGACAACACAGGGGTATTTTCATAATTTCTCACTTTTCCAGGGTTCCACTAGACACTGGCCTACCTATCAGTCCAAGATTTTATTGGGCCTTAATGATGCCATTCTTGGGCCTTTTAGAGTTCAATACCTTTATGGCATGCATCCCTAGAAAATTCTCCCATCGATATTCCTCGGGTATTTTATTCCATAATAAATTTCATTAAAAATCCTACAGGATTCCTTTTCTGATCCTGTCAATTTTATAAATTCTTATATTAATTCTAGGAATTTACTGGAAAATCTCATCTGATTCTGAGATCCAAAAAATTTTGTAATAATTTTATCTATCTTCAAAAATTTATATCAATTTTTCGGGATCTCAAATCCAAATTCTGTGTTGCGTCAAACAACCCGGAATAATTTTCTCTATCCACTAGAAAAATTTGGGTTCGATCAGAATACGATCATTTTTGGCCTATTTTCGGTCCAAATTTCCCATAATTATACTTTTGCCCCTTGATTTACCATAAATCACCTTTATGTCCTCAACTTTTCAAAATTACACTTAAAGACCCCACATTTTTGTCTACCTTCCTTTTTGGCCTTAAAACCTTTTATATTTTCACTTTAGTCCTTGCCTTTTCTTCCTTTTCAATTTAAACCCTTTCTTTACATAAATGGCCACATCTTTTCCTGAAAAACCTCACATATATTTTATTCAACCTGTACATACAAATCAGTACAGAAAATTTAGGATATTACATTTCTCTCCCCCTTAAAATAAATTTCGTCCTCAAAATTTACTTAGTACCTTAGTCAATTAACGTTGAACTTTATCTCATTTCGGTACTTGCTCACTTGCTATGCATCTATTTGCTGATGGACAACTCATTATATTATACTTATGATTAGTGTCCATTTCTTTCATATCAAACTCTCTCGAATATTACTGTATGTTGGAAATTGTGCCCTAGGGGCCAATCATTGTCTTATAAACATTATTATTTTATGAATTTCTTAATTATGTTATGACAAACCCATATTTTTATATATTTATTCATATCATTTTAGTGGGCTTTTGTCATTATTTTGGGCCTTAATTATATCATTTGTGCATCAATTGAATTATTGAACTTTATAATAAATTAGTGTTTAATAGGGGTATAATTGTCATATTTCCATTATTTCTCTTAAACAATTATTTTTAGAATAAGAGATATTACATTATTATGATTTTATATTTCAAGAATTTAGGAGAAATCAGAATTTACAAATGACAACAAAGGACCATAGATTCATAAATTGCAAATAAAGACCCATGGGCCAAACCTTGCAGTTTAGCCCATTAGGTCTTTTAACCCATTCTCTCAGCTTTTAAAAAACCATGACATTCACAGAACGCACACATGCAGAGACGCCGCAAAAAGCTTCAGATCTTCATTCCATTCACGTGACTTCAAGCCTTTCATTTGTGCTTCACTCCACCCATCATCCATCTCCACAATCATTCCATCTTCCTCCACTGTCCATCTTCATCACCACGGAAGAAAATAGCAACCAGCACAGGACGGAGGAGCAGCAGTCACGACGGCAAGTAGTGACGAGAGAGGGACATCACAGAAGCATCAGCACAGTCAACGGAAACCAGAAAGAACAGCGACAGCTCTCTCCCTCTCGTTCTTGGAAAGTAGTGACGGAAAGGAAGCACAGAATAGTTACAGCAAAGAAGGTCCATACGTGCAGCAGCGCGGCATAAACGTGAACAGTGCAACAACCAAAAACAAACAAGAGCTGTGACGGTTCAAAGATGTCGATGATGAGGGTAGCTTCGATCCCTGTGGCTATGCGTGGCTAAGGCATTTAATCCTTCTATTCAATGGCAAAGGCATGAGCTTGGAATCTAAAGGGGAGTTTAAATTACTCTAATCTTCACCCATTAATTATTTTGTGATTCCTAGGTCTTAGGATAATTTTATAATTATTTGGAATATTTATAATGATTATTATTTATTGAGGATTATTGTAATTGGATTATTGTTTAGCATTTGATATTATTCGTTAATCAACTTTAATTTCATTTACTTTGATCTGGGTCAGACATGGTATTGAGATTATTGTGAATATTTTGTGATTTTTCAAGGTGGCTTTAATTATTAGATTATTTTATCTCTTGCTGGCTTTAATCCTATTCCTATGAATTATTGAGTTATAATTGAGCATTAGATTTTAACATCTTTAATCCTAGTTTATTATTCTGGTGGCAGTTAATAAACTAGGATTTTGGAAAATATTTTATGACAATTCGAGGTGGCTCGGTTGTTGGATTAAAAGCTTAATTATAATTTTTAATTCATTGTTTATAACTCCCATATCTGTTGAATCTATGATTGCCTGCGTTATTGAATTGGAAGATTGATTTCATTATTATTAATCTCTTTCTCTTTCATTCCATTCACTTGTTATCATTCATTAACATTTTCTTTTAAATTAAAATACCAAAAATATTTTTTTAATTCATTGCATTTAGTTGTTAGTAAATCAAAACAAATCCCATTTTCTAGCTTAAGTTGCATTGCATTTAGTTACTTAGGAATTTAATTTTATTTTTGGCTCCTCAGAGAGAACGACCCGAGGTTGCACTATACGCAATCCTTGGTTTAAATGTTTGAAGTAACCCCAAGGCGACATCGGACGAAAAGGTTGTTTCATGTTATCACATTATTTGTATGTTTACGGTGATGACCATCCTTGGATAACGCATGATCTTATCCTAAATGTCCCTGGTTGGTCATCCATGCGGGAGTAGAGATGAAATAAGACTAGTATGACTTTAAAGATATATAGAGATATAAATCAAAGTCATAGGTACATGTAAGAGTACAGGGTATTGGACCGACCCGCTATGAAAGAGCTGCATGGGTTAAGTCATAAGCTTCTCTCATATACAAACCATATCACTATGCCCTTTGACCTGAGATCATCATGGATTCCTACATGACAAACGCTCAGCTTTGACCTAGTCAAAAGTCACTTTTGACCGAGTGATCATAATGGCTATGTTCGGGCTTAGTGGTTTTTCATGCGGAGAAATGTGAATGGTCAAGATGGAATTTGTCCCTCACATTGGTAGAGAGATATTACTGGGCCCCTTGATAAGTGAGTCTGAGAAATGTATGGCCATACTGTAATGGAAAGGTAGTTCCATTTCTATATTCAGACTACTTAGGGATCGAGAAAGTAACGGTCAGGAACAGGAGGATGACGTTCTCCATGCCTCATCCATGACCGAAATATCGTGTGACAAAAGGGACGTGATATGGTTGTGTGAAAGGTTACATCGTTTATATATCCTCATATGATTTGGGTAGTCGTAATGTCTTGCTAGAGATCGCTTACGACTTGTGGGTTAGTATAGTAACTGGCCCACTGCCAACTTCATATGGGGCTACAGGGTCGTACACAAAATAGCCCAACATGAGCTATGATGTCCAGGTTCATTGAATCTAAGACATGTCTTGATTCAATGAATAATCTAGGGTAGATTTATATATTTTATATATATATATAAATTTGTATATATATATTATATATAATATAAGAGATATTTGCAAGATTTAATTTATAAGGATAAATTAAATCTCTATCACTTTTGAATTTGAATTTAAATGGATATATGATCTATTTGAATTTGAAATTTAAATTGATAAGATATCTCAAATTTGATTTATGATAATAAATCAATAAATAGGTGAATTAAATATGTGAGACAGATTTAATAAAAACCATATTTATATAATTAGTTTCTTATCAAATTATGCAATATATGATATTGTATTAATTTCAGAATTAATATAAGATTAATTCTGAAACCCAACCCAATTAGAAGCCCGATAGCATCCTATATATTTGACATTAGGGCTAGGGTTCTACACAAGAGAAAAGGGGGCAAGGAGAGTGCAAAAGGTTTGCAGATAAGAAACTGCCGAAATAGAGACGGTGAGGACGGATTCTTGAGAAAGCCCTAGAAGGACAAGAGGCACTAGCACGTCGTTCGTGATTGGAATGCTGTTCATGTGGATACCGGTAGAGGAAGCCAATCTGAAGCAGAGGAAGTCTCGACTAGAAGCAGAGGAAGTCGCGACTAACAACTCCAGAGGCGACAGGTTGTGACTAGAAGCTGAGGAGGTTGTGACTGAAAACTCCAGAGGCGAAGAGTCATGACTAGTGGATATTGAGGTCGCGACTGCAGCTTGAATACCGAAGGTAACAGTTCTTTCTCCTTGACTTAAACACATTCGATAGATCCTGGCAGGGAATAGAAAAATTTTTAAAGTTAATTTCCGCTGCTTGTCTTCCAATTCCCTTCACTATTTTTGGGAGTTTTCATCAACTACTCATCATACTTTCTAGCACTTATCTCTTATTACTTCTCTTAGTATCTCGCAGACTGCCTTAGCATCCGCAAAGCTTCATCTCTCTTTTTGTATAATCATATTTCTCTCATCATCTTCAATAATTCAACATTATACAGAGAGAGGGCTTATACAGTTATTCTTTTCTTTACTTTACTGCTAAGTAGGAGCACATACTCTAACATGCATAATACCTAGCCAACGTGTTGCAGGACTGCATACCTGCTCATGAATGCAAAGCTCTAACATGGGAGATCAAGCATTCCTTTTCTTAATATGCACAGCTCTAACACTCGGAGCTTTAGCATATTTTACAAACATAACATAATACCTGGCATTTCATGTAAGGAGTGAAAGCCCTCACCTTCATCTATAGCATAACATTCATTATCTTATCTCTTTTATAAAGGGAGCCTCTCTATCTGTTCATAAAGTTACTTCTTACTATGTTTTTCAATACACATTTCTCATTATGTGGCCCATTACATGCTTATCAAAATATATCTCATTGCATACTTCTCATGCTGTATCGTGGCATATCTTGCCAAATTTGGCTATACCATAACATATCTTACTCTTTCATAACTTATCTCGCCTTATCATGACATATTCTGAGAGGCCAGCAACATTCTCTTTAGCTTATAATTTTATCAACCTCTCAGGAGAATATTGCTCTTTTGCTTCTCGTTCTCCTGAACAAAGTCATGATTTAAATCTTTCATTTCAAATCCACTTTATTTGGACTTGACACAAGAGCTCTACTCCTTTACTATTCATAACCCTTTCTAACTTTTCATAGTTCTTTTTATCATCTTACATGACTCTGCACATCTATGCGAAACTTTTGTGGCATTTGCACTCTTTTCTCATAACTTCCTAGGGTCACCCATCATTGGGCTACTCTTGCAAGAGAACATTTAACTAGAAAGTGCTGATAAAAATCTGAAACACTGGTGCTAACAGGCTCTAACCCTGGTACTTTACTATTTTAGGCTCTTCTCTATAAATCTCTTTAACTTTTAACCTTTTTATCCTCACCTGGAGGATCTATCTAGCTTTCATTCTCCTTCTCTTTATTCTCATCTTACATCTTAGGAATCTCTATTAATCTCACTTCATTTTTAATGTAAGAAGATTCTGAGTTCAGTCTATAATAATAATAAGGCTATCTGAATTAACATTATGGGTACTTTCTCTGCTATGTGTTAACAACTTGTGAAGCTTTTCTACCTTGACCTTGTCCTTGGTAATTGTCATTCCAAAGAAATACTGTACTTATGGCTCCTTATATTCTTTAGGCTAGGTATACTGCGACCCTCGAGATCTACTGCGATCAACCGTAAGCCTCTTCAGGATCTAACTACGACCCTGGACTTCTATTCTCGATGAGCCATACTAGGATCTAACTACGATCCTCCAAAATCTACTACGATTCTGTTGTACTGTATTCTTATCTCTGGAAGATTAAACCAACGGACTAAGTTACAAGGTTAGTTACTTCCACTTAGTTGCTACAACAGATAATTCCCCAAAAATGATCATAGAAGCCAATATTATATATTTAGAATTTACTTATTTTCTCTATCATTCAGGAATTTCTGATGTCATCCTCATCTTTGATAACTTTACTATATCTAGTACTGCAGAGAGCTACAAATGCTCTATCATGCATATATCTTTTATAATCTATCTATCTTATTTTATGGACATGGCTTTATTATGAGCTCTACATACCATACTTTCAGCTCTATTTCCTGAGCAGTTTGACTCTATCGCAAGAGCAATCTAGCTCCATTATGAGAACGTTTACTTCTACTACACAAACTCTGCTCCTTTTCAGAGCTGCATCATGTAACATCCAAATTTTTAGGCCTAGAGATGCAGAGATAGCCTAAGATTAAGAGGCTACTAGACCCTATTTTAGCAGAAGTCCCAGAGGAACGTAAAGAGTTTCAGGGACTGAGCTGCGAGTAAGTAAAGGTACGGGGACTTATGTGTAAACAATGAAAGTCCCAAGGGGATAAATGGCCATTTGGGGATGATGTAAAGGTCAAAGGTTCAAGAGTTGACCAGTTAGGTCGAGATAATAAAGAAGTTGGTCGCGACGAGAGTGTATTATGGTCGTGACTAATATTGGCAGAGAGGATTGGTCGTGACGGATATGTATGTGGTGTCGCGACTAATGAGTAGAATGAGCCTGGTTGCGACTAAAAAGTGATGTGGTCGCGACGAAAGACTGTTATGGTCGCGACTAATGTACACATAAGTGTTATGTCGCGATGAGATGATGGCTAGGTCGCGACTAATGGCTAAAGTAGTGATAGCCGTATGGGCCAAGAGTTGAGAAGGTCCAAAAGAGATAGTTACCCAGTTAGAGATAGACTGGAGGCAGGAGGTCAGATAAAGAAAGGGTTATCTGGAAACCATGAGGTAGACTGATAAGGTATCCTCATGGGACCCACAAGATGCCACATGGCATTAGAGTGGTGATTCGGTGACCTTTCAGTAGAGTAAAGTTACTCGGTTGGCACGAAAACTGAGGAAGTGATCGGATAAGTCTTGGACTTATCTGGATAGAATTGGGAAGCGTGCAAGGTCTCTTCCAGGCACCACATGGCATTGATGTGGAGGAAGCAGATAAAGCTGAGGACACGTATTACGAGGCAGGACTCTGGACCGGTGAGTCAGCCTGATGAGTCAGCTGCTGAGGTGTCCCGGGATTTTAGACATGTGGAAAATATGCTGCTGAGGTGTCCCGGTGATGCAGTAAAGGAGGAATTAAGGAAAATAGGAAAATCCAGGAAAAACCAGGACCACAGGATCAAAGTTCATAGTAATTACAGAATTGCCATTGAAGGCAATTATAAATACCCCCTTCCCTCATTCATTTGCATCCGCGGCTTGAGAAGAGAAAGGGAGAGAAAGAAGAGAGAGAAGGAGAAGGAAAGGAAGAGAGAAAAGAGAAAGGAAGAAAGGAACTTCTGGCGGAGCTGGAAGCAGAATAAGGATAGTGGAGTTCTGCTAAGCTTGCCAGGTAGTAACTAATCCTAGCTTTTATGTAATGGCTTTGTGATTTGATGTGCTATTATTTGGTTGGATTGTTGTCTTATATGTTATGTCTGAAGCTCTGCTGTAATGCTATGATCATATGTTATTGAGTATGGAAGCACGCAGCATACTTATCTGTACACAATCATAAGCAAGCACTTTCACACTGCATTACATATATTGTTATGATTGTTGCTACTGAGATTCCCCCGAATCTCATCCCCATACATAACCCATTACAGGGAGGTTATGCTGAAGTGGATTTTGAGAATGCTAAGAGACACTGTTATGCTACCGAAGTAAAGACTGAACATCAGTATATGATAAGTACTGTGTACGTAGTGCTGTCTAAGGAGGCTAGAAGTGAGTGGACCTAGCCGGTTCATCTAGTCTTTCCTGGGTACTACGTAGAATGGTAGTTCTCATGAGGGAATTACCGAATCAGTACGGTTCAGTTCTTTATACAGATGAAGCGTAGCGGTTATGCTGCCGGAGTTTAGGCAGAAAGAGATGTAATAAAAATATGAGAATTCTATGTATGCTTTGTTGTAAATGCCATTTTGTATGACATTCTGATATTCAATGATAAGTATTGTTTGGCATATTCAATTTTTGTATGGTAAATTAAAGGGAAAATTCGCAGGTCCTGAGGCAGCAGTGTTCTGACCTCAGTTTGTCCTAGTAAACGGAGGAGTCTGGCCACGAGATTTAGTGAGCCGGTAGTACACATCTGGGACATTCCGTGGATAGGTATTAAGCCTCATTTGGATGTGTATAAGGTGAGAAACCAGTTCGCAAAGTAAAGGTTTAGAATAAGGAACTTAGGAGTAAAAGTTCAATCTCTGGACTTAAGTTAAGCTAAAATTGCTTCCGCAAGTGTACTCTGAGGAGTTTAAAGGAGGATGTTTCATTTTGGTATTAGAGCAAGAGGTTCTGGCATAGACCAGAAAGGACTCTGGTTCAGAGTGTAAGATTCTGGCACAAAACAGAAGGTTCTGGCTTAGTGATGCTCTGATTTAGAAAGAGTATTTTCCATTGAGTGCGTGAGAATGGCATTGGGTAGCGACTAATATGGTTTTAGGTCGCGATGGGTAGCTCAAAGAGAGTTTTAGTCACGACTATTAAGTGTCTAGGTCGTGACAGTTATTTATAGAGAGATTAGGTCGCGACGTGTATGTTACAAGGTCGCGAAGGTATATTGCAGGAAGCTGAGGTTGCGACGAGAGAGGTCTAGTGTCACGACTGAAGAGTTAAGGTTGAGACGTAAGTAGGCCTAGGTCGCGACGAGTTAGTTTCAGGTCGTGAGACAGAAGATTTGGGTCGCGACTAAGGATAGAAATGTTAGGTCATGATGAGTTGAGTGTGATGGTCGCAACGCAAGATCATAGAGTCACGACGATCCAATACTCAGGTCGCGACGAATGAACAGAAATGTTGAGTATGATGGTCACTGACTAATGATCACAAAGGATATGAGTCATGACTATCCAAGACTCAGGTCATGACTAATATGGGTTTAGAAAACTCAACAGAGATATGAGCTCTTAGAGGAGATGTGTGTTCATTTTTTTTTTAGGAAAAAGATGGTGAACATAAGAAAAGAATATAGAGCTTGAGTGGAGGAGCTGTGCATAGAGAAAACTGGCAACTCCAATGAGGTAGACCCTGTGCGAGTCATCCGTGCTAGGCAGGATGAGCAGCAAAGGATGATGTAAAGGATGATGATGATGAGTTAAGATGAGCTAGCTAGATAGCCAGAATGAGTTTTGCCTAGGAATGAGCCTAGGACATGGCCTAAGGCTAGAGACGTGATGGTTAATTGCTAAAGAGCTAATATTTCCTAAGCAGAGGGATCCCATCACGGAGAAGCGATAGATCCAGGGTAGAGTACCTTAGAGAATAGGAATGATAGTAAGAGATGATGAATGAAATCCATGTGACTGAAGTTCGCTAGGATCAAGAGTAAGACCGATCAGGAACCACAGTCCGGTCAAGAATAGACTAGGACTGATAGATAGATAAAAGAAGTAAAGAGATAGTAGAAAGGTAGCCACAGATTATGAGATAAAGTGACTCCCCTATCCCCTATGTAAGATAAAGTAATGAAGGGTTGAGTCTATACCCTGGTAAGAGGGAAGTGTGGCAGCCTAAGTGAAATAGATAAATGTTCAGGATGACTGACCAAGATATGATAGGCAATATGATATGTCTTGAGGTTTACTTAGTCTGATGGATGGTTGAGTAAAGTATGATGATGATATGGCTTATGATGCCATAAGTTATAATGAATAGTTGCATCTCCTTGCAGTTGTTATGCGATGACATGCATGTTAGAGTATGCCATGATGAATGAATACTCCCCTTTTGCAGTGCATGCAGGGTAGAGTATATATATATATGAGTACATATATGAGATGAGAAAGTTATAAGAAAGTATGTTGCTCCCATACCATATGACATGTAATGAGATATGTATTGAGGATGATAGATAGTCTCAGTTCATGGGACAATAAGCTATAATATTCAGATATGTTATGATTGAGGTTACTCGGGTAATTCTGCAGACTTGTGAATGCAGTACTCAGAGCCATTTCTGTTGAAAGGAATGGTAGACAGAAATAAAGCAGAAAAGAGTAAAGAGATTGTTTCTAGATCACTCTTCAGATAAGAGTTGGATCTGAAATATATGGCTCCCAGATAGAGCTAGATTCAGATGAGTATAGATCACTCTTCAGATAAGAGTTGGATCTGATACAGAATGCTCGCAGTTAGAGCATAGTTCAAATGGCTCGCAGTTAGAGCACAGATTGAAATGAGAAGTATGATGAGGCCATGCAGTAGAATGCAATGGTAGGTGGTTAGACCATGATGGCACAAGACATGGTAAGCCACAGTAAAGTAAGAAAGATAAGAGGGAACTCCTGAGTAAGAGAGGAAGTAAGTAAAGTCTGGGTAAATGATATGAGGCTATAAAATTTTTAGTTATGGAGTTATCAACAGGTGGAAGCAGTTAACCTTATAACTTAGTCTGTTGGTTTAAGATCTTCGGGAGATATACAGTACAACAGAATCGCAGTTAGATTCTGGAGGGTCACAGTTAGATCCTAGCATGGCTCCAGGGTCGCAGTTAGATCCTGACAGATTCAGAGTCGCAGTAGATTCTGAAGAGGCTAACGGTTGATCGCAGTTAGATCCCGAGGTCGCAGTAAGACCTAGCCTAAGGAAAGTAATGAGCCATGAGATATGAGTACAACGTAGTATCTCTTTGGGAAGATGAATGCCAAAGACGAAGTTAAGGTGAGGAAGCTTCACTAGTTGATAAATTCACCCAGAGAAATTGTTTTATAACAATTTTCCTCAGGTAGCCTCTAGTATACAGACTAAACTTGGCTTTCCCTTAAACGAAGATGGAGTCCAACTTCAAATCTGAGTGTTGATATTCAAAGTTTTTGTAGAAGGATGCCTGAGAAGCAGAGAAGAGAATCCTCTGTGTAATGAGAAGCAGAGAAGAAAATCCTCAGTGTAATGAGAACAAAAGAGTATGAGTAGATAGATTCCCCCAGTGAGGGTAAAGAGATTAAAAGGCTAGAGAAGACCTAGAGAAGAAGGTCTAAGGCAAAGCAAAAATAGAACGCAGTTCTATGAGGAAGAGAATGTTAGCCTTATGGTATCTCAAGATAAGTTATGAAAGGGTGATTTACACCATGAGATAGCCAGAGTTGGCTAGATATGCCATGATAAAGTATCAAAAGCATGTAATAAGATACACTGTGGTAAACGTGTAATATGATGCGCACCGAGAAATGTGCATTGTATGAACAGACAGAGAGGCTCCCTTTTTGGTAGGGATCATATGTTTAAATGTTATTCTTTGAATGAAATAGAAAATGAGAGCTTTCACTCCTTGCATGAGATGCTAGGCCTTAAGTTATGCTAAAACTATGCAAGCTCCGAGTGTTAGAGCTGTGCCTAGTTAGAACAGGAATGCTTGAGCTCCAGCATTAGAGCTTTGCATTCATAAGCAGGTATTCAGTCCTGCAATATGTTGGCCAGGCATTATGCATGTTAGAGTAGGTGCTTTCATTTAGCAGCAAAGTAAAGAAAGAATAGCTGCGTAAGTCATCTCTCTGTATGAAGTTAAGTGCAAAGAAAGATGAAATGTTGCAGATTTTAAAGCAGTCTGCGAGATATTAAGAGAAGTAATAAGAGATAAATGCTTGAAGTATGATGCTGAAAGGGATACGATGAGTAGTTAGAAGAAATTCCTGAATACAGTAATGTTCGAGAGAATTTCATATGAAAGAAATGGACACTGCTCATAAGTGCAGTGAGTGATCTATAAGAGAAAAGCAGATTTTAAACTCTGATTGAGTTGATCCAGAGAAAAGAAAAGCATGATATAAAGAGATGTAAAGTTTTATGATAAGGTACTTTGCCAGATATTGAGTAAATTTGGCTATGGTACTAATTAAATTTCGAGGACGAAATTTATTTTAAGGGGAGAAGAAATGTAACATCCTAATTTTCAGGCCTAGAGATGCAGAGATAGCCTAAGATTAAGAGGCTACTAGACCCCTTTTTAGCAGAAGTCCCAGAGGAACGTAAAGAGTTTCAGGGACTGAGCTGCGAGTAAGTAAAGGTACGGGGACTTATGTGTAAACAGTGGAAGTCCCAAGGGGGTAAATGGCCATTTGGGGATGATGTAAAGGTCAAAGGTTCAAGAGTTGACCAGTTAGGTCGCGATAATAAAGAAGTTGGTCGCGACGAGAGTGTATTATGGTCGTGACTAATATTGGCAGAGAGGATTGGTCGTGACGGATATGTATGTGGTGTCGCGACTAATGAGTAGAATGAGCCTAGTTGTGACTAAAAAGTGATGTGGTCGCGACGAAAGACTGTTATGGTCGCGACTAATGTACACATAAGTGTTATGTCGCGATGAGATGATGGCTAGGTCGCGACTAATGGCTAAAGTAGTGATAGCCGTATGGGCCAAGAGTTGAGAAGGTCCAAAAGAGATAGTTACCCAGTTAGAGATAGACTGGAGGCAGGAGGTCAGATAAAGAAAGGGTTATCTGGAAACCATGAGGTAGACTGATAAGGTATCCTCATGGGACCCACAAGATGCCACATGGCATTAGAGTGGTGATTCGGTGACCTTTCAGTAGAGTAAAGTTACTCGGTTGGCACGAAAACTGAGGAAGTGATCGGATAAGTCTTGGACTTATCTGGATAGAATTGGGAAGCGTGCAAGGTCTCTTCCAGGCGCCACATGGCATTGATGTGGAGGAAGCAGATAAAGCTGAGGACACGTATTACGAGGCAGGACTCTGGACCGGTGAGTCAGCCTGATGAGTCAGCTGCTGAGGTGTCTCGGGATTTTAGACATGTGGAAAATATGCTGCTGAGGTGTCCCAATGATGCAGTAAAAGAGGAATTAAGGAAAATAGGAAAATCCAGGAAAAACCAGGACCACAGGATCAAAGTTCATAGTAATTACAGAATTGCCATTGAAGGCAATTATAAATACCCCCCTTCCCTCATTCATTTGCATCCGCGGCTTGAGAAGAGAAAGGGAGAGAAAGAAGAGAGAGAAGGAGAAGGAAAGGAAGAGAGAAAAGAGAAAGGAAGAAAGGAACTTCTGGCGGAGCTGGAAGCAGAATAAGGATAGTGGAGTTCTGCTAAGCTAGCCAGGTAGTAACTAATCCTAGCTTTTATGTAATGGCTTTGTGATTTGATGTGCTATTGTTTGGTTGGATTGTTGTCTTATATGTTATGTCTGAAGCTCTGCTGTAATGCTATGATCATATGTTATTGAGTATGGAAGCACGCAGCATACTTATCTGTACACAATCACAAGCAAGCACTGTCACACTGCATTACATATATTGTTATGATTGTTGCTACTGAGATTCCCCCGAATCTCATCCCCATACATAACCCATTACAGGGAGGTTATGCTGAAGTGGATTTTGAGAATGCTAAGAGACACTGTTATGCTACCGAAGTAAAGACTGAACATCAGTATATGATAAGTACTGTGTACGTAGTGCTGTCTAAGGAGGCTAGAAGTGAGTGGACCTAGCCGGTTCATCTAGTCTTTCCTGGGTACTACGTAGAATGGTAGTTCTCATGAGGGAATTACCGAATCAGTACGGTTCAGTTCTTTATACAGATGAAGTGTAGCGGTTATGCTGCCGAAGTTGAGGCAGAAAGAGATGTAATAGAAATATGAGAATTCTATGTATGCTTTGTTGTATATGCCATTTTGTTTGACATTCTGATATTCAATGATAAGTATTGTTTGGCATATTCAATTTTTGTATGGTAAATTAAAGGGGAAATTCGCAGGTCCTGAGGCAGCAGTGTTCTGACCTCAGTTTGACATAGTAAACGGAGGAGTCTGGCCACGAGATTTAGTGAGCCGGTAGTACACATCTGGGGCATTCCGTGGATAGGTATTAAGCCTCATTTGGATGTGTATAAGGTGAGAAACCAGTTTGCAAAGTAAAGGTTCAGAATAAGGAACTTAGGAGTAAAAGTTCAATCTCTGGACTTAAGTTAAGCTAAAATTGCTTCCGCAAGTGTACTCTGAGGAGTTTAAAGGAGGATGTTTCACATCATCTTTCATAATATTGTCTCATTTCATTTCATGTTCAAGGAACATCATTCACATATCTTATCCCCATTGAAGGGATACGTCCTAAGTACTGTAATCATATGTCTCTAGGATTGTGATCAACATTTATCTCTAATCTCATTCTCTGTTTAATTGTTTAATTGACTATCATCATCTATCTTTGATTCTCATTCTAAACTTGAGGGATTAACTGGCTAAGTTTCTCGTTTATCACTTTTCTTTGCTTTCTTATCATTACCAAGTTAAATTATCCAATTGCAAGGAGATGCAATTGATCATCGTAACTTATGGCAATAAAAGCCATATCAACAACTAATCATCATAACTTATGGCAAGAAAAGCCATATTATTATCACATAATTTGCTCAACCATCTATTATACGCACATTGTGATTCAACTATTAACTCGGTAATCCTTTTAAGCATTCTTTCCCTTTATTATCTTATCTGCCAGATCCCTATTACTCATTCATAACCTTAAGATAAATACTCATTTACTTAGGCTGCCACGTAACCCCTTTTTTTTCTAGGGTACAGACTCAACCCTTCACTATTCTTTCTTACACAGAGGATATGGGAGTCACTCTATCTTTGAATTGTGGCTACCTTTCTTTCTCTATACATCATACACTTCTGTTTCTAATCTTGCATACATCTACCGCTCTATTGAACTTCAGTGACTACATGAGAAATCTTTATAACACAAAATTCAATTCGTTAACTAACTTCTCAGTCATTCAACTCTCATTGCTCTTATGGATGAACTCGGCTAAATAGTCATCAAAGGGTTTCTATTTCTCTCTTTAACCCTTAGCCTTACGCTCATCTCTATCTAACTGAGAGGAATGCTTCTTGTAAAACTACTGAAGAAAAAGCTTCTCAGGTGAGCAGATCAATCTCCATCTCTGTGGAGTAACTTCTGTGTCTTTCTACTATCTCTTAACTCGATCTGTGTGTATATCAGTCTCAGTCTGCTCTAGACTAGACTGTGGTCCCTTTCTAGTCTTCTTCTATTGATCCTGACTAACTTAAGTCACATCGATCTCACTCATCATCTAGCACTTTACTTCTGTTCTCTAAGGTGCTCTCCCCTAGGTCTGCAGGTTACTGTTTCTTTATGATGGAATCCCTCTATCTTGGAAACATTAGCTCTCTAACTATTAACCATCATATCTCTAACTTTAAGCCATATGTTAGGCTTATTCTCAGGCAAGTCTCATTCTAACTTTTAATCCTTTTGTTCAGGAAACACTAACTGAACAACTTCTTTCATAATGTAGATCTACTCCTGAGGGTAATACAGAGGATCTACTTCTGAGCATCTTTTTAAATTAATATGTATCTCTGTATCTCATACTATTTAGTTTGCCTGCATCTCGTGCTAAACCTTTAACTGATAAACTCTAGTGAGGCTGACATCTTCATTCATTATTAGGTCTCTTTGCATCCTAGTCGTGACCTGAGTGTTTACTAGTCGCGACTCATATTCTCTATAAACTTTAGTCGCGACTATCCCATTCTACTCGTCACGACTTGACGGCTCTGTGATCTTCAGTCGTGACCACAGGTCTTCTCTCGTCGCGACCTAATAGCTCTGTGACTTTCTGTTGTAGACAATGGTCTTTACTCATCACGACCAAAACACCTCTGTTATTATTTGTCACGACCTGTGTATTCACTAGTCGTGACTTAAGTTCTCTAGGACTTCTAGTCGCGACCTAAACTATTTCACATCGCGACCTGTACATAGCTTTCTCTAAACATTTTGTTCTAGAATTCTTGCCCAGTCTTTACTCTAGCAATGGACAATTCTTATTCTTAACTTTGATGAGCTTGAGTAATTTGAAACTCATCCATATCTATCTATAACAATTGAATTAAATAGGGAACATATTCACATAGATGTTCAACCAACTATCATTTCATTGTACCATCATAACATTTGTACATATATACATTACATACCTGCCAATTACATATTTGGGGTAAGTCATAACTAGCATACCGCTATGTAATTACTTCACTTTACACTATTTACATATGTACATTACCCCTCATCCCTTTTTACATTCTTTTCTAGGGAATCGTAAACTGCAAGTACTTCTACATACGGAAATGCCACCCTTGTATATCAGCTGGTGGATCATTTCCTAGAAACTCACTTAACTCTACATGCCATGTAGGGGTATATTGCAATATCTAACTTACGAATATCTCATGCCAATCTTTTAGAGTATAAACCTGATTCAGGTCAATGCCCTCTATCGTATATCTATTTATAGTCCCTGCCACGGCATTGAGGAAATACAGATAAACTGACTGCTCTTGATCTCTACTTCTATCCATCCCTTGACCTAAACTGAGCAACTCACTCTCCACAGCTTTCTTAAGACTGACATAGTCAACATTATCTATCTTTCTCAAAGAAGGCTGGGGTTGGCTAGGACCAGGAACATCCTTCTGATCTTTATCTATAACTTCATATATTCCTGGACTACGAGAATGGGAAGGGACTGTCATATGTTGTGACTGAATCTCTGGATTAAGGTACTGCTGTAAGTTACTCATATCAAATCTATCCTTAAACTCTGGTGTAGGAGGAATAATATCTGGTCTACCCATAGTCCAGTACTAGTACTCAGCTACCTCAGCTGTAATCTATCCTCTCATCCGAGAAATAGAACTTACATCAGGATTAGAGGGCACTCCAACAAACTCATACTGTGTAGAGTCACTAGTCTCAGCATCATCTGGGGTAACATATGGTCTAGGGATAGGCTCCACTCTATCCCAATCCTTAGGATAAGGTTCATTGGGTTGCACTGGCTGGGGATATGCCACATCTTCTTCAATCCTCTGTCCTCCCATAACAATTGAACTAGCATCTGCTGGGTCTAGAAGTGGGACAAGCAAAGGAAAAACTGGGACAAGTTCTTCTGGCAAAAAGTTTGACCCTACTGAGGAGCTATCGGATCTATCTAGATCAGAGTCACTAGAATCAGAAATATGAGCAATATCAAAATCTTCGTCCATCATAAGATCCTCCTCCGATTAGTCTGAACTAATAACCTTAGGCCTGGGATCCCCTTGGTTAACTGTGGTTTCTGATCTTATTCTATGCCTAGCTATCTTGTAAACACTAACTAATGTCAATTATGACTGCTTTATATTAGGTATCTATCTATAAATCATCTATTCAGAGTATTCTCTAAGCCAGAATCCTTTGCTCTGATACCAAAATGAAACATCCTTCCTTAGACCCTTCAGAGTACCCTTACGGAAGCAATCTTTACTTTATTAATTCTCTCATTCTGAAAATTCTGGCAAAAAATAACAGTACTGATTTCAGTAATTCCCATGAGAACTACCATTCTACGTAAGTACCCAGGAAAGACTGGATGAACCGGCTAGGTCCACTCACTTCTAGCCTCCTTATACTGCACATACGTACACAGTACTTTCTATATTCTGCCAGTACAACAATATTTTCTAGCAAATATCCTCAAACTTTAACCTTAAATCTCGACCTTAAACCTTAACCTTACCTATACTCAATTGAAAATATCTTAGATCATTGGAATACCTCTTAACCTTAAAAACCTGAATTTCCAAAAGTTAGGCTTACGGGTACTGTTCATCGCCACTGTTCACTTGGTAATTCCAGATTACAGCCTGAACTTTGGAAACTCATAATTAAATCTAGAAAAATCATATTGAGGTGGTTCCAAATTCTAATGAAAGATCTTTCATTTAAATTTGATAGAAAAATATGAAAAATAAGGTTTCATTGTCCAGATCAAATCAGTTTAATCATTGAAAATTACTGTTCATTTGGTAAAACTAGAAGTTCTAGTTTTCTTACCTCGTTTTCAAAAATTCATTTCTCTTTGGTTACTTATCCAAATGAGTCTTGTTACATATAGATTTAAATCTCCATATGTTTAATTTAAGCTCATAAAATTTCGTAGAAAAACTCATTCATTTACTATATGAAAACTGCATAGGAATCTCACTGTATCACATGACTTGTTTTATCTTGATCCAGAGTTTAAGTCCAACTTTGAAAAATTATAACAATTTGAAAACTTAACCAAATTAGGCGTTCTTGGTGTCCAATTAAAGCTCTAGATCTCAGCTATTTTCATACCAAATTTCATGTGAATACTCGTTTGATAAGTTGCTTAAACTATCGTTGAAAGTAGTCTGCCTCTCATCGGATCCAGTGCATGCATACATTATACATACCCATACATCATCATCTAAGTTGAAGGCATGCTTTTCAAGTCATATACATATTGTTCATTTCCATTTACCTTCCTCCTTATGAAGTTACAGTACCTAGGGCAATGTTTATTGATATGAAAGGAATGAGATTTCATGAAAAGCTCAATTGCAAGTCATACAAACTATAAGGTTATACATGCTTGATTAAATGCCTAACATGTTATCATGCAATGGGAGCTAATTCATGATCATACATAAGCACACTCTAACATGCATATTGTCATGACATAGATTGCAAGGAGTTGCACATATTCATGGCTCATCATCATGATAAACATCATCACATAACATACTAAGCTCAACCAAACTTTATGTGTAACATCCCTAATTTCTTTACTAAGTTGTATGTACAGATTGAATAAAATATATGAGATTCTTTCAGGAAAAGTTGTGGCCATATTTATGTAAAGAAAGGGATTGAATTGGAAGAGGAAGAAAGTGTAAGAGCCAAAGTGCAAAGTTACGAAAACGCCTCCGTGATGCCCTAAGAAACCAGAAGTGAATGGAGGGCATTTTGGTCATTTCATACAATGGATGGCTATCAGATGAAAATTTATAGTAAATTATTATAATTAATATGATAATTTATGGAGTTGACGGAAGTCAAAAAGGAGTCCTGTAGAATTAATTATGGAATTTACGGTGAAAAGGGACACTGATAAAGGGTTAAAGGAAACGTATGTAATTTTAAACAGGACTTCTGGGTCTCAGAAAATTATGAAACTTTATATAGAATTCATTTTATATTAGAATGAATTTATAAAAATGTTAGAACAATTAAAAGAGGTGTTTAGCACTTATGCGAAGATCAGGGTAATTTACGGATATCGATATGAGGAAAGTGCATTGGGATTTGGGCCAATTAGCTATTGGACCTAAAAGAGGCCCAACATGTTATCCTAGGCCATCCCAATAAGGCCCAAAAGTTATCTTGGAGCCCAAGTGCAATAATGAATAATTTATGGATTTTTGAAAAGAAAGAAAAAGAGAATAAAGTAAGAATTAGGTTTTGCACATGGTGGGACCCACAAGGACACCAAAATGGCGCCAAAGAGGAAGGGTTAGGTGTACCAAGTGAGGCCATGCTAGTGATGTCATGGTGGTAAGGTCATGAGTGAGAAGAGAAAAGATATTCCAAGATCAAACATTTAACCATTAGATCAAATAGTTCCCAAGGTGATCTTGGCCTTCAATTTTCCCAAGATTTTGCTATAAATACTCACTCATTTTCAAGCCAAAACTGTGAGCAAGGAAAGGGCGGAGATCCTCTTGAAAAATATTTCTCAAGCAAGGAAGAAGCAAGGATCTTGAAGAAGCTTGTAAGGTAAGTTGCTCCCTTGCTTCTAGAATTTGTTCTTATGATTTCTTCTTGAGTTTAAGTTGGTTTTGAGGCTTGAAATCTTGGGGAAATGCTTCTAAAATTTCTTTGAATATGTGATAGGAACATGTGTTTATGTTCTAGATAGTTTGCACAAGCATAAACAAGCTTGAACCACATGATAATGGCTTAGGAATCCATGTGTGTTTGTGAATCCATAAAGGTGCTCTTTTCTGTACAGTATGAAATCACTGTTCATATGTTGAAATTTCATGGTTTTAATGCTTCCAATGGGTTTAGAATGGAATTTTGTGTGGGGTTATAGTAGAAAAACAAGTATTGGAAGCATTGGAACCAAAATGAGAATTTTTGGAAAATAAGAGGTCACTTTTTGGTTCTGTACAGAAGTGTAAGATACAATTGGATTCTGGAATTTTTGAGTGCATATTTGGATTCTACATGAAAAATTATGTGGAAATTAACCATGAGAGTTTAGTTTAGAAAGATGTAAACAAATGTCACAAAGTAGAGAAAGAAAGGAGCTTATTGAAACTAGACTTGGAATTTGTTTGGAATGGAGTTATAATTTGGTAATTATCTTGTAATGTATAGGTTTTGACATTTGTGGCAAGGAAATACCATTTCAAGAAGGTAAGGACAAGGATCTACAAGAGGTAGCAAGAATACCTAACTATAAACTTATGTGCTTTGATTGATTTGCTTACTTGTTATGCATGAAGGTTTGGTTGAGCATGGAATATTATGTGATGATGTTTATGATGATGATGATGTGCTATGAGTATGTGCCACTCCTTGGAATATATGTCATGACAATATGCATGTTAAAGTTTGCTTATGTATAAGCATGAATTATCTCCCATTGCATGATAACATGTTAGGTATTCAATCAAACATGCATAACCTTATAGTTTGTATTACTTGCTATTGGGATTTTCATGAAATCTCATTCCTTTCATATAAATAACCATGCTCTAGGTGCTGGATCATCTCAAGGCAAGAGGGTAAATGTTGATAGATGACTGTATATAACTTAAAGAGTGTGCACTTTAATTACAAGATGATGTTTTGGTGTGTATGATGCATCCTACTCATAAATTTGATTTGAGGTAGTGTACTTCCAACGATAGTTTAGGTGACTTATCCGATCAGTTTTCATATGAAATTTGGCATGAACATATATAAGATCTAGAGCTTTAAATGGACACCAAGAACGCCTCATTTGGTTAAGAACTCGAATTGTTATGATTTTTCAAAGTCGGGATTTAAAATCTGGATAAGATAATACGACTACTCAGAGACAGTGACGTTCATATGCTAATTTCATATTGTAAATGAATGAGTTTTTTCACGCAATTTTGTGCGCTTAAAGTACACATATGAAGATTTAAATCCATAGGTAATTTGACTCAATTAGATAAGTATACAAGGAGAAATGAATTTTTGAAAATGGGGCAAAGAAACTGGAACTTCTAGATTTACCAAATGAACAGTAAAGTTCAACGAATAAACTGATTTGATCTGGACAAGAAAACCTCATTTTCGTATTTTTCTCTTAAATTTAAATGAAGTAGATTTCATTAGAAATTGGAATCATCTCAATATGATTTTTTATATTTAATTATGAATTTCCAAATTTCAGGCTGTAATCTGGAATTACCCAGTAAACAGTGACAGTGAACAATACCAAAAGCCCAACTCTTGGAAATTCATGTTTTTTAGGCTAAGAGGTATTAATCTAAGATAATTCCAATTGAGTTTATGTAAGGTTAAGGTTAAGGTCAAGTTTTTAAGGCTAAGATTTTAAAAATATTTACTAGAAAATGCCGTTATGCTGGTAGACTATACAGAGTACTGTGTACGTAGGTGCTGTCTAAGGAGGCTAGAAGTGAGTGGACCTAGCCGGTTCATCCAGTCTTTCCTGGGTACTTACGTAGAATGGTAGTTCTCATGGGGAATTACCGAATCAGTACAGTTATTTTCTGCCAGGATTTTCGGCAAGAGAGATATAA
The DNA here is from genome assembly GCA_037074615.1 of Leucaena leucocephala. NCBI lineage: Eukaryota > Viridiplantae > Streptophyta > Magnoliopsida > Fabales > Fabaceae > Leucaena > Leucaena leucocephala. Next base: position 14,163,011 of record CM073523.1, on the reverse strand, counting down.
TCCAGTTGAGAGTGTTATAGCAGGAGTACTTTAAGAGATATAAAGAAGGTTGTTTCATTTTGGTATCAGAGCATAGGATTCTGGCTTAAGTAATGCTCTGAATAGATGATTTATAGATAGATACCTAATGGTAAAGTAGTCATAATTCACATTAAGTTAGTGTTTGCAGGATGGCTAGGCATAGAACCAGATCAGAAACCACTGTAAACTAAAGAGACCCTAGACCAGATGTCTATGTCTTAGATAGTTCAGAGGAGGAGGAGGAGATATTGGATAGTGATTCTAATATGTGGACCCCTCCTGTGATTAGTGATGCTAAAGAGGTGAGTTTCGTAGTAGGGTCCAATATTCTGACCAAGATACCAGAGGGGATACAGGAAGAACCTATCCCAGCTATGCCTGTAACTACAGTATACGCAGCTGTAGTAGGTACAGATATGGAGACCAATCAGGGAGCCCAATCAAGATAGCCTAATGATTAGTATTCCTAGGTTGGAGGTACAGTGGGATATACTCTGAGACAGTCAGTAGACCCAGATATCCCAGGACCTAGCAAAGTGCCTAATCAGACAAACATCCCAGGTCCTAGTAGACCTCGATTGACGATGGTAGAGTTTTATATGGGAGACCAAGTTATAGAGATATCACCAGCTAAGCATATGAGTGAAGAGCACTTTGAGAAGGCTATAGAGTTAGCTCAACAGTTGTACACTCTTAGAGGACTTCTAGACAGGAGCAGGGATCAAGACTACGCAGTTTATCAGGATTTTATTACTAGAGTAAGAAATGCCTATCAAGCCTTCAAACCAGATACATTGACACTGGATGATTGGATAGTTATTATGGATGAAATTCTGCCAACCACCCCTACTTGGAGAACGGGATTAGATGAATACTTTGGAGAAAATCCTTACGAAGACATACCTGATTGGATTTATTTGATTAAAGAATTTATTAGAATCAAATTTAAGAAGGACTAGGGTATGTTTAGAAATAATAATGTTCTCCATGTAGTTATAAAGACCAGTATGGCACTATATGTATGAATTTTGATGACTGTATGACATGTTTTGAATGGAATATAAATTATGTTATTTATCGTATTCCTCTTCTGTTAGATTTTTCTACTAGACCGTAAAGCAAAGTGGTTCGAATAAGAAGAATTGTTGCGACAGAGGAACTGGAGAAAAAAAGGGATATTAATCAGCTAATCTTAGAAAGGCTGGAGCAACAACAAAAAATGATTGAAGAGATGCATGCGGCATAAGCACGAAGCGAGCAGGAAAGAGATGCTGCTATAGCAGCAACAGTTGCGGAAGCAGTAAACAACATGAGGCATCCAAAGCCTTCCGGGACAATCAATAGAGAGCCTGAAAGAGTACAGCAACAACCAGTACAGCCGCAAAGAAGGGCTGAACAGAGAGATGACGTGGTTAGCATCCAACAATGGATGGTCAAGTTCTGCCAACATAATCCTCCTATATTTGGAGGAACATTTGAGTTCCAACCTACAGAAGATTGGATCAGCAGATTAGAAAAGATTTTTAAAATTCTTGATTATCCGACTGAGAAAAAGGTCAAATGGCCATCTACCAGCTAGAGAAGGATGCTGATAGGTGGTGGAAAAATACAGAACTGCTCATGCAAGCAAGAAACATTCCAGTCACTTGGGAAGTGTTTCTTGAACAGTTCTATGCGAAGTATTTTCCTCAGTATATGAGGGATGAAAGAGAAGCAGAATTCCTTGTGCTGAGATAAGGAGAAAGAGAATCCTTTGACGAGTACTTGGCCAAATTCATCCGTCTGTCTCAGTATTCAATATATTTACATCAAGTAGATGATGAGAGGTGGATGACCGAGAGGATGATCAGAGGATTGAACTCTATGTTGAAGGAGAAGCTGACCCCTCAACAGTACAATTAGTTTAATAAGGCTGTGGAGGCTTGTCGTATTGTGGAGGGCAGTATAAATCACAGGGTGTTATCTAAGCCTGCAAGCAAGGAATAGACAATCCCTAAGAAGGCTGGTCAAAACCAAGAAGCTGCAAGAAGTGGCAACTATAGAAAAAGGAAGCAGCCATGGCAGAATAAGAGACCTGGCCTAGGAAATTACCGAGGAGGGCCGAGTAACAGAGACACAAGAGCCCGAGTGTGCAACAAATATGGGAAAATTCATGGGGATAGGCCTTGTTGGGTGGGCCAAAATGTCTGCTATACTTATGGAAAACTGGGACATTTTTCTCGGGAATGTCCTCAGGCAGCAGCTGATCAAAGGCCGCAGACGCAAGGACGCGTATTTGCACTTTCCAGAGAAGATGCACAGAAATCACTTAAGATGATTCAAGGTACAATCTATATTAATGATCACTCAGTGATTGCTCTGTTTGATTCTGGTGCAAGTCATTCTTTTATTTCCTATGATTGTGCCAGACATCTAGGCTTGGTGGTTCATAAATTGAATTATGACATATATGTGATGACTCCCACAAGTGCTAGGGTAGTTACCTCCGATGCTTGTTTGAATATTATTGCGTGGTATGAGCACTGTTGCACAACCCTAGACCTAATATGCATGCCTTTCCGAGAGATGGAGGTTATACTTGGTTTAAATTGGTTGTCCTCCAATAATGTAATGCTGGACTGCAAAAACAAGAAGCTAGTTCTTGGTTCGACGGTAGCAGATCTGAGTCCAGAAGTACGACTAAATTTCATAACGGAGGCACAAGCAGATAAATGCTTGCGGAAAGGATGTCAAGGATATATAGTTTTCCTCTCTGTTCAAGCAGAAGTCGAAAAAGGAATTGAGACGATTGCAATAGTTAATGAATTTCCTGAAGTCTTCCCAACGAAAATTCAAGGATTGCCTCCAGAGCGAGAAGTGGAGTTTGCAATCGATATTATGCCTAGAGCGGGACCAGTATCCGAAGCCCCATATCGGATGGCTCCTAATTAAATGAGTGAGCTGAAGAAGTAGATTGAGGAGCTTTTAGAGAAAGGTTTCATACGACCTAGTGTTTCTCCCTGGGGTGCTCCAGTGCTATTTGTTAAAAAGAAAGATGGCAGCTTAAAACTGTGTATTGACTACAGAGAGCTGAATAAGATCACGGTTAAGAACAAGTACCCTCTCCCCAGAATTGATGATTTGCTAGATCAATTGGCTGGAGCGAGTCTATTCTCCAAGATTGATTTACGATCTGGCTATCATCAGTTGAGAATTAAGTCAAATGACATTTCAAAGACTGCTTTCAGAACACGTTATGGGCATTTTGAGTTTTTGGTTATGCCTTTTGGTCTGACTAATGCGCCTGCAATTTTCATGGATTATATGAATCGGATCTACAGGCCTTATTTAGATCAGTTTGTGGTGGTCTTCATAGATGATATTATAGTTTACTCCAAGTCTGCTGAGGAGAATGAAAGGCATTTGAGAATTGTTCTTGGTACCCTTAAAGAGAGGCAACTCTACGCTAAGCTTAGTAAGTGTGAGTTTTGGCTTTCAGAAGTCAAATTTCTTAGTCACGTCATATCCCAAGATGGGGTAGTTGTGGATCCTAGCAAAGTTGAAGCTATTTTAGGCTGGGAGCAGCTAAAGACAGTGACAAAGATCAGAAGTTTCTTGGGCTTAGCAGGGTTTACAGAAGGTTCATCCAGGACTTTTCTCGAATTTCCTTGCCACTACCAAGCTTACCAGAAAGAATTAGCAGTTTAAGTGGGACGAGAAGTGCGAGGCTAGTTTTCAAGAGTTAAAGCAGAAATTAACCACTACTCCCGTGCTGATTATTCCAGACCCAACTCAGACTTATGTAGTCTACACTGATACTAGTAAATAAGGGTTGGGATGTGTACTGATGCAGCAAGGTAGAGTAGTAGCCTACGCCTCTCGATAGTTAAAGCGACATAAACAGAATTATCCCACTCATGATCTGGAGCTTGCAGCGGTGGTTTATGCTCTGAAGATATGGAGGCATTATTTATATGGAGCTACAATTGAATTGTACTGTGACCACAAAAGCCTGAAGTATTTGCAGGATCAGAAAGAGCTGAATATGAGACAACGACGATGGATGGAATTGTTAAAGGATTACGATTTCCAAATTAAATACTATCCAGGAAAAGCCAATGTAGTGGCTGATGCTCTAGGCAGAAAGGTGGTGCAGGTAGCATATTTGATGATTAAAGAATTAAAGTTGATTGAGGATATGCGAGATTGGAGCCCTTTGTATCAGATGCAAGTGACAGAAAGTTCCTACCGAGGAGTACATGTGAAAGCTTGAATAGAAGAGGAGATTAAAGAGGCTCAAGAACATGATAAGCTCACAATGATTTTAAGGACAAGCTGGAGAAAGGGCAGACTAAGAATTTTGAGATTTTCTCAGATGGATTATTGCAGTTTAGAAGAAGACCCTACATCCCTAATGCTAGGGGTCTAAGGGAGAAGATTCTGGATTAAGCACATAAAAGTCGATATACAGTACATCCAGGTATGACCAAGATGTACCATGATGTTAAAAGATTATTTTGGTGGCCTGGACTGAAGAAAGATGTGGTGGCTTATGTGTCTAAGTGCTTAACGTGCCAGAAAGTGAAGATTGAGCATCAGAAGCCAGCAGAAACATTGCAACCTCTAGATGTTCCTGAATGAAAGTGGGACAGTATTGCCATGGACTTTGTAAAAGGACTACCCATGACCCCACCTAAGCATGATGCGACATAGGTGGTGATTGATCGGTTGACAAAGTCAGCTCATTTTCTGGCAATAAGTAAGAGGGATTCTCTAGAAAAGATGACAAAATTGTACATAAAGGAAATCGTTAGACTGCATGGAATTCCAAGCAATATTGTGTCTGACAGAGACCCTCGATTCACATCAAACTTCTGGAGGGCTTTGCAGTGAGAAATGGGTACTACTATCAGATTCAGCACAGCTTATCATCCTCAAATAGATGGTCAGTCTGAGAGAACAATCCAGACACTAGAAGATATGTTGAGAGCATGTGTCTTGGATTTCAAAGGCAGTTGGGATACTCATCTACCATTGATAGAATTCGCATACAATATAGCTATCAAGCTAGTATTCAGATGGCCCTATTCGAAGCACTTTATGGATGAAAGTGTAGATCTCCCTTATGCTGGCTTGAGTTAAGTGAGAGAATAATATATGGTCCTGATATTGTGGATCAGACTGCTGACTAGATTGCAATGATCAGAAAATGGATGATGACGGCTCAAAGTCGACAGAAGAGTTATGCAGATGTCAGACAAAAGTCGTTGGAGTTTGAAGAAGGAGAGCATGTATTTCTTAAGTTAACTCCAACTACGGGAGCTGGACGATCAATCAAAGTGAAGAAGTTGCATCCTAGATACATCGGACCATTTCAGATTCTCTCAAGGATAGGATCAGTGGCTTACAAGTTGGCACTTCCTCCAAATCTCAGCCAGATACATGATGTATTCCATGTTTCCCAGCTAAAGAAGTATATTCTAGATCCAACACATGTAATTTAACAAGATGAAGTTACGCTGCGAGATGACCTGACCTATGAAGTTGGACCAGTACAAATAGTTGATCGAAAGGTCAAGTAGCTACGGAATAAGCAGATTCCTATAGTCAAAGTGATATGGAAAGGACTAACAGAGAATGAAGTTACCTGGGAAATAGAAGAAAAGATGAAAGAGATGTACCCTGAATTATTTCGGTAGAGTGTATATGTTGTAAATTTCGAGGACGAAATTTATTTTAAGGGGGAGAGAAATGTAACATCCCTAATTTCTGTACTAAGTTATATGTACAGATTGAATAAAATATATGAGATTCTTTCAGGAAAAGATATGGCCATATTTATGTAAAGAAAGTGATTGAATTGAAAGAGGAAGAAAGTGTAAGAGCCAAAGTGCAAAGTTACGAAAATGCCTCCGTGATACCCTAAGAAACCAGAAGTAAATGGAGGGCATTTTGGTCATTTCACACAATGGATGGATATCAAAGGAAATTTGATAGTAAATTATTATAATTAATATGAGAATTTATGGAGTTGACAGAAGTCAAAAAGGAGTCCTGTAGAATTAATTATGGAATTTACGGTGAAAAAGGACACCGATAAAAGGTTAAAGGAAACATATGAAATTTTATCAGGACTTCTGGATCTCAGAAAATTATGAAACTTTGTAGAGAATTCATTTTATATTAGAATGTATTTCTAAAAATGTTAGAACAATTAAAGGAGGTGTTTAGCAATTATTCTGAGATCAGGATAATTTTAGGATATCGGTATAAGGAAGTACATTGGGATTTGTGCCAAATAGCTATTGGACCTAAAAGAGGCCCAATATTTTTGTCCTAGGCCAGCCCAATAAGTCTCAAAAGTTATCTTGAAGCCCAAGCCCAATAAGTAATAATTTATGGATTTTGAAAAGAAAAAGAAAAGAGAATAAAGAAAGAATTAGGGTTTGCACATGGTGGGACCCACAAGGGCTCAAAAATGGTGCCAAGAAGAGGAGGTTAGTTGTCCCAAGTAGGCCATGCTAGTGATGTCATGGTGGTAAGGTCATGAGTGTGAAGAGAAAAGAGATTTCAAGATCAAACCTTTAACCATTAGATCAAATAGTTCCCAATGTGATCTTGGCCTTCAATTTTCCCAAGACTTTTGCTATAAATACCCCCTCATTTGCAATCCAAAACCGTGAGCAAGAAAGGGGAAGGAAGGTCTAACAAAATGTATCTCACAAGCTTGGAGGAAGCAAGGATCTTGAAGAAACAAGTAAGGTAAGTTGTCTCCTTGCTTCTACCTTTTGTTCTTATGGCTTGTGCTTGAGTTTAAATGGATTTTTAGGCTTAAATCTTGGGGAGATGCTGCTGGAATTTTTGTGTATATGTGAAAGGAATATGAGTTTTAGGTCATAGATAGTTAAGACAAGCTTAAACAAGCTAGTTACATGCTTGGTTGTGAAGTAAGTTGATGTTCTTGACTTTACCATTTGGGGTTGCACTGTTCATGCACTGTTCATGATAGAAGGAAATGGAATTTCAATGATTTAATGCTTCCATAGAGTTTATATGATGATTTTGTGTAGGATTGGAAAGATTTTGAACCTTGGAAACCATTGGAATTAAAGGTTATAATGTTGAAAATTCCTAACGGTACTGTTCACTCGCGTGAACAGTGATTTGAATTTCATGATTTTGATGCTTCCAATGGTCTTAAAATGAGATTTTGTGTGGGGGTAAAGTGGAGAAACAAGTATAGGAAGCATTGGAACCAAAATGGGAATGTTTGGAAAAAGGGAGCTTATTGAAACTAGACTTGGAATTTGTTTGGAATGGAGTTATAATTTGGTAATTATATTGTAATGTTTAGGTTTTGATATTTGTGGCAAGGAAAGACCATTGCTAGAAGGGAAGGACAAGGATCTACAAGAGGTAGCAAGAATACCTAACTATAAACTTATGTGCTTTGATTGATTTGCTTACTTGTTATGCATGAAGGTTTGGTTGAGCATGGAATATTATGTGATGATGTTTATGATGATGATGATATGCTATGAGTATGTGCCACTCCTTGCAATATATGTCATGACAATATGCATGTTAGAGTTTGCTTATGTATAAGCATGAATTAGCTCCCATTGCATGATAACATGTTAGGCATTCAATCAAACATGCATAACCTTATAGTTTATATTACTTGCTATTGGGATTTCCATGAAATCTCATTCCTTTCATATAAATAATGAAACATCCTGCCTTAGACTCCTCAGAGCACACCTGCGGAAGCTATACTAGCTGTACTGATTCGGTAATTCTCTCATTAGAACTACCATTCTACGTAAGTACCCAAGAAAGACTGGATGAACCGGCTAGGTCCACTCACTACCAGCCTCCTTAGACAGTACCTACGTACACAGTACGCATCATATCCTTCCTCCACTACTGTTATCTCCGCCGAAATTTCAGCAGCATAACGGCGTCTCTCAAAATTCTCAAAATCTACCTTGACATAACCTCCCTGAAATGGTTATACAAGGGGAATGAGATTTCGGGGGAATCTCAGTAGTAATAATCATAACAGTATATGTAATGCAGTGTGACAGTGCTTGCTTGTGATTGTGTACAGATAGGTATGCCGCGTGCTTCCATACTCAATAACATATGATCATAGCATTGCAGTAGAGCTTCAGACATAACATATAAGACAACAATCCAACCAAACAATAGCACATCAATCACCAAGCCATTACATAAAAGCTAGGATTAGTTACTACCTGGCTAGCTCAGCAGAACTCTACTATCCTTATTCTGCTTCCAGCTCCGCCAGAACTTCCTTACTTCCTTTCCTTCTCCCTTTCTCTCTTCTTTCTCTCTCTTTCCCTTCACCATGCGTGAATGGAAATGAAGCAAGGGGGTATTTATATACATCCTCAATGGCAATTTCGTAATTTCCATGCCATCTGATCCTGCAGTCCTGGTTTTTCCTGGAATTTCCTATTTTCCTTAATTCCCTTTTACTGCATCATCAGTTCCACCTCAGGGGACACCTCAGCAGCTGACTCATCACCACATTTTCCACATGCTGAAATTCCTGGACACCTCAACAGCTGACTCACCGGTCCAGTCTCCTGCCTCGTAATACATACCCTCATCTTTATCTGCTTTCTCCAGACCAGAGCCATGTGGCGCCTGGAAGAGACCTTGCACGCTTCCCAATGCTATCCAGATAATTCCCAGACTTATATGATCACTTCCTCGGTTTTCGTGCCGACCGAGTAACTATCTCCCTTGGACCTTCACCACTCTTGGCCCATGCGCTAGCACCACTTATGGTCACTAGTCGCGACCTCATCATCATCTTGTCGCGACCTAACATCTTTGTGTACACTAGTCGCGACTACAACATCTTCTCGTCGCGACCATATCACTTTTCAGTCGCGACCTCAGTACATTTTAGTCGCAACCAAACTCATTTACTTATTAGTCGCGACACCACACATATTTCCGTCGCGACCAATCCTCTCTGCCAATATGAGTCGCTTCCCAGACACTTCCTCGTCGTGACCAAAAGTCACTTTACATCTTTCCCATGGACAACTCTACTTCTCTCATAAGTAGTGTCCATTCCTTTCATATCTTTCCACACACAATCTTAGTATAATTCTGGGGTCTATCTTATCTCACTTTCTTCTTATCCTTCATCTTAAGTTCTAGAAATTCTCTTTCAATAACTCATCCCTTAACTCTTCGGGAGTCCTCATTAATTGAAAGGCTCGACAACCTGCCCATATCAGGTTATCTTACACAGGAGCCAGCCCATATCAAGCTACCTGCAGAATTCCTAGGCTTAAGACTTAGGACATTCTTACATTCCTCATTTTGAACCTAGGTGAACTGTCCCAATTCTGTAGGTTAAAGACTTAACTCTTCTTTACATCCTGAAGGACTTAGCTCATCCCTCGGATCCTACAAAATACAGGTAAATAATCCACCCATATCAGATTACCACCATAGGACTACGGGTTTAGCAGCCTGCCCATATCAAATAACCATGCTCTAGGTGCTGGATCATCTCAAGGCAAGAGGGTAAATATAGATGGATGACTGTATATAACTTAAAAGTGTGTGCTCTTTACTTACAAGATGATGTTTTGGTATGTATATTGCATGCTACTTCCAAATCCAATCTGAGGTAGGGTACTTCCATCGATAGTTTGATTGACTTATCCGACGAGTTTTCATATGAAATTTGGTATGAACATAGTTAATATCAATATATTTAAATGGACACCAAGAATGCATAATTTGGTTAAGTTTTCAAATTGATATGATTTTTCAAAGTCGGGAGATAAAAACTGGAATAAGAAAAAATGGCTACTCAGAGGCAGTGAGGTTCATGTGCTAATTTCATATAGTAAATGAAAGATTTTTTCCGTGATTTTTTGTGATCTTAAATTACACATTCTGATATTTAAATCCATAGGTAATTAGACTCAATTGGATAAGTATACAAGGAGAAATTAATTTTTGAAAATGGAGCAAAGAAACTGGAACTTCCTGATTTATCAAATAAACAGTAAATTTTAACGAATAAACTGATTTGATCTGGACAAGGAAACCTCATTTTCATATTTTTTTTCTCAAATTTGAATGAAATATATTTCATTAGAAATTGGAATCACCTCAATATGATTTTTCTAGATTTAATTATGAATTTCCAAAGTTTAGGTTGTAATCTGGAATTACCAAGTGAACAGTAGCGATGAACAGTGCCTGTAAGCCCAACTCTTGGAAATTCATGTTCTTAAGGTATTCCGATGATCTAAGATATTTTCAATTGAGTATATGTAAGGATAGGATTTAAGGTTACGTAGGTGCTGTCTAAGGAGGCTGGAAGTGAGTGGACCTAGCCGGTTCATCCAGTCTTTCCTGGGTACTTATGTAGAATGGTAGTTCTCATGGGGAATTACCGAATCAGTACAGTTATTTTCTGCCAGGATTTTCGGCAAGAGAGATATAATCCACTTTGAGAGTGATGTAGCAAGAGTACTCTGAGAGATATAAGGAAGGATGTTTCAGTTCTCATGGGGAATTACCGAATCAGTACAGTTATTTTCTGCCAAGATTTTCGGCAAGAGAGATATAATCCAGTTGAAAGTGCTATATCAGGAGTACTTTAAGAGATATAAAGAAGGATGTTTCATCATGCATAACAAGTAAGCATATCAATCACAACATAACATAAGTTTATAGTAAAGTATTCTTGCTACCTCTTATGAGTCCTTGTTCTTTCCTTGTTGAATTGATCTTTACTTCCCACAAATGTCAAAACCTAGACATAACAAGACAATTGCCAAATTATAACTTCATTCCAATTAAATTCCAAGTCTAGGTTTCATTAAGTCCCTTTCTTTCTCTACTTTGTAACATATGTTTACATCTTTCTAAACTAAACTCTCATGGTTCATTTCCACATAATTTTTCATGTAGGATCCAAATATGTAATCAAAAATTTCAGAATTCAATTGCTTCCCCATGTTCTGTATAGAAACCGAAAGATAGCTCTAACTTTTCCAAAATTTCTCATTTTGATTCTAATGCTTCCAATACTTGTTTTCCTACTATAACCCCACACAATTTTCCATTCTAAACCCATTGGAAGCATCAAAACCATGAAAATCCAACATATGAACAGTAAACTCGTACTGTACAGAACAGAACACCCTCTTGGGTTCACAAGCACACATGGATTCCTAAGCCATTATCATGTGATTCAAGCTTGTTTAAGCTTGTGTAAACTATCTAGAACATAAAACTCATGTTCCTATCACATATCCACAGAAATTCCAGCAGCATTTCCCCAAGACTCAAGCCTCAAAAACCATTTAAACTCAAGATCAAACCATGAGAACAAAGTGTAGAAGCAAGGAGGCAACTTGCCTTACTAGTTTCTTCAAGATCCTTGCTTCCTCCAAGCTTGTGAGAAAATTTTCCAAGAGGTTCCCCAAGGTTTCTTGCTCACGGTTTGTGCAGAAATGTGGGGGGTATTTATAGAAAAATCTTGGGAAAATTGAAGGCCAAGATCATCTGGGGAACTATTTGATCTAATGGCTTAAGATTTAATCTTGGAATTTCTTTTCTTTTTCCATTTATGACATCACCACCATGAAATCATCCAAGGGACACCTCATGGGACACTTGGCGGCATTTCCATGGTGGGAAGCTCTTAGAAAATTTTAGTCCAATCTAGTCCAATCCGGTACCGGCCCGATCTGATTTCCCGTAAACCGGACTATTTTCTTAATCTAATTTTTCTGGGACTTCATAATATATTTTATTCAATATTTAAATCCTTCATACCATTGACATTCTTATAATGGGTTTAAATTTAATTCCAGATACCTTGGAAAATGACCAAAATACCTTTAGTGCTTTTCCTTGCACTATATTAAACCTAAGGGCATAATTGTCATTTCACACCTCTTTAAACCTTGTCAGAGTATATACTGACTCTGACTAACCTCTCCTGTACTTGCATTGGAAAATTGGCCTATCCAAAATGACCAAAATGCCCTCCATTCACTTCTGATTCCTCAGGACAACACAGGGGCATTTTCATAATTTCTCACTTTACCGGGGTTCCACTGGACACTGGCCCACCTATCAGTCCAAGTATTTTATTGGGCCTTAATGACGCCATTCTTGGGCCTTTTAAGGTTCAATACCTTTGTGGCACAAATCCCTAGAAAAATCTCCTGACAATATTTCTCGGGTATTTTATTCCACAATAAATTTTATTAAAAATCCTATAGGATTCCTTTTCTGATCCTGTCAATTTTATAAATTCTTATATTAATTCTAGGAATTTACTGTAAAATCTCATCTGATTTTAAGATCCAAAAAATATTGTAATAATTTTATCTAACTTCAGAAATTTATATCAATTTTTCGGGATCTCAAATCAAAATTCTGTGTCGCGTCAAACAACCTGGAATAATTTTCTCTATCCACTGGAAAAATTTGGATCCGATCAGAACACGGTCATTTTTGGCTTGTTTTCAATCCAAATTTTCCATAATTATACTTTTGCCCCTTGATTTACCATAAATCAACTTCATGTCCTCAACTTTTTAAAATTACACTTAAAGACCCCACATTTTTGTCTACCTTCCTTTTTGGCCTTAAAACCTTTTATATTTTCACTTTAGTCCTTGCCTTTTCTTCCTTTTCAATTTAATCCCTTTCTTTACATAAATGGCCACATCTTTTCCTGAAAAACCTCACATATATTTTATTCAACCTATACATACAAATCAGTACAGAAAATTTGGGATATTACAAATTGACTCCATGAGAGCATTGTTAATGAGTTATTTTTCCTAAAAGAGGCTTAAGTTATCTTCGCGTAGCAACTTGAACCACTTCATTTTGAGTTTTCTAGAATTAATTATGATTTTTCGAATTAAGGTCGCCTATATGGAATTTACATTGTGAACAATATATGAGAGGGTAAAATTCTAGATTGTGTAATTTGACTTCAATAATCTTAAAAGTAGTTCTAGATGGTACCTTTAGTCCCTAAGATGTAAGAAAATTAAGGTGTTACAAATTGCATATTTTTCAAAATGGAGCATTATTTTTCAAGATAAACTCATTTTAAGAAAAAAAGAGCTGTGTTTATATATGTGCATAATATTTTACAAGCTCAATTATTTAAACATACTCATCTATATTCACTAAGAAATTGATATGTTTTGATGATGAGTTGATATATGGTCTCATGTATAAATGGAAATTATTTTATGATCATACTAACCATTGTCCTATAAAGAAAGTATTTATATTTATGACAGAAGAATAAAAGAAAATCTCAATGAACTACACTAATGTATCAAGGTTGAGATTTGATACAAGTGAGCATTGGAACAACAAAGTTCAATTGGAAACAAGCTAAAAGGATCATCATCATGCCAATGCAGAAGATGTTTAAGCTCAATAAAGAGAGGAAGACAAAGATATTACACAGATCAATTCATCAGTGCAAAATTGAATGAGCATTCTAAACTATCTCTTTATAATTGAATATATCTGAGATATTTTGATAGTTGTGTTTATGTGCTAAATGTGTTAATTTTAAATCATGAACTTATCGATAAAGGTTCTTATCAATAAAAGCTTCGATAAATATGAGCAATGTGTGGCCATCAATCTTTTTGAACACCTATTCGATAACTCCATTTATCGAATAAGTATTCGATAAGAATGAATTGTTTTGAAAACTTTGCAAAGTACCATGCTTTATAAATCCTTTGAAAAGAAAACTTATCCAAATGATATTCTATAAAATTTGTGAAAAAGTTGAGATTGATTGAACAATTCATCGATAAGGGGGCTTACCGAAGATTATTCGATAAATTTCTTATCGTTGTTTAAAGATTTATCGATAAACACTTACCGAACAACTTATCAATAAATTAATCTCTTATTTAGTAAAAATATGATAATTACTGTTCAGTTCATCGAATTTCTTGTCAAAAAATCCTTCAATTTCTTAGAATCCAAAAAATAAAACTAATCTCTATTACTTCTTCTCTTAAATTAAACTACTAGAAACACTTTCCCTAACTCTCTAAAACATATTACACCTCTGAACCCAACTATTTCCTTCTTGTCACTACTACTGGTCATCCATATCATACCTAAAATGGCAAGAACCAAAGTACCCGAGGTTAGACTAAAAAAATGAAGGAGAAACAAAAAGCTGGTTCTTCAGGTTCAAAATTCAAGCCAAAGGTGGTCAAGGATCATAGTCACCAAGAGATTTTCCTCCTCCTGCTCTGAGAACTATCCAGATTCCAATTCAGACTGAGTCTTTTCCAAGTTCAGTAAGACAAAGTGTTAGGCAAGCTTTGAAAAGGCAAAGGCATCTATTATCTACAGTATATAAAGAGACCAGGTCTGAGCATACTAAATCAGATGACAATATTGATTAGGCCATAAACACCGCTATTAATTTGGGCTTTTCTCCAACATCAGCTACCACTCCATCCAGTCAAAGGGTTAAACTATTTCCAAAGAAACCAAGAAAATATTTTCTTAAGGTACTTTTGTTAGTACTCCTAAATCACCAACCTTTATTCCTACACCATCATCTACTTAAGCTTTACTTCCATTACTCTCTAGAGATTTAGACAATGGGGTAGATAAAGGCAAGCTCAAAGCTATATTTCGTGAAAGGTGTCACATCCTAATTTTTTCCTATATGTATAAGATTGATAGAGGAAAGAGGTTTGGAAGGAATTGTGATGATAAATAGAAAAGAAAGATAATGATTAGACAAAGGTATAAAGAAGAAGGACTAAAGTGAAAACCTTAAAAGTTCCATGGTGCAACATGTAAGTAGACATAAGCTTTAGGTCATTAAGTGTAATTATAAAAAGTTGAGGGCCTAAAATGTAATTTTTAAAAGTTTAGGGGAAAAATTGTAATTATGAAAAGTTGAGCTAGAAAAGGCCCAGAATTGCCAGGAAATATTTTATTCCCAAATTTTACCAGTAAATAGAGAATGAAAATTGAGCCAGTTTTTCATAATTTTGATATGAGGCCGCAGATAATTAATAACAATTTCCAAAGTCTAGAGATTATTACAGGACCTTATGGATTTCCTAATCAGATGAAATTTATTAAGAAATTCTTATAATTAATATGAGAATTTATGAAACTGATAGAGCTCAAAAAGGAGTCATGTAGAATTAATTATGGAATTTACAGTAGAATAAAACACCCGATAAATACTTTTCAGGGGAATTTCTTGAGAGTTAAACCCATGAAGGTAGGGGATCAAGTAAAAGGCCCAAAATGGTGCCTCATAGGCCTAATGATATTTTCAGATAGGTATGTGGCCTGGTGCTAATAAAGACCCTGAAAAATATAAAATTACAAAAATGACATTATGTTATGCCACTTTGTTATGCCATTGTGCAAGAGATGAATGAGGGGTAATTTGGTCATTTGACTAAGGTCAAACGGTCAAGGAGGGTTCCCAGAATAGTTGACCAAGGTTAGGGTATACTCTGGTAATGTTTGAAAAGATGATAATGTCCTTAGAGTTATTAAAGTAAATAAAGAAGAACCAGGGCATTTTGTTAATTTGCCAAGGGATTACTAATTAAGTTTAGACCCAGTCCAAGAATGTCAATAGTAGGAGAAATCTGGATACTGGATTTGTCTAGTCGTGACTCACGTTCTTTGTGAACTTTTATCGCGACCATCTTATTCAACTTGTCACGACCAGATAGCTCTGTGTTCTTTCTTCATGACTAGAACTCCTATGTGCACATTAGTCACATGAAACATCCTTCCTTAGACCTCTCAGAGTACACCTGCGGAAGCTAGATAGCTTGATTATACCTTAACTTAAACCCAGACATTAAGAATTTTACTCTTAAGTTCCTTATTCTGAACCTTTACTTTGAGAACTGGTTTATCTCATTCTACACATCCAAATGAGGCTTATTACCTATCACGGAATGCCCCAGATGTGTACAACTGGCACACTAAATTTCGTGGCCAAATTCTTTCATTTACTAGGTCAAACTGAGGCCAGAACACTGCTACCTCAAGACCTGCGAATTCTCTTTTAATTCATCATCCACAAATTGAACATGCCAAACAATATTTATTATTGAATAACAAAATGTCATACAAGGCATACACAAAATCATCATATTTCTATTACATCTTTTCCTGCCTGAATTTCGACAGTATAACCGCTAGGCTTCATCTGTACAAAGAACTAAACCGTACTGATTCGGTAATCCCCTCATGAGAACTACCATTCTACGTAAGTACCCAGGAAAGACTGGATGAACCGGCTAGGTCCACTCACTTCTAGCCTCCTTAGACAGCACCTACGTACACAGTACTTATCATATTCTGATGTTCAGTCTTAAATTTGGCAGCATAACGGCGTCTCTCAAAATTCTTAAAATCCACTTCAACATAATCTCCCTGTAATGGGTTAGATATGGGGAATGAGATTCGGGGGAATCTCAGTAGTAAATAATCATAACAATATATGTAATGCAGTGTGGTAGTGCTTGCTTGTGATTGTGTACAGATAAGTATGCTGCATGCTTCCATACTCAATAACATATGATCATAGCATTGCAGTAGAGCTTCAGACATAACATATAAGACAACAATCCAACCAAACAATAGCACATCAAATCACAAAGCCATTACATAAAAGCTAGGATTAGTTACTACCTTAAAAGCTTAGCAGAACTCTACTATCTCTATACTGCTTCCAGCTCTGCCAGAACTTCCTTTCTTTCTTTCTTTCTCCTTCTCTCTCTTCTTTCTCTCTCTTTCTCTTGCAAAACTGTGGGATGAATGAAAATGGGAGGGGGAGGGGGTATTTATAGCTTTCATGGATGGCATTCTTGTAATTTTCAAGACCTCTGAACATGTGGCCACCGATTTTCCTGGAATTTTCTATTTTCTTTTATTCCTTTTACTGCATCATCAAGGGACACCTCAGGGGACACCTCATCAGTCACATTTCTCACATGGCGAAATTGAGAGAGCCAAGAAACCTTCTGGAAGCTTTCCAGTCCAGTCTAGTACCGGTCCGGTCCAATTTCCCACAAACTGGACTCAACAGCTAAGATTGTGCCACGTGTCCTTAACTTTTCTTCTCCCTCTAGACCAGTGCAATGTGACACCTGGAAGGGACCTTTCACGCCATCCCATGACCTCCAGATAAGTCCCAAACTTTATCTGATCACCACCTCGGTTATCGTGCCAACCGAGTAACTTTACTTTACTGAAAAGTCACTAAATCATTATTTTAATGTCACTTTTTCTCACATTTATACTGGGCTACGTTTTTGGGCCTGGGAATATCATCTTGGGTCTCTGATCCAGCCCAAGTACTCTGATGGCCTGATTCCCAAGAAACACCCCTTGGCAAATTACCAAAATGCCCTTAGTCTCTCTTTCTTTACTTTACTAGGTCTAGGGGTATTATTGCCTTTTCACATCTTACCAGAGTATTCTCTGACCCTGGTCAACTATCCAGATACCCTGTCTGGACTGCCTAACCTTAGCCAAATGACCAAAATACCCTTTACTCATTCTTCAGTTATTCTATAACATAAGGGCATTTTCGTCATTTTGCACCTTTTTCCCGGACACCGGCCCCTTTTACCACTGAACTGATACTATGGGCCTGGGCCTTCCCTGGTGCCACTATGGGTCTTAAAAACACTGTATGACCTCTGGCCATAGTCCGATCATCTCTATTCAGACCGCTCTTCCTTTACCGATTATAACTGTAAATTCCCATCTTCAGGAACTTTTACAGAAAAACCGGGACCTCAAATCAAAATTCTATGTTGCGTCATTCAACCTGGAATCCTTTTCTCTATCTCCCAGTATTTTCAGATATTTAATCTGGACCGGGCTGTTTTTGCCTGAGAGTACGCTCTCGCGTACACTTTTCAAAAATAACCATTTTACCCTTGGTCACATTTTTAATTCTTTCATACTCATAGAGACCTCATATGCACATTTCACAGTTCAGTGAAATGATCAGCATAATTTTCTCTATTTTATGGCAAAATATGGTGCTCATCGGCTACCGGCCCGATCTTTCCCATAATTACGATTATGCCCCTGCATTCTCTTTTTGGCATCTTAACCTCATCTTCTCATCCCTCATCTTAAGGTCTAGAAATTCTCTTTCAATAACTCATCCCCTAAACTCTTCGGGAGTCATCGTTAATTGAAAGGCTTAACAACCCGCCCATATCAGGTTATCTTACACAGGAACCAGCCCAAAGCAAGCTACCTGCAGAATTCCTAGGCTTAAGACTTAGGATATTCCTCACATTCCTCATTTTGAACCTAGGTGAACTATCCCTATTCTATAGGTTAAAGACTTAACTCATCTTTAAATCCTGAAGGACTTAGCTCATCCCTCGGATTCCTACAAAATATAGGTAAGTAATCCGCCCATATCAGATTACTACCCTGGGACTACGGGTTTAGCAGCCTGCCCATATCAGACTACCTCCCAGTTCTCCTAGACCAAAAATTAGGATGTTACATCACATCCTTTGACTTAACTAGTCACGACCTGATAGCTCTGTATTCCTCTATTGCAGCCAATAGTCTTTACTCGTCATGACATAACTTCTCTGTAACTACTTGTCACGACCTAAACACGTTCACGTCATGACCTGGACATAGTTTTCTCTAAATATTCTCTTCTAATATTCTTTGTCCGGTCTCTACTCTGATTAACCATCCTATCTAATGCCAAAAATTTTGTTCTGATACAAAAAATGTAACACCTTACTTTTATACATCTTAGGGACTATTCAGTAGCATTTAGAACCACTTATATGACCTTTGAAGTTCTTCGTCAAATCTGGAAATATTGTATGAACAGTAACTTAATTTTTCTATATTTTCTTCCCTTGGAATTTTGCCACATAGAGAATGAGGTGTCCCTTGATGATGTCATGGATGATGTCACTTTTTGGCTTGTAGGGCAAGCTTGATGGAAGAATAAATGTTAGACATTGGATTAAATACTACACAAAGTGATATTGGCCATTCATTTTCCATAGAATTTGCCTATAAATACCCCACCCTAAGCTGGCCAAAACTGTGTCATGAGGAACCCTTGGGGAAACTATGGCCAAATGGAAACTCAAGCCAAGACAAGGGAGATTCAAGGTACCAAAATTCAAGCTAGCTAGGGATTAAGGTAAGTAATATGTCCTAGATTATTTTCCTTTAGTTTGGGGGCTTGAACTTAGGGTTTTTATGGAAGAAAGACGAGATTTCTCTAGGGTATATATGCTGTCTGAAACCCTAGATATGAATATTCTTAATGTTAGATAACTTAATTTAGATGATTGGTTATTGAATCAAGTTAATATTCTTGACTTTATCATGGCTGAGCCTTTTTTGCCAAGGCTGTTCTGGACATAGGGAGATGGAATTTCAATGTTCTAATGCTTCCATTAAAATTATATGATGATTTTGTGTAGGACTGAATATGTTTGGAACCTTGGATGAATTGGAATTGGAAATTGTAATTTGCAAAGTCTCATCTGTTACTGTTCGCATGAATGAATAGTATTTAGAATTTCATGATTCTAAGCTCCTAAATGGATTCAGAAGGCAAAATTGTGTAGGGTAAAGTCAAGATATCAATTGATTCAAAGACTAAGTCAATTAGTAAAGATTAAGGAAAGTTATTTTAGTTAAGTAAGCTCAATGTTCAAGAAAAGTTAGATTGTAATGAATGGATGATAATGTGATGTTAAGATTTGGTTGGTGTACTGGAAGAGGGCAGCCACACATCAAGGAGAAGTAAGAAGCAAGAGACAAAGATAAAGTAAAGGAAAGTTAAGCATGTGAGGTAGTAAACTATCCTAAATTTGTATGTATTGTATGTTATGCTTGGTTATGCTATGACTTTGTTGAATTGTGTTGCATATGTGTATATGATTGAAGCTCTATTTCTATGATTACTTTGGCCAATTGTATTTCATAAGATACATGTAAGCATGCACATAACACAATGTTAACACTTTCACAAGTAAGCACAAGTATTTACATTAATACACACATTGTTTAGTACCATTTGCTACTAAGATTTCCCCATAAATCTCAACCCCCTATGTAATCCCAATCCCAAAAGTTTTATAAATGATGAAAGAAAATGAAGAACCATGAAGTTAGGGATTGGATAATATAAATGTTATATGATGAATGTATTAGTTGTTGTATATAATAATGTTATATGATTAGCTTGAGCAACAATGTTAATGATGTAATGAAAAATAGTAAATGAT
This sequence comes from Leucaena leucocephala, assembly GCA_037074615.1. Classification (NCBI taxonomy): domain Eukaryota; kingdom Viridiplantae; phylum Streptophyta; class Magnoliopsida; order Fabales; family Fabaceae; genus Leucaena; species Leucaena leucocephala. Next base: position 14,142,654 of record CM073523.1, on the reverse strand, counting down.
GGAATAAAGTATGATAAATGTTATAGACACTTAGTTAACATGTCAAGCTTCATTTGCAGACCAAGAATGCCTTATTTCGATGTCTGTACAAAGAAAATGAATTTTCCAAAGTCAGGGACAAGAATCTATTTTTAAGAATTCTTGACCAGATAAATATTAAAGGTTGATGTTAGGGTTGACTTAGTTAACTAATCAATTAGTCTGAGGAAGTATTTTTCTTATAAATTTCAAGATGTTATCTTTGTGTAGCTTTTTGAATCGCTTCATTTTGATTTTTTTATAATTAATTGTGATTTTTTGAAATTCATTGCTGAATCTGGAAATACCATATGAACAATAACTCGCGAAGAGTGAAATTCCAGATTTAGCTAATGAACTTCAAAGGTCATGTAAGTGGTTCTAAATGCTACTTAATGGTCCCTAAGACGTATGAAAGTAAGGTATTACAAAAGGGAATTTTGTCTTGTTGTATATGTAGACTTGGAAAATCTCAAATATAATAAGACCCAGTTAGATCTGACCAACCTATTAGTGTAATATCCTAATTTTTAGGCCCAGAGACTCAGAAAGTAGCCTGAAATAGATAGGCTACCAGACCCCTTTGAGTAGAAGTCCTAGAAACATACAGAGGTTTTTAGGGACTAAACTACAAATAAGTGAAAGTATAGGGACTTATGTATAAATAGTAAAAGTCCCTAGGGGCATAATGGTAATTTTAGAAAAGAAAGAGACTAAAGTGAAAGTCTAAAAGTTTCATGGTACAAAACTGAAAGTAGACACAAGTTGTGGGCCATTAAGTATAATTATGAAAAGTTAAGGGACTTAATTGAAAAGAGAAAAAGTTTCCAGGGGCAAAATGGTAATTATAGAAAATGGAGTCAGAAGTGGATTAAAATTGCCCAGAAGCATTTCAGTCCCAAATTTCATCAGTAGATAGAGAAAATGATGTTGGTTAATCTAGCCTAATATAGAAATTTTATTAGAGTTTCAGATAGCTGGAATTTATCTGATAGACAGAAAGTTATCTGAAATTTGTATCAGATCTCTTGGACCTCAGATATAAGTGAAAAGTTACAGGAAGATGTGTCCTGAGATGATAGAGGTCAGGGAACTGACAGAGTCCCAAAAGGAGATCTGTAAGAAAAGTTATTCACTTTTTAGTGAATTTTGATGGGAGTTCGTGAACGCCCGATATCCAATTGGGAAATTAATCGGTAAGCAAATTGGGACTGAATGAGCCCAGATGACATCACTTAGAGGCCCATGATAATGCCAAGGGAGGCCCAGACCCACGATATTAGTTTATCGGGTAAAAGGGGCCAGTGTCCAGAAAAGGTGCAAAATGATGAAAATACCCCTATGTTATAAAATAGTTAAAGAATGAGTGAAGGGTATTTTGTTCATTTGACTAAGGTTAGACAGTCAAAAAAGGTTATCTAGATAGTTGACCAGGGTCAGGGGATACTCTGGTAAGGTGTGAAAAGACAATAATGCCCCTAGACTCATTAAAGTAAATAAAGAGGATTCAAGGGTATTTTGGTAATTTACGAAGGAATGTTTCTTGGGAATTGAGACATCAGAGTACTTGAGCTTGATCAAAGACCCAAGATGACATTCCAAGAGTCCAAAAACGTGGCCCAATGGTTATGTGAGTTAAAGTGGCGTTAAAGTAATATTTTAGTGAGTTTTCAATAAAGTAGAGTTACCCGGTTGAAGTGATAACTGGGGAATTGATCAGATAAAGCTTTGGACTTATCTAGAAGCCATGAAAGGTGTCCTCATGGGACCCATCAAGAAGCCACATGGCATTGATCTAAGGAAAGAAGAAAAAGCTAAGGACACGTGGGACAATCTCAGCCGTTTATTCTGGGATAGGACTCTGGAATTCTCTAGAAGCAATGAGTCAACTGGTGAGGTGTCCCAAGGGTCCCGCCATTATGCCACCTAAGCATGTGAGGTGTCCCTTGATGATGTCACTTTTATGAGTCATTGAGGATGATGATGTCATCACGATAATGGAGGCGAAGCTTCCTCAAGAAGCTAAGCGATCTGAGTCGTTCATCGTGATTCGATCTGAGCCATCCATTCCACCTTGCTCCACCTATAAATACCCCACCCCTCCCTCCATTCCATTCATGGCCAAAAGCAAGAAGAGAAGAGAAAAGAAGAGAGAGAAAGGGAAAGAGAGAAAGAAAGAAAGAAAGAAAGAGAAAGAAAGGAAGAAAAAGAAGGAGTTATGGCTGAGCTAGGAGCAATCCAAGGAGTTTAGGGACTTGGCAAGCTTAGGAATAAGGTAAATAATTTATTCTAATCCCTGCTCTAATAAATTAGAGGATTGTTCTTATAAATTTAATAGTTAGAATAGAGGAATATCTCTCTCTATAGCTGTGGATAGAAAGAAAGTTAGGGGATTGACAGGATAGAGATATTATCCCAAGATAAGCTTGAGTTAAGTGGAGTTATGCTGGATAAGATCATAATAAAATATTATTATGCTATGTATGGGCTCTGACCTATGAAAAGGTGGAACCTCAGATCAAAGGTTAAGGACTAAAGGAAGGGCTACACGCCAGATAGTGAACTTACCCATTCTTGTACGCTTGATGTATATGCTGGTGTGTTAATATGATTATGATATGTGATGATGATGCTAAATGATATATGCTCTACCCTTTATGAGTTTATGGTTATGCATATTAGTGATAGGTATGGAGTATGATAGTATGCAAATGGAAGCTAAAGGAAGATAAAGGAAACACATGTCATTCACTTGCATTCATCTTGTATACATTAATGATATATGCTCTATCCTTTATGAGTTTATGGTTATGCATATTAGTGATAGGCATGGAGTATGATAGTATGTAAATGGAAGCTAAAGGAAGATAAAGGAAACACATGCCATACACTTGCATTCATCTTGTATACATTGAATGGTACCGTTTACTACTGAGATTTCATCCAAAATCTCACCCCTACATTTTCCAAACATAACAGGGTACTGGTTTGGAGAAGATAAAGCTAGGAAAGTGAGGATGTGGCATTTTGGTATCAGAGCAAAAGGTTTTGGTATAGAGCAGAAAGGGTTCTAGCTCAGAGCATAAGATTCTGGCACACAACAGAAGGTTCTGGCTCAGGATGCTTTGAATTAGTTAGATTGATGTTTAAATAAGTTAAAGGTGTGAATTAGAAAGGTTATTCCTCTAGAGTGCTAGATAATGACGCACAGGTCGAGATGATAAAGTGAGTAGGTCGCGACTAATATTCACAGAGAATTGAGGTTACGACGGGAAGGGTTTTATGTCGCGACTAATATGTACAGAAGAGTTAAGGTTGCCACGTGAGAAGACCTATGGTCGCGACGAGTAATGTTATAGTACGTGACTAGTGTGCACCAAGGATTCTAGGTCATGACTAAAGGACACACAGATGTCAGGTCATGACGAGTACAGTGCGGTGGTCGCGACTAAAAGTTACAGAGCATGTGAGTCGCGACTAGGCAGTGCTCAGGTCGTGACAAGAATGCACAGAGGCCAGATATGATGAGTTAAGATGAGATAGCTGGAATGAGATTTGCCTAGGAATGATCCTAGCACATGGCCTAAGGCTAGAGATATGATGGCTAATAGATAAAGAGCTAATATTCCCTAAGCAGAGGGATTCCATCACGGAGAAGTAGTAGACCTTGGGTAGAGTACCCTAGAGAACAGAAGTGATAGTAAGAGATGATGAATGAGATCCATGAGACTCAAGGATCAAGAGAAAGACCAATAAGGAACCACAGTCCAGTCAAGAGCCTACTGGGACTGATAGATAGATAGAAGAAGTTAAGAGATAGTAGAGAGGTAGCCACAGTTTAAAAGATAAAGTGACTCCCCTATTCCCTATATAAGATAGAGTAATGAAGGGTTCAGTCTATACCCTGGTAAGAGGGTAGCGTGGCAGCCTAAATAAGATAGATAGATGTTTCAGGTTCCTGAATGAATGATCAGGATCTGACAGATAATGTGATAAAGGAAATAATGTTTATTGCAATGTGCGATGGATGGTTGAGCAAATTATGATGATATGGCTTATGTTGCCATAAGTTATGATGAATAGTTGCATCTCCTTGCAGTGGTTATATGATGACATGCATGTTACAGTATGCTATGATGAATGTAACATCCCGATTTTTGGGTCTAGAAGAACTGGGAGGTAGTCTGATATGGGTAGGCTACTAAACCCGTAGTCCTAGGATAGTAATCTGATATGGGCATATCACTTACCTATATTTTGTAGGAATCCGAGGAATGAGGTAAGTCCCTCAGGATTTAAAGATAAGTTAAGTCTTTACCCTATAAAATAGGGATTGTTCACCTAGGTTCAAAAAGAGGAATGTAAAGAATATCCTAAGTCTTAAGCCTAGGAATTATACAGGTAGCTAGATATGGGTTGGCTCCTAAGTAAGATAACCTGATATGGGTAGGTTGTCAAGCCTTTCAATTAATAATAACTCTCGAAGAGTTCAGGGGATGAGTTGTTGAAAGAGAATTTTGAGAACTTAGGATGAAGGATAAGAAGATGAGTAAATAGGTCAGAAAGAGAATATAGGGGCATAATCGTAATTATGGGAAAGATTGTGCTAGTAGTTGATGAGTACCATATTTTACCATAAAATAGAGAAAATTATGCTGATCATTTCACTAAACTGTGAAATATGCATATGAGGTCCCTATGAGTATGTAAGAATTAGAAAAGTGACTAAGGGTAAAATGGTCATTTTGAAAAACTGTGCTCGAGCGTACTTTCAGGCAAAAATAGCCCGGTCTGGATTTAATATCTAAAAATACTGGGAGATAGAGAAAAGAATTCCGGGTTGAATGACGCCACAAGGAATTTTGATTTGAGGTCCCGATTTTCCTGTAAAAATTACTAAAGATAAGAATTTACAGTTATAATAGATAAAGATAAAGCAGTCTGGATAGAGATGATCGGACTGTGGCTAGAAGCCATATAGTATTTCTAAGGATAGACAGTCAAGAAAGGTTATCTGATAGTTGACCAGGTTCAGAGAATACTCTGGTGAGATGTGAAAAGACAATAATACCCCTAGATTCATTAAAGTAAATAAAGAGGAACCAATGGCATTTTGGTAATTTACAAAGGGATGGTTCTTGGGAATTGAGCCATCAGAGTACTTGGGCTGGATTAGAAACCCAAGATGATATTCCAAAGGCCCAAAAACGTAGCCCAAGGAATATGGGAGTTAAAGTGGCATTAAAATAATATTTTAGTGACTTTTCAATAAAATAAAGTTACTCGGTTGACGTGATAACTGGGGAATTGATCAGATAAGGCTCTGGACTTATCTGGAAGGCATGAGGTAGCGTGAAAGGTGTCCTCATGGGACCCATCAAGATGCCACATAGCTCTGATCTAGAGGGAGAAGAAAAAGTTAAAGACACGTGCCACGATCTCAGCCGCTTATTCCGGGACAAGACTCTGGAATTCTCTAGAAACGCTGAGTCAGCTGGTGAGGTGTCCCAAGGGCCCCACCATTACGCCACCTAGCATGGGAGGTATCCCATGATGATGTCACTTTTGATGAGTCATTATGGAGGATGATGTCATCACGATGATGCAGGCGAAGCTTCTTGAGAAACAAGCGATCTGAGCCATTCATTGTGAATCAATCTGAGCCATTCATTATGAATCAATCTGAGCCATTCATTCCACCTTGCCTCAAGTATAAATACCCACCCCCTCTTGCCATTCCATTCACGGTTTTGGAGAGCAAGAAGAGATAGAAAGAGAAAAAGAGAAAGAAAATATAAATACCTCAAGTATAAATAGAAAGAGAGCAAGTATAAATACCTCAAGTTCTAGCGGAGCCAAAAGTAGTATAGAGATATTTGAGTTCTGCTAAGCTAGTGAGGTAGTAGCTAATCTTAGCTTTTATGTAATGGCTTTGTGATTTGATGTGCTATCGTTGGGTTGGATTATTGTCTTATATGTTATGACTGATGCTCTATTACATAATGCTATGATCATATGTCATTATTAAGTATAAAAGTATGCATCATACTTATCTGTACACAACCACAAGCAGGCACTATCACACTATATTACATATATTGTTATGGTTGTTACTACTAAGATTCCCCCGAATCTCATCCCTTATGTATAACCCATTATAGAGAGGTTACGTCAAAGTGAATTTTGAGAATGCTGAAAGACGCTGTTATGCTGCTAAAATTATGGCAGAGTGAAGATAAGATATGATGAGTACTGTATACGTAGGTACTGTCTAAGGAGTCTGGAAGTGAGTGGACCTAGTCGGTTCATTCAGTCTTTCCTGGGTACTTACGTAGAATGGTAGTTTTCATGGGAATTACCGAATCAGTACAATTCAGTTATTTTTAAAGATGAAGTATAGTATTATACTACCGGATTCCCAGCCGAAAAGATGTAATAGTTATATGAGGATTTTGTTCATGCCCTATTGTATAACAATTTATTATTTAATAATAAATATTGTTTGGTATGTTTAGCTTGTGTAAAAGAAATTGAGAGAAATTTGCAGGTCCTGAGGCAGCAGTGTTTCGACCTTAGTTTGACCTAGTAAACAAAAGAATTTGGTCACAAAATTTGGTGAGCCAGTAGCACACATCTGGGGCTTTATGTGGATAGGTAATAAGCCTCATTTGGATGTGTAGAATGAGATAAATCAGTTCTCAAAGTAAAGGTTCAGAATAAGGAACTTAAGAGTAAAATTTTAATTTCTGGGCTTAGGTTAAGATATAATCAAGCTAATATTGCTTCCGCAAGTGTACTCTGAGGGGTCTAAGGGAGGATGTTTCAATGAATGGATACTCCCCTTTTGCAGTATATGCAAGGTAGAATATATATGGGATGAGGAAGTTATGAGAAAGTTATGTTGCTCCCATACCATATAACATGCAATAAGGAATATATTGAAGATGATAGACAACCTCAGTGAGTGGGATAGTCTGTTGTAGTATGACTAGGGGTTACTCAGGTATTTCTATAGGCTTGTGAATACAGTACTTAGGGCCATTTCTATTGAAAGGATGGTATACAGAAAGAGCAGCAGATAACAGTAAAGAGATTGTTTTCAGATCACTCTTTAGATAAGAGTTGGATTTGAAACAGATGGCTCTCAGATAGAGCTAGATTCAGATGAGTATAGATCACTCTTCAGATAAGAGTTGGATCTGATACAGAATGCTCGCAGTTAGAGCATAGTTCAAATGGCTCACAGTTAGAGTACAAATTGAAATGAGAAGTTATGATGAGGCCATAGCAGCATAATGCAATGGCAGGTGGTTAGACTATAGCCAATGGTAAACCACAGTAAAGGAAGAAAGATGAGAAGGAACTCCTGAGTAAGAGAAGAAGTAAGTAAACTCTTGATAAATATTATGAGGCTACTGGATATAAAAATTAAAAAAAATTATTTATTGAGTTATCAACAAGTGGAAGCAGTTAACCTTATAACTTAGTCTGTTGGTTTAAGATCTTCCAGAGATAATGATACAGTACAACAGAATCGCAGTTAGATTCTGGAGGGTCGTAATTAGATCCTAACATGGCTCTAGGGTCACAGTTAGATCCTAACATGGCTCTAGGGTCACAGTTAGATCCTAACAGCTTTAGAGTCGCAGTTAGATTCTGAAGAGGATAACGGTTGATCGCAGTTAGATCCCGAGGTCACAATTAGACCTAGCCTAGGAAAGTAATGAGCCATGAAGATATGAGTTCAATGTAGTATCTCTATGTGAAGATGGATGCCAAAGATGAAGTTAAGATAAAGAAGCTTTACCAGTTGATAAACTCATCCAGAAAAATTATTTTATAATGGTTTTCCTCAGATAGCCTATATTATATACAAACTGAACTTAGTTTTTCTTTAAACGAAGATGGATTCCAAGTTAAAATTTGAGTGCTGATATTCAAAGTTTTGTAGAAGTATGCCTGAGAAACAGAGAAAGGAACCCCATATGTTTTGAGAATAGAAAAGTATGATCAGACAAATCCTCCAGATGAGGATAAAGAGATTAAAAGGCCAGAGAGACCTAGAGAAGAAGGTCTAAGGCAAAGCAAAGATAGAACGTAGTTCTATGAGAAAGAGAATGCTAGGACCTAGAGCTATACAAAGAGTAACCTAGCCCTAACCCAGTAGCACAAAAGGTGCTAAAGCAAGAATGCCTAATGTCTAAGAGTAAGCCCTGAGAAGGGATAAGAAAGAGTGAAAATGCCATAAAGGTTTGGTATAGATGCATAAAGTTATGTAAAAGGATAAGAAAAGCTACGAAGAATTAGAAAAGAAAGAGAAGTTGTGTAAGAGAAACTAGCAAAGTGTAAGAGAAATGATGTAGACCCTAGAATTACATCAAAATTCTGAAGGGTAAGATATGAAAGAAATGGACACTACTCACAAGTCCAGTAAGTTATCCATAAGCATAAGCAGATAAATAGATGATAGCAGATTGATGAGTAATAGAAAGAAGTAGATTTCAACTTGGATTGAGTTGATTCAGAAAGAGAACATAGTAGCGCAAAAAAGATGTAAAGTTTTTAGGGATGATAAGAGCACTCAGCCAAATGTCAAGATAATTTGGCTAAGGTATTGATTAAATTTTGAGGACGAAATTTATTTTAAGTGGTGTGAAAGGTTTCCTCACGGGACCTATCAAGACACCACATGGCATTGATCTAAGGAAAGAAGAAAAAGCTAAGGACACGTGGCAGGCACGATCTCATCCGTTTATTTCGGGATAGGACTCTGGAATTCTCTGGAAGCGCTGACTCAACTGGTGAGGTGTCCCAAGGGTCCCACCATTATGCCACCTAAGCATATGAGGTGTCCCTTGATGATGTCACTTTTATGAGTCATTGAGGATGATGATGTCATCACGATGATGCAGGTAAAGATTAATGAGGAAGCTAAGTGATCTGAGCCGTTCATCGTGATTCGATCTGAGCCGTTGATAAGAAATATTTTGTATATGGTTTCTACGACATTTTGAATAGTTTTATTATAACTTTACCAATCATTTCATGCCTTAAATTGTACTTTTGTGTATTACATGATTGTACGTGGCAATGTGCTAATTAAAGGGCAAAATGGTAAAATAACTCTTACAAACTGCACATATACTATTATTTACTAATTTGGACTTTTACAGAGAGCTGTTATGTTGAATTATAGGTATGTTGGAAGAGAGCAAGGACCAGAAAAGAAATCACAAGTCAAGGAAAGTCAAATAACGTTTTTGTGCTTTTTAGTCGCAACCACAATATCCTCCGGTCGTGACCTTTATTCTTCTAGAACTTTCTCTGTGTTTACAGGTCGTGACCAAAACATGGACCTGGCCGCTACTAGAGAAGACAGTCGTGAAGTTGCGCGTTTCTGGTTAGGTCAAGATGCTTTTAAAAGGGCGAGGCAAGCTGCCGTCAAAGGGGAGGCTAATTTTAGACCTGATTAGGCTAAGAAGCAGTACTCAGCACTCTCTGATCACCTTCGCCATATATTCCATCCTTCTACACCTTTCCATAGATTTCTACACATCTTTACACCATCAATCTACCATCTATCCATCATTTCTTCATGGCATCAGACCTGAACAACGATTGCAGTGCAACAGAAGTCATGATAGGCTAAACCCTTAGTCTCTTGGTGATAGACCTGACATCTTGAGCTCATGGAATAAACCTGGGAGTTTCTTCTTTCCTGATTTGCATCTTGTCATGTTATGAGTGCTGCTAGATCTAGGGTTTTCATCATATGAACAAGTTTTGAATATCGATTGATCATTCTCAGATTAGACTGTTGTAATTTGATTCTGGATGTTTGAACGCTGGATTTTAATTTAATATTTCAGTTTCAATTTTAAGAAAGTTGGGTTGTTTTTCAGCGATCATTGTAAACCAATTCAATTGCTTGAAATCTAGGGTTTTCGATTGACCACCATTCGAGGGCGTTCTCATAATCTAGGGTTAATTGCAAGCTAAGTTGTTTTTAACAGTTCGCTAATAGTCTTTAAACTAGCTTTGATCAAAGGGTTTAAAGAAGATTAGGGTTCTGGACTCAATCGATTGATTGAGGTTTTATTTGAGACTTAGTGATTTCAAACTCCAATTTAAACTTAAGAGCAAGGATAGATATGTTTTCATCATCAAGAGTCTTTCATAACATATTCTTTCAACAAACCAACCATTTTTTATCTTAATCAAAAATCCAAAAATATCTACTTTTCTGTACTCTTATCTTATTGCAAATAAAACCCCAAAACCATTTTATCTCTACTCAGGTTTTCATTGTTTTTGACATCCAATTTGCTAGGTTTCCTTTAGAAAGGCTCCTTGAGAAGAAGATAGGGTTGTGCCCTATACTATATTATTGGGTGCAATTAACTTTATTTTGATGGCTCAGACTGCGACAATCCGACGCTCTCGTCAATGGTGCCATTGCCGGGGAGCCAAGTAATTGGTTCCCTAATAATTGTTTGTCGATTTTATTAGCTACCTGAGTCTTTTTTCTTATTTTTGTTTGCATTTTAGTTTTTAGTAGTTTTTAAATTGCATTGCATTCTGCATCATTTTGAGTTTCTGCAAAAATACTCTCTGTGACTTTGAGTCGCGACCAAAACTCATTTGTGTCACGACCAGATTACTTTTCTTTGAAATTTGATTACTCTGCGAAAACCAGTCACGACATTTGAAACTGTTAGTCACGACTACTGCTCTCTATGATTTTAAGTCGCGACTAACTGAAAAATTTCTGCGGTGAACTTTCTGTGACTAACTCTGATTGATTGCATTGATTGTTCTTGATTGTTTCTGCATTGCATGCGTAAAAGAACTGAACCATTAGTGCCTTTTGAACCTGAAATTGAGAGAAGACTTAGGAAACTAAGGAGAGAATTTAGGGAATTTAGAGAAGAAGAAGCAAAATCTAGTTCCTCCTCTAGTATTCTAGAGTCTGAAACTGAACTGAATATGGATGACCATAATGGGCATAATGGAAATGGAGAAAATGAAATACCTATGAATCTAGAGGATAATAGAAGTGTGATGTAAATTAATCATTCGGATGTGAATTATGATCCTTTTGGGTTCTATACTGAAGAAGCTAACTTTGAGATTAAAGGATCTTTGATTGCAGCTTACCCAAATTTCATGGTTTTACAGGAGAATGTCCATACAGGCACTTACAAACCATGCATATGATCTGTTCCTCAATGAAGCCTCTAATGACTGCACTGGATGATGTCTTATGGAGGTGTTTCCATTTCACCTTGGAAGGGAAAGCTAAGGAGTGGCTATCCAATTTGCCAACTCATTTCTCAACTCTTACATGATCAGCTGAAATCAACTTATCTTGAACAATTTTTCCCAGCTTCAAAGACCACTCGAATGAAGAAGGAGATCACTAATATTCTGTAACAAGATGGAGAATCTTTACATGAGTATTGGATGAGGTTTCTTCACTTGTTAGCTAGATGCCCTCACCACAACATGACCAAGGCTAATTTAGTAGACATTTTCTTCGATGGTCTAAGTAACATCCTTACTTTCGTACGTCTTAGGGACCATTTGGTAGCATTTAGAACCACTTACATGACCCTTGAAGTCCATTAGCCAAATCTGGAATTTTTACTCTTGCCGAGTTACTGTTCATATGGTATTCTAGATTGTGCGATAAACTTTGAAAAATCATAATTAATTCTAGAAAAATTGAAATGAAGTGGTTCAAAATTCTACTAGAAGCTAACATCTTGAAGTTTAAAGGAAAAATAATTTCCTGACCAAATGTGTCACATTCTTATTTTTATATATCTTAAGGACCATTCAGTAGAACTTAGAACCACTTTCAGGGTCATTAAAGTCTAAACTCTTAATCTGGAATTTTATTCATATCGGGTACTGTTCACTATGGCAAATTCCAGATGAGTGTCCTGACTTTGAAAAATCATAACTAAATCTAGAAAAATGTAAATGAAGTGGTTCAAATTGCTACATGAAGATAACTTAAGTATACTTCAGGGAAAAATCATTGGTTGACCATTCCTTGACAAATTCAACGTGGGTCAACGTTTCAACTTTACTATTCATCCAATGATTTTCTCCTGAATCCAGCATTCTGGTCCCAACTTTAACAATTTATATCTTTTCGTGGATACATACAAATGAAGCATTCTATATATCAAATTAAATCTTAATATGTCTACTATTTACCATAAAAATATCATATATTTATTCAACCATTTACTATTTTTAATGATTTACCAAACATCAATTGGTCTCCACGGATTACTGTTCATAGAGTCATTTTTCAGCATCTAACCTTACATATTAATGCATACATGCATCACATATCAGTCAAACATGCCAGATAACAATCATTATTCAATAATCAACTGTTATACATCAGTGAATGATTAACATCCTCGTATTTCTATTACATTTTTTGTTGTCTAAAATCTGGCAGCATAACTGCGACATTCCTTCTGTAGAAAGTAACCGATCTTGTACCGATTCGGTAATTCCTATAGGAACTACCATTCTACGTAAGTACCCAGGAAAGACTGGATGATCCTGCTAGGTCCACTCACTTCCAGCCTCCTTAGATAGCACCTATGTACACAGTACGTATCAGTTCCTTTCTTTGTTCCTGCTTCGTTGCCAGAATTTCAGCAGCCTAACGGCGTCTCTTAAAATTTCCAATTTTTATTTTGATAGAACCTCCCCTGTAATGTTATATATGGGAATGAGATTCAAAAGAATCTCAGTAGCAACAATCATAATAATATATGTAATGCAGTGTGACAGTGCTTGCTTGTGATTGTGTACAGATAAGTATGTTGCATGCTTCAATATTCAATAACATATGATCATAGCATTGTAATAGAGCTTCAAGCATAACATATAATACAACAATCCAACCAAATAATAGCACAACAATTCACAAAGACATTACATAAAAGCTAGGATTAGTTACTACCTCAAAAGCAGAACTCTAGAATTTCTCTACTGCTTCCAACTTCACCAGAACTTCCTTTCTTCTTTCTTTTTCTCACTTTCTCTCTCAAGAACTTCCTTATCTCCCTAAAGATCCTTAGGCCGTGGGAATGAAGAGCAAGGGGGTTATTTATAGTTTCCTTCAATGGCATTCTTGTAATTTTGAAGCCATCTGATCCTGTGATCCTGTTTTTTCCGGTATTTCCTTTTTTTCTTTTATTCCTTTTACTGCATCATGCATGACATCATTCAAGGCCACCTCATGGGACACCTCACCTCACACATTTATCACATGGCGCAATTTGGAGACGAGAGAAACCTTCTGGAAGCTTTTCGGTCCAATCCGGTACCGGCCCGGTCCGTCGCCTCGAAAATTGGACCGTTTTCTGAATCTCATTTTTCTGAAAATCCATATTATGTCTTCTGGACTTGAACTTAGTATCTGGATCCTTTATATCATTAACATTTTAATACTGGGTCTAAACTCAATTACAGATCCCCTGCGAAATGACCAAAATGCCCTTGGTGCCCTTTCTGGCCCTATTTTAACCCTAAGGGCAAAATCGTCATTTTACCCCTTTCTGTAACCTGGTCAAAGCATATTCTGGCTCTAGACAACCTTATTTATGTATGTCTTAGCTTCTGAGCCTGTCCAGAATGACCAGAATGCCCTCCATTCATCTGCTACTCTTTTAGTACAACACAGGGGCATTTTCGTAATTTCGCACTTTTCCGAGGTTCTGCTGGACACTGGCCCGCCTATCAGTCCAAGAGTCTTATTGGTCCTTCAATGGTGCCATAATTGGGCCTCTTAGGGTCCATTACCTATATGGCACGTATTACGAGGAATCTTCCCCAGCACAGTTGAAACATCCTCCCTTATACTCCTCAGAGTACACTTGCAGAAGCAATATTAGCTTGACTCAAGTCCAGAGATTGAACTTTTACTCCTAAGTTCCTTATTCTGAACCTTTACTTGAGAACTGATTTCTCATCTTCTACACATCCAAATGAGGCTTAATACCTATCCACGGAATGCCCCAGATGTGTACTATCAGCTCACCAAATCTCGTGGCCAGACTCCTCCGTTTACTAGGTCAAACTGAGGTCAGAACACTGCTGCCTCATGACCTGCGAATTTCCCTTTAATTTACCATACATAGATTGAATATGCCAAACAACATTTATCATTGAATAACATAATGTCATACAAGATGGCATATACAACAAAGCATACATATACATAATCTTTCTATCTTTATTACATCTCTTTCTGCCTAAACTCCGGCAGCATAACCGCTACGCTTCATCTGTTCAAAGAACTAAACTGTACTGATTCGGTAATCCCCTCGTGAGAACTACCATTCTACGTAGTACCCAGGAAAGACTAGATGAACCGGCTAGGTCCACTCACTTCTAGCCTCCTTAGACAGCACTACGTACACAGTACTTATCATATGCTGATGTTCAGTCTTTACTTCGACAGCATAACGGCGTCTCCTGGCTTTCTCAAAATCTACTTCAGCATAACCTCCCCTGTAATGGGTTATGTATGGGGATGAGATTCGGGGGAATCTCAGTAGCAATAATCATAACAATATATGTAATGCAGAGTGACAGTGCTTGCTTGTAATTGTGTACAGATAAGTATGCTGCGTGCTTCCTGTAATATCCTTAATTTTCTGTACTGGTTCCTATGTACAGATTAAACGAAATATATGAGCTCTGTTTCAGGAAAGACATGTGGACCTTTATGTAAAGAAAAGGATTAAATTGCAAAAGAAAGGAAATTAAGGGACCTAAATGCAATTATGGAAAGTTTAAAGTTAGGAATGAAAGGTAGACAAAAATGTGGGGTCTTAAAGTGTAATTTTAGCCAAATTAAGGGACTTAATTATAAAGAAGGAAAAGTTCCCTGGGGCTAAAGTATAATTAAAGAAAATAGGCCAGAAGTGGTTTGCACCGCCCGACAGCATTTCAGTCCCAGATTCTACCAGAAGGTAGGGCAGGTGACGCCGGGTAACCAAGCCTAATACCGGAATTTTTGAAGACTCCAGATAGCCAGAAATGGACTGATCGTCCAAAAGTTATAAAAATTTATACCGGATACCCTAGATTTCAGATATAAGTGGGAAAATACAGGATGATGCGCCTTTATGGGGCGGATGTCGGGAAACTGACAGGATACCGATAGGAGGTCTGTAGGAAAAGTTATTCACAAAATAAAAAATCCAGACGGAGTGTGAGGCCTCCGGGGATCCGGGTAGGAGATTTATCGGTATTTTTAAAGGGGCTAAATGCGATCGAATGACTTCGGTCAGATGACCGTTATAACCCCCAAGGATGCCTGAACACAGTAGGACACTGTATCTGGGAAAAAGAGCCGGTGTCCGGAAAAGGTATATAATCGGTAAATAATAGTTAAAATATTCAATGAACTGTGTTAAAGGAAAACGGCACGTTTTTCGAGGCGATGGACCGGGCCGGTACCGGATTGGATCGGAAAGCTTCCAGAACCTCCAAATTTCATCACATGAAGAATATGGGTGGTGAGATGTCCTATGAGGTGTCCCATGAGGTGTCCAGGGTGATGCAGTAAAAAAGAATTAAAGAAAATAGGAAATTCCAGGAAAAACCAGGACCACAGGATCATAAGTCTTCCTAATTACAAGATTGCCATTGCTCAACACTATAAATACCCCCACCTAGCCCCTCATTTCGGCATGAGCAAGGAAGAAGGGAAGAGAGAAGTTCTTGAGAGAGAAAGTGTGAGAAAGAAAGAAGTAAGGAAGTTCTGGTGAAGTTGGAAGTAGTAGGGAAGTTCTGAAGCACTGCTTTTGAGGTAACAACTAATCCTAGCTCTTATGTAATGTCTTTGTGATGTGTTGTTTTGTTTGGTTGATTGTTGTCCTATATGTTATGCTTGAAGCTCTATTCCAATGCTATGATCATATGTTATTGAATATGGAAGCATGCAGCATACTTATCTGTACACAGTCACAAGTAAGCACCGTCACTCTGCATTACATATTTTGTTATGATTATTGTTACTGGGATTCTTTTGAATCTCATTCCCAAACATAACATTACAGGGGAGGTTCTGTCAAAATAAAATTTGGAAATCTTAAGAGACGCCGGTAGGCTGCCGAAATTCCGGCAACGAAGACGGAACAAAGAAAGGAACTGATACGTACTGTGTACGTAGTGCTGTCTAAGGAGGCTGGAAGTGAGTGGACCCAGAAGGTTCATCCAGTCTTTCCTGGGTACTACGTAGAGTGGTAGTTCTCATAAGGGAATTACCGAATAGGTACAACATCGGTTACTTTCTAAAGAAGAATTGTAGCAGTTATGCTGCCGGATTTTAGACAGAGAAGGATGTAATAAAATATGAGGGAGTTAATCATGCACTGATATATAACAGTTGATTATTTGATATTAATTGTTATCTGGCCTGTATGACTGATATGTGTTGGTTGTATGCTTGGGTATGTAAAGACTAAATGCTGAAAATAGGCTCAGTGAACAGTAACTCGTGAAGACCCATTCATGTTTGATAAATCATTAAAAATAGTAAATGATTGAATTAATGTACGAAAGTTTTAGGGTAGAAAGTAGACATACTAAGATTTAATTTGATATATAGAATGTCTAATTTGGATGTATACACGAAAAGATATAAATTGTTAAAGTTGGGACCAGAATGCTGGATTCAGGAGAAAGTCATTGGATGAACAGTAATATTGGAACGTTGACCCACGTTAAATTTGTCAAGGATTAGTCAACCAATGAATTTTCCCTGAAATATATTTGAGTTAGCTTCATGTAACAATTTGAACCACTTCATTTCGATTTTTCTAGAATTAGTTATGAATTTTCAAAATCAGGTCACTCATCTGGAATTTGCCACAGTGAACAGTACTCGATATGAATAAAATTCCAGATTAAGTGTTTAGACTTCAATGACCCTGAAAGTGGTTTAAGTGCTTCTGAATGGTCCCTAAGATGTATAAAAATAAGGATGTGACACTTCCATGCTTAATAACATATGATCATAGCATTACAGCAGAGCTTCAGACATAACATATAAGACAACAATCCAACCAAACAATAGCACAACAAATCACAAAGCCATTACATAAAAGCTAGGATTAGTTACTACCTGGCTAGCTTAGCAGAACTCTACTATCCTTATTCTGCTTCCAGCTCCTTTCTCTTTTCTCTCTTCCTTTCCTTCTCCTTCTCTCTCATCTTTCTCTCTCACTTCCTTACCCATGCGTGAAGCAAGAATGAGAGGGGGGTTTATATAGATTTCCTCAATGGCATTTCTATAATTTCCATGCCATCTGTGAAGGGAATTGGAAGACACGCAGCGGAAATTAACTTTAAAAAATTTTTCCATTCCCAGCCAGGATCTACCGAATGTGTTTAAGTCAAGGAGAAAGAAGTGTTACCTTCGGTTTTATGTAGCTGGAAGATAACACTTTCTCCGAAGGTAACACTTCTTTCTCCTTGACTTAAACACATTCGGTAGATCCTGGCTGGGAATGGAAAAATTTTTAAAGTTAATTTCCGTTGCGTGTCTTCCAATTCCCTTCACTAGGTCCACTCACTTCCAGCCTCCTTAGACAGCACCTACGTACACAGTACGTATCAGCTCCTTTCTTTGTTCCTTCTTCGTCGCCAGAATTTTGGCAGCCTAACGGCGTCTCTTAGAATTTTCAAATTTTATT
Source organism: Leucaena leucocephala (assembly GCA_037074615.1). NCBI lineage: Eukaryota > Viridiplantae > Streptophyta > Magnoliopsida > Fabales > Fabaceae > Leucaena > Leucaena leucocephala. The sequence goes on along the minus strand of CM073523.1, from coordinate 14,124,898 downwards.
TTGATAGAACCTCCCCTGTAATGTTATATATGGGAATGAGATTCAAAAGAATCTCAGTAGCAACAATCATAACAATATATGTAATACAGTGTGACAGTGCTTGTGATTGTGTACAGATAAGTATGCTGCATGCTTCAATATTCAATAACATATAATCATAGTATTGTAATAGAGCTTCAAGCATAACATATAAGACAATAATCCAACCAAACAATAGCACAACAATTCACAAAGACATTACAAAAAAGCTAGGATTAGTTACTACCTCAAAAGCAGAACTTCAGAAATTCTCTAATACTTCTAACTCCACCAGAACTTCCTTTCTTCTTTCTTTCTCTCACTTTCTCTCTCAAGAACTTCCTTATCTCTCTAAACCTTGCTTGGGCCGTGCTGAATGAAGAGCTAGGGGGTATTTATAGTTTTGGTCAATGGTATTCTTGTAATTTTGAAGCCATCTGATCCTGTGGTCCGGTTTTTCCAGAATTTCCTATTTTCTTTATTCCTTTTACTGCATCAAGCATGACATCACTCAATGCCACCTCATGGGACACCTCACCACCCACATTCTTCACATGGCACAATTTGGAGAGGAGAGAAACCTTCTAGAAGCTTTCCGGTCAAATCCGGTACCGGCCCAGTCCGTCGCCTCGAAAACTGGACCGTTATCTAAATCTAATTTTTCTGAAAACCTATATTATGTCTTGTAGCCTTACATTTAGTATCTAAACCCTTTATATCATTAAAATATTTATACTGGGTCTAAACTCAATTACAGATCCCCTGCGAAATGACAAAAATGCCCTTGGTGCCTTTTCTTGTCCTATTTTAACCCTAAGGGCAAAATCGTCATTTCACACCTTTCTGTATCTGGTCAAAGCATATACTGACTCTAGTCAACCTTATTTATATATGTCTTAGCCTCTGGGCCTATCTAGAATGACCGAATGCCCTCCATTCATCTGCTAACCTTGAGTACAACACAGGGGCATTTTCGTAATTTCACACTTCTCCGGGGTTCTGCTGGACATTGGCCCACCTATCAGTCCAAGAGTCTTATTGGGCCTTTATTGGCGCCATTATTGGGCCTTTCTGGGTCCATTAACTTTATGGCACGCATTACGAGAAATCTTCCTCTGGCACAGTTCATTGAATATTTTATTATTATTTACCGTTTATACACCTTTCCGGACACCGGCTCCTTCTGCTAGATACACTGCCCTACTGTGTCTGGGCAGCCGTTTGGGTCATAACGGGCATCTGACTGTTGTTACCCGACCTCAATCAGTCTTAGTTTAAATACCGATAAATCTCCCTATCGGATCCCTGGAGGCCTCATACTCCCGTCTGGATTTGCTAATTTGTGAATAACTTTTTCTACAGACCTCCTATCGGTATTCTGTCAGTTTCCTGACATCCGCCCCATAAGGGTGCATCATCCTGTAATTTCTTACTTATATCTGAAATCTAGGGTATCCGGTAGGAATTTTTATAACTTTTGGACGATCAGTCCAGTTTTGGCTATCTAGAGTCTTCAAAAATTTCGGTATTAGGCTGGATTACCCAGCGCCACCTGCCCTACCTTCTGGTAAAATCTGGGACTGAAATGCCATCGGGCAGTCCAACCCACTTCTGGCCTATTTTCCCTTAATTATACTTTAGCCCCAGGGAACTTTTTCTTCTTTGCACTTAAGTCCCTTTATTTGGCTAAAATTACACTTTAAGACCCCACATTTTTGTCTACCTTTCATTCCTAACTTTAAACTTTCCATAATTGCATTTAGGTCCCTTAATTTCCTTTCTTTTGCAATTTAATCCTTTTCTTTACATAAAGGTCCACATGTCTTTCCTGAAACAGAGCTCATATATTTCGTTTAATCTGTACATAGGAACCAGTACAGAAAATTAAGGATATTACATTTCTCTCCCCCTTAAAATAAATTTCGTCCCCGAAATTTACATTACACCTATCCTATAGAAACAATTCTGGATACTTCTCTTTCATCTTTTCTTCTGTTTCCCATGTAGCCTCTTGTTCAGTCAAGCCTTTCCAGATCACTTTAACTAAAGGAATTTGTTTATTCCACAACTGCTTGACTTTTCTATCAGCAATTCGCACCGGTCCAACCTCATAGGTCAAGTCATCTCGCAGTGCGACCTCATCTTGCTCAATCACATGAGATGGATCTGGAACATACTTCTCTAATTGGGAAACATGGAACACATCATGTATCTGGCTGAGATTAGGAGGAAGAGCCAACTTGTAGGCTACTGCTCCTATCTTTGAGAGAATCTGGAATGGTCCGATGTATCTTGGATGCAACTTCTTCACTTTAATGGATCGGCCGGCTCCCGTGGTTGGAGTTAACTTAAGGAATACATGTTCTCCTTCTTCAAACTCCAACGGCTTTCTTCTGACATCTGCATAGCTTTTCTGTCTGCTTTGAGCCGTCAACAATCATTTTCTAATTATCGCAACCTGCTTTGCAGTTTGATCCACTATATCCGGACCAAGCATTATTCTCTCACTCAACTCTAGCCAGCATAAGGGGGATCTACATTTACGTCCATAGAGTGCTTCAAAAAGTGCCATCTGAATACTGGCCTGATAACTATTGTTATAAGCAAATTCTATAAGGGGTAAATGGATATCCCAGCTGCCTTTGAAATCTAAGACACATGCTCTTAGCATATCCTCTAACGTTTGTATTGTTCTTTCAGATTGACCATCTGTCTGAGGATGATAGGCTGTACAAAAATTGAGAGTAGTGCCCATTTCTTCCTGTAGAGCCCTCCAGAAATTTGAAGTAAATCGAGGGTCTCTATCAGACACAATGCTGCTCGGGATACCATGAAGCCTAACGATCTCCTTTATATACAGCTTTGCCAGCTTTTCAAGAGAATCTCTCTTATTGATTGCCAGAAAATGTGCTGACTTTGTCAGTCGATCAATTACTACCCACACTGCATCATGTCTACTTGGAGTCAGGGGTAGTCCTTCCACAAAGTCCATGGCAATCCCATCCCAATTCCACTCAGGAATTTCTAGAGGCTGCAACGTTCCTGCTGGCTTTTGATGTTCAACTTTCACTTTCTGGCAGGTCAAGCACTTAGATACGTAAGTCACAACATCTTTCTTTAATCCAGGCCACCAAAATAACCTTTTAACATCATGGTACATCTTGGTCATACCTGGATGTACATTATATCGACTTTTATGTGCTTCCTCCAGGATCCTTTCCCTTAATCCCATAACATTTGGGATATAGGGTCTTCCCCGAAACTGTAGTAATCCGTCTGGGGACATCTCAAAATTCCTTGTCTTCCCCTTCTCCAGCTTGTCTTTGAATATTGCTGTGAGCTTATCCTGCTTTTGAGCCTCCTTTATCTCATCTTCTATGCAAGCTTTGACATGAACTCCTCCAAAAGGATTCTCCGTCAGTTGCATTTGATATAGAGGGCTCCAATCGTGAAACATCCTTATTTTCGTACGTCTTAGGGACCAATTGGTAGTATTTAGAACCACTTTCAAGGTCATTGAAATCCAATTTCTCAATCTGGAGTTTTACTCTTATCGAGTACTGTTCACTATGTAAATTCTAGATGAGTGACCTGACTTCGAAAAATCATAACTAATTCTAGAAAAATCAGAATGTAGTGGTTCAAATTGCTACATGAAGCTAACTCAATACTATTTCAAGGAAAAATAACTTGTTGACCATTCCTTGTCCAAGTCAACTTCAATCAAAGTTACAACTTTACTGTTTATCCAGCGTTTTTCTCCTGAATCTAGCATTTTGGTCCCAACTTTGATAATTTATATCTCCATGTGTAGACATCGAAATGAGACATTCTATATATCAAATCGAAGCTTGGTATATCTACTATTTATCATAAACATATCATACATTTATTTAATCATTTACTATTTTTAATTATAGATCAAACATCACTATATCACCACGAGTTACTGTTCATGGTGGCAAATTCCAGCAAGCAACTTTACATACATATGCATACATCAATCACATGTCAAACAAACATGCCAAACAATACTTATCATTAAATAATAAATCTTTATACAACAGGGCATGAACAAAATCCTCGTATCTCTATTACATCTTTCCTGCCTGAAATCCGGCAGTATAACTACTATACTTTATCTGTAAAAATAACTGATCTTGTACTGATTCGGTAATTCCCGTGAGAATTACCATTCTATGTAAGTACCCAGGAAAGACTGGATGAACCGACTAGGTCCACTCACTTCCAGACTCCTTAGACAGTACCTACGTACACAGTACGTATCATCTCCTTATGTTCAGTCTGAAAATCGGCAGCATAACGGCGTCTTACAGCATTCTCAAAATTAACTTCGACATAACCTCTCTGTAATGGGTTATAAATAGGGGATGAGATTCGGGGGAATCTCAGTAGCAAACGGTACTAAACAATGCATGCATTAAAGTAAATACTTGTGCTTGCTTGTGAAAGTGTAAACATTGTGTAATGTGCATGCTTCCATGTAACATATGAAATACAATTGGCCAAGGTAATCATAGAAACAGAGCTTCAATCATATACACATATGCACACAAATCAACAAAGTCATAGCACAATCAAGCATAACATTCAATACATACAAGTTTAGGGTAAGTTTACTACCTTATTGCTTTACTTCTTTCCACTTTAACTTTGCTCCTTCCTTCTTACTTTTCCTTGCTATGTGGCTGCCCTCTTTTGAGCACACCAAGCAATTCCTAACATCACATTACCATCCGACCATTACAATCTAACTTCTCTTGAACACTAAGCTTACTTTAAGTAACATAACTTCCTTTAATCTTTACCAATTGACTTAGCCTTTGAATCAATTGATGTCTTGACCTTACCCTACACAATTTGGCCTTTTGAATCCATTTATGAACTCAAAACAACCAAATTCCAGCAACTATGCACTGTTCCGGACAGATTTGAAAAACATGCATAATTCTTTCAAAAATTCTCATTTTGATTCCAATGCTTCCCATACTTGTTCCTCCACTTTTCCTCCACACAAAATCTCATTTTAAGACCATTGGAAGTATCAAAATCATGAACTTTAAATCACTGTTCATGCGAGTGAACAGTACCGAAAGGAATTTTCAACATTACAACCTTTAATTCCAATGGTTTCCAAGGTTCAAGACCTTTCCAATCCTACACAAAATTATCATATAAACTCAATGGAAGCATTAAATCATTGAAATTCCATCTCTTTCTATCATGAACAGTGCATGAACAGTGCAAACCGAAATGTTCTTCCATGGTAAAGTCAAGAACATCAACTTAATCCAACAACCAACCATGCAACTAGCTTGTTTAAGCTTGTCTAAACTGTCTATGACATAAAACTCATGTTCCTCTCACATATACATAGAAATTCCAGCAGCATTTCCCCAATATTTAAGCCTCAAAAATCACTTAAACTCAAGCACAAACCATAAGAACAAAAGGTAGAAGCAAGGAGACAACTTACCTTACTTGCTCCTTCAAGACCCTTGCTTCTTCCTTGCTTTCTTCCACTTTCTTTCTCTAGAACTCACTTCTCTTTCTAAATGAGCTCTTGGGTGTGAAGAATGAATGGAAAGGGGGGGTATTTATAGCAAAAGTCATGTGCCATTTGAAGGCCAAGATCACTTTGGAAACTATTTGATCTAATGGTTAAAGGTTTGATCTTGGAATGTCTTTTCACTTTTCACTCAAGACCTTACCACCATGACATCACTAGCATGGCCTCCCTTGGTACACCTAACCCTTCCTCTTTTTGGGTGCCATTCTTGTGTCCTTGTGGGTCCCACCATGTGCAACACCTAATTCTTACTTTATTCTCTTTTTCTTTCTTTTCAAAAATCCATAAATTATTTATTATTTGGACTTGGGCTCCAAGATAACTTTTGGGCCTTATTGGGCTGGACTAGGACGAAATGTTGGGCCTCTTTTAGGTCCAATAGCTAACTGGCCCAAATCCCAATGTACTTTCCTCATACCGATATCCGTAAATTATCCTGATCTTAGAATAAATGCTAAACACCTCCTTTAATTGTTCTAACATTTTTATAAATTCATTCTAATATAAAATGAATTCTCTACAAAGTTTCATAATTTTCTGAGACCCAGAAGTCCTGTTAAAAATTACATATGTTTCCTTTAACCCTTTATCGGTGTCCTTTTTCACCGTAAATTTCATAATTAATTCTACAGGACTCCTTTTTTACTTATGTCAACTCCATAAATTCTCATATTAATTATAATAATTTACTATCAAATTTCATCTTATATCCATCCATTGTGTGAAATGACCAAAATGCCCTCCATTTACTTCTAGTTTCTTAGGGTATCACAGTGGCATTTTTGTAATTTTGCACTTTGGCTCTTAGACTTTCTTCCTCTTCCAATTAATCATTTTCTTTACATAAATATGGCCACATCTTTTCCTAAACAACTCATATATTTTATTCAATCTGTACATAGAACTTAGTATAGAAATTAGGGATGTTACAAATCGAGCATATCTTCTATCAATTCCAATTCCTTGATCATCGTGTATGCAACCTGCACCACCTTCCTACTTAGGGTATCAGCTACCACCTGGATGGTATTTAATCTGGAAGTCATAATCTTTCAACAACTCCATCCATCGCCATTGCCTCATATTCAGTTCTTTTTGATCCTGTAGATACTTTAGGCTTTTGTGGTCGCAAAACAACTCTATCGTTGCTCCATATAAATAGTGCCTCCATATCTTCAGGGCATAAACCACCGCCGCAAGCTCCAGATCATGAGTGGGATAATTTTCTTCATGTGGCTTTAACTGTCGAGAGGCGTAGGCTACTACTCGACCTTGCTGCATCAGCACACATCCTAACCCCTGCTTGCTAGCATCAGTGTGGACTACATAAGTCTGAGTGGGGTCTGGAATAATCAGCACGGGAGTAGTGGTTAATCTCTGCTTCAACTCTTGGAAGCTAGCCTCGCACTTCTCATCCCACCTAAACTGCTAATTCTTTCTGGTCAGCTTGGTAAGTGGTAAGGCAATTCGACAAAAGTCTTGAATAAATCTTCTGTAGTACCCTGCTAGGCCGAGAAAACTTCTGATCTCCGTCACTGTCCTTGGCTGCTCCCAGCTTAAAACTGCTTCAACTTTGCTAGGATCTACAGCTACCCCGTCTCGGGATATGACATGACCGAGAAATTTGACTTCTGACAGCCAAAACTCGCATTTACTCAGCTTAGCATAGAGCTTCTTCTCTTTAAGGGTACCAAGAACAATCCTCAAATGCCTTTCATGCTCCTCTGGAGATTTGGAGTACACCAGAATATCATCAATGAAGACCACAACGAACTGATCTAGATAAGGCCTGAAGATCCGATTCATGTAGTCCATAAAAATAGCAGGTGCATTGGTTAGTCCAAAAGGCATCACCAGGAACTCAAAATGCCCGTAGCATGTTCTGAATGCCGTCTTTGGAATATCATCTGGCTTGACCCTTAGTTGATGGTAGCCAGATCTTAAGTCAATCTTGGAGAATAAGCTCGCTCCTGCCAATTGGTCTAGCACGTCATCAATTCTGGGGAGAGGATACTTATTCTTAACAGTAAGCTTATTTAATTCCCTGTAGTCAATGCATAGCCTTAAACTGCCATCTTTCTTCTTGACGAATAGTACTGGAGCACCCCATGGCGATACACTGGGTCGTATGAAACCCTTCTCCAATAGCTCCTCAATTTGCTTCTTCAGTTCCATCATTTCATTGGAAGCCATCCTGTACGGGGCTTTTGATACTGGTCCAGCTCCAGGTATAATGTCGATCGCAAATTTCACTTCCCGTTCTGAAGGCAATCCTTGAATCTCCTTTGGAAAGACTTCAGGAAATTCATTGACTACAGGAATCTCCTCGATGCCTTCTTCCACTTCTGTTTGAACAGAAAAGAATACCACATCCCTTGACATCCTTTTCGTAAACATTTTTCTGCCTGAGCCTCCGTCATGAAGTTCAGTCGTACTTCTGAGCTCCGATCAATGATCTTTGGACCAAGAACCAGGGTCTTGTTTCTGCAGTCCAACATCACATTATTGGAGGATAACCAATTTAAGCCGAGTATGACATCAATCTCTCAGAAAGGCATACAAATCAGGTCTAGGGTGGTACTGCAGTGCTCATAACGCACAATACTATTTAGACAGGCATCAGACGTGATTACTTTAGCATTGGTGGGGGTTTTCACCTGTATATCATAACACAATTTGCTGATCAGAAGGCCTAGGCATTTAGCACAGTCATAAGATATAAAGGAATGACTTGCACCCGAATCAAATAGAGCAGTCACAGCATGATCATTGAGATAGATTGTACCTTGGATCATCTCAGATGATCACTGAGCATCCTCTCTAGTGAGTGCAAACACTCGTCCTGCCGTCCTTGGCCTTGGATCAGTTATAGCTTGAGGACATTCTCTGGAAAAATGTCTGGGCTTACCGCAGGTGTAACAAACGTTCTGGCCCATTAAACATGGTCTATCACCATGATTCTTTCCACACTTTTCACAAACTAGGGCCTTTGAATCCCTGTTGTTGGACCTGCCACAGAAATTTCCTCTATTTGGCTTTTTGTTCTGCCACGGTCGCTTCCTCTTCTTATAGCCGCTCCCACCTGCAGCTTCTTGATTCCGACCGGCCTTATCAGGGGTCGCCTGATCCTTATTCCCGGATCTGGACAGCATTCGATGATTCATGCTGTTTTCTACAATTCGACATGCTTCCACAGCCTTATTGAACTGGCTGTATTGTTGCGGAGTTAACTTCTCCTTTAGCATGGAATTCAACCCTCGAATCATTCTTTTTGTCATCCAGCGTTCGTCATCCACTTGGCGTAGATACGTAGAATACTAGGATAGCCGGATGAACTTAGCCAGATATTCGTCAAAAGCTTCTTTTTCTCCTTGTCTCAGTACAAGGAACTCGGCCTCCTTTTCATCTCTGACGGATTGAGGGAAATATTTCTCATAAAACTGCTCAAGAAACACTTCCCAGGTAACTGGAATGTCTCTTGCTTGGAGAAGTAACTCTGTATTCTTCCACCATCTATCTGCATCCTTTTCCAATTGATAGATGGCCATTTGGCCCTTGGTTTCAGTTGAGCAGTCGAGGACCTTAAAGATCTTCTCTAATCTACTGACCCAATTTTCTGCTATCTGTACTTCGAATGTCCCTTCAAATATGGGAGGATTATGCTTGCAAAACCGAACCATCCATTGTTGGATGCTAACTGAAACATCCTGCCTTAGACTCCTCAGAGCACACCCGCGGAAGCTATATTAGCTGTACTGATTCGGTAACTCTCTCATTAGAACTACCATTCTACGTAAGTACCCAGGAAAGACTGGATGAACCGGCTAGGTCCACTCACTACCAGCCTCCTTAGACAGTACCTACGTACACAGTACGCATCATTTCCTTTCTCCACTACTGCTATCTCCGCCGAAATTTCAGCAGCATAACGGCATCTCTCAAAATTCTCAAAATCTATCTCGACATAACCTCCCTGAAATAGGTTATACAAGGGGGATGAGATTCGGGGGAATCTCAGTAGTAATAATCATAACAGTATATGTAATGCAGTGTGACAGTGCTTGCTTGTGATTATGTACAGATAAGTATGCCGCGTGCTTCCATACTCAATAACATATGATCATAGCATTGCAGTAGAGCTTCAGACATAACATATAAGACAACAATCCAACCAAACAATAGCACATCAATCACAAAGCCATTACATAAAAGCTAGGATTAGTTACTACCTCGCTAGCTCAGCAAAACTCTACTATCTCTATACTGCTTCCAGCTCCGCCAGAACTCCTTACTTCCTTTCTCTCTTCCTTTCCTTCTCCTTCTCTCTAATCTTTCTCTCCCTTACTCTTGTCATGCGTGAAGCAAATGGATGAGGGGGGTTTTATATAGTTTTCATCAATGGCATAATCATAATTTCCATGCCATCTGAACATGTGGTCCTGGTTTTTCCTGGAATTCCCTATTTTCCTTATTTCCTTTTACTGCATTATCAGTGACACCTCAGAGGACACCTCACCAGCACATTTTCCACATGTCAAAAATCCTGGGACACCTCATCAGCTGACTCAGCATACTGACTCACCGGTCCAAAGTCCTACCTCGTAATACGTATCCTCAGCTTTATCTGCTTTCTCCAGATTAGTGCCATGTGGCGACAAGGTAGGCACCCTTCATGCCACCCAATGCTATCTAGATAAGTCCCAGACTTATCTGATCACTTCCTCGGTTTTCGTGCTAACCGAGTAACTTTACTCTACTGAAAGGTCACTGAACCACTACTTTAATGCCATGTCATCTTATGGGTCCCATGAGGACACCTTATCAGCCTACCTCATGGTTTCCAGATAACCTTTCCTGTATCTGACCTTCTTCCCCAGTTCTATCTCTAACCGGGTAACTATCTCATTTAGACCTTCACAACTCTTAGCCCACTAGATCTCATACGGCTAGCACTACTTATAGTCACTAGTCGCGACCTAACCATCATCTCATCGCGACATAACACCTTCTGTGTTCATTAGTCGCGACCACAGCATTCGCTAGTCGTGACCACAGCATTCTTTAGTCGCGACCACAACATATTCTAGTTGCGACCCCAACACTTTCTAGTCGCAACCAGGCTTATATACCCATTAGTCGCGATACCACATACATATCCGTCACGACCAATCCTCTCTGCCAATATTAGTCGCGACCAATATACTTCCTCATCGCGACCAAAAGTCACTTTACATCTTTCTCATACTGTCTGCTTTCTTTCTTATAGATAACTATACTGCTCTCATAAGTAGTGTCCATTCCTTTCATATTTCACCCACAGAATCTTAGCATATTCTGGGGTCTATCTTATCTCACTTTCTTCTTATCCTTCATCTTAAGTTCTAAAAATTCTCTTTCAATAACTCATCCCCTCTTCGGGAGTCATTGTTAATTGAAAGGCTCGACAACCCTCAATATTAAGTTATCTTACACAGGAGCCAGCCCATATCAAGTACCTGCAGAATTCCTAGGCTCAACACTTAGGACATTCCTCACATTCCTTATTTTAAACCTAGGTGAACTGTCCCGATTCTGTAGGTTAAAGACTTAACTCATCTTTACATCCTGAAGGACTTAGCTCATCCCTCTGATCCTACAAAATACAGGTAAATAATTCGCCCATATCAGATTACTACCCTAGGACTACGGGTTTAGCAGCCTGCCCATATCAGACTACCTCCCAGTTCAACTAGACCCAAAAATTGGGATGTTACACTAACTGCCTCCTCCCTCAATTCAACCCGTCTCTGGGGCTATTCCGCCTGCTGTGGTACTTCTTCAGGTTCTCTACTAGTCGCTCCTGAAGGCTCTGGCGATCTTAAATTACTTACAGCTGCTGCCACTACTGCGACTATGGCAGCATCTCTTTCCTGCTCATTTCGTGCCTGAGCAGCTCTCATTTCTTCTATCATCTTTTGTTGTTGCTCTAATCGCTCTAAAATTAGTTGATTAAGATTTCCAGCTTCTTATGGTTCCTCTGCTGGAATCGTTCTTCTTGTTCGAACCATTTTGTTATGCTCTAACATAGAAAGGAATGCGATAAACAACATTTCTCATTTCATTTCAAACATAACATACAAGGTACACATCACAGTCATACATATGCTACTATACTGATCTTTTGTACATTAGAACATTACCCTAATTTTTCTTAAACTTTATTCTAATATATTCTCCTACCAAGTAGATCCAGTCGGATACAGTACAATATGGTTCTTTATCAAAATACCGGTCCAACTCTGATCTCCAAGTAGGGGTTATTGGTAACACATCATTCATTATCTCTTCCCAAAGACTCATGGTTAACATATTTGGGTCCCAAGCCTGATATATCACTTTTACTCTCGTAATAAACTCCTGATAGACTGTATAATCTTGATCTACATCTCTGATCAGAGTCTGCCTCAGCCCATATAACTGTCCGGCTAATGCTACCGAGCTCTCAAATTGTTCTCTACTCAGGTTCCTCCTTGGGATCATTCTTACGATTATACTTCCCAAATGTATCTCTACTAGGGTCACTTCGGGCCTACTGGAACCTGGCGCCTTACTCTGATCACGTACTTGGCTAGATCCTGAATTGTATGTTATATTCAAAGGTACCAGACTTATGAGAATGGCAGGAATAGGGCCTTCTATCACCATCACCTCCTAATCATCCATAAGATTTGATCCTACGGAAGAACTATCCGCTTCTGAGTCACTCACTACTGGAGGTATCCAAGGATCATTGCTCATTATCTCCTCTTCTGAACTATCCGAACTAGAAACCTCCGGTCTTAACTCCCATTAGTTTACTGTAGTTTCAGACCCGGATCTATGTCTAGCCATCCTGCAACCACTAACTTAGTGTTAATTATGACGACTTTATCATGGTATATCATCTACTCAGAGCATTTTCTAAGCCAGAATCCTTTGCTCTAATACCAAAATATCACATCCTTATTTTTATATATCTTAAGGACCATTCAGTAGCACTTAGAACCACTTTTAGGGTCATTGAAGTCTAAACTCTTAATCTAGAATTTTATTCATATCGGGTACTGTTCACTATGGCAAATTCCAGATGAGTGACCTGACTTTAAAAAATCATAACTAATTCTAAAAAAATTGAAATGAAAAGTGGTTCAAATTGCTACATGAATATAACTTAAGTATATTTCAGGTAAAAATCATTGGTTGACCATTCCTTGACAAATTCAACGTGGGTCAACGTTTCAACTTTACTGTTCATCCAGTGATTTTCTCCTGAATCCAGCATTCTGGTCCCAATTTTAACAATTTATATCTTTTCGTGTATACATACAAATGAGGCATTCTATATATAAAATTAAAGCTTAGTATGTCTACTATTTACCATAAAAATATCATACATTTATTCAACCATTTACTATTTTTAATGATTTACCAAACATCAATAGGTCTCCACGGGTTACTGTTCACAGAGTCATTTTTCAGCAACCAACCTTACATATTAGTGCATACATACATCACATATCAGTTCAACAGGCCAGATAACAACCATTATTAAATAATAAACTATTATACATCAGTGCATGATTAACATCCTCATATTTTCTATTACATTTTTCGTTGTCTAAAATCCGGCAGCATAACTGCCACATTCCTTCTGTAGAAAGTAACCGATCTTGTACCGATTCGGTAATTCCCGTAGGAACTACCATTCTACGTAAGTACCCAGGAAAGACTGGATGAACCTGCTAGGTCCACTCACTTCCAGCCTCCTTAGACAGCACCTACGTACACAGTACGTATCAGTTCCTTTCTTTGTTCCTTCTTCGTTGCCAGAATTTCGGCAGCCTAACGGCGTCTCTTAGAATTTCCAAATTTTATTTTGACAGAATCTTCCCTGTAATGTTATATATGGGAATGATATTCAAAAGAATCTCAGTAGCAACAATCATAACAATATATGTAATGCAGTGTGACAATGCTTGCTTGTGATTGTGTACAGATAAGTATGCTACATGCTTCAATATTCAATAACATATGATCATAGTATTGTAATAGAGCTTCAAGCATAACATATAAGACAACAATCCAACCAAACAATAGCACAATAATTCACAAAGATATTACATAAAAGCTAGGATTAGTTACTACCTCAAAAGCAGAACTTCAGAACTTCTCTACTGCTTCCAACTCCACCAGAACTTCCTTTCTTCTTTCTTTCTCTCACTTTCTCTCTCAAGAACTTCCTTATCTCTCTAAACCTTGCTTGGGCCGTGCTGAATGAAGAGCTAGGGGGTATTTATAGTTTTGGTCAATGGCATTCTTGTAATTTTGAAGTCATCTGATCCTGTGGTCTTGGTTTTTTTGGAATTTCCTATTTTTCTTTATTCCTTTTACTGCATCATGCATGACATCACTCAATGCCACCTCATGGGACACATCACCACCCACATTCTTCACATGGCACAATTTGGAGAGGAGAGAAACCTTCTGGAAGCTTTCCGGTCCAATCCGGTACCGGCCCGGTCCGTCGCCTCGAAAACTGGACCGTTTTCTGAATCTAATTTTTCTGAAAACCCATATTATGTCTTCTGGACTTACATTTAGTATCTAAACCCTTTATATCATTAACATATTTATACTGGGTCTAAACTCAATTACAGATCCCCTGCGAAATGACAAAAATGCCCTTGGTGCCCTTTCTTGTCCTATTTTAACCCTAAGGGCAAAATCGTCATTTCACACCTTTATGTATCTGGTCAAAGCATATACTGACTCTAGTCAACCTTATTTAGATATGTCTTAGACTCTGGGCCTATCTCGAATGACCAGAATGCCCTCCACTCATCTGCTAACCTTTAGTACAACACAGGGGCATTTTCGTAATTTCGCACTTCTCCGGGGTTCTGCTGGACACTGGCCCACCTATCAGTCCAAGAGTCTTATTGGGCCTTTCTGGGTCCATTAACTTTATGGCACGTATTACGAGGAATCTTCCTCTGGCACAGTTCATTGAATATTTTATTATTATTCATCATTTATACACCTTTCCGGACACCGACTCCTTCTGCCAGATACACTGCCTTACTGTGTCTGGGCAGCCATTTGGGTCATAACGGGCATCTGACTGTTGTTACCCGACCTCATTCAGTCTTAGTTTAAATACAGATAAATCTCCCTATCGGATCCTTGGAGGCCTCATACTCCCGTCTGGATTTGCTAATTTATGAATAACTTTTTCTACAGACCTCCTATCGGTATTCTGTCAGTTTCCTGACATCCGCCCCATAAGGGTGCATCATCCTGTAATTTCTTACTTATATCTGAAATCTAGGGTATTCGGTAGGAATTTTTATAACTTTTGGACGATCAGTCCAGTTTTGGCTATCTGGAGTCTTCAAAAATTCCAGTATTAGGCTGGATTACCGAGCGCCACCTACCCTACCTTCTGGTAAAATCTGGGACTGAAATGCCATCGGGCAGTCCAACCCACTTCTGGCCTATTTTTCCTTAATTATACTTTAGCCCCAGGGAACTTTTTCTTCTTTGAACTTAAGTCCCTTTATTTGGCTAAAATTACACTTTAAGACCCCACATTTTTGTCTACCTTTCTTTCCTAACCTTAAACTTTCCATAATTGCATTTAAGTCCTTTTATTTCCTTTCTTTTGCAATTTAATTCTTTTCTTCACATAAAGGACCACATCTTTTTCCTGAAAAAGAACTCATATATTCCATTTAATCTGTATATAGAAATCAGTACAAAAAATTAAGGATATTACACTAAACCTGCACAACCTTCCAAAAGCTACAAAGGGAAGTATTTCTACTATCAATGATTCCCCTCATCTTACCCTTTCTATTGTTCAACCCCCTGAGTTAGAATTAAAAGAGTTTCCTTCTAACCTTAAGTATGCTCACCTTGAGCCAGACTCAAAATTACCAGTAATAATTTCTAATTCGTTGACTGTTAATGAAGAGTCTAGGCTATTAAGTGTGCTTAGGAAGATTAGAGAAACTTTGGGCTGGCAATTAGCTAATATAAAAGGGATAGATTCCACTGTATGCACTCACCAATTTCTGCTAAATGAGGATTCCAAGCCCATCAAACAACCCCAAAGGAGATTAAACCCATTGATCTTTGATGTGGTTAGGAAAGAGATTAGTAAATTGCTAAAGGCAGGAATAATGCTATTTCAGATAGTGAGTGGGTATCACCTGTGCATGTAGTACCCAAAAAGTGTGGACTGACAGTAGTTAAAAATGAGAATAATGAATTAATACCTACCAGAGTACAGAATTCATAGAGGGTTTGTATTGACTATAGGAAGTTGAATGACTCCACTAGGAAAGACCATTTCCCCTTACCTTTTATTTATCAAATGCTTGAGAGTTTGGCAGGAAATAGTCATTATTGTTTCCTAGATGGGTATTCAGGATACTTCCAGATTCCAATAGACCCAAGGGACCAAGAAAAAACCACATTTACATGTCCCTTTGGCACATATGCCTATAAAAGAATGCCATTTGATTATTGTAATATCCCTGGCATATTTCAGCGTTGTATGCTTTCTATATTTTCTGATTTCATTGAGAAATGCATGGATGTGTTCATGGATAATTTTACTGTTTATGGCAATTCTTTTGATGAGTGTCTTGTGAGCCTTGATAAAATCCTTGCTAGATGTATTGAGAAAAAACTAGTTTTAAACTTTGAAAAGAGCCATTTCATGGTTGATCATGAAATAGTACTTGGGCATCTTATATCTAGCAAGGGAATTGAGGTGGATAAAGCAAAAATTTAAGTCATATCCTCGCTGCCTTACCCTACAACTTTAAAAGAACTTCGATCTTTTCTAGGGCACGTAGGATTTTATAGACGGTTTATCAAAGATTTTAGCAAAATTGCTTTACCACTATCAAAGCTCCTGCAAAAAGACACTGACTTTGTTTTCTCCGCTGATTGCAAAGAGGCTTTTTAAAAATTGAAGGATAGGTTGATTTCTCCACCTATTATAACCTCACCAGATTGGGATCTCCCTTTTGAACTATCCTGTGATACTTCTAATTATGCTGTGGGAGCCATGATAGTTCAAAAGGAAGGTAATCTATCTAGAGTGATTGCCTATACCTTAAAAACACTTGATGCTGCTCAAATAAATTACACCACTACTGAGAAAGAACTGTATGCAATTGTGGTAGCCTTAGATAAATTCAAAGTATATCTAATTAATTCCAAGGTAGTTGTTTACACAGATCATGCAGCAATCAAGTACCTAGGTACTGTCTAAGGAGTCTGGAAGTGAGTGGACCTTGTCGGCTCATCCAGTCTTTCCTGGGTACTTACGTAGAATGGTAGTTCTCATGGAAATTACCAAATCAGTACATTTCAGTTATTTTTAAAGATGAAGTATAGTAGTTATACTGTCGGATTTCTGGCTGGAAAGATGTAATAGAGATATGAGGATTTTGTTCATGCCCTGTTGTATAACAATTTATTATTTAACAATAAATATTGTTTGGCATGTTCAGCTTGTGTATAAGTAGTTAGAATAATGGGTTATCATAAGAGAAGTAATTATGAGAGTAATTGAAAAGTTAAGAAATTAAGAGAGAAATTCGCAGGTCCTAAGGAAGCAGTGTTCCAACCTCAGTTTGACCTAGTAAACGAAAGAGTTTGGCCACAAAATTTGGTGAGCCAGTAGCACACATTTGGGGCTTTACGTGGTTAGGTAATTAGCCTCATTTGGATGTGTAGAATGAGATAAATCAGTTCTCAAAGTAAAGGTTCAGAATAAGAAACTTAAGAGTAAAATTTTAATTTCTAGGCTTAAGTTAAGATATAATCGAGCTAATATCGCTTTCGCAAGTGTACATTGAGGGTCTAAGGGAGGATGTTTCACCATCAAACTGGAGATCCAAGAAGATTACCACCCTCATCTTCAGGTATTTCGAATGCGATCTTAGCTGAGATAGCGGCCTTGGGAAATCGAATGGAAAAAGAGGATGGGTTTGATTGAAAGAGAGCTACACTCCACAAAACAAGGTCATGCAGTGGATTCCTCACAAGCCCTAGTTACAGGATGTGAATCATGTGGTTCAATGATGCATGCTACAAGTACATGTGATAGACAGTATGAGGAAGTGGCAGCTATGTATCAAGGGAGAGAGAATAACTTCCAAAAGATAGATCCATACTCTAATACATATAATCCTGGATGGAGAGGCCACCCAAATTTTAGGTGGGGGAGTGGGGAAAACAGATCTAATCAATTTCAAGGAGTTGGTGCTTCCTCAAGCTACTACCAAGGTAATGCAAGGTCTATGGTCCCCACAAAACCTAATGCTTTAATGCCTTCAAGACCAGATGAGACCTCTCAATTGTTAAAGAGTATGGCAGCACAAATGAATAACATGGATGGTAGAATGACCAATATTGATCACAAGCTCAAAGAGAATGATGGTCAGTTCACCTCCATAGCTTCAATTCTCCAAAGTATGCAGAAGGATAATGTAGATGTACACAGAAAACTTGAGGAGTTAAGTTATAAGAATGCAGATATCACAAGCCACAGATGCAGATTGGTAATTCAGAAAGTGCCAAAGAACTGTTGCTTATGAGTAAGAAGGCAACCTAAGAGGAGAACTCACAAGCACAAGATGTAGTACAAGAGCTGCAGGAAGAAGAGGTAATAGTACCAACTCCAGCATATAAAGGAAAAAAACCTGAGGAGAACCTGGAGTCGAGCAAGCAAGGAGCCTCTATGCATACTGGTAAGGGAGTAAGTATAAAAGATCTCCCTTTTCCTAACTCTTATTTTGCTGGAAAGAAAAAGGTTGATCCTGATTTTGCAAAAGATGCTTACAATCTGTTCAATAAATTGGAAATAAACATCCCTATGGTTGAATTCCTCAAGAAAAACCCTAAGTATGCTAAATTTTAAAAGAATTGTGTGCTAATAAAAAGAAATTTAGGCTTCTTGAGAGAATTTAGGTGAGTGCTAATGTGTCATCACTCTTTAAGGCTGAACTACCAGTTAAGTGCCAAGACCCAGGCTCCTATACAATCCCATGCACTATAGGAAATGTTACTATTAAGGGAGCGTTACTAGACCTAGGGGGGCCATTAATGTAATGCCTTTGTCAGTTTATCAAGCTTTATGAGACATCCTTACTTTCATACGTCTTAGGGACCATCTTGTAGCATTTAGAACCACTTTTAAGGTCATTGAAGTCCAATTTCTCAATCTGGAGTTTTACTCTTACCGAGTACTATTCACTATAAAAATTCCAGATGAGTGACCTGACTTTGAAAAATCATAACTAATTCTAGAAAAATCTAAATGATCAAGTCAACGTCAGTCAACGTTTCAACTTTACTGTTCATCCAACGTTTTTCTCATGAATCCAGCATTCTGGTCCCAACTTTGATAATTTATATCTTCATGTGTAGACATCCAAATGATACATTATATATATCAAATCGAAGCTTAATATGTCTACTACTTACCATAAAAATATCATAAATTTATTCATCCATTTACTATTTTTCATTATGGATCAAACATCATCAAGTCTCCATATGTTACTGTTCATAGTGGCAAATTCCAGCACTCAACTTTGCAAATATATTCATTCATCCATCATGTATCAGTCAAGTATGCCAAACAGTATCTATTATTAAATAATAAGTGGTTATACATCTGGGCATATACATAAATTCTCATATTTCTATTACAATATTTCCTGCCTAAAATCCGGCAGCATAACCGCTACGCTTCATCTTTAGAAAGTAACTGATCTTGTACTAATTCGGTAATTCCCTTGAGAACTACCATTCTACCTAAGTACCCAGGAAAGACTGGATGAACCGGCTAGGTCCAATCACTTCCAGCCTCCTTAGATAGTACCTACGTACACAGTACGTATCAGCTCCTTTCTTCACTATTGCCATCTTGTCATAATTTCGGCAGCATAACGGCGCCTCTTAAGATTCTCAAAATTTACCTTGGCATAACCTCCCCTGTAATGTGTTATTTATTGGGATAAGATTCGGGGGAATCTCAGTAGCAACAATCATAACAATATATGTAATGCAGAGTGACAGTGCTTGCTTGTGATTGTGTACAGATAAGTATGCTGCGTGCTTCCATACTCAATAACATATGAACATAGCATTGTAGCAGAGCTTCAAGCATAACATATAAGACAACAATCCAAGCAAACAATAGCACAACAAATCACAAAGCCATTACATAAAAGCTAGGATTAGTTACTACCTCAAAAGCTTAGCAGAACTCTAGAATCTCTATCTTGCTTCCAGCTCCGCCAGAACTTCCTTTCTTTCTTTCTTTCTTCCTCTCACTTTCTCTCTCTAGCACTTTCTTCTCTCTCTTGAATGCTCTTGGCCATGGAGAATGAAGAGCAAGGGGGTATTTATAGTTTTGATGGATGGCATTTTCATAAATTTGAAGCCATCTGAACTTGTGGTCCTGATTTTTCCAGAATTTCCTATTTTTCTTTATTCCCTTTACTGCATCATCATGACATCATCCCAAGAGACACCTCATGGGACACCTCATATGTCACATGGCAAAATTGCAAGCTCCTGGGACACCTCATCAGCTGATTTAGCGTTTCCAGATAGTTCCAGAGTCTTGCACCGGAATACACGGTTGAGATCGTGCCACGTGTCCTCAACTTTTTCTTCCTCCTCTATGTTGGCGCCATGTGGCATCTTGCTGGCACCTTTCACGCTATCCAATGCTATCCAGATAAATCCAGGACTTTATCTGATCACTTCCTCGGTTATCGTGCCGACCGGGTAACTCTACTTTATTGAAAAGTCACTAAAACATTATTTTAATGTCTCTTTTCCTCACATAATTCATGGGCTACGTTTTTGGGCTTTGAAATGTCATCTTGGATCTCTGATCAAGCTCAAGTACTCTGATGATTCGATTCCCAAGAAACATCCCTTGGCAAATTACCAAAATGCCCTTGGGTGCCCTTTCTTGCACTATCTTAACCCTAAGGGTAAAATCATCATTTTACACCTTTCTGTACCCTATCAGGGCATATACTGACTCTGACTAACTTTATCTGTATGTGCCTTGGCTTCTGGGCCTGTCCAGAATGACCAAAATGCCCTCCATACATCTATTACCATTTAGTACAACACAGGGGCATTTTCGTAATTTCGCACTTTTCCGGGGTTCCACCGGACACTGGCCTACTAATCAGTCCAAGGGTCTTACTGGGCCTTTTATGGCACCATTATTGGGCCTTTCAGGATCCATTACCTTCATGGCACGTGTAACATCCCGATTTTTTGTCAAGGAGACTGGGAAGTAGTCTGATATGGGCAGGCTGCTAAACCCGTAGTCCCAGGGTAGTAATCTGATATGGGTGGATCACTTACCTGTATTTTGTAGGAATCCAAGGGATGAGCTAAGTCCTTCATGATTTAAAGATGAGTTAAGTCTTTAACCTACAGAATCGGGACAGTTCACCTAGGTTTAAAATGAGGAATGTGAGGAATATCCTAAGTCTTAAGCCTAGGAATTCTGCAGTTAGCTTGATATAGGCGGGTTGTCGAGCCTTTCAATTAACGATGACTCCCGAAGAGTTTAAGGGATGAGTTATTGAAAGAGAATTTCTAGAACTTAAGATGAAGGATAAGAAGATGAGAATAGATGCCAGAAAGAGAATACAGGGGCAAAATCGTAATTTTGGGAAAGATCGGGCTGGTAGCCGATGAGTACCATATTTTTCCAAAAAATAGAGAAAATTATGCTGATCATTTCACTGAACTGTGAAATGTGCATATGAGGTCTCTATGTGTATAAAAGAATTAGAAATGTGACCAGGGTAAAATAGTTATTTTGGAAAAGTGTGTGCGTGAGCGCTTTTTCAGGCCAAAATAGCCCGGTCTGGATAAAATATCTAAAAATACCGGGAGATAGAGAAAAGGATTTCGGGTTGAATGAGGATTCACGGAATTTTGATTTGAGGTCCCGATTTTTCTGCAAAAATTTCGGAAGAAGGGAATTTACAGTTATAATCGGTAAAGGAAAAGCAGTCCCGATAGGGATGATCGGACTGTGGCCAGGGAAGGCCCAGGCCCATTAGATCAGTCCAGTGGTAAAAGGGGCCGGTGTCCGGGAAAAAGGTGCGAAATGACGAAAATGCCCCTATGTTATAGAACAGCTGAAGAATGAGTAAAGGGTATTTTGGTCATTTGCCTAAGGTTAGATGTAATATCCTTAATTTTCTGTACTGGTTCCTATGTACAGATTAAACGAAATATATGAGCTCTGTTTCAGGAAAGACATGTGGACCTTTATGTAAAGAAAAGGATTAAATTGCCAAAAGAAAGGAAATTAAGGGACCTAAATGCAATTATGGAAAGTTCAAAGTTAGGAATGAAATGTAGACAAAAATGTGGGGTCTTAAAGTGTAATTTTAGCCAAATTAAGGGACTTAATTATAAAGAAGGAAAAGTTCCCTAGGGCTAAAGTGTAATTAAAGAAAATAGGCCAGAAGTGGTTTGCACTGCCCGACAGCATTTCAGTCCCAGATTCCACCAGAAGGTAGGGCAGGTGACGCCGGGTAACCAAGCCTAATACCGGAATTTTTGAAGACTCCAGATAGCCAGAAATGGACTGATCGTCCAAAAGTTATAAAAATTTATACCGGATACCCTAGATTTCAGATATAAGTGGGAAAATACAGGATGATGCGCCTTTATGGGGTGGATGTCGGGAAACTGACAGGATACCAATAGGAGGTCAGTAGGAAAAGTTATTCACAAAATAAAAAATCCAGACGGGAGTGTGAGGCCTCCGGGGATCCGGGTTGGAGATTTATCGATATTTTTAAAGGGGCTAAATGCGATCGAATGACTTCGGTCAGATGACCGTTATAACCCCCAAGGATGCCTGAACACAGTAGGATACTGTATCTGGGAAAAAGAGCCGGTGTCCGGAAAAGGTGTATAATCGGTGAATAATAGTTAAAATATTCAATGAACAGTGTTAAAGGAAGATTTCTCGTAATGCGTGCCACACAGGTAATGGACCCAGGAAGCCCAAAAATGGTGCCATTAGAGGCCCAATAAGACTCTTGGACTGATAGGTGGTCCAGTGTCCAGCAGAACCCCGGAAAAGTGCAAAATTACGAAAATGCCCCTATGTTGTACAAAAAGGGCAGCAAATGAATAAAGGGTATTCTGGTCATTTTGGACAGACCCAGAGGTCAAGACATGTATAAATAAGGTTGACTAGAGCCAGTATAAGCTTTGACCGGGTCCAGAAAGGTGTGAAATGACGATTTTGCCCTTAGGGTTAAAATAGGATAAGATAGGGCACCGAGGGCATTTTGGTCATTTCGCAGGGGATCTGTAATTGAGTCTGGACCCAGTATTAAAAAGTTAATGATATAAAGGGTCTAGATACTAAATGTGAGGTCAGTAGACATAAAAATGATCTTCAGAAACATCAGATTCAGAAAACGGCACGTTTTTCGAGGCGATGGACCAGGCCGGTACCGGATTGGGCCGGAAAGCTTCCAGAACCTCCAAATTTCGTCACATGAAGAATATGGGTGGTGAGGTGTCCTATGAGGTGTCCCATGAGGTGTCCAGGGTGATGCAGTAAAAAAGAATTAAAGAAAATAGGAAATTCCAGGAAAAACCAGGACCACAGGATCATAAGTCTTCCTAATTACAAGATTGCCATTGCTCAACACTATAAATACCCCCACCTAGCCCCTCATTTCGGCATGAGCAAGGAAGAAGGGAAGAGAGAAGTTCTTGAGAGAGAAATTGTGAGAAAGAAAGAAGTAAGGAAGTTCTGGTGAAGTTGGAAGTAGTAGGGAAGTTCTAAAGCACTGCTTTTGAGGTAACAACTAATCCTAGCTCTTATGTAATGTCTTTGTGATGTGTTGTTTTGTTTGGTTGATTGTTGTCCTATATGTTATGCTTGAAGCTCTATTCCAATGCTATGATCATATGTTATTGAATATGGAAGCATGCAGCATACTTATCTATACACAGTCACAAGCAAGCACCGTCACTCTGCATTACATATTTTGTTATGATTATTATTACTGGGATTCTTTTGAATCTCATTCCCAAACATAACATTACAGGGGAGGTTCTGTCAAAATAAAATTTGGAAATCTTAAGAGACGCCAGTAGGCTGCCGAACTTCCGGCAACGAAGACGGAACAAAGAAAGGAACTGATACGTACTGTGTACATAGTGCTGTCTAAGGAGGCTGGAAGTGAGTGGACCCAGCAGGTTCATCCAGTCTTTCCTGGGTACTACGTAGAATGGTAGTTCTCATAAGGGAATTACCGAATCGGTACAACATCGGTTACTTTCTAAAGAAGAATTGTAGCAGTTATGCTGCCGAATTTTAGACAGAGAAGGATGTAATAAAATATGAGGGAGTTAATCATGCACTGAGATATAACAGTTGATTATTTGATATTAATTGTTATCTGGCCTGTATGACTGATATGTGTTGGTTGTATGCTTGGGTTTGTAAAGACTAAATGCTGAAAATAGGCTCAGTGAAAAGTAACTCGTGAAGACTCATTCATGTTTGATAAATCATTAAAAATAGTAAATGATTGAATTAATGTACGAAATGTTTAGGGTAAAAAGTAGACATACTAAGCTTTAATTTGATATATAGAATGTATAATTTGGATGTATACACGAAAAGATATAAATTGTTAAAGTTGGGACCAGAATGCTGGATTCAGGAGAAAGTCATTGGATGAACAGTAAGATTGAAACGTTGACCCACGTTAAATTTGTCAAGGATTGGTCAACCAATGATTTTTTCCTGAAATATATTTGAGTTAGCTTCATGTAGCAATTTGAACCACTTCATTTCGATTTTTTCTAGAATTAGTTATGAATTTTTAAAATCAGGTCACTCATCTGGAATTTGCCATAGTGAACAGTACTCGATATGAATAAAATTCCAGATTAAGTGTTTAGACTTCAATGACCCTGAAAGTGGTTTAAGTGCTACTGAATGGTCCCTAAGATGTATAAAAATAAGGATGTGACATTTTGGTATCAGAGCAAAGGATTCTGGCTTAAGAAATGCTCTGAGTAGATGATTTATAGAAAGATATACCATGATAAAGCCGTCATAATTGACACTAAGTTAGTGTTTGCAGGATGGCTAGACATAGATTTGGGTCTGAAACTACAGTAAACCAATGGGAATTAAGACCAGAGGTCTCTAGTTCAGATAGTTCAGAAGAAGAGATAGTAAGCAATGATTTTGACCTCTGGACACCTCCAGTAGCTGGTGATTCTGAGGAGGATAGTTCCTCGGTAGGATCAAACTTTCCAATTGATGATCAGGAGGTGATGATAACAGAAGGCCCTATTCCTGCCATTCCCATAAGTGCGGTACCCTTGAATATAACAGACAGTTCAGGATCCAGCCAAGTACGTGTTCAGAGTAATGCGCCAGGTCCCAGTAGGCCCGAAGTGACTCTAGTAGAAATGTATTTGGGAGGTTTAATCGTAAGAATGGTCCCAGGGAGGAACCTGAGTAGAGAGCAACTTGAGAGCTCGGTAGCATTAGCCCGACAACTATACGAGTTGAGGCAGACCCTGTTCGAAAACATAGATCAAGATTATTCGGTCTACCAGGAGTTTATCACAAGGGTGAAAGCCATATATCAAGCCTGGGATCCAAATGTGTTAACCATGGGGCTTTGGCTAGAAATTATGAATGACGTATTGCCGAAGACTCCTACCTGGAGATCAGAGTTGGACCAGTATTTTGATAGAGAATCATATTGTACCATATCCGACTGGATCTACCTAGTAGGAGAATATATTAGAATGAAGTTTAAGAAAAATTAGAGTAATATTTCTAATGTATAAAAGACTAGAATGGTACTGTGATATGTACATATACTCTGTATGTATATTATGTGTGAAATGAAATGAAAAGGAATTATGTTATTTATCGTATTCCCTTCTGTTTTTAAGTATAACAAAATGGTACGAACGAGGAGAACTATTCCAGCTGAGGAACCCCGAGAGGCTGGAAACCTTAATCAAATGATTCTAGAACGACTAGAACAGCAACAAAAGATGATAGAAGAAATGAGAGCTGCTCAAGCATGAAATGAACAAGAAAGAGATGCTGCCATAGCCGCGGCAGTAGCAGCAGCTGTAAATAATTTAAGACCGCCAGAGCCTTCAGGAGCAACTAGTAGAGAACCTGAAGAAGTACCACAGCAGGCGGAACAGCCCCAGAGAAGGGTTGAATCAAGGGAGGAGGCAGTTGGCATCCAACAATGGATGGTGCGATTTTGCAAACACAATCCTCCCATATTCGAAGGGACATTTGAAGTACATGTAGCAGAAAATTTGGTCAGCAGATTAGAGAAGATCTTTAAGGTCCTCGACTGCCCGACTGAAACCAAGGCCCAAATGGCCATCTATCAATTGGAAAAGGATGCGGATAGATGGTGGAAGAATACAGAGTTACTTCTCCAAGCAAGAGATATTCCAGTTACCTGGGAAGTATTTCTTGAGCAACTTTATGAGAAATATTTCCCTCAATCTGTCAGAGATGAAAGGGAGGCCGAATTCCTTGTGCTGAGGCAAGGAGAAAAAGAAGCTTTTGATGAATATTTGGCCAAGTTCATCCGGCTATCTCAATATTCAACTTACCTACGCCAAGTGGATGACGAATGCTGGATGACAGAAAGAATGATTCGAGGGCTGAATTCTATGTTAAAGGAGAAGTTAACTCCCCAACAATACAGCCAGTTCAATAAGGCTGTGGAAGCATGTCGAATCGTTGAAAACAGCATGAATCATAGAATGCTGTCCAGATCTGGGAGTAAAGATCAAGCGACTCCTGATAAGGCCGGACGGAATCAAGAAGCGGCCAGTGGGAGCGGCTATAAGAAAAGAAAGCGCCCGTGGCAGACCAAGAGGCCTAATAGGGGAAATTTCCACGGAAGATCCAATAACAGGGATCCAAAGGCCCCAGTATGTGAAAAGTGTGGAAAGAATCATGGTGACAGACCATGCTTGATGGGCCAGAATGTATGCTACACCTGCGGAAAGCCCGGACATTTTTCCAGGGAATGTCCTCAAGCTATAACTGATCCAAGGCCAAGGACGGCGTGACGAGTGTTTGCACTCACTAGAGAGGATGCTCAGCGATCATTTGAGATGATCCAAGGTACAATCTATCTCAATGATCATGCTGTGACTGCCCTATTTGATTCGGGTGCAAGTCATTCCTTTATATCTTATGAATGTGCTAAATTCCTAGGCCTTCTGATCAGCAAGTTACGTTATGATATACAGGTGAAAACCCCCACCAACGCTAGGGTGATCACATCTGATGCCTGTCTAAATAGTGTGGTGCGTTATGAGCACTGTAGTACCACCCTGGACCTGATCTGTATGCCTTTCCAGGAGATTGAGGTCATACTCGGTTTAAATTGGTTATCCTCCAATAATGTGATGTTGGACTGCAGAAACAAGACCCTAGTTCTTGGTCCAAAGATCACTGATCGGAGCCTAGAAGTACAACTGAACTTCGTGACAGAGGCTTAGGCAGAAAAATATCTACGGAAAGGATGTCAGGGATATGTGGTATTCTTTTCTGTTCAAGCAGAAGTGGAGGAAGGCATCGAGGAGGTTCCTGTAGTCAATGAATTTCCTGAAGTCTTTCCAAAGGAGATTCAGGGATTGCCTTCGGTGTGTGAAGTGGAGTTTGCGATCGACATTGTACCTGGAGCTGGACCAGTATCAAAAGCCCCATACAGGATGGCTCCCAACGAAATGATGGAACTGAAGAAGCAAATTGAGGAGCTATTGGAGAAGGGTTTTATACGACCCAGTGTATCGCCATGGGGTGCTCCAGTACTGTTCGTCAAGAAGAAAGATGGTAGCTTAAGGCTGTGCATTGACTACAGGGAATTAAATAAGCTTATAGTTAAGAACAAGTATCCTCTTCCCATAATTGATGACCTGCTAGATCAATTGGCAGGAGCGAGCTTATTCTCCAAGATTGACTTGAGATCTGGCTACCATCAACTAAGGGTCAAGCCAGATGATATTCCAAAGACGGCGTTCAGAACGCGCTACGGACATTTTGAATTTTTGGTGATGCCTTTTGGACTAACCAATGCACCTGCTATTTTCATGGACTATATGAACCGGATTTTCAGGCCTTATCTAGATCAATTCGTTGTGGTCTTTATTGATGATATTCTGGTGTACTCCAAATCTCCAGAGGAGCATGAAAGGCATTTGAGGATTGTTCTTGGTACCCTTAAAGAGAAGAAGCTCTATGCTAAGCTGAGTAAATGCGAGTTTTGGCTGTCAGAAGTCAAATTTCTCGGTCATGTCATATCCCGAGACGGGGTAGCTGTAGATCCTAGCAAAGTTAAAGCAGTTTTGAGCTGGGAACAGCCAAGGACAGTGACAGAGATTAGAAGTTTTCTCAGCCTAGCAGGGTACTACAGACGATTCATTCAAGACTTTTCTCGAATTGCCTTACCACTTACCAAGCTGACCAGAAAGAATCAGCAGTTTAGGTGGGATGAGAAGTGCGAGGCTAGCTTCCAGCAGTTGAAGCAGAGATTAACAACTACTCCCGTGCTTATTATTCTAGACCCAACTCAGACTTATGTAGTCTACACTGATGCTAGCAAGCTGGGGCTGGGATGTGTGCTTATGCAGCAAGGTCGAGTAGTAGCCTACGCCTCTCGGCAGTTAAAGCCACATGAAGAGAATTATCCAACTCATGATCTGGAGCTTGCGGCGGTGGTCTATGCCCTGAAGATATGGAGGCACTATTTATACGGAGCAACGATAGAGTTGTTTTGCGACCACAAAAGCCTAAAGTATCTGCAGGATCAGAAGGAGCTGAACATGAGGCAGCGGCGATGGATGGAATTGTTAAAAGATTATGACTTCCAGATTAAATACCATCCAGGAAAAGCCAATGTGGTAGCTGATGCCCTGAGTAGAAAGGTGGTGCAGGTTGCATACATGATGATCAAGGAATTGGAACTGATAGAAGATATGCGCGACTGGAGCCCTCTATATCAAATGCAACTGACGGAGAATCCTTTTGGAGGAGTTCATGTCAGAACTTGCATAGAAGATGAGATCAAAGAGGCTCAGGAACAGGATAAGCTCGCAGCAATATTCAAAGACAAGCTGGAGAAAGGGAAGACAAGGAATTTTGAGATGTCCCCAGACGGATTGCTACAGTTTAGGGGAAAACCCTATATCCCAAATGTTGGGGGATTAAGGGAAAGGATTCTGGAGGAAGCACATAAAAGCCGATATACGGTACATCCAGGAATGACCAAAATGTACCATGATGTTAAAAGGTTATTCTGGTGGCCTGGACTGAAGAAAGATGTTGTAGCTTACGTATCTAGGTGCTTAACCTGCCAGAAAGTGAAAGTTGAACATCAAAATCCAGCAGGAACGTTGCAGCCTTTAGATATCCCTGAGTGGAAATGGGATGGGATTGCCATGGACTTTGTGGAAGGACTACCCTTGACACCAAGTAGACATGATGCGGTTTGGGTAGTAATCGATCGACTGACAAAGTCGGCACATTTCCTGGCAATCAATAAGAGAGATTCTCTAGAAAAGCTATCAAAGCTGTATATAAAGGAGATCGTTAGGCTCCATGGTATTCCAAGCAGCATTGTGTCTGATAGAGATCCTCGATTTACTTCAAATTTCTGGAAGGCTCTACAGGAAGAAATGGGCACTACTCTCATATTCAGTACAGCTTATCATCCTCAGACAGATGGTCAATCTGAAAGAACAATACAGACGTTAGAGGATATGCTGAGAGCATGTGTCCTAGATTTCAAAGGCAGCTGGGATATCCATTTACCCCTTATAGAGTTTGCATATAACAATGGTTATCAAGCCAGTATACAGATGGCACCTTTTGAAGCACTCTATGGACGAAAATGTAGATCCCCCTTATGCTGGCTAGAGTTGAGCGAGAGAAGAATGCTTGGTCCGGATATAGTGGATCAAACTGCAGAACAAGTTGCGGTAATTAGAAAACGATTGTTGACGGCTCAAAGCAGACAGAAGAGCTATGCAGATGTCAGAAGGAAGCCGTTGGAGTTTGAAGAAGGAGAACATGTATTCCTTAAGTTAACTCCAACCACAGGAGCCGGACGATCGATTAAGGTGAAGAAGTTGCATCCAAGATACATCGGGCCATTCCAGATTCTCTCAAAAATAGGAGCAGTAGCCTACAAGTTGGCTCTTCCTCCGAATCTCAGCCAGATACATGATGTGTTCCATGTTTCCCAATTAAAGAAGTATATTCCAGATCCATCTAATGTGATTGAGCAAGATGAGGTCGCACTGCGAGATGACTTGACCTATGAGGTTGGACCGGTGCGAATTGCTGATAGAAAAGTCAAGCAGTTGCTGAATAAGCAAATTCCTTTAGTTAAAGTGATCTGGAAAGGCTTGACTGAACAAGAGGCTACATGGGAAACAGAAGAAAAGATGAAAGAGAAGTATCCAGAATTGTTTCTATAGGATAGGTGTAATGTAAATTTCGGGGACGAAATTTATTTTAAGGGGGAGAGAAATGTAATATCCTTAATTTTCTGTACTGGTTCCTATGTACAGATTAAACGAAATATATGAGCTCTGTTTCAGGAAAGACATGTGGACCTTTATGTAAAGAAAAGGATTAAATTGCAAAAGAAAGGAAATTAAGGGACCTAAATGCAATTATGGAAAGTTTAAAGTTAGGAATGAAAGGTAGACAAAAATGTGGGGTCTTAAAGTGTAATTTTAGCCAAATTAAGGGACTTAATTATAAAGAAGGAAAAGTTCCCTGGGGCTAAAGTGTAATTAAAGAAAATAGGCCAGAAGTGGTTTGCACCGCCCGACAGCATTTCAGTCCCAGATTCCACCAGAAGGTAGGGCAGGTGACGCCGGGTAACCAAGCCTAATACCGGAATTTTTGAAGACTCCAGATAGCCAGAAATGGACTGATCGTCCAAAAGTTATAAAAATTTATACCGGATACCCTAGATTTCAGATATAAGTGGGAAAATACAGGATGATGCGCCTTTATGGGGCGGATGTCGAGAAACTGACAGGATAGCGATAGGAGGTCTGTAGGAAAAGTTATTCACAAAATAAAAAATCCAGACGGGAGTGTGAGGCCTCCGGGGATCCGGGTTGGAGATTTATCGGTATTTTTAAAGGGGCTAAATGCGATCGAATGACTTCGTTCAGATGACCGTTATAACCCCCAAGGATGCCTGAACACAGTAGGACACTGTATCTGGGAAAAAGAGCCGGTGTCCGGAAAAGGTGTATAATCGGTGAATAATAGTTAAAATATTCAATGAACTGTGTTAAAGGAAGATTCCTCGTAATGCGTGCCATACAGGTAATGGACCCAGGAAGCCCAAAAATGGCGCCATTAGAGGCCCAATAAGACTCTTGGACTGATAGGTGGGCCAGTGTCCAGCAGAACCCCGGAAAAGTGCAAAATTACGAAAATGCCCCTATGTTGTACAAAAAGGGCAGCAGATGAATAAAGGGTATTCTGGTCATTTTGGACAGACCCAGAGGTCAAGACATGTATAAATAAGGTTGACTAGAGCCAGTATAAGCTTTGACCGGGTCCAGAAAGGTGTGAAATGACGATTTTGCCCTTAGGGTTAAAATAGGACAAGATAGGGCACCGAGGGCATTTTGGTCATTTCGCAGGGGATCTGTAATTGAGTCTGGACCCAGTATTAAAAAGTTAATGATATAAAGGGTCTAGATACTAAATGTGAGGTCAGTAGACATAAAAATGATCTTCAGAAACATCAGATTCAGAAAACGGCACGTTTTTCGAGGCGATGGACCGGGCCGGAAAGCTTCCAGAACCTCCAAATTTCGCCACATGAAGAACATGGGTGGTGAGGTGTCCTATGAGGTGTCCCATGAGGTGTCCAGTGTGATGCAGTAAAAAAGAATTAAAGAAAATAGGAAATTCCAGGAAAAACCAGGACCACAGGATCATAAGACTTCCTAATTACAAGATTGCCATTGCTCAACACTATAAATACCCCCACCTAGCCCCTCATTTCGGCATGAGCATGGAAGAAGGGAAGAGAGAAGTTCTTGAGAGAGAAAGTGTGAGAAAGAAAGAAGTAAGGAAGTTCTGGTGAAGTTGGAAGTAGTAGGGAAGTTCTAAAGCACTGCTTTTGAGGTAACAACTAATCCTAACTCTTATGTAATGTCTTTGTGATGTGTTGTTTTGTTTGGTTGATTGTTGTCCTATATGTTATGCTTGAAGCTCTATTCCAATGCTATGATCATATGTAATTGAATATGGAAGCATGCAGCATACTTATCTATACACAGTCACAAGCAAGCACCGTCACTCTGCATTACATATTTTGTTATGATTATTGTTACTGGGATTCTTTTGAATCTCATTCCCAAACATAACATTACAGGGGAGGTTCTGTCAAAATAAAATTTGGAAATCTTAAGAGACGCCGGTAGGCTGCCGAAATTTCAGCAACGAAGACGGAACAAAGAAAGGAACTGATACGTACTGTGTACATAGTGCTGTCTAAGGAGGATGGAAGTGAGTGGACCCAGCAGGTTCATCCAGTCTTTCCTGGGTACTACGTAGAATGGTAGTTCTCATAAGGGAATTACCGAATCGGTACAACATCGGTTACTTTCTAAAGAAGAATTGTAGCAGTTATGCTGCCGAATTTTAGACAGAGAAGGATGTAATAAAATATGAGGGAGTTAATCATGCACTGAGATATAACAGTTGATTATTTGATATTAATTGTTATCTGGCCTGTATGACTGATATGTGTTGGTTGTATGCTTGGGTATGTAAAGACTAAATGCTGAAAATAGGCTCAGTGAACAGTAACTCGTGAAGACTCATTCATGTTTGATAAATCATTAAAAATAGTAAATGATTGAATTAATGTACGAAATTTTTATGGTAAAACGTAGATATACTAAGCTTTAATTTTATATATATAATGTCTAATTTGGATGTATACACGAAAAGATATAAATTGTTAAAGTTGGGACCAGAATGCTGGATTCAGGAGAAAGTCATTGGATGAACAGTAAGATTGAAACGTTGACCCACGTTAAATTTGTCAAGGATTGGTCAACCAATGATTTTTCCCTGAAATATATTTGAGTTATATTCATGTATCAATTTGAACCACTTCATTTCGATTTTTCTAGAATTAGTTATGAATTTTCAAAGTTAGGTCACTCATCTGGAATTTGCCACAGTGAACAGTACTCGATATGAATAAAATTCCAGATTAAGTTTTTAGACTTCAATGACCCTGAAAGTGGTTTAAGTGCTACTGAATGGTCCCTAAGATGTATAAAAATAAGGATGTGACATTAGACAGTCCAGGGAAGTTATTTGGATAGTTGACCAGGGTCAAAGAATACTCTGGTAAGATGGGAAAAGACAATAATGCCCCTAGACCTAATAAAGTAAAGAAAGAGAGGCTAAGGGCATTTTGGTAATTTGCCAAGGGGTGTTTCTTGGGAATCGTGCCATCAGAGTACTTGGGCTGGATCAGAGACCCAAGATGATAGTCCCAGGCCCAAAAACGCAGGCCCAGTGATTCAGGGGGAAAAGTGACATTAAAATAATGATTTAATGACTTTTCAGTAAAGTAAAGTTGCTCGGTTGGCACGATAACTAATTAGGTGATCAGATAAAGTCCGGGACTTATCTGGATAGCATTGGAAGGCGTGAAAGGTCCCTTCCATATGCCACATGGCGTCATCTTAGAGGCAGAAGAAAAGTTAAGGACACGTGGCACGATCTCAGTCGCTGATTCTGGTGTAAGACTCTGGAACTATCTGGAAATGCTGAGTCAGCTGATGAGGTATCCTAGGATTTAGACATGTGAGAAATGTGCTGCTGAGGTGTCCGCTGAGGTGTCCACTGAGGTGTCCTGGATGATGCAGTAAAAAGGAATAAAAGAAAATAAAAAATTCCAGGAAAAACCAGGACCACAAGTTCATAAGGCTTCAAAATTATGAAAATGCCATCGAAGGAAACTATAAATACCCCCTCCCCATTCATTTGCATCACGGTTTTGGGCAAGAAAGAGAGAGAAAGAAGAAAGAGAAGGAGAAAGAAAGAAGAAAGGAAGTTCTGGCGGAGCTGGAAGCAGTATAGAGATAGTAGAGTTCTGCTAAGCTTTTGAGGTAGTAACTAATCCTAGCTTTTATGTAATGGCTTTATGATTTGATGTGCTATTGTTTGGTTGGATTTTTGTCTTATATGTTATGTCTGAAGCTCTACTGTAATGCTATGATCATATGTTATTGAGTATGGAAGCACGCAGCATACTTATCTGCACACAATCACAAGCAATCACTGTCACACTGCATTGCATATATTGTTATGATTATTACTACTGAGATTCCCCCGAATCTCATTCCCCTTGTCTAACCCATTACAGGGAAGTTATGTTGAAATGAATTTTGGGAATTTTAAGAGACTCCGTTATGCTGCCAAAATTATGACAAGATGGCAATAGTTGAGAAAGGAGCTGATACGTACTGTGTACGTAGGTACTGTCTAAGGAGGCTGGAAGTGAGTGGACCTAGCCGGTTCATCCAGTCTTTCCTGGGTACTTACGTAGAATGGTAGTTCTCATGGGAATTACCGAATCGGTACAAGATCAGTTACTTTTTAAAGATGAAGCGTAGCTGTTATGCTGCCGGATTTTAGGCAGGAAATGTTGTAATAAAAATATGAGGATTTTGTGTATGCCCTGTTGTATGACAATGTATTATTATTTAATAATAAATATTGTTTGGCATATTAAATTTGTGTATGAGAAATTATGAGAGAGAATTTCGCAGGTCCTGAGGTAGCGGTGTTTTGACCTCAGTTTGACCTAGTAAACGGAGGAATTTGGCCACGAAATTTGGTGAGCCAGTAGTACACATCTGGGGCATTACATTGACAGTAATAAGTCTCATTTGGATGTGTAGAATGAGATAAATCAGTTTTCAAAATAAATGTCCACAATAAGGATCTTAAGAGTAAAATTTTGAATTTCTGGGCTTGAGTTAAGGTATAATCGAACTATCTAGCTTCCGCAAGTGTACTCTGAGGGGTCTAAGGGAGGATGTTTTAGCACGCATTACGAGGAATCTTCCCCTGGCAATGTTTATCGAATATTTTAACTATTATATACCGTTTAACACATCTCTGGACACCGGCTCCTTTTACCAGATACACTGGCCTACTGTGTCTAGGCATCCATTTCTGTCATAACAGTCATCTGACTGAGGTCATCCGAACTCATTCGGTCTTAGTTTAAATACCGATAAATCTCCCTATCGGATACCTGGAGGCCTCATACTCCCGTCTGTATTTTCTAATTTATGAATAACTTTCTCTACAAACCTCCTATCGGTATTCTGTCAGTTTCCTGACATCCGCCCTATCAGGACGCATCATCCTGTAATTTCTCACTTATATCTGAAATCTAGGATATCCGGTAGGAATTTTTATAACTTTTAGACTATCAGATCAATTTTGACTATCTGGAGTCCGGAGAAAATTCCTGTATTAAGCCAGATTACCGAGCATCACTTGCTCTATCTACTGGTGAAATCTGGGACTGAAATGCTTTCGGGCAGTCCAAACCATTTCTGGCCTAATTTCCTTTAATTATACTTTAGCCCCAAATAACTTTTCTTCTTTTCAATTAAGTCCCTTTTATTTGGCTAAAATTACACTTAAGGACCCCACCTTTTTGTCTACCTTTCCCTTTTAACCTTATACTTTTCATATTTGCACTTAAGTCCTTACATTTTCTTTCTTTTGCGATTTAATCCCTTTCTTTGCATAAATGGCCATCATATCCCTAGGGACTTTCACTATTTACATATAAGTCCCCGGACTTTCACTTATTTGCAGTTTAGTCCCTAAAAACCCTCTGCATGTTACTGGGACTTCTTCTCAAAGGGATATATCTATTTCAGGCTACTTACTAAGTCTCTGGCCTGAAAATTTGGGTGTTACATTTCTACCCCCCTTAAAATAAATTTTGTCCTCGAAATTTACTTGGCATCTTAGTCAACTATCCTGGATATATTTCCTCTGTATATACTTTCCTGGTTTATGACTAAGACTTAGGGCACTCATCCTCTTATACTTATGGACAACTTATTACACTTGTGAGTAGTGTCCATTTCTTTCATATCTTATCCCGCAGAATTTTGATGTAATTCTGGGGTCTACCTCATCTCTTTTATATTTTGCTAGCCTTTTTTAGGGAAAATAGTGTTCTTCTATAACACCATAGTTCCAATTATGATTTTAACATAAATGGCTCTGTTTTCTTCCTGTTCATAACTTTTCTAACTTTTCTTAACTTTTCTCATAACTCCATGCATCTAAGCCAAACCTTTGTGGCCTTTGCATTAGCTATCGTTAGGCTACTCTTGCCTTAGCACCTTTCGTGCCACTGAGTTAGGGCTAAGTCTCTCTTCGTATAGCTCTAGGACCTAGTATTCTCTTTCATAGAACAATGTTCTATCTTTGCTTTGCCTTAGACCCACTACTCTAGGTCTTTCCGGCCTTTTAATCTCTTTACCCTCATATGAGGGATCTATCTGCTCATACTTTTCTATTCTCAACACATAGGGGATTCTGTTCTTTGGTTCTCAGGCATACTTCTACAAAACTTTGAATATCAGTACTCAAATTTGAACTTGGACTTCGTCTTCGTTTAAGGAAAAACTAAGTTCAGCCTGTATATAATAGAGGTGATCTGAGAAAAACCATTATAAAATATTTTTTTCTGGATGAGTTTATCAACTAGTGAAGATTCTTACCCTAACTTTGTCTTTGGCATTCATCTTCCCAAAGAGATACTACATTGTACTCATATCTTCATGGCTCATTACTTTCCTGAGGCTAGGTCTAACTGCGATATCGGGATCTAACTACGATCAACCGTTAGCCTTTTCAGAATCTAACTGCAACTCTGAAGCTGTTAGGATCTAACTGCGACCCTGGAGCCATGCTAGGATCTAACTGTGACCCTCCAGAATCTAACTGTGATTCTGTTGTACTGTATATCTCCTGAAGATCTTAAACCAACAGACTAAGTGATAAGGTTAACTGCTTCCACTTGTTGATAACTCAGTAAAAATTTTAAGAATATATTTAGTAGCCTCATATTATTTACCCAGACTTTACTTATTTCCTTTTGTACTCAGGAGTTCCTTCTCATCTTTCTTACTTTACTGTGGTTTACCATTTGCTATAGTCTAACAACCTGCCATTGCATTCTATTGCTATGGCCTCATCATAACTTCTCATTTCAATCTGTGCTCTAACTGCGAGCCATTTGAACTATGCTCTAACTGCGAGCATTCTGTATCAGATCCAACTCTTATCTGAAGAGTGATCTATACTCATCTCAATCTAGCTCTATTTGAGAGCCATCTGCTTCAAATCTAACTCTTTTCTGAAGAGTGATATGAAAACAATCTCTTTACTGTTATCTGCTACTTTATCTGTATACCATTCCGCTCAATAGAAATAGCCCTGAGTACTGTATTCATAAGCCTATAGAAATACCTGAGTAACCTCAATCATAAATCATATCTGAATATCATATCATAACTTATCGTCCCATAAATCGAGACTATCTATCATCCTCAATACATTCCTTATTGTATATCATATGGTATGGGAGCAACATACTTTCTCATCTCATATATGTACTCATATATATACTCTACCTTGCATGCACTGCAAAAGGGGAGTATCCATTCATCATAGCATACTCTAACATGCATGTCATCATATGACAACTGTAAGGAGATGCAACTATCATATCTTATGGCAACATAAGCCATATCATCATCATATTGTGCTCAACCATCCATTAGATATTGCAATAATCTAAGTAAGCCTCAAAACGTATTTCCCACTTTTAAAACCTATAATCATATTCATTCTTATACAAAGGCAACATACTAGCTATAGGGTAGCTCAATAGTGTGCATACTGGACAATACAATCCAATCACATACATGATTTATCCATTCATTAGCCAGTGGAAACAGAACACAAATAAACTCGTACCTTAATTTGGCGCAGGAGACTTTCTTATCTCGTTGCTAGTCAGGGCATATACTCTTCCCTAAGTCGGGTATCTTTCGCCTGTTGTGTTCTGTGGACACTCCCTGGCACAATGTCCAAACTTTCCACACCTATAGCATAACCCTTAACCTATTAGACAAGGCCTCGTGTAACATCCCTAATTTCTATACTACGTTGTATGTACAGGTTAAATGAAATATATGATATTTTTAGGAAAAGATGTGGCCATATTTATGTAAAGAAAATGATTAATTGGAAGAGGAAGAAAGTCTAAGAGCCAAAGTACAAAATTACAAAAATGCCACTGTGATGCCCTAAGAAACTAGAAGTAAATGGAGGGCATTTTAGTCCTTTCACACAATGGATGGATATCAGAGGAAATTTGATATTAAATTATTATAATTAATATGAGAATTTATGGAGTTGACAGAAGTCAAAAAGGAGTCCTGTAGAATTAATTATGGAATTTACGGTGAAAAAGGACACCGATAAAGGGTTAAAGGAAACGTATGTAATTTTTAACAGGACTTCTAGGGCTCAGAAAATTATGAAACTTTGTAGAGAATTCATTTTATATTATAATGAATTTTTAAAAATGTTAGAACAATTAAAAGAGGTGTTTAGCATTTATGCTAAGATCAGGGTGATTTATGGATATCGGTATAAGGAAAATACATTGGGATTTGGGCCAATTAGCTATTGGACCTAAAAGAGACCCAACATGTCATCCTAGGCCATCCCAATAAGGCCCAAAAGTTGTCTTGGAGCCCAAGTCCAAAAATAAATAATTTTTTGATTTTTGGAAATAAAGAAAAAGAGAATAAAGTAAGAATTATATTTTGCACATGGTGGGACCCACATGGACTAAAAATGGCTCCAAGAAGAGAGCTTAGGTGTCCCAAGTGATGTCATGCTAGTGAGGTCATGGTGGTGAGGTCATGAGCCAAAGTGAAAAGACATTCCAAGATCAAACCTTTAACCATTAGATCAAATAGTTTCCAAAGTGATCTTGGCCTTCAAATGGCACATGACTTTTGCTATAAATACCCCTCCCTTTCCATTCATTCTTCACACCCAAGAGCTCCTTTAGAGAGAGAAGTGAGTTCTAGAGAAAGAAAGTGGAAGAAAGCAAGGAAGAAGCAAGGGTCTTGAAAGAGCAAGTAAGGTAAGTTGATGTTCTTCACTTTACCATTTCGGTTTGCACTGTTCATGCAATGTTCATGATAGAAGAAAAGGGAATTTCAATGATTTAATGCTTCCATTGAGTTTATATGATGATTTTGTGTAGGATTGGAAAGGTTTTGAACCTTGGAAACCATTGGAATTAAAGGTTATAATGTTGAAAATTCCTTACGGGTACTGTTCACTCGCGTGAACAGTGATTTGAATTTCATGATTTTGATGCTTCCAATGGTCTTAAAATGAGATTTTGTGTGGGGGTAAAGTGGAGGAACAAGTATGGGAAGCATTGGAACCAAAATGGGAATTTTTGGAAAAAGGGAGCTTATTGAAACTAGACTTGGATTTTGTTTGGAATGGAGTTATAATTTGGTAATTATCTTGTAATGCCTAGGTTTTGACATTTGTGGCAAGGAAAGACCATTACAAGAAGGAAATGAACAAGGATCTACAAGAGGTAGCAAGAATATCTAACTATAAACTTATGTGCTTTGATTGTTTTGCTTACTTGTTATGCATGAAGGTTTGGTTGAGCATGGAATGTTGTGTGATGATGATGATGATGTGATATGAGTATGTGATACTCCTTGCAATATATGTCATGACAATATGCATATTAGAGTTGCTTATGTATAAGCATGAATTAGCTCCGATTGCCTGATAACATGTTAGGCATTCAATCAAACATGCATAACCTTATAGTTTATATTACTTGCTATTGGGATTTCTATGAAATCTCATTCCTTCCATATAATTAAACATGCTCTAGGTGCTGGATCTTCTCAAGGCAAGAGGGTAAATGTTGATGGATGACTGTACATAATTTAAAGAGTGTGCACTTTAACTACAAGATGATGTTTTGGTTTGTATGATGCATGCTACTCATAAATCCAATCTGAGGTAGTGTACTTCCATCGGTATTTTGATTGACTTATATGATGAGTTTTCATATGAAATTTGGTATGAACATATATAAGATCTATAGATTTAAATGGACACCAAGAACGCCTCATTTGGTTAAGAACTCGAATTGTT
Source organism: Leucaena leucocephala (assembly GCA_037074615.1). Classification (NCBI taxonomy): domain Eukaryota; kingdom Viridiplantae; phylum Streptophyta; class Magnoliopsida; order Fabales; family Fabaceae; genus Leucaena; species Leucaena leucocephala. Next base: position 14,084,855 of record CM073523.1, on the reverse strand, counting down.
ATGATTTATCAAAGTTAGGAGTTGAAATCTGGAATGAGGTAAAACGACTACTCAGAGGCAGTGAGGTTCATGCGCTAATTTCATATAGTAAACGAATGAGTTTTTCCTCGAAATTTTATGATATTAAAGTAGACATATGGAGATTTAAATCCATATGTAATTTAACTCAATTGGATAAGTATACAAGGAGAAATGACTTTTTGAAAATGGGTCAAAGAAACTGGAACTTCCAGATTTACCAAATGAACAGTAAAGTTCAACGAATAAACTGATTTGATCTGGACAAGAAGATCTCATTTTCATATTTTTATCTCAAAGTTAAATGAAATATATTTCATTATAAATTTGAATCACCTTAAAACGATTTTTATAGATTTAGTTATGAATTTCCAAAGTTCAGGTTGTAATCTGGAATTACCCAGTGAATAGTGGCAGTGAACAGTAACCGTAAGCCCAACTCTTGGAAATTCATGTTTTTGAGGTTAAGAGGTATTCCAATGTTCTAAAATAGTTCCAATTGAGTAAGGTTAAAGTTCAAAATTAAGGTCAAGGTTTTAAGGTTAAGACTATACAAAGTACTGTGTACGTAGGTGCTGTCTAAGGAGGCTGGAAGTGAGTGGACCTAGCCGATTCATCCAGTCTTTCCTGGGTACTTGCGTAGAATGGTAGTTCTCATGTGGAATTACCGAATCAGTACAGTTATTTTCTACCAGGATTCAAGGCAAGAGAGATATAATCCACTTCAAGAGAGCTATACCAAGAGTACTTTGAGAGATATAAAGAAGGATGTTTCACCTTGTACCATGGTCTCGACCACAGTTCCCACATATATTAGGCCTTGGTTGCCTACTAACTTCTCTTGGCCCACTACCTGGCCTACTTCCCTGTTTCTTATTAATTTTTGACCCATATGCTGGCCCATTTCTCTTCTTACTATTCTCTCTTAAGGAACCTGATGGCATCATTTTCAATGGTACTGATATAGCAGGCTCACTCTTTTCTGGATATTGCACATTCTTTTCTGTGATCCTGCATACCTCTACAGCTTCATTAAACCTCCGTATTTTTCTAGGAAAAACTTTCTCCTTCAATTTAGGGTTTAACCCACGAGTTAACTTCTCAGTGGTCTACCTCTCATCATTCATATAGTTTAGGTAAGTGGAATATCGCGAAAGACGAATGAACCTAGCAAGAAAATCATCAAAGGGTTCTTGCTCACCCTGCTTTAATATTAAAAATTCTGCTTCATGTTCATCTCGTACTGACTGTGGAAAATATTTCTCGATGAACTGCTCAAGAAATATTTCCCATGTAAGTGGAATATTCCTTGAGTACAGAATAACTTCTGTATTCTTCCACCACCTATCCGCATCCTTTTCTAGCTTGTAAACTTCCAGCTGGGCCTTTCTTTCAGTGGGACATTCTAAAATCTTAAAGATTTTCTCTAACTGGCTTACCCAATCCTCGGCTATTTGAGTGTCAAAAGTCCCTTCAAACATGGGCGGATTAAACTTATGGAATCGTTCCATCCATGTTTTCAGACTTTCCTGATTATTGTTATTTCCTATAGACCCCTGATGTCTATTCATTCCAGTCTGCCCATGATCTGGCTGAGGTTCAGGTTCTACATTATTTTCTGGTACCACCTCCTTCTCAGCCTACTGTAATCTTGCAACCGTGGCAGCAACTGCCGTATCGATAACAGAATCTCGTTCTTGATCTTGGCGAGCCTGGGTTGCCCGTATATCATCCATTACTTGTTGTTGTTCTAACCTATCTAGGATAATTTGCATAGGGTCTATCTGATTATTAATACCCTCATCCTGGGTCTCTACCACTTCTGGTCTAACCGTTCTTCTTGTATTAACCATGACTTCTACTTCTTTTTCTACAATTGGGAAATACAGTTATATATATGCACAACAATATATGTACACATGTAAAACATTTAGAATAACCCATACCACATACCACACATCTTAACTATTTCAGAGCATCACTGAGCCAGAACCTTCTGTTCTGTGCCGCAATCTTATGCTCTGAACCAGAGCCCTTTCAGAGAAATTCCATTCCATGTAGCCCATGTCCATCATTACAACCCTAAAAGACCTATTGATTCTTTGTATAAGTGTTATAGAATTGCTGAGATTTAGAGCCATTACAAGCATATAGCAGGATGTTTTCCAATTTGAATTTTAGTGAAAGAACCCTAACAATGAGAGGATAGAGAGAGATAAACACTTACATCCTTAGAGAGAATATATTGTGCTCATACAGTTGAGGTTGATTTCATTTAGTAGTTGATTACTTGTCATTGCTCACATTATCACTTCTGCATTCCCAAAAGATGGTGGATTAATTGTTTTCAGGTCACACTATGGATTGTGTTATTATCTTGGATTTAATAGTGTTAACCTAGGTGTAATTCATTTCTTTGTCAAGGAGTACAAAGGTTCAAGTGTGGGGGAATTGATAAGACACATTTTGTATATGGTTTCTGTGATGTTTTTATGAGTTTTATAATAACTTTACCATTCATTTCATGCCTTAAATTGTGCTTTTGTGTTAATACATGATTGTGCAGGGCAATGTGCTAATTAAAGGGTAAAATGGTAAAATAACTCTTCCAAACTGCATATATTCTGTTATCTACTGATTTGGACTTTTACAGTGAGCTTTTATGTTGAATTGCAAGTACTTTGGAGGAGAGCAAGTACTAGGAAAGAAATCATAGGTCAATAAAAGTGAAATCACGCTTCTGCGCTATATAGTCGCGGCGAAAGAGTCCTCAAGTCACGACCTTTAATTTTTCTAGAAGATTCCCTGTGTTCATAGGTCGCGACCAAAAAATGTATATGGTCGCGACTAAAATGCGAAATCGCTGAAACTGCGCATTTTGAATTAGGTCATGCTGTTATAAGAAGAGACGGAGGCTGCCGTCAGGAGGAGGCTGGTTTTTGGACCTGATTAGGCAAAGAAGCAGTACTCGAGCGCTCTCTACACAACTTCTCCACATATTCCATCCTTCTACACCTCTCCATAGATTTCTACACATCTCTACACCATTCACCCTTCATCTCTTCATCGTTTCTTCGTGGCATCACATCTTGTTGTATCCTTAATTTCATCCTTACATATACTCAATTGGAAGTATCTTAGATCAATGCAACACCATTTTAGCTTAAAAACATGAATTTCCAAGAATTAGGTTATTAGGTACTGCTCATAGCACTATTCATTTGGTAATACCATGAACTTTGGAAATTTATAATTAAATCTAGAAAAATTGAAATGAGGTGGTTCCAATTTATAATGAAATATATTTTATTAAAATTTGAAGAAAACATATGAAATTGAGGTTTCCTTAGCCAAATAAAATCAGTTTATTCGTTGAAAACACCGTTCATCTGGTAAACCTGAAACTTCCAGCTTCTGTGTCTCATTTTCAACAATTCATTTCTTCTTGTATACTTATCCAAATAAAGCGTATTACATATGGATTTAAATCTCCATATGCCTACTTTAATCTCATAAAATGTCCTAAAAAAACTAGTTCATTTACTACTTGAAATTTGCGCATGAACCCCACTGCCTCTGGACACTCATTTTATCTTAAGCCAGATTTTAGTTCTGACTTTGAAAAATTATAACAATTCAAATTCTTAACCAAATTAGGAGTTATTTGTGTCCAATTAAAGATCTAGATCTTAGATATTTTCATGACAAATTTCATGTGAAAACTCGTCGGATAAGTCACTTAAACTATCGATGGAAACATTCTGCCTCGGATCGGATCCAGTGAGTGCATGCATTTTACATACAAATACAACATCTTCTAGATTAAATACATACTCCTTAGGTCATATACAAATTATTCATCCACATTTACCCTCTGCCTTGAGAAATGCCCGCACCTAGAGCATGATTATATATATGGAAGGAATGAGATTTCATGGAAATCTCAATAGCAAGTCATACCAACTATAAGGTTATGCATGCTTGATTAAATGCCTAACATGTTATCATGCAATGGGAGCTAATTCATGATCATACATAAACAAACTCTACCATGCATATTGTCATGACATAGGTTGCAAGGAGTTGCAAGTATTCATAACTCATCATCATCATCATCACGTAACATTCCATGCTCAACCAAACTTCATGCATAAAAAGCAAGCATATAAATCAAACAACATAAGTTTATAGTTAGGTATTCTTGCTATCTCTTATATATCTTTGCAAGTTCCTTCTTGACTTGATCCTTCCTTCCCACAAATATCAAAACCTAGGCATAACAAAGCAATTACCAAGTTACAACTCAATTTCAATCCAATCTCAAGGCTAGGGTTTCATTAAGCCCCTTTCTTTCTCCAATTTGGGACCTATGCTTACATCTTTCTAAACTAAACTCTCATGGTTCATTTCCATATAATTTTCCATTCTAAATAGACATTCAGAAATTCCAGAATCCAATTGCTTCTCAAGGTGTTGTACAGAACCGAAAAGCTTTACCAATTTTCCAAAAATTCTCATTTTGATTCCAATGCATCCAATATTGGTTTCTCAACTATATCTCGACACAATTTTCCATTCTAAACCTATTGGAAGCATCAAAACCATGAAATTCCAACATATGAAAAGTAATTTTGCACTGTACAGAACAGAACACAATCTTGGATTCACAAGCATACTTGAATTCCTAAGCCATTACCACTTGATTCTAGCTTGTTTAAACTTGTCTAAACTATCCATAACATAAAACTCATGTTCATTTTACATGCACACCAAAATTCCAGCAGCACCTCCACAAAATTTATGCCTCAAAAACCACTTAAACTCGAGCAAATCTACTAGAACATAGTCTAGGATCAAGGGAACTAATTACCTTGATAGTTTCTCCAAGGTGCTTGCTTCCTTTTGGCTTGAGTGAAAATTTTGCAATAGTTTCCCTAGGGTTGTCATGCATGCCGAAATAATTCTGGTTAGGGGTGTATTTATAGGCAAACTTGAGTGGAAATGAAAGGCCAAGATCATTTTGGGTACTATTTGATCTAGTGGCTTAGGTTTAATCTTGGATTTTCTTTTCTTTTCCATTTATGACATCACCACCATGACATCATCCAAGAGACACCTCATGGGACACCTAATCAACCATGTGGAGTGAAACATCCTCCCTTGGACCACTCAGAGTACACTTACGAAAGCAATATTAGCTTGATAATATCTTAACTTAAGCCCAAAACTTAAAATTTCTACTCTTAAGTTCCTTATTCTGAACCTTTAATTTGAGAACTGATTAATCTCATTCTACACATCCAAACAAGGTTTATTACCTATCCACGTAATGCCCCAGATGTGTACAACTGGCTCACCAAATTTTGTGGCCAAACTCCTTCATTTACTAGGTCAAACTGAGGTCAGAATACTGCTACCTCAGGACCTGCGAATTTCTCTTTTAATTCATCATCCACAATTTGAACATGCCAAACAATATTTATTAATGAATAACAAAGTGTCATACAACAAGGCATACACAAAATCCTCATATTCTATTACATCTTTTCCTGCCCGAACTTCGGCAGTATAACCGCTAGGCTTCATCTGTACAAAGAACTGAACCGTACTGATTTGGTAATTCCCTCATGAGAGCTACCATTCTAAGTAAGTACCCAGGAAAGACTGGATGAACCAGCTAGGTCCACTCACTTCCAGCCTCCTTAGACAGCACATACGTACACAGTACTTATCATATTCTGATGTTCAGTATTAAATTCGGCAGCATAACGGCGTCTCTCAAAATTCTTAGAATTAAGTTCAACATAATTTCCCTGTAATGGGTCAGATATGGGGAATGAGATTCGGGGCAATCTCAGTAGTAAATAATCATAACAATATATGTAATGCAGTGTGATAGTGCTTGCTTGTGATTGTGTACAGATAAGTATGCTGCATGCTACCATACTCAATAACATATGATCATAGCATTGCAGTAGAGCTTCAGACATAACATATAAGACAACAATCCAACCAAACAATAGCACATCAAATCACAAAGCCATTACATAAAAGCTAGGATTAGTTACTACCTCAAAAGCTTAGCAGAACTCTACTATCTCTATACTGCTTCCAGCTCCGCCAGAACTTCCTTTCTTCTTTCTTTCTCCTTCTCTCTCTTCTTTCTCTCTCTTACTTGCCCAAAACCGTGATGCAAATGAATGGGGAGGGGGAGGGGGTATTTATAGTTTCCCTCAATGGCATTCCTATAATTTTGAAGCCATCTGAACATGTGGTCCTGGTTTTCCTGGAATTTCCTATTTTCTTTTATTCCTTTTTACTGCATCACCCAGAACACCTTGTAACATCCCTAATTTCTGTACTACGTTATATGTACAGGTTAAATGAAATATATGATATTTTTAGGAAAAGAGGTGGCCATATTTATGTAAAGAAAAGGATTAATTGGAAGAGGAAGAAAGTCTAAGAGCCAAAGTGCAAAATTTTGAAAATGCCACTGTGATGCCCTAAGAAACCAGAAGTAAATGGAGGGCATTTTAGTCATTTCACACAATGGATGGATATCAGAGGAAATTTGATAGTAAATTATTATAATTAATATGAGAATTTATGGAGTTGATAGAAGTCAAAAAGGAGTCCTGTAGAATTAATTATGGAATTTACGGTGAAAAAGGACACCGATAAAGGGTTAAAGAAAACACATTTAATTTTTAGCAGGACTTCTGGGGCATGAAACTTTGTAGAGAATTCATTTTATATTAGAATGAATTTCTAAAAATGTTAGAACAATTAAAAGAGGTGATTAGCATTTATGCTAAGATCAGGGTAATTTACGGATATCGGTATAAGGAAATTACATTGGGATTTGGGCCAATTAGCTATTGGACCAAAAAGAGGTCCAACATGTCATCCTAGGCCAGCCCAATAAGGCTCAAAAGTTATCTTGGAGCCCAAGTCCAAAAATAAATAATTTATGAATTTTTGGAAATAAAGAAAAAGAGAATAAAGTAAGGATTAGGTTTGGCACATGGTGGGACCCATATGGACTCAAAAATGGCGCCAAGAAGTAGTCTTAGATGTCCCAAGTGGTGCCATGCTAGTGATGTCATGGTGGTAAGGTCTTGAGTGAAAAGTGAAAAGACATTCCAAGATCAAACCTTTAACCATTAGATCAAATAGTTTCCAAAGTGATCTTGGCCTTCAAATGGAACATGACTTTTGCTATAAATGAAGGGAATTGGAAGACACGCAGCGGAAATTAACTTTAAAAATTTTTCCATTCCCAGCCAGGATCTACCGAATGTGTTTAAGTCAAGGAGAAAGAAGTGTTACCTTCGGTATTTGAGCTTTGGTCGCGACCTCAGTGTCCACTAGTCGCGACTCCTCGCCTCTGGAACTTTCAGTCGCGACCTCCTCAGCTCTAGTCGCGACCGGACGTCTCTGGAGTTTGTAGTCGCGACCTATTAAGCTTCACGTCGCGACCTGTCTCCTCTTTTCGGATTTCTGACGTTCAGATGCCCGTATGGTCGCGACCTCAGGGTGTTCTGGTCGCGACCTTGCTTCGTGTCTGGTCGTATCGTAGAAGTCGACAGCTCAGATCGGCTTCCTCTATCGGTATCCACACGAACAGCGTTCCAATCGCGAACGACTTGCTAGAGCCTCTTGTCCCTCTAGGGCTTTCTAGAGATTCCGTCCTCACCGTCTCTATCTCGGCAGTTTCTTATGTGCAAACCTTTTGCACTCTCCCTGCCCCCTCTTCTCACGTCTGAATGTGTGTGAAGAGATCTATTGTGTGTAGAACCCTAGCTCCTAATGTCAAATATATAGGAAGCTATCGGGCTTCTAATAGGGCCGGGCTTCAGAATTAATCTTATATTAATTCTGAATTAATACAATATCATATATTGCATAATTTAATAAGAAACTGATTAAATAAATATGGTTTATATTAAATCCGTCCCACAGATCTAATTCACCTATTTATTTAATTTAAAATAAAGATAAGACAGAATTATATTTGATTTATTCTCATAAATCAAATTTGAGATATCTTATCAATTTGAATTTCAAATTCAAATAGATCATATCCATTTAAATTCAAATTCAAAAATGATAGAGATTTAATTTATCCTTATAAATTAAATCTTACAAATATCTCTTATATTATATATATAATATATATAAACTAATTTATATATATATATATAAAATATATATCCACCCTAGATTATTCATTGAATCTAGACATCTCTTAGATTCAATGAATCTGGACATCATAGCTCGTATTGGGCTGTTTTGTGTGCGACCCTGTAGGCCCATATGAAGTTGGCAGTGGGCCAGTTACTATACTGACCCACAAGTCGTAAGCGGTCTCTAGCAAGGCATTACGACTACCCAAAATATATGAGGATCGATAAACGATGTAACCTTTCATACAACCATATCACGTCCCTTTTGTCACATGATATTTCGGTCAAGGATGAGGCATGGAGAACGTCATCCTCCTATTCCTGACCATTACTTTCTCGATCCCTGAGTAGTCTGAATATAGAAATGGAACTACCCTTCCATTCCAGTATGGCCATACATTTCTCAGACTCACTCATCGAGGGGCCCAGTAATATCTCTCTACGAATGTGAGGGACAAATTCCATCTTGACCATTCACATTCCTCCGCATGAAAAACCACTAAGCCCGAGCATAGCCTTTATGATCACTCGGTCAAAAGTGACTTTTGACTAGGTCAAAGCTGAGCGTTTGTCATGTAGGAATCCATGATGATCTCAGGTCAAAGGGCATAGTGACATGGCTTGTATATGAGAGAAGCTTATGACTTGACCCATGCAGCTCTCTCATTGCGGGTCGGTCCAACACCCTGTACTCTTACATGTGCTTATGACTTTGATCTATATCTCTATATATCTTCAAAGTCATACTGGTCTTATTTCATCTCTGCTCCCACATAGATGACCGACCAGGGACATTTAGGATAAGATCATGAGTTATCCAAGGATTGTCATCATAGTAAACATGCAAATAATATGATAACATGATACAATGATTGGCCTCTAGGGCACAATTTCCAACAATAAATACCCCCCCTTTTCCATTCATTCTTCACACCCAAGAGCTCCTTTAGAGAGAGAAGTGAGTTCTAGAGAAAGAAAGTGGAAGAAAGCAAGGAAGAAGCAAGGGTCTTGAAAGAGCAAGTAAGGTGAGTTGATGCTCTTCACTTTACTATTTCGGTTTGCACTGTTCATGCACTGTTCATGATAGAAGAAAATGGAATTTCAATGATTTAATGCTTCCATTGAGTTTATATGATGATTTTGTGTAGGATTGGAAAGGTTTTAAACCTTGGAAACCATTGGAATTAAAGGTTATAATGTTGAAAATTCCTCACGGGTACTGTTCACTCGCGTGAACAGTGATTTGAATTTCATAATTTTGATGCTTCCAATGGTCTTAAAATGAGATTTTGTGTGGGGGTAAAGTGGAGGAACAAGTATGGGAAGCATTGGAACCAAAATGGGAATTTTTGGAAAAAGGGAGCTTATTGAAACTAGACTTGGATTTTGTTTAGAATGGAGTTATAATTTGGTAATTATCTTGTAATGCCTAGGTTTTGACATTTGTGGCAAGGAAAGACCATTACAAGAAGGAAAGGAACAAGGATCTACAAGAGGTAGCAAGAATATCTAACTATAAACTTATGTGCTTTGATTATTTTGCTTACTTGTTAAGCATGAAGGTTTGGTTGAGCATGGAATGTTGTGTGATGATGATGATGATGTGATATGAGTATGTGATACTCCTTGCAATATATGTCATGCAATATGCATATTAGAATTGCTTATGTATAAGCATGAATTAGCTCCCATTGCATGATAACATGTTAGGCATTCAATCAAACATGCATAACCTTATAGTTTATATTACTTGCTATTGGGATTTCCATGAAATCTCATTCCTTCCATATAATTAAACATACTCTAGGTGCTGGATCCTCTCAAGGCAAGAGGGTAAATGTTGATGGATGACTGTACATAATTTAAAGAGTGTGCACTTTAATTACAAGATGATGTTTTGGTTTGTATGATGCATGCTACTCATAAATCCAATCTGAGGTAGTGTACTTCCATCGGTATTTTGATTGACTTATATGATGATTTTTCATATAAACTGTGGCATGAACATATCTAAGATCTATAGCTTTAAATGGACACCAAGAACGCCTCATTTGGTTAAGAACTCGAATTGTTATGATTTTTCAAAGTTAGGAGTTGAAATCTGGAATAAGGTAAAACGACTACTCAGAGGCAGTGAGGTTCATGTGCTAATTTCATATAGTAAACGAATGAGTTTTTCCTCAAAATTTTGTGAGATTAAAGTAGACATATGGTGATTTAAATCCATATATAATTCAACTCAATTGGATAAGTATACAAGGAGAAATGAATTTTTGAAAATGGGGCAAAGAAACTGGAACTTCCAGATTTACCAAATGAACAGTAAAGTTCAATGAATAAACTGATTTGATATGGACAAGAAGATCTCATTTTCATATTTTTACCTCAAATTTAAATGAAAGAGATGTCATTAGAAATTGGAATCACCTTAAAATGATTTTTCTAGATTTAGTTATGAATTTCCAAAGTTCAGGTTGTAATCTGGAATTACCCAGTGAATAGTGGTAGTGAACAGTAACCGTAAGCCCAACACTTGGAAATTCATGTTTTTGAGGTTAAGACTTAAAGATATTTGTTAGAAAATACCGTTGTGCTGGTAGACTATACAAAGTACTATGTACGTAGGTGCTGTCTAAGGAGGCTGGAAGTGAGTGGACCTAGCCAGTTCATCCAGTCTTTCCTGGGTACTTGCGTAGAATGGTAGTTCTCATGGGGAATTACCGAATCAGTACAGTTATTTTCTACCAGAATTTTTGGCAAGAGAGATATAATCCACTTCAAGAGAGCTATAGCAAGAGTACTTTGAGAGATATAAAGGAGGATGTTTCACACCTCATCGCCACATTCTTCACATGTCACAATTCCTGGACACCTCATCAGCTGACTCAGCATTTCCAGTCCAATCCAGTACCGGTCCGGTCCGATTTCCCACAAACCGAACTCAACGGCTGAGATTGTGCCACGTGTCCTTAACTTTTCTTCTGCCTCTAAGATGACACCATGTGGCATCTGGAAGGGACCTTTCACGCCTTCCAATGCTATCCAGATAAGTCCCAGACTTTATCTGATCACCTCCTCGGTTATCGTGCCAACCGAGTAACTTTACTTTACTGAAAAGTCATTAAATCATTATTTTAATGTCACTTTTCCCCCTGAATCACTGGGCCTGCGTTTTTGGGCCTGAGAATATCATCTTGGGTCTCTGATCCATCCCAAGTACTCTGATGGCACGATTCCCAAGAAATACCCCTTGGCAAATTACCAAAATGCCCTTAGCCTCTCTTTCTTTACTTTATTAGGTCTAGGGGCATTATTGTCTTTTCCCATCTTACCAGAGTATTCTTTGACCCTGGTCAACTATCCAGATAACTTCCCTAGACTGTCTAACCTTAGGCAAATGACCAAAATACCCTTTACTCATTCTTCAGCTGTTCTATAACATAGGGGCATTTTCGTCATTTCGCACCTTTTTCCCGGACACCGGCCCCTTTTACCACTGGACTGATCTAATGGGCCTGGGCCTTCCCTGGTGTCACTAAAGGCCTTAGAAACACTATACGGCCCCCTGGCCACAGTCCGATCATCCCTATCGGGACTGCTTTTCCTTTACCGATTATAACTGTAAATTCCCATATTCTGGAATTTTTACAGAAAAATCGGGACCTCAAATCAAAATTTCGAGACTCCTCATTCAACCCGAAATCCGTTTCTCTATCTCCCAGTATTTTCAGATATTTTATCCGGACCGGGCTATTTTGGCCTGAAAAAGCGCTCACGCGCACACTTTTCCAAAATGACAATTTTACCCCTGGTCACATTTCTAATTCTTTCATACACATAGAGACCTCATATGCACATTTCACAGTTCAGTGAAATGATCAGCACAATTTTCTCTATTTCCTGGATAAATATGGTACTCATCGGCTACCAGCCCGATCTTTCCCAAAATTACGATTTTGCCCCTGCATTCTCTTTCTGGCATCTATTCTCATCTTCTTATCCTTCATCTTAAGTTCTAGAAATTCTCTTTCAACAACTCATCCCCTAAACTCTTCGAGAGTCATCGTTAATTGAAAGGCTCGACAACCCGCCCATATCAGGTTATCTTACACAGGAGCCAGCCCATATCAAGCTACCTGCAGAATTTTTAGGCTTAAGACTTAGGATATTCCTTACATTCCTCATTTTGAACCTAGGTGAACTGTCCCAATTCTGTAGGTTAAAGACTTAACTCATCTTTAAATCCTGAAGGACTTAGCTCATCCCTCGGATTCCTACAAAATAAAGGTAGGTAATCAGCCCATATCATATTACTACCCTGGGACCACGGGTTTAGCAGCCTGCCCATATCAGACTACCTCCCAATTCTCCTAGACCAAAAATCAGGATGTTACATGGAGAAATTGAAGAGCGAAGAAGCCTCTGGAAAAATTTCAGTCCAGTCCGGTACCGGCCCGGTCCAATTTCCCATAAACCGGATTGTTTTCCTAATCTAATTTTTCTGAGATTCCATAATAAGTTCTCTGACCTTAAATCCAGTATCTGAATTCTTTTTATCATTAACATCCTTATACTGGGTTTAAACTTTATTACAGATCTCTTGGAAAATGACCAAAATACCCTTGGTGCCCTTTCTTGCACTACATTAACCTAAGGGCATAATCGTCATTTAACACCTTTCTGTACCCTGTTAGGGCATATACTGACTTGGACTAACCTTTCCTGTACCTGCCCTAGGGTTTTGGCCTATCCAAAATGACCAAAATACCCTCCATTCATCTATTTCTCCCTAGTGCTACACAGGGGCATTTTCGTAATTTCGCTCTTTTCTGGGGTTCCTCGGGAGACTGGCCCATCTATCAGTCCAATCATTTTATTGGGCCATCATGACGCCGTTTCTGGTCCTTTTTAGGGTTTACTACCTTGATGGCACGAATCCTTAGAAATCTCTTCCGACGATATTTATCGGGTATTTTATTCCACTGTAAATTCCATTAAAAATTCTACAGGATTCCTTTTCTGATCCTATCAATTTTATAAATTCATATATTAATTATAGGAATTTACTGTAAGGTCTCATCTGATTCTGAGATCCAAAAAACACTGTAATAATTTTATCTGACTTCAGAAATTTGTATCAATTTTTCGGGGCCTCAAATCAAAATTATGTACTGCGTCAAACTAACCGGAATAATTTTCTCTATCTACTGGTAAAATTTGGGTCTGATCTGACTCCGGGCATTTTTGGCCTATTTTCGGGCCAAATTCTTCATAATTACACTTTTGCCCCTTGACTTTTCATAAATTACCTTTATGTCCTCAACTTTGGCTAAAATTACACTTAAGGGCTAAAATTACACTTAAGGACCCCACCTTTTTGTCTACTTTTTCTTTTGGCCTTAAACTTTTGTAAATTGCACTTAAGTCCTTGCCTTTTCTTCCTTTTTTAATTTAATCCCTTTGTTTACATAATTGGCCACATTTTTCTTAAAAAATCTCACATATATTAAGTACTAACTGTACATACTTATCAGTACAAAAATTAGGGATATTACACATCTGAACAGCGATTGCAGTGCAGTAGAAGTCATGAGAGGCTAAACCTTTAGTCTCTTGGTGATGGATCTAATATCTTGAGCTCAAGGACTAAAACGGGGAGTTTTTACCGTTCTAATTTGTATTCCTTTACATGTTATGATTGTTGCTAGATCTAGGGTTTTCATTCTATGTTTAAGGATTGAATATCGATTGATCATTCTCGAATTAGACTGTTGTATTTGATTCTGGATGCATTTTAGTCCCAAATGTCACCAATAGATAGAGGAAATGATGCTGGTTAATCTGGCTTAATAAAGAAATTTTATTAGAAATTCAGATAGCTAAAATTTATCTGATAGTGAAAAAGTTATCCAAAATTTTTATCAGATCTCCTGGACCTTAGATATGAGTGAAAAGTTACAGGAATATGCGTCCTATGAAGCCGGAGGTCAGGGAACTGACAGAATCCCGAAAGAAATTCTGTAGAAAAAGTTATTTAAATTTTAGTAAATTTAGACGGGAGTTTGTGAACGCCCGATACCCAATTGGGAAATTAATCAGTAAGCAAACTGGGACTGAATGAGCCTAGATGGCATCACTCAGAGGCCCATAATGACACCAACTAAGCTAGGCCTATGATATCAGTTCATCAGGGAAAAGGGCCAGTGTCCAAAAATTTGCCGAAAAAGTGTGAAATTACGAAAATGTCCTTGTGTTATACCAAGGAGCAAGAGATGAATGGAGGGCATTTTGGTCATTCTGGATAGGCCAAAATGCCAAGGCAAGTAGAGGAATGATTCCTTAGAGTCAGTATATGCCCTGATGAGGTGCAAAGATGTGTGAAATGACGATTATGCCCTTAGGGTCAATGTAGTGCAAGAAAGGGCACCAAGGGTATTTTGGTCATTTTCCAAGGGATCTGTAATTAAGTTTAGACCCAGTATAAGAATGTCAATGGTAGAAAGAATCCAGATATTGGATTTAAGATTAGAACACATTTTATGGAACCTCAGAAAAATTAGATTCGGAAAATAGTCTGGTTTTTGGGAAATCGGACTGAGCCGGTACCGGATTAGACTGGAATTTTTCCAAATGCTTCCTCCCTTCATAATTTTGTCACATGGGCTATGAGGTGTCCCTTGATGATGTCATGGATGATGTCATACTTGGCTTGGTGGGCAAGACAAGATTCAAGGTGCAATCTTGGCTATTAGATCAAATAGTGCACAAAGTAATCTTGGCCATTCATTTTCCATGGAATTTGCCTATAAATACCCCACCAATTCTGCTCAAAACCGTGAACACAAGAACCCTTAGGGAACCTATTGCAAAATGAAAACTCAAGCCAAGATAAAGAAGAATTTAAAGGCTAAAGTTCAAGCAAGCTACAGATTAAAGGTAAGCAATCTAACCTAGCTTATTTTCCTTTGATTTGGGAGCTTGAACTTAGGGTTTTCATGGAAGAAAGATGAGTTTTCTCTAAGGTTTATATTCTGTCCAAAACCTTAGATGAAAGGAGAAAGAAGAGATTAAAGTTAGAGTTGTGAGATTAAAGCTTAAACAAGCTAGCTAGATGATTGGTTGTTGAATCAAGTTGATATTCTTGACTTTTCCATGGATTAAATATTTCAGTTTGCACTGTTCATGATAGAAGGAGATGGAATTTCAATGATCTAATGCTTCCATTGAATTCATATGATGATTTTGTATAGGATTGGATAGGTTTTGAACCTTGGAAGCATTGGAATTGAAAGTTGTAATGTTTGGAATTCTTCTCTATTACCGTTCACTCGTATGAACAGTGATTTGAATTTCATAATTTTGATGCTTCCAATGGTTTTAAAATTAAAAGTTGTGTGGGGTAAAGTAGAGAAACAAGTATGTGAAGCAATGGAATTAAGATGAGAATTTTTGAAGGAATTATGTGTGTTTTGCAAATTCTGTCCAGAACAGTGTATAGTTACTGGAATTTGGTTGTTTTCAGTTCATAAATGGATTCAAAAGGCCAAATTGTGTAGGGTAAGGTCAAGACATCAATTGATTCAAAGGCCAAGTCAATTGGCAAAGATTAAAGGAAGTTATGTTAAGTTAAAGTAAGTTTGATGTTCAAGAAAGTTAGATTATAATGCATGGATGATTATGTGATGTTAGGGTGTGATTGTGGACTCCAAAGAGGCAGCCACATACCAAGGAAAAGTAAGAAGGAAGAAACAAAGTTAAAGTGGAAAGAAGTAAAGCAATAAGGTAGTAAACTTACCCTAAACTTGTATGTATTGAATGTTATGCCTGATTGTGCTATGACTTTGTTGAATTGTGTGCATATGTGTATATGATTGAAGCTCTATTTCTTTGATTATTTTGGCCAATTGTATTTCATATGATACTTGGAAGCATGCTCATTACACTATGGTAACACTTTCACAAGCAAGCACAAGCAATTACATTCATACATGCATTGTTTGGTATTGTTTGCTACTGAGATTTCCCCAGAAATCTCACCCCATCCATGTAATTCCAATCCTAACAGGTTTATGAAAGATGAAAGAGCATGAAGAAGCATGAAGGGGATTTAGGGATTGGTCAATGTAAATGTTATATGATGTTATGTGAAGAATTGTTGCATGTAAGGATGTTGTATGACCAGTTTAAGCAACAATATGTATGATGTCATGAAAAATAGTAAATGATGGAATAAATATATGAAATTTTACAGACATTTAGTTAACATGTCAATCTTCATTTTGACACCAAGAACACCTTATTTCGATGTCTATACAAAGAGAACCAATTTTTCAAAGATGGGGATCAGAATTTGTTTTCAGAATTTTTGACCAAATGAACAGTAACTTTTAGCAAATAAACTGAATCAATTGACTAAGCATTTGGTCATGAAATTATTGTTCCCTTAAACTTCAAGATGTTAGCTTTGATTATAATTTTGAACCACTTCATTTTAATTTTTCTAGAATTAATTATGATGTTTCAAAGTTCATCACCTAATCTGGAATACCATATGAACAGTAACTCGCCAAGAGTAAAAGTTGCAGATTTAGCTAATGGACTTCCAAAGTCTTGTAAGTGGTTCTAAATGCTACTGAATGGTCCCTAAGACGTACAAAAGTAAGGATGTTTCACCTCCTATTCCTCCTGCTGAGCCATCTATACCAGATCCTCCCACTTAACCAGCCACTCAATCAAACCAACCCTCTCATGTCACAGAACCTGAATCTAACCTAGAGAATCCCACCTATTCCTCCTCTGACTCTATTTTTTATTGATATGAAAAAGGGGAAAATTTAGTGTGAACTGATAAATAGGGTCAAGTTTGTGTTTTTGAAAAATAAACCATCAAATGTATACATCTTTATGATCTAATGAAAATTATTGCTTCATGTTTCTATGATCTATGAATGTCTACTAATAATGTTTATAATTCGTTGTTATTTGTCAAGTTCTTGTTTTCAAATTAAAATTCAATTTTTGTCAAGCATCTTAGTTAAGTTTTGACATCATCAAAAAAGGGCAAGAAATGTTAGACTCTAATGTTTTGAAGATGATAATTAATCAAGAAAAGATTTGAAAAATAGAACTTATCAGATAAAGAACATTTATTGATAAGCCATTTATTCGGTAAGGTACTTGATAAATGAGAAAGAACTTTGAAGAAAAATATATATTTTGAAAAGTATTTATTGATGACCTATTCGATAAGGTTTCTTATTGATAAATACTTCGATAAATCAATCTAAATTTAGTTTAAGAAAATTATGAGTCTTTGTTATGAAACTATAATTATTCGAAGCACTATTCGATAAGAAGAGTTATCGAAGAAGCCTTCGATAAGTATTACACATACCTAGTTTTGAGAAAAAGAAGTTTATAAAAAGCTTTATCGAAGAATTGATCAATCCAGGGATTTATCGATAAAGACTTTGATCAATCAATTCTGTTTTCAAAAGAAACTACTGCTTTCAAAGACTGATTTATCGAAGGACTATTCGATAAGGGGATTTATTGAATAACTCTTCGATAAATAAGGAACAGTTTATGAGATTTACAAAAACACTAATATATTATTTTTCACATATACAACTACTTACTTTTGAAGAAATATTACCTTAGTCGTCTCTTCTCAATCATGTTTTATAAGAATTATGATCAGATAATGGAAAGGTTTAAAGGTTTAAAATCTAATAATTGAAAATGCTTTAATCTTTCTAGATCACTGAGTTTCTGTTATGATAAAATAATCATTATAGTGATCGAATTAAATTATTTTCTTTTCAAAATGATATATGGAGTCTTAAGTTACAATTTATATAAGATCAAATTGAAGAAAGAGAAAATAAGTTGTTTCAAATTCAAATCACTAGAGTTTTAATATTGATTAATATTTCTGATGGTGATTTGATTATTTGAAATGTTTGATGATGGTTCATTGCTTATAATGATTGAATGATCTATTTGAATCATCTATAGTTTAATTAGTTTGAGACTGGAGATAAGATTATTCATGAAAAATCTAAATATGATTCAATATGCTCTTATCGATGAATTGTTCAATCAGATTATTTATCAAAGAGATCTTCAAGAAGATTTTTCGTTATGCTTAAATTGAATTATCCTGAAACATCTGATTGATCTATGAATATCTTTGTTGAGCTTATGAATTACTTGGATTTAGTTGAATGAATGATCTTCATGAATTTTATAGCCTGGTCTTAATTGATGAAAGATTATGTGATGATGACTTGTTATGATTAACTTTTTTAGTCAAGCTTTGATCTCTATGATGATCTTAATGATCTTATAAATTTCTATTTCGATATATGCATTATTTATGAAATGATTGAAAAGATCAGAATGAATGAAAAGTCTGCTTGAAAAGGTTTGAGAGAATGCTTTTCAATATTTATCGATAAGGCATTTAAAGAGTCCATTTATCGAATAACACTTCGATAAATTATATGAAATATATTGATGTCTGAAAGAATATGTTTTGAAAGAGAATTTTTCAAAGAGCTTTTCGAAAAGGACATTTATCAAAGAACTATTCAATAAATCCAAGATCTGTTTGAATGAAATTCATTGAAGATTTATCGAAGTCCTTTACAATAAGGCTAATTATCGAAGTATTGCTTGATAAGATTTAAACTGTTCCAAATGCAATTCTTCAGTCATTTATCGAAGACCTTATCTATAAGGGTGTTCTTAAAATAAGTCAAGCCATGTTGTGAAAATTGATTTTACATCGTATTTTGATCTTTCATTCTAAATCATTTGGAAACAATTGCTTTATGCTTACACTGATCATATATATTTACTAAAGCATGTTTCAAGGTCATTTATAGGCTAAGGCAAGATGAAACGAAGAGATCAATGAAAGAGCCAAAAGTATCAGATGCATACATCAGGAATAATGGCTATATTCATCAACGACTACTTCAACAGAACTATCAAGAACAAGTATAAAAGAAGAAGAAGTCAAAATGAAAATAAAAGTTGGGAAGACGTATAGAAAAATAATAGATGCTTACAATGCACTTCAATTACATTCACTAATTGTATCTCTATTTCACTCTGTTTCTCTAATTTGGTTTAGAGCATTGTATGTTCCAGAGAAAGAGAGTTTTAGAAAGATTGAGCTTAAGTGTTTATCAAAACATCTCTATCGAGAGAGAATTTTACTTGTATCAATATCTTTTCTATATTGCTTAAGAGTGGGTGACTCTTAAGTGGGATTATCACCTTACTGGTTATAAGGGGAGTGAGAAGGATGTAACGAGACCTCAAATCAAAATTCCGTGCTACATTAAACTGATCAGAATAATTTTCTCTATGTTATGGTAAAATTTGGGGCTGAAACAATTCTGGGCAATTTTGGGCCATTTCTGGCTCAACTTTATCATAATTACCATTTTGCCCCTGAACTTCTAAAATTACATTTTAGGCCCTAAACTTTCCATAATTACACTTAATGGCCTAAAGCTTATGTCTACTTACATTTTGCACGATGGAACTTTTAAATTTTTAATTTTAGTCCCTCTTCTTTATATCTTTATCTACTCATTATCTTTCTTTCTGTTTATCATCACAATCTCTTTCAAACCTCTTTCCACTATCAATCTGTTACAGATAAGGAAAATTAAGATGTGACAACGGTTAAAGGAAAAACATCATAAAAAAAAGTGGTGGCATATTTGTAAATAAATCGCATTTGTAAAACTTTTTAATGCCAGTTTTGTGTAAAACTGCCGTTAAATTATCATTTAATGGTAGTTCAACTAAGAATCGCCGCTAAAACTCAATTTTACGACAGTTAAGTGTAAGAACGCCATGTAAAATTCTATAAATTTGCAAAATCTCTCGCGCTAAGTATAGTTTCAGTTTTACTTTTTCATAGCCTTATGTGTTCTGTTGCTTTGTTGAACGACAACAGACTTACATGAACATCATTTCTCGACATTTTTCTCCTATTTTTGGTGCATATCTCTGTCGATATAGTCATTCTCCGTCATCTCTATCATCTCCATCGTTAGTGTCATAAGTCACCATTTAACTTCGTTATTTGCTCATTTTTTTGTTTTTTTGGATGTTTGTTGTTTATAAGTTGTAATACATCTTATGGTATATTATCCTTGTATTAAAGACATGATCTTTGTAGTATTGGTTTGTTACATTGGTTCCTATTTGTTTGTGGATGCATGTTTAAAATTTTTTGAATCTGTTTGTGTTTTTGTCAATTGTTTTGTTGTTTTATTTATTAATTGGCTTATAAAAAATGTTGGTTCCTATTTATTTCCTATTTGATGGATTTGGTTACCATTTGAGATTGTTTACATTTAAGGTAATAATGGATCGTAGTTGGATGAAATCTTAGAGAACTACTAAGGAATATGAAGATAGGGTAGAAAAGTTTCTTGAATTTGCTCAAAGGAATGCTTTGAAGAAAAGGGATGGCTTGTTCATTTGTCCTTGTGTCAACTATTTCAATTGTAACAAATTGTCTATTCTTGATATAAGAGAGCATCTTATATATGATGGGATAAGTTTAAGATATACAAATTGGATTTGGCATGGTGAGATTAGGAGGACTCCTTTGCATTAAGAAGTTGTGAATGATAACTTTATGGATAGAATTCTAGATATGTTTCATGATGTTGGAGCCGAATCCTTTCTAAAGTACTCTCCTATACGTGAAATTTTGCTAAATGATGCCAAGAACCATTGTATGAAGGGAGTAAAGATGAGTACACAAGATTAAAATTTGTGTTGCGATTGATGAATTTGAAATCAAGAAATGGTTGCACCGATTCTAGTTTGACAGAATTGCTTGAGTTATTGAGTGATGCCCTTCCTGTAGGGACTACACTACCAAGATCAATGTACGAGGCAAAGAAAGTATTGCGTCTTATGGGTTTGTCATATAAGAAGATATGTAACATCCTAATTTTTAGGCCTAGAGATACAGAGATAGCCTAAGATTGAGAGGCTACTAGACCCTTTTTTAGCAGAAGTTCCAGAGGAACGTAAAGAGTTTCAGGGACTGAGCTGCAAGTAAGTAAAGGTACGGGGACTTATGTGTAAACAGTGGAAGTCCCAAGGGGTAAATGGCCATTTGGGGATGATGTAAAGGTCAAAGGTTCAAGAGTTGACCAGTTAGGTCGCGATGATAAAGACGTTGGTTGCGACGAGAGTATATTATGGTCGCGACTAATATTGGCAGAGAGGATTGGTCGCGACGAATATGTATGTGGTGTCACGACTAATGAGTAGAATGAGCCTGGTTGCGACTAAAAAGTGATGTGGTCGCGACGAAAGACTGTTATGGTCGCGACTAAAGGATGTTGTGGTCGTGACTAATGAACCAAAAGATGTTATGTCGTGATGAGATGATGGCTAGGTCGCGACTAGTGGCTAACGTAGTGCCAAGCTTATGGGCCATGAGTTGAGAAGATCCAAAAGAGATAGTTACCCGGTTAGAGATAGACCAGAGGCAGGAGTCCAGATACAGGAAAGGTTATCTGGAAACCATGAGGTGGACTGATAAGGTATCCTCATGGGACCCACAAGATGCCACATAGCATTAGAGTAGTGATTCAGTAACCTTTCAGTAGAGTAAAGTTACTCGATTGGCACGAGAACTGAGAAGGTGATCAGATAAGTCTGGGACTTATCTGGATAGCATTAGGAAGCGTGCAAGGTCTCTTCCAGGCAACACATGGCTTTAGTCTAGAGAAAGCAGATAAAGCTGAGGACATACTTTATGAGGTAGGACTCTGGACCGGTGAGTCAGCCCGGTGAGTCAGCATGCTGAGGTGTCCAAGATTTTTAGTATGTGATAAATGTGACGCTGAGGTGGCTGCTGAGGTGTCCCCTGAGGTGGCACTGATGATGCAGTAAAAGGAAATAAAGGAAAATAGGAAAATCCAGGAAAAACCAGGACCACAGGATTATAGTTCATGCAAATTGCAGAAATGCCATTGGATGAGGTTATAAATACCCCCCCTTGCCTTCATTTCCATTCACGCATGGCAAGGGAGAAGGGAGAGAAAGAAGAGAGAGAAGGAGAAGGAAGGAAGAGAGAAAGGAGGAAAGGAAGAAAGGAAGTTCTGGCGGAGCTGGAAGCAGAATAGAGATAGTAAGGTTCTGCTAAGCTAGCCAGGTAGTAACTAATCCTAGCTTTTATGTAATGGCTTTGTGATATGATGTGCCATTGTTTGGTTGGATTGTTGTCTTATATGTTATGTCTGAAGTTCTGCTGTAATGCTATGATCATATGTTATTAAGCATGAAAGCACGCAGCATACTTATCTGTACACAATCACAAGCAAGCACTGTCGCACTGCATTACATATATGGTTATGATTGTTGCTACTGAGATTCCCCCGAATCTCATCCCCCCACATAACCCATTACAGGGAGGTTATGCTGAAGTGGATTTTGAGAATGCTAAGAGACGCCGTTATGCTGTCGAAGTAAAGACTGAACATCAATATATGATAAGTACTGTGTACATAGTGCTGTCTAAGGAGGCTAGAAGTGAGTGGACCTAGCCGGTTCATCTAGTCTTTCCTGGGTACTACGTAGAATGGTAGTTCTCATGACGGGATTACCGAATCAGTACAGTTCAGTTCTTTGTACAGATGAAGCGTAGCGGTTGTGCTGCCGGAGTTTAGGCAGAAAGAGATGTAATAGAAATATGAGAATTCTATGTATGCTTTGTTGTATATGCCATCTTGTATGACATTATGTTATTCAATGATAAATATTGTTAGGCATATTCAATTTATGTATGGTAAATTAAGGGAAATTCGTAGGTCCTGAGGCAGCAGTGTTCTGACCTCAGTTTGACCTAGTAAACGGAGGAGTCTGGCCACGAGATTTGGTGAGCCGGTAGTACACATCTGGGGCATTCTGTGGATAGGTATTAAGCCTCATTTGGATGTGTAGAAGGTGAGAAATCAGTTCTCAAAGTAAAGGTTCAGAATAAGGAACTTAGGAGTAAAAGTTCAATCTCTGGACTGAAGTTAAGCTAATATTGCTTCCGCAAGTGTACTCTGAGGAGTATAAAGGAGGATGTTTCAAGATACATGCGTGTCCTAAAGACTACATATTGTACAAAAATGAGTATGAAGGGCTGAATAAGTGCCCTAAATGTGGCACTTCATAATAAGATAAAATTTCGTAGTAAATTCTTATAATTAATATAAGAATTTATGAAACTGACAAGAGTAAAAAAGGAGTCCTGTAGAATTAATTATGAAATTTAAGGTGAAATTGGCATCGATAAAGTGTTAAAGGAAATATAGGGAATTTTTATCAGGACTTCTAGGTCTCAAAAAATTATGAGACTTTGTAGAAAATTCATTTTATATTAGAATAAATTTCTAAAAATGTCAAAACTATTAAAAGAGGTGTCTAGAGTTTATCACAAAACTAGGGTAATTTAAGGATATCGGTATAAGGAAAGTGTCTTGGGATTTATGTCAATTAGTAATTGGACCCAAGGAAGGCCCAAGATGGCATCCTAGGAGAATCCTAATAAGTCCCAAAATTTGTTTTGGAAACCAAGTTAAATAATGGATAAATTATGAATTTTTGAAAACGAAAAGAAAATAAATTAAGGAAACTTCAAGGAAAGACAAGAGTTGCACATGGTGGACCCCACATGAGCAGCACACATGGCGTCCAAGGAAAGGAGAGAGAAGATTTTTAACATGTGATCTTATCTCAAATTGTCTTGGGGGAAAGTTTGATGCAAGAATGATTATGAGCCATTGGATTAAATAGTACACAAAGTGATCTTGGCCTTTCATTTTCTATAAAATTTTTCTGTAAATACCCCACCATTTTCCTTGCAGAACCGTGGCATATGGTACCTTGGGGAAGCTATGGTCAAAGGGAAACTCTATCCAAGACAAGAAAGATTCAAGGCACCAAAGTTCAAGCTAGCTAGGGATTAAGTTAAGTAATCTATCATAGCTTATTTTCCTTTAATTTGGGGGCTTGAACTTAGGGTTTTCATGGAAGAAAGATGAGGTTTCTCTAGGGTATATATGCTGTCCAAAACCCTAGGTGAAAGGAGAAAGAAAAATTTAAAGTTAGAACTATGTCATTAAGGTTTAGACAAGCTAGTTTGATGATTAGTTATTGAATTGAGTTGATATTCTTGACTTTGAGCTTTCTTGAGGCCTTTCAGCCAAGACTATTCTGGATAGGAGGAGATGGTATTTCAATGATCTAATGCTTCCATTGAATTTAAAAGATAATTTTGTGTAGGATTGGATAGGTTTGGAACCTTGGAAGCATTGGAATTGAAAGTTATAATTTTTGGACGTCTTCTCTATTACTATTCACACGCAAGAACAGTGATTGAAATTTCATAATTTTGATACTTCCAATGGTTTTAAAATGATAAATTTTACGAAGTAAAGTAGAGAAACAAGTATTGGAAGCATTGGAATCGAAATGAGAATTTTTGGAAGAAAAAGGGAAGTTATGCAATTCTATCTAGAACAGTATGCAGCTACTAGAATTTGGGAATTCTGAGTTCATAAATGGATTCAAAAAGCCAAATTATGTAGGGTAAAGTCAAGATATCAATTGATTCAAAGACCAACCTAATTAACAAGATTAAAGAAATTTACTCTAGTAGATAAAGTTCAATGTTCAAGGAAGTTGGATTGTAATGAGTTAATGGTTATGCAATGTTAGGATTTGGCTTGTGTGCTCAAAGAGAGTAGTCACACATGAAGAAGAAGTAGGAAGCAAGAGGTAAAGAGGAAGGATGAGGAAAGCAAGGAGTAAGAGGTAGTGAACTTACCTACTTGTATGCTTATGTTGCTTAGATATTTTATGTGATGTTTACTTACTTTGATGATGTGAAGCATGTATGATTAAGTGATGCTTTGTTTCTTTTTACGATATGGCCATATGTTATAATTAAGGGACATGGAAGCATGTAAGTTATCATTATGCAAGCATGATCATTAAGTGCACACATGTTAACATCAAGCATATAGTTGCATACATTTTATGATTTCCGTTTGCTACTGAGATTTCCCCCAAAATCTCACCCGCTCCATGTCACAACTATAGCAGGGATTTCACATAAGGAGGAAGATGAAGAGGCATGAAGAAGAAATATGAATTAGTTGCATGATGTATGTGTATATGAATGTAAAGATAGTTGATGAAATTTGTCAATGTGAACAGTAACTCGTGAGGAGGCAGTGACATGTGAGATGTAATTAAAAATAGTAAATATTGGAATAAATGTATGAAATTTTACCAAAATGTATTTAACATGTCAAGATTTATTTTAACACCAAGAATACCTTATTCCGACATCAATACAAAGAGAATTAATTTTTCAAAATTAGGGACCAGAAACTATTTTCTAGAATTGTTGACCAAATGGACAATAAATTTTGATGATTAAACTATATTGATTGGCTGATCATTTGGTCTGAGACTTATTTTTCTTTAAATTTTAGTATGTTATCTTCGTGTATCTTTTTGAACCACTTCATTTCAATATTTTTAGAATTAATTATGATTTTTTGAATTTCATCGCTTAATCTGGAATTACCATATGAACAGTGCTAAAAAAGAGTGAAATTCCAGATTTTGTAATTGAACTTCAATGGATGTTTAAGTGGTTCTAAATGCTACTGAATGGTCCCTAAGACATATGAAAGTAAGGTGTTACAAATCTCAGTAGAAAATATTACCAATTAAATATGAAAGATGGATGCTAACACATGATTGTAATTTCATCAAACTTTAATTAGTAACATGCTATCATGCTTTATGCTTTGACTAAAAATGTATGGCCATGGGAAACATGTTATACATAACATATTCAACATAATTTATCATGTAACAACATCATTCAATCATCATATATATATTAACACATAAGCATACCACATCAAGCACATATAGAGGTAAGTTCACTACCTTAAAACTTTATCCTTTTCTCTTAGCTCCCTTAGTCTCCAACCACACATTAGTTGCTTGCGCATCCTCTTTAACTCATTTTATTTGACATATCATGGCCCTAAACACAATTACATTATGTATACAACTCATTAGAGCCATTATATAAACATTGTACATCAAATTCCTCAAAACCCCTAACTCTTAACTCAATTCTTGGAGTTAGTGGTTTAGCTTTGTAATAATTATTTCTTTAGACTAACCCTACATAATTTTGTCCAAAGAATCCAATATGAGCTTAGATTTATGAAAATAAAACTCGTTCCTTGACTTCTGTACAGAACCAAAACATACCCTCTTTATTTCCAAAAATTCTCATTTTGATCCTGCTTCCAATACTTGTTTCTCTACTTTATCCCACATAATTTTTTATTTTAAACACATTGAAAGCATCAAAATCATGAAATTCTAACTCCTGCCCAGTCAAATAAATAGTGACAAAAAGGGTCCCAAGATTACATGATTTCCTAAGCTCAAACTACTTGATTCTTACTTATCTAAGCTTCAATTTCCTGTTTCTAGCTTTAATTTCATTTCCCCCCAATATTATATAGTTCTGGACAGCACCATATCCAAGAGAATATCTCACTTTTCTTCCATTAAAATCTTAAGATTAAGCTACTGATTCAAATAAAAATAAGCTATGATAGATTACTTACTTTAATTCCTAACTAACTTGACTTTGGTACCTTGGATCTCGATCTCTTGTCTTGACTTGGCTTTTCACTTGGGTAGCACCTTCTTAAGGCTTCCTATTCTTGGCACAAATGTGAAGGAGGGAGGGGTATTTATAGACTTGAAGCAAGTTAAATAGATGGTTATGATTGCTTTGACTACTATTTGATCTAAGGGTCTATATTTACTCTTGATCTTAGCTTGCCCACCAAGTTAATAAATGACATCATCCATGACATCATGCATATTAGCCTTGTTTGGCATCTTTCAAAGGGTAAGGGCTTGTTTAGAAAATTTAGTCCAATCTAGTACCAGCTTAGTCCAATTTCTCAAAAATTAGACTATTTTATGAATCTAATTTTTCTAAAATTCTATAATATGTTTTGTGACCTTAAACCCACTATCTAGATTTTTCCTACCATTGATATTATTGGACTGAGTATAAATTTAATTATTGTCCCTTAGAAAATGAATAAAATGCCCTTGGTTCGTAATTTTGCAATAAAATAACCCTAGGGGCTTAATTGACATTTTATACTTTATTACACTGCTTCATAATATTTTCTGACTCCGGTCAAATATTCCTGTATCCTTCTTTGACCTTTTTTACCATGGTTAAATGACCAAAATGCCCTCCTTAAACTCTTTTATTCCTTATTACATCATAGGGATATTTTCATCATTTTGCACTTTCCTGAACTTGTCAGGGTACTGATCCCCCTATATTTTCCTACATAATTTTCTATTCATGAATATATAATATTTCCTAGATATCTGATCCAGTTACTATTTTTAAATAATTTTTGAATATTCAATTATTTAGATAACTATATCAATTCATCAGGCCTTAAATTCCATTACAAATTCTACATAACTCCTCCTTGAGTTCTGTCAGTTTCATAAATCATTATAATAATTATAAGAATTTCCTATAAAATTTCATATGATTCTGAGGTCCAGAAGGTCCTGTATCAGTTTCCAGATTTTGCAGATTAATATTTATTTTTTGAGACCTCAAATCAGAATTATGAAAAATATGCCTAGCACAATTACCATTCTCTGTTTACTAATAAAATTTGGGACTATAATATTTTCGGGCAATTTTGGGCCTTTTCAAGTCAATTTTCTCATAATTACGTTTTTGCCTCTTGAATTTGACAAATTATATTTGAGTCCCTGAATTTGTCAAATTCGATTTTGGTCCCTCCAAATTTTGAAATGTCATTTTAGTACCTTTCTAAGCTTTTTGAAATTCATAAAACTCCATTTAGGTCCCTTGAATTCTTTATATTAAACTTTCATGAAAATGACAATCAGGTCCCTAAGTTTTATAACTTTATACTTTTTATTTCTTTCTTCAACTTAAAACTCATCTAATCATTATAATTTCTTCTGATCATCATCACAATCCTTTTCTTTCCTCTTTCCTCTATCATTCATCTACAGATAAGGAAATATCAGTCGTCTACAGATAGGAAAAAATTAGGATGAGATAGAAGACATGTTCGATAAGTGACTTTATCCAATAGGTTTTTGAAAAGATTCAGTTCACTGAATATCAAAACACTTCATGTTTTATCTCATGTTTATTGAAGTCTTTATCCCTAAGAACCTTTATCGATAACCTATTTGATAAATTTATTGCTTCTTTTGAAAATTAGTATGATATTTTAAAACATGAACTTTTAAGAGCAATATCTTATATCAATTTAAAAATGTATCAAATAAAATCATGACACAAGCACATAGACACGTATAGCATGAAAAATATTATTATCAAGGTTGCTCAGATATATTCTATAATATAAAGAAAGAGTTTAGAAATGCTCATTTAGTTTTCAGCAACTGAATGAATTGATCTATGAAGTTCTTTCCTTCCTCTATCTTATTGTATTTAAGTATATTTTGTATTGGCGTGATTGATGATTCTTTTAACTTGTTGCCAAATGAACTTTGAAGCTCCAGTGCTCCCTTATCTCAGTATTCCATTGAGATTTTCTTTCTCAATACAGATTCTCCTCCTGTCAAGAATGTAATTATTTTCTTTCTAGGAGAATAGTTATTATGGTCAAGTATATATATTCCATTAGGCCTTTTCAGTTCAACTTTCTCATAATTATGTTTTTACCCTTTGAATTTGATAAATTAAACTTTAGTCCCTAAATTTGTCCAATTATATTTTGGTCCCTTACTTCAAATTTTGAAATGTCATTTTAGTCCCTTTCTAGGCATTTTGAAATTCTAATTTAACTTCTGAATTCACAAAACTCCATTTAGGTCCCTTGAATTCTTTATATTAAACTTTCATAAAAAATGATGTTCAGGTCCCTAAGTTTTATAACTTTATACTTTTCATTTCACTCTTCAAATTAAAACTCATCTAATCATTATAATTGCTTCTGATCATCATCACAATCCTTTCCTGACCTTTTTCCTTTGTCAGTCATCTACAGATAGGGAAATATCAGTTGTCTTAGATAGGGAAAAATCAGGATGTGATATGATGCGCCAAGCACTTTGTAACACCTTACTTTCGTATATCTTATAGACCATTTGATAGCATTTAGAACCACTTTAACATCCATTGAAGTTCAATTACTAAATCTAGAATTTCCAAACTCACGGGTATTGTTCATTTGGTATTTTCAAATTTGGCGCCAAACTTCAAAAAATCATAATTAATTCTAAAAAAATTGAAATGAAGTGGTTCAAAAGGATACTTGAAGCTAACATAATGAATTTTAAAGGAAAAATAATTGTCATCCAAAATGCTCAGTCAATCAGTGCATACCTAGAGTCAAAGATCACTATTCATTTGGTCAAATATTCTGGAAAATAGGTTCTGGTCCCTAACTTTGAAAGTTTCTTTCTTTATGTACAGACATCAAAATAAGGTATTCTTGGTGTCAAAATAAAGCATGACATGTTAACTAAGTATTGGTAATTTATTATACATTTATTCAATCATTTACTTTTCACTGTGGCAAATTCTATCTACTAACTTTACATATATATACATAACATAAATCAATCACATATCAATCATGCTCAATAATTCTTAACTTCTCTTCATGCATATTAATTTCCTCCATCTTGAGAAGACCTAATGTGATTGGATTGATATGGAAGGGGTGAGATTTCTGGGAAAATCTCAATAGTAAATGTTACTAAACAATGTATGCATCAATGCTTGGTATTAGTGCTTGCTTGTAATTGTGTCAACATAATGTAATGTGCATGCTTCCATGTAACATATGAAATACAATTGGCCAAAGTAATCATAGCACATAGCTTCAACAATTACATATGAATAACATCAATCAATCAAGCCATAACACAATCAACCATACATTCAACACATACAAGTTTAGGTAAGTTTACTACATTGGTGCTTTACTCTTTCCTTATCCCCTTTCTTGACACCTTTCCTTGATGTACAATTGCCTTCTTGCTCACACAAAACAAATCCTATCATTGCATTATCATACACATGCATTATCATCCACTTATTCATGAACTAACTCAATTATTACTCAGGAGTATTAAGCTTGGTTATTAATTAACGTAACTTTTCCTAATTCCTTCTAATTAGCTTGAACTTTGAATCAATTGATGTCTTGACTTTATCTACACAATTTTTCCTTTTGAATCCATTTATGAACTTAGAATTTCCAAATTCTAGTAGCTGCAACTTGTTATGGACAAAACCCAAAAGCTTCTCTTTTTCTTTCAAAAATTCTTATTTTGATTCCAATACTTCCAATACTTGTTTCTCTAATTTACCCCACACAATTTTACTTTTTAAAACCATTGGAAGCATCAAAATCATAAAATTCTAATCATTGTTCATACATGTGAACAGTAATAGAGAAGACTTAAAAATTACAACTTTCAATTTCAATGTTTACAAGGTTTCAAATCTATCCAATCCTACACAAAATTATCATATAAATTCAATAGAAGTATTAGATAATTGAAATTTCATTTCGTGCTAACCAGAACAGACTTGGTCGAAATGCCTCATCCATGATAAAGTCAAGAATATTACTTGATTCAATAAAGAATCATCAAAACTAACTAATCTAAATATTAATCACATAGTTGTAGCTTTATTTCCTTCTTCCTCCTTCAATTTAACATTTTGGATAGCATGGATACTCTAGGTTTAATGGAATTTTCAACCACTAAAACTTAGGTTTACCCTTCCAAAACTCCTACAAATAAACTTTGAAGGATTACATACCTTAAGCTCTAGCTACCTTAGATCAAAGTGCCTTGAACCTTCTCTTGAAATTGCCTTGCTTTGGTTGAGATTTTAGTTGACAAGAGTTTCCCCTTGGTTCACAAGCACTAACAGTTTTGTGCATGTATGGGGGTATTTATAGCCAAAACTTTAGCACCTTAGGTGCATAATAACCCTACTTTCCTAATTATTACAATGGCTTAATCTTGAACTTAATTGGTTGGTTTTTGGATTAATTAACCTTAATCACAATTAGGTTAATTCTTATATTATTTTAATATAATTGAGCACATGATATAAACTCCTCCCCTTGCTCTTGGCACCATGTGGCTTTAGTTTGGGGTCCACAAGGATACCTTGCAAGCCAACTCACCTTATCCTTTGATTTTCCTTGATTTCTTTCTTTTTTAAAATTAATAAATTATCCAAAGACCAACTTGTGCTCCAAGACAATATCTTGACTTGTTGGACTGCTGCATATGATGCCACTTAGGTCTCTTTGTGAGATTAATTTCCAATTGGCACAATTTCTAAGGCACTTCTCTTTAATTTCCTACACCGATATCCTTAACTTACCTTGATTTTTGGGATAAATTCTATACACCTATTTTAATAGTTCTAAAATTTTTATAAATTCATTCTAATAAAAAATAAATTTCCTGCAAAGTCTCATAATTTTTTGTGACCCATAAGTCCTCTTAAAAATTCATACATCTTCAAATCCTTTATCGGTGTCCTTTTTCACCTCAAAGTCTCTAATTAATTTTACAGGACTCGCTTTTGGCTTTTGTCAGCTTTATAAATTCTTATATTAATTATAAGAATCTACTACCAAATTTCATCTGATTATGAGGTCCAGAAGATACTATACCAATTTATAGACTTTAGAAATTAATATTAATTTATCGGGACCTCAAATCAAAATTTTGTATTGCGTTAAACTGATCAGAATAATTTTCTCTATTTTATGGTAAAATTTGGGTTCAAAACATTTCCAGACAGTTTTGGGCCTTTTCTGGCTCAAATTTCTATAATTACTATTTTTCCCTTGAACTTTTGAAAATTACACTTTAGGCCCTCAACTTTTCATAATTACACTTAATGGCTCAAATCTTATGTCTACTTCCATTTTGCACCTTGGAACTTTTAGGGTTTTCACTTTAGTCCCTATTCTTTATACCCTTGTCCACTCATTATCTTTTTTCTGTTTAGTGTCACAACCCCTTCCAAACCTCTTTTCTCTATCAGTCTTATATATAGACAGGGAAAAATTGGGATGTTACACGAAACAATTTTGTTTTGTTCCCCTACCGTTACCTTGAACCAACTCTTGTATATTAGCTTTCTTGATCTTGGACTACTCAACTTCTTTGACCTTAGACTGGTCAGCTTCTGTCTCTGTCAGTAGAGGAAACTGATCCCTACCGTATCCTTAATTTTACCCTTACATATACTCAATTGGAAGTATCTTAGACCAATGGAACACCATTTTATCTTAAAAACATGAATTTCCAAGAATTAAGTTATCGGGTACTGTTCATAATACTGTTCACTTGGTAAATCCAGACTACACTATGAACTTTGGAAATACATAATTAAATCTAGAAAAATATAAATAAGGTGGTTCCAATTTATAATGAAAGATATTTCATTTATATTTGAAGGAAAAATATAAAATAGGTGTTTCCTTGGCCAAATGAAATCAGTTTATTCGTTGAAAAAAACTGTTTATTTGGTAAGTCTAGAAGTTCCAGTTTCTTTACCTTATTTTCAAAAATTCATTTCTCTTTGTGTACTTATCCAAATGAGGCGTTTTACATATGGATTTAAATCTCCATATGTATAGTTTAAGCTCATAAAATTTTGTGGAAAAATTCATTCATTTACTATTCAAAATTTGCGCATGAACCTCACTGCCTCTGGGTATTTGTTTTATCTTGATCCAGATTTTAATCCCGACTTTAAAAAATCATAACAATTCGAATTCTTAACCAATTGAGGCGTTCTAGGTGTCCATTTAAATCTCTAGATCTTAACTTTGTTCATGCAATATTTCACTCGAAAATACGTTGGGTATCTTATAAAAACTAACGTCGGAAGTGTACTGCCTCAGATCGGATTTGTGAAAGCATACGTCATACACACCAAAATATCATCTTCTAAGTTAGGTGCACACCCTTAAAGTCATATACAATTATCCATCCATATTTATCCTCTTGCCTTGAGAAGATCCAGCACCTATAGCATGGTTATTTATATGGAAGGAATGAGATTTCATAGAAATCTCAATAGCAAGTCATACAAACTATAATAACATGCATGCTTGGTTAAATGCTTAACATGTTATAATGACATGGGAGCTACTTCATGAATATACATAAGCAACCTCTAACATGCATATTGTCATGACATTCATTGCAAGGAGTTGCAACCATTCATGTCATATCATCATCATCATAAAATCATCTCATGCTCAACCAATAATCATACATAACAAGCAAACATACAATCAATCAAGCATAAGATTATAGTTAGGTATTCTTGCTACCTCTTAGGTGTCTTTGCTATTCCTTTCTTGGATTAATCCTTCCTTCTTACAAATGTCAAAACCTAGCCATTACAAAGTAACATCAAGTTACAATTTACTTCCAACACAATTCCAAGACTAGTTTCAACTAGGTTCCATTCTTTCTTTAATTTATGACTTATGCTTCCATATTTCTAAAACAAATTCTCAGTGTTCACTTCCACATAATTTTTCATGTAGGATTCAATTATGCATTCATATTCTCCAAAATCAAATTGCATCCCATGCTACTGTACAGAACTAAAAAGCTACTCTTGTTTCCCAAAAATTCTCATTTTGATTCCAATGCTTCCAATATTGGTTTCTCTACTATATCCCCACACAATTTTCCATTCTAAACCCATTGGAAGCATCAAAATCATGAAATTCCAAAATATAAACAGTGATTTGTACAGTACCAGAACAGAACACAATCTTTGATTCACAAGCATACTTGAATTTCTAAGCTACTACCACTTGATTCTAGCTTGTTTAAGCTTATCTAAACTATCTATAACATCAAACTCATCTTCCTTCCTCATCAAAATAGAATGGACAGCAGCACCATCAAGAGGAATATGTCCCAAAAACCTCTTAAAACTAAGAACAAACTTGCTAGAACATAGTATAGGATCAAGGGAACAACTTACCTTACTAGTTTCTTCAAGGTGCTTGCTTCCTCCAAGCTTGAATGGTAATTTTGCAAGAGTTTCCCCAAGGTTCTTGGCTCACCTAAATGGTCTGAAATTAGGGGGTATTTATAGAAAAATTTGGGGAAAATGGAAGGCCAAGATCACTTTGTACACTATTTGATCTAAGGGCTTAGATTTAATCTTGGATTTTCTTTTCTTTAATAATTATGACATCACCACCATGACATCATCAAGAGGCACACCTCATGTGACACCTCATAGGACACTTGGTGCCATTCTCATGGTGGGAAGCTCCTAGAAAAATTTTAGTCCAATTCGGTACCGGCCGGTCTGATTTCCCGAAAACCGGACTATTTTCTGAGTCTAATTTTTCTGAGATTCCATAATATGTGTTCTGATCTTAAATCCAGTATCCAGATTCTTTCTACCATTGATATTCTTATACTGGGTCTAAACTTAATTACAGATCCCTTGGAAAATGATCAAAATACCCTTGATGCCCTTTCTTGCACTACATTAACCCTAAGGGCATAATCGTTATTTCACACCTCTTTGTACCCTGTTAGGGCATATACTGACTTGGACTAACCCTTCCTGTACCTGCCCTGGGGTTTTGGCCTATCCAAAATGAGCAAAATGCCCTCCATTCGTCTATTTCTCCCTTAGTGCGGCACAGGGGCATTTTCATAATTTTGCACTTTTTCGGAGTTCCCCGGGACACTGGCCCACCTATCAGTCTAATCATTTTATTGGGCCATCATGACGCCATTTTTGGGCCTTTTTAGGGTTTACTACCTTTATGGCATGAATCCCTATAAATCTCTCCCGGCGATATTTATAGGGTATTTTATTTCATTGTAAATTCCATTAAAAATTCTACAGGATTCCTTTTCTGATCCTGTCAATTTTATAAATTCATATATTAATTATAGGAATTTACTATAAGGTCTCATATGATTCTGAGATCCAAAAAATACTGTAATAATTTTATCTGACTTCAAAAATTTATATCAATTTTTTGGGACCTCAAATCAAAATTCTGTGTTGTGTCAAACTAACTGGAATAATTTTCTCTATCACTGGTAAAATTTGGGTCTGAACTGACTCCGGGCATTTTTGGCCTGTTTTCGGTCCAAATTCTTCATAATTACACTTTTGTCCCTTGACTTTTTATAAATTACCTTTATGTCCTCAACTTTGGCTAAAATTACACTTAAGGACCCCACATTTTTGTCTACTTTTTCTTTTGGCCTTAAACTTTTGTAAATTGCACTTAAGTCCTTGCTTTTTCTTCCTTTTTCAATTTAATCCCTTTCTTTACATAAATGACCATATTTTTCTTAGAGAATCTCGAATATATTACATACAAACTGTACATACTATCCAGTATAGAAAATTAGGGATATTACACTCCCTGATCACTGTTCTACTTAGTTTAGCCACATCGTGTTAAGAAACACGAGACCCTGAGGTATTGGCTGACTAAGACCAGTCTATTCTTAAATATTGTCTCATAAGGCTGTAAGGCTAGGGTATAACACAACATACCCATCTAAGGGTCATTGTTACTTTTAGTCGCATCCAAATGCCTAGATTCATCGCGACCTAACTTCTCTATGAATCTTAGTCGCATCCAAATGCCCAGATTCATCGCGACCTAACTTCTCTATGAATCTTATTCGCAACCTAAACACCTTATCATTGCAACCTGAAAATACATTTCCCTAAACATTCTCTTCCTAAGATTCCTTATCTGAATTCTACTTTAAGATGTAAAACAATCATCTAGGGAGATGATCTTCTTGGTTCACTTAAGATTTAGACTTAAGTGATACTGACTTTCCCGCTAAGTACCATAACCTTAACATAATGTTAACTACTAAGGATTAGGGTATGGGAACTTTCCTATTTGATGCTAGAAACTTTGCTCTGATACAAAAAGTGTAACACCTTACTTTCGTATATCTTAGGGACCATTCGATAGCATTTAGAACTACTTTAACATCCATTGAAGTTGAACTACAAAATCTGGAATTTCTAAACTCACAAGTACTATTCATTTGGTATTTCCATATTTGGCGATGAAAATCAAAACATCATAATTAATTCTAGAAAAATCAAAATAAAGTGGTTCAAAAGGCTACTTGAATCTAACATAATGAATTTTAAGGGAAAATTATTCTTAGACCAAATACTAAGTCAATAAGTACATTCCTGGCATCAAAAATCATTGTTCATTTGGTTAAATATTCTAGTAAACAGTTTCTGGTCCCTAACTTTGAAAATCTTGTTCTCTTTGTACAGACATCAAAATAAGGCATTCTTGGTGTTAAAATGAAGCATGACATGTAACTAAGTGTTGGTAATTTATTGTATATTTGTTCAATCATTTACTATTCACAGTGGCAAATTCCAGCAACCAACTTTACATACATATACGTAACATACATCAAACACATATCAATCATGCTAAATAATTCTTAACTTCTCTTTCATGCATCTTCATCTCCTCCATCTTGAGAAAACCTACTGTGATTGGATTGATATGGAAGGGGTGAGATTTCTGGAGAAATCTCAGTAGCAAACGGATACCACAAAATGTATGCAACTACATGCTTGATGATAATATGTGTGGACTTAATGATCACGTTCACATAATGATAACTTACATGCATCTATGTCCCTTAATTATAACATTTGGCCATAGCATAAAAAGAAACATAGTATCACTTAATCATACATGCTTCATATAATCAAAGTAAGTAAACATAACACAAAACATCCAAGCAACATAAGCGTACAAGTAGGTAAGTTCACTACCTCTATTCTTTGCTTTTTGTCACATCCTTATTTTTATACATCTTAGGGACCATTCAGTAGCACTTAAACCACTTTCAGGGTCATTGAAGTCTAAACACTTAATCTGAAATTTTATTCATATCGAGTACTGTTCACTGTGGCAAATTCCAGATGAGTGACCTAATTTTGAAAATTCATAACTAATTCTAGAAAAATCGAAATGAAGTGGTTCAAATTGCTACATGAAGATAACTCAAATATATTTCACGGAAAAATCATTGGTTGACCAATACTTGGCAAATTTAACGTGGGTCAACGTTTCAATCTTACTGTTCATCCAATGACTTTCTCCTGAATCCAGCATTCTGGTCCCAACTTTAACAATTTATATCTTTTCGTGTATACATCCAAATTAGACATTACATATATAAAATTAAATCTTAGTATGTCTACTTTTTACCCTAAAAATTTCGTACATTAATTCAATCATTTACTATTTTTAATGATTTATCAAACATGAATGGGTCTTCACGAGTTACTGTTCACTGAGCCTATTTTCAGCATTTAGTCTTTACATACCCAAGCATACAACCAACACATATCAGTCATACAGGCCAGATAACAATTAATATCAAATAATCAACTATTATATATCAGTGCATGATTAACTCCCTCATATTTTATTACATCCTTCTCTGTCTAAAATCCGGCAGCATAACTGCTACAATTCTTCTTTAGAAAGTAACCGATGTTGTACCGATTTGGTAATTCCCTTATGAGAACTACCATTCTACGTAGTACCCAGGAAAGACTGGATGAACCTACTGGGTCCACTCACTTCCAGCCTCCTTAGACAGCACTACGTACACAGTACGTATCAGTTCCTTTCTTTGTTCCGTCTTCGTTGCCAGAATTTCGGCAGCCTACCGGCGTCTCTTAAGATTTCCAAATTTTATTTTGACAGAACCTCCCCTGTAATGTTATGTTTGGGAATGAGATTCAAAATCCAGTAACAATAATCATAACAAAATATGTAATGCAGAGTGACGGTGCTTGCTTGTGACTGTGTACAGATGCTTCCATATTCAATAACATATGATCATAGCATTGGAATAGAGCTTCAAGCATAACATACAGGATAACAATCAACCAAACAAAACAACACATCACAAAGACATTACATAAGAGCTAGGATTAGTTGTTAGCTCAAAAGCAGTGCTTTAGAACTTCCCTACTACTTCCAACTTCACCAGAACTTCCTTACTTCTTTCTTTCTCACACTTTCTCTCTCAAGAACTTCTCTCTTCCTTTCTTCCTTGCTTATGCCGAAATGAGGGGCTAGGTGGGGGTATTTATAGTGTTGAGCAATGGCAATCTTGTAATTAGGAAGACTTATGATCCTGCGGTCCTGGTTTTTCCTGGAATTTCCTATTTTCTTTAATTCTTTTTTACTGCATCACCTTGGACACCTCATAGGACACCTCACCACCCATATGCTTCATGTGACGAAATTTGGAGGTTCTGGAAGCTTTCCGGTCCAATCCGATACCGG
Source organism: Leucaena leucocephala (assembly GCA_037074615.1). Lineage (NCBI taxonomy): Eukaryota > Viridiplantae > Streptophyta > Magnoliopsida > Fabales > Fabaceae > Leucaena > Leucaena leucocephala. The sequence goes on along the minus strand of CM073523.1, from coordinate 14,046,118 downwards.
CCCGGTCTATCGCCTCGAAAAACGTGCCGTTTTTTGAATCTGATGTTTCTGAAGATCCTTTTTATGTCTACTGACCTCACATTTAGTATCTAGACCCTTTATATCATTAAATTTTTAATACTGGGTCCAGACTCAATTACAGATCCCCTGCGAAATGACCAAAATGCCCTTGGTGCCCTATCTTGTCCTATTTTAACCCTAAGGGCAAAATCGTCATTTCACACCTTTCTGGATCCTGTCAAAGCTTATACTGGCTCTAGTCAACCTTATTTACACATGTCTTGACCTCTGGGTCTGTCCAAATTGACCAGAATACCCTTTATTCATCTGCTGCCCTTTTTGTACAACATAGGGGCATTTTCGTAATTTCGCACTTTTCCGGGGTTCTGCTGGACACTGGCCCACCTATCAGTCCAAGAGTCTTATTGGGCCTCTAATGGTGCCATTTTTGGGCTTCCTGGGTCCCTTACCTGTATGGCACGCATTACGAGGAATCTTCCTTTAACACAGTTCATTGAATATTTTAACTATTATTTACCGATTATACACCTTTTTCGGACACCGGCTCTTTTTCCCAGATATAGTGTCCTACTGTGTTCAGGCATCGTTGGGGGTTATAACGGTCATCTGACCGAAGTCATCCGATCGCATTCAGCCCCTTTAAAAATACCGATAAATCTCCTACCCGGATCCCCGGAGGCCTCACACTCCCGTCTGGATTTTTTATTTTGTGAATAACTTTTCCTACAGACCTCCTATCGGTATCCTGTCAGTTTCCCGACATCCGCCCCATAAAGGCGCATCATCCTTTATTTTCCCACTTATATCTGAAATCTAGGGTATCCGGTATAAATTTTTATAACTTTTGGACGATCAGTCCATTTCTGGCTATCTGGAGTCTTCAAAAATTCCGGTATTAGGCTTGGTTACCCTGCGTCACCTGCCCTACCTTCTGGTAGAATCTGGGACTGAAATGCTGTCGGGCGGTGCAAACCACTTCTGGCCTATTTTCTTTAATTACACTTTAGCCCCAGGGAACTTTTCCTTCTTTATAATTAAGTCCCTTAATTTGGCTAAAATTACACTTTAAGACCCCACATTTTTGTCTACCTTTCATTCCTAACTTTAAACTTTCCATAATTGCATTTAGGTCCCTTAATTTCCTTTCTTTTGCAATTTAATCCTTTTCTTTACATAAAGGTCCACATGTTTTTTTGGAAATAGAGCTCATATATTCCGTTTAATCTGTACATAGGAACCAGTACAGAAAATTAAGGATATTACACTTTTCCTTACTCTTTCCCTTTCTCATTTCTTCTTGTTGTGGTGCTGCCTTCTTAAGCACACAAATGAAAGCCTTATATTGAATATTCATTCATCGTGATCCCATTGAACAAGCATATGAGGATATTAAACTTAATTAATTAACCACTAACTTTCTTAATTTATAGTTAATTGCCTTATTATTTGAATTAATTTATGTCTTGATTTTACCCTACATAATTTTGCCTTCTGAATCCATTTATGAACTTATAATTTCATAATTCTAGCTACTGCTCCTGATCTAGATAGAATCGTACAGCACCCTCAATATTTTTTAAAAATTATCATTTTGATTCTAATGCTTCTAGTACTTGTTTCTCTACTTTATCCTACATAATTTTTTATTTTAAATCCATTAGAAGCATCAAAATCATAAAATTCTTATCACTGTTCATGTGTATGAACAGTAACAAAGAGGGTTTCAAATTTTCCCGTTTCAATTTTAATGCTTCCAAGGTTCCAATCTGATAGGATGCAAATTGTATATTGTTACTTTGACATTTTAAAGTGTTTTATAATAATTTTGCCATTCATTTCATGTCCGTAATTGTGCTTTGGTGGTAATACAAGATTGTGCATGGGAATGTGCTGATTAAAGGGTAAAATGGCAAATTAACTCTTCCAAGCTGCATATATATTGTTCTTTAATTAGTTGGACTTTTACAGTGAGCTTTGATTTGGAATTGCAGGGGTTTTGGAGGAGAATTAAGGACCTAATGTGAAGCAGAGAAGGAATCACTAGACAAAGAGGACTTGAATAATGAAAGGCAACTTCTGTTATGATTAGTCACGACCTACTTTTCTCTTAGGAGGTTTTTTGTGTTCTCAGGTCATGACCATAAACAGGATCTGGTCAGGACTAAAATGGTCAGTTAGTGAAGCTGTGCATTTTCATTTAGGTTACTCTATAATTAAGGCAAAAGGGAGTAGTCAGATGAGGGAGGGGGATTTTTTCCATATTTGGCAAAGAAGTAGCTCTTATTCTCTCTCAACATTCTCTCTACAACCTCCACTCACACCATTTATTTTTATTCACCTTTCCACAGATTTTCATATTTTTACACCGATTCACTACTATAAAATAAGTTTCTAAAGCCCCATTTTTAAATTGGATCTTGCAGAAATGATGTAAAATAAATGAGCGGTGGCATTTTTATAAATAAAGGTATAATTTTTACACCAGATGTACACATGCCCGGTGTAAAATAAATGAGTGGTGGCATTTTTGTAAATAAAGGTATAATATTTACACCGGATGTACACATGCCCGGTGTAAAATAAATAAGCGGTGACATGTTTGTAAATAAATCTAGTTCTATTATAACTCTTCAGTTTCTTGTCTATGCATTCCCGCTTCTTTTCTGTACCTTCTTCAGACCGTTTATTTCAATTCTTTAGTTCCCAACGTTTGTAGCCATCATTATGATAGAAGGCCAATTGCTTTATTCGATATGCTTTTCTGAAACCGTTCTTATCCCTCAACCATATGTATACCATTCCTATGATTAGTAATTTTTCTCTCATCACTACTTGATCTCTGTTTTGTTTACACCTCTTCTATCTGAACCCTCCAATGGCTTCTTCCTCACGCATACCTCCTTCTCCGCCCCAAAAAAGAAACAGAGATGAATTTGAAAACAAACATGCCCAGTGGCATTTTTGTAAATAAGGGTATAATATTTACACTGGATGTACACATACCCGGTGTAAAATAAATGAGTGGTAGCATTTTTGTAAATAAGGGTACAATATTTACACCGGATGTACATATGCCTGATGTAAAATAAATGAGCGGTGACATGTTTGTAAATAAATCTAGTTCTATTTTAACTCTTCAGTTTCTTATCTATGCTTTCCCGCGTCTTTTCTGTACCTTCTTCAGACTATTCATTTCACTTCTTCGGTTCCCAACATTTGTAGTCATCATTATGATAGAAGGCCAATTGCTTTCTTCGATATGCTTTTCTGAAACCGTTCTTATCCCTCAACCATATGTATACCATTCCTATGATCAGTAAGTTTTATCTCATCACTACTTGATCTCTATTTTGTTTACACCTTTACTATCTGAACCCTCCAATGGCTTCTTCCTCACGCACACCTCCTTCTCCGCCCTAAAAAGGAAACAGAGACAAATTTGAAGACAAACATCCTGACCCTCACCCTGGAGTTCCTTCTCCTCCTCCTCTGGTTGTGACTCTGATGGAGCGCCTGGAGGAATGCATCATGCGCTTCAATGGCCTGGAGGACTCCATGGAAGAACTGACTGAGAAAGTTAACTGACTGAAAGCCAGTCTTAGAGCTTTTCGCTCAAAAGTCCGCCGCCATCAACAGAATGACAACTTCTATAATCCTCTTGATCTTATGCACTCTGATGAATCTGAAAACTCTGACTCTGGTGAGGAGTAAAAAGTGTAAAGTTATTAGTAAAGTTGAATGATAGATATTTTTTTGGAAATTTCAAACTTTCGATGTAAAGTTATTAGTAAAGTTGAATGAATGAAGTTTGGTTGTCTTTTATTTTACACTGGTTGTAAAAGTGACAGGTGTAGAATATAATGTCCAGTTTAGAAAAAGTTATTTCTACATCGGTGTTCCATTTTAACTGATGTAGATTTACACTTTAATTTAATGGAAACCCTCTTCACACCTCCCATCTCTCATTTTTTATTGGTTCTCGCGTTTAAGTCTTCTCGCCCCTTCACAGCTGGTGAGTTTTATTTTAACTCCTTGTCTCGAGAACTAAAAATTTATGCACTACTGGCCATAGCTTTTGCTGTTACTTGCTGGATTCATTCATTTACTTGTTTCACTTATTGAGTTCTTCCACTTGTGTGTGATATATTTTCTCCCATAATTAGCTAAAAGCTAGGTTTCCTTATTTTCTATTTTTCTAGTTTTTTAGTCTTCCACAAATATGGATCGTACTTGGATAAATACTAAACGAACAAGTGTTGAGTATGCTGAAGGGGTGAAGGAGTTTTTTGATTTTGCTAAACGAAATGGTGATGATGGCAATGGAAGGTTTTATTGTCTTTGTGTGAGTTGTTTGAATAAGAGGAAACAAAGTCCTGCAGATATGTACACTCATCTAATTTGTGAGGGGTTTTGTAAGAGTTACACAGTATGGGTATGGCATAGTGAACCTGTAAAAAGGTCAAGTGCATCTGAATAGTTGGAACAGACCTTTGATGATGGTATGGATACCAATGATTGGGTAGAGGACATGATTCACGATGTTGGAGAAGATGCTTTTATGCAGTCACATGCATATGGTAATATGTGCAATGATGCAGAAAAACATCTATACCCAGGGTATAGAAAATACAACCTGTTGAATGCGGTGTTGAGATTGGTAAGTGTGAAAGCACGGCATGGGTGGAGTGATAAAGGTTTTTAAGAACTTCTTGAGTTGTTGTAAGACATGTTTCAGAAGAAAATGTCTTACCCAAATACTACTATGATGCTAAGAAAATAATATGTCCTTTAGGCATGCAGTATAGAAAGATTCATGCATGCCCAAATGATTGCATATTGTACAGGAAAGATTTTAAAGATGAGGAGAAGTTTCCAATATGTAAGACACCAAGGTTCAGATCAAACAAGTCTCCTGCAAAGGTGTCATGGTATCTTCCAATTATACCAAAGTTTAAGCGCCTCTTTTATAGTGAAGATGATGCAAAGAAAATGTTATGGCATGTGATTGAAAGGATTTGTCATGGAAAGCTTCGTCATCCTATTGATTCTTTACAGTTAACAATTTACACTGGTTGTTTTTTTATCCAGTGTAAAATATGATATGAAAATATCATTTTTACACCGGATTTGATAGATAACCGATGTAAAAAATCAAAATTAAAATTTTACACCGGTTTTTTATTTTGACCGGTGTAAAGGTGCTCTCTTATTTTGAAGACTCCCCTTGGTGCTCTCTTATTTCTCATTTCTCAGGTTTTCTTCAGCGTTGTGCTCAGTCGTTCTTTTCTGTCGTCAGCGCTGTGCTCAGTCGTTCTTCTCATTTCGCCGTACTCATTCATTCTTCTTTGTTCCGGCTCTCGTTGTGCTTTGCCGTGTATGTGTTCTTCGTACTTCTTTTATCGTGTACAGATTTCGTTTACGTGTTGTTTAATCTAGGTTTTATACTTTTCTTGTGATAAATGCTTACACTTCTTTCCATGGATAAATGCTAAAGGAACTGTCTTCTTTGTGTATTCTGACAGGTGAAGGACATAGGTTGAGTCTGTTTAATATGTTTGATTTTGTTATTGCATATGTAGGAATATGGAGGGTAGTGTTAATCAGAATGAGAGTAGCGCTGCTCCAAGCAACTCTACGCAAAGGAGTAGCAGAAGTGCGACACGATTGAAAAATATTGCAAAAGATAGAAAGGAAGGAAAATTGCTACCGATTGAGTTTGACTCATATTGGAACCCAGTTGGTGAACACAGGACCAAGTACATTAGTTATGTCAGCTTCCTAGCACACAACAAGCCTAGCATCACTACACAGACTTAGGATACTGTTGATGATCGCATGAAGAACCAAATTTAGGACACTGTCCGAGTATAGAAACTACCTATTTTATATTGTATTCAGAGCAATATCAAAAAACATAACTCTTTGTGGATAACTCTATTTTCAATAGCAATTATTGCAGCTCACTTACGATGTTCCCAATAATGAAGCCTTAAAGAAGAAGACGTTGTCTTATTGTGGTGAGCATTGGAGGGCATTCAAGACATAACTAGCTTGTCTTTATGTGCATGGCTGGGACAAAGATGGTCGGCCTCATCCTTCTCCATGCAGCGAGTATCAATTCATAGACGAAGCTACTTGGGAAGAATTTGTTAGTATTCGGACTACGCTAGAAGCTATGGTAAGTTGATGCATAAATGTCCTACAAATGCATTTCCCATGTTTCTTCCTTGTGTATGTGTTGGCACCAAATGCAAATGTATCAGATTATTATTTGACTTGATTTGTAGGGTAAAAGGGCAAAAGCTATTGAACATGCTCTCAAGAATGATTGCCCGAACACAATGTCTTAAGGAGGATACGCGAAGGCTGAAAGAGACTTGTTGGGGCCAAGAGGGAAAAACTAGAAGAAAATTTTGAGGATCCTAGTGTTAGTCTTGCCCCCCATCTCCAATACGTCGTGAAGATAAATGGTTATATGCTTCCGCCTGGGGTTTTGACCACATAGTTAGCCACACAATTTCGTCTGGATAGGAATGACATAGTGCAATTCCTAAATTTTGAAGAGCTGGATTCAACTATCATCCAATTAGACATATTGTAAGTTGTAAATTTATTTTAATACTTTATGTTTTATCATTCATTCAGTACTTACTCCTTTCTTTATTAACAATAGTCACTTATATCAAAGAGGCCTAGATGAAGCAAAAGGAGACACATTTGCCTTCATGTGTCCGTAACATATCCAAGAGATAGGCCTTGATTGGAACTTGAAACATCCTTACTTTCGTACGTCTTAGGGACCATTTGGTAGCATTTAGAACCACTTTCAGGGTCATTGAAGTCCAACTTCTCAATCTGGAGTTTTACTCTTATCGAGTACTGTTCACTATGAAAATTTCAGATGAGTGACCTGACTTTGAAAAATCATAACTAATTCTAGAAAACTCTAAATGAAGTGTTTCCAAGTGATACTTGAAGCTAACTCAATTATCTTTCAGGAAAAAATAACCTGTTGACCACAAATTGACCAAGTCAACGTGAGTCAATGTTATAACTTTACTGTTCATCCAGTGCTTTTCTCCTGAATCCAGCATTCTGGTCCCAAATTTGATAATTTATATCTCCATGTGTAGACATACAAATGATGCATTATATATATCAAATTGAGGCTTAATATGTCTACTATTTACCATAAAAATTTCATACATTTATTCATCCATTTACTATTTTTAATTATAGGTCAAACATCACTAAGTCACCATGAGTTACTGTTCATGGTGGCAAATTTCAGTACTCAACTTTGTAAACATAAGCATACATCCATCATGTATCAATCAAGTATGCCAAACAGTATCTATTATTAAATAATAAGTTGTTATACATCTGGGTATGTACAAAATTTCCCATATTTCTATTACATCTTTTCCTGCCTGAAATCCGGCAGCATAACCGCTACGCTTCATCTTCAGAAAGTAACTGATCTTGTACCGATTCGATAATTTCCGTGAGAACTACCATTCTACGTAAGTACCCAGGAAAGACTGGATGAACCGGCTAGGTCCACTCACTTCCAGTCTCCTTAGACAGTACCTACGTACGCAGTACGTATTTCTTCACTACTGCTATCTTGTCATAATTTCGGCAGCATAACGGCGTCTCTTAAAATTCTCAAAATTTACTTTGACATAACTTCCCCTGTAATGGGTTATATATATATGGGGATGAGATTCGGGGGAATCTCAGTAGTAATAATCATAACAATATATGTAATGCAGAGTGACAGTGCTTGCTTGTGATTGTGTACAGATAAGTATGCTGTGTGCTTCCATACTCAATAACATATGATCATAGCATTGTAGCAGAGCTTCAAGCATAACATATAAGACAACAATCCAACCAAACAATAGCACAACAAATCACAAAGCCATTACATAAAATCTAGGATTAGTTACTACCTTAAAAGCTTAGCAGAACTCTAGAATCTCTGTACTGCTTTCAACTCCGCCAGAACTTCCTTTCTTCTTTCTTTTCCTCACTTTCTCTCTCAAGAACTTCCTTATCTCTCTAAATATGCTTGGAGCCGTGATGAATGAAGGCAAGGGGGGTATTTATAGTTTTGATGGATGTCATTTTCGTAATTTTGAAGCCATCTGAACTTGTGGCCCTGGTTTTTCCGGAATTTCCTATTTTTCTTTTTTCCCTTTTACTGCATCATCAAGGGACACCTAAGGGGACACCTCACCCCTCAAATTCTTCACATGGCAAAATTTGAGGGAGCCAAGAAGCCTCTGGAAGCTTTCTAGTTTAATCCGGTACCGGCCCGGTCTGTCTCCTCGAAAACTGGACAGTTTTCTGAATCTAATTTTTCTGAAAATCCATATTATGTCTTCTGACTTTAAATTTAGTATCTCTGTCCTTTATATCATTAACATTTTTATACTGGGTCTAAACTCAATTACAGATCCCCTGCGAAATGACCAAAATACCCCTGGGTGCCCTTTCTTGCACTATCTTAACCCAACGTAAAATCATCATTTTACACCTTTCTGTACCCTGTCAGGGCATATACTAACCCTGGTTAACCTTACCTGTGTATGTCTTGGCTTCTGGGACTATCCAGAATGACCAAAATACCCTCCATTCATCTATTACCCTTTAGTACAACACAGGGGCATTTTCGTAATTTTGTACTTTTCCGGGGTTTTGCTGGACACTGGCCTACCTATCAGTCCAAGACTCTTATTGGGCCTTTGATGGCGCTATTATTGGGCCTCTTAAGGTCCATTACCTTTATGGCACGTATTCAGATGGCACCTTTTGAAGCTCTATATGGACGAGGAATCTTCCCCCGGCACAATTCATCAAATATTTTATCTATTATACACCGTTTATACACATTCCCGGACACTGGGTCCTTTTACCAGATACACTGGCCTGTTGTTTTTAGGCATCCCTGTGGGTCATAACAGTCATCTGACTGAGGTCATCCGAACTCATTCAGTCCCTTTTTAAATACCAAATTTTCTAATCAGATCCCCGGAGGCCTCACACTCTGTCTGTATTTGCTAATTTGTGAATAACTTTTCCTACAGACCTCCTATCGGTATTCTGTCAGTTTCCTGACATCTGCCATATCAGGACGCATCATCCTGTATTTTCTCACTTATATCTGAAATCTAGGATATCCGGTAGGAATTTTTATAACTTTTAGACTATCAGATCAATTTTGGCTTTCTGGAGTCTTGAAAAATTCCTGTATTAAGCTGGATTACCTAGCATCACTTGCTCTCTCTACTGGTGAGATCTGGGACTGAAATGCTTTCGGGCAGTCCAACCACTTCTGGCCTATTTTTCCTTAATTATACTTTAGCCCCAGGGAACTTTTTCTTCTTTGCACTTAAGTCCCTTTATTTGGCTAAAATTACACTTTAAGACCCCACATTTTTGTCTACCTTTCCTTCTTAGCCTTAGACTTTCCATAATTACAATCAAGTCCTTTCATTTCCTTTCTTTTTCAATTTAATCCCTTTCTTTACATAAATAACCACATCTTTTTCCTGAAAAATAATTCATATATTTCATTCAATCTGTACATACAAATCAGTACAGAAAATTAGGGATATTACATTTCTCTCCCCCTTAAAATAAATTTTATCCTCAAAATTTACATTATATATACCCTATAGAAACAACTCAGGATACTTGCCCCTCATCTTTTCTTCTGTTTCCCATGTAGGTTCATGTTCAGTCAAGCCTTTCCAGATCACTTTTACTAAAGGAATTTGCTTATTATGTAACTGCTTGACCTTTCGATCAGCAAATTCGTACCGGTCCAACCTCATAGGTCAGATCGTCTTGTAATGCGACTTCATCTTGCTCAATCACATGAGATGGATCTGGAACATACTTCTTTAATTGGGAAACATGAAACACATCATGTATCTGGTTAAGATTTGTAGGAAGAGCTAACTTGTAGGCTACTATCCCTATCTTTGAGAGAATTTGGAATGGCCCGATGTATCTCTGATGTATCTTAGATGTAACTTCTTCACTTTAATCGATCGTCCGGCTCCTGTAGTTGGAGTTAACTTAAGGAATACATGTTCACCTTCTTCAAACTCCAATGGCTTCCTTCTGACATCTGCATAGATTTTCTGTCTGCTATGAGCCGTCAGCAATCGTTTTCTAATCACCGCAATCTGTTCTGCGGTTTGATCCACTATGTCAGGACCAAGCATTCTTCTCTCGTTCAATTCTAGCCAACATAAGGGGGATCTATATTTTTGTCCATATAGAGCTTCAAAAGGTGCCATCTGAATACGTGCCATAAAGTTAATGGACCTTAAGAGGCCCAATAATGGCGCCATCAAAGGCCCAATAAGACTCTTGGACTGATAGGTAGGCCAGTGTCCAGCAAAACCCTGGAAAAGTGTGAAATTATGAAAATGCCCCTGTGTTGTACTAAAGGGTAATAGATGAATGGAGGGTATTTTGGTCATTCTAGATAGGCCCAGAAGCCAAGACATACACAGGTAAGGTTAACCAGGGTCAGTATATGCCCTGACAGGGTACAGAAAGGTGTAAAATGATGATTTTACCCTTAGGGTAGATAGTGCAAGAAAGGGCACCCAGGGGTATTTTGGTCATTTCGCAGGGGATCTGTAATTGAGTTTAGACCCAGTATAAAAATGTTAATGATATAAAGGACCCAGAAACTAAATTTAAAGTCAGAAGACATAATATGGATTTTCAGAAAAATTAGATTCAGAAAACAGTCCAGTTTTCGAGGAGACGGACCGGGCCGATACCGGATTGGACTGGAAAGCTTCCAGAGGCTTCTTGGCTCCCTCAAATTTTGCCATGTGAAGAATTTGAGGGGTGAGGTGTCCCCTTAGGTGTCCCTTGATGATGCAGTAAAAGGGAAAAAGGAAAAATAGGAAATTCCGGAAAAACCAGGGCCACAAGTTCAGATGGCTTCAAAATTATTAAAATGACATCCATCAAAACTATAAATACCCCCCTTTCCTTCATTCATCACGGCTCCAAGCATATTTAGAGAGATAAGGAAGTTCTTGAGAGAGAAAGTGAGGAAAAGAAAGAAGAAAGGAAGTTCTGGCGGAGTTGAAAGCAGTACAGAGATTCTAGAGTTCTGCTAAGCTTTTAAGGTAGTAACTAATCCTAGCTTTTATGTAATATCTTTGTGATTTGTTGTGCTATTGTTTGGTTGGATTGTTGTCTTATATGTTATGCTTGAAGCTCTGCTACAATGCTATGATCATATGTTATTGAGTATGGAAGCACACATCATACTTATCTGTACACAATCACAAGCAAGCACTGTCACTCTGCATTACATATATTGTTATGATTATTACTACTGAGATTCCCCCGAATCTCATCCCCATATATATATAACCCATTACAGGGGAAGTTATGTCAAAGTAAATTTTGAGAATTTTAAGAGACGCCGTTATGCTGCCGAAATTATGACAAGATAGCAGTAGTGAAGAAAGGAGCTGATACGTACTGTGTACGTAGGTACTGTCTAAGGAGACTGGAAGTGAGTGGACCTAGCCGGTTCATCCAGTCTTTCCTGGGTACTTACGTAGAGTGGTAGTTCTCACGGAAATTATCGAATCGGTACAAGATCAGTTACTTTCTGAAGATGAAGCGTAGCGGTTATGCTGCCGGATTTCAGGCAGGAAAAGATGTAATAGAAATATGGGAAATTTTGTACATACCCAGATGTATAACAACTTATTATTTAATAATAGATACTGTTTGGCATACTTGACAGATACATGATGGACGTATGCATATGTTTGCAAAGTTGAGTGCTGAAATTTGCCACCATGAACAGTAACTCGTGGTGACTTAGTGATGTTTGACCTATAATTAAAAATAGTAAATGGATGAATAAATGTATGAAATTTTTATGGTAAATAGTAGACATATTAAGCCTCAATTTGATATATATAATGAATCATTTGGATGTCTACACATGGAGATATAAATTATCAAATTTGGGACCAGAATGCTGGATTCAGGAGAAAAACACTGGATGAACAGTAAAGTTATAACATTGATTCACGTTGACTTGGTCAATTTGTGGTCAACAGGTTATTTTTTCCTGAAATATAATTGAGTTATCTTCAAGTAGCACTTGTAACCACTTCATTTATATTTTTCTAGAATTAGTTATGATTTTTCAAAGTCAGGTCACTCATCTGGAATTTTCATAGTGAACAGTACTCGATAAGAGTAAAACTCCAGATTGAGAAGTTGGACTTCAATGACCCTGAAATGGTTCTAAATGCTACCAAATGGTCCCTAAGACGTACGAAAGTAAGGATGTTTCAGAACTCAAGGATGATGTACATGGTTGACATCATAACTTGTTGGGAATTGGAAGACACGCAGCGGAAATTAACTTTAAAAATTTTTCCCATTCCCAGCCAGGATCTACCGAATGTGTTTAAGTCAAGGAGAAAGAAGTGTTACCTTCGTATTCAAGCTTTAGTCCCGACCTCCGTATCCACTAGTCGCGACTCCTCGCCTTTGGAACTTTCAGTCGCGATCTACTCAGCTTCACGTCGCGACCTGTCGCCTCTGGAGTTGTTAGTCGACCTCCTATTCTACTTGTCGCGACCTGACGTCTCTGGAGTTTGTAGTCGCGACCTCTTCAGTTTCAAGTCGCGACCTGTCTCCTCTTTTTGGATTTCTGACGTTCAGATGCCCATATGGTCGCGACCTCAGTGTCAATAGGTTGCGACATATCTTCGTGTCTGGTTTCTTTTCTCGATCGCAAGAAGTTGACAGCTCAGATCGACTTCCTCTACCGGTATCCACACGAACAGCATTCCAACCACGAACGACGTGCTAGCGCCTCTTGTCCCTCTAGGGTTTTCTCAAGATTCCGTCCTCACCGTCTTTATTCTGGCAGTTTCTTATCTGCAAACCTTTTGCACTCTCCTGCCCCTTTTTCTCTTGTGAGTTGTGTTGTGTATTGTATGTAGAACCCTAGCTCCTAATGTCAAATATATAGGATGCCATCGGGCTTCTAATTGGGCCGGGCTTCAGAATTGATCTTATATTAATTCTGAAATTAATACAATATCATATATTGCATAATTTAATAAGAAACCAATTAAATAAATATGGTTTATATTAAATCCGTCCCACAGATTTAGTTCACCTATTTATTTAATTTAAAATAAAGATAAGATGGAATTATATATTTGATTTATTCTCATAAATCAAATTTGAGATATCTTATCAATTTGAATTTCAAATTCAAATAGATCATATCCATTTAAATTCAAATTCAAAAGTGATAAATTAAATCTTGCAAATATCTCTTATATTATATATATAATATATATATACAAATTTATATATATATAAAATATATAAATCCACCCTAGACTATTCATTGAATCTAGACATCTCTTAGATTCAATGAATCTGGACATCATAGCTCGCATTGGGCTATTTTGTGTGCGACCCTGTAGGCCCATATGAAGTAAGCAGTGGGCTAGTTACTATAATAACCCACAAGTCGTAAGCGGCCTCTAGCAAGACATTACGACTACCCAAATCATATGAGGATCGATAAACGATATAACCTTTCATATAACCATATCACGTCCCTTTTATCACACGATATTTCAGTCATGGCTGAGGCATGGTGAACGTCATCATCCTATTTCTGACCGTTACTTTCTCGATCCCTGAGTAGTCTGAATATAGAAATGGAACTACCCTTCCATTCCAGTATGGCCATATATTTCTCAGACTCACTCATCGAGGGGCCCAGTAATATCTCTCTACGAATGTGAGGGACAAATTCCATCTTAACCATTCATATTCCTCCGCATGAAAAACCACTAAGCCCGAACATAGCCTTTATGATCACTCGATCAAAAGTGACTTTTGACTAGGTCAAAGCTGAGCGTTCGTCATGTAGGAATCCATGATGATCTCAGGTCAAAGGGCATAGTGACATGGCTTGTATATGAGAGAAGCTTATGACTTAACCCATGCAGCTCTCTCATAGCGGGTCGGTCTGACACCCTGTACTCTTACATGTACCTATGACTTTGATTTATATCTCTATATATCTTCAAAGTCATACTGGTCTTATTTCATCTCTGCTCCTGCATAGATGACCGACCAGGGACATTTAGAATAAGATCACGAGTTATCCAAGGATTGTCATCATAGTAAACATGCAAATAATATGATAACATAATTAAGAAATTCATAAATCAACAATGTTCATAAGGTAATGATTGGCCCCTAGGGCACAATCTCCAACATAACTCGCATCATGAGGAAGATATATTTTGCACCTTACATTAAAGGGTTAGTATACTCCTTATACTTTGAACACTCATATACATATTATAATACATCTATAACGTTGTTCATATTTTGTAGTAAGCATTGGACTTTGCTTGTCATTACCCCAAAAGATAATGTGGTGTACTGGTTCAATTGATTGTTTAGCTGGCCAGATCTCTAGATTGTTTTCATCGTCAATATGTTATTTTTTCTTCATATATTTATATTAGCATAAAAATTTAATAAGTTATATGATATCTTTTTTTCAAAATTAGAGATAGGGCTGTGCAAGGCTTCCACCTCTTCAGAGGCTATCCACTTTGGTAATAATCCTACATGGATTTATCCTCAAGTAAGTAGTTTTCAAATAATTAAGTTTTAGTATACTTTAAATTTATTTGGTATAAAGTTAGTCACTAATATGCTTTGGATTTTTTCATTTTGTTAGTACTATCGTCAACCTGGCGGTATTGAGTACGTATATTATATAATCCGCTATATGCATGAAATCATTGAGATAGGGGTAACATATAACTTACATGAGGTATGAAGTGATCAATATTTAGTCACTTTTTTAGTTTATTAACATCTTAAATATTTACCTATTACTTCTAACTTGCAGTTGTTAGAGAACAACATGAGCTATGAAGATAAGCCAATCCACTTAATGATGGATGATTTAACAAAACCCATACTTCTGAACCTGCCTTAATCAATCATCCATTTTTATGTATATATGATTGTACAATATCCGTGTATATATATGATTGTACAATATTTGGTTCATTACATGCATGATTAAGAATTCAAATTACTTTATTACTATTTATTAACATTTACTTTGGATTTTTGCATTACTTACTTCATACTTTACTACCTATAATCTGTCTTGATTATGGTAAATGTAGGGTGGTATTGAAGGGGAAATTAAATGGTACATGGAAAAGAAAAAACAATTAAAATGAAGCCTTTAATGGTGTTTTTTTAAAATCGCAGTAACATTATGAAACTTTAACGACGGCTTTTAAAAAAATTGTCGTTGAAGTTTTACAATTCATAGCAGTTTATTAATCACCATTAAAAGATAGACTTACAACGGCGGTAGAATTCACGCAGGTCAAAAAATCGCCTTAAAATGTCACTTTTAATCGCCATTGTAAGCCTTTTTTCTAGTAGTGGAGAACTCTATAGATATCCTTTAGTGATAGAGCAAGTCCTCTCTCATGGTCGTTGTCCTAATTAGAGAATTAATTGTATCACTATCATGTTTAATTTCTCTGCCCCTCAATTTAGTGGTAAGATAGCTCTTGACTAACTCGCCTTCCTTATTTACTTCATCATAAACCTTCATGTTATAGTAGAACCTTCTCACTACCTTAGGGCTATAAGATAGGTGTATTCCTAGCCAATTTTCATAGTATTTTATTGGATTGGAAAGGTCTAGCTGGAATTTGTAGTTGTACTTCAATTAGTCTAAATTCACATAGACTTCAGGGCAAAAATCCCTATCAAGAAACTCTATCTTATACTTTCCCTTGTCTATTCTTCTATATAAAGCTCTAGTGAGTAAGATTGTAGAGGTAGATGTAGGAGGAACATATATAGGAGCATAATTACCTTGAGAGCGAGGAATCACCTTTTCCTCTCTTAGCTGTTTGCTTCTTCCTTTGACTTAAAGCAGGAACAGATGAAGTAGACTGAGGAGAGAGGCCCATATTGAGAACAATGTAATATCCCTAATTTTCTGTACTGGATAGTATGTACAGTTGTATGTATTATATGCGAGATTCTCTAAGAAAAATATGGCCATTTATATAAAGAAAGGGATTAAATTGAAAGAGGAAGAAAAGGCAAGGACTTAAGTACAATTTACAAAAGTTTAAGGCCAAAAGAAAAAGTAGACAAAAAGGTGGGGTCCTTAAGTGTAATTTTAGCCAAAGTTGAGGACATAAAGGTAGTTTATGAAAAGTCAAGGGACAAAAGTGTAATTATAAAGAATTTGGACCAAAAACAGGCCAAAAATGCCCGAAGTCAGATCAGACCCAAATTTTACCAGTAGATAGAGAAAATTATTTTAGTTAGTTTGACGCGTAATAGAATTTTGATTTGAGGTCCCGAAAAATTGATATAAATTTCTGAAGTCAGATAAAATTATTATAGTATTTTTTGGATTTCAGAGTCAGATGAGACTTTACAGTAAATTCCTATAATTAATATATGAATTTATAAAATTGACAGGATCATAAAATGAATCCTATAGAATTTTTAATGGAATTTACAGTGGAATAAAATATCAGATAAATATCGCCGAGAGAGATTTCTAGGAATTCGTGCCATAAAGGTAGTAAACCCTAAAAAGGCCCAAAAATGGCGTCATGATGGCCCAATAAAATGATTGGACTGATAGGTGGGCAGTGTCCCGAGGAACCCCAGAAAATTGCAAAATTACAAAGATGCCCCTGCATTGCACTAAGGAGAAATAGATGAATGGAGGGCATTTTGGTCATTTTGGACAGGCCAAAACGCCAAGGCATGTACAAGAAGGGTTAGACAGAGTCAATATATGCTCTGATAAGGTACAAAGAGGTGTGAGATGACGATTGTGCCCTTAGGGTTAAAGTAGTACAAGAAAAGGCACCAAGGGTATATTAGTCATTTTCCAACGGATCTGTAATTGAGTTTA
The DNA here is from genome assembly GCA_037074615.1 of Leucaena leucocephala. Classification (NCBI taxonomy): domain Eukaryota; kingdom Viridiplantae; phylum Streptophyta; class Magnoliopsida; order Fabales; family Fabaceae; genus Leucaena; species Leucaena leucocephala. The sequence goes on along the minus strand of CM073523.1, from coordinate 14,029,071 downwards.
AACCCAGTATAAGAATGTCAATGATAGAAAGAATCTGGATACTGGATTTAAGGTCAGAAAACATATTATGGAATCTCAGAAAAATTAGATTCAGAATTTTTCTAGGAGCTTTCCACCATGAGAATGGCGCCAAGTGTCCTATGAGGTGTCCCTCTTGATGATGTCATAATTATTAAAGAAAAGAAAATTTAAGATTAAATCTAAGCCCTTAGATCAAATAGTGTACAAAGTGATCTTGGCCTTCTATTTTCCCCAAATTTTTCTATAAATACCCCCCAATTTCATACCATTTCGGTGAAGCCAAGAACCTTGGGGAAACTCTTGCAAAATTACCACTCAAGCTTGGAGGAAACAAGCACCTTGAAGAAATTGGTAAGGTAAGTTGTCCCCTTGATCCTAGACTATGTTCTAGCAAGTTTGTTCTTATTTTTAAGAGATTTTTGGGACATATTCCTCTTGATGGTGCTGCTGTCCATTCTGTTTTGATGTGAAAGGAAGATGAGCTTTATGTTATAGATAGTTTAGATAAGTTTAAACAAGCTAGAATCAAGTGGTAATAGCTTAGAAATTCAAGTATGCTTGTGAATCAAAGATTGTGTTCTGTTCTGGTACTATATGAATCACTGTTCATATGTTGGAATTTCATGATTTTGATTCTTCCAATGGGTTTAGAATGGAAAATTGTGTGGGGATATAGTAGAGAAACCAATATTGGAAGCATTGGAATCAAAATGAGAATTTTTGAAAAACAATGGTAGCTTTTCGGTTATGTACAGTAGGTTATGATGCAATTGGAGTTTGGAGAATATGAATGCATAATTGAATCCTACATGAAAAATTATGTGGAAGTGAACACTGAGAATTTGTTTTAGAAAGATGGAAGCATAAGTCATAAATTAAAGAAAGAATGGAACCTAGTTGAAACCCTAGTCTTGGAATTGTGTTGGAAGTAAATTGTAACTTGATGTTACTTTGTAATGGCTAGGTTTTGACATTTGTGAGAAGGAAGGATTAATCCAAGAAAGGAATAGCAAAGACACCTAAGAGGTAGCAAGAATACCTAACTATAATCTTATGATTGATTGATTGTATGCTTGCTTGTTATGTATGATTATTGGTTGAGCATGAGATGATTTTATGATGATGATGATATGACATGAATGGTTGCAACTCCTTGCAATGAATGTCATGACAATATGCATGTTAGAGGTTGCTTATGTATGTTCATGAAGTAGCTCCTATGTCATTATAACATGTTAAGCATTTAACCAAGCATGCATGTTATTATAGTTTGTATGACTTGCTATTGAGATTTCCATAAAATCTCATTCCTTCCATATAAATAACCATGCTATAGGTACTGGATCTTCTCAAGGCAAGAGGGTAAATATGGATGGATAATTGTATATGACTTAAAGGGTGTGCACCTAACTTAGAAGATGATGTTTTGATGTCTATGATGTATGCTTTCACAAATCCGATCCAAAGCAGTACAGTTCCAACGATAGTTTTCATAACCTATACCATGAGTTTTCATACGAAATTTGGCATGAACATAGATAAGATCTAGAGCTTTAAATGGACCCCAAGAACGCCTCAATTGGTTAAGAATTCAAATTATTATGATTTTTCAAGATCGGGATTAAAATCTTGATCAAGATAAAACGAGTACCCAGAGGCAGTGAAGTTCATGTGAAAATTTCAAATAGTAAAGGAATGAGTTTTCCACCAAATTTTATGAGCTTAAATTACACATATGGAGATTTAAATCCATATGTAACACGCCTCATTTGGATAAGTACACAAGGAGAAATGAATTTTTGAAAATAAGGTAAAGAAACTGGAACTTCCAGACTTACCAAATGAACAGTGTTTTTCAATGATTAAACTAATTTCATTTGGACAAGGAAACCTCAATTTTATTTTTTTTTCTTCAAATTTCAATGAAAGAGATTTCATTATAAATTGGAACCACCTTATTTCAATTTTTCTAGATTAAATTATGAATTTTCAAAGTTCATGATGTAGTCTGGATTTAACAAGTAAACAGTACTATAAACAGTACTATGAACAGTACCAGATGACCTAATTCTTGGAAATTCATGTTTTTAAGCTAAAATGGTGTTCCATGAGTCTAACGTACTTCTTAAGCAGTATATGTAAGGTTGAAATTAAGGATATGACAAGCAACATTGACTACTTGATTACTGTTGTCATCTAAGTGGGTGTCTTCTAACCCAGACTCTTCAGGCACCCTGGGCAAGACACCTCTTCCTTTTTGAAGGTTGTTATGTACTCTGCCGTGTCTCAATGCTTTTTTGTGTCTCAACTTTCTCAATGGCTGTGGCCTAAGGTGGAGGAGTCTCATCTTTCTTGACTTTAGGTTTGTATTTTGACTTGGAAAGAGTCGCATACTTCTTCCACTTGCTTCTATCACTCTCAACATTTGTATTCTTTGTTTTCACCATTTTCCCATGAATAGTGATGATAACAACATAGTGATGGTGTAGAAAGAGGAATTTGGGAAAAGAAGGATGTTTGAGAAACTAGGAGGAAGATTTGGGTGGTTTGAAAGGAGAATTAAGGATTAGGAAGTGGTTATAGAAGTTTTAGTTACAGAGAGTGAATAAATTTTTTGAAGAGGGATTCCATGAACTGACATAGTAACGGGCACATTTTGCTTGTATAACTGATGATTGATCAATAAGCACTTCAGTAAGACCCCTTTTCAAAGTGTTTATCAATAAATATCGATAAAATAGCTTAAAATACCTTTACCAATTTAGTGCATTTATCGAAGGACTTTTTGATAAGTGCCCTTATCAAAAATCTTTTAAATATATGTCAGTAATTAGAGAAGACTTAGTAATTGACAAACAACTTTACTAATTCAGTTCATTTATTGAAGGGATTTTCGATAAGTGTTCTTATCGAAGAGTTTTTGATAAATGTCTATATTTATCAAAGTTAGTAACTAAAACTCTTAGCTCTTACTCAAAAAACGAGGCAACTTTTTCAATAAGTTGTATGGTAAGATTTATCTAAGTTTTTATCGATAACATTATTATCAATAAAACCCCTTGTTATTAGTGTAACACCTTACTTTCGTACATCTTAGGGACTATTCAGTAGCATTTAGAACCACTTAAACATCCATTGAAGTTCAATTACAAAATCTGGAATTTCCAAGCTTCATGGGTACTGTTCATATAGTAATTCCAGATTTAGTGACGAATTTCAAAAATTCATAATTAATTCTAGAAACATCAAAATGAAGTGGTTCAAAAGGATACTCGAAGCTAACATATTCAACTCTAATAGAAAAATAATTCTCATACTAAATGCCCAGTCAATCAGTATAGTTTAATCGTCAAATATCATTGTTCATTTGGTCAATATTTCTGAAAAACAGTTTCAGGTCCTTAAATTGAAAAATTCATTCTGTTTGTATTAACGTCGGAATAAGGCATTCTTGGTGTCAAAATGAAGCTTGAGTTAACTAAATTTTGGTAAAATTTCATACATTTATTCCAACATTTACTATTTTTAATTACATCTCAAATGCCACTGCCTCCTCATGAGTTACTGTTTACAGTGACAAATTTCAGCAACTATCTTTACATACATATACACATAAATCATGCAACTAATTCTTATCTCTTCTTCATGCCTCTTCATCTTCTTCCTCATATGAAATCCTTGCTGTGGTGTGACATGGAGGGGGTGAGATTTTGGGGGAAATCTCAGTAGCAAACGGAAACCATACAATGTATGCAACTATATGCTTGATGTTAATATGCGTGCACTTAATGATCATGCTTGCATAATGATATCTTACATGCTTCCATGTCCCTTAATTATAACATACGGCCATAGCATAAAAAGAAACAGAGCATCACTTAATCATACATGCTTCACATAATCAAAGTAAGTAAACATCACATAAAACATCCAAGCAACATAAGCATACAAGTAGATAAGTTTACTACCTTGGAATAGCTCTCTTTCCTTATCCTTTCTCTTTACCTCTTGCTTCTTACTTCTCTTTGATGTGCGGCTTCCCTCTTTGAGCACACAAGTCAAAGCCTAAACATTGCATAATCATTCATTCATCATAACCAAATTACCTAACATTCATGAATATTAAACTCAATTAACTACTTAACCCATAACTTTCTTTCTTTATGGTTAATTGTCTTGTCCTTTGAACTAATTTGTGTCTTGACTTTACCCTACACAATTTGGCCTTCTAAATCCATTTATGAGCTTAGAATCATGAAATTCTAGCTCCTTCATAACCTTCTATACAGAACTGAAAGAAGTGTACATTTTTTTGAAAATTTCTCATTTTGATTCCAATGCTTTCAATGCTTGTTTCTCTACTTTATCTCACACAATTTTTCATTTTAAAACCACTGGAAGCATCAAAATCATTAAATTCACATCACTGTTCATTGATAACTGTCATTTCTAATTATCAAATAAAACTAAGTTAACCAATAGTAAGTGGAGGCTAACCTAGGTCAGATTACAAGGAGCTACTGAATGTTAGAGTCCCTAATTAATCTATTGAACCACAATTTAACAAGTTAAGCAGATGAGTTATGTTTTGAACTATCAACTAAGGACTAAATGTAAAGTCTATGCTATTGTTTGTGATTTTAAGTGTTTATAATGATGAGATGAATGAATAATGACAAGTGTGTTCCCTTGGAGATTGCCTTACCTTCATTATCCTCAGAATATCAAGAGTTAATCAATTGAACTAGAATAGGTTAGCTAACAACTCGCTAGCTAAATCTAAATTAACACTACAACTCGCAGACATTAATAGAGAATAAGAATTGTTCAATTTAGAGATAATAGAATATGAATATTAATTAAATGATCATTAATGTAAGAAGAAAGAATCCAACTCGGTTCCTAATTCCTTGTCATCTATTACTCTAATTGAATCAATAAACCAGAAGTAAACATATCAACTTGATACAAGTACATCTGAATTAAAGACTTAGTGACACTCCCTGTTTCAACTCTAAGATTCTGGTTCGTGTCATCTCCAAGGAAGCATAACAGCTTAGCCTTGCATTGCTATCTGAACTCCAGCAGCAAACATCGGTACAGCAGCAGTAGTCATGTGGAAATGGAAGGAGAAAATGAAGATGATGAGCTGCAGAACTTTGCTCTGGTTCTATTAACTAGAACAGAGCAAAGTTGCATAAAAGAAATGAGAATGGAGAAGAAGAAGATGATGTGCGTGAATGAATGGGGAAGCAGATGGAATGGAGCTGAATGGAATGAATGGTGAGGTGTGAGAAGAGTGATCTCCGTATCAAGTGTCTGGTCTAGATGATGAGTGATCTCGAATGATGTGCAGAATGTGTGATATATAGGAGAAATTTGAAATGCATGAGTGAATCAATGGAACTGTCCAGATATCCTCCAGCTGTCAGCACATGATCTGGTATTCTATTTACAGCACATGCTTCCCACTTGCTGTTGGCAACTTGCTAATTCTGTTCAGATGAAAAATGTTGATGTGTGAACAGTGCCATCTGTGTGGAGTTCAATTCTGTTGCTGCACATGTTTGATCTCCCATTTACAATCTGTTATCAGCTCCTACTTACAGTCTGTTAAGTCCAGCTGTGCAATTCATAACATGCACCTTCTGTCCAGCTGTTAGTTCTCTGATTGATTTCTGCATTTGAAGTTTGGTCGCGACCTTATATCCATCAGGTCGCGACTAATATTTACAGAGAGTGCTTCTTCGCTGATTGCAGTTTAGTCGCGACATTGAACACATAAGGTCGCGACTTTAGTTCACAGGACATCTCTATTTTGCTGATTAATTGCTGTGTTGACCTGAAATGAACATTTAATAGATTATTTATCCAATTAAGCACTAAAATCATATCATTTAAATTCTCACTTATCCAATTTCATATTATTAACTAGTTTGCTCAATATAGGAGTAAATGTGGATAAGAATCAATAATAACTCTCTTTTATCATATTAAAAATTAGTACAAATATGAGTTTATCATTCATTCATAAGAACAGGAACACAGAGGGTTTTAAAACTTTCCTCTTCCAATTTCAATGCTTCCAAAGTTCCAATCCTACACAAAATTATCATTTAAATTCAATAGAAGTATTAGATCATTGAGAATAAATCTCCTTCTATCCAAAACAGCATTGGTCGAATGGCCTCAAGAAAGATCAAAGTCAAGAACCCAATTTAATTCTATAGCCAACCATTCAAACTACTTATCTAAGTGCCTTTTACACAGTTCTAACTTCATTTCCTTCTATTTTCTTTCCTATCTAGATTTGGACAGCAAGGTTACCAAGAGAATATCTCACTTTTCTTCCATTAAAACTTAGGTTTTATCCTTCCAAAACTCATAAATAAACTAGGAAGGATTACATACCTTAAGCTCTACCTACCATGGATCAAAGTGCCTTGAACTTCCTCTTGGAATTGCCTTGGATTAGGTTAGTTTTCATTTTGCAAGAGTTTCCCCTTGGCTTCACTTTGGCTCACGGTTCTATGAAGGGTATTTATAGTCAAATTTCAAGGTCCTTTGTACCACTTTGTCCCTCAAGCTTCTAATTATTGCAACCTCTTAATCTTGCATTTTATTGGTTGATTCATTGATTAATTTTGCTTAATCATGATCAACTTAATTGTTATATTATTTTAATAAATTTTAGTACATGGGATAACCTTTCTTCCTCCTTCTTGGCGCCATGTGTAGAGCATGTTGGTCCCACAAGACACCTCACAAGCCAACTCATGCTATCTTGTACCTTCCTTCAAATTTCCTTTGCAAAATACCATGGAATATTCCTAAAAATTGACCTCCAAGACAATTCTTCTTAGCATATTGGGCTCTCATGTGATGCCATATTGGGCTTCTTCTTGAGTCCAATTGCTAATTGGCATATATCCCAAGGTATTTCCTATTATTTCTTATACCGATATCTTTAAATTAAGCTGATGTTCGAGATAAATTCTAGACACATCTTTTAATGATTCTGACTTTTTTAGAAATTTATTCTAATATAAAATAAATTTCCTGCAAATCCTCATAATTTTTTTAGACCCAAAATTCATGTTAAAAAATTACACATCTTCTTCAAATCCTTTATGAGTGTCCTTTTTTACCTTAAATTCTATAATTAATTCTACAGGACTCTTTTTTAATTTTTGTTAGTTTCATAAATTCTTATATTAATTATAAGAATTTACTACCAATTTTTATTTGATTATGAGGTCAAAATAATACTATAATAATTTTCAGACTTTAGAAATTAATATCAATTTATCAAGACCTCAAATCAAAATTTCATATTACATTAAATTGATCAGAATAATTTTCTCTATTTATTGGTAAAATTTAAGACCAAAACATTTGTGGGCAATTTTAGGCCTTTTTCTAGCCCAACTTTTCATAATTACCATTTTGACATTAGACTTTTGAAAATTACACTTTAAGCCCTCAACTTTTCATAATTACACTTAATAACCCAAACTTTATGTCTACTTCTATTTTGCACCATAAAACTTTTAGGGTTTTCATTTTAGTCCCTTTTCTTTATACCATTATCAGTTTTAGGTTTTCATCTATCTGCTCTACAATCTTTTGAATTCTAGTACTCAGATTTGAACTTTAGACTCTATCTTCGTTTAAGGGAAACTAAGTTTATAGTAGAAGCTAGCTGGAAACACCATGGATACTCTCTCTGCATGAGTTAGTCAACACCTTGTCCTTGGTGATTGTTGTAATATACTTAATTTCTGTACTGATTTCCATATACAGATTAAATGGAATATATGAGTTCTGTTTCAGGAAAAAGATGTGGTCCTGTATGTAAAAAAATGATTAAATTGCAAAAGAAAAGAAATGAAAGGACTTAAATGCAAATATGGAAAGTTTAAGGTTAGGAAAGAAAGGTAGACAAAAATGTGGGGTCTTAGAGTGTAATTTTAGCCAAATAAAGGGACTTAAGTGCAAAGAAGAAAAAGTTCCCTGGGGCTAAAGTATAATTAAAGAAAATTAGGCCAGAAGTGGTTTGGACTGACCGATGGCATTTCAGTCCCAGATTTTACCAGAAGATAGGGCAAGTGACGCTGGGTAATCCAGCCTAATACTGGAATTTTTGAAGACTCCAGATAGCCAGAAATGGACTGATCGTCCAAAAGTTATAAAAATTCATACCGGATACCCTAGATTTCAGATATAAGTAAGAAATTACAGGATGATGCACCTTTATGGGGCGGATGTCAGGAAACTGACAGAATACCGATAAGAGGTCTGTAGGAAAAGTTATTCACAAAACAGCAAATTCAGACGGGAGTGTGAGGCCTCCGGGGATCCGGGTAGGAGATTTATTGGTGTTTTTAAAGGGGCTGAATGCGATCGGATGACTTCAATCAGATGACTGTTATAACCCACAGGGATGCCTGAACACAGTAGGACACTGTATCTGGGAAAAGGAGCCGGTGTCCAAAAAGGTGTATAATCGGTAAATAATAATTAAAATATTCGATGAACTGGGGCAGAGGAAGATTCCTCGTAATGCGTGCCATGCAGGTAATGGACCCAGGAAGCCCAAAAATGGCGCCATTAGAGGCCCAATAAGACTATTGGGCTGATAGGTGGGCCAGTGTCCAGCAGAACCCCAGAAAAGTGTGAAATTACGAAAATGCCCCTGTGTTGTACAAAAAGGGCAGCAGATAAATGGAGGGCATTCTGGTCATTCTGGACAGGCCTAGAGGCTAAGACACATCTAAATAAGGTTAAATAAGGTTGACTAGAGACAGTATATGCTTTGACCAGGTTCAGAAAGGTGTGAAATAACGATTTTACCCTTAGGGTTAAAATAGGGCAAGATAGGGCACTAAGGGCATTTTGGTCATTTCGCAGGGGATCTGTAACTAAGTCTGGACCCATTATTAAAAAGTTAATGATATAAAGGGTCTAGATACTAAATGTGAGGTCAGTAGACATAAAAAGGATTTTCAGAAAAATCAGATTCAGGAAACAGCACTTTTATCGAGGAGACGGACCGGGCCGGTACCGGATTGGACAGGAAAGCTTCCAGAAGGCTCTAGCTCTCTCTCAATTTTGCCATGTGAAGAATATGGGAGGTGAGGTGTCCCATGAGTTGGCATTGAGTGATGCCATGCATGATGCAGTAAAAGGAATAAAGAAAAATAGGAAATTCAGGAAAAACCAGAACCACAGGATCATAAGTCTTCAAAATTACAAGATTGACATTGCTCAACACTATAAATACCCCCTAGCTCCTCATTTCGGCACAAGCAAGAAAGAAAGGAAGAAAGAAGTTCTTGAGAGAGAAAGTGAGAGAAAGAAAGAAGTAAGGAAGTTCTGGTGAAGTTGGAAGTAGTAGAGAAGTTCTGAAGCTCTGCTTTTGAGGTAGCAACTAATCCTAGCTCTTATGTAATGTCTTTGTGATTTGTTGTGCTTTTGTTTGGTTGGATTGTTGTCTTATATGTTATGCTTGAAGCTCTATTCCAATGCTATGATCATATGTTATTGAATATGGAAGCATGCAGCATACTTATCTGTACACAATCACAAGCAAGCACCGTCACTCTGCATTACATATATTGTTATGATTATTGCTACTGGGATTCTTTTGAATATCATTCCCAAATATAATATTACAGGGGAGGTTCTATCAAATTAAAATTTGGAAATCTTAAGAGATGCCGGTAGGCTGCCGAAATGCCGGCAACGAAGAAGGAACAAAGAAAGGAACTGATACGTACTGTGTACGTAGGTGCTGTCTAAGGAGGCTGGAAGTGAGTGGACCTAGTAGGTTCATCCAGTCTTTCCTGGGTACTTACGTAGAATGGTAGCTCCTACGGGAATTACCGAATCGGTACAAGATCGGTTACTTTCTACAGACAGAATGTAGCAGTTATGCTGTCGGATTTTAGACAACGGAAAGTGTAACAGAAATATGAGAATGTTAAACATGCACTGTTGTATAACATTAGATTATTTAATAATATTTGTTATCTGGCATGTTTGACTGATATGTGATGTATGTATGCACTAATATGTAAAGTTGGTTGCTGAAAAATGGCCTTGTGAACAGTAACCCGTGGAGACCTATGGACGTTTGATAAATCTTTAAAAATAGAGAATGGTTGATTAAATGTATGATATTTTTATGGTAAATAGTATACATCCTAAGATTTAATTTTATATATAGAGTGCCTCATTTGGATGTATACACGAAAAGATATAAATTGTTAAAGTTGGGACCAGAATGCTGGATTCAGGAGAAAATCATTGGATGAACAGTAAGATTGAAACGTTGACCCACGTTTAATTTGTCAAGTATTGGTCAAAAAATGATTTTTCCCTGAAATATAATTAAGTTATCTTCATGTGTAAATTTGAACCACTTCATTTCTATTTTTCTAGAATTAGTTATGAATTTTCAAATTCAGGTCACTCATCTGGAATTTGCCACAGTGAACAGTACCCGATATGAATAAAATTCCAGATTAAGAGTTTAGACTTCAATGACCCTGAAAGTGGTTCTAAGTGCTACTGAATGGTCCTTAAGATGTATAAAAATAAGGATGTGACAATTGTCTTTTCAGAAAGATATCAAGTTGTCCTATTCCTCTTCCTTATGATTCACATTATCCTGTCCTTAGGCTAGGTTATTTCACAATTCAGAATCACCCGCTATCTTCCTAAGCCTTTTCAGGAACTATTGGATTCTGGGATACCACTCCCTTATGAATTATGTTAGGATCAACTGCAATTCTTCTGAAAGACTTCAACCAATAAACTAAGTCATAGGGTTAATTACTCCTTTTTGTTGATAACTCATCAGATAATTCTCCAGCATTATGTTATGTAGCCCATTTTACTTATCACAACTTCACTTAACCTCTCTTTTACTTAGGAGTGCTCCTCTACTTTCTTTCTTTCTTGTGTCTTACCATAATCTATTTCCATATACAATCATGGCATAGCCATCTACAAGTGCCATGAGGAATTGCCTTCTGTTGTTACAGATCTGTATCATAACTTTTCATCTAAATTTGTGCTCTATCTACGAGGAATCTATAATAGATCTAACTCTTATTTGACGAGTGATCTTAACTTATCTAAATTTAGTTCTATCTGAGAGCCATATGCTTCATATCCAACTCTTATTTGAAAAGGGATATGACAATAATCTCTTTACTCTTGTTTACTATTCTTTCTGTATACCATTTCTTTTGATAGAGTTATAACACTACCACTCTCTTGGTACTTGCTGTAACCCTACCATAAGAAATAGTGTTGAGTACTATATTCATAAGCTTGTAGAAATACCTGAGTAATCCCTAAGCATATTGTAACTGATTGTCCCACTTACTAGGACAGTCTGTTATTCTAGTACATTCCTATTGCTTACCTATTTCAGGTTTCTCATCTAACTGACTCTCATTATTATCTTATCTCAAACTCTTATTCCTATTTCTAACTTTAATCTAATATGATCATTATCTTAATTTCCATTCTACTCTTAATCTTTGAGGATTTACTAACACTAACTACCTTATCTATTTCTCTAATCATATGGAGCAAACAGACTGGTCTGGAGTAGCTCTATTGAGTATATGCTAAATATTACCATTTAAATATGCATAAGATGTTATCACCTTAAACCAATGGGAGTAATTGCATTTTATGGTCATTGCTGCTAACAAATGATTGGCGCCTTAATCATATATCGCATATACTTAGCATTTTTTATCCCATAATCATTTCTTTGGATTAGCTCAAGCGACATTCTTGCCTCTTCTCAGATCAGGGAAAAACTTTCTTCTGCATCTGGAATCTCTTACCTATCTAGTCTGTAAACATTCCTTAGCAAAATGTCCCAGCTTGCCACATCTGTAGCAACTTCCTCGACCTGTCAATCAAAGCCTATTCCCGTGATCTCTACCACAGTTCTCATATATGTTAGGCTCGGATTGCATGTTTGCATCTCCTAGCTTACTACTCTTCTACTTCTTAACTGCTTCTTATTACGTCTTCTAAAACTAAAGGCCCTCTGGAACATTGTTATCAAAACACCGAAAGGATTCATCTTTCAAAGTTGTCTTTATCTTATCTGGGCATCACAAGTCTCTCTCTATAATCTTCCTTGCCCCTATCGCTTCATTGAACCTATGTAACTTCCTGGGAAAAATTCTTTATTGCAGTAAAGAATTCAATTTGTGAGTTATCCTCTTAGTCAATCAACTTTTACTATACATATGGATGAACTCGGCTAAGTATCCATCAAAGGGTTCCTCATTCCCTTCTTTAACACTTAGCCTCACGCTCATCTCTATTTGACTGAAGAGAATGCTTCTCATAAAACTGCTCAAGAAAAACTTCCATGGTGAGCGGATCATTTCTGTCTTCATGGAGTAACGTCTATACTTTTCTATCATTGGATTGGGTGAGTTTTCATTTTGCTAGAGTTTCCCCTTAGTTTCACTTTGGCTCATGATTTTGTGAAGGAATGAGGGGGTATTTATAGTGAATTTTCAAGGTCCTTGGGACCACTTTGTCCCTCAAGTTCCTAATTATTGCAAAACCTCTTAATCTTGCATTTCATTGGTTGATTCATTGATTAATTATCCTTAATCATAATCAACTTAATTCCTATATTATTTTAATAAATTTCAGAACATGGGATAACCTTTCTTCCTCTTTCTTGGCCCCATGTGTAGAGCATGTGGGTCCCACAAGACACCTCACAAGCCAACTCATGCTATCATGCACCTTCCTTCAAATTTCGTTAGCAAAATACCATGGAATATTCCTAAAAATTGACTTAAGCTCCAAGACAATTCTTCTTAGCATATTGGGCTCTCATGTGACGCCATATTGGACTTCTTCTTGAGTCCAATTGCTAATTAGCACAAATCCCAAGGTTTTTCCCATTATTTCTTATATTGATATCCTTAAATTAAGCTAATTTTTGAGATAAATTATAGACACCTCTTTTAATGATTTTGACAATTTTAGAAATTCATTCTAATATAAAATGAATTTTCTGCAAAGTCTCATAATTTTTTGACACAGAAGTCCTTTTAAAAATTCATATATTTTCTTTAAATCTATTAGCGGTATCATTTTTTACCTTAAATTCTCTAATTAATTCTATAGGACTCATTTTTTACTTCTGTTAGTTTCATAAATTCTTATATTAATCATAAAAATTTACTACCAAATTTCATCTTATTATGAGGTCTAGAGGATACTATAATAATTTATAGACTTCAAAATTTAATATCAATTTATCGTGACCTCAAATCAAAATTCCGTGTTATGTTAAATCGATCATAATAATTTTCTCTATTTATTGGTAAAATTTGGGACCAAAACATTCCTGAGCAATTTTAGGCCTTTTTCTGGCCTATCTTTCCATAATTACCATTTTGCCCCTGGACTTTTGAAAATTACACTTTAGGCCAACAACTTTTCATAATTACACTTAATGGCCCAAACTTTATGTCTACTTCCATTTTGCACCATAGAACTTTTAGGGTTTTCATTTTAGTCCCTTTTCTTTATACCATTATCAAATCATTATCTTTCTTTATGTTTATCGTCACAATCCCTTCCAAACCTATTTCCTTTATCAGTTTTATACATATAGGAAAAAGTTAGGATGTGATAGTTGGCCTCTTTGATAAATCTCTAATTTCTTTCACCAATTCATACTTCCATTTATTGAAGTCTCCTTTGATCAACCCTCTTATCGAAGTATTATTCAATCAATTATTTGTACTTTTCTTACAAAACAAAATTCGAGATACTATATTGCTTGAGTTGGTGAATCATCAAAACGTGAAATATGAAATAAAACAAAAAGGATTAAGTTTAGAATCCTCTCACCACTCATTGGGAAATAGCAACAATGTTTTGCTTCTTGCTGAACCAAGAAATAAGACAATAACAAAAAAATTGGCATTGTCCACTATCACATCTTAGCTTTAGCTCCTTAGAATAAGTGTCTGGAAGCGAAATAGAGTAATTGAAACATTTTCTTTTTAGTTATCGGGTTACTGTTGACTCAGGCTTTCTAAGTTAATGGTCAAATTTTAAAAAATCATAATTAAGTGTAGAAACATCATATGGAGGTGGTTCAAGTCTCTATTTAAAGCTCTTTCAATGCTCTTTAAGGGAAAAATATAAAACTAGAGTTTATCCCTGCCAATTGATACAATTTATTTATCAAAGTTCACTATTCATTTGGTAAACATCCAATTGAGGTATATTACCTATGATTTTAAAGCTTGGGATATGTACTTTATGTCTACCAAATTTTATGGACAGATTCATCAATTTGCTATGTCAAACTGGAGCCAGAACAAAACTACTCTAGGACCTACGTTTTATCTTCAATATTACCTTGCTTTTATTTAACTAATCCTTCTAGCATACATAACTTGTAAAATGCTTTCTCATACTCATGTGAACATGCCAGGAATATCACACATAATCTCATGCTATCATATTATATACTAGGCACGTTTATACATTAAATAACATACTTGGAGAATTAATACATAACATAATGACACATATATTTCTCCAATTCTCTATGCCGTTCTTCTTGCTATTTTATACATTCTTTCTCCATTCTTGATCACCTATTATGGTTGGGTAAGGGAAGGTGAGACTCGGGGGAATCGTAGTAGCAAACAATACCACTAATGCATACAAGAGAAATACGTGCATGACATACTTGCTTACCATAAATCTTGCTAACATAATGACATATGTTCAAGCTCAATGTTTCGAGCATTATATATATGGCCATTGCATTCATAGGAATAGAGCTTCAACTAATCATACATACTTCACATAATCAAGCAAAGTAATCAACACACAACACACATACAAGATGGGTAAGTTCACTACCTTGTAACTCTATTTTCCTCTTGCTCTCCTTGCTTTCAAACATTGAGGTTGCTTACTCAACCTCTCCAAATTATTCTCTTTGACATCTGATGGCCCTAAATACAATCATATCATGTATTTAACTCATTAGAACCATAGAAGTAAACAATCTACATAACTTGCTCTCTTGAAAACCCTTAACCATGTGTCTTGAAAATTAAGGCTCTTAATTAAAATTTTTGTCATTGACCAATCCTACACAATTTTTCGGTGTAGAATCCATATTTGAGCTTAGATTTATTAAAATTAAGTTCCTTCTCATCCAAACACTCAAGGCTGAGACACTTAGGATTTTGGCCAAATATTCCATTTTGATTTATAATGCTTCCAAAGCCACTTTCATATCTAACCCTACACAAGTTTTTTATTTTGAACTAATTGGAAGCATCAAAATCATCAAATTTCATCTCTAGGATAAAAATCCCAGCTAGGCTGAGAGCCCTCTTGAGTTATGAACTTAAGGAATTCTTCCAATTTTTATACCAAATTACTTGATTCTAGTTCCTTTGTATCCTTTAAAACTTATTCCTACATTAATTTCATCATTTCCTGTACTTAGGAATTCCATCCAACATGCTATCTTATGGTTTTCATGCTCTCAAACCAAATACAACTCAAAATTAAGCTATCTAAACATCAAATTAAGTGCTAGGACCATAGGCTAACCTTATTCCAAGCTTGGTTAGTGCAAGAGCCTTCTTCTTCTTCCTCTTTACAAGAGAAACTTGGGCAACCTTCCCTCCCTATAGTTGCTAAAATGTTCAAATAGGAGGGGAGGAGTTACTATTTATAATGGTTAAGCTAACTCTTTGTAATCTAAGTTGATAGAAATTACAATGTTACTTGTCCTCCTCTTATTGGTCCACATATGCCTCTTTGTCTACTTCTAATTGGTCCACATGTTAGCCACTTGCCCTCTTCTTATTGGTTCACATATCCTTAACATCATTACCTTATCCTTTTTCTTACTAAGTGGCTACTCCTCTTTAGTCCACTTGGAACCAAGGGCCTTTATTTAATTAGTCCACATGTCTTTCCTTTGATTGGTCTATATATTATTAACTAAACTTAATAAATTGTTGGAATCTATAATAATATTATTTTATTAATGAATTTAGTCACATGTTGTCTAACTCTTCTAACCAATTAAGAGGCTTCATGAAACATCTTTACTTTTACCTCTCAGAGTATGCATTTGTAAGCGTTTACTTAGGCCCAAAAATTAAAATTTTGCAAATTAGTCCTTGGGTACTGTTCACTATGCATTTTCTAGTTTTGGTAGTCTAAATTTGAAAAATCATAACTAATTCTACAAATATCGTATGGAGGTGGTTCAAATTTCTACTTGAAGTTCTTTCAATGTTCTTTAAGGAAAAAATATAAATATGGAGTTTTACTGGACCAATCAATACAATTAATTCATTAAAATACTATTCATATTACTTCTAGATTCTAAGCCTCAACTTTGAAAATTCATTTCTCTTAATGTACAAGTCTATTACAGGCATAATACCTATTCATTTGAATATTGTGATGTATATTTCTTGCATGCCAAATTTTGTAATTTAATTCATTCATTTGCTGGGTCAAACTGGAGTTGTAAGCTCATTGCTCGAGGACCTACAATTTTATCATTGCCACTTCCTTTCATAATTTCTTATTTAATTCTAGCATACATAGATCATCATCAAACTTTCTTATATTCATTTAGACATGTCTATAAAATCATATAAAACTTTATTACATCAATAATAGACATGTACAACATTCATTTTACATAATTAGTCATTGAATAGAGAAAACTATCTTTGCTTTGTTAAAGCTCAAATCCATACTTCTTTTCTTCTATTTCTTTTGCTCTTCTTCATGCAAGCTTCTCCATACTCAATTACCTATTATGGTTGGTTAAGGTGTTGGAGATTGTGCCCTAGGGGCCAATCATTGTTATGAACATTGTTGATTTATGAATTTCTTAATTATGTTATCACATTATTTGCATGTTTACTGTGATGACCATCCTTGGATAACTCATGATCTTATCCTAAATGTCCCTGGTTGGTCATCTATGCGGGAGCAAAGATGAAATAAGACCAGTATGACTTTGAAGATATATAGAGATATAAATCAAAGTCATAGGCACATGTAAGAGTATAGGGTGCTGGACCGACCCACTATGAGAGAGCTACATGGGTTAAGTCATAAGCTTTCTCATATACAAGCCATGTCACTATGCCCTTTGACCTGAGATCATCATGGATTCCTACATGAAAAACGCTCAGCTTTAACCTAGTCAAAAGTCACTTTTGACCGAGTGATCATAAAGGCTATGTTCGGGCTTAGTGGTTTTTCATGCGGAGGAATGTGAATGGTCAAGATGGAATTTGTCCCTCAATTTGTAGAGAGATATTACTGGGCCCCTCGATGAGTGAATCTGAGAAAAGTATGGCCATACTGGAATGGAAGGGTAGATCCATTTCTATAGTCAGACTACTCAGGGATCGAGAAAGTAACAGTCAGGAACAGGAGGATGATGTTCTCCATGCCTCATCCATGACCGAAATATCGTGTGACAAAAGGGACGTGATATGGTTGTATGAAAGGTAACATCGTTCATCGATCCTCATATGTTTTGGGTAGTCGTAATATCTTGCTAGAGGCCGCTTACGACATGTGGGTTAGTATAGTAACTGGCCCACTACCAACTTCATATGGGCCTAAAGGGTCGCACACGAAATAGCCCAACTCGAGCTATGATGTCCAGGTTTATTGAATCTAAGACATGTCTTGATTAAATGAATAATCTAGGGTGAGTTTATATATTTTATATATATATAAATTTGTATTTATATATTATATATAATATAAAAGATATTTGCAAGATTTAATTTATAAGGATAAATTAAATCTCTATCACTTTTGAATTTGAAATTCAAATGATATGATATCTCAAATTTGATTTATGAGAATAAATCAAATATAATTTCGTCTTATCTTTATTTTAAATTAAATAAATAGGTGAACTAAATCTGTGGGACTGATTTAATATAAACCATATTTATTTAATTGGTTTCTTATTAAATTATGCAATATATGATATTGTATTAATTTCAGAATTAATATAAGATTAATTCTGAAGCCCGGCCCAATTAGAAGCCCGATGGCATCCTATATATTTGACATTAGGAGCTAGGGTTCTACACACAACACACAAGAGAAAAAGGGGCAAGAAGAGTGTAAAAGGTTTGCAGATAAGAAACTGCCAGAATAGAGATGGTGAGGACGGAATCTTGAGAAAACCCTAGAGGGACAAGAGGCGCTAGCACGTCATTCGTGGTTGGAATGCTATTCGTGTGGATACCGGTGGAGAAAGCTGATCTGAGTTGTTGACTTCTTGAGAACGAGAAAAGAGCACTAGGTACGACGAGGTCGCGACCAGTTGACACAGAGGTCGCGACCAAATTGGCTTCTGAACTTCAGAAATCCGAAAAGAGACTACAGGTCGCGACTAGAAGTAGAATAAGTCACGACTGCAAACTCCAGAGATTACAGGTCACGACTAGAAGCTGATTAGGTCGCGACTGCAAACTCCAGAGGCGACAGGTCGTGACAAGAAGCTGAGGAGGTCACGACTGA
Organism: Leucaena leucocephala; assembly: GCA_037074615.1. Lineage (NCBI taxonomy): Eukaryota > Viridiplantae > Streptophyta > Magnoliopsida > Fabales > Fabaceae > Leucaena > Leucaena leucocephala. Next base: position 14,010,435 of record CM073523.1, on the reverse strand, counting down.
AAACTCCAGAGGCGAAGAGTCGCGACTAGTGGACACTGAGGTCGCGACCACAGCTTGAACACCGAAGGTAACACTTCTTTCTCCTTGACTTAAACACATTCGGTAGATCCTGGCTGCGAATAGAAAAAAATTTAAAGTTAATTTCCGCTGCGTGTCTTCCAATTCCCTTCATAAGGGAGGGGTGAGATTCTGAGGAATCTTAGTAGAAAACATTACCAATCCATGCATTCAAGATGGTGAGATTCTGAGGAATCTTAGTAGAAAACATTACCAATCCATGCATTCAAGATGGATGCAAGTGTATGACATGTTTCTCTTAACTTTCTCCAGCTTCTAATGACATACTATCATGATCAATGCTTCATACTATCATGCATGGCCATGGAAACTTATAGGGGTAGAACATATCTCATTCACATATGTAACATATCATTATCTCATAACATAAAACACATCAACACACAGCCATATTGAAATATCCTCACTTTTACCCCTTAGAGTATGCGTTTGAAAGTGCATTTGATTAGCGAAATCTTTACTTAGGCCCAAAAATAAAAAATTCACAAATTTGTCATCGGGTACTGTTCATTGTTCATTTTCTAGATTTGGCAATCCAACTTTGTAAACTCATACTTAATTCAAGAAAAATCGTATGGAGGTTTTCCAAATTTCTACTTGAAAATATTTCATTTCTCTTTAAGGAAAAAATATAAATCTTGAGTTTTATTGGACCATTCAATACAGTTAATTTGTTAAAATTTACTGTTCATATGGTCCTTTCTAGAATCCCCAAATTATGAGCCTTAAATTTAGAAATTCATTTCTCTTAGCACACATATCCAATTAGGGAAAACTACACATGTTTTTAAAGATTAGGATGTGCACTATATGCTCACAAAATTTTGTGTTTTAACTCATTCATTTGATAGGTCAAACTGGAGCTGGAAACTTGCTACTCCAAGACCTACGGTTTTACCTTTCTAACTTCTTTCTTTAATACTCATTAATTATTCTTGCATGTTGGATCCATTATTATTACTTTCTATACATTATGTAAACATGCCAATTATTCTATACAATTCAATCTCATAAATTGGTACATTTCATAGCATTTACATAAATGGATAAGTTATACATCACATGCTAAACCATACAATTTCTCTACTTTCCTTCTTCCATTCTTTAGCTCTCCTTCATGCATACATCTTCCATTATAATTGACCTATATTGGTTGGTTAAGGGAGGTTGAGATTCTAGGGAATCTCAGTAGCAAACATTATCACATACATGTGCAAGATGGATGCTAATGCATGATATGTCATTTTATTTAAACTTACTTTAGTTTGTGACAGGCCATCAAGCTTTATGCTTTGATTAAAAATACATCTTAACACTTAAGCATACCACATCAAGCACAAAAAGGGGTAAGTTCACTACCTTGTACTTAAGCTTTTCCTCTTGATTACCACTTGCTCCCTAAGCTTCCCAACCATGTAAGCTTTTGATCAACATACTCAATCCATCCTCTTGGATATCCCAAGGTCCTAAACATATTTACATTGGTCATAGTACTCATTAGGACCACTAACTTACAACATAGACAACACTTACTATCTTTACTTAACCTTTTTCTCTTGATTTTAGGATTAGTGTTCTAGCTTTCTAAAAATTACTCTCATAGGCCAATCCTATAAAATTTTGCAGGAGGAATCCAAATATGAACCTACATTGGATGAGAGGTATGCCTCTTTGGTACAAAATGCCACTTTTGATTTTAATGCTTCCAACTTCACTTTCTCAACCTAGTTCCACATAATTTTCTATTCTAAATCCATTGGAAGCCCTAGAATCATCAAAATCAAATCCTAGGCATAAAATCCAGTCAAGGCAGTGGGTTATCCATAGTAACCAAATCATTGAATTCAATCAACTATAAGCTAAAACCACCTGAATCCTATCTATTCCAACTTGTTTTACTTATTTCTAACATCAAACTCTTCCTTCTCCTATGATTCCAGATTTTGTGTAGCATGCTTAGGGAATGAATAACATGATTTCAACCATTCAATCTAACAATTAATCCACCCAACTACAAGATTAAGGACTTAGGGAAGAGGTGTTACCTTGTATGCTTGACCATATAGCTCTTGGATTGTATAATCTTGGCTTGAATGGAAATTTTATGAGATGTTCCTAAAGGGAACTCAAGCTTGCCGAGTTGCTGTACTTTAGGGGTATTTAGAGAAAAATCCAAGATTAGATCAATGGCTAACTTTGTATTAACTAATGGATGGCTAGGATTCCCTCTTCCAAATTAATGGCCAAGCTTTAGCCATCTATATTACTTACATAATCTTCTCTCTTCCTTACATCATCCACAAGACATCATCAAGGCCATGTGGCACCATCTTGAGAAGGAAGGAGGAAGATGAAACATTGGCCCTTGGATTCAACTTGTTCTCCAAGTTTTCTTCTTATATACAGCTCATAGTTATTTAGATTTCTTAAAGGCCTTATGGAGCTCAAAAAATTACTCTGTTAGCTCCATAATTATCTTTTAATAATAGGGAAATTCTATGAATTTTCTTGGGCCATAACTCTTCCTCTAACTAATTCTTTTTGAATTTCCTGAAAAATGCCACTTATTGGCATTCTAAGCTTCTAGTATTTTTGTAGCTCACACTGTTAACCTTTTAGGAATGAGATTAATTTTATAAACTTCTTTAGTCTCTTAACTATTTATTCGCTATTTTTACGTACATTTTTCAGGCCTCCTCATGGCTCAAATTATTATATCCAGATAAATATCTCAAACTAAGTCATTATACTAAAAATTTCATTAACGCTACTTAGGGGTATTTTTGTCATTTCCCTTCATAAAAAGGCCTCTATGACTTATTTCCCATTTTCTGGAATTTTTTGGATATTTTCCATAATCACCCCTTTTGGCATGAAACTTCTTGAAATAACGGTTTTGCCCCAACTTGGGCTCAACCGCATAAATCATTACCTAGAGGTCTCTACATCAACCATAGCCCATAACTATCCTCTTTTCTCTTTTTGTGCCCTGGAGACTCTATGGAGTCCCTAACTTTATTTATATATTTGCCCCAGGAACTTTTACTATTTACATCATAGTCCCTGTACTTTCTCTATTTGCAGTTTAATCCCTAAAAACCCTTTGTATATTTTTGGGACTTCTACTCAAAGGGTCCTGGTAGCCTACTTATTTTAGGCTACTTTCTAGGCTTCAAGGCCTAAAATTTGTGATATTACAATTCTCTCCCTCTTAAAATAAATTTCGTCCTCCAAATTTCAAAGCTAAACCTTTATTCATACCCTGACAAAGAAGTTTCTTAACCTTTATTCCAAAAAAATCAGAAGCTCTGGTTAGACTTCTCATATTTTCTCTTTTAGGTATTTCCTTCTTACTTTCTGAACTCTAGCCTCAATTATAGGCTTATTTTCTCATTCCCAGCCTCATTCATAGGCTTACTTTCTCATTTATAGGGATTTACCCATGAATACTCAGTCTGTATTTATGTCACATCGGGTTTTTCTCATATTTAGAGCTAGCCTGAATGCCTCTTGTTCAGGACTTATGGCACTAACTCTCCTAATTCGGGCTTTCCTTTGTTATTTGGAAGAGAATTAGGCTTAGCCTAATTAATGATAAGGTTGTCCAGAAAAAAATCATGGGTACTCTCTCTGCATTAGTTAACCAACATAAGAGATCTCTTCATTTGTCCCTAGTCATTGTCTTACCAAAGAGATACTGTACCTTTATACATATAGCTAGCTCAACAACTTTCATTAGGCTAGGTCTATTGTGACCCCAAGATCTACTGCAATCTACCGTCAGCCTCTCTATCTTTTCTAGCCTTATTAGGATATACTGCGAACCTCCAAAATTTATTACGCTTCTGTTGTACTGTATCTAGGTCTATGTGAAACTTTGAACCAAAGGATTAAGCTACCTCTACATAGTTGGTAACTTACTAATAATTCCCTAAGACTGTTCCCATATACCAATACCATTCTCTTAGGCCTCAATCAACTCTCTAGTCCAGCTAACTACCTTTTTAATTTTTGCTTGGGCCTTATCAAAAATCTCTCTAAGCCACCTACCTATCTATCTCTTTAGGTTTGCCTTAGACCTAATATTATACCCCATATTAAATCTCTTTAATCTCTCATATTCTTTAGCTGATCTTAGATAGTACACAGAGAGAGGACTTATATAACTGCTCTTTTCTGTAATCTTTCTTTACTTTACTTCTTTAGTAGGAGCATTACTCTAACATGCATAATGCCTGGGCAACGTGTTACAGGAACTGCATACCTGCTTTTGAATGCATAGCTTTAACATAAGAGTTAAAGTATTCTTTTCCTTAATATGTATAGCTCTAAGACTAGGAGCTCGCATAGCTCTAACACTCAGAGCTTTAGCATATGTTTAATAAGTGTAACATAGTGTCTGTCATTCCAATGCAAGGAGTAAAAGCTCTCACTTGCTACTATATCACTAGCATATCATTCAAACATCTTATCCCTACAAAATGGAGACTCTATAACACCTCACTCTCACATGCCTCTAGGACCAAACGGTAGCATCTGGAACCACTTATAAGGTCATCGAAGTAAGATAGCACAATCTAGAATTTTTCAGTTAATGTGTACTATTCCCTGTGTAAATTCCAGATAGGCAACCTAACTTTAAAAAAATATAATTAATTCGAGAAAAATCCAATTAAAGTGGTTCAAGTTGCTATGCGAAGCTAACAACATCAACAATATACAAGCAACAAGCATACAAGTTTGGGTAAGTTCACTACCTCTTTCAGTTGCATTTCCTTACACTCATCCTTCGTGCTTTGTAGTCCTCTTTGCAACAAATATCAAAGCCTAAACATAGCATGATAATACACATCACAATTTAATTCAATCAAGTTTCAGACTCAGTTCAATTCCTAAACCGACAAGAACCTAACTTTCTTTATTTTTGGTTAATTTCCTTGCCCTTTGAATTAATTCGTCCTTTGACTATTTCTGACACAATTTTTCCCAAGGAAATCAAATATGGAATCATAATTGGAAAATTCCAAATCCTCCCTTGAATATGGAAGGAGGTCGAGAAGCATAAGGATTTTTTTTTGAAAATTTCACTTTTGATTTGAATGCTTCCAACTCTTGTCATTTGATCCAATCCTATACAATTTTGCCTTCTAGACTCAATGGAAGCATCAAAATAATCAAAAACATCTTCCCCTATCCAATACAGTATTGGCAGAAAGGTTCCTTTTGTGTGGAAATCAAAGATTACACAATTAATTCCAGATATAAACATCAATCTAAGTTGTCTCGGTCAAGATTACGTAGTCCTAACTTTGTTTTTCACTTCCCCCTTTATTTTCAAATTTTGGCCAGCCATGAATCCAAGGGAATTTCTCAAAATCCATCCATTAAAATCTAGGTTCAAACTCCTAAATTAAAGTAATATAAGCTAGGATGGATTACTTACCTTAATTCCTAAATAGCTTGTACCCTATATTCCTTGGATTACCCTGGATTGCTCTTATATAGGTTGATTTTTCAAAGTTCAAGAGGTTCCTCTTAAGTTCCCCTTGGCCCATGGCTTACAAGAGAGAAAGGGTATTTATAATGAAATCTTGGAAATTTAAGGACTAATCTGACCCTCGAGTTGCTAATTATTACAACCTCTTAATTTGGCTCCTCATTGGTTGCTTTTTCCCTTTAATCAGGATTAACCACTTTCTTAACATTATTTTATTCTTAATGTGTGATTTAAACTTCTTCTTCCTGAAGAAGACATATGGCTCTATGTGTGGGTTCCTCAGGGACACCTCACATGGTGACTCACACCTCATTGGTTATGTCCAATTTTGACCAATCTTATACTGTATTGAGGAATTTTCCTAAATTATTAATCTAATAATTTTTATGTGTTCGAATGGTATTTATTGTCAGAGGAACACTTTCTAAAAGGTTACTGGTAACAATCCCTTTATCAGATCAATTCAACAGTTATACTTGTTACAGGGTAACTATGATTTACTAAAAATTGCTTAAATATTATTTTTATGTACTTGGGCTCTCATGAATTGTTGGAGCATGTTTTTGGGCCTCCTCCGGGTGCCCTATTCAACTTAAATTCTATTATAAATTCTACAGGGCTCCTTTAGGGGTTTTGTCACTTTCATAAATTCTTATAATTATTAAAAGTAATGTCCTGTAAAATTTCATCTAATTATGAGGTCTAGAAGGTCCTATGAAAATGTTACATATTTTTTCAGAGTTAGGAAAATTAACATCAATTTTTCAAGACCTCAAATCAAAATTTTATGTCTTGTCAAACGACTCTAAATATTTTTTTCTATCTCCTTGTGAAATATGGGACTCTAAATCTTCCAGGCAAATTTTAGACAATTTCGGCTCAAAGTCCTCAAAATTACACTTTTGTCCTTGGAAACTTTTAAACTTTGCAATCAAGTCCCTTTACATTTTCTAAGCCCCTTAATAATTTTTAACTTTGCAATTAAGTCCCTCTCTTTTATATTTCCTTTATATTTACTAATTTAACCTGTTCTAATAACTTAAACCTCCTCTAACCATTATCTTTTCTTCCAAGTAATGTCACAATCCCCTCATAACCTCTTTCTTCCTCTGTCAGCCTTACACAGACAGGGAAAAATTAGGATGTTACATGTCTCCCCTTAAATAAATTTCATCCTTGAAATTGAAATCGTACCTTAGTCAAATAACTCTATATATGTTTTGTCGTATCCTTACTTTAACCCCTTTATATGATCCATTAGTAGCCTTTGGAACCACTTTAGGATCTATTAAAGTTGGAAATAAGAATCTGGAATTTCTGTAAATTCCTCTCAGGTACTGTTCATTCATCATTTTTCAGAATTTTGCCCAACTTTGAAAATTCATATTTAAATCTATAAAATTCCAATTGAGGTGCTTCCAGTTCTACTGAAATATCTTTAAGGCATCTTTATGGGAAAAATAATAACTAGGTTCAAAGGTTACTGCAGCGTTCCCATTAAACTCGCAAAAACATACTGTTCATATGGTAATTTTTCCAGTTTTCCAGAATTCAACTCTTGAATTTGAAAAATCACCATAAATTCGTTTCTTATCCAAATTGGGTGTACTTGATATCTACTTAAAGATTAGGATGTTAAATTTAAGCATGCTAAATTTCAGAGTTTAATTCATACAATATCATATTCAAATCATGGTGTAAAGCTCACTGCCTCCCAACATAACTTACATTAAGTACTCTTTGTTCCATATTTACATAATATAAGTTTATCTGACACAACCAAGCATACTTCAAACACCATCCAATGGCTCTTTGCTTCTTGAATGTTCAGCACCTAACATGGTTTAGTTTGAAAAAGAGTGAGATTTCTAAAGAAATCCCAATAGCAACTAACACAACCTTAACATCATCAAGCAATTATTTAAAGCATGATATATGATATGGGAGCCACACAAGCATTCTCATATTTTGGCATTCTCTAACATGCATTTGTCATGACATCTTAGCAAGGAGATTACCACATCATCAAGCCCATCAAGCTTGCAAATTATCACATAATATCATGCTCAACCAAACATCACAAACAACAATACCAATAAATAATTGCAAGACAATAATAAAGCTAGAGTTGTTGCTACCTCTTGGAGATCCTTGTCTTTCCTTGTTGACTTGAAGTTCTTTAGGTCGACAAATGTCAAATCCTAATTATTGAACAACAATTTCATGTCATTACAACTTCTCAAACATAATTCAACTTAAAAACCCTAACTACCCTTTCTTGAATTAAATTAGGGTTTTATTTCTCCCAAGCACTAACATTAACTCTTGGGATCCTACCCTACACAATTTTGACTAAGGAATCCAATGGTGTCATCCAAATTTTAAAATTTCTTCATCTCCTATACTGTCCGTACAAACAGAAACGAAAATTGCTAGGGTTTTCCAAAATTTCCATTTTGATGCTTAAGGCTTCCAATTAGGGTCTCCCTACTCTACCCAACACAAAATTGCATTTTGAACACACTGGAGGCCTTAAAATCATCATATCTCAACCCTAGGATAGAGTACACAAATCTGGACAGCAAACTATTTCAAGAACAATTCCAAGAAACCATTGATTCCATGAACTCAAACATGTTAAATCTTATCCTTTTCAACTTGTCTTTGCTACCATTATCATAACTTTCATCTTTTCCTAATTTGGGCATCATCTCCCCTTATAAATTTATGGTTCCCAACCCTTAAAAATCATAAATCAAACTTCCAAGTAAATCACTAAAAGCTTGGAAGTATGCTTACCTTAGTATCCTTGAATTTTAGGAGGTTGGAAGCTTTGTTTTTGGATTGAGTTTTGAATTATCAAGAGTTTCCCCTATGTAAAGAGGGCTGCACGAAATGGAAGTCTTGGGAGGGGCTATTTATAGGGAAAATTGAGGGGAATCAAGGGCTAAGATTCAATTCTTAAAGGTTTGATCTAAAGGTTAGAATTTAATCTCTTTTTTAGTTATAATCATGGCAACTTTTGAGTTGTCATCTTTTTCTACCTTCTCCCTTCCATTTGACGCCAACTCAATTAGTCTTGAAGCTTCTAGGAGTTTTCTCCAATTTTTCAGAATTAACCAGTACCGATTCGAGTGATTTTTGGGAAAAATAAATTATTTAATGGAATGATATTTTCTAGAACACTCTCTGACTGTCTAGCCTATCTAAAATCATTATTGACCCTTTAAATATTTATCCCTATTTTCTCATTTTTTTGAGGTCTTTTTATAGTCTGAATACTTAATTTTGTCGAATGCCTTAAAAAAATCATAATACGATAAAAATTCATATATGGGTATTTTTGTCATTTCCTCTGTATAAAAATGTCTTAGAACCTCATTTCCCATTTTATGGAATTTATTGGGATTTTTTTGAATATTTTTTAGAACTGCCATTTACGGCCCAAAATTTCCCGATATTACAATTTTGCCCCTATTTTAGTTTAGGCTCATACTTGTACTTTGACTTAGCCCATAATAACCCATCTAAATTCATTCTGAGCCTCCTGGTAAAATTTCATGGTCTTTAGTTTAGATCTGATCCCTCAAGGAATAAAATCCTAATTTTTAGAGTCCATAGACAAGCTCCTAAAATTCCTTTAAAATTCTTTTTAAAATTATCTAGACCTCTTTGGGAGTGTGGTCTTTTTTACAATCTCCCATAATTCACATAGTATCTTCTATCATAATCTCACAGAATTCTGAAGTCCATTCAATCTCCTAAAAATTCTAGATAATTTTCCCAGACTTACCGAATTTTTATCAACTTATCAGGACCTCAAATCAAAATTCTGACGTCTCTCATTCAACCCAAAATTTTGTGCTTTATCTCCTAGTATTTTTAGATCTTAAATTCAGACCAGGCTATTTTGGGCTGAAAGTACAGTTTTTGAAACTTTTCACAATTTACTTTTAGGTCCCTTGAACTTTTCCATATTTACAGTTTAGTCCTTGAAATTGTCTACTTTGTACTTTTGGCCATAATACTTTCTAACTTTGCAATTTGATCATGTATTCATTCGATAATACCATTTACATTTCTCTAATCATTTTCTTAGCTAAAAACTTAGGGTTTTCGGCTAAGAAATTCCAGGATGTTACATGTTTCCTTCATATCCTTCTATGTTTCACATGTTGTCTCGTTCTGTAATATATTCTTCTAGCTGAGAAATATGGAGTATGTCATGAATTTGACCAAGGTTCGAGGATAAAGCTATCTCAAGGTCTAGCAACTTTCCCTTAACCTCATTGTAGCTCCTTGTCTACTTCATGTGTTGGAAATTGTGCCCTAGGGGCCAATCATTGTATCAGGTTATCACATTATTTGCATGTTTACTGTGATGACCATCCTTGGATAACTCATGATCTTATCCTAAATGTCCCTGGTCAGTCATCTATGTGGGAGCAAAGATGAAATAAGACCAGTATGACTTTGAAGATATATAGAGATATAAATCAAAGTCATAAGCACATGTAAGAGTACAGGGTGTTGGACCGACCCGCAATGAGAGAGCTGCATGGGTCAAGTCATAAGCTTCTCTCATATACAAGCCATGTCACTATGCCCTTTGACCTGAGATCATCATGGATTCCTACATGACAAACGCTCAGCTTTGACCTAGTCAAAAGTCACTTTTGACCGAGTGATCATAAAGGCTATGCTCGGGCTTAGTGGTTTCTCATGCGGAGGAATGTGAATGGTCAAGATGGAATTTGTCCCTCACATTCGTAGAGAGATATTACTGGGCCCCTCGATGAGTGAGTCTGAGAAATGTATGGCCATACTGGAATGGAAGGGTAGTTCCATTTCTATATTCAGACTACTCAGGGATCGAGAAAGTAATGGTCAGGAATAGGAGGATGACGTTCTCCATGCCTCATCCTTGACCGAAATATCATGTGACAAAAGGGACGTGATATGGTTGTATGAAAGGTTACATCGTTTATCGATCCTCATATGTTTTGGGTAGTCGTAATGCCTTGCTAGAGACCGCTTACGACTTGTGGGTCAGTATAGTAACTGGGCCACTGCCAACTTCATATGGGCCTACAGGGTCGCACACAAAACAGCCCAATGCGAGTTATGATGTCCAGATTCATTGAATCTAAGAGATGTCTAGATTCAATGAATAATCTATGGTGGATATATATTATATATATATATAAATTAGTATATATATTATATATAATATAAGAGATATTTGCAAGATTTAATTTATAAGGATAAATTAAATTTTTATCACTTTTGAATTTGAATTTAAATGGATATGATCTATTTGAATTTGAAATTCAAATTGATAAGATATCTCAAATTTGATTTATAAGAATAAATCAAATATAATTCTGTCTTATCTTTATTTTAAATTAAATAAATAGGTGAATTAAATCTGTGGGACGGATTTAATATAAACCATATTTATTTAATTAGTTTCTTATTAAATTATGCAATATATGATATTGTATTAATTCAGAATTAATATAAGATTAATTCTGAAGCCCGGCCCAATTAGAAGCCCGATAGCTTCCTATATATTTGACATTAGGAGCTAGGGTTCTACACACAATAGATCTCTTCACACACATTTAGTCGTGAGAAAAGGGGGCAGGGAGAGTGCAAAAGGTTTGCACATAAGAAACTGTCGAGATAGAGAGGGTGAGGACGGAATCTCTAGAAAGCCCTAGAGGGACAAGAGGCGCTAGCACGTCGTTCGCGATTGGAACGCTGTTCGTGTGGATACCGGTAGAGGAAGCCGATCTGATCTGTCGACTTCTACGATACGACCAGACACGAAGCAAGGTCGCGACCAGAACACGCTGAGGTCGCGACCATACGGGCATCTGAACGTCAGAAATCCGAAAAGAAGAGGCAGGTCGCGACTTGAAGCTGACGAGGTCGCGACTACAAACTCCAGAGACTTCAGGTCGCGACGAGAAGCAGAGGAGGTCGCGACTAAAATGTTCCAGAGGCGAAGAGTCGCGACTAGTGGACACTGAGGTCGCGACCAAATCTTGAAACCGAAGGTAACACTTCTTTCTCCTTGACTTAAACACATTCGGTAGATCCTGGCTGGGAATGGAAAAATTTTTAAAGTTAATTTCCGCTGCGTGTCTTCCAATTCCCTTCAGTGGTATCAGAGCCATACCGTTTTGTGTTTAAGTTAGGTTTGATTGTTGATACATGTGATGTATGTTAGACTTCTTAGCTAATTATATGATAACATGCGAGATATGTATGACATATATGGAATCTGTTTATGTATGACATATACGGAATCTAAAAGGAAACTGAAATCGGTGGTGTATGTTAATTGATTTGATCAATTAATATTAATGGGGTCTAAGGAAATAGAATTAAGATTCTTGATCAAAAATTTTAATGGGGCGCTGCCCCACACCCCGCCCGCTAACTGGCTAGCGGGACCGCCGTGGCTACTTGTTCGTAGCGCAACATAATCGTAAGATATACTGGCTTTCCTTATGTATGAATGTTTTGAAACATTTATTGCCCTTCAAATAGTATGAATTTTGATTCTTGAATGTTTGGGTATGGTGAACAATATGGCTCTAGATTACAAGTGTTGTAATTTTTCTAAATACGGCCTGCGTGTCGTGCCTTCCTCTAATGACTCTCGTTGTACATTCTCTTCTCATCTCACTCCCCTCGAATGTTAAAACGAGGTTTCCTTATGTACTTTTCCTATTCTAATTAGAGAGCTCCTCTCATTGGCTTGAGGGGACTTAGGATAGGTGAGCCATATTGTATCACGTTTAAGATTATGCATCTTTTGATTAGATCACTGCATGTATGTTTTATATGCATAATACTTGTATGAGATACAACCGCGATACATGCATCTTATAAACCAGATAATTAATTAAACCCTCTAAAAGAAATCTTAAGTCATATGCCGTCAATTAATGAACACTTGTCAAAACCTCGATCGCTCATTTGTAGGTCCACCAAAGTGGGTGCATTTGAGTTATCTTGGGGAGATAAGCAAGAGTAATGGTGCTACTCTTATGTTTGTTATTGTTTGACTTAATTGAGATTATCAAAACGGTTTTGGGTCTCAAGGCATTAGATGGGATTAAAACATACCGGATCATATGATGATGGAATCCCATAAATATCTAAGAGTTACATTTGATGTAATTGGTAAAGTTGTTACCTACCTAAATAACTTAAAGTTGAGCGTCCTGCCAAAGCGGACTCAAGTTTAAGCAAAATATGGATCTTAGCCCACTAATTATTACATTGAGGGTTGTTTTATTCAGTGGGAGATTGCTAATTCGCTTGCATATTTTAATTGTAGAATCATGACGACTAGTAATACTGCTACATTATCGTTACGATCTGTCCTTGAGAAGGACAAACTCAATGGGACAAACTTTCTTGACTGGTTCAGGAACTTGAGAATTGTTCTCAAGCAGGAAAGAAAAGTATATGTCCTAGATCACCCCATTCCTGAGGAGCCAGCAGCCAATGCTCCTAGAGCTCAGAGAGATTCTTATGCGAAGCATAAGGAAGACTCTGTTGATGTGGGATGCTTGATGCTTGCCACTATGGTTCCGGAGCTTCAAAGAGATCTGGAACACATGGAGGCTTATGAGATGATTGTGCATCTTAAGGAAATGTTCCAGCAACAGGCAAGGCAAGAGAGGTATGAGACCACTAAGGCCTTACATTCCTGCAGGATGGCTGAAGGTGCATCAGTGAGTACTCATGTCTTAAAGATGAAAGGGTACATAGATCACCTTGAGAGGCTTGGATTTCCCATAAGGCAGAAGCTAGATACAGATTTGATCTTGAACTCACTCCCGGAAAGTTATGACCAGTTTGTCATGAACTACAACATGAACAACATGGAGAAATCTATTTCTGAACTGCATGGGATGCTTAAAACTGCTGAGCCGACTGTTAAGAAGAAGCCCAGTACTGTTTTGATGGTTCAGAAAGGAAAGGGTATGAAAAGGAAAGGCAAGGGCAAGGGGAAGGGTCATGGCTCATCTGGTAAGACTAAAGAGTCAGGCAAGCCCGAAACCAAGCCTGCACCAAAGAAGGCAAAGCCTCCAAAGGAAGGAGTTTGCTTCTTCTGCAATGAACCGGGTCATTGGAAGAGGAATTGCAAACTCTACCTTGAAGATCTGAGAAAGAACAAGAAGGATAGCGGGGCTATCGCTTCAGGTATTTATGTTATAGACATTCATCTCTCTACTTCCACTACATGGGTATTAGATACTGCATGTGGTTCTCACATTTGTACAAATGTGCAGGGCCTAAAGGACAGTAGAAAGCTGAAAAAGGGCGAAGTTGACCTACGAGTTGGAAATAGAGCAAAGGTTGCTGCTCTAGCTGTAGGAACTTATGAATTAGTCTGCCCATTGGGCTTTTGTTAGTTTTGAACAATTGCTATTATGTTCCTGCTTTGAGTAGTAACATTGTTTCTCTTTCTTATTTGGATAAGGAAGGTTACACTTCCATTTCTGGGAATGGTAAATGTTCTATTTATCGTAATGATATTTTCTATACTCATGGTGATTTGCATGTTGATCATTACATATTAAACTTGGAACAACCCAATCATGGAAATATCTATAACATAACCGCCAAAAGGATCAAACCAAATGATTTGAATCCGACGTACCTCTGGCACTGTCGTCTAGGCCACATAAATGAGAAACGCATTTCTAAACTCCATCAAGATGGATTTCTCAACTCATTTGATTTTGAATCATATGATACTTGCGAATCTTGTTTGTTAGGAAAGATGACAAAGTCGCCTTTCACTGGGCACAGTGATAGGGCCACTGATTTGTTGGGCCTCATACATACAGATGTGTGTGGACCGATGAATACAAATGCCAGAAGAGGTTATTCGTACTTCATTACATTCATAGATGATTTCAGTAGATATGGCTACGTCTATCTAATGAAACATAAATCCGAATCTTTTGAAATGTTCAAGATATTTCAAAATGAAGTACAAAACCAGCTTGGTAAAACAATTAAAGCCCTTCGATCTGATCGAGGTGGTGAATATTTGAGCCAAGAGTTTATCGATCATCTTAGGAATTGTGGAATAGTCTCACAATTGACTCCTCCAGGAACACCACAATGGAATGGGGTTTCTGAATGGAGGAATCGAACACTATTGGATATGGTTCGATCCATGATGAGTCGAACAGATCTTCCACCATCCTTTTGGGGCCACGCCCTAGAGACAGCTGCGTTCACACTGAATCGTGTTCCATCTAAGGCAGTTGAAAAGACTCCGTATGAGATATGGACTGGGAGGAAACCTAGTTTGTCTTTTCTCAAGATTTGGGGATGTGAGGTCTATGTTAAGCAACAAGCCTCAGATAAGTTAGCGCCCAAATCTTCAAAGTGCCTTTTTGTGGGATATCCTAAGGAAACCAAGGGATATTATGTCTACAACCCCACTGATAACAAAGTGTTTGTTGTCAGAAATGGTATCTTTCTAGAACGAGAATTTATCTCTAAAAGAACCACTGGGAGCAAGGTACACCTCGAAGAAGTTCGAGAGCCACAAGACGCCACAGAACTAGAGATGGAAAGTAGAGAAGACTCACAAAAAGTTGTTGAGACTCCTCAAGTCACACAAGGCCCAAGGCGATCTAATAGGGCACGACTTCATCCTCAGAGATATGGATTTCTGATTTCTGATAGTCGTGATGTGTTGCTCATTGAGCATAATGAGCACACTACCTATCAAGAAGCTATAGTGGGATCAAACTCTGAAAAATGGCTTAATGCCATGAAGTCTTAGATGCAATCCATGTACGACAATAAGGTATGGACCTTAGTCGACCCGCCTGAAGGTGTAAAAACCGTCGGGTGCAAGTGGGTTTTTAAAGAGAAAACCGACATGGATGGCAATGTAAATGTCTTCAAGGCACGACTGGTTGCAAAAGGATTTACTCAAACTCATGGTGTGGACTATGATGAGACCTTTTCCCCAGTTGCAATGGCCAAATCAATCAGAATCCTCCTTGCCATTGCAACATATTATGACTATGAAATATGGCAGATGGACGTCAAGACAGCCTTCCTTAATGGAAAGCTCCTTGAGGATGTGTACATGACACAACCTGAAGGTTTTGTGCGTTCTGAGGACTCTGGTAAGGTGTGCAAGCTTCAAAGGTCCATTCATGGACTGAAGCAAGCATCTCGGAGTTGGAATCATCGTTTTGATGAAGTAGTCAAAGAGTTTGGATTTCTTCAAAACATTGATGAACCTTGTGTGTACAAAAAGGTTAGTGGGAGCACAGTTGTGTTTTTGGTACTCTATGTCGATGACATCCTACTCATTGGGAATGACATTCCTACCTTGCAGATTGTCAAGTCTTGGTTAGGAAAATCTTTCTCGATGAAAGACTTGGGTGAAGCCACCTACATCCTAGGAATTAGGATCTATAGAGATAGATCTAAAAGGCTTCTAGGACTGAGTCAGAGCACATATATAGACAAGATACTGCATAGGTTAAGTATGCAGGAATCAAAGAGGGGTTTCATACCCAAGTCTCATGGTATTCACCTCAGCAAGGATTTGTGTCCTAGTACACCAGATCAGCGAGGTTGCATGAGTAAGATTCCATATGCCTCGGCCATAGGATCTATCATGTACGCCATGTTATGTACTCGACCGGATGTCTCGTTTGCCTTAAGTATGACTAGCAGATATCAACAGGACCCCGGTGAGGGCCATTGGACTGCTGTCAAGAATATCCTTAAGTACTTAAGAAGGACTAAGGACTTATTCTTGGTCTATGGTGGATTGGATGACGAGCTCTCTGTAACTGGTTACACAGATGCAAGTTTCCAAACTGACCAGGATGACCAGAAATCACAATCTGGATACATATTCCTCTTGAATAATGGAGCAGTAAGCTGGAAGAGCTCTAAGCAGAGCACTGTAACAGATTCTGCAATGGAAGCCGAGTATATAGCAGCATCTGATGCAGCTAAGGAGGCCGTTTGGATCAGGAAGTTCATTACTAAACTAGGGGTGGTATCGACCATCTCAGATCCAATAACTTTGTTCTGTGACAATAGTAGTGACATTGCACAGGCCAAAGAGCCTTGGTCACATCAAAGGACCAAGCATATACTCAGGCGATTTCATCTCATCAGAGAAATCAATGATAGAGGTGATATAAAAATATGCAAGGTAGCAAGAGAAGACAATGATGCTGATCCTCTAAACCGCTTGTCCAGGCAAAACATGAGCGTCATGTTAGGTCAATAGGATTGAGACAAATTAATGATTGTTCCTAGTGCAAGTGGGAGGATGTTGGAAATTGTGCCCTAGGGGCCAATCATTGTATCAGGTTATCACATTATTTGCATGTTTACTGTGATGACCATCCTTGGATAACTCATGATCTTATCCTAAATGTCCCTGGTCAGTCATCTATGTGGGAGCAAAGATGAAATAAGACCAGTATGACTTTGAAGATATATAGAGATATAAATCAAAGTCATAAGCACATGTAAGAGTACAGGGTGTTGGACCGACCCGCAATGAGAGAGCTGCATGGGTCAAGTCATAAGCTTCTCTCATATACAAGCCATGTCACTATGCCCTTTGACCTGAGATCATCATGGATTCCTACATGACAAACGCTCAGCTTTGACCTAGTCAAAAGTCACTTTTGACCGAGTGATCATAAAGGCTATGCTCGGGCTTAGTGGTTTCTCATGCGGAGGAATGTGAATGGTCAAGATGGAATTTGTCCCTCACATTCGTAGAGAGATATTACTGGGCCCCTCGATGAGTGAGTCTGAGAAATGTATGGCCATACTGGAATGGAAGGGTAGTTCCATTTCTATATTCAGACTACTCAGGGATCGAGAAAGTAATGGTCAGGAATAGGAGGATGACGTTCTCCATGCCTCATCCTTGACCGAAATATCATGTGACAAAAGGGACGTGATATGGTTGTATGAAAGGTTACATCGTTTATCGATCCTCATATGTTTTGGGTAGTCGTAATGCCTTGCTAGAGACCGCTTACGACTTGTGGGTCAGTATAGTAACTGGGCCACTGCCAACTTCATATGGGCCTACAGGGTCGCACACAAAACAGCCCAATGCGAGTTATGATGTCCAGATTCATTGAATCTAAGAGATGTCTAGATTCAATGAATAATCTATGGTGGATATATATTATATATA
Organism: Leucaena leucocephala; assembly: GCA_037074615.1. Taxonomy (NCBI): domain Eukaryota; kingdom Viridiplantae; phylum Streptophyta; class Magnoliopsida; order Fabales; family Fabaceae; genus Leucaena; species Leucaena leucocephala. The sequence goes on along the minus strand of CM073523.1, from coordinate 13,992,622 downwards.
TATATATAAATTAGTATATATATATATTATATATAATATAAGAGATATTTGCAAGATTTAATTTATAAGGATAAATTAATTTTTTATCACTTTTGAATTTGAATTTAAATGGATATGATCTATTTGAATTTGAAATTCAAATTGATAAGATATCTCAAATTTGATTTATAAGAATAAATCAAATATAATTCTGTCTTATCTTTATTTTAAATTAAATAAATAGGTGAATTAAATCTGTGGGACGGATTTAATATAAACCATATTTATTTAATTAGTTTCTTATTAAATTATGCAATATATGATATTGTATTAATTCAGAATTAATATAAGATTAATTCTGAAGCCCGGCCCAATTAGAAGCCCGATAGCTTCCTATATATTTGACATTAGGAGCTAGGGTTCTACACACAATAGATCTCTTCACACACATTTAGTCGTGAGAAAAGGGGGCAGGGAGAGTGCAAAAGGTTTGCACATAAGAAACTGTCGAGATAGAGAGGGTGAGGACGGAATCTCTAGAAAGCCCTAGAGGGACAAGAGGCGCTAGCACGTCGTTTGCGATTGGAACGCTGTTCGTGTGGATACCGGTAGAGGAAGCTGATCTGATCTGTCGACTTCTACGATACGACCAGACACGAAGCAAGGTCGCGACCAGAACACGCTGAGGTCGCGACCATACGGGCATCTGAACGTCAGAAATCTGAAAAGAAGAGGCAGGTCGCGACTTGAAGCTGACGAGGTCGCGACTACAAACTCCAGAGACTTCAGGTCGCGACGAGAAGCAGAGGAGGTCGCGACTAAAATGTTCCAGAGGCGAAGAGTCGCGACTAGTGGACACTGAGGTCGCGACCAAATCTTGAAACCGAAGGTAACACTTCTTTCTCCTTGACTTAAACATATTCGGTAGATCCTGGCTGGGAATGGAAAAATTTTTAAAGTTAATTTCCGCTGCGTGTCTTCCAATTCCCTTCATCATGCTGCTAATAACCTTTTCTTGATCGGCTCGATCTGAGTTGAAGTTTGGTCCTCTCCATCCCTCTATCCGTCTATGGATGATTCGCTATGCTAAACTTGAGAGTAGTGTCTATTTATTTCATGCAAAACCCTCTAAAAACTTGATACACATTTGGGGTTTATGTCGATACAATACTACTCGAAACCCTTACTTCCCCATATACTATAAAGTTTAACAATCTGCTTGACCCACTAGGAATTCCATCATTGGGTTACTCTTGCCTGAGAACGCTTAACTAAAAAGTGCTGATGGGTTAAAGTCAGGTTACGATCTTAGGGGCCGTAGGCCATTGCCTATCCCTACTTACAGGGTCGTATCCTATTATTACATTACCTTAAACGCTTCTATCTTAGTCTCTAATATAATGGGTCTATTCAACTTTTATTTTCTTTAACCTCATCTTGGTGACCTATCTGCTAATACTCAGTTTATTCTCATATCATATGGGGTTCTCTTATATTCCTCAAGTATGCTTACTGTAAACTTATCAAATTTGAATACCTCATACTCTAGACTAAAAACTTTAAATTTACTAACTCAAACTCCCTTTTATTTAAGAAGAAACTAAATTCAGTCATATAATAATGTTGTGTGGGGCAACGTCATGGGTACTCTCTCTATATGAGTTAATCATCTTGTGAGGCTTTACAACTTAACCTCATTCTTGTGATCAGCTTTCCAGAGAAATAAAGTGCTGTCACCTTATTCTCATGGCCCATATTTTCTTCTCCCAAGGCTAGGCTTTTCACGACTTAGAATCACCCATAATTGTCCTAAGCCTATTTAGGATTACCTGACCCTGGAATACTATTCCCATGGGAGCCATGTTAGGATCAAACCACAATCCTCTTGAAGACTCAAGACCAACGGACTAAGCTATAGGGTTAGCCACATCCACTTGTTAGTAACTCAACTGATAATCCCTGAGACTGTGTATAGAAGCCAATATTATCTACTAAGAATTTACTCATCTCCTCCCTCACTCGGGAGTTTCTCATGTTATTCTTATCTTTCTTATCAAATCATGGCTTTGCCATGCATAGTACTGTGAAAACTTCACATCTCATCTCGTGGACATGATTCTAACATGTGCTGCACTATCCATCTCTTTATCATTGCTCTATCTCAAGAGCGATATCTTTTATTACATAGTCGTTGCTCTCTCTCATAGCTGCATCATCAATCTCATTATTGTACCTTATTCTATGCCATGCCAATAACATATCATTTGTGCCTTTCATCTTTCTTAAGGGAACTTCTCTTTTCTTGGTAGTTGATATGATACTACCATAAGAACATGCCCTGAGTATTGTCGAACCCCATTTATGGTTGTGACTAAGTATCTAACCTTACCGGGAATATTATATCATCATCTTTTACTCTAGCTCCCTATATAACTATTTATCACCATCTTATCTTAAACTCTTATCCTAATCCTAATCCCTTAGGGACTAATTAAGGCTAACTACCTTATCTATCCCTTTCTCTACTTTCTTCCTGCTCTACTATCTACCTGTTCTACTTTTTACCTATCTTACCAAGGCAATAATCATATCCATATCATGGAAAGGTAACATAGCAGGTTTAGAGTAGCATAACAATGTATTCCAGACATTATGATTTAAACATATATGGGATGTAACCACCCTTAAGTCAGTGGGAGTAGAACATGAATATTAATCCAATTTGTACCTTGAAACAACTCAGGTGACTTTCTTGCCTCGCCTCCAGCTAGGACAAACACTCTTCCTTGTGTTTGGGGTCTTTCACCTACTACATTCTATGGACACTCCCTGGAAAAATGTCTTGGCTTGCCACATTTGTAGCAGACTCCTTGACCTGCTAAACAAGGCCTACCACCATGGTGTCTAACACATATCTCATATCTGTTCAATCTTGGTTGCTTGTTTGCTCCTCCTAGCCTACCTCCTCTCTTGCTTGTAGCCTTCTGTCTTAATCCTGGCCTACTCCACTTCCTATTACCACTTCTCGAGGCTAAAGACCCTACTAGAACCATCCTTATAGGAGGCACCAAAATAGGTTCATCTCTTGGAGTTATCTTTATCCCCTCTGGGTATCGTAGGCTGCTCTCTAGGGAGAATCCTTTCTCTAAACATGGAGTTTATTCCACGAGTTAACTTCTCAGTCATCCATCTCTTATCAATCATATGGTTTAGATACATGGAATAATGAAAGAGACGGATGAAATTGGCTAAGTATTCATCAAAGGGTTCCTTCTCACCATGCCTTAACACTAAAAGCTCAGCATCGCGCTTATCCCTCACAGACTGAGGAAAATACTTCTTGTGAAACTACTCGAGAAAGATTTCCCAAGTGAGCTAGTATTCCTCACCTGTAGGATGATCTCTGTGTTCCTCCAAAAGCGGTGGGTGTCCTTTTCCATCCCATAAACAGCCATCTATACCTTTTGTTTTGAGGGACAGTCTAAGACCTTGAAAATTTTATCCAAGCAATTTATCCAACCCTGTAATACCTTATTTCCATATTTCTTAGGGATAAAATAGTAGCATTTGGAACCACTTATAGGGTCACTGAAGTTCAATTGCACTATCTGGAATTTATGTCCACAAGTTATTGTTCATTTGGTAAAATTCTATATAGGCGACTGAATTTTGAAAATTCTTAATTAATTCTAGAAAAATTGAAAAAAAGTGGTTCAAGTTGTTGTGTGAAGCTAACTTAAGGCTTTTTAAGGGAAAAATAATTTGTTGACCACGCTATCACTGAGTCAACTCCAGTTGGGCACAAAATTTACTATTTATTTGGTCAATTTTCCCTGTTTCCAGATTTGATCCCCATACTTTAGAAAATTGTGTCCTTGCATATAGATGTCCAAATAAGGCATACTATATATCAAAATGAAGATTATCATGTCTACTATCATCACACAAATTCTCATATATTTATGCAAATGTTAACTATTTTTCCTAAGCTCCCACAAAACACTGCCATAACTGAACATGGTGCTTTATTACACCTTACATGTTGTAATAAAAACTACATATACATTTGGCCATCCATGCATCATAACTTCTTCATTTATATTCATCTCCTTCATGAGAAGGTCCTACTATGATTTTTATATAATGGAAAGGGGTGAGTTTCTAAGGAAATCTCAGTAGCAAATGGTACCATACAATGTTTGCAACTAAATTCTTGATGTTAAAATGTGTGCTCTTAATAATCATGCTTGCATAATGATATATTTGAATTCTTCCATGTTCCTTAATTATAACATATGGCCATAGCATAAAAAGAAACAGAGCTTCCATCAATCATACACGCTTCACATAATTAAGTCAAGGAACCATCACATAAAACATCCAAGCAATTTAAGCATATAAGTTAGGTAAGTTTTCTACCTTTAGATAGCTTTCCACTTGACCTTTTCCTTCTTGCCTTTTTGTCTCCTATTTCACATATATCAAAGCTTGAACATAGTATAGTAATTCACTCATTACAATTCATTCTAACCAAGTTCAAACTCAAACTTTAATAACTTGGTTTAAATTCCTAAACCGATAAATCCCTAACTTTCTTTACTTTTGGTTAATTACCTTATCCTTTGAATTAATTTGTACCTTGACTGTATCCCACGCAATTTTTCCAAAGGAATCCAAATATGGACACAGAATTGCAAAATTCCAATTCATCCTTCAAAACTAAACAGTGGCTAAATATGGTGAGAAAATATTTTGAAAAATTCACTTTTGATTTTAATGCTTCCAACTCTTGTTTCTTAGTCCAACCCCACACTTTTTATCTTCTGGACTCAATGGAAGCATCAAAATAATCAAAGCTCTTATCCCCTATCCAGTACTACCCTTGGCTAAATGGCCCCTTAATATGGGATTTCAAGGATTACACAATTAATTCAAGTAATAACCATCAATCTAAACTTATCTAGGTTAAGATTACATAATCCTAACTTTGTTTTCCTCTTCCTTTTTCCTCTAGGGTTTCAGCCAGCAGTACACCTAAGGGAAATTCCCATAATCCAACCATTAAAACCCTGGATTCAAGCTCTTAAATTGAAGTAATATAAGATATGATAGATTACTTATCTTAAATCCTAGCTTGCTTGAAGTCTAGGTACCTTGCTTTGCTCTTAGATTAATCTAGGTTAGGTTGAGATTTTAGTTGGCAAGAGTTTCCCCAAGTGTACATAGCTTCATGATTTTGCACGGCAAGGGGTATTTATAGCAAATTTTAGGGCTTATGGGTCTAAACTACCCTTGGTAAGTGCAATTATTGTAGTTCCTTAATCTTGCCTATGATTGGTTGATTAAGAGTTTAATCATGGATTTACATCTTTCTTTGATTATTTTATTCTTAATAACTTGGTTAAAAATCCTCCTCCTTAAATTAGACAACATGTGGCATCTTTGGTGGGCCCCATGGGATGAAACATCCTCCCTTACAGCCCTCAGAGTACACTAGCGGAAGCAATATTAGCTTTATTATGCGTTAGCTTCATAATCCAAAATTTGAATATGCCAAACATTATTTATCATTGAATCATAAAATGTCATACAATATGGCATATACAACAAGACATATACATAATCCTCATATCTCTATTACATCTCGTTCTGCCTAAACTTCGGCAGCATAACCGCTACGCTTCAGCTGTACAAAGAACTGAACCGTACTGATTCGGTAATTCCCTCATGAGAACTACCATTCTACGTAGTACCCAGGAAAGACTAGATGAACCGGCTAGGTCCACTCACTTCTAGCCTCCTTAGACAGCACTACGTACACAGTACTTATCATATACTGATTTTCAGTCTTTACTCCGGCAGCATAACGGCGTCTCTTAGGATTCTCTAAATCCACTTCAGCATAACCTCCCTGTAATGGGTTATGGATGGGGATGAGATTCGGGGGAACCTCAGTAGCAACAATCATAACAATATATGTAATGCAGAGTGACAGTGCTTGCTTGTGATTGTGTACAGATAAGTATGCTGCGTGCTTCCATGCTTAATAACATATGACCATAGCATTACAGCAGAGCTTCAGACATAACATATAAGACAACAATCCAACCAAACAATAGCACATCAAATCACAAAGCCATTACATAGAAGTTAGGATTAGTTACTACCTGGCTAGCTCAGCAGAACCCTACTATCTCTATTCTGCTTCCAGCTCCGCCAGAACTTCCTTACTTCCTTTTCTCCTTTCTCTCTTCCTTTCCTTCCCTTTCCCTCTCTTCTTTCTCTCTCATTCTCTCCTCCTCCGCAGGATGCAAATGGAATGGGGGAAGGGGGGTATTTATAATAGGGCTCAATGGCACAATCGTAGTTTCTATGAACTTTGATCCTGCGGTCCTGGTTTTTCCTGGATTTTCCTATTTTCTTTTATTTCTCCTTTACTGCATCATCGTGCCAACTCACCATGCTGACTCAGCGCCTCATTTTTCACATGCTTGAATTCCCGGGACACCTCAGCATGCTGACTCATCATGCTGACTCATCGGTCCAGTCTCTTACCTCGTAATGCGTGCCCTCAGCTTTATCTGCTTTCTGCAGACTAATGCCATGTGGCAACTGGAAGAGACCTTGCACGTTTCCCAATGCCACCCAGATAAGTCCCAGACTTATCTGATCACCTCCTCGGTTTACGTGCCTCCTCGGTTATCACGCCAACCGAGTATCTTTACTTTATTGAATCATTACTTTAATGCCATGTGGCATCTTGTGGGACCCATGAGTATACCTTATCAGTTTACCTCGTGGTTTCTAGATAACCTTTCCTGTATCTGATATCTTGCCTCCGGTCTATCTCCAACCGGGTAACTATCTCTCTTGGTCCTTCACCACTCTTGGCCCGTACGCTTAGCGCGACTTTAGTCACTAGTCGCGACCTCAACATCATCTTGTCACGACCTTACAATTCTGTGTACATTAGTCGCGACCAAAACATCTTCTCGTCGCGACCACAACACATTTTAGTCGCGTCTAAGGTTTTCTGCCACTATTAGTCGCGATATCACTGCTTTCTAGTCGCGACCATACTTCTTTTACGTCGCGACCATAATGCTTTCTTGTCGCGTATAGCTCTTTCTGTAACCACTAGTCGCGACCATGCTTTACTCTAGTCGCGACCAGAACGGTCAGCTCGTAACTCTTCAACCTTTGACCTTTACATCACCCCAAATGGCCATTCTACCCCTTGGGACTTCCACTGTTTGCACATAAGTTCCCGTACCTTTACTTACTCGCAGCTTAGTCCCTAAAAACTCTCTTATGTCTCTGGGACTTCTGCTCAAAAGGGGTCTGGTAGCCTCTCATTCTCAGGCTATTTTCGTGTCTGAAGGCCTGAAAATTGGGATGTTACATGGGACACCTCATATACCACCTTACTGCTTCTAGAGAGCTTTGGGATATTCTAAAGTCATTATGTCCAATCTTGTATCGTATTGAGAGATTTTTCTAAATTATTAGACCATCCTTTAGTCCAATAATTTTTAGGTGTTCCAGTGGTATTATTTGTCTAGGGAACAAATCTAAAAGAATACTGATAAAAATCCCTTTATCAGATCAATTTCCTTGTTATAACTATAACCGGGCAATTATACTTTACTAAAAATTACTATATATTATTTTAATGTACTTAGGCTTTCTAAAATTATTGGAGCACATTTTTGGGCCTCTTGGGATGTCACGCTAGGCCTAGTCCAATCCCAAGTCTTTAGTTGGCTCAAATCCCAAGAAAATCCCCTATAGCCTTTACTGGGTGCCATAATTCACCTTAAATTCTATTATAAATTCTACAGGGGTTATAATTCTTATAATTAATATAGTAATTTCTTGTAAAAAGTTCATCTCATTCTGAAATCCAGAAGATCCTGTGAAATTAATATATATAGTTGCAAAATTAATATAAATTTTTTGAGACCTCGAATCAAAATTCTGACACATATAGTTGCAATCAAAATAATCTTCTCTATTTCCTAGTAAAATTTGGGACTGAAATGCTTATGGGCAATTTTGGGCAATTTCTAACTCAATTTTCTCATAATTATACTTTTTTCCCTGGAAACTTTTAAACTTTCCAAACAAGTCCTTCTTATATTTTCTTTCTTCCTTAATACTTTTCCACTTTACAATTTGATCCCTTTCTTTATTATACCTATGTTTTTTCTTTTCTAACTTAAACCTCTTTGAACTATTATCTTTTCTTCTGATCAATGTCACAATCCCTTCCTAAGCTCTTTCTCATTCTATCACTCTTATACAGATAGAGAAAAATTAGGATGTGACAAATCCTTTACCGCTTAGACATCAAAGGTTCCCTCAAACATAGGCATATTGTGCATATAGAACGGTACAATTTATGACTTGATACTATCTTGGTCTAGCATAGACCCCTACAATTTATCAGTTCTAATCCCAGTCTGTCCTTGATCGGATTGCGTTCATAAAAGACTCCTTCCTTAGGTCGTCATATGTCAGTAACAATAGTTACTACTACTGTAATAATGACAACATCTCTCTCTTGATCTTGGCAAGCTTGTGTCACTCATATCTCATCCATTACCCATTGTTACTACTCGAGCCTATCCAGAATAGTTTGCATGGCATCTACTAGATTGCTAGCCCCCTCATTATGGGGCTTTACAATTTAAGGCCTAATAGTTCTACGTGTGTTGACCATTGTTTCTACTTTCTTTAGTCTACAATTAGGAAAAACACAATCATATGTATGTATGATAAACTTTCATCTATCACTATCAAAAGTATATGTACCAATAGCAGTATTCATACACATACATACCACAGTCAAGTAACATGCACATACATATACATACAGCAGCCAAAGCATATAGGGCACAATCATTATCATAAAACATGTCAAGTATCCTAGGTCATATTCAATTCGTACACCTACACAAGTCTCAGCCTCTATCTATGGCCCTCTTCTTAGGAATGACTAGCTGTACATACTACTTCACATGATATATCCATTCCTGCATGTCAAGTTGAGGGTCATGCTCAAGGAACTCCCTCAAGTTTATGTGCCATGTCATAGCGAATAGTAGTATCTGGCTTGCCAGCATCTCATACCAGTTTTCTAACATATAGACATTACTGAGGTTAATACCTAAGTTTTCATAGTAAGTGTAAAGTCTTGACACCATATTCAAGAAGTCCAGGTATACTGCCTAATAAGTGAAAGTACAGGGACTTATATATAAATAGTGAAAGTCCCTAGGGGCATAATGGTCATTTTAGAAAAGAAAGGGACTAAAGTGAAAAGTTTAAAAGTTCCATGGTATGAAATAAAAGTAGACACAAGTTGTGGCCCATTAAGTGTAATTATGAAAAGTTAAGGGACTTAATTGAAAAGAAGAAAAGTTTCCATGGGCAAAATGATAATTATAGAAAGTTGAGCTGGAAGTGGCTTACAACTGTCCGGAAGCATTTCAATCCCAAATTTAATCAGTAGATAGAGGAAATAATGATGGTTAATTTGGCTTAATATAGGAATTTTATCAGAGTTTCAGATAGCTTAAATTTATCTGATAGTCAGAAAGTTATCTGAAATTTTTATCAGATCTCCTAGACCTCAGATATGAGTAAAAAGTTACAGGAATATGCATCCTGTGAAGACGAAGGTCAGGGAACTGACTGAATCCCGAAAGGAGTTTTGTAGAAAAAGTTATTCACTTTTTAGTGAATTTAAACGGGAGTTCGTGAACGCCCGATATCCGATTGAGAAATTAATCGATAAGTAAACTGGGATAGAATGAGCCCAAATAACGTCACATAGAGGCTCATAATGACACCAAGGGAGGCCTAGGCCCATGATATCAGTTTAGCAGTAAAAGGGACCGGTGTCCAGAAAAAGGTGCAAAATGACGAAAATACACCTGTGTTATAAAATAGTTAAAGAATGGGTAAAGGTTATTTTGTTCATTTGACTAAGGATAAACAGTCAAGAAAGGTTATTTGGATAGTTGACTAGGGTCATAGAATACTCTGGTAAGATGTGAAAAGATAATAATGCCCCTAGACTCATTAAAGCAAATAAAGAGGTACCAAGGGCATTTTGGTAATTTGCCAAGGGATGCTTCTTAGGAATTGAGCCATCAGAGTACTTGAGCTTGATCAGAGACCCAAGATGACATTCCAAGAGCCCAAAAATGTGGCCCAATGGTTATGTGAGTTAAAGTGTCATTAAAATAGTATTTTAGTGAGTTTTCAATAAAGTAAAGTTACCCGGTTGAAGTGATAACCGGGGAATTGATCAGATAAAGCTTTGGACTTATCTGGAAGCCATGAGGTGGCGTGAAAGGTATCCTCATGGGACCCATCAATATGCCACATGGCACTAATCTAGAGGAAGGAGAAAAAGCTAAGGACACGTGGCACGATCTCAGCCATTCATTCTGGGATAAGACTCCGGAATTCTCTAGAAGCGCTGAGTCAACTGGTGAGGTGTCCTGAGGGCCCCACCATTGTGCCACCTAAGCATGTGAGGTGTCCCTTGATGATGTTACTTTTGATGAGTCATTATAGAGGATGATGTCATCACGATGATGCAGGCGAAGCTTCTTGAGGAAGCTAAGCGATCTGAGCCGTTCATCGTGATTCAATCTAAGCCGTCCATTCCACCTTGCTCCACCTATAAATACCCCACCCCTCCCTCCATTCCATTCACAGCTAAACCAAGAAGAAAAGAGAAAAGAAGAGAGAGAAAGAGAAAGAGAGAAAGAAAGAAATGAAGAGAAAGAAGGAGTTCTGGTTGAGCTAGGAGCAATCTAAGGAGCTTAGGGACTCGGCAAGCTTAGGAATAAGGTAAGAAAGTTCTTCTAGTCCCTGCTCTAATAAATTAGAGAATTTTTCTTATAAATTTAATAGTTAGAATAGAGAAATATCTCTCTCTATAAGGTTAGTCATGGATAGAAAGTTAAGGGATGGTCAGAATAGGGGTATTATCTCAAGATAAGCTTGAGTTAAGTGGAGTTATGCTGGATAAGATCATAATAAAATATTATTATGCTATGTATAGGCTCTGACCTATGAAAAGGTGGAACCTCAGATCAAAGGTTAAGGACTAAAGGAAGGGCTACATGACAGGTAGTGAACTTATCCATTCTTGTATGCTTGATGTATATGCTTGTGTGTTAATATGATTATGATATGTGATGATGATGATGATGATATATGCTCTGCCAGTTATGAGTTTATGGTTATGCATAATAGTGATAGGCATGGAGCATGAAAGTATGCAAATGGAAGCTAAAGAAATATAAGGAAACACATGTCATGCACTTGCATTCATCTTGTATGTATTGAATGGTACCATTTGCTACTAAGATTTCCCCCAAAATCTTACCCCTACCTTTTCCAAACATAACAGGGTATTGGTTTGGAAAAGATGAAGTTAGGAAAGTGAGGATTTGACATCTATATCGTCTTCCTTTGAAACATCCTACTTTCAACCTCTTAGAGTAAATATTTAGAAGCGTATTTGATTAGCGGAAGCATTATGTTGGCCCAAAAATTAAAATTTTAAAACTTACTTCTCGGGTACTATTCATTAGGTAATTTCCAGATTGACAGTCTAACTTTAAACAATTCATATGGAGGTGTTCCAAATTTCTACTTGGAGCTCTTTCATATCTATTTAAGGGAAAAATATAAATATGGACATTTAATTTTCCAATCAATACAGTTAAATCGTTACTTTTTACTATTTATTTGACAACTTTTGGAAATTCCAGATTCTGTCTTGTAACTTTGGAAATTCGTTTTTCTTGATATACACATCCAAATAAGGCTTATTACCTATGAATTTAAAGCTCTGGATGTGTACTATATGTTCATAAAATTTCGTGAATTAATTCTTTCAATTTCTAGGTCAAACTGAAGCCACAACGAGACTGCTTCAGGACCCATGTTTTACCATTTCAGTTTCCTTTCTTTAATTCCCAATAATTGTTCCAGCATGCATAAACCATCTCTTTGGCCTCTCATATATTCATATACATCATGGGGTTATGCCATAATTATTTCATACATTTTGCTTTACATATAATGGCATATTACATAAAAAGATAACACCCATGATATCCCATCACTTGTCTACTTATTCTCTTCCATTCCTTAGGTTATGTATCAAGCATGATTCTTCCATCATAAATAACCTATTATGGTTGGTTATGGGAGAGTGAGATTCTAGGGAATCTCAGTAGCAAATGTTACCATTCAATGCATACAAGATGAATGAAAGTGCATGACATGTTTCCTTTATCTTTCTTTAGCTTCTATTTGCATACTATCATGCTCCATGCCTATGACTATTGAAACATCCTCCCATACAGCCCTCAGAGTACACTTGCGGAAGCTATACTAGCTCTTCTTCTGCCTAAACTCCGGCAGCATAACCGCTACACTTCATCTGTACAAAGAACTGAACCGTACTGATTCGGTAATTCCCTCATGAGAACTACCATTCTACGTAGTACCCAGGAAAGACTAGATGAACCGGCTAGGTCCACTCACTTCTAGCCTCCTTAGACAGCACTACGTACACAGTACTTATCATATACTGATGTTCAGTCTTTACTCCAGCAGCATAACGGCGTCTCTTAGGATTCTCTAAATCCACTTCAGCATAACCTCCCTGTAATGGGTTATGGATGGGGATGAGATTCGGGGGAATCTCAGTAGCAACAATCATAACAATATATGTAATGCAGTGTGACAGTGCTTGCTTGTAATTGTGTACAGATAAGTATGCTGCGTGCTTCCATGCTTAATAACATATGACCATAGCATTACAGCAGAGCTTCAGACATAACATATAAGACAACAATCCAACCAAACAATAGCACATCAAATCACAAAGCCATTACATAGAAGCTAGGATTAGTTACTACCTGGCTAGCTCAGCAGAACCCTACTATCTCTATTCTGCTTCCAGCTCCGCCAGAACTTCCTTTCTTCCTTTCTCCTTTCTCTCTTCCTTTCCTTCCCTTTCCCTCTCTTCTTTCTCTCTCATTCTCCTCTCCATGCATGATGCAAGAATGGAATGAGGGGAGGGGTATTTATAATAGGCTTCAATGGCAATTCTGTAATTACCATGAACTTTGATCCTGCGGTCCTGGTTTTTCCTGGATTTTCCTATTTTCCTTAATTCCTTTTTTACTGCATCATCGTGCCAACTCACCGGGACACCTCAGCACCACATTTATCACATGCTTGAATTCCTGGGACACCTCAGCATGCTGACTCATCATGCTGACTCACCGGTCCAGTCTCTTGCCTCGTAATGCGTGCCCTCAACTTTATCTGCTTTCTGCAGACTAATGCCATGTGGCGACTGGAAGAGACCTTGCACGCTTCCCAATTCCACCCAGATAAGTCCCTGACTTTATCTGATCATTTCCTCGGTTATCGTGCCTCCTCGGTTTTTGTGCCAACCGAGTAACTTTATTCTACTAAACCATTACTTTAATGCCATGTGGCATCTTGTGGGACCCATGAGTATACCTTATCAGTTTACTTCATGGTTTCCAGATAACCTTTCCTGTATCTGATATCCTGCCTCCGGTCTATCTCCAACCGGGTAACTATCTCTCTTGGACCTTCACCACTCTTGGCCCGTACGCTTAGCGCCACTTTAGTCACTAGTCGCGACCTCAACATCATCTTGTCGCGACCTTACAATTCTGTGTACATTAGTCGCGACCAAAATATCTTCTCGTCGCGACCAAAACATTCTATCGTCGCGACCACAACACATTTTAGTCGCGACCATAACACTTTTTAGTCGCGTCTAAGCCTTTCTGCCACTATTAGTCGCGATATCACTGCTTTCTAGTCGCGACCATAGTTCTTTTACGTCGCGACCATAATGCTTTCTCGTCGCGTATAGCTCTTTCTGTAACCACTAGTCGCGACCATGCTTTACTCTAGTCGCGACCAGAACGGTCAGCTCGTAACTCTTTAACCTTTGACCTTTACATCACCCCAAATGGCCATTCTACCCCTTGGGACTTCCACTGTTTGCACATAAGTTCCCGTACCTTTACTTACTCGCAGCTTAGTCCCTAAAAACTCTCTTATGTCTCTGGGACTTCTGCTCAAAAGGGGTCTGGTAGCCTCTCATTCTCAGGCTATTTCCGTGTCTCAAGGCCTAAAAATTGGGATGTTACAACTATTATGCATAACCATAAACTCATAATGAAACATCCTTACTTTTGTACGTCTTAGGGACCATTTGGTAGCATTTAGAACCACTTTCAAGGTCATTGAAGTCCAATTTCTCAATCTGGAGTTTTACCATTATCGAGTACTATTCACTATGTAGATTCCAGATGAGTGACCTGACTTCGAAAAATCATAACTAATTATAGAAAAACCTAAATGAAGTGGTTCCAATTGATACTTGAATATAACTCAATTATATTTCAGGAAAAAATTATTATATGACCATTCCTTGACCAAGTCAACGTAGGTCCACGTTATAACTTTACTGTTCATCCAGCGTTTTTCTCCTGAATCCAGCATTCTGGTCCCAAATTTGATAATTTATATCTCCAAGTGTAGAAATCCAAATGAGGCATTCTATATATCAAATTGAAGCTTGGTATATCTACTATTTACTATAAAAATATCATACATTTATTCATCCATTTACTATTTTTAATTATGGATCAAACATCATCAAATCACCACTTGTTACTGTTCATGGTGGCAAATTCCAGCACTCAACTTTGCAAACATATGCACACATCTATCATGTATCAGTCAAATACGCCAAACAGTATCTATTATTAAATAATAAGTTGTTATACATCTAGGTATGTACAAAATTTTCCATATTTCTATTACATCTTTTACTGCCTGAAATCCGGCAGCATAACCGCTACGCTTCATCTTCAGAAAGTAACTGGTCTTGTACCGATTCGGTAATTTTCGTGAGAACTACCATTCTACATAAGTACCTAGGACAGACTGGATGAATCGGCTAGGTCCACTCACTTCTATCCTCCTTCGACAGTACACAGTACGTATCAGCTCCTTTCTCAACTATTGCCATCTTGTCATAATTTCGGTAGCATAACGGCGTCTCTTAAAATTCCCAAAATTTACTTCGGCATAACCTCCCCTGTAATGGGTTATTTATTGGGTTGAGATTCGGGGGAATCTTAGTAGTAATAATCATAACAATATATGTAATGCAGAGTGACAGTGCTTGCTTGTGATTGTGTACAGACAAGTATGCTGCGTGCTTCCATACTCAATAACATATGATCATAGCATTGTAATAGAGCTTCAAGCATAACATATAAGACAACAATCAACCAAACAATAGCACAACCAATCACAAAGATATTACATAAAAGCTAGGATTAGTTACTACCTCAAAAGCTTAGCAGAACTCTAGAATCTCTATACTGCTTTCAGCTCTGCCATAACTTCCTTTCTTCTTTCTTCCTTGCACCTTCTCTCTCTAAAACTTCTTTCTCCCTCTTAAATGGCTTTTAGGCCGTGATGAATGAAGAGCAAAGGGGGGTATTTGTAACATCCCGATTTTTGGTCTAGGAGAACTGGGAAGTAGTCTGATATGGGCAGGTTGCTAAACCCGTAGTCCCAGGGTAGTAATCTGATATGGGCGGATCACTTACCTGTATTTTGTAGGAATCCGAGGGATGAGCTAAGTCCTTCAGGATTTAAAGATGAGTTAAGTCTTTAACCTATAGAATCGGGACAGTTCACCTAGGTTCAAAATGAGGAATGTGAGAAATATCCAAAGTCTTAAGCCTAGGAATTCTGCAGGTAGCTTGATATGGGCTGGCTCCTGTGCAAGATAACCTGATATGGGCAGGTTGTCAAGCCTTTCAAGTAACGATGACTCCCGAAGAGTTTAAGGGATGAGTTATTGAAAGAGAATTTCTAGAACTTAAGATGAAGGATAAGAAGATGAGAATAGATGCCAGAAAGAGAATGCAGGGGCAAAATCGTAATTTTGGGAAAGATCGGGCTGGTAGCCGATGAGTACCATATTTTGGCAGAAAATAGAGAAAATTATGCTGATCATTTCACTGAACTGTGAAATGTGCATATGAGGTCTCTATGTGTATGAAAGAATTAGAAATGTGACCAGGGGTAAAATAGTCATTTTGGAAAAGTGTGCGCGTGAGCGCTTTTTCAGGCCAAAACAGCCCGGTCCGGATAAAATATATGAAAATACCGGGAAATAGAGAAAATGATTCCGGGTTGAATGAGGAGTCACGGAATTTTGATTTGAGGTCCCGATTTTTCTGTAAAAATTCCGGAAGATGGGAATTTACAGTTATAATTGGTAAAGGAAAAGCAGTCCCGATAGGGATGATCGGACTGTGGCCAGGGGGCCGTATAGTGTTTCTAAGGCCTTTAGTGACACCAGGGAAGGCCCAGGCCCATTAGATCAGTCCAGTGGTAAAAGGGGCTGGTGTCCGGGAAAAAGGTGTGAAATTACGAAAATGCCCCTATGTTATAGAACAGCTGAAGAATGAGTAAAGGGTATTTTGGTCATTTGCCTAAGGTTAGACAGTCCAGGGAAGTTATCTGGATAGTTGACCAGGGTCAAAGAATACTCTGGTAAGATGGGAAAAGACAATAATGCCCCTAGACCTAATAAAGTAAAGAAATAGAGGCTAAGGGCATTTTGGTAATTTGCCAAGGGGTGTTTCTTGGGAATCGTGCCATCAGAGTACTTGGGCTGGATCAGAGACCCAAGATGATATTCCCAGGCCCAAAAACGCAGGCCCAGTGATTCAGGGGGAAAAGTGACATTAAAATAATGATTTAATGACTTTTCAGTAAAGTAAAGTTACTCGGTTGGCACGATAACCGAGGAGGTGATCAGATAAAGTTCGGGACTTATCTGGATAGCATTGGAAGGGTGAAAGGTCCCTTCCAGATGCCACATGGCGTCATCTTAGAGGCAGAAGAAAAGTTAAGGATTCGTGGCACGATCTCAGCCGCTGATTCCGGTGCAAGACTCTGGAACTATCTGGAAATGCTAGTCAGCTGATGAGGTGTCCCGAGATTTAGACATGTGAGAAATGTGCTACTGAGGTGTCCGCTGAGGTGTTCGCTGAGGTGTCCTGGATGATGCAGTAAAAAGGAATAAAAGAAAATAGGAAATTTCAGGAAAAACCAGGACCACAAGTTCATAAGGCTTCAAAATTACGAAAATGCCATCGAAGGAAACTATAAATACCCCCTCCCCATTCATTTGCATCACGAGTTTGGGCAAGAAAGAGAGAGAAAGAAGAGAGAGAAGGAGAAAGAAAGAAGAAAGGAAGTTCAGGCGGAGCTGGAAGCAGTATAGAGATAGTAGAGTTCTGCTAAGCTTTTGAGGTAGTAACTAATCCTAGCTTTTATGTAATGGCTTTGTGATTTGATGTGCTATTGTTTGGTTGGATTGTTGTCTTATATGTTATGTCTGAAGCTCTACTGCAATGCTATGATCATATGTTATTGAGTATGGTAGCATGCAGCATACTTATCTGTACACAATCACAAGCAAGCACTATCACACTGCATTACATATATTGTTATGACTATTTACTACTGAGATTCCCCCGAATCTCATTCCCTATATCTAACCCATTACAGGGAAATTATGTTGAACTGAATTCTAAGAATTTTGAGAGACGCCGTTATGCTGCCGAATTTAAGACTGAACATCAGAATATGATAAGTACTGTGTACGTAGGTGCTGTCTAAGGAGGCTGGAAGTGAGTGGACCTAGTCGATTCATCCAATCTTTCCTGGGTACTTACGTAGAATGGTAGTTCTCATGAGGGAATTACCGAATTAGTACGGTTCAGTTCTTTGTACAGATGAATCCTAGCGGTTACACTGCCAAAATTCGGGCAGGAAAAGATGTAATAGAAATATGAGAATTTTGTGTATGACTTGTTGTATGACGTTCTATTATTTAATAATAAATATTGTTTGGCATGTTCAATTTGCCAATGAGAAATAAAAAGAGAAATTCGCAAGTCCTGAGGTAGCAGGGTTTTGACCTAAGTTTGACCTAGTAAATGAAGGAGTTTGGCAACGAAATTTGGTGAGCCGGTTGTACACATCTGGGGCATTACGTGGATAAGTAATAAGCCTTGTTTGGATGTGTAGAATGAGATTAATCAGTTCTCAAATTAAAGGTTCAGAATAAGGAACTTAAGAGTAGAAATTTTAATTTCTGGGCTTAAGTTAAGATATGATCGAGCTAATATCGCTTCCGTAAGTGTACTCTGAGTGATCAAGGGAGGATGTTTCAGTATTTATAGTTTCGATGGATGGCATTTCCGTAATTTCCAAGAGCTCTGAACTTATGGCCACCGTTTTTTCTGGAATTTCCTATTTTCTTTTATTCCTTTTACTGCATCATCAAGGGACACCTAATGGGACACCTCACCCCTCACATTCTTCACATGGTGAAATTTGGGAGAGCAAGAAGCCTTCTGGAAGTTTTCCAGTCCAATCCGGTACTGGCCCGGTCCGTTTCCTCAAAAACTGGACTATTTTCTGAATCTAATTTTCTGAAAATCCATATTATGTCTTCTGACTTCAAATTTATTATCTGGGTCCTGTATATCATTAACATTTTTATACTGGGTCTAAACTCAATTACAGATCCCCTGTGAAATGACCAAAATACCCCTGGGTGCCCTTTTATGCACTATCTTAAACCTAAGGGTAAAATTGTTATTTTACACCTTTCTGCACCGTGTCAGGGCATATACTGACTCTGAGTAACTTTATCTGTATGTACCTTGGCTTCTGGGCCTATCCAGAATGACCAAAATACCCTCTATTCATCTGTTACTCTTTAGTACAACACAGGAGCATTTTCGTAATTTCGCACTTTTTCGGGGTTCCACCGGACACTGGCCCACCTATCAGTCCAAGTGTCTTATTGGGTCTTTCATGGCACCATTCTTGGGCCTCCTAGGGTCCGTTACGTTTATGGCACACATTACGAGGAATCTTCCCCCGGCAATATTAATCGAATATTTTAGCTATTATACACAGTTTATACACATCTCCGGACTCCGACTCCTTTTACCAGATACACTGGCCTGCTGTGTTTAGGCATCCCTGTGGGTCATAATAGTCTTTTGACTGAGGTCATCCGAACTCATTCAGTCCCTTTTTAAATACCGATAAATCTCCTAATCGGATCCCCGGAGGCCTCACACTCCCGTCTGTATTTGCTAATTTGTGAATAACTTTTTCTACAGACCTCCTATCAGTATTCTGTCAGTTTCCTGACATCCGCCTCATCAGGACGCATCATCCTGTAATTTCTCACTTATATCTGAAATCTAGGATATCCAGTAGGAATTTTTATAACTTTTGGACTATCAGATCAATTCTGGCTATCTGGAGTCCGAAGAAAATTCCTGTATTAAGCCAGATTACCGAGCATCACTTGCTCTATCTACTGGTAAAATCTGGGACTGAAATGCTTTCGGGCAGTCCAAACCACTTCCGGCCTAACTTTCTTTAATTACAATTTAGCCCCAAAGAACTTTTCTTCTTTTCAATTAAGTCCCTTTTATTTGGCTAAAATTACACTTAAGGACCCCACCTTTTTGTCTACTTTTCCCTTTTAGCCTTATATTTTTCATATTTGCACTTAAGTCCTTACATTTTCTTTCTTTTGCAATTTAATCCCTTTCTTTGCGTAAATGGCCATCATATCCCTAGGGACTTTCACTATTTACATATAAGTCCCCGGACTTTCACTTATTTGCAGTTTAGTCCCTAAAAACCTTCTGTATGTTTCTAGGACTTCTGCTCAAAGGGGTCTGATAGCCTATCTATTTCAGGCTTACTTTCTGAGTCTCTGGGCCTGAAAATTGGGGTGTTACATTACTACCCCCCTTAAAATAAATTTCGTCCTCGAAATTTACTTGGTACCTTAATCAACTATCCTGGATATATCTCCTCTGTATATCATTTCCTGGTTTATGACTAAGGCTTGGGGCGTTCATCCTCTTAAACTTATGGACAACCCATTGAACTTGTGATTAGTGTCCATTTCATATCTTATCCCTTAGAATTTTGATGTAATTCTGGGGTCTACATCACTCCTCTTACACTTTTCTAATCTCTTAGGAGATATATTGTTCTTCTACCTTTCTTTCTCCTGATACGAGATCATAACCCAGATAACTTCTCTAACTTTTCTTAACTTTTCTCATAACTTCATGCATCTAAGCCCAAGCCTTTGTGGCCTTTGCATTCTTTCTTATCCCTTCTTAGGGCTTATCTATCGTTATGCTACTCTTGCCTTAGCACCTTTCGTGCCACTGGGTTAGGGCTATGTTACTCTTCTCTAGGCCCTAGTATTCTCTTTCTCATAGAATTACGTTCTATCTTTGCTTTGCCTTAGACCCTCTTCTCTAGGTCTCTCTCGACTTTTAATCTCTTTACCCTCATCTGGGGAATCTATCCGCTCATACTTTTCTATTCTCAAAATATATTGGGTTCTCTTCTCTGTTTCTCAGGGATACTTCTACAAACTTTAAATATCAGCACTCAGATTTGAACTTGGACTCCGTCTTTGTTTAAGGGAAAACTAAGTTCAGTCTGTATATAATAGAGGCTATATGAGAAAAACCATTATAAAATAATTTTTTTTCTGGGTGAGTTTATCAACTAGTGAAGCTTCCTTACCTTGACTTCGTCTTTGGTGTTTATCTTCCTGAAGAGATACTACATTGTACTCATATCTTCAAGGCTCATTACTTTCCTTAGGCTAGGTCTAACTGAGACCTCAGGATCTAAATACGATCACCCGTTAGCCTCTTCAGAATCTAACTGTGACTCTGAAGCTGCTAGTGTAACATCCCTAGTTTCTGTACTACGTTGTATGTACAGGTTAAATGAAATATATGAGATTTTTAGGAAAAGATGTGGCCATATTTATGTAAAGAAAAGGGTTAATTGGAAGAGGAAGAAAGTCTAAGAGCCAAAGTGCAAAATTACGAAAATGCCACTGTGATGCCCTAAGAAACCAGAAGTAAATAGAGGGCATTTTAGTCATTTCACACAATGTATGGATATCAAAGGAAATTTGATAGTAAATTATTATAATTAATATGAGAATTTATGGAGTTGATAGAAGTCAAAAAGGAGTCCTGTAGAATTAATTATGGAATTTACGGTGAAAAAGGACACCGATAAAGGGTTAAAGGAAACGTATGTAATTTTTAACAAGACTTCTGGGGCTCAGAAAATTATGAAACTTTGTAGAGAATTCATTTTATATTAGAATGAATTTCTAAAAATGTTAGAACAATTAAAAGAGGTGTTTAGCATTTATGCTAAGATCAGGGTGATTTATTGATATCGGTATAAGGAAAATACATTGGGATTTGGGCCAATTAGCTATTGGACCTAAAAGAGACCTAACATGTCATCCTAGGCCATCCCAATAAGGCCCAAAAGTTGTCTTGGAGTCCAAGTCCAAAAATAAATAATTTATGGATTTTTGGAAATAAAGAAAAAGAGAATAAAGTAAGAATTATGTTTTGCACATGGTGGGACCCACATGGACTCAAAAATGGTGCCAAAGAAGAGAGCTTAGGTGTCCCAAGTGATGTCATGCTAGTGAGGTCATGGTGGTGAGGTCATGAGCCAAAGTGAAAAGACATTCCAAGATCAAACCTTTAACCATTAGATCAAATAGTTTCCAAAGTGATCTTGGCCTTCAAATGGCACATGACTTTTGCTATAAATACCCTCCTTTCCATTCATTCTTCACACCCAAGAGCTCCTTTAGAGAGAGAAGTGAGTTCTAGAGAAAGAAAGTGGAAGAAAGCAAGGAAGAAGCAAGTGTCTTGAAGGAGCAAGTAAGGTAAGTTGATGTTCTTCACTTTACCATTTCGGGTTGCACTGTTCATGCACTGTTCATGATAGAAGAAAATGGAATTTCAATGATTTAATGCTTCCATTGAGTTTATATGATGATTTTGTGTAGGATTGGAAAGGTTTTGAACCTTGGAAACCATCTGAATTAAAGGTTATAATGTTGAAAATTCCTCACGGGGGGGACTGTTCACTCGCGTGAACAGTGATTTGAATTTCATAATTTTGATGCTTCCAATGGTCTTAAAATAAGATTTTGTGTGGGGGTAAAGTGGAGGAACAAGTATGGGAAGCATTGGAACCAAAATGGGAATTTTTGGAAAAAGGGAGCTTATTGAAACTAGACTTGGATTTTGTTTGGAATGGAGTTATAATTTGGTAATTATCTTGTAATGCCTAGGTTTTGACATTTGTGGCAAGGAAAGACCATTACAAGAAGGAAAGTAACAAGGATCTACAAGAGGTAGCAAGAATATCTAACTATAAACTTATGTGCTTTGATTGTTTTGCTTACTTGTTATGCATGAAGGTTTGGTTGAGCATGGAATGTTGTGTGATGATGATGATGATGTGATATGAGTATGTGATACTCCTTGCAATATATGTCATGACAATATGCATATTAGAGTTACTTATGTATAAGCATGAATTAGCTCCCATTGCATGATAACATGTTAGGCATTCAATCAAACATGCATAACCTTATAGTTTATATTACTTGCTATTGGGATTTCCATGAAATCTCATTCCTTCCATATAATTAAACATGCTCTAGGTGCTGGATCTTCTCAAGGCAAGAGGGTAAATGTTGATGGATGACTGTACATAATTTAAAGAGTGTGCACTTTAATTACAAGATGATGTTTTGGTTTGTATGATGCATGCTACTCATGAATTCAATCTGAGGTAGTGTACTTCCATCGGTATTTTGATTGACTTATATGATGATTTTTCATATGAAATTTGGCATGAACATATCTAAGATCTAGAGATTTAAATGGACACCAAGAACGCCTCAATTGGTTAAGAACTCGAATTGTTATGATTTTTCAAAGTTAGGAGTTGAAATCTGGAATGAGGTAAAACGACTACTCAGGGGCAGTGAGGTTCATGCGCTAATTTCATATAGTAAACGAATGAGTTTTTCCTCGAAATTTTGTGAGATTAAAGTAGACATATGGATATTTAAATCCATATGTAATTCAACTCAATTGGATAAGTATACAAGGAGAAATGAATTTTTGAAAATGGGGCAAAGAAACTGGAACTTCCAGATTTACCAAATGAACAGTAAAGTTCAACGAATAAACTGATTTGATATGGACAAGAAGATCTCATTTTCATATTTTTCTCTCAAAGTTAAATGAAATATATTTCATTAGAAATTGGAATTACCTTAAAATAATTTTTCTAAATTTAGTTATGAATTTCCAAAGTTCAGGTTGTAATCTGGAATTACCCAGTGAATAGTGACAGTGAACAGTACCGTAAGCCCAACTCTTGGAAATTCATATTTTTGAGGTTAAGAGGTATTCCAATATAGTTCTAATTGAGTATAAGTAAGGTTAAGGATTAAGTTTAAAATTAAGGTCAAGGTTTTAAGGTTAAGACAAAAAGAAATTTGTTGGAAAATACCGTTGTGCTGGTAGACTATACAAAGTACTATGTACGTAGGTGCTGTCTAAGGAGGCTGGAAGTGAGTGGACCTAGCCGGTTCATCCAGTCTTTCCTAGGTACTTGCGTAGAATGGTAGTTCTCATGGAGAATTACCGAATCAGTACAGTTATTTTCTACCAGGATTTTTGTAACATCCCGATTTTTGGTCTAGGAGAACTGGGAAGTAGTCTGATATGGGCAGGCTGCTAAAACCGTAGTCCCAGGGTAGTAATCTGATATGGGCGGATCACTTACCTGTATTTTGTAGGGATCCGAGGGATGAGCTAATTCATTCAGGATTTAAAGATGAGTTAAATCTTTAACCTATAGAATCGGGACAATTCACTTAGGTTCAAAATGAGGAATGTGAGGAATATCCTAAGTCTTAAGCCTAGAAATTCTGCAGGTAGCTTGATATGGGCTGGCTCCTGTGTAAGATAACCTGATATGGGCGGGTTGTCGAGCTTTTCAATTAACAATGACTCCCGAAGAGTTTAAGGGATGAGTTATTGAAAGAGAATTTCTAGAACTTAAGATGAAGGATAAGAAGATGAGAATATATGCCAGAAAGAGAATGCAGGGGCAAAATCATAATTATGGGAAAGATCGGGCTGGTAGCCGATGAGTACCATATTTTGCCAGAAAATAGAGAAAATTATGCTGATCATTTCACTGAACTGTGAAATGTGCATACGAGGTCTCTATGAGTATGAAAGAATTATGGAAAGTTTAAGGACAAAAAGGTGGGGTCCTTAAGTGTAATTTTAGCCAAATAAAAAGGGACTTAAATGAAAAGAAGAAAAGTTTCTTGGGGCTAAAGTGTAATTAAAGAAAGTCAGGCCGGAAGTGGTTTGGACTGTCCAACGGCATTTCAGTCCCAGATTTCACCGGTAGAGAGAGTAAGGGACGCTCGGTAATCTTGCTTAATACAGGAATTTTTGAAGACTCCAGATAGCCAGAAATGGACTGATCGTCCAAAAGTTATAAAAATTCATACCGGATATCCTAGATTTCAGATCTAGGTGAGAAAATACAGGATGATGCGTCTTTATGGGGCGGATGTTAGGAAACTGACAGAATACCGATAGGAGGCCTGTAGAAAAAGTTATTCGCAAATTAGAAAATCCAGACGGGAGTGTGAGGCCTCCGGGTATCCGATAGGGAAATTTATCGGTATTTGAAAAGGGACTGAATGAGTTCGGATAACCTCGGTCAGATGACTGATATGACTCACAGGGATGCCTGAACACCGCAGGCCAGTGTATCGGACAGAAGGAGCCGGTGTCCGGATATGTGTATAAACTGTGAATAATAGATAAAATATTCAATAATTATTAACAGGGGAAGATTCCTCGTAATATGTGCCATGAAGGTAATGGACCCTGAGAGCCAAATAATGGCGCCAACAAGGCCCAGTAAGACACTTGGACTGATAGGTGGGCCAGTGTCCTGCAGAACCCCAGAAAAATGCGAAATTACGAAAATGCCCCTGTGTTGTACTAAAGGGGTAGTAGATGTATGAGGGCATTTTGGTCATTCTGGACAGGCCCAGGGGCCAAGGCACATACAGATAAAGTTACTTAGAGTCAGTATATGCCCTGACAGAGTACAGAAGGGTGTAAAATGACGATTTTACCCTTAGGGTTAAATAGTGCAAGAAAGGGCACCCAGGGGTTTTTTGGTATTTGCCAAGGGATGTTTCTTGGGAATCATGCCATCAGAGTACTTGAGCTTGATCAGGATCCAAGATAACATTCCCAGAGCCCAAAAACGTAGCCCATGAAGTATGTGGGAAAAAGTGGCATTAAAATACTATTTTAATGTTGTTTCAATAAAGTAAAGTTACTCGGTCGACACGATAACCGAGGAGGTGATCAGATAAAGTCTGGGACTTATCTGGATAGCATTGGAAGGCGTGAAAGGTCCCTTCCAGGTGCCACATGGCTCAATCTTAGAGGCAGAAGAAAAGTTGAGGACACGTATTACGGTGCAAGACTCTGGACCAGTACTGGATTGGACAGAACTGCTAAGTCAGCTGATGAGGTATCCAGGAATTGTGACATGTGAAGAATGTGGCGATGAGGTGTCCCGGTGAGGTGTCCTGGATGATGTCATGCATGATGCAGTAAAAAGGAATAAAGAAAAATAGGAAAATCCAGGAAAAACCAGGACCACATGTTCAGATGGCTTCAAAATTACAGAAATGCCATCCATTAAAGCTATAAATACCCCCTTCCCCTCCCATTTTATGCATCCCACATTTTTGGCAAGAAAAGAGAGAGAAAGAAGAGAGAGAAGGAGAAAGAAAGAAAGAAAGGAAGTTCTGGTGGAGTTGGAAGCAGTATAGAAGTTCTGGAGTTCTGCTTTTGAGGTAGTAACTAATCCTAGCTTTTATGTAATGGCTTTGTGATTTGTTGTGCTATTGTTTGGTTTGATTGTTGTCTTATATGTTATGCTTGAATCTCTATTACAATGCTATGATCATATGTTATTGAATATGAAAGCACGCAGCATACTTATCTATACACAATCACAAGCAAGCACCGTCATTCTGCATTACATATATTGTTATGATTATTACTACTGAGATTCCCCCGAATCTCATTCCCAAATATAACATTACAGGGGAGGTTCTGTCAAAATAAAATTTGGAAATCTTAAGAGACGCCGTTATGCTGCCGAAATTCCGGAGAAGAAGCAGGAACAGGGAAAGGAACTGATACGTACTGTGTACGTAGGTGCTGTCTAAGGAGGCTGGAAGTGAGTAGACCTAGCCGGTTCATCCAGTCTTTCCTGGGTACTATGTAGAATGGTAGTTCTCATGAGGGAATTACCGAATCGGTACAACATCGGTTACTTTCTAAAGAAGAATTGTAGCAGTTATGCTGCCGGATTTTAGGCAGGAAAAGATGTAATAGAAATATGATAATTTGCTGTATGCCTTGTTGTATGACATTTTATTATTTAATAATAAATGTTGTTTGGCATGTTCAATTTGTGAATGGGGAATTAAGGGAGAAATTCGTAGGTCCTGAGGTAGCAGTGTTCTGGCCTCAGTTTGACCTAGTAAACGAAGGAGTTTGGCTATGAAATTTGGCAGGCTAGTCGTACACATCTGGGGCATTACGTGGATAGGTAATAAGCCTCATTTGGATGTGTAGAACGAGATAAATTAATTTTCAAATTAAAGGCCCAAAATAAGGAACTTAATAGTAAAATTTTGAATTTCTGGGCTTAAGTTAAGATATAATCAAGCTAATGTTGCTTCCGCAAGTGTACTCTGAGGAGTCTAAGGGAGGATGTTTCAATTTTCGGCAAGAGAGATATAATCCACTTCAAGAGAGCTATACCAAGAGTACTTTGAGAGATATAAAGGAGGATGTTTTAGTTAGGATCTAATTGTGACCCTGGAGCCATGCTAGGATCTAACTGCGACCCTCCAGAATCTAACTGTGATTCTGTTGTACTGTATATCTCCCGAAGATCTTAAACCAACAGACTAAGTTATAAGGTTAACTGCTTCCACTTATTGATAATTCAGTAAAAATTTTAAAAATATTTTTAGTAGCCTCATATTATTTACCCAGACTTTACTTACTTCCTCTTGTACTCAGGAGTTCCTTCTCATCTTTCTTACTTTACTGTGGCTTACCATTGGCTATGGTCTAACCACCTACCATTGTATTCTATTGCTATGGCCTCATCATAACTTCTCATTTCAATAGAAATGGTCTTGAGCACTGCATTCACAAGTCTGCAGAATTACCTGAGTAACCTCAATCATAAATCATATCTGAATATCATATCATCACTTATCGTCCTATAAACTGAGACTATCTATCCTCCTCAATACATTTCTTATTGCATATCATATGCAACTATTCATCAAAACTTATGGCAACATAAGCCATATCATCATCATAACTTATTTAACCATCCATTGCACATTATTTCCTTTATCATATTATTTGTCAGGAACCTGAAGCATCTATCTTTCTCACTTAGGCTGCCATGCTACCCTCTTACTAGGGTATAGACTCAACCCTTCATTACTCTATCTTATATAGGGAATAGGGGAATCACTTTATCTTTTAAACCGTGGCTACCTCTTTACTATCTCTTAACTTCTTCTATCTATCCATCAGTCCTAGTCTATTCTTGACCAGACTATGGTTCCTTATTGGCCTTTCTCTTGATCCTTAAGTCGCATGGATCTCATTCATCATCTCTTACTATTACTTTTTTTCTCTAGGGGAGAGTACCCTAGGTCTACTACTTCTTCGTGATGGAATCCCTCTGCTCAGGGAACATTTAGCTCTTTATCTATTAACCATCACGTCTCATACTATCTTATCTCAGATTTAAATTTTTTCCTTTCAACCATAATATAAGCTTTAACGTCCAAGAGTTTGACTAACCCTAACTACTTTGTATATGTTTTCTCTACTTCCTACTTTAAAAGCCCATAATCATACTCATCCTTATACAAAGCAACAGACTAGGTATAGGGTAGCTTAATAGTGTGCATACTGGACAACATAATCCAATCACAAATAGGATTTATCCATTCATTAGCCAGTGGAAACAGAACACAAATAAACTCGTACCTTAATTTGGTGCAGGAGACTTTCTTATCTCGTTGCCAGTCAGGGTATATACTCTACCCTGAGTCGGGTATCTTTTGCCTGATGTGTTCTGTGAACACTCCCTAGCATAATGTCCAGACTTTCCACACCTATAGCATAACCCTTGACCTGCTAGACAAGGCCTTGTACCATGGTCTCGACCACAGTTCCCACATATATTAGGCCTTGGTTGCTTACTAACTTCTCTTGACCCACTACCTGGCCTACTTCCCTATCTCTTATTAACTTTTGGCCCATATACTGGCCCATTTCTCTTCTTGTTGTTCCCTCTCAAGGAACCTGGTGGCACCATTCTTAATGTAGCAGGCTCACTCTTTTCTGGATATTGCACATTCTTCTCTGTGATCCTGCATACCTCTACTGCTTCACTAAACCTTCGTATCTGTCTAGGAAAAACCTTCTCCTTCAGTGTAGGATTCAATCCCCGAGTTAACTTCTCAGAGGTCCACCTCTCATCATTCATACAGTTTAGGTAAGTGGAATATCGTGAAAGACGAATGAACCAAGCAAGATAATCATCAAAGGGTTCTTTCTCACCCTGCTTTAACATTAAAAATTATGCTTCATGTTTATCTCGTACTGACTGTGGAAAATATTTCTCGTTGAACTGCTCAAGAAATATTTCCCATTTAAGTGGAATATTTCTTGAGTGCAGAATTACTTCTGTATTCCTCCACCACCTATGTAAACTACCAACTAGGCCTTTCTTTCAGTAGGACATTCTAAAATCTTAAAGATTTTCACTAACTGGCTAACCCAATCCTCGACTATTTGAGTATCAAAAGTCCCTTCAAACATGGGTGGATTAAACTTATGGAATCGTTCCATCCATGTTTGAAGACTTTCCTGGTTGTTGTTATTTCCTATAGACCCCTGATGTCTATTTATTCCAGTCTGCGCATGATCTGACTGAGGTTTAGGTTCTATATTATTTTCTGGTACCACCTCCTTCTCAGACTGTTGTAATCTTGCAACCGCAGCAGCAACTACCGTAGCGATAGCAGAATCTCGTTCTTGATCTTGGGGAGTCTGGGCTGCCCGCATCTCATTTATTGCATGTTGTTGCTGTTCTAACCTATCTAGAATAATTTGCATAGGGTCTATCTGATTATTAGTACCCTCATCCCGGGGCTCTACCACCTCTGGTCTAACCGTTCTCCTTGTATTAACCATGACTTCCACTTCTTTTTCTAGAATTGGAAAATACAGTCATATATATACACAACAATATATGTACACATGTAAAACATTTAGGATAACCCATACCACATACCACACATCTTAACTATTTCAGAGCATCACTTAGCCAGAACCTTCTGTTCTGTGTCAGAATCTTATGCTCTGAACCAGAGCCCTTTCTGGTCTATGCCAGAAACTTCTGCTCTGATACCAAAATAAAACATCCTTTATTTCATACATCTTAGGGACCATTTGGTAGCATTTAGAACTATTTTCAAGGTCATTGAAGTCCAATTTCTCAATCTGGAGTTTTACTCTTATCGAGTCCTGTTCACTATGACAATTCCAGATGAGTGACCTGACTTCGAAAAATCATAACTAATTCTAGAAAAATTGAAATGAAGTGGTTCTAATTGATACTTGAATCTAACTTAATTATATTTTCGGGAAAAATAACCTGTTGACCACGCATTGACCAAGTCAACATTAGTCAACGTTTCAACTTTACTGTTCATCCAACGTTTTTCACCTGAATCCAGCATTCTGGTCCCAACTTTGATAATTTATATCTCCATGTGTAGACATCCAAATGAGACATTCTATATATCAAATCGAAGATTAATATGTCTACTATTTACCATAAAAATAACATATATTTATTCATCCATTTACTATTTTTAATTATGAATCAAACATCATCAAGTCTCCACGTGTTACTGTTCATAGTGGCAAATTCCAGCACTCAACTTTGCAAACATATGCATACATCCATCATGTATCAGTCAAGTATGCCAAACAGTATCTATTATTAAATAATAAGTTATTATACATCTGGTGAAACATCCTTCCTTTCATACATCTTAGGGACCATTTGGTAGCATTTAGAACAACTTTCAAGGTCATTGAAGTCCAATTTCTCAATCTGGAGTTTTACTCTTATCGAGTACTGTTTACTATGAAAATTCCAGACGAGTGACCTGACTTAGAAAAATCATAACTAATTCTAGAAAAATCAAAATGAAGTGGTTCAAATTGCTACGTGAAGCTAACTCAATTATCTTTCAGGAAAAAATAACTCGTTGACCATTCATTGACTGAGTCAACGTCAGTCAACATCACAACTTTACTGTTTATCCCACGTTTTTCTCCTGAATCCAGCATTCTGGTCCCAACTTTGATAATTTATATCTCCTTTTGTAGACATCCAAATGAGTCATACTATATCAAATCGAAGCTTGGTATGTCTACTATTTAACTTAAAAATTTCATACATTTATTCATCCATTTACTATTTTTAATTATTTATCAAACATTATCATGTCACTACGTGTTACTGTTCACAGTGGCCAATTCCAGCACTCAACTTTGCAAACATATGCATACATCCATCATATATCAGTCAAACATGCCAAACAACACTTATTATTAATTGATAAGTTGTTTTACATCTGGGTATGTACAAAATTTCCCATATATCTATTACATCTTTTTCTGCCTGAAATCCGGCAGCATAACCGCTACGCTTCATCTTCAGAAAGTAACTGATCTTGTACCGATTCGGTAATTCCTGTGAGAACTACCATTCTACGTAAGTACCCAGGAAAGACTGGATGAACCGGCTAGGTCCACTCACTTCCAGCCTCCTTCGACAGTAGCTACGTACACAGTACGTATCAGCTGCTTTCCTTATCTTGTCATAATTTCGGCAGCATAACGGCGTCTCTTAAAATTCCCAAAATTCACTTCGACATAACCTCCCCTGGAATGGGTTATTTATTGGGATGAGATTCGGGGAATCTCAGTAGCAACAATCATAACAATATATGTAATGCAGAGTGACAGTGCTTGCTTGTGATTGTGTACAGATAAGTATGCTGCGTGCTTCCATACTCAATAACATATGATCATAGCATTGCAGTAGAGCTTCAAGCATAACATATAAGACAACAATCCAACCAAATAATAGCACAACAAATCACAAAGCCATTACATAAAAGCTAGGATTAGTTACTACCTCAAAGGCTTAGCAGAACTCTACTATCTCTATTCTGCTTCCAGCTCCGCCAGAACTTCCTTTCTTTCTTTCTTTCCTTCTCCTTTTCTCTCTTCTTTCTCTCTTTTTCTCATGCTTGAGCCGTGGGATGCAAATGAATGGGGGTATTTATAGTTTCCTTCAATGGCATTCTTGTAATTTTGAAGCCATATGAACTTCTGGTCCTGGTTTTTCCTGGATTTTCCTATTTTCTCTTATTCTCTTTTACTGCATCACCCAGGACACCTCAGCATGCACATTTCTCACATGTCATAATTCCTGGGATACCTCATCAGCTGACTCAGCATTTCCAGCCCAATCCAGTACCGGTCCGGTCCGGTCCGATTTCCCACAAACTGGACTCACCGGCTAAGATTATGCCACATGTCCTTAACTTTTTCTTCCTCCTCTATGTTGGCACCATGTGGCATCTTACTGGCACCTGTCATGCCATCCAATGCTATCCAGATAAGTCCAGGACTTTATCTGATTACCTCTTCGGTTATCGTGGCGACCGAGTAACTTTACTTTATTGAAACAGCATTAAAATTGTATTTTAATGCCACTTTTTCCCACACATCATTGGGCCTACGTTTTTGGCCTCTGGGAATGTTATCTTGGATCTTGATCAAGCTCAAGTACTCTGATGGCTCGATTCCCAAGAAATATCCCTTGGCAAATTACCAAAATGCCCTTGGATGCCCTTTCTTGCACTATCTTAACCCTAAGGGTAAAATTATCATTTTACACCTTTCTGTACCCTGTCAGGGCATATACTGACTCTGAGTAACTTTATCTGTATGTGCCTTGGCTGCTGGACCTGTCCAGAATGACCAAAATGCCCTCCATTCCTCTACTACCCTTTAGTACAACACAGCGGTATTTTTGTAATTTTGCACTTTTCCGGGGTTTTGCTGGACACTGGCCCACCTATCAGTCCAAGGGTCTTATTGGGCCTTTGATGGCGCCATTATTGGGCCTTTCAGGGTCCATTACCTTCATGGCACGCATTACGAGGAATCTTCCCCGCCAATGTTCATCGAGTAGTTCTGCCGTTATACACCGTTTCTACACATCTCCGGACACCGGGTCCTTTTACTAGATACACTGGCCTACTGCATTTAGTCATCCCTGTGGGTCATAATAGTCATCTGACCGAGGTCATCCGAACTCATTCAGTCCCTTTTTAAATACCGATAAATCTCCCAACCGGATCCCCGGAGGCCTCACACTCCCGTCTGTATTTACTAATTTGTGAATAACTTTTTCTACAGGCCTCCTATTGGTATTCTGTCAGCTTCCTGAGATCCGTCCCATCAGGACGCATCATCCTGTAATTTCTCACTTATATCTGAAATCTAGGATATATGGTAGGAATTATTATAACTTTTAGACTATCAGATCAATTCTAGCTATCTGGAGTCTTGAAAAATTCCTGTATTGAGCCATATTACAGAGCATCACTTGCTCTATCTACTGGTGAAATCTAGGACTGAAATACTTTCGGACAGTCCAAACCACTTCCGGCCTGACTTTCTTTAATTACAATTTAGCCCCAAAGAACTTTTCTTCTTTTTTTTTAAGTCCCTTTTTATTTGGCTAAAATTACACTTAAGGACCCCACCTTTTTGTCTACCTTTCCCTTTTAACCTTATACTTTTCATATTTGCACTTAAGTCCTTTCATTTTCTTTCTTTTGCGATTTAATCCCTTTCTTTGCATAAATGGCCATCATATCTACGGACTTTCACTATTTACATATAAGTCCCTGGACTTTCACTTATTTGCAGTTTAGTCCCTAAAAACCCTCTGTATATATTTCGGGGACTTCTGCTCAAAGGGATATATCTATTTCAGGCTACTTCCTAAGTCTCTGGCCTGAAAATTGGGGTGTTACACTTCTACCCCCCTTAAAATAAATTTCGTCCTCAAAATTTACTTAGTACCTTAGCCAGCTATCCTGGATATATCTCCTTTGTATATCCTTTCCTGGTTTATGACTAAGGGTTGGGGCATTCATCCTCTTATACTTATGGACAACCCATTGTACTCGTGAGTAGTGTCCATTTCTTTCATATCTTATCCCGCAGAATTCTGATGTAATCCTGGGGTCTACTTCACTCTTCTTACACTTTGCTAATCTCTTAGGAGAAATATTTTCTTCTGACTTTCTTTCTCCTGATACAATATCATAATTCAGATTATGATATAACATAAATGGTTCTATCTCCTTTTTTTTGTAACTTCTCTAACTTTTCTTATCTTGATCTCATAACTTCATGCATCTATGCCAAACCTCTGTGGCAATTGTATTCTTTTTATCCCTTCTTAGGGCTTACATATCATTAGGCTACTCTTGCCTTAGCACCTTTCATGCCAATGGGTTAGGGCTAGGTTACTATTCTTATAGCTCTAGGCCCTAGTATTCTCTCTCATAGAACTACGTTCTACTTGTGCTTTGCCTTAGACCTTCTTCCCTAGGTCTTTCTGGCCTTTTAATCTCTTTTCCCTCATCTGGGGGATCTATCTGTTCATACTTTTCTATTCCGAAATACATAGGGGATTCTGTTCTTTGGTTCTCAGGCATACTTCTACAAAACTTTGAATATCAGCACTCCGATTTGAACTTGGACTCCGTCTTCGTCTAAGGAAAAAACTAAATTTAATTAGTCTGTATATAATAGAGGCTATATGAGAAAAACCATTAAAATATTTTTCTGGATGAGTTTATCAACTAGTGAAGCTTCCTTACCTTAACTTCGTCTTTGGCATTCATCTTGCCAAAGAGATACTACATTGTACTCATATCTTCATGGCTCATGACTTTCCTTAGGCTAGGTCTAACTGTGACCTCGGGATCTAACTACGATCAACCGTTAACCTCTTCAGAATCTAACTGCGACTCTGAAGCTGTTAGGATCTAACTGCGACCCTGGAGCCATGCTAGGATCTAACTGCGACCCTCCAGAATCTAACTGTGATTCTGTTGTACTGTATATTTCCCAAAGATCTTAAACCAACAGACTAGGTTATAAGGTTAAACGCTTCCACCTGTTGATAACTCCATAAATATTTTAAAAATATATTTAGTAGCCTCATATTATTTACCCAGACTTTACTTACTTCCTCTTGTACTCAGGAGTTCCTTCTTATCTTTTAACCTGTGCTCTAACTGCGAGCCATTTGAACTATGCTCTAACTGTGAGCATTCTATATCAGATCCAACTCTTATCTGAAGAGTGATCTATACTCATCTGAATCTAGCTCTATCTGAGAGCCACCTGTTTTAGATCCAACTCTTATCTGAAGAGTGATCTGAAAACAATCTCTTTACTGTTATCTGCTTCTCTTGCTGTATACCATTCCTTTCAATAGAAATGGCCCTGAGTACTGTATTCACAAGCCTATAGAAATACCTGAGTAACCTCAATCATAAATCATATCTGAATATCATATCATAACTTATCGTCCCATAAACTGAGACTATCTATCATCCTCAATACTATTACATGTCGTATGGTATGGGAGCAACATATTTTCTCATAACTTCCTCATCTCATATATGTACTCATATATGCTCTTCCCTGCATGCACTGCAAAAGGGGAGTATTCATTCATCATAGCATACTCTAACATGCATGTTATCATTTGACAACTGCAAGGAGATGCAACTATCATATCTTATGGCAACATAAGCCATATCATCATCATATTTTGCTCACCCATCCATCAGACATTGTAATAATCTAAGTAAGCCTCAAAACGTATTTCCTTTATCATTTTGCCTATCATATCCTGATCATTCATCCTGAAACAACTATCCATTTCACTTAGGCTGCCACGCTACCCTCTTACCAGGGTATAGACTCAACCCTTCATTACTCTATCTTATATAGGAAATTGGGGAGTCACTTTATCTTTGAAATTGTGGCTACCTTTCTACTATCTCTTAACTTCTTCTGTTTATCCATCAGTCCTAGTCTATTCTTGACCGGACTATGGTTCCTTATTGGCTTTTCTCTTGATCCTTGAGTCGCATGGATCTCAGTCATCATCTTTTACTATTACTTCTACTTTCTAGGGTAATATACCCTAGGTCTATCACTTCTCCGTGATGGAATCCCTCTGCTTAGGGAACATTAACTCTTTATCTATTACCCATCACGTCTTTAACATTAGGCCATGTACTAGGATTATTCCTGGGCAAATCTCATTCTAGCCATCTCATCGTAACTCATCATTAGGTTTCTGTTCTCTATTTCCCACTTTTAAAACCTGTAATCATACTCATTCTTATACAAAGGCAACGTACTAGGTATAGGGTAGCTCAATAGTGTGCATACTGGACAATACAATCCAATCACATACAGGATTTATCCATTCATTAGCCAGTGGAAACAGAACACAAATAAACTCGTACCTTAATTTGGCGCTGGAGACTTTCTTATCTCATTGCCAGTTAGGGCATATACTCTTCCTTGAGTCGGGTATCTTTCGCCTATTGTGTTATGTGGACACTCCCTGGCATAATGTCCAGACTTTCCACACCTATAGCATAACCCTCGACCTACTAGACAAGGTCTCGTACCATGGTCTCGACCACAGTTCCCACATATATTAGGCCTTGGTTGGCTACTAACTTCTCTTGGCCCACTACTTGGCCTACTTCCCTGCTTCTTATTAACTTCTGACCCATATGCTGGCCCATTTCTCTTCTTACTGTTCCCTCTTAAGGAACCTGGTGGTATCACTCTTGATGTAGAAGGCTCACTCTTTTCTGGATATTGCACATTCTTCTCTGTGATCCTGCATACCTCTACTGCTTCATTAAACCTTCGTATTTGTCTAGGAAAAACCTTTTCCTTCAGTGTAGGATTCAATCCACGAGTTAACTTCTCAGTGGTCTACCTCTCATCATTCATACAGTTTAGGTAAGCGGAGTATCGTGAAAGACGAATGAACCTAGCAAGATAATCGTCAAAGGGTTCTTGCTCTCCCTGCTTTAATATTAAAAATTCTGCTTCACGTTCATCCCTTACTGACTGTGGAAAATATTTCTCGTTGAACTGCTCAAGAAATGTTTCCCATGAAAGCGGAATATTTCTTGAGTGCAGAATCACTTCTGTATTCCTCCACCACCTATCCGCATCTTTTTCTAGCTTGTAAACTGCCAGCTGGGCCTTTCTTTCAGTGGAACATTCTAAAATCTTAAAGATTTTCTCTAATTGACTTACCCAATCCTTATCTATTTGAGTGTCAAAAGTCCCTTCAAACATGGGCGGATTAAACTTATTGAATCGCTCCATCCATGTTTGAAGACTTTCCTGGTCGTTGTTATTTCCTATAGACCCCTGATGTCTATTTATTCCAGTCTGTGCATGATTTGGCTGAGGTTCCTGTAACACCCCAATTTTCAGGCCCAGAGACTCAGAAAGTGAGCCTGAAATAGATAGACTATCAGACTCCTTTGAGCAGAAGTCCCAGAAACATACAGAGGGTTTTTAGGGATTAAACTGCAAATAAGTCAAAGATCAAGGACTTATATGTAAATAGTGAAAGTCCCTAGAAATATAGTGGCCATTTATGCAAGGAAAGGGGTTAAAATTGCAAAAGAAAGAAAATGTAGGGACTTAGATGTAATTATGAAAAAGTTCAAGGCCAAAAAGAAAAGTAGACAAAAAGGTGGGGTCCTTAAGTATAATTTTAGCCAAATAAAAGGGATTTAATTATAAAGAAGAAAAGTTCCCTGGGGCTAAAGTGTAATTAAAGAAAGTTAGGCCGGAAGTGGTTCGCACTGCCCGACAGCATTTCAGTCCCAGATTCTACCAGAAGGTAGGGCAGGTGACGCCCGGTAACCCAGCCGAATACCGGAATTTTTGAAGACTCCAGATAGCCAGAAATGGACTGATCGTCCAAAAGTTATAAAAATTAATACCGGATACCCTAGATTTCAGATATAAGTGAGAAAATACAGGATGATGCGCCCTTATGGGGCGGATGTCAGAAAACTGACAGAATACCGATAGGAGGTCTGTAGAAGGAGTTATTCACAAAATAGCAAATTCATACGGGAGTATGAGGCCTCCGGGGATCCGGGTTGGAGATTTATCGGTATTTTTAAAGGGGTTAAATGCGATCAGATGACTTCGGTCAGATGACCGTTATAACCCACAAGGATGCCTGAACACAGTAGGCCACTGTATCCAGAAAAAAGAGCCGGTGTCCGGAAAGGTGTATAATCGGTAAATAATAATTAAAATATTTGGTGAACTGTGGCAGAGGAAGATTCCTCGTAATGCGTGCCATACAGGTAAGGGACCCAGAAAGCCCAAAAATGGCGCCATTAGAGGCCCAATAA
The DNA here is from genome assembly GCA_037074615.1 of Leucaena leucocephala. NCBI lineage: Eukaryota > Viridiplantae > Streptophyta > Magnoliopsida > Fabales > Fabaceae > Leucaena > Leucaena leucocephala. The sequence goes on along the minus strand of CM073523.1, from coordinate 13,954,821 downwards.
GACTCTTGGACTGATAGGTGGGACAGTGTCCAGCAGAACCCCGGAAAAGTGCGAAATTACGAAAATGCCCCTGTGTTGTACAAAAAGGGCAGCAGGTGAATGGAGGGCATTCTGGTCATTCTGGACAGGCCCAGAGGTCAATACATGTCTAAATAAGGTTGACTAGAGCCAGTATAAGCTTTGACCAGGTCCAGAAAGGTGTGAAATGACGATTTTGTCCTTAGGGTTAAAATAGGACAAGATAGGACACCAAGGGCATTTTGGTCATTTTGCAGGGGATCTGTAACTGAGTCTGGACCCAGTATTAAAAAGTTAATGATATAAAGGGTCTAGATACTAAATATGAGGTCAGTAGACATAAAAAGGATCTTCAGAAACATCAGATTCAGAAAACGGCACGTTTTTCGAGGCGATTGACCGGGCCAGTATCGGATTGGACCGAAAAGCTTCCAGAACCTCCAAATTTCGTCACATGAAGCATATGGGTGGTGAGGTGTCCTATGAGGTGTCCCATGAGGTGTCCAGGGTGATGCAGTAAAAGAGAATTATAGAAAATAGGAAATTCCAAGAAAAACCAGGACCACAGGATCATAAGTCTTCCTAATTACAAGATTGCCATTGCTCAACACTATAAATACCCCCCTTACTCCTTCATTTCGGTGCAAGCAAGAAAGAGAGGAAGAAAGAAGTTCTTGAGAGAGAAAGTGAGAGAAAGAAAGAAGTAAGGAAGTTCTGGTGGAGTTGGAAGTAGTAGAGAGGTTCTGAAGCTCTGCTTTTGAGGTAGTAACTAATCCTAGCTCTTATGTAATGTCTTTGTGATGTGTTGTTTTGTTTGATTGGATTGTTGTCTTATATGTTATGCTTGAAGCTCTATTCCAATGCTATGATCATATGTTATTCAATATGGAAGCATGCAGCATACTTATCTGTACACAATCACAAGCAAGCACCGTCACTCTGCATTACATATATTGTTATGATTGTTGCTACTGGGATTCTTTTGAATCTCATTCCCATACATAACATTACAGGGAAGGTTCTGTCAAAATGAAATTTGGAAATTTTAAGAGACGCCGTTATGCTGCCGAAATTCCGGCAAGAAAGCAGGAACAGGGAAAGGAGCTGATACGTACTGTGTACGTAGTGCTGTCTAAGGAGGCTGGAAGTGAGTGGACCCAGCAGGTTCATCCAGTCTTTCCTGGGTACTACGTAGAATGGTAGTTCTCACGAGGGAATTACCGAATCGGTACAATATCGGTTACTTTCTAGAGGAAGATTGTAGCAGTTATGCTGCCGGATTTTAGACAGAAAAAGATGTAATAGAAATTTGAGGGGATTGATCATACACTGATATATAACAGTTAATTATCTAATAATAATTGTTATCTGGCATGTATGACTGATATGTGATGGTTGTATGCATGCTCATGTGAAGATTGAATGCTGAAAATAGGGTCAGTGAACAGTAACTCGTGAGGACCTATGCATGTTTGATAAATCATTAAAAATAGTAAATGGTTTAATTAATGTACGAAATTTTTATGGTAAAAAGTAGACATACTAAGATTTAATTTGATATATATAATGTCCCATTTGGATGTCTGTACGAAAGGATATAAATTACCAAAGATGGAACCAAAATGCTGGATTCAGGAGAAAATCACTGGATGAACAGTAACTTTAAAATGTTGACCCACGTTAAATTGTTCAAGTAATGGTCAACCAATGATTTTTTCCTGAAATATAATTGAGTTAGCTTCATGTATCACTTTGAACCACTTCGTTTCAATTTTTCTAGAATTAGTTATGATTTTTAAAAGTCAAGTCACTCATCTGGAATTTGCTACAGTGAACAGTACAGAAAAGAGTAAGATTCCAGATTGAAAGTTTGGACTTCTATGACCCTGAAAGTGGTTCCAAATGCTACTGAATGGTTCCTAAAATGTATAAAATTAAGGATGTGACATTTTGGTATCAGAGCAAAGGATTCTGGCTTAGGAAATGCTCTGAATAGATAAATTATAGAGATACCCTGATAAAGCTGTCATAATTGACACTAAGTTAGTGATCACGGGAAGCTGAGGTTGTGACGAGATAGGTCTTGTGTAACGACTAATATATATAGGAAAGTTAAAGGTTTAGAAAAGCCCAGTAAAGGTAAAGCTTTTAGATGAATAGGTAGTATGATATTAATATGTTCACTTTTCTTTTGAGATTGACGAGAAGCAAGATGGTGAACACGAGACGAGGACGTAGAACTAGAGTGGAGGAGCCACACATAGAGGAAGCTGGCAACTCCAATGAGGTAGATCCTATGCAAGTCATCCTTGCTAGGCTAGATCAGCAACAGAGAATGATGGAAGAAATAAGGGCGGAACAAGTTCGCCAAGATCGAGAACGAGATTCTGCTATCGCTACGGCGGTTGCTGCTGCAGTTACTAGCTTACAGCAGTCTGAGAAAGAGGTAGTACCAGAAAATGATGTAGAACCTGAACCTCAGTCAGATCATGGACAGACTGGAATGAATAGACATCAAGGGTCTATAGGAAATAACAATAACCAGGAAAGTCTTCAAACATGGATGGAACGATTCCAGAAGTTTAATCCGCCTATGTTTGAAGGAACTTTTGACACACAAGTAGCCCAGGATTGGGTTAGCCAGTTAGAGAAAATCTTTAAGATTTTAGAATGTCCCACTGAAAGAAAGGCCCAAATGGCAGTTTACAAGCTAGAAAAGGAGGCCGATCGGTGGTGGAGGAACACAGAAGTAATTCTGCAATCAAGAAATATTCCACTCACATGGGAAGTATTTCTTGAGCAGTTCAACGAGAAATATTTTCCACAGTCAGTAAGGGATGAGCACGAAGCCGAATTTTTAATATTAAGGCAGCGTGAGCAGGAATCCTTTGACGATTATCTTGCTAAGTTTATTCGTCTTTCATGATACTCCCCGTACCTAAAATATAGGAATGATGAAAGATGGACCACTGAGAAATTAACTCGTGGATTAAATTCTACACTAAAAGAGAAAGTTTTTCCTAGGCAGATACGAAGGTTTAATGAAGCAGTAGAGGTATGCAGGATCACAGAAAAGAATGTGCAATATCCAGAAAAGGGTGAGCCTGCTACATCAGTACCATTGAGAATGACGCCCCCAGGTTCCTCGAAAGGAAACAGTAAGAAGAGAAATGGGCCAGTATATGAGTCAGAAGTTAATAAGAAACAGGGGAGTAGACCAGGTAGTGGGCCAAGAGAAGTTAGTAGGCAACCAAGGCCTAATGTATGTGGGAATTGTGGTCGAGACCATGGTACAAGGCCTTGTCTAGCAGGTCAAGGGTTATGCTATAGGTGTGGAAAGTCTGGACATTATGCTAGAGAGTGCCCACAGAACACAATAGGCGAAAGATATCCGACTCAGGGAAGAGTATATGCCCTGACTGGCAACGAGATAAGAAAGTCTCCTGCACCAAATTAAGATACGAGTCCATATGTGTTCTGTTTCCATTAGCTAATAAGTCCTGTATATATTGTCCAGTATGCACACTATTGAGCTATCCTGTACCTAGTATGTTGCCTTTATGTGGGAATGAATATGATATATTTTACTCAGATCATTCTATAAACTGTGAATACAGTACTCAGGGCCATTTCTATTGAAAGGAATGGTATAAAAAGGGAAGCAGATAACAATAAAGCATTTGTTTTCAGATCACTCTTTAGATAAGAGATAGATCTGATACAGAATGCTCGCAGTTAGAGCACAGATTAGAATAAGCTGAGATGAGAGGGAACTCCTGAGTAAGAGAGAAAATAAGTAAAGTCTGGGTAAATAATACGAGGCTATAAAAAATTTTAAAATTTTTATTGAGTTATCAACAGGTGGAAGCAGTTAACCTTATAACTTAGTCTGTTGGTTTAAAAATCTTCGGGAGATATACAGTACAACAGAATCGCAGTTAGATTCTGGAGGGTCGCAGTTAGATCCTAGTATGGCTCCAGGGTCGCAGTTAGATCCTAAGAGGTTCAGAGTCACAGTTAGATTCTGAAGAGGCTAATGGTTGATCGCAGTTAGATCCCGAGGTCGCAGTTAGACCTAGCCTAAGGAAAGTAATGATCCATGAGATATGAGTACAATGTAGTATCTCTTTGGGAAGATGAATGCCAAAGACAAAGTTAAGATAAGGAAGCTTCACTAGTTGATAAACTCACCCAGAAAAATTATTTATAATGTTTTTCTCAAATCGCCTCTATTATATACAGACTGAACTTAGCTTTCACTTAAACTAAGACGGAGTCCAAGATCAAATCTGAGTGCTGGTATTCAAAGGTTTGTAGAAGAATTCCTGAGAAACAGAGAAGAGAATTCCCTGTGTATTAAGAATACGAGTATATAGATCCCCCAAATAAGAGTAAAGAGATTAAAGGGCCAAAGGGACCTAAAAAAAAAAAAAGAGAGAGTATCTAAGGCAAAGCAAAGATAGAACTTAAGTTCTATAAGAAAGAGAATACTAGGGCCTAGAGCTATAAATAGAATAACTAAGCCCTAACTCAGTGACACGAAAGGTGCTAAGGCAAGAGTAGTCTAATGATAGAAAGCCCTAAGAAGGGATAAGAAAGAATGCAAATGCCCGAAAAGTTTGGCATAGATGCATCTGGGTTATAATCTTGTATCAGGAGAAACAAAGGTAATGTTTCTCCTAAGAGATTAGCAAAGTGTAAGAGGATTGAGGTAGACCCCAGAATTACATTAAAATTATGAAAGGAAAAATATGAAAGAAATGGACACTACTCATAAGTCCAGTAAGTTGTCCCTGAGTAGAAGTAGGTAAGTAGAAGATTGATGAATGGATGAATACCCCAAGCCTTAGTCATAAACCAGGAAATGATATACCGAGAAGATATATCCAGAATAGTTGACGAAGGAACTAAGTAAATTTCGAGGACGAAATTTATTTTAAGGGGGGTAGAAATGTAACACCCCAATTTTCAGGCCCAGAGACTCAGAAAGTGAGCCTGAAATAGATAGACTATCAGACTCCTTTGAGCAGAAGTCCCAGAAACATACAGAGGGTTTTTAGGGATTAAACTGCAAATAAGTCAAAGATCAAGGACTTATATGTAAATAGTGAAAGTCCCTAGAAATATAGTGGCCATTTATGCAAGGAAAGGGGTTAAAATTGCAAAAGAAAGAAAATGTAGGGACTTAGATGTAATTATGAAAAAGTTCAAGGCCAAAAAGAAAAGTAGACAAAAAGGTGGGGTCCTTAAGTGTAATTTTAGCCAAATAAAAGGGATTTAATTATAAAGAAGAAAAGTTCCCTGGGGCTAAAGTGTAATTAAAGAAAGTTAGGCCGGAAGTGGTTCGCACTGCCCGACAGCATTTCAGTCCCAGATTCTACCAGAAGGTAGGGCAGGTGACGCCCGGTAACCCAGCCGAATACCGGAATTTTTGAAGACTCCAGATAGCCAGAAATGGACTGATCGTCCAAAAGTTATAAAAATTAATACCGGATACCCTAGATTTCAGATATAAGTGAGAAAATACAGGATGATGCGCCCTTATGGGGCGGATGTCAGGAAACTGACAGAATACCGATAGGAGGTCTGTAGAAGGAGTTATTCACAAAATAGCAAATTCATACGGGAGTATGAGGCCTCCGGGGATCCGGGTTGGAGATTTATCGGTATTTTTAAAGGGGTTAAATGCGATCAGATGACTTCGGTCAGATGACCGTTATAACCCACAAGGATGCCTGAACACAGTAGGCCACTGTATCCGGAAAAAAGAGCCGGTGTTCGGAAAGGTGTATAATCGGTAAATAATAATTAAAATATTTGGTGAACTGTGGCAGAGGAAGATTCCTCGTAATGCGTGCCATACAGGTAAGGGACCCAGAAAGCCCAAAAATGGCGCCATTAGAGGCCCAATAAGACTCTTGGACTGATAGGTGGGACAGTGTCCAGCAGAACCCCGGAAAAGTGCGAAATTACGAAAATGCCCCTGTGTTGTACAAAAAGGGCAGCAGGTGAATGGAGGGCATTCTGGTCATTCTGGACAGGCCCAGAGGTCAAGACATGTCTAAATAAGGTTGACTAGAGCCAGTATAAGCTTTGACCAGGTCCAGAAAGGTGTGAAATGACGATTTTGTCCTTAGGGTTAAAATAGGACAAGATAGGGCACCAAGGGCATTTTGGTCATTTTGCAGGGGATCTGTAACTGAGTCTGGACCCAGTATTAAAAAGTTAATGATATAAAGGGTCTAGATACTAAATATGAGGTCAGTAGACATAAAAAGGATCTTCAGAAACATCAGATTCAGAAAACGGCACGTTTTTCGAGGCGATGGACGTGGCCGGTACCGGATTGGATCGGAAAGCTTCCAGAACCTCCAAATTTCGTCACATGAAGCATATGGGTGGTGAGGTGTCCTATGAGGTGTCCCATGAGGTGTCCAGGGTGATGCAGTAAAAGAGAATTATAGAAAATAGGAAATTCCAAGAAAAACCAGGACCACAGGATCATAAGTCTTCCTAATTACAAGATTGCCATTGCTCAACACTATAAATACCCCCTTACTCCTTCATTTCGGTGCAAGCAAGAAAGAGAGGAAGAAAGAAGTTCTTGAGAGAGAAAGTGAGAGAAAGAAAGAAGTAAGGAAGTTCTGGTGGAGTTGGAAGTAGTAGAGAGGTTCTGAAGCTCTGCTTTTGAGGTAGTAACTAATCCTAGCTCTTATGTAATGTCTTTGTGATGTGTTGTTTTGTTTGATTGGATTGTTGTCTTATATGTTATGCTTGAAGCTCTATTCCAATGCTATGATCATATGTTATTCAATATGGAAGCATGCAGCATACTTATCTGTACACAATCACAAGCAAGCACCGTCACTCTGCATTACATATATTGTTATGATTGTTGCTACTGGGATTCTTTTGAATCTCATTCCCATACATAACATTACAGGGAAGGTTCTGTCAAAATGAAATTTGGAAATTTTAAGAGACGCCGTTATGCTGCCGAAATTCCGGCAAGAAAGCAGGAACAGGGAAAGGAGCTGATACGTACTGTGTACGTAGTGCTGTCTAAGGAGGCTGGAAGTGAGTGGACCCAGCAGGTTCATCCAGTCTTTCCTGGGTACTACGTAGAATGGTAGTTCTCACGAGGGAATTACCGAATCGGTACAACATCGGTTACTTTCTAGAGGAAGATTGTAGCAGTTATGCTGCCGGATTTTAGACAGAAAAAGATGTAATAGAAATTTGAGGGGATTGATCATACACTGATATATAACAGTTAATTATCTAATAATAATTGTTATCTGGCATGTATGACTGATATGTGATGGTTGTATGCATGCTCATGTGAAGATTGAATGCTGAAAATAGGGTCAGTGAACAGTAACTCGTGAGGACCTATGCATGTTTGATAAATCATTAAAAATAGTAAATGGTTTAATTAATGTACGAAATTTTTATGGTAAAAAGTAGGCATACTAAGATTTAATTTGATATATATAATGTCCCATTTGGATGTATGTACGAAAGGATATAAATTACCAAAGATGGAACCAAAATGCTGGATTCAGGAGAAAATCACTGGATGAACAGTAACTTTAAAATGTTGACCCACGTTAAATTGTTCAAGTAATGGTCAACCAATGATTTTTCCCTGAAATATAATTGAGTTAGCTTCATGTATCACTTTGAAACACTTCGTTTCAATTTTTCTAGAATTAGTTATGATTTTTAAAAGTCAAGTCACTCATCTGGAATTTGCTACAGTGAACAGTACCGAAAAGAGTAAAATTCCAGATTGAGAGTTTGGACTTCTATGACCCTGAAAGTGGTTCCAAATGCTACTGAATGGTTCCTAAGATGTATAAAATTAAGGATGTGATAGTTCCGGTTCTATATCATTTTCTAGTACTACCTCCTTCTCAGACTGCTGTAAGTTAGCAACTGCAGCAGCAACCGCCGTAGCGATAGCAGAATCTCGTTCTTGATCTTGGCGAGCCTGGGCTGCCCGCATCTCATTTATTGCATGTTATTGCTGTTCCAACCTATCTAGAATAATTTGCATAGGGTCTATCTGATTATTAGTACCCTCATCCTGGGGCTCTACCACCTGTGGTCTAACCGTTCTCCTTGTATTAACCATGACTTCCACTTCTTTTTCTAGAATTGGGAAATACAGTCATATATATACACAACAATATATGTAAACATGTAAAACATTTAGGATAACCCATACCACATACCACACATCTTAACTATTTCAGAGCATCACTTAGCCAGAACCTTCTGTTCTGTGCCAGAATCTTATGCTCTGAACCAGAGCCCTTTCTGGTCTATGCCAGAACCTTCTGCTCTGATACCAAATGAAATATCCTTCCTTTCATACATCTTAGGGACCATTTGGTAGCATTTAGATCCACTTTCAAGGTCATTGAAGTCCAATTTCTCAATCTGGAGTTTTACTCTTATCGAGTACTGTTCAGTATGAAAATTCCAGACGAGTGACCTGATTTAGAAAAATCATAACTAATTATAGAAAAATCGAAATGAAGTGGTTCAAATTTCTAAGTGAATATAAATCAATTATATTTCAGGGAAAAATAAATAGTTGACCATTCATTGACCGAGTCAACGTCAGTCAACGTCACAACTTTACTGTTCATCCCACGTTTTTCTCCTAAAGCCAGCATTCTGGTCCGAACTTTGATAATTTATATCTCCTTGTGTAGACATCCAAATGAGTCATACTATATATCAAATCGAATCTTGGTATGTCTACTATTTACCTTAAAAATTTCATACATTTATTCATCCATTTACTATTTTTAATTATTTATCAAACATTATCATGTCACTACGTGTTACTGTTCACAGTGGCCAATTCCAGCACTCAACTTTGCAAACATATGCATACATCCATCATATATCAGTCAAACATGCCAAACAATACTTATTATTAATTGATAAGTTGTTTTACATCTGGGTATATACAAAATTTCCCATATATCTATTATATCTTTTTCTGCCTGAAATCCGGCAGCATAACCGCTACGCTTCATCTTCAGAAAGTAACTGATCTTGTACCGATTCGGTAATTCCCGTGAGAACTACCATTCTACGTAAGTACCCAGGAAAGACTGAATGAACCGGCTAGGTCCACTCACTTCCAGCCTCCTTAGACAGTAGCTACGTACACAGTACGTATCAGCTGCTTTCCTTATCTTGTCATAATTTCGGCAGCATAACGGCGTCTCTTAAAATTCTCAAAATTCACTTCGACATAACCTCCCCTGTAATGGGTTATTTATTGGGATGAGATTCGGGGGAATCTCAGTAGCAACAATCATAACAATATATGTAATGCAGAGTGACAGTGCTTGCTTGTGATTGTGTACAGATAAGTATGCTGCGTGCTTCCATACTCAATAACATATGATCATAGTATTGTAATAGAGCTTCAAGCATAACATATAAGACAACAATCCAACCAAACAATAGCACAACCAATCACAAAGTCATTACATAAAAGCTAGGATTAGTTACTACCTTAAAAGCATAGCAGAACTCTAGAATCTCTATACTGCTTTCAACTCCGCCAGAACTTCCTTTCTTCTTTCTTCCTTGCTCCTTGTCTCACTAGAACTTCCTTCTCTCTCTATTTCTTGATCTTGGCCATGATGCAAATGAAGGCAAGGGGGTATTTATAGTTTTGATGAATGGCATTTCCGTAATTTCTAAGAGCTCTGAACTTGTGGCCACGGTTTTTCTGGAATTTCCTATTTTTCTGTATTTCCCTTTACTGCATCATCCAAGGGACACCTCATGGAACACCTCATCCCTCACATTTTCAACATGGCAAAATTAAGAGAGCCAAGAAGCCTCGGGAAGATTTTCAGTCCAATCCGGTACTGGCCTGGTCCGTTTCCTCAAAAACTGGACTATTTTCTGAATCTTATTTTTCTAAAAATCCATATTATGTCTTCTGACCTTAAGTTTAGTATATGGGTCCTTTATACATTGACATTTTTATACTGGGTCTAAACTCAATTATAGATCCCCTGTGAAATGACCAAAATACCCCTGGGTGCCCTTTCTTGCACTATCTTAACCCTAAGGGTAAAATTGTCATTTTACACCTTTCTGTACCCTGTCAGGGCATATACTGACCCTGGTTAACCTTACCTGTGTATGACTTGGCTTCTGGGCCTGTCCAGAATGACCAAAATGCCCTCCATTCCTCTACTATCCTTTAGTACAACACAGGGGCATTTTTCGTAATTTCGTACTTTTCCGGGGTTCTACTGGACACTGGCCCACCTATCCATCTCAGGGTCTTACTGGGCCTTTGATGGCTCCATTATTGGGTCTTTCAGAGTCCATTACCTTCATGGCACGCATTACGAGGAATCTTCCCCCGTCAATGTTCATCGAGTATTTTAACTATTATACACCGTTTATACACATCTCCGGACACCGACTCCTTTTACCAGATACACTGGCCTGCTATGTTTAGGCATCCCTGTGGGTCATAACAGTCATCTGACTGAGGTCATCCAAACTCATTAAGTCCCTTTTTAAATACCGATAATCTCCTAATCGGATCCCCGGAGGCCTCACACTCCTTATGTATTTGCTAATTTGTGAATAACTTTTTCTACAGACCTCTTATCTGTATTCTGTCAGTTTCCTAACATCCGCCCTATCAGGACGCATCATCCTGTAATTTCTCACTTATATCTGAAATCTAGGATATCCGGTAGGAATTTTTATAACTTTTAGACTATCAGATCAATTTTGGCTATCTGGAGTCTTGAAAACTTCTTGTATTAAGCTGAATTACCCAGCATCTCTTGCTCTCTCTACTGGTAAAATCTGGGACTGAAATTCTTTTGGGAAGTTCAAACCACTTCTGGCCTAATTTTCTTTAATTATACTTTAGCCCCAGGGAACTTTTCTTCTTTGCACTTAAGTCCCTTAAATTTGGCTAAAATTACACTTTAAGACCCTACATTTTTTGTCTACCTTTCCTTCCTAGCCTTAGACCTTCCATAATTGCAATTAAGTCCTTTCATTTCCTTTCTTTTTCAATTTAATCCCTTTCTTTACATAATTAACCACATCTTTTTCCTGAAAAATAATTCATATATTTCATTCAATCTGTACATACAAATCAGTACAGAAAATTAGGGATATTACAAGCTACACTACTGATTTCCTTAAATTGGTTCTATCTCAAAAGCAATCTAACTCTATTGTAAGAGCAATCTAGCTCTATTGTGAGATCATTTACTTTTGTTACATAGACACTACTTTTTTGGAGCTGCATCATCATTTTCATAATTATATTTCATTTCGTTTCATATCATCTATGTCATGTTCATAACTCTTCATTCATATATCTAATCATTATTAAATGACACGTTCTGAGTACTGTAATCATATGTCCATAGGTATGCCAATATCATTTATCTATATAACCATAGTGAGTATATTCTATCATCTCCTTTATCCTAACCAACTATCATTATCTTACCTCAAGCCTTCATTCTAACTTTGACTTTAATCATTGAAGACTGACTGGAGCTAATTATCTTATCCATCTCTAATATGCAAATGCAAATATATCAGGTCTAGAGTGGCTTAACAGTGTGCATGCTGGATATTACTATTTAAACATACATAGGGTACTATTACCCTTAAGCCAGTGGGAATAGGAACATCTTCATCATATGGCAGAATGCTAACAGGAAGATCCAGTTGCCCTTTACTGTCATCGTTATAAACGAATGACCTGTACCTTAGTCACATATCGTATTTACTTAGTGATCATTAATCTGTCCCATCTCCAAGATTATCTCAGGTGACTTCTTTAACTTTTCTTTGATCAGGGCAAAAGTTCTTTCATTTGTCTTAAATCTCTTACCTGTTGTATTTTGTAGACATTCTCTGGTAACATGTCCTGGCTTGTCACATCTGTAGCAACTTCCTCGACCTGTTAAACAAATCTTATCTCCATGGTCTCTACCATATATCTCATATATCTTACACATTGATTGCATGTTTGAACTTCTCAATTCATTACATCTTCTCAATTTCTAACCTTTACATTTTTATGGAACTGCAAACCTCTTTCTAAAATATTTCATGCCTCTACTACTCCATTAAACTTTTGTAATTGCCTGTGTTACAATACAGAATGCATTCCATAAGTTAACTCCTCAATCATTAGCCTCTTATTGTTTAAAGAATTCAATTATGTGGAATAACGAGAAAGGCGGTGAACTTGGCTAAGTGTGTATTAAAGGGTTTCTTCTCTTACCTTACCTTATCACTTAAACTTAGCCTCGCGCTCATCCTTATTTGACTGAGGTAAGTACTTGTCATAAAACTGTTTAACTTAAACTTCCCAGTTGAGTGGATTATTCTTTTCCCATAGGGGAACTTTTATGCTCTTCACTATCTCTTAACATGTTTCTTTAATTCCTGGCGAACTTGAATCGCTTAGATCTAATATCTCATCTACTGCTATTGATTTACCTTATTTGAAATATTTTTTACTAGGTTCACTGAGTCATTAGTTCCTCTGTGATGGAATTCCTCCATTTTAGAAACATAACTCCTAGTCTATTCATCATTACGTCTTTTCCCTTAGACCGCACGCTAGGCAGGTCTCTAGATAAGCCTCTGTCTAGCCTCTAATGCTTTCGTTTGGAAAAAGACTATCTTGGTAAAGCCTTTCATAATGTAGATCTACTCCAGATTATTGCACAGATGATCTACTACTGAACATTCCTTAAACTTATTGTTTATATGTTAGTGTATCACACTAGCTGGCTTAGGCACATCTTGTACCAATCCTCTAGTTGATAAACTTCAACGAGTTTGGTGTCTTCATTCCCATTGTCTCTGTAGCATCTGATTGCTACCTCTTAGTGCATTGAATGATTCTAATGTATTCCTATATACTAATACCATTTTTGTAGGCCTTAGTAATTCTCTAGCCAATAACCTATCTATCATTTTAGGTTTGGCTTAGGCCTCATAATATACTTTAATCAATTTACATTAGAAGTCTTAGGGCCTTTCTCACTCTTTTAGCTACTCTTATCGTCTCTAACAATTATAATCAGTACAGAGAGAGGACTTATACGAATGTTCTTTTCTTTACTTATAACTAAGTAGGAGCACATACTCTAACATACATAATGCCTGGCCAACATATTGCAGGATTGCATACCTGCTCATGAAGGCAAAGCTCTAACATCGGAGCTCAAGCATTCCTTTTCTTAATATGCACAGCTCTAACACTCAGAGCTTGCACTGCTCTAATATTCGGAGCTTTAGCATATTTACAAACATAACATAATGCCTGGCATTTCTTGCAAGGAGTGAAAGCTCTCACTTGTTATTCTATCCGTAACATAACATTTAAACATCTTATCCCTACAAAAGGGAGCCTTTCTATCTGCCTACAGAGTTAGCTATAAAATCATCTTCTTTTTCATAAAATTAGAGGGAGAGGACTTATACCAATCTATTCTTTCTTACATGCTTAATACCTTGTTAAGCTCTATCCCTAACCTTTGTTCTTGGCCAATTATACTTTTATTGGGTAAATTCAACTCCCCTTGCCTTACCTCGGCTGTATTCTCTTTGTTCTTGATGGAGGACATTCTTTTGTCAAAGTAACATCAACTCCATCATAATTGTATCCCCTTTTTACACGGATAAGGTATCTTGCTCTATATGGAGCAACATCAACTTTAATTCGGAGGACTAGTTCCCAATTCTTAAGAAAAATGAAGTGGCTAGAACTTTCATACATCATATCTGTTACTCATGAGCCTCTTAACCTAAACCCCAAAACTGAGTAGCTATTAACATTATCAGGAATATACTTATCTCTTATCGTATTAGTTTCTTATAACTATCTATCTCATTATCTATCTCTTATCATTTCTTTCTATTAATCCTCAAAAAATTACCGAGGCTATTTATCTTTAGCTTACCATCTCCAAGATCCTGTTCATCAATTCAGGAATCTGAGATAACTATTATGTCAAGCCATCTTACCTTAACTAGGCTAACCACTTTTTCTATTGCTTTATCATTACCAAGTTCAATTATCTAATTGCATGTCATATGGTATGGGAGCAACACAACTTTCTTATAACTTTCTCATCATATATACTCTACCCTAAATGTAATGTGAAAGGGGAGCATTCATTTATCATACCCTACTCTAACATACGTGTCATCATATGACAACTGCACGGAGATGTAACTGTTTAACATAACTTATGGTAACATAAGCCATATCATCACATAATTAGCTCAACCATCTATTTAACTTGAGATGCCATTTTACCCTTCTACCAGGGTATAGACTCAACCATTAAATGCTTTATCTAACTTTCAAGCATTTCTCTTTCTGAGACAAAGGAGTCTCTGTGGCTATCTTCCCTTTATTACTACTAGTCATGCTTATTTTCATTTCATCATAACATCTCCCATCGCTTGTAAGACTTCTATGTCTCTAGCCTGAAGGACTTCTGTGTCCTCGGCCTTATTGTAATCCATAACTAAGTCAGCTGCTTCCTTTCAGCTAACTCAGGAAGGGTCTGGCTCACAACTCTATGCCAGTCATACTTTTAAGTTTCCCCTATCCGTAAGGATCACTATCAGGCGGGAAGCTATCTCTTACTTTCCCATTAAACATTTGAGGATCACTGTGTTGTCCAGTCGTGACCAAAATATTGACTCGTCACTACTAACATCTTCTATGTTTATTCGTTGCGACCACAACACTGTTTTGTCGCGACCTACATTTTCTATCTTCTATAATCGAGACCTAGGGTTATGGCTCATCACATCTAACATACTTACCATAGAGCAATCACCTCTAATTCATAATCTGAGTTGGACTGTGAACAGGTAACCCATCACTAACCTCAATCTTAGATGGGCCTTAGCTAATTCGTTACATACTCTGTTTCCTAATAAGAGCAAGTTTATCTTGCACAAGAATCTCTATTCTATGCTAAAACTTTATTTTGTACCAATGCCAGAACCTTTTACTCTGATACCAAAATGAAACATCCTACTTTCAACATCTTAGAGTACGTATTCAGAAGTATATTTGATTAGCAGAAGCATTATGTTGGCCCAAAAATTAAAAATTTAAAACTTACTGTTTGGGTACTGTTCATTAGGTAATTTCCAGATTTACAGTCCAACTTTAAAAAATTCATAACTAATTGTAGACAAATTGTATGGAGGTGTTCCAAAATTTCTACTTGGAGCTCTTTCATAGCTCTTTAAGGGAAAAATATAAATATGGACATTCAATTTTCCAATCAATACAGTTAGATCGTTACTTTTTACTATTCATTTGGCAACTTTTAGAAATTCCAGATTCTGTCTTGTAACTTTGGAAATTCATTTCTATTGATATACACATTCAAATAAGGCGTATTACCTATGAAATTAAATATCTGGATGTGTACTATATGTTCAAAAAAAAATTGTGAATTAATTCTTTCATTTGCTAGGTCAAACTAAAGCCACAACGAGGCTGCTTTAGGACCTACGTTTTACCATTTCAGTTTCCTTTCTTTAATTCCCAATAATTGTTCCAGCATGCATAAACCATCTCTTTGGCCTCTCATATATTCATATACATAATGGGGTTATGCCATAATTATTTCATATATTTTGCTTTACATATAATGGCATATTACATAACATTATATAAAAAGATAACACCCATGACATGCCATCACTTGTCTACTTCTTCTCTTCCATTCCTTAGCTTATGTATCAAGCATGATTCTTCCATCATAAATAACCTATTATGGTTGTTTATGGGAGGGGGAGATTATGGGGAATCTTAGTAGCAAAAGGTACCATTCAATGCATACAAGATGAATGAAAGTGCATGACATGTTCCTTTATCTTTCTTTAACTTCCATTTGCATACTATCATGCTCCATGCCTATCACTATTATGAATAACCATAAACTCATAAAGGGCAGAGCATATATCATTCATACATATCATACATCATCATCACATATCATAATCATATAAACACACAAGCATATACATCAAGCATACAAGAATGGATAAGTTCACTATCTTAAACATAAGCTTTTCTCTTGTTCTTTCACTTGCTCCCTAAGCTTCCAACCAAACATTGGTTGCTTGCTCATCCTTTTTAACTAATTTCCTTTGACATATTATGGCCCTAAACATAATTACATTGTGTATACAACTCAGTAGAGCCATTACATAAACATTGCACACTAACTTCCTTAAAATCCCTAACTTTAAACTTAAATCTTGGAGTTAGTGGTTTAACCTTGTAATAATAATTTCCTTAGACCAATCCTACATAATTTTATCCAAGGAATCCAAATATGATCTTGGAATTATGAAAATTCAACTCCTCCTATGAAATCTGTTCAGAACCGAAGCATACCCTCTTTATTTCCAAAAATTCTCATTTTGACTCCAATGCTTCCAATACTTGTTTCTCTACTTTATCCCACGCAATTTTTCATTTTAAACGCATTGGAAGCATCAAAATCATGAAATTATAACTCCTACCCAGGCACATGAACAGTGATAGAGAGGGTCTCAAGATTATAATTCCAAGATTACATGATTTCCTAAGTTCAAACTACTTAATTCTAGCTTGTTTAAGCTTGTCTAAATATTTTATAACTCAATATTTATAAAATCCTTACTTTCGTATGTCTTAAGGACCATTCGGTAGCATTTAGAATCACTTACATAACCTTTGAAGCCCATTAGCTAAATCTGGAATTTTTACTCTTGCCGAGTTACTGTTCATATGGTATTCCAGGTTCGGGGATGAACTTCAAAAAATCATAATTAATTCTAGAAATGTCAGAATGAGGTAGTTCAAAATTATACTCAAATATAAAATCTTTAAATTTAATGGAAAAATAATTTTCTGACCAAATACCTAGCCAATTGATACAGTTTATTCATCAAATTTTACTATTCATTTGGTCAAAAATCTTGAAAATAGATTCTGGTCCCCATCTTTGGAAAATTTGTTCTCTTTGTTCCCTTATCCAAATGAGACGTATTACATATGGATTTAAATCTCCATATGTGTACTTTAAGCTCATAAAATTCTGTGAGTTAATTCTTTCATTTGCTAGGTCAAACTGAAGCGACAACAAAACTGCTTCAGGACCTACGTTTTTATCATTTCAGTTTCCTTTCTTTAATTCTCAATAATTGCTCCAACATGCATAAACCATCTCTTTGGTCTCTCATACATTCATATACATCATGGACATATTCTATAATCATTTCATACATTTCCATCACATAATTATACACTTTACATAATTAGGACAAACCATACATCATAGGTGAAAGTATCAAATTGTTCACTTTCTTTCCTCCATTCTTTAGCTCTTCTCCATGCATACAATTTCCCATCATGCTTGACCTAAATTGGTTGGTTGTGGGAGGTTGATATTCTAGGAAATCTCAATAGTAAACATTACCACTTAATTATGCAAGATGGATGCTAATACATGATATGTAATTTCATTAAATTTTCTTCATGTTGTGACATGCTATCATGCTATAAGCTTTGTATAAAATGCATGGCCATGGAAACATGTTATTCATAACATATTCAACATCATTCATCATGTCACAATATTGTTCAATCATCATATACATATCAACACATAAGCATACCACATCAAGCACATAAAGAGGTAAGTCCACTACCTTGAACTTAAGCTTTCTTCCTTATTCTTGCATTGCTCCCTAAGCTTTCGAACAATGAAACCTTTCGGTCAATCACTTCTCAACATCTTCTTGGATATTTCAAAGTCCTAAACACATTCATATTCAACACATAGTTCATTAGGACCATGAACTCAAGCATTATTCAAGACTATCCCTCTTGAACATTTAACTTACTTTAACTAACATAACTTTCTCTAATCTTTACTGATAGACTTGGCCTTTGAATCAATTGATGTCTTTACCTTACCCTACACAATTTCACCTTTTGAATCCATTTATGAGCTTAAATCATGAAATTTCAGCTCCTATGCACTGTTCTGTATAGATTTGGAAAAGCATACACAATTCTTTCAAAAATTCTCATTTTGATTCCAATGCTTCCCATACTTGTTTCTCTACTGTACCCCACACAACTTTTCATTTTAAAACCATTGGAATCATCAAAATCATGAAATGTCAATCACTGTTCATGTGAGTGAACAGTAACAGAGAGCAATTCCAGAAATTATAACTTCTAATTCCAATGTTTCCAAGATTCAAAACCTATATATTCCTACACAAAATCATCATATAAATTCAATGGAAGCAATAGATCATTGAAATTCCATCTCCTTCCATCATTAACAGTGCAAACCGAATTATTTCATTCATGGCAAAGTTAAGAATATCAACTTGATTCAACAACCAATCACCTCACTAGCTTGTTTAAGCTTTAATCATATAACTCTAAATTTAATTTCTTCTTTCTCCTTTCATCTAAGGTTTTGGACAGCATATTCCCCTTAGAGAAAACTCAACTTTCTTCCATGAAAACCCTAAGTTCAAGCTCTCAAAACAAAGGGAAATAAGCTAGGATAGATTGTTTACCTTTAATCTCTAACTTGCTTGAACTTTGGTCTTTGGATTCTTCTTTGTCTTGGCTTGAGTTTTCATTTTTCCATAGTTTCCCCAATGTTCTCATGAGCTACAGTTTTGCATCAGATTTTGGGGGAATTTATAGAAAAATTCAATGGAAAATGGATGCCAAGATTACTTTGTGCACTATTTGATCTAATGGCCAAGATTGCACCTTGAATCTCGTCTTGCCCACCAAGCCAAGTATGACATCATCCATGACATCATCAAGGGACACCTCATAGTACATGTGACAAAATATGAAGGGAGGAAACATCTGGAAAAATTCTAGTCCGATTGAGTACCGGCTCAGTCCGATTTCCCAAAAACTATACTGTTTTCTGAATCTAATTTTTCTAAGATTCCATAATATGCTTTCTGACCTTAAATCTGGTATCCGGATTCTTCCTACCATTAAAATTCTTGTACTGGGTCCAAACTTAATTACAGATCCCTTAGCAAATGACCAAAATACCCTTGGTGTCCTTTCTTGCACTATATTAACCCTAAGGGCATAATTGCCATTTCACACCTCTTTATACCTTATCAGGGCATATACGGACTCTGAGGAATCATTCCTATACTTGTCTTGGCATTTTGGCCTATCCAGAATGACCAAAATGCCCTCCATTCATCTCTTGCATATTATTATAACACAGGGGGATTTTCATAATTTTGCACTTTTCCGAGGCTCCTTTGGACACTGGCCCACATACTGCTCAAGTACCTTATTGGGCCTCTGGGATGCCATTTTGGGCCTTTGTATAGGTCCACTACCGTTATGGCACAAATCCTAAGAAACCTTTCCCGAAGGTATTTATCGGGTATTTTATTCTATTGTAAATTCCATTAAAAATTCTACAGGATTCCTTTTCTGATCCTGTCAGTTTTATAAATTCTCATATTGATTATAGGAATTTACTGTAAGGTTTTATCTGATTCTGAGGTCCGAAAAATACTGCAATAATTTTTCCTAACTTCAGATTCAGGACCTCAAATCGAAATTATGTGTTGCGTCAAACTAACCAGAATAATTTTCTCATCTACTGGTAAAATTTGGGACTGATCTATTCTTGGCCATTTTTAGGCATTTTTCGGGTCAATTTCTTCATAATTACACTTTTGCCCCTTGAACTTTTCTTAAATTATATTTAGGTCCTTAAACTTTTAAAAATTACACTTTAGGCCCTCAACTTTTCATAATTACACTTAATGGCCCAAAGTTATGTCTGCTTTACATTTTTCACCATGGAACTTTTATACTTTTCAATTTAGTCCCTCTTCTTTAAACCTTCATCTAATCATTCTTTTCTTTTCCACTCATCATCATAATCCTTTCTAACCCTCTTTCCTCTATCAGTATTATACAGATAAGGAAAAATTAGGATATGACATTATTCATCTTCTTTCCCCATCAAGACAGAACATCCAGCAGCATATAGGGAGGAATAAAATATTTTCTAACCATTAAATCTAACAACTAATCCTCCCACTAGAAGCTTAAACACTTTTGGAGAAAGATTACCTTGGATGCTTGCTTATTTGCCTCTTGAGTTGCCTTGTTCTTGGCTTGAGTTTTCATTTTGCAAGAGGTTCCCTATGGTGTATCAATGCTTCCATGAATGTTGCTGAAAGTGGAGGATATATATAGAAATTCTTGGGTTGAAATGGAAGGCCAAGATTACTTTGGTTACTATTTGATCTAATGGTCCATATATATCCTTCCATCAAGCTTGCCCTAGAAGCTTTACAAATGACATCATCCATGACATCATCTAGGGCTGTGTTTGGCGCAAATTAGAGAAAAATACTAATAGAAAAAATTCATGTCCAGTCTAGTACTGATCTAATCAGTTTCACAGAAACCAGACTATTTTATGTTCCTAATTTTTGTAATATTCCAAAATATATATTCTGACCTTAAATCCAGTATCAGATTTTTCCTACCATTGACATTGTTATACTGAGTATTTATCTGCTTACCATTCCTTGAAAAATGACCAAAATGCCCTTGGTGTAATTTCTTGTACTATATTAACCTTAAAGGCATAATTATAATTTCACACCTCTTTACCTCTTATCAGGGCATATAATATCTCTAATTATTCATCCATGTACTTGCCTTGGCATTTTTATCCTGTCTAAATGACCAAAATGCCCTCCATTCATCTCTTGCTTATTATTACAACCAAGGGGCATTTTCATAATTTTGCATTTTTAGTGTTCCTCTGAACACTGGCCCACATGACTGTTCAAGTATATTACTAGGCCTATAGGACACCAACTTGGGCCTTTATATGGTCCAATACCTTTATGGCACAATTCCCAAGAAATCCCCCCGAAAAGTATTTATCGGGTTTTTATTCTACTGTAAATTCTGTAATAAATTCTACATAACTCCTTCTTTAGTTATGTTAGTTTTATAAATTCTCATATTAATTATAAGAATTTACTGTAAAATTTCATCTGATTCTAAGGTCCAGAAAATACTACAATAATTTTTCCAAACTTCAAAAATTTATATCAATTCATCGGGACCTCAAATCAAACTTCTGTGTTGTGTTAAATTGATCAGAATAATTGTCTCTATTTACAGATAAAATTTGAGACTGAACTATTTCTGGGCAGTTTTGGGCCTTTTCTGGCTCAACTTTCTCAAAATTACAATTTTACCCTTGACCTTTTGACAAATTACATTTTAATCCCTCAAACTTTCTAAAATTACACTTAAGTGCCCAAACTTTATCTCTACATTTTATTTTGTACCATGGACCTTTTAAACTTTTTAGTTTAGTCCCTCTCTTTTTTCAAAACTCATCTAACCTTTATCATTCATTTTAATCATCATCATAATCTCTTTCAAAACTCTTTCCTTTATCTGTCCCTTACAGTTCCACTGTCTATTTCATACATATAGGGAAAAATTAGGATATGACATTTCTCTCTCCCTTAAAATAAATTTCGTCCTCAAAATTTAACTCCTACCTTAGTCAAATCATTTTTGATATATCACTCTTATATTCTTCTTTGTTTTATGACTAGGGTTCGGGGATCTTTTTACGCAATTATTGTTGGAAATTGTGACCTAGGGGCCAATCATTGTATCAAGTTATCACATTATTTGCATGTTTACTGTGATGACCATCCTTGGATAACTCATGATCTTATCCTAAATGTCCCTGGTAAGTCATCTATGCGGGAGCAAAGATGAAATAAGACCAGTATGACTTTGAAGATATATAGAGATATAAATCAAAGTCATAGGCACATGTAAGAGTACAGGGTGTTGGACCGACCCGCTATGAGAGAGCTGCATGGGTTAAGTCATAAGCTTCTCTCATATACAAGCCATGTCACTATACCCTTTGACCTGAGATCATCATGGATTCCTACATAACAAACGCTAAGCTTTGACCTAGTCAAAAGTCACTTTTGACCGAGTGATCATAAAGGCTATGTTTGGGCTTAGTGGTTTTTTCATCCGGAGGAATGTGAATGGTCAAGATGGAATTTGTCCCTCACATTCGTAGAGAGATATTACTGGGCCCCTCGATGAGTGAGTCTGAGAAATGTATGGCCATACTGTAATGGAAGGGTAGTTCCATTACTATAGTCAGACTGCTCAGGGATTGAGAAAGTGACAGTCAGGAATAGGAGGATGACATTCACCATGCCTCATGCATACCGAAATATCGTGTGACAAAAGGGACGTGATATGGTTGTATGAAAGGTAACATCGTTCATCGATCCTCATATATTTTGGGTAGTCGTAATGTCTTGCTAGAGGCCGCTTACGACTTGTGGGTTAGTATAGTAACTGGCCCACTGCCAATTTCATATGGGCCTACAGGGTCGCACACAAAATAGCCCAACTCGAGCTATGATGTCCAGGTTCATTGAATCTAAGATATGTCTTGATTAAATAAATAATCTAAGGAGAATTTATACATTTTTTATATATATAAATTTGTATTTATATATTATATATAATATAAGAGATATTTGCAAGATTTAATTTATAAGGATAAATTAAATCTCTATCACTTTTGAATTTGAATTTAAATGGATATGATCTATTTGAATTTGAAATTCAAATTGATAAGATATCTCAAATTTGATTTATAAGAATAAATCAAATATAATTCCGTCTTATCTTTATTAAATAAATAGGTGATTTAAATCTGTGGGACGGATTTAATAAAAAATATATTTATTTAATTAGTTTCTTATCAAACTATGCAATATATGATATTGTATTAATTTCAGAATTAATATAAGATTAATTCTGAAGCTCGGCCCAATTAGAAGCCCGATAGCATCCTATATATTTGACATTAGGAGCTAGGGTTCTAAACACAACACATAACACACAAGAGAAAAAGGGGCAAGGAGAGTGCAAAAGGTTTGCAAATAAGAACTGCCAGAATAGAGACAGTGAGGATGGAATCTTGAGAAAATCCTAGAGGGACAAGAGGCGCTAGCACGTCGTTCGTGGTTGGAACGCTATTCATATGGATACCGGTAGAGGAAGCCAATCTGAGTTGTCGACTTCTTGCAAACGAGAAAATAGCACCAGGTACGATGAGGTCGCGACCAGTTGACACATAGGTCGCCACCAAATTGGCTTCTGAACGTCATAAATCTAAAAAGAGACTACAGGTCACGACTAGAAGCATAGGAAGTCGCGACTTCGAACTTCAGAGATGACAGGTCACGACTAGAAGATGATTAGGTCACGAGTAAAAACTCCAGAGGCGACAGGTCGCGACAAGAAGCTGAGTAGGTCGCGACTAAAAGTTCCAGAGGCGAAGAGTCACGACTAGTGGATACGGAGGTCGCGACTAAAGCTCGAATACCGAAGGTAACACTTCTTTCTCCTTGACTTAAACACATTCGGTAGATCCTGGCTAGGAATGCAAATATTTTAAAGTTAATTTCCGCTACGTGTCTTCCAATTCTCTATAATTATATCTCTTGTCTTATCATCTCGAGAAATTTTTTGAGCATCCGTAGAGCATTACATCATTCATTCATCTATTTACGGACGACTCACCATACTGGTCTTGTGAGTAGTGTCCATTTCTTTCATACATAACCCTTCAGAAATTTGATAAAATTCTGAGGTTTCTATTTTTCATAATACTTCTTATCTCATTACATACTTCTCTTTCTATATCTTGAGATACCACAAACTTAACATTCTCTGTAACTTACAACCTTACCAGCCTTTTAGGAGAATATTGCTCTTTTGCCATTCTTTCTCTTGACACAAAGTTGTAATATAAATATTTCCTTTTAGATTCTCTCTTTGGATATAACATAAAGGGTTATACTATCTCACTTTCCATAACTTTTTCTAACTCTTCTTAACTTTTCTTATCATCTTACATAACTTTGTGAATCTATACCAAACATGTGTGGCATTAACCTATGGATAGTTATAGTCTACTTCTGCAAAACTCACTTAAACAAGTAACGAACTTGTTTAAGGAAGGTAAATTAACTAAATCAGAGAACCATTTAATCCTAAACCTATGCCATAACCTTTACTCTGATACCAAAAATGTAACACCTCACTCTCATATGCCTCATGGACTAAAGTGTAGCATATGAAAACACTTATAAGGTCATCGAAGTAAGATAGCATAATCTGGAATTTTTTAATTCACATGTACTATTCACTATGTAAATTCTAGACAGGCAACCTAACTTCAAACAATATTAGTAATTCAAGAAAAGTCTAATTTAAGTAGTTCAAGTTGCTACGCGAAGCTAACTCATGACTCTTTAATGAAAAAAATATAAGTCTAACCAAATTCTTAACGAAATTATATAGTTTGAACATTAAAAATCACTGTTCATTTGGTCAGTTTCCTTGATTCCATATTTGTTCCATTGAATTTTAAAAATTGTTTCTTTGCACACAAACATCCAAATAAGATGTACTATATATTGATTTAAAGCTTAAGATGTCTACTATTTACATACAAAATGTCATACATTTATTAACCATTAACTATTTTTTTGGGTAATCATAACTTGCTGGTAGAAACTGAACACTATGCATTTATACATATTACAAGTTATAACAAAAGTCACATATCAAGCATGCTATCCAACCCCTAAATAATCTTCATGTGACATTATCTCCTCCACCATGGGAAGGGCCTGTTATGGGGATTAGAATTTGAAAAGGGGTGAGATTTTGGGAGAAATCTCAGTAGCTACTGGATTACCTTAATTCCTAGCTAGCTTGAACCCTATATGCCTTGGATTACTACTAGATTGCTCTTTTATAGGTTTAGTTTTCAAAGTGCAAGAGGTTCCCCTTAGGTTCCACTTGGCCCATGGTTTACAAGAGAAAGTGGGTATTTATAATAAAATCTTGGAAATTTGAGTACTTAATCTGCCCCTTGAGTTACTAATTATTACAACCCCTTAAGTTGGCTCTTTATTTGTTTCTTTTTCCCTTTAATCATGCTTAACCACTTTCCTAGCATTATTGTATTTTTAATGTGTGGTTTAAACTTCTTCTTCCTTAAGAAGAAGACATGTGAGTCACACCTTCTGGAAGACTGCAGTGGCTTCCTGTAAGATTATGTCCAATTTCAACCAATCTTGTACTATATTGAGGGATTTTCCTAAATTATTAGGCCATCCTTTAGTCTAATAATTTTTATACGTTCCAATGGTATTTCTTGTGAGAGGAACACTGTCTAGAAGATTACAGGTCTCTTATAGGGGTTTTATCACTTTCATATATTCTTATAATTATTAAAGCAATTTCTTGTAAAATTTTATCCAATTTTAAGGTTCAGAAGATCTTGTAAAAATTCTACATAATTTTCTAGATTTGGGAAAATTAGTATCAATTTTTCTGGACCTTAAATCAAAATTTAGTGTAGCACCAAAAGACTCTAATTATTTTTCTTTATGTCCTGGTAAAATATTGGATTCTAAATCTTCCAGGCTAATTTTGGCTACTTTCTGCTTAAATTCCTCAAAATTACACTTTTGCCTCTAGAAACTTTTAAAGTTTTCAATCAAGTCCCTTTGCATTTTCTAGGTTCCTAAATACTTTTTTTGCTTTACAATTAAGTCCCTCTCTTTTATATTTCCTTTATATTTACTAACTTAACCTCTTCTAATAACTTAAACCTCCTCTAACTATTATCTTTTCTTTCGAGTAATGTCACAATCCCTTCCTAACCACTTACCTCCTCTATCAGCCTTATGTAGAAAGGGAAAATTTGGGATGTAACAACCTCTTTTTCTGTCTATAGCTGATATTTGTGACATAACTCTTACTTGTCTACATATTTCTCTCTTGCTATATCTGAGAGGACTTATAACATTCTCCTCTTTCTACTTACTTTAGTACTCTATTAAGCTTAAGGACATTTAACCCTAGATCTGTTCTTGGACAGTCATTCTTCCATTGGAATAAAGTCAACTCTGTTTGCCTTGCCTCGATTGCTATTCTCTATTCCTAATAAAGGATATGTTACTTCCATTAAAGGAATGCCAACTCCATCTCAACTGCATACAATTCTTGCTCTGTCTAGAGTAATGTCAATTCTAACTCAGAGGATGAGTTCCTAATTCTTAGAGGATGAGTTCCTAATTCTTAGAAAATACTGGTGGATAGAACTTTTGTACATTATATCCCTACATGGGAGTCTCTCAATCTAACCCTAAGATTGAGTATCTCTTAACATTATCAGGAGCATACTTATCTCTTTATGCTAGTTACCGGCACCTATCCGTCTCATTCTCTATTTCTTATTATCTTTTTATGAGATAGCTACTCCACCAAGCTACCCTAGCCTTAACAAGGCTACATTAATACATCTAGCTTAGGTTACCACAATACTATTTTGCTAGGATATAGACTCAAACCCCTAACTGCCTTATCTAACTCTTAGGCATTACCCTTTATTAAATAGTGGAGTCTCTTAATATTTGATTTGTGGCTATCCTTTACTTAACCTCTGCTAGTACTTAAGTTCATTTCATCATAACATATCCCACAGCTTGAAGGACTTCTGTGTCCCTAGCCTAAAGGACTTCTGTGTCCTTTACCTGAAGGAATTAAGTGTCCCTAGCCTGAACGACTTCTGTGTCCTTGGCTTGATTATGATCTCTAACTAGGTCAGTTACTTCTTTTCACTGCTAGAAAATAGGCTTTTTAAATCTGTTGAAAATGGGCTTCTACACCAGACATTGGTCCGGGGTAGAAATAACCCGTGTAGAAAGTCTGATATTCTACACAGGTTATACGACTGGTGTAAAATATCATTTTTTTAAACTGGTTATTCCATTCAACCGGTTTAAAAAGTAATGTAAAAATAAAAAAAAAATCTAGAATGAAAAAGCAAATCACCTATTATAGCATCCAGATACCTTATATCTCATTATACAAAATAAGCTTCTTTTTCCATACAGTGCAACATTAAAATAAGCAAATCACCCATTGCTGCAAGCCAAATCGGTCAAACTATACCTCCACCATCAGCTTCTTGTTCTATACATTGCCTAGGCTCCCTGCTCCTGACTTCGCCATTTTCATGCTCTAACACTTTATGGACTCTACACGAATCATAACATACATGTTCTCCATCACTGATATTAAAAACATGAAATGCAAGGTGAGATGAGATGGGATCTAAAAGCAAGCTCCGAGGGGAACAAACTCACCATTCTTACAAGCTCGGCAAAAACATGAGTGGCACATTTAGCCTGCGCTGTGAAAAATTAGAGTCGAGGAATGTCTATTAACTTCAGGGACAGAGCACTCAGAGGCTCTAAGATATACCAGTCACTCCAAAACACCATGCCTGTTCACCTAATTGAAGA
Organism: Leucaena leucocephala; assembly: GCA_037074615.1. Taxonomy (NCBI): domain Eukaryota; kingdom Viridiplantae; phylum Streptophyta; class Magnoliopsida; order Fabales; family Fabaceae; genus Leucaena; species Leucaena leucocephala. Next base: position 13,927,260 of record CM073523.1, on the reverse strand, counting down.
CCTTCCTTCTCCCTTCGGTGACCTTGCTCCAAATCTGTTCGATTTGGAACTCTAGGAAATCGCTTACGAGCTCCTGGTCACTGTTTATCAGAGCATCGGGGGAAGCCTTGGATATTCATCTCCCAGTCTGAGAAAGGGGAACAAAGTTCTTCGGCACACACACCATCTCTCTCACTGCATAGGTCTATGACCTCGACCCAGAAAAAATCCTTTTATTTAGTAAAAAAAGAGGGAGTTGATGAGGTTATAGACTAGGGTTTTAGCTGAGCAGACATATTAGTTAAGTGCAATCCTTTTTTCCTTTACAGAATTACACCCGATGAAGTTATAACTGGCATAGTTATAACATATCTAAATTTTTACACTGGTTACATGAGACATCAGGTGTCAATATTTATCCTTATTTACAAAAATGCCACCACTCTTTTTTTCTACACTGATTATTTGTACATCCATGTAAATATTTTACCTTATTTACAAAAATGACGCCGCTCATTTTTTAAACTATTTTCGTAAGAACCGGTTTAAAAAAAGGGATTTAGAAAGTCTATTTTATAGTAGTGACATGAAGCTAACATCTTGAACTTTAAAGGAAAAATACTTCCTCAGATCAACTGACCAGTCAACTCAGACGTCAAAATTTTCTGTTTATTTGGTCAAAAATTCTGGAAAGTAGTTTCTGGTCCCCAACTTTTAAAATTTTGTTCTCTCTATATAGACATTAAAATAAGGCATCCTTGGTGTAAAAATGAAGCTTGACATGTTAATTAAAGGTCTATAAAATTTCCTACATTTATTCTATCATTTACTATTTTCATTACATCATAAACATTGTTGCTCAAACTAATTATTACATGCAACAATTCATACATTCATCATATAATATTTACATTATCCTATCCCTAACTCCTCTTCATGCTCCTTCATCTTCTTTCATCATTCATGAACCTGTTGGGATTCGGATTACATGGATGGGTGATATTTCTAGGAAAATCTCAATAGCAAACGGTACTAAACAATGCATGCATTGTAACATCCCAAATTTTCCCTATCTGTATAAGTCTGATAGAGGAAAGAGTCTAAGAAGGGATTGTCACAATGATAAGAAGAAAAGATAATGGTTAGATAAGTTTTAAGTCAAAGAAAGATAGAAGGTATAAAATTGTAAAGCCAAAGGGGCTAAATAGCAATTAATAAAAGTTCCAAGGGCATAATGGTCATTTTGAAAAAGAAAGGGACTAAAGTGAAAATCTTAAAAGTTCCATGGTGCAAAATGGAAGTAGACACAAGTTATAGGCCATTAAGTATAATTATGAAAAGTTGAGGCACTAAAGTGCAATTTTTAAGAGTTTAGGGACAAAATGGTAATTATGGAAAGTTGAGCTAGAAAATGCCTAAATTTGCCTATAAATGTTTTGGTCCCAAATTTTACTAGTAAATAGAGAATGAAAATTGGGCTAGACATATCTCTCAGAATTTTAATTTAAAGTCTCAATAAATTGATATTAATCTCCAAAGTTTATAGATTAATACAGTATCTTCCGGACCTCAGAATAAGATGAACTTTTATAGTAAATTCTTATAATTAATATAAGAATCTATGAAACTAATAGAAGTCAAAAAGGAGTCTTGCAAAATTAATTACATAATTTAAGGTGAAAAAGAACACCGATAAAGGGTTTAAAGAAGATGTATGAATTTTTACTAGGACTTCTGAGTCTCAAAAAATTATGATACTTCATAGGAAATTTATTTTATATTAGAATAAATTTATAAAAATTTTAGAATCATTGAAAGAGATCTATAGAATTTATCTTAAAACTCAAGGTAATTCAAGGATATCGGTATAGGAACATAATGGGAAGTGCATTGGGATTTGTGCCAATTAGTAATTGGATCCAATCTTGGCTCAAAGTGGCATCATATATAGCAGCCCAACAAGCCCAAGAGCAATTGTTGAGCTCAAGTCAATTTTGGATAGTTTATGAATTTTAAAAAGAAAGAAATTAAAGAAAATTAAGAGATAATGTGAGTTGGCTTGTGAATTGTCCTTGTGGAACCCACACCAAGGGCACATGGCAGCTAAGAACACGGAAGAAGAGTTTGAACATGTGCTTCAATTTATTTAAATAATGTAAGAATTAAACTAATGGTGATTAATGAATTAATCAACCCATAAGATGAAAGATTAATGCTATGTAATAATTAGGAAAAGGAGGGATAATTTGTCCCAAGAGTGACAAAATTTGGCTATAATCCCCCTCCATTCTCTTCAATTTTGTGCTCCCAAGGACCATGGGGAAACTGTGCCAAAATTTCCACTCAAACCTAAAGGAAAAGCAAGAACAAGGAGCCTAAGTGATCAAGCTTGCAAGGGATCAAGGTAAGTTATTGATCCTAGCTTATATTCCTTTAATTTGGAGGCTTCAACCTAGGGTTTTAAGGGAAGGAAAATGAGATTTCCCCATGGTATGCTTGCTGTCCAAAATCTGGAAATTTAGGGGGAAGAAGAAATTGAAGCTAGAACTATGTAATTAGCACTTAAACAAGTTTGTTTGGATGTTTGGTTATGGAATTAAACTGTGATTCTTGACTTTGCCTTTCTTGAAGCCATTCAACCAGTGTTGTTATGTATAGGAGGAGATTGATTCTCAATTATCTAATGCTTCCATTGAATTTAAATAAAGATTTTGTGTAGGATTGGAACCTTGGAAGCATTGAAATTGGAAAAGGGAAGTTTTGAAACCCTTTCTGTTACTGTTCATACGTATGAACAGTGATTTGTATTTCATAATTTTGATGCTTCCAATGGTTTTAAATTTTTGAAGAACATTCTTTCAACCTTTCAAATAGAATTTCAAACATTTCTTAATCTTTTATCAAACCATGTTAGATATTTGAAAACAAGAATTCATAAGATCATTTCTCAAATCAAACAAGTCATAAGCTCATTAAAATCATTTAAAGAGTCATTCATTAAATCCTTTTCAAATTCAAAAATAAAAAACTAAATTTTCTTCTCATTTGTTGAAGTGATTATTAAAAAGGGCCCTTATTTAAAAGGACTTAGATAAATGGACTGATCGAACAACTATTTGATAAATATGATAATTTCATATTTAATAATATCCAATTTATTGAAATATTTTTTGATAAATAGGCTTATCGAATAGCTTATTGATAAGAACTAGAAGAGCAATTTCAGATTTTCTTCTTTCATGTTTAATCTCTTATTTTTGCAAGATTGCTTAAAGTATTTTAAGAAATAGATAATTCAAACAACTTAGCAACATTTTAGTGTTCTTTATAAACCATAATTTTTTTCTATTTATCAAAGTATTCTTCAAAAAATCCCCTTATCGAATACTTCGTTAAATGAGTCTTAAAATATAGTTTAGACAAAATACTCAATATTTATCGAACATCTTATCAATAAATTAATAAGCTCCCTAAAAATAGAGAAAACATTTGATTTAATTTATTTATCGAAAACCTTATTGATAAATCCATTTTTTTCGATTAATGGTTCGATAAATCCATTCTGAAAATCCATATTTATCGATAAATGAGTCTTAAAATATACTAAGTCTTAAAATATAGTTTAGACAAAACACTCAATATTTATCGAATATCTTATCAATAAATTGATAAGTTATTTAAAAAAAAGAGAAAACATTTGATTTAATTTATTTATCAAAAGCCGTATTGATAAATCTATTTTTTTGTTAATGCTTCGATAAATCCATTTCTGAAAGCTATTTTCTCAAACTCTTTCTAATCGAAGTCTTTATCAATCCATACCTTTATCGATGAATACTTTGATAATTTTTTTATATCAACTAATTGAGTAATTTCCTTATTTATTGAAGGCTTTTTTGATAATCAACCTTATCAAATAAGTATTCAAAAAATTCAAGTTTAAAGACCAATGACTCAGAATTATATAAACTAAGTTTAAAGTCATTTATTACAGTTTTTATAGATAAGTAGCCTTATCGAATAGGTCTTCAATAAATGCATATCAGAAAATATATCCCTCACATAATTCTTTATTATTTATATCAATAAGCTTATCAAAAAATAAGCTTACTTAAAACAGTTTTGAAAATCATTTGTCATCATCAAAATATTAGAGTCTAACATTTTTCCACCTTTTTTATGATGGAAAAACACAATTTAATCAATATGAAAAATTGGAGTAATTAAAATCAATGAAATGTCAAAATGATATTAAAAATTAAAATGACAGTAACTAGACAATGGATAACTCAATTTCATTGAAATTTAAACTATTGTTAATTTAAAAGAAAGATTGACCATAACATTCATTTCACTTTCACTTCTCCCCTTTTTTGTAATCATTAAAAAGGGACAAATCAATGATTAGAGGGTGCTGTAGGCTTAGAAGTGGAAAGGGTAGAGACAGAGGTAATGAGTGAAGGGTCAAGTTGAGTAGAAATGGTTAAAGCAAGATGCTGAGAGACTGTTAGAGTAGGAGAAAGTGTAACCAGAAGTTCATCCACAGAAAAGATTATGTTGCTATTGGAAATGGATTTCTTCAAATCAGTCACTTCTTGTCCTAGAGACCTAATTGCTTGCCTCTGTAAATCAATAATCTCTAGAAGAATAACCACTTGATCCTTAACTTTATTACCTTTTGAAACTTCAGAGACAATCTTGTGCTCTAAAGAGTGTCCAAATTCATTGATCATCTGACAAAATTATAAATAGAAGATTGCATGCTTTCTTGAACTTGAATCATCGAATTCTGTCCAAGACTCTTGAGTTCTTGTTGTACAAGATATTGGACAATAGCTTGGCCAAATGAAGGAACAGATAAAGGTTGAGCAATACCTATTGAAGAATGTTCCTCATCTAGCTTATATGAAGTAGACATTGGCTACTTCTCTTTCTGAGCTCGCTTGCCTCTATGAGTCAATGGCAAAGAAATCCTCATCCTATGGATTTATTCTGCTCCAAACTGAGGTATCTTTACTTCCGTATCTCCCTTCTCTAGATACTCTATATTATTAAACTGCAAGAAAAAGGAGATCAGTTGAGGGTGGGGATTGGAGAAGCCCTGGACTGAGCAAAATGAAAGTTTCTCAGCTCATTGTAAATCAAGGCTCTTATATTGATATTTTCTCTACTATTTATCCTAGCCAACAAATCATAATATTCCTGAGTCATGTATGTAAAGCTTCCAGACTTTTTGACCATGCTTCTCAAATAGATGTAGTAGATTAACCTATGATAATCACACATGTCTTTAGGCGTAAACTTGAGGTCTCCTTAGAAGTTGTCCTCTAGCATAAGGACCTTGTAAATCTCCCTCATTGACAATTCAGGCCTCTTATCATGCTCTGTAGTTTTGAGCAGAAAGTTGATCACTATAGGGTCCAATCTAATTTCTCTCCTACTTAGTTCTATAGTCAGGTGATGTAACATCCTGATTTTTGGGTATAGGAGAACTGGGAGGTAGTCTGATATGGGCAGGCTATTAAACCCGTAGTCCCAGGATAGTAATATGATATGGGCATATCACTTACCTATATTTTGTAGGAATCCAAGGGATGAGCTAAGTCCCTCAGGATTTAAAGATGAGTTAAGTCTTTGACCTACAAAATAGGGACAGTTCACCTAGGTTCAAAAAGAGGAATGTAAGGAAAATCCTAAGTCTTAAGCCTGGGAATTCTACAGGTAGCTAGATATGGGCTGGCTCCTGAGTAAGATAACCTGATATGGGCGGGTTGTCGAGCCTTTCAATTAACAATGACTCCCGAAGAGTTTAGGGGATGAGTTGTTGAAAGAGAATTTTTGGAACTTAAGATAAAGGATAAGAAGATAAGAAAAGATGCTAGAAAGAGAATTCAGGGGTATAATCGTAATTAGGGGAAAGATCAGGCTGGTAGCCGATGAGTACCATATTTTACCAAAAAATAGAGAAAATTACGCTGATCATTTCATTGAACTATGAAATATGCATATGAGGTCTCTATGAGTATGAAAGAATTATGGAAAGTTAGGGACTTAAGTGAAAAGAAGAAAAGTTTCCAGGGGCAAAATGGTAATTATGGAAAGTTCAGCCGAAAGTGGCTTAGAACTGCCCAGAAGCATTTCAGTCCTAAATTTCATCAGTAGATAGAGGAAATGATGCTGGATAATCTAGCTTAATACAGGAATTTTATCAAGACTCCAGATAGCCAAAATTTATCTGATAGTCTAAAAGTATAAAAAATTTCTACCGAATATCCTAGACCTCAAATATGAGTGAAAAACTGTAGGAAGATGCGTCCTGTAGAGACAGATATCAGGGAACTAACAGAATACCGAAAGGAGGTCTGTAGAAAAAGTTATTCATAAATTAGTGAATTGAGACGGGAGTTTGTGACATCCGGGTATCTGATTGGGAGATTTATCGATATTCAAACTGAGACTAAATGAGCTCAGATGACATCAGTCAGAGGCCCGTAATAACACAAAGGGATGTCTAGAGTTAGTATGGTAGTCTATATGATAAAAGGGGTCGGTGTCCGGAAAAATGTACAAAATGACAAAAATGCCCTTATGTTATAAAATAGTGAAAGAATGAGTAAAGGGTATTTTGGTCATTTGGATAAGGTGAGACAGTCAAGAAAGGTTATCTGGATAGTTGACCAGGGTCAGAGAATACTCTGGTAAGATGTGAAAAGATAATAATGCCCCTAGACTCATTAAAGTAAAGAAAGAGGAACTAAGGGCATTTTGGTAATTTACCAAGGGATGGTTCTTGGGAATCGAGCCATCAGAGTACTTGGGCTGGATCAGAGACCCAAGATAACATTCCAAGGCCCAAAAACGTAGCCCAACTTATATGTGGGAAAAAGTAGCATTAAAATAATATTTTAGTGACTTTACAATAAAGTAGTTACCCGATCGAAGTGGTAACCGGGGGATTGATCAGATAGAGTTCTGGACTTATCTGGTAACCATGGGATGGTGTGAAAGGTGTCATCCATACGCCACATGGCACTTATATAGAGGGAGAAGAAAAGTTAAGGACACGTGGCACGATCTTAGCCGCTTATTCCGGGATAAGACTCTGGAATTCTCTGGTAGCGCTGAGTCAGCTGGTGAGGTGTCCTAAGGGCCCCACCATTGCATCACCTAGCATGTGAGGTGTCCCATGATGATGTCATGTTTGATTAGTCATTATGGAGGATGATGTCATCACGATGACATAAGCAAAACTTGGTGGGCAAGCAAAGCGATCTGAGCCACTCGTTGAGAATTGATCTGGACCACATATTCCACCTTGCCTCAAGTATAAATACCCCCTCCCCCTTGCCATTGTCTTCACATCCAAGAGCCCATAAAGAGAGACAAGGAAGTTCTAGAGAGAGAAAGTGAGAGAAAGAAAGAAAGAAGGAAGTTCTGGCAGAGCTTGAAGCAGTATAGAGATAGTAAAGTTCTGCTAAGCTAGCCAGGTAGTAACTAATCCTAGCTTTTATGTAATGGCTTTGTGATTTGATGTGATATTATTTGGTTGGATTGTTGTCTTATATGTTATGCTTGAAGCTCTACTGCAATGCTATGATCATATGTTATTAAGTATGGAAGCACGTAGCATACTTATCTGTACATAATCACAAGCAAGCACTGTCACTCTGCATTACATATATTGTTATGATTATTACTACTGAGATTCCCCGAATCTCATCCCCTATATGTAACCCATTACAGGGAGATTATATCGAAGTGAATTTTGAGAATGCTAAGAGACGCTGTTATGCTGCCAAAATTATGGTGGTGAAGGAAGAAGCTGATACGTACTATGTACATAGGTACTGTCTAAGGAGTCTGGAAGTGAGTGGACCTAGCCAGTTCATCCAGTCTTTTCTGGGTACTTACGTAGAATAGTAGTTCCCACGGGAATTACTGAATCAGTACAAGATCAGTTATTTGTAAAGATGAAGCTTAATAGTTATGCTGCCAGATTTCAGGTAGGAAAAGATGTAATAGAGATATGAGGATTTTGTGCATGCCCTGTTGTATAACAATTTATTATTTGATAATAAATATTGTTTGGCATGTTCAGCTTGTGCAAAGAAATTAAGAGAAAAATTCGCAGGTCCTGAGGCAGTGGTGTTTCGACGTCAGTTTGACCTATTAAATTCGCACAAAATTTGGTGAGCCAGTAGCACACATCTGGGGCATTACGTGGATAGGTAATAAGCCTCATTTGGATGTGTAGAATGAGATAAATTAGTTTTCAAAGTAAAAGTTCAGAATAAGGAACTTAATAGTGAAGTTTTAATTTCTGAGCTTAAGTTAAGATATAATCGAGCTATTATCGCTTCTGCAAGTGTACTCTGAGGGGTCTAAGGGAGGATGTTTCAGGTGACTACTCACTAACTCACCATCTTTATCAGCCTCATCAAACAGCCTCATATTGTAGTAAAATCTTCTAACTGCTTTAGGGCAGTATTGGAGGTTGATTCCTATCTAATTCTTAGTGTTTTATAGGGTTGGATATGTCTAGCTAGGTGTTGTCGTTATATTTTGGTAGTCCAAATCAACTTAATGACTGGACAGAAATCCTTATGGGATACTCAACTTTCAGTTTTCCCTTATCTACCCCTTTATCTAAATTTCCAGAAAGAAGGGCTAGAGAAGTAGGTTTGGATGGTGGAGTAGGAATGAAAGGAGGATGAGCAGAAGGAGATAATGATGGCGACCCAGAAATACCTTGAGAAGACTCAATTCTTCTTCTTGCAGTATGCATGATCGGTTGGCCTGAAGAAACACCAGCAGAGTGAATGGCTAACCATATCACTTCATTGAGGTTGTCATCAAAATGTGTGTTCTCTAATTTCTCAGACACAGTAGTTAAGAGATATCTCTTTCTCTTTGAAGCTTCTGAGCACTCTGTTTAGCTAGGCTCAGTGATTCTTGGGTTTGGCCTTCTGCCTGTATTGCTACTATTGTAGCCTTCTCAGTGGGATGACTCTTGTCTTCGTCACCTTGATTTATACTTTTGCTATGAGGAGGAAGCTTTCTTCTTCCATTGATCATCATCTAGAGTCCCTCCAGGCACCTTGGTTTTCACCATTTGTATGGAAAAGAAAACTAGCTGAGGTGATAGAAAGACGAGGAAATATGGTGAGAGATTTGATATTTGTGGGATAAAACTGTTTGGAGATGTTGGGGAAGAGGTTTCAGACAATTTTTATAAATATATTGAAGTTTTGGAAACGGTTATGGAAAATAGATTTTACAGAATCATAAAATTGTTTCAAATAGGGTTTCAATGAATTGAACAGTAATGGTCAAATTTTCTATAAATAATTAATAATTTATCGATAAATCCTTTTATAAGGGGCTTATTTGAAGTGTTTATCGATAAATTTTCAAACAACAGTTATAAATTTATAAAATAGCTCTTCGATAAGCCTTCTTATCAATGAATTGTTCGATAAATATCTAACTATTCAATTAAATCACATAAGATTTATGGGAGAATCCTTAGACAAACTTCCTTATCAAAGTGTTATTCTATCAAAGACATCATTTATTTAAACAGAAATAGGTAGTTTATCAAATAGCTTTTCAATAAGTATCTTTATCGATAAATTGTTTAATAAATTTCAATACTTTTTCACATAATTTATCAAATAACATTTGGATAATTGTTCTTATCGAAAAATTTATTGATGAAAATAGAACAAATCACTTCTACAAATTAAGTTAATTTATTTATTAGATTATCGATAAGAGCCTTTATTGATAACTTCTTAAAATTCATGGCTTCTTTTACAAATTATATTTTTAAAAGCATTAATTGCAAGAACAATATTTGAACACAGACATAATTTACAGGCAAAACACTATCATCAAAATAGCTCAGATATATTCAATATAAAGATAGAGATTAGAAATGCTCATTTTGTTTTAACACTAGATAAATTGATCTATGAAGTTCTTTGCCTTCTTCTCTTATTTTGTTTGATCATCTTTTTGTATTGGTATGGATGCTGATCCTTTTAATTTGTTCCAAATAAACTTTATAGTTATAGTGCTCCTCATCTCCACGAGATTATTAGTGTCATATCCTTAATTTTACCCTTAGATATACTCAATTAGAGGTAACTTATATCAATCGATTACCTCTTTAGCTTAGAAACATGAATTTTCAAGAAAAAGGGCTTTGGGACTGTTCACTGCTACTGTTCATTTATTAATCCAGAATAGAGCCTGAACTTTGAAAATTCATATCTAAATGTAGAAAAATTGAAATAGGTTGGTTCCAATTTCTAATGAAAACTATTTCATTGAAATTTGAAATAAAAATATTAAACTGAGGTTTCCTTGTCCAAATAAAATCAGTTTATTCGTTGAAAAATACTGTTCATTTGGTAAATCTGGAACTTCCAGTTTCGTTACCTTATTTTCAAAAATTTATTTCTCCTTGTTCACTTATCCAAATGAGACTTATTATATATGTATTTAAATCACAATATGCGTAATTTATGCTCATAAAAGTTTGTGGAAAAACTCAATCATTTATCATTTAAAATTCACACATGAACCTCATAGCCTCTGGTTGCTCATTTTATCTTGTTCCAGATTTTATTTTCAACTTTGAAAAATTATAACAAATCAAATACTTAACCAATTGAGGCGTTCTTGGTGTCCATTTAAATCTGTGGATCTTAACTATTATCATGCCAAATTTCATGTGAAAATGTGTTGGTTAAGTCATGAAAACTACTGTTGAAAGAGTACTGCCTCGGGATAGGTACATAGTATCATACGCCATGCATATCAAAATATCATCTTCTAAGGTCAAGTACTCAACTTTAATTTTCAATGCTTCAAATACTTGTTTCTCTACTTTATCCCCATACAATTTTCCATTTTAAACCCATTGGAAGCATCAAAATTATGAAATTCCAACATATGAATAGTGTTTTGTACAGTAACAACCAAGAACACAACATTCCATTCACATGCATACTTGGATTTCCAAGCTAGTACAACTTGATTCTAGCTTGTTTGAGCCTATCTAAAATATCTATAACATAAAACTCATATTCCTTTCACATGAAAATAGAACATCCATCAGCACCACCAAGAGAAATATGTCCCCAAAACCTCTTAAAACCAAGAGCAAACTTGTTAGAATAAAGTCTAAGATCAAGATCACTAATTACCTTACTTGTTCTTCCAAGTTGCTTGCTTCTTTCTAGATTCAATAAAAATTTTGCAAGAGGTTCCCCAAGGTGCCAAGGATGCTGACCAAGTCTAATTTTGATGGGGTATTTAGAGAAACTTTTGGTGGAAATGGAAGGGCAAGATTACTTTGGTTACTATTTGATCTAATGGCCTATAATCCACCTTGCAAGAAGCTTTTCCTAGAAGCCTCATTAATGAAATCATCCATGACATCATGAAGGCTATGTTTGGCACAAGAAAGTGGGAAATACTGATAGGAAAAATTCCAGTCCAGTCTGGTACTGATTAGGCCAGTTTCCTAAAAACCAGACTGTTTTATGTTCCCGATTTTATAATATTCCAGAATATGTATTCTATCTTGGAAACCATTGTTTAGGTTTCTCCTACCATTGACATTGTTATACTAAGTATTTATCTGTTATCCATCCCTTGAGAAATGACCAAAATACCCTTAGTGCCCTTTCTTGCACTATATTAACCCTAAGGGCATAATTGTCATTTCACATCTCTTTGTACCTTATCAGAGCATATACTGACTCTGAGGAATCATTCATGTACTTACCTTGGCATTTTGGCCTATCCAAAATGACCAAAATGCTCTCCATTCATCTCTTGCACATTATTACAACATAGGGGCATTTTTGTAATTTCGCACTTTTCCGAGTTCCTCTGGACACTGGCCCACATAACTTCTTAAGTACCTTATTGGGCCTCTGGGATGCCATTTTGGGCCTTTGTATAGGTCCACTACCTTTATGGTACAAATTCCAAGAACCCTCTCCTGAAGGTATTTATCGGGTATTTTATTCCACTGTAAATTCCATTAAAAATTCTACAGGATTCCTTTTCTGATCCTGTCAGTTTTATACATTCTCATATTAATTATAGGAATTTACTATAAGGTTTCATCTGATTCTGAGGTTCAAAAAATAAATTCATCTGATTTTGAGGTTCAAAAAATATTGTAATAATTTTGCCTAACTTCAAAAATTTATATCAATTTTTTGTTACCTTAAATCAAAATTCTGTGTTGCGTTAAACTAATAAGAATAATTTTCTCTAGCTACTGGTAAAATATGAGACTGATATTTTTTGGGCCATTTTTAGGTATTTTTCGGCTCAATTTCTTCATAATTACACTTTTGCCCCTTGAACTTTCCTTAAATTACATTTAGGTCCTTAAACTTTTTGAAATTACACTTAATGGCCCAACATTTATGTCTACATTCTATTTTGGCCCTAAAACTTTTGTAAATTTCACTTAGCCTTGAACTTTCTATTATTTTCAATTTAATCCCTTTCCTTCCTTAAATTACAACATTTTCCTTAGAAAATCTCATATATATTGCGTACAGACTGTACATACATACCAGATAAGAAAATTAGGGATATGACATTTCTCCCCCCCTTAAAATAAATTTCGTCCTCAAAATTTATAATATATACACATACTAAGGAAATAACTCAGGGTACATCTTCATTCTTTCCTTTGCTTCCCATGTAGCTTCGTTCTCAGTTAAACCTTTCCAGACCACGTTGACTAAAGAAATTTGTTTATTACGTAGCTGCTTGTCCTTTCTATCAATAATTCATATTGGTCCAACCTCATAAGTTAGGTCATCTCGCAGTGCAACCTCATCTTGTTCAATCACATGTGATGGGTCTGGAACACACTTCTTTAGTTAGGAAACATGAAATACATCATGTATCTGGCTGAGATTTGGAGGAAGAGCTAACTTGTATGCCTCTGATACTATCTTTAAGAGAATCTGAAATGGCCCTATGTATTTAGGATGCAACTTCTTTACCTTGATTGATCGTCCGGCTCCTGTGGTTGGAGTCAACTTAAGGAATACATGCTCTCCTTCTTCAAACTCCAATGGTTTTCTTTAGACATCAGCATAACTTTTCTGTCTACTCTGAGCCGCCAACAATCTTTTTCTAATCATGTCAATCTGCGATGCAGTTTGATCTACTATATCAGGACCAAACATTCTTTTCTCGCTCAACTCTAGCCAGCATAAAGGAGATCTACACTTACGTCCATAGAGTCCTTCAAATACCATCTGAATACTAGTTTGATAACTATTGTTATAAGCAAATTCTACTAGTGGCAGATGAACATCCCAACTTCCTTAGAAATCCAAAACACAAGCTCTTAGCATATCTTCTAGTGTTTGGATTGTTCTCTCAGATTGACTATCTGTTTGAGGATGATAGGCTGTGCTAAACCTGAGAGTAGTGTCCATTTCTTTATGTAAAGCTCTCCAAAAATTTGATATAAATCTGGGGTCTCTGTCTGACACAATACTATTTGGGATACCGTGCAACCTGACAATCTCCTTTATATACAACTTTGCTAGCTTCTCTAAAAAGTCTCTCTTATTTATTGCCAGGAAATAAGCTAACTTTGTCAATCTATCAATTATCACCATGTTGCATCATGCTTAGTCAGAGTCATGGGTAGTCCTTCAACAAAATCGATAGCAATAATATCCCATTTCCACTAAGGAATATCTAAAGGTTGCAATTTTCCTGCTGGCTTCTGATGTTCAATCTTTACTTTCTGACATGTCAAGCACTTTGATACATAAGCCACAACATCTTTCTTCAATCCAGGCCACCAAAATAAACTTTTAACATCATGATACATATTGGTTATACCTGGATGTACTGTAGATCGACTTTTATGTGCTTCATCTAAAATTTTTTTCTTTAATCCCATAGCATTAGGGATATACGGTCTTCCTCTAAATAGTAGCAATCCTTCCCGAGAAACTTTAAAATGTTTAGTTTCCCCTCTTCTCAACTTATCTTTAAAAATTGCTACGAGCTTATCATGCTTCTGCGCTTCTTTTATCTCATCTTTAATGAAAGCTCTGACCTGTACTCCTCCATAAGGACTTTCTGTCATCTACATCTGGTATAAAGGACTCCAATCTCTGACATCTTCTAACAATTTCAATTCTTTGATCATCAGACTTGCCACCTGCACCATTTTTCTACTTAAAGCATCAGCCACCACATTGGCTTTTCCTGGATGGTATTTAATCTGGAAATCATAATCCTTCAACAATTCCATCCATCGCTGCTACCTCATATTCAACTCTTTTTGATCATGTAGATACTTCAGGCTTTTGTGTTCACAATACAACTCTATGGTAGCTCCATACAAGTAGTGTCTCCATATCTTGAGAGCATAGACTACCGCTGCAAGTTCCAGATCATGAGTGGGATAATTTTCTTCATGTGGCTTTAACTGTCGAGAGTCATAGGCTACTACTCGACCTTACTGCATCAGCACACATCCTAACCCCTACTTACTAGCATCAGTATATACTATATAGGTCTGAGTTGGGTTTAGAATAATTAGCATGGGAGTAGTGGTTAACCTCTGTTTCAATTCTTGAAAACTAGCCCACTCTTCTCATCCCACTTGAACTGTTAATTCTTTCTGGTCAACTTGGTCAACGGCAAGGCAATTCAAGAAAAGTCCTTAATAAACCTTCTATAATATCCTGCTAAGCCCAGAAAACTTCTAATCTCTGTCACTGTCCTTGGCTGTTCCCAACTTAATACCTCTTCAATTTTGCTAGGATCTAAGCTACCCCTTCATGGGATATGACATGACCAAGAAATTTGACTTCTGCAAGCCAAAACTCATATTTACTAAGCTTAGCATAGAGTCATTTTTCTTTAAGGATACTAAGAACAATTCTCAAGTGCCTCTCATGCTCTTCAGTAGATTTAGAATATATTAGAATATCATCAATGAAGACCACAACAAATTGATTTAGGTAAGGCCTGAAGATTCTATTAATGTAATCCATAAAAATTGGAGGCACATTAGTCAGACCAAAAGGCATCACTAGAAATTCAAAATAACCATAACAAGTCTTGAAAGCAGTCTTTGAGATATCATCTGATTTAATCCTGAGTTGGTAGAGCCTGATCTCAAATCAATTTTAGAGAATAAACTTGCTCCAGCCAACTGATCTAACAGGTCATCAATTCTGGGAAGAGGGTACTTGTTTTTAATAGTAATCTTATTTAACTCCCTATAATCGATACATAATCTTAGAATGCCATCCTTCTTCTTAACGAATAACACTGGAGCAACCCATGGTGAAACATTGGGTTGAATGAAACCCTTCTCTAAGAGGTCCTCAATCTGCTTCTTTAATTCAATCATCTCATTAAGAGCCATACGATATGGGGCTTTGGATATTGGTCCAGCTCCAGGTATAATATCAATTGCAAAATCCACCTCTCGCTTAGGGGGTAATCCTTGAATTCCTTTGGAAAAACTTCAGGAAATTCCTTGACTATGGGGATTTCCTCAATTCCTTCTTTTAGTTCTGTTTGAACAGAAAAGAAGATCATATACCCGTGACATCCTTTTCGCAAACATTTATCTGCCTGAGCCTCTGTCATAAAATTTAGCCTTACTTCTGAACTCAAATCTGCTACCTGTAGACCAAGAACTAGGGTCTTGTTCTTACAGTCCAACATCACGTTATTAGAAGATAACCAGTTCAATCTAATTATGACATCAATTTCTAAAAAGGCATACATATCAAGTCTAGAGTAGTGCAACAATGTTTATACCGGACAATACTATTTAGGCAAACATCAGATGTAACTACTCTAGCATTTATAAGAGTTGTCACATATATGGCATAATGAAACTTGCTAATCATAAGGCCTAGGTGTAACATCCCAATTTTCAGGTCTAGAGATGCAGAGATAGCCTAAGATTAAGAGGCTACTAGACCCCTTTTTAACAGAAGTCCCAGAGGAACGCAAAGAGTTTCAGGGACTGAGCTGCGAGTAAGTAAAGGTACGGGGACTTAAGTGTAAACAGTGGAAGTCCCAAGGGGTAAATGGCCATTTGGGGATGATGTAAAGGTCAAAGGTTCAAGAGTTGACCAGTTAGGTCGCGATGATAAAGACGTTGGTCGCGACGAGAGTATATTATGGTCGCGACTAATATTGGCTGAGAGGATTGGTCGTGACGGATATGTATGTGGTGTCGCGACTAATGAGTAGAATGAGCCTGGTTGCGACTAGAAAGTGATGGGGTCGCGACTAGAATATGTTGTGGTCGCGACTAGAGAATGCTGTGGTCGCGACTAATGAACACAGAAGGTGTTATATCGCGATAAGGTGATTATGAGGTCGCGACTAGGGACTAAAGTACTGTTAAGCGTATGGATCAAGTGGGCCAAGAGTTGTGAAGATCCAAAAGAGATAGTTACCCGGTTAGAGCTAGAACTGGGGAAGGAAGTCAGATAAAGGAAAGGTTATCTGGAAACCATGAGGTGGACTGATAAGGTGTACTCATGGGACCCACAGGATGCCACATGGCATTAAAGTAATGATTCAGTAAAGTAAAGTTACTCGGTTGGCACGATAACCGAGGGGGTGATCAGATAAAGTCTGAGACTTATCAGAATAGCATTGGAAGATGTGCAAGGTCTCTTCCGGGCGCCACATGGCACTGATCTGGAGGAAGCAGATAAAGCTAAGGACACGTATTACGATGCAAGACTCTGGACCGGTGAGTCAGCATGGCGAGTCAGCATGCTGAGTCAGCAGGTAATTATGAAAGGCTATGAGTCAGCATGACGAGTCAGCGTGCTGAGTCAGCAGGTAATTATGAAAGGCTGAGTCAGCATGATGTTGCAGTAAAGGAAATAAAGAAAATAGGAAATTCCAGAAAAACCAGGACCACAGGATCAGAGTTCATGGAAATTACGATATTGCCATTGGAGGCAATTATAAATACCCCCTTCCCTCATTCATTCTACATCACGCATGGAGAGGAGAAGAGAGAGAAAGAAGAGAGAAGGGGAGAAGGAAAGGAAGAGAGAAAGGAAGTAAGGAAGTTCTGGCGGAGCTGGAAGCAGAATAAGGATAGTGGAGTTCTGCTAAGCTAGCCAGGTAGTAACTAATCCTAGCTTTTATGTAATGGTTTTGTGATTGATGTGCTATTGTTTGGTTGGATTATTGTCTTATATGTTATGTCTGAAGCTCTATGATCATATGTTATTGAGTATGGAAGCACGCGGCATACTTATCTGCACACAATCACAAGCAAGCACTGTCACACTGTATTACATATACTGTTATGATTATTACTACTGAGATTCCCCCGAATCTCATCCCCCTTGTATAATCAATTTCAGGGAGGTTATGTCGAGGTAAATTTTGAGAATTTTGAGAGACGCCGTTATGCTGCTAAAATTTCGGCGGAGATAGCAGTAGTGGAGAAAGAACATGATGCGTACTGTGTACGTAGGTACTATCTAAGGAGGCTGGTAGTGAGTGGACCTAGCCGGTTCATCCAGTCTTTCCTGGGTACTTACGTAGAATGGTAGTTCTAATAAGAGAACTACCGAATCAGTACAGCTAATATCGCTTCTGTAAGTGTACTCTGAGAAGTCTAAGGAAGGATGTTTCATTTTGGTATCAGAGCAAGAGGTACTGGCATAGACTAGAAAGGACTCTGGTTCAGAGCATAAGATTCTGGCATAGAACAGAAAGTTCTGGCTTAGTGATGCTTTGATAGAATATTTTCCCTTGCGAGAGAATGGCATTGAGTCGCGACTAATATGGTTGTAGGTCACGACAGGTAGCCTCAAGAGAGTTTTAGTCGCGACGAAGAAGTGGAGAGGTCGCGACTGTTATTTATAGAGGGATTAGGTCGTGACGTGTATGTTCCAAGGTCGTGATGGTACATTGCAGAAAGCTGATGTTGCGACAAGAAAGGTCTAAGGTCGCGACTGAAGAGTTAAAGTTGTGACATAAGGAGGCCTATGGTCGCGACGAATAAAGGTCCAGGTCGCGACGTCAGAATAATGGGGTTGTGAGGTTGTGATGAGTTGCGTGCGATGGTCACGACGAAAGATCACAGAGGATATGAGTCACGACTATCCAATACTCAGGTTGCGACAGACAGTTATTTACATAGAGGTTTAGAAAGCTCAGCAGAGATAAAGCTCCTAGATGAGATATGTGTTCGTTTTTCTTTTTGAGAAGGAAAAAGATGGTGAACATAAGAAAAGAATATAGAGCTTGAGTGGAGGAGCCGTGCATAGAGAAAGCTGGCAACTCCAATGAGGTAGACCCTATGCGAGTCATCCGTGCTAGGCAGGATGAGTAGCAAGGGATGATGTAAAGAATAATGATGATGAGTTAAGATAAGCTAGCTAGATAGCTAGAATGAGTTTTGTCTAGGAATGATCCTAGGACATGACCTAAGGCTAGAGACGTGATGGTTAATAGCTAAAGAGCTAATGTTCCCTAAGCAGAGGGATCCCATCACGGAGAAGAGATAGATCCAGGGTACAGTACCTAGAGAACATAAATGATAGTAAGAGATGATGAATGAGATCCATGCGACTGAAGTTCGCTAGGATCAAGAATAGACTAGGACTGATAGATAGACAGAAGAAGTAAAGAGATAGTAGAAAGGTAGCCACAAATTATGAGATACAGTGACTCCCCTATCCCCTATGTAAGAAAGAATACTGAAGGGTTGAGTCTATGCCCTGGTAAGAGGGTAGAGTGGCAGCCTGAAATAGATAAATGATTCAGGATGAATGATCAGGATAAGATAGGCAATATGATAAAGAAAATATGTCTTGAGGTTTAGTTAGTCTGATGGATGGTTGAGCAAAGTATGATGATGATATGGCTTATGATGCCATAAGTTATAATGAATAGTTGCATCTCCTTGCAGTTGTTATGCGATGACATGCATGTTAGAGTATGCCATGATGAATGAATACTCCCCTTTTGGTAGTGTGTGCAGGGTAGAGTATATATGAGTACAGATATGAGATAAGAAAGTTATGAGGAAGTTATGTTGCTCCTATACCATATGACATGTAATGAGATATGTATTGAGGATGATAGATAGTCTCAGTTCATGGGACAATAAGCTATGATATTTAGATATGATTTATGATTGAGGTTACTCAGGTAATTCTGTAGACTTGTGAATATAGTACTCAGGACCATTTCTATTGAAAGGAATGGTATACAGAAAGAAAAGCGAATACGAGTAAAAAGATTGTTTCTAGATCACTCTTCAGATAAGAGTTGGATCTAAAACAGGTGGCTCTCAGATAAAGCTAGAGTCAGATGAGTATAGATCACTCTTCAGATAAGAGTGAGATCTGATACAGAATGCTCACAGTTAGAGCATAGTTCAAATGCCTCGCAGTTAGAGCACAAATTGAAATGAGAAGTATAATGAGGCCATAACAGTAGAATGCAATGGTAGGTGGTTAGACCATGATAGCACAAGACATGGTAAGCCACAGTAAAGATGAGAAGGAACTCTTGAGTAAGAGAGGAAGTAATTAAAGTCTGGGTAAACGATATGAGGCTATAAAATTTTATAGTTATCAACAGGTGGAAGCAGTTAACCTTATAACTTAGTCTGTTGGTTTAAGATCTTCGGGAGATATACAGTACAACAGAATCATAGTTAGATTCTGGAGGGTCATAGTTATATCCTAGCATGGCTCCAGGGTCGTAGTTGGATCCTAACAGCTTAAGAATCGCAGTAGATTCTGAAGAGGCTAACGGTTGATCGCAGTTAGATCCCGAGGTCGCAGTTAGACCTAGCCTAAGGAAAGTAATGAGCCATGAGTTATGAGTACAATGTAGTATCTCTTTGGGAAGATGAAGTTAAGGTGAGGAAGCTTCACTAGTTGATAAATTCACCTAGAGAAATTGTTTTATAACGATTTTCCTCAGGTAGCCTCTAGTATACAGACTAAACTTGGCTTTCCCTTAAACGAAGATATAGTCCAAGTTCAAATCTGAGTGATGATATTCAAAGTTTTGTATAAGTATGCCTGAGAAGAAGAGAAGAGAATCCTCTGTGTAATGAGAAGCAGAGAAGAAAATCCTCAGTGTAATGAGAACAGAAGAGTATGAGTAGATAGATTCCCCCAGATGAGGGCAAAGAGATTAAAAGGCTAGAAAAGACCTAGAGAAGAGGGTCTAAGGCAAAACAAAAATAGAACGCAGTTCTATGAGGAAGATAATGATAGCCTTATGGTATCTCAGGATGAGTCATGATAAGGCAAGATAAGTTACGAAAGGGTGAAATACACTATAAGATAGCCAGAGTTGGCTAGATATGCCATGATAAAGTATCAAAAGCATGTAATGAGATACACTATGGTAGACGTGTAATATGACACGCACCGAGAAATGTGCATTGTATGAACAGATAGGGAGGCTTCCCTTTTGTAGGGATCATATGTTTAAATGTTATGTTACAAACGAAATAGAAAATGAGAGTTTTCCCTCGTGCATGAGATGTCAGGCCATATGTTATGCTAGAACTGTGCAAGCTCCAAGTGTTAGAGCTGTGCATAATTAGAACAGAAATGCTTGAGCTCCGATGTTAGAGCTTTGCATTCATAAGCAGGTATGCAGTCCTGCAATATGTTGGTCAGGCATTATGCATAGATGCTCTTATTTAAGAGTAGGTGCTTTTGTTTAGCAGCAAAGTAAAGAAAGAATAGCTGCGTAAGTCCTCTCTCTGTATGAAGTTAAGGGCAAAGAAAGATGAAATGTTGCAGATATTAAAGCAGTCTTCGAGATTTTAAGAGAAGTAATAAGAGATAAATGCTTAAAGTATGTTGCTGAAAGGGATATGATGAGTAGTTGAAGAAATTCCCGAATACAGTAATATTCAAGAAAATTTACTATGAAAGAAATGGACACTGCTCATAAGTGCAGTGAGTGATCCATAAAAGAAAAGTATATTTCAGCTCTGATTGAGTTGATCCAGAGAAAAGAAAAGCATGATATAAAGAGGTGTAAAGTTTTATGATAAGGTACTTTGCCAGATATTGAGTAAATTTGGCTATGGTACTAATTAAATTTTGAGGACGAAATTTATTTAAAGGGGAGGAGAAATGTAACATCCCAATTTTCAGGCCTAGAGATGCAGAGATAGCCTAAGATTAAGAGGCTACTATACCCCTTTTTAGCAGAAGTCCCAGAGGAACGCAAAGAGTTTCAGGGACTGAGCTGCGAGTAAGTAAAGGTACGGGGACTTATGTGTAAACAGTGGAAGTCCCAAGGGGTAAATGGCCATTTGGGGATGATGTAAAGGTCAAAGGTTCAAGAGTTGACCAGTTAGGTCGCGATGATAAAGACGTTGGTCGCAACGAGAGTATATTATGGCCCCGACTAATATTGACAGAGAGGATTGGTCGTGACGGATATGTATGTGGTGTCGCGACTAATGAGTAGAATGATCCTGGTTGTGACTAGAAAGTGATGGGGTCGCGACTAGAATATGTTGTGGTCGCGACTAGAGAATGCTGTGGTCGCGACTAATGAACACAGAAGGTGTTATATCGCGATAAGGTGATTATGAGGTCGCGACTAGGGACTAAAGTACTGTTAAGCGTATGGATCAAGTGGGCCAAGAGTTGTGAAGGTCCAAAAGAGATAGTTACCTGGTTAGAGCTAGAACTGGGGAAGGAAGTCAGATAAAGGAAAGGTTATCTGGAAACCATGAGGTGGACTGATAAGGTGTACTCATGGGACCCACAGGATGCCACATGGCATTAAAGTAATGATTCAGTAAAGTAAAGTTACTCGGTTGGCACGATAACCGAGGGGGTGATCAGATAAAGTCTGAGACTTATCAGAATAGCATTGGAAGATGTGCAAGGTCTCTTCCGGGCGCCACATGGCACTGATCTGGAGGAAGCAGATGAAGCTAAGGACACGTATTACGATGCAAGACTCTGGACCGGTGAGTCAGCATGGCGAGTCAGCATGCTGAGTCAGCAGGTAATTATGAAAGGCTATGAGTCAGCATGACGAGTCAGCGTGCTGAGTCAGCAGGTAATTATGAAAGGCTGAGTCAGCATGATGTTGCAGTAAAGGAAATAAAGAAAATAGGAAATTCCAGAAAAACCAGGACCACATGATCAGAGTTCATGGAAATTACGATATTGCCATTGGAGGCAATTATAAATACCCCCTTCCCTCATTCATTCTGCATCACGCATGGAGAGGAGAAGAGAGAGAAAGAAGAGAGAAGGGGAGAAGGAAAGGAAGAGAGAAAGGAAGTAAGGAAGTTCTGGCGGAGCTGGAAGCAGAATAAGGATAGTGGAGTTCTGCTAAGCTAGCCAGGTAGTAACTAATCCTAGCTTTTATGTAATGGCTTTGTGATTGATGTGCTATTATTTGGTTGGATTGTTGTCTTATATGTTATGTCTGAAGCTCTACTGTAATGCTATGATCATATGTTATTGAGTATGGAAGCACGCGGCATACTTATCTGTACACAATCACAAGCAAGCACTGTCACACTGCATTACATATACTGTTATGATTATTACTACTGAGATTCCCCGAATCTCATCCCCCTTGTATAATCCATTTCAGGGAGGTTATGTCGAGGTAAATTTTGAGAATTTTGAGAGACGCCGTTATGCTGCTAAAATTTCGGCGGAGGTAGCAGTAGTGGAGAAAGAATATGATGCGTACTGTGTACGTAGGTACTATCTAAGGAGGCTGGTAGTGAGTGGACCTAGCCGGTTCATCCAGTCTTTCCTGGGTACTTACGTAGAATGGTAGTTCTAATGAGAGAACTACCGAATCAGTACAGCTAAAATCGCTTCTGTAAGTGTACTCTGAGGAGTCTAAGGGAGGATGTTTCACTAGGCGTTTAGCACATTCATAATAAACAAGGAATGACTTGCACCTGAATCAAACATAGCAATCATAGAGTGATCATTGAGATAAATAGTACCTTGAATCATTTCGGGTGACTTCTGAGCATCTTCCCTTGTTAGCGTAAACACGAGACCCTGAGTCCTCAGCCTTTGAATATTTACCTCTTGAGGATACTCCTTAGAATAATGTCTAGGTGTAACATCCCGATTTTTGGTCTAGGAGATCGGGACAGTTCATCTAGGTCCAAGATGAGGAATGTGAGAAATGTCCTAAGTCTCAAGCCTAGAAATTCTGCAGGTAGCTTGATATGGGCTGGCTCCTGTGTAAGATAACCTGATATGGGCGGGTTGTCGAGCCTTTCAATTAACGATGACTCCCGAAGAGTTTAAGGGATGAGTTATTGAAAGAGAATTTCTAGACCTTAAGATGAGGGATGAGAAGATGAGTAACGAGGCCAGAAAGAGAATGCAGGGGCAAAATCGTAATTATGGGAAAGATCGGGCTGGTAGCCGATGAGTACCATATTTTGCCAGAAAATAGAGAAAATTATGCTGATCATTTCACTGAACTGTGAAATGTGCATACGAGGTCTCTATGAGTATGAAAGAATTATGGAAAGTTTAAGGACAAAAAGGTGGGGTCCTTAAGTGTAATTTTAGCCAAATAAAAAGGGACTTAAATGAAAAGAAGAAAAGTTTCTTGGGGCTAAAGTGTAATTAAAGAAAGTCAGGCCGGAAGTGGTTTGGACTGTCCGACGGCATTTCAGTCCCAGATTTCACCGGTAGAGAGAGCAAGGGACGCTCGGTAATCTGGCTTAATACAGGAATTTTTGAAGACTCCAGATAGCCAGAAATGGACTGATCGTCCAAAAGTTATAAAAATTCATACCGGATATCCTAGATTTCAGATCTAGGTGAGAAAATACAGGATGATGCGTCTTTATGGGGCGGATGTCGGGAAACTGACAGAATACCGATAGGAGGCCTGTAGAAAAAGTTATTCGCAAATTAGAAAATCCAAACGGGAGTGTGAGGCCTCCGGGTATCCGATAGGGAAATTTATAGGTATTTGAAAAGGGACTGAATGAGTTCGGATAACCTCAGTCAGATGACTGATATGACTCACAGGGATGCCTGAACACCGCAGGCCAGTGTATCGGACAGAAGGAGCCGGTGTCCGGATATGTGTATAAACGGTGAATAGTAGATAAAATATTCAATAATTATTAACAGGGGAAGATTCCTCGTAATGCGTGCCATGAAGGTAATGGACCCTGAGAGGCCCAATAATGGCGCCAACAAGGCCCAGTAAGACACTTGGACTGATAGGTGGGCCAGTGTCCGGCAAAACCCCGGAAAAGTGCGAAATTACGAAAATGCCCCTGTGTTGTACTAAAGGGGTAGTAGATGAATGAGGGCATTTTGGTCATTCTGGACAGGCCCAGGAGCCAAGGCTCATACAGATAAAGTTACTTAGAGTCAGTATATATCCTGACAGAATACAAAAGGGTGTGAAATGACGATTTTACCCTTAGGGTTAAAATAGTGCAAGAAAGGGCACCCAGGGGTATTTTGGTAATTTGCCGAGGGATGTTTCTTGGGAATCGAGCCATCAGAGTACTTGAGCTTGATCAGGATCCAAGATAACATACCCAGAGCCCAAAAACGTAGCCCATGGAGTATGTGGGAAAAAGTGGCATTAAAATACTATTTTAATGCTGTTGCAATAAAGTAAAGTTACTCGGTCGGCACGATAACCGAGGAGGTGATCAGATAAAGTCCGGGACTTATCTGGATAGCATTGGAAGGCGTGAAAGGTCCCTTCCAGATGCCACATGGCGTCATCTTAGAGGCAGAAGAAAAGTTAAGGACACGTATTACGGTGCAAGACTCTGGACCGGTACTGGATTGGACTGAACTGCTGAGTCAGCTGATGAGGTGTCCAGGAATTGTGACATGTGAAGAATGTGGCGATGAGGTGTCCCGGTGAGGTGTCCTGGATAATGTCATGCATGATGCAGTAAAAACGAATAAAGAAAATAGGAAAATCCAGGAAAAACCAGGACCACATGTTCAGATGGCTTCAAAATTACAAGAATGCCATCCATTAAAGCTATAAATACCCCCCTTCCCCTCCCATTTTAGGCATCCCACGTTTTTGGCAAGAAAAGAGAGAGAAAGAAGAGAGAGAAGGAGAAAGAAAGAAAGAAAGGAAGTTCTGGTGGAGTTGGAAGCAGTATAGAAGTTCTGGAGCTCTGCTTTTGAGGTAGTAACTAATCCTAGCTCTTATGTAATGTCTTTGTGATTTGTTGTGCTATTGTTTGGTTGGATTGTTGTCTTATATGTTATGCTTGAAGCTCTATTACAATGCTATGATCATATGTTATTGAATATGGAAGCACGCAGCATACTTATCTATACACAATCACAAGCAAGCATCGTCACTCTGCATTACATATATTGTTATGATTATTGCTACTGGGATTCTTTTGAATCTCATTCCCAAAAATAACATTACAGGGGAGGTTCTGTCAAAATAAAATCTGGAAATTTTGAGAGACGCCGTTAGGCTGCCAAAATTCTGGCAACAGAGTAAGGAACAAAGAAAGGAACTGATACGTACTGTGTACGTAGGTGCTGTCTAAGGAGGCTGGAAGTGAGTGGACCTAGCCGGTTCATCCAGTCTTTCCTGGGTACTTATGTAGAATGGTAGTTCCTACGGGAATTACCGAATCGGTACAAGATCGGTTACTTTCTAAAGAAGAATTGTAGCAGTTATGCTGCCGGATTTTAGGCAGGAAAAGATGTAATAGAAATATGATAATTTGCTGTATGCCTTGTTGTATGACATTTTATTATTTAATAATAAATGTTGTTTGGCATGTTCAATTTGTGAATGGGGAATTAAGGGAGAAATTCGCAGGTCCTGAGGTAGCAGTGTTCTGGCCTCAGTTTGACCTAGTAAACGAAGGAGTGTGGCTATGAAATTTGGCAGGCCAGTCGTACACATCTGGGGCATTACATGGATAGATAATAAGCCTTGTTTGGATGTATAGAATGAGATTAATTAATTTTCAAATTAAAGGTCCAGAATAAGGAACTTAAGAGAAAAATTTTGAATTTCTGGGCTTAAGTTAAGGTATAATCAAGCTAATGTTGCTTCCGCAAGTGTACTCTGAGGAGTCTAAGGGAGGATGTTTCACTAGGCTTTCCACATGTATAGCAGACATTCTGGCCCATTAGACACTGTCTGTCTCCATGATTCTTTCCATATTTGTCGCAGACTCGGGACCTTGAATCCTGGTTGCCAGTATTACATCAAAAATTCCCCCGATTGGGCCTTCTGTTATGCCATTGCCTTTTTCACTTTTTGTAGCCATTGCCTCAAAAATTCCCCCGGTTGCACACAGCATACTTCAGGAGTTACACTTACTCACAGGCTTGAGTAACATCCGATGATTTAAACTATTCTCAATTATTCGGCACGCCTCCACTGTGAAACATCCTTCCTTAGACTCCTCAGAGTACACTTGAGGAAGCAATATTAGCTTGATTATATCTTAACTTAAGCTCAGAAATTCAAAATTTTACTCTTAAGTTCCTTATTCTAGACCTTTAATTTAAAAATTAATTTATCTCTATCTGCACCTCCAAATGAGGCTTATTACCTATCCACATAATGCCCCAGATGTGTACGACTGGCCTGCCAAATTTCATAGCCAAACTCCTCCTTTTACTAGGTCAAACTGAGGTCAAAACACTGCTACCTTAGGACCTGCGAATTTCTCTTTTAATTCATCATCCACAATTTAAACATGCCAAACAACATTTATTATTAAATAATAAAACGTCATACAACAAGTCATGCACAAAATTCTCATATTTCTATTACATCTTTTCCTGCCCAAAAATCGGCAGCACAACCGCTACATTCCTTCTGTAGAAAGTAACCGATCTTGTACCGATTCGGTAATTCCCGTAGGAACTACCATTCTACGTAAGTACCCAGGAAAGACTGGATGAACCGGCTAGGTCCACTCACTTCCAGCCTCCTTAGACAGCACCTACGTACACAGTACGTATCAGTTCCTTTCTTTGTCCTTCTTCGTTGCCAGAATTTCGGCAGCCTCATGGCGTCTCTTCAAATTACCAGATTTTATTTTGACAGAACCTCCCCTGTAATGTTATATATGGGAATGAGATTCGGGGGAATCTCAGTAGTAATAATCATAACAATATATGTAATGCAGAGTGACGGTGCTTGCTTATGATTGTGTACAGATAAGTATGCTGCGTGCTTCCATATTCAATAACATATGACCATAGCATTGTAATAGAGCTTCAAGCATAACATATAAGACAACAATCCAACCAACAAAAGCACAACAAATCACAAAGACATTACATAAGAGCTAGGATTAGTTGCTACCTCAAAAGCAGAGCTTCAGAACTTCTCTACTACTTCCAACTTCACCAGAACTTCCTTACTTCTTTCTTTCTCTCACTTTCTCTCTCAAGAACTTCTTTCTTCCTCTCTTTCTTGCTTGTGTCGAAATGAGGAGCTAGGGGGGTATTTATAGTGTTGAGCAATGGCAATCTTGTAATTTTGAAGACTTATGATCCTGTGGTCCTGGTTTTTCCTGAATTTCCTATTTTTCTTTATTCCTTTTACTGCATCATGCATGACATCATCTCCATGCCACCTCATATGTCACATGGCGAAATTGAAGCCTTCTTGGACACCTCAGCAGCTGACTCAGCAGTTCCAGTCCAATCCGGTACCGGTCTGGTCTGATTTCCCACAAACTGGACTCACCGGCTAAGATTGTGCCACGTGTCCTTAACTTTTCTTCTGGAAGGGACATGTGGCATCTAGGATGACGCCATGTGGCATCTGGAAGGGACCTTTCACGTCTTCCAATGCTATCCAGATCAGTCCCAGACTTTATCTGATCACCTCCTCGGTTATCATGCCAACCGAGTAACTTTACTTTATTGAAACAGCATTAAAATAGTATTTTAATGCCACTTTTCCTCACATACTTC
Organism: Leucaena leucocephala; assembly: GCA_037074615.1. Lineage (NCBI taxonomy): Eukaryota > Viridiplantae > Streptophyta > Magnoliopsida > Fabales > Fabaceae > Leucaena > Leucaena leucocephala. The sequence goes on along the minus strand of CM073523.1, from coordinate 13,899,277 downwards.
ATGGGCTACGTTTTTAGTCTCTGGGAACATCATCTTGGGTCTCTGATCCAGCCCAAGTACTCTCATGGCACGATTCCCAAGAAACATCCCTTGGCAAATTACCAAAATACCCCTCAGTGCCCTTTCTTGCACTATTTTAACCCTAAGGGTAAAATCGTTATTTTACACCCTTCTGTACTCTGTCAAGGCATATACTGACTTTATCTACATGTACCTTGGCTTCTGGGCCTGTCCAGAATGACCAAAATGCCCTTCATTCATCTGTTACCCTTTTATACAACACAGGGGCATTTTCATAATTTCGCACTTTTCCGGGGTTCTGCCAGACACTGGCCCATCTATCAGTCCAAGTGTCTTATTGGGCCTTTGATGGCACCATTATTGGGCCTCTCAGGGTCCATTACCTTCATGGCACGCATTACGAGGAATCTTCCCCCGTTAATGTTTATTGAATATTTTATCTATTATTCACCGTTTATACCCATATCCGGACACCGGCTCCTTCTGTCCGATACACTGGCCTGCGGTGTTCAGGTATCCCTGTGAGTCATATCAGTCATCTGACTGAGGTCATCTGAAGTCATTCAGTCCCTTTTCAAATACCGATAAATTTCCCTATCGGATACCCGGAGGCCTCACACTCCCGTCTGGATTTTCTGATTTGCGAATAACTTTCTCTATAGGCCTCCTATCGGTATTCTGTCAGTTTCCTAACATCCGCCCCATAAGGACGCATCATCCTGTATTTTCTCACCTAGATCTGAAATCTAGGATATCCGGTATGAATTTTTATAACTTTTGGACGATCAGTCCATTTCTGGCTATCTGGAGTCTTCAAAAATTTTTGTATTAAGCCAGATTACCGAGCGTCACTTGCTCTCTCTACCGGTGAAATCTGGGACTGAAATGCTTCCGGACAGTCCAAACCACTTCCGGCCTGACTTTCTTTAATTACACTTTAGCCCCAAGGAACTTTTCTTCTTTTCAATTAAGTCCCTTTTTATTTGGCTAAAATTACACTTAAGGACCCCACCTTTTTCTCTACTTTTCCTTTTTGGCTTTATACTTTCCATAATTGCACTTAAGCCCCTTCATTTTCTTTCTTTTGCAATTTAATCCCTTTCTTTGCATAAATGGCCATCATATCTCTAGGGACTTTCACTATTTACATATCACTCCCTGGACTTTTACTTATTTGCAGTTTAGTCCCTAAAAATCCTCTGTATGTTTCGGGAACTTCTGCTCAAAGGGATATTCCTCACATTCCTCATTTTGAACCTAGGTGAACTGTTCCGATTCTATAGGTTAAAGACTTAACTCATCTTTAAATCCTGAAGGACTTAGCTCATCCATCGGATTCCTACAAAATATAGGTAAGTGATCCGCCCATATCAGATTACTACCCGGGGACTACGGGTTTAGCAGCCAGCCCATATCAGACTACTTCCCAGTTCTCCTAGACCAAAAATCGGGATGTTACACACTGCCTTATTAAATTGGTTGTACTGCTAGGGAGTCATCTTTTCTTTCAACGTAACATTTAATCCCCTTGTTCATCCTTTCTCTCATCCAACCCTCGTCATCCACTTGTCGGAGATAAGTGGAATACTGGGAGAGACTAATGAGCTTTGCTAAATACTCATCCAATGATTCTTTTTCTCCTTGTCGTAACACAAGGAATTCAGTCTCCCTTTCATCATGAACAGACTGGAGAAAATACTTTTCATAAAAGTGTTCAAGAAACACTTCCCAGGTGACAGGAATGTTCCTTCCTTGCAATAGCAATTCAATATTCTTCCACCATCTATCCGCATCTTTCCTAACCGATAAATGGCCATTTGAGCCTTACTCTTGGAGGGACAGTCGAGCACTTTAAAAATCTTCTCTAGCCGACTGATCCAGTCTTTAGCTAGCTGAGCATCAAACGTCCCCTCAAATATTGGAGGATTATGTTTACAGAACTTTGTCATCCACTGCTGAATGTTAACAGAATCAACCACCTGCTCAGTTCGCCTATGTGGCTCTTCAGACTACTGCATCATCTCTGGTTCTACAGTAGTTGCTCCCGTAAGTCCTAGCTATCATAGGTTACCTACCGCTTCTACTACTGCAGCTGTTATGGCAGCATCTCTTTCTTTTCACTGCGAGCTTGAGCTGCTCGCATTTCCTCTATAATTTGTTGCTGCTGCTCGAGACGTTCCAGAATCAGTTGGTTAACATCTACAGAGTTTTGTGGTTCCTCAGGTGTAATAGTTCTTCTTATTCTTACCATTCTGTTTTACTATTTAAGTATGAGAGGAAATAAAGTAAATAACATAACTTATATTTCATTCAAAACATTATATACAAACGGTTCTAATAGTGTCACACATAACTATCATACAGATCTTTTATACATTACTTAAGTACATGGATAACATCATCATTCATAAGATACACTACTCTTTCTTAAAAGTTCTTCTAATAAATTCTTCCACCATGAAGATCCAGTCTGGAATGCTATCATATGGTTCTTGTTCAAAGTAATGATCTAGCCCCTCCCTCTAAGACTGAGTAGTGGGCAAGATGTCATCCATAATATTTGTCCAATCATCCAGGGTAAGGGTCTCTGGATCAAAAGCCAAGTAGGCTTTACCAACTCTGACTATAAAATCTTGATAGATCCTATAATCCTGATCTACTTCTCTGACCAAAGGTCATCCTAAATCATACAACTGCTTGGCCAATTTCGCAGCTCTCTCAAATCGTTCCTCATTCATATTCCTTCCAGGTACTAACTCTATGATTTGTGTTTCCAAGCATATCTCTACAGTTGGCATCTTTGGTTTGTTAGGACCTGGAATATCTGTCGGATCTGGTAACTATCTAGGTCCTAGAATATCTAGGTCAATAGGCTGTCTAACTGTAGGTCTTCTGTACCCATAACCTGAGAACAAACTCCATTTAGATTGAACTGGTTGAGGGAATGCTATGTCTCTTTCATCTCTCTGGGATGTGTCACCTTTTATACTAGAACCTGCCCTATCTGGAGGTACAACATTTAAAGGAGGAGCTGGGATAGGTTCCTCTGACATACTACCCTCAGATGTAATATCCATATCGTTTGACCCTACTAATAAATGATCAGATCGTTCTAACTCAGAGTCTCTGGAATGCATAACATGTATTACTGGAGGGAGCCAATAGTTAGGGTCATTATCCATCGTAAATATCTCTTCTAAATTTAACCCAGACTTATCTGAACTAAATACCTCTGGCATAGGATCTCCTTGATTAAGTATAGTTTCTGATCCGGCCCTATGTTTAGTCATCTTTAACCTGCAATCACTAACTTAATGTTAATTATGACCATTTTCAATTATGTATCTATCTATAAATAATTTATTCAGAGCATTTTCTAAGCCATAATCCTTTGTTCTGATGCCAAAATATCGTATCCTTAATTTTACCCTTAGATATACTCAATTGGAGGTAACTTATATCAATCGATTACCTCTTTAGCTTAGAAATATGAATTTTCAAGAAAAAGGGCATTGGCACTGTTCACGGCTACTGTTCATTTGGTAATCTAGAACACAGACTGAAATTTGAAAACTCATATCTAAATGTAGAAAAATTGAAATAGGGTGGCTCCAATTTCTAATGAAATATTTTTTATTGAACTTTGAAAGAAAAATATTAAACCGATGTTTCCTTGTCCAAATGTAATCAGTTTATTCATTGAAAAATACTGTTCATTTGGTAAATCTGGAAGTTCCAGTTTCCTTACCTTATTTTCAAAAAATTATTTCTCCTTATTCACTTATCCAAATGAGACATATTATATATGGATTTAAAGCTCCATATGTTTACTTTAAGCTCATAAAATTTCGTGGAAAAACTCATTCATTTATCATTTGAAATTCTTGCATGAACCTCATAGCCTCTGGTTGCTCATTTTATCTTGTTCCAGATTTTATTTTCAACTTTGAAAAATCATAACAAAACGAATACTTAACCAATTGAGGCGTTCTTGGTGTCCATTTAAAGATGTGGATCTTAAATATTTTCATGTCAAATTTCATGTGAAAATACGTTGTCTAAGTCATGAAAACTAATGTTGAAAGAGTACTGCCTCGCAATAGGTACATAGTATTATACACCATGCATATCAAAATATCATCTTCTAAGGTCAAGTACTCAACTTTAATTCATATACAAATTCAACCATTCATATTTACCCTTTTTCCTTGAGATGTTCTAGCACCTATAACATGGTTATGTATATGGAAAGAATGAGATTTCATGGAAATCTCAATAGCAAGTCATACGAACTATAATAACATGCATGCTTGATTAAATGCCTAATATGTTATCATGATATGGGAGCTACTTTGTAAACATACATAAGCAAACTCTAGCATGTATATTGTCATGACATTCATTGCAAGGAGTTGCAATCATTCATACTTTATCATAATCATCAAAGTATCATCTTAAGCTCAACCAAGAATCATAACTAACAAGCAAGCATACAATCAAACAAACATAAGATTATAGTTAGGTATTCTTGCTACCTCTTAGATAGCCTTGTTACTCTCTTCTTGAAATGATATTCTCCTTTCACAAATGTCAAAACCTAGCCATTACAAAGTAACATCAAGTTACAACTCAACTCCAAAACAATTCCAAGACTAGGTTCTTACTATATTCCCTTCTTTGTCTAACTTATGACTTATACTTACATCTTTATAAAATAAATTCTCAAGGCTCATTTTCACATAATTTTTCATGTAGAATCCAAATATGAAATCAGAATTTCCAAAATCAAATCATATCATTGGCTGCTGCACAGAACCGAAAAGCCTCTCATATTTTCCAAAAATTCTCATTTTGACTCCAATGCTTCCAATACTTGTTTCTCTACTTTATCCCCACACAATTTTCCATTTTAAACCCATTGGAAGCATCAAAATCATAAAATTACAACATATAAATAGTATTTCATACAGTAACAGCCAAGAACACAACATTCCATTCACATGCATACTTGGATTTCCAAGCTAGTACAACTTGATTCTAGCTTGTTTGAGCCTATCTAAACTCTCTATAACATAAAACTCATATTCCTTTCACATGAAAACAGAACATCCAGCAGCACCACCAAGAGAAATATGTCCCCAAAACCTCTTAAAACCAAGAGCAAACTTGCTAGAATAAAGTCTAAGATCAAGGGGACTAATTACCTTACTTGTTCTTCCAAGTTGCTTGCTTCTTTCTAGCTTCAATAAAAATTTTGCAAGAGGTTCCCCAAGGTGCCAAGGATTCCGACCAAGTCTAATTTTGACGGGGTATTTATAGAAAATTTTGGTGGAAATGGAAGGGCAAGATTACTTTGGTTACTATTTGATCTAATGGCCCATAATCCACCTTGGAAGAAGCTTGCCCTAGAAGCCTCATTAATGACATCATCCATGACATCATGAAGGCTATGTTTGGTACAAGAAAGTGGGAAATACTGATAGGAAAAATTTCAGTCCAGTCCGGTACTGATTAGGCCAGTTTCCTAAAAACCAGACTGTTTTATGTTCCAGATTTTTATAATATTCAAGAATATGTATTCTATCTTGGAAACTAGTGTTTAGGTTTCTCCTACCATTGACATTGTTATACTAAGTATTTATCTACTATCCATCCATTGAGAAATGACCAAAATACCCTTGGTGCCTTTTTTGCATTATATTAACCCTAAGGGCATAATTGTCATTTCACACCTCTTTGTACCTTATCAGAGCATATACTGACTCTAAGGAATCATTCCTGTACTTACCTTGGCATTTTGGCCTATCCAAAATGACCAAAATGCCCTCCATTCATCTCTTGTACATTATTATAACACAGGGGCATTTTCGTAATTTCACAGTTTTCCGGGTTTCTCTACACACTGGCCCACATATCTGCTTAAGTACATTATTGGGCCTCTGGGAAGCCATTTTGGGCCTTTGTATAGGTCCACTACCTTTATGTCACAAATCCTAAGAACTCTCTCCCGAAGGTATTTATCGGGTATTTTATTCCACTGTAAATTCCATTAAAAATTCTACAAGATTCCTTTTCTGATCCTGTTAGTTTTATAAATTCTCATATTAATTATAGGAATTTACTATAAGGCTTCATCTGATTCTGAGGTCCAAAAAATACTGTAATAATTTTTCCTAACTTCAAAAATTTATATCAATTTTTCGGGACCTCAAATCAAAATTCTGTGTTGCGTTAAACTAATCGGAATAATTTTCTCTAGCTACTGGTAAAATATGAGACTGATATTTTTCGGGCCATTTTTAGGTATTTTTCGGCTCAATTTCTTCATAATGACACTTTTGCCCCTTGAACTTTCCTTAAATTACATTTAGATCCTTAAACTTTTTGAAATTACACTTAATGGCCTAACATTTATGTCTACACTCTATTTTGGCCCTAAAACTTTTGTAAATTTCACTTAGGTCCTTGAACTTTCTATTATTTTCAATTTAATCCCTTTCCTTCCTTAAATTGCAATATTTTCCTTAGAAAATCTCATACATATTGCATACAGACTGTACATATACCAGATAAGAAAATTAGGGATATGACAATTAGCATCTTCCCATTGAGATTTTTCTTTCTCAGTACATATTCTCCTTATGTCAAGAATGCAAATTATTTCTTTCTAGGAGAATGGTTAGGGTTAAATATATATAAAGAGTGATTTCTATATAAGACCATGTTGTAATAACTCATCATCAAAACTAATCAATCAATTGACATTTAATGCAAATGAGTATGCTAAGAGTTAAGTTTGTAAAATATTATGCACATATAAATACTATCATATCCTTAATTTCATCCTTACATATACTCATTTGAAATTATCTTATACCAATTGAACACCATTTTAGCTTAGAAATATGAATTTCCAAGAATTAGGTTATCGGGGGTACTGTTCATGGTACTGTTCATTTTGTAAATCCAGATTACATCATGAACTTTGGAAACTCATAATTAAATCTAGAAAAATCGAAATGAGGTGGTTCCAATTTCTAATAAAATCTCTTTCATTAAAATTTGAAGAAAAAATATGAAACTGAGGTTTCCTTATCCAAATGAAATCAGTTTATTCGTTGAAAAATACTATTCATTTGGTAAGTCTGGAAGTTCCAGTTTCTTTACCTTATTTTCAAAAATTCATTTCTCCTTACGTACTTATCCAAATGAGACGTGTTACATATGGATTTTGTAATACCCCAATTTTCAGGCCCAGAGACTCAGAATATGAGCCTGAAATAGATAGACTATCAGACTCCTTTGAACAGAAGTCCTAAAAACATACAGAGGGTTTTTAGGGACTAAACTGCAAATAAGTCAAAGATCAAGGACTTATAGGTAAATAGTGAAAGTCCCTAAAGATATAGTGGCTATTTATGCAAGGAAAGGGGTTAAATTACAAAAGAAAGAAAATGTAGGGACTTAGATGTAATTATGAAAAAGTTTAAGGCCAAAAGAAAAGTAGACAAAAAGGTGGGGTCCTTAAGTGTAATTTTTGCCAAATAAAAAGGGATTTAATTATAAAGAAGAAAAGTTTCCTGGGGCTAAAGTATAATTAAAGAAAGTCAAGCCGAAAGTGGTTTGCACTGCCCGACAGCATTTCAGTCTCAAATTCTACCAGAAGGTAGGGCAGGGGACGCCGGGTAACCCAGCCTAATACCGGAATTTTTGAATACTCCAGATAGCCAAAAATGGACTGATCGTCCAAAACTTATAAAAATTCCTCCGGATATCCTAGATCTCAGATATAAGTGAGAAAATACAGGATGATGCGCCTTTATGGGGCGGATGTCAGGAAACTGACAGAATACCGATAGGAGGTCTGTAGAAAGATTTATTCACAAAATAGCAAATACAGACGGGAGTGTGAGGCCTCCGGGGATCCGGGTAGGAGATTTATCGGTATTTTTAAAGGGGCTGAATGAGATCGGATGACCTCGGTCAGATGACCGTTATGACCCACAGGGATGCCTGAACACAGTAGGACACTGTATCTGGGAAAAGGAGCCGGTGTCCGAAAAGATGTATAATCGGTAAATAATAATTAAAATATTTGGTGAACTGTGACAGAGGAAGATTCCTCGTAATACGTGCCATATAGTTAATGGACCCAGGAAGCCCAAAAAATGGCGCCATTAGAGTCCCAATAAGGCTCTTGGACTGATAGGTGGGCCAGTGTCCAGCAGAACCCCGGAAAAGTACGAAATTACGAAAATGCCCCTGTGTTGTACAAAAAGGGCAGTAGATTAATGAAGGGCATTCTGGTCATTCTGGACAGGCCCAGAGGTCAATACATGTCTAAATAAGGTTGACTAGAGCCAGTATAAGCTTTGACCAGGTCCAGAAAGGTGTGAAATGACGATTTTGCCCTTAGGGTTAAAAAAGGACAAGATAGGGCACTAAGGGCATTTTGGTCATTTCGCAGGGGATCTGTAACTGAGTCTGGACCCAGTATTAAAAAGTTAATGATATAAAGGGTCTAGATACTAAATGTGAGGTCAGTAGACATAAAAAGGATCTTCAGAAACATCAGATTCAGAAAACGGCACATTTTTCGAGGCGATGGACCGGGCCGGTACCGGATTGGACCGGAAAGCTTCCAGAACCTCCAAATTTCGTCACATGAAGCATATGGGTGGTGAGGTGTCCTATGAGGTGTCCCATGAGGTGTCCAGGGTGATGCAGTAAAAGGAAATTAAAGAAAATAGGAAATTCCAGGAAAAACCAGGACCACAGGATCATAAGTCTTCCTAATTACAAGATTGCCATTACTCAACACTATAAATACCCCCTAGCTCTTCATTTTCATGCCAAGAAGCATTCTTAGAGGTAGAAAGAAGTTCTTGAGAGAGAAAGTGTGAGGAAGAAAGAAGTAAGGAAGTTCTGGTGAAGTTGGAAGTAGTAGGGAAGTTTTGAAGCTCTGCTTTTGAGGTAGTAACTAATCCTAACTCTTATGTAATGTCTTTGTGATGTGTTGTTTTGTTTGGTTGGATTGTTGTCTTATATGTTATGCTTGAAGCTCTATTCCAATGCTATGATCATATGTTATTGAATATGGAAGCATGCAACATACTTATCTGTACACAATCACAAGCAAGCACCGTCACCCTGTATTACATATATTGTTATGATTGTTGCTACTGGGATTCTTTTGAATCTCATTCCCATACATAACATTACAGGGGAGGTTCTGTCAAAATGAAATTTGGAAATTTTAAGAGACGCCGTTATGCTGCCGAAATTCCAGCAAGAAAGCAGGAATAGGGAAAGGAACTGATACATACTGTGTACGTAGTGCTGTCTAAGGAGGCTGGAAGTGAGTGGACTCAGCAGGTTCATCCAGTCTTTCCTGGGTACTACGTAGAATGGTAGTTCTCATGAGGGAATTACCGAATCGGTACAACATCGGTTACTTTCTAAAGAAGAATTGTAGCAGTTATGCTGCCGGATTTTAGACAGTGAAAAGATGTAATAGAAATTTGAGGGGATTGATCATACACTGATATACAACAGTTGATTTTCTAATAATAATTTTTATCTGGCATGTATGACTAATATGTGATGGTTGTATGCATGTGTATGTGAAGATTGAATGCTGAAAATAGGTTCAGTGAACAGTAACTCGTGAGGACCTATGCATGTTTGATAAATCATTAAAAATAGTAAATGATTGAATTAATGCACTAAATTTTTATGGTAAAAATTAGATATACTAAGATTTAATTTGATATATAGAATTCCCCATTTGGATGTCTGTACGAAAGGATATAAATTACCAAAGATGGAACCAGAATGCTGGATTCCGGAGAAAATCACTGATGAACAGTAACTTTGAAACGTTTACCCACGATGAATTGGTCAAGTAATGGTCAACCAATGATGTTTACCTGAAATATAATTGAGTTAGCTTCATTTAGAAATTTGAACCACTTCGTTTTGATTTTTCTAGAATTAGTTATGATTTTTCAAAGTCAAGTCGCTCATCTGGAATTTGCCACAGTGAACAGTACCGAAAGAGTAGAATTCCAGATTGATAGTTTGGACTTCTATAACCCTGAAAGTGGTTCCAAATGCTACTGAATGGTTCCTAAGATGTATAAAAATAAGGATGTGACAGATTTAAAGATCCATATGTGTACTTTAAGCTCATAAAATTTCGTGGAAAAAATCATTCATTTACTATTTGAAATTTACGCATGAACCTCACTGCCTCTGGGTACTCGTTTTATCTTGATCCAGATTTTATTCCCAACTTTGAAAAATCATAAAAATATAAATTCTTAACCAATTAAGGCATCCTTGGTGTCCATTTAAATCTATAGATCTTAACTATAATCATACCAAATTTCACGTGAAAATACGTTGGATAGATTATAGAAACTAACGTCGGAAGTGTACTGCCTCAGACCGGATTCTTAGTAACATACATCATGCACATCAAAATATCATCGTCTCAAGTTAAGTGCTCAACTTTAAGTCATATACAAATTAATCATCCACATTTAACCTTTTTCCTTGAGAACTTCCAGCACCTAGAGCATGGTTATATATATGGAAAGAATGAGATTTCATGGAAATCTCAATAGCAAGTCATACAAACTATAATAACATACATGCTTGATTAAATGCATAACAAGTTATAATGACATGGGAGCTACTTCGTGAACATACATAAGCAACCTCTAACATGCATATTGTCATGACATTCATTGCAAGGAGTTGCAACCATTCATACTTCATCATCATCATCATAAAATCATCTCAAGCTGAACCAAGAAGCATACATAACAAGCAAGCATACAATCAAACAAACATAAGATTATAGTTAGGTATTCTTGCTATGTCTTAGATGTCCTTGTTATTTTCTTCTTGGAATGAACTTCCCTTCTCACAAATGTCAAAACCTAGCCATTACAAAGTAACATCAAGTTACAATTCAATTCCAACACAATTCCAAGACTAGGTTCTCACTAAATTCCATTCTTTCTTTAATTTATGACTTATGCTTCCATCTTTCTAAAATAAATTCTCATGGTTCACCTCCACATAATTTTTCATGTAGAATCCAAATATGCATTCAGAATTTCCAAAATCAAATTGCATCACAAGTTTCTGTACAGAACTGAAAAGCTTCACATGTTTTCCAAAAATTCTCATTTTGATTCCAATGCTTCCAATACTTGTTTTTCTACTATATCCCCACCCGATTTTCCATTTTAAACTCATTGGAAGCATCAAAATCATGAAATTCCAACATATGAACAGTGATTTGTACAATACCAGAATAGAACACAATCTTCCATTCACATGCATACTTGGATTTTCAAGCTATTACCACTTGATTCTAGCTTGTTTAAGCTTGTCTAAACTATCCATAACACAAAACTCTTATTCTTTTCACATCAAAACAGAATGTCTAGCAGCACCATCAAGAGAAATATGTCCCAAAAACCTCTTAAAACCAAGGTCAAACTTTCTAGAACAAAGCTTAAGATCAAGAGGATCAATTACCTTACTAGTTCTTCTAAGGTGCTTGCCTCTTTCTAGCTTCAATGTAAATTTTGCAAGAGTTTCCCCAAGGTTGCCAAGCATGCCAAAATGGTCTGATTTGAGGGGGTATTTATAGGCAAATTTTGGTGGAAATTAAAGGCCAAGATCATTTTGTGCACTATTTGATCTAATGGCTTAGATTTAATCTTGAATTTCATTTTCTTTAATAATTATGACATCATCAAAGGGGACACCTCACAAGACACATGGGGCCATTCCAAGGGAGAGAAGCTTCTAAAAAATTCCAGTCCAATCCGGTACCGGCTCAGTCCGATTCCCCAAAAAACAGACTATTTTCTTATACTGGGTCTAAACTTAATTACAGATCCCTGGAAAATGACCAAAATACCCTTGGTGCCCTTTCTTGCACTACATTAACCCTAAGGGCATAATCATCATTTCACACCTCTTTGTACCTTGTCAGGGCATATACTGACTTTGACTAACCCTTCCTGTACCTACCTTGGCCTTTTGGCCTATCCAAAATGACCAAAATGCCCTCCATTCATCTATTGCTCCTTAGTGCAACACAGGGGCATTTTCGTAATTTTGCACTTTTCCTAGGTTCCTCTAGATACTGGCCCACCTATCAATCCAACTATCTTATTGGGCCTCCATGGCGCCATTTTTGGGCCTTTATAGGGTCCACTACCTTTCTGGCACAATTCCCTAGGATCCACTCCCGGAGTTATTTATCGGGTATTTTATTCCACTATAAATTCTATTAAAAATTCTACAGGATTCCTTTTCTGATCCTGTCAATTTTATAAATTCATATATTAATTATAGGAATTTACTGTAAGGCTTCATCTGATTCTGAGATCTAAAAAATACTGTAATAATTTTATCTGACTTCAGAAATTTATATCAATTTTTCAGGACCTCAAATCAAAATTCTATGTTGCGTCAAACTAACCGAAATAATTTTCTCTATCCACTGGTAAATTTTGGGTCTGATCTGATTCCGGCCATTTTTGGCCTGTTTCCGATCCAAATCTTCATAATTATATTTTTGCCCCTTGAACTTTTCATAAATTACATTTATGTCCTCAAACTTTTTAAAATTACACTTAAAGACCCCACATTTTTGTCTAGTTTCTCTTTTGGCCTTAAAACTTTTATAATTTCACTTAAGTCCTTGCATTTTCTTCCTTTTTCAATTCAATCCCTTTCTTTACATAAATGGCCACATATTTCTTAGAAAATCTCACATATATTAGGTACAAACTATACATACTAATCAGTACAAAAAATTTAGGATGTTACAAATACGAAGTTCTCCCTCTTTAAAAGTAGTCTATTTTGAAGAATAATGTTTCTTTTTAAAGGTAACAAATTCAATATGATTTTACAAAACTGTAGACCTTTGAAAATTAGTTTTGTGGAAGTATGGAAATCAGCAGATTAGAGAGAAATAATTTTTTAAGATCACATGTTGAACAACAATGTTAACATGTCTAAGAGCAAAAGTCATATTAGATAAGATGTTAGAATAATGAAGATTCAAAGACTTTGCTCATCATTTTTGAATAGTGAGGCTTATTAACTCATTAGTCCACATGACCGGAGTAGCAAGTATATTCCAGCAAATAAACACTTTTAAGCATAAGGCTTTAATGTTCTAGAATATTTCTTTTTGTGAATAGATAAGCTTGAACTCCATGTAGATGATTTAAGTAGAAGAATGTTTAACTAGTTGAAGGATAAGGAATTCAAGCATTTGAAAGCACAATTAAATGATGATTCTGGCAAATGGATTTAGAGTATTTTTAAAATTTCTAAACAAGTGTATTAATTTCCAATACAAATTTCCATCCTTTTCAGAAGTGAATATTTTCAAAATCATTTGTATGCATTTTGTACAACTGAAATATTTGATGCAGGAGTTGAGATTTATATTTATCCTTAAAATCATGAATATGCACATTTATAAATTTACAATCAATTTATGAATTGAATCCATAAAGTAATTTAAAATATGTATTTGAAAACATAAATATGGAAAACATGCATAGTTTCATTTCGTCGTTCATTTAGCAATCTATAGATATAATATTGAGGCTTATTACCTATCCACAGAATGCCCCAGATGTGTACTACCGTCTCACCAAATCTCGTGGCCAGACTTCTCCGTTTACTAGGTCAAACTGAGGTCAGAACACTGCTGCCTCAGGACCTGCGAATTTCCTTAATTTACCATACATAAACTGAATATGCCAAACAATATTTATCATTGAATAACATCATGTCATACAGCAAGGCATACACAACAAGACATATACATAATCTTTCTATCTCTATTACATCTCTTTCTGCCTAAACTCCGGCAGCACAACCGCTACGCTTCATCTGTACAAAGAGCTGAACTATACTGATTCGGTAATCCCCTCATGAGAACTACCATTCTACGTAGTACCCAGGAAAGACTAGATGAACCGGCTAGGTCCACTCTCTTCTAGCCTCCTTAGACAGCACTACGTACACAGTACTTATCATATACTGATGTTCAGTCTTTACTTCGGCAGCATAACGGCGTCTCCTGGCTTTCTCAAAATCCAATTCAGCATAACCTCCCTGTAATGGGTTATGTATGGGGATGAGATTCGGGGGAATCTCAGTAGCAACAATCACAACAATATATGTAATGCAGAGTGACAGTGCTTGCTTGTGATTGTGTATAGATAAGTATGCTGCGTGCTTCCATGCTTAATAACATATGATCATAGCATTACAGCAGAGCTTCAGACATAACATATAAGACAACAATCCAACCAAACAATAGCACATCAAATCACAAAGCCATTACATAAAAGCTAGGATTAGTTACTACTTGGCTAGCTTAGCAGAACTCCACTATCCTTATTCTGCTTCCAGCTTCGCCAGAACTTCCTTTCTTCCTTTTCTCCTTTCTCTCTTCCTTCCTTCTCCTTCTCTCTCTTCTTTCTCTCCCTTCTCCTCTCCATGCGTGAATGAAATGGAGGGCAAGGGTGGGTATTTATAATTGCCTTCAATGGCAATTCTGTAGTTTCTATGAACTCTGATCCTGTGGTCCTGGTTTTTCCTGAATTTTCCTATTTTCTTTAATTCCTCCTTTACTGCATCATCGGGACACCTCACCAGGACACCTCAGCGTCACATTTATCATATGCTGAAACTCCTGGACACCTCAGCATGCTGACTCACCGGGCCAGTCTCTTGCCTCGTAATACGTGCCCTTAGCTTTATCTGCTTTCTCCAGACTAATGCCATGTGGCACCTGGAAGAGACCTTGCACGCTTCCCAATGCTATCCAGATAAGTCCCAGACTTATCTGATCACTTCCTCAGTTCTCGTGCCAACTGAGTAACTTTACTCTACTTAAAGGTTACTGAATCATGCTCTAATGCTAAGTGTCATCTTGTGGGTCCCATGAGGATACCTTATCAGTCCACCTCATGGTTTCCAGATAACTTTTCCTGTATCTGGCCTCCTGCCTCCGGTCTATCTCTAACCGGGTAACTATCTCTTTTGGACCTTCTCAACTCATGGCCCATACGCTTGGCACTACTTTAGTCAATAGTCGCGACCTAGCCATCATCTCATCGCGACATAACATCTTTTGGTTCATTAGTCGCGACCATAGCACTCTCTAGTCGCGACCACAACATCTTTCAGTCGTGACCATAATAGTCTTTCGTCGCGACCACATCACTTTTTAGTCGCAACCAGGCTCATTCTACTCATTAGTCGCGACACCACATACATATTCGTCACGACCAAGCCTCTCTGCAATATTAGTCTCGACCATAATACACTCTCGTCGCTACCAAAGTCTCTATCATCGCGACCTCACTGATCAACTCTTGACCCTTTGACCTTTACATCATCCCCAAATGGCCATTTACCCCTTGGGACTTCCACTGTTTACACATAAGTCCCCGTACCTTTACTTACTCGCAGCTCAGTCCCTGAAACTCTTCACATTCCTCTAGGACTTCTCTAAAAAGGGGTCTAGTAGCCTCTCAATCTTAGGCTATCTCTGCATCTCTAGGCCTAAAAATTGGGCAATGAGCCTTTCTAAAGGAATCCTAGCAAATTGGATGTCAAAAATAATGAAAACCTGAGTAGAGATAAAATGATTTTGGGGTTTGGTTGATTTTTGCAATAAAATAAGGGTGCAGAAAAATAGATATTTTTTTGGTTTTTTTATTAAAATGGAAACTAGTTGGCTTGTTGAAAGAATATGTTATGAAGGACTCTTGATGATGAAAATGTATCTATCCTCGCTCTTAATTGAATATTGGAGTTTGAAATCACTAAGTCTTGAGTAAAACCTCAATCGATCGATTGAGTCCAGAACCCTAATCTTCTTTAAACTCCTTTGGTCAAAGCTAGTTTAAAGACTATTAGCAAACTGTTAGAAACCACTTAGCGTGCAATTAACCCTAAATTATGAGAATGCCCCTGAATGGTCGTCAATCGAAAATCCTAGATTTCAAGCAATTGAATTGATTTCACAACGATCGCTGAAAACAACCCAACTTTCTTAAAATTGAAACTGAAATATTAAATTAAAATCCAACGTTCAAACATCCAGAATCAAAGTACAACAGTCTAATATGATAATGATAAATCGATATTCAAAACTTGTTCATATGATGAAAACCCTAGATTTAGCAGCAATCCTAACATGACAAGATGTGAGATCCATCACCAAGAGACTAAGAATTTAGCCTCTCATGACTTCTGCTGCACTGCAATTGCTGTTTAGGTGTGATGCCATGAAGAAAAGATGGAAAGATGAAGGGTGAATGTGAAGGAATATGTGGAAAGGGGTAGAAAAGATAGAAGATGCGTGTAGGTGGTCGAATCGGTCTTCAGAGAATGCATGAGTACTGCTTCTTAGCCTAATCAGGTCTAAAACCAGCCTCCCCTTTTGACGGTAGCTTGCCTCACCTTTTAAAAGCAGCTTGACCTAACCAGAAACGCGCAGTTTCATGACTGTCTTCTCTCGTCGTGACCAAAAATAGCTTGAGTACTGCTTCACGACCGGAGGACACTTTGGTCGGGACTAAAAAGTGCAAAAATGTGATTTGACTTTCATTGACTTGTGATTTCTTTCCTGATCCTTGCTCTCTTCCAAAATACCTGCAATTCAACATAAAAGCTCGCTGTAAAAGTCCAAATGAGTAAATGACAGTATATGTGCAGTTTGGAAGAGTTATTTTACCATTTTACCCTTTAATTAGCACATTGCCATGCACAATCATGTAATACACAAAAGTACATTTTAAGGCATAAAATGAATGGTAAAGTTACAATAAAACTCTTAAAAATGTTGTAGAAACCATATACAAAATGTGTCTTATCAAAGTTCCACCACGAAGCCTCCATGCTTTAATGGAGAGAAGTTTACGTTCTGGAAAATAAAAACAAAGACCTTCATCAAAGTTTCTGAGTATGGTCTTTAGGATTCTATACAAGATGGAAACTATGTTCCAACAAAAGTTGTTGATGGAGAAATGGTTCCAAAGGAACAAAGTGAATATAATTATGACAACAAAAAGATGATATTTCTCAACGATAAGGCAATCAATATTATAACATGTGCCTTGAGTCAAAAGGAGTATTTATGGGAGTCTATAGTCTAGAAATGGCTAAAGAATATGGGAAGCTCTGGAAGTAGCTCACGAAGGAACCTCTAGTGTTAAAGAAAGTAGAGTTAACACGCTCAAAATAGAGTTTGAGCTTTTCAGAATGGCTGATAGTGAAAGCATCCAGGACATAGAAGTAAGATTTCAATATCATATCAACCATCTCATAGCTCTTGGGCAGTTATATAGCTCAAGAGATCAAGTACATAAGATTATGGATGGTTTTACAAAAGAATAGGAGCTAAAGGTCACAGCCATTGAAGTAGCAAAAGGTGAATCTATGAAGTCTACCACTTCTCTATTTGGAAGTCTTGCTGAATATGGGAGCAAACAGAAGTACAAGAAAGATATCAAAGAAAAGAGTAGAAAAGGAATTGCTCTCAAAGCTCAAGAAAGTGATATTGATGATGAAGAGCTAGAAGATGATGAAATGGGTCTCATAGTTCAAAGATTAAAGAAATTAAACAGAAACTTAGAGAGCAAAAATTTTCAATCAAAGAAACGTGCTTCATCTTCAAAGGAACAGAAAAACCAAATTATCTACTTCGAATACAAAAAATTGGGCCACATCAAAGCTGAATGTCCTCAAATCTCCAAGAAAGATAAAGAGTATAAGGGAGAAAAGTTTCATAAAAAAGAAAGAATTCATATCATCAATCTGGGGAGAAAGTTCTTCTGAAAGTGAAGAGAGTGACAATGAAGAAAAGGGAACATTTGTCTAGTCGCCCAAGAAGAAAATGACTCAGAGAAAAAGGAGGTAATAAATGTTGAACTGACCTATGATAAATTGCTTTCTGAATATAATGAACTACATTCTGAATTTATAAAATTAGCAAGAGTTGGTAAACTCTAAGAAGAAGATTCAGAGTTTAGAAGAAAAGGTAAAAGTGATACCTGAGGTTCCATCAAAATGTGATAAGTGTGATGAGTCAGAAAAGAAAAATAGAGAGTTAACTAAAACTCTCGAAAAAATACTAAAGGTAGTGAAATCTCAATGTTATACTTGGAAATCAGAGATGTGTCTCTGGTAAGTCAGAAATAGGATATGATCCTGATTTAGATAAACATAGAGGAAAGAAAAATGGACCCTATGGTCATGTAAACTAACCACAAGAAGAACGGACCTTATGGTATCTAGTAAATCTCATATTGCAATCGCAAGGGTCATTCTATTGTTTCTTGTTAGCACAAGAAGAATAGACCCTATGGCATATTGAAATGGGTTCCAAAAGGCACTTATGTACTTAAGGTAATATAAACTAACCACAAAGGACCCAAGAAATATGGGTACCTAAAGCCAAATAATTTTGTTTCAGGTTTGTATTAAAGCATGAAAGACCAACAAGTGGTATATTGATAGTGGATGCTCCAGACATATAACCAGAGATAGAGAGAAATTCCTTAAACTTCATCATAAGGAAGGAGGCAAAGTAAGCTTCAGAGGAAATCAATCTGGAAGATTGTTGGAATTAGAGAAGTTAATAGAAGAGAAGGGTTGAAAGTAGAAGATGTATACTACATAGAAGGATTATATCACAACCTCTTTAGTGTGATTCAAACATTAGATAAAGATAATTGGATAATTTTATACTCAAAGGAATGCCTGATAGTAAGCAAGAAAGATCTCAACAAGGAAAACTTCAAGTCTTAACTACATTCTCCATGAGACGGTAACTGTTATACTATTTCTATTAATTCAAAGTCACCTAAAAACTATTTTCTTAGTAAATCTAAAGAAAGTTGGTTATGGCAAAAGACATTAGCTCATGTAAATATGCACCAGGTTTCAAAATTAGTTAAGAATTAGTAATTGGTTTACCTGAAGTTAAATCTGAAACTAATATTGTTTGTAAAGTTTTTTCAAAAGGGGAAACAAGTAAAGTCCTCCTTTAAATCAAAGAAGGAAGTCTCAACTGAGAAACTATTCCAATTACTCCATATGAATTTGGTTGGTCCATCAAGAGTCAAAAGTTTCGGAGGAAATTTATATACTCTAATGATAGTTGATGACTATTTGAGATTTACTTGGACTTCATTTCTTTCATCCAAAGGTGAGACTTTTAATGCTTTTGTTGTGTTTGCCAAAAAGGTGCAAAATGAGAAAGGTACTTGAAACATCCTCCCTTAGACTCCTCAGAGTACACTTGCGGAAGCAATATTAGCTTGATTATATCTTAACTTAAGCCCAGAAATTTAAAATTTTACTCTTAAGTTCCTTATTCTGAACCTTTAATTTGAGAACTAATTAATCTCATTCTACACATCCAAACAAGGCTTATTACCTATCCACGTAATGCCCCAGATGTGTACCACTGGCTCACCAAATTTTGTGGCCAAACTCCTTCGTTTACTAGGACAAACTGAGGTCAAAACACTACTACCTCAAGACCTGCGAATTTCTCCCTTAATTCCCCATTCACAAATTGAACATGCCAAACAATATTTATTATTGAATAACAAAATGTCATACAACAAGGCATACACAAAATTCTCATATTTCTATTACATCTTTTCCTGCTAAAATCCGGCAGCATAACCGCTAGGCTTCATCTGTACAAAGAACTGAACCATACTAATTCGGTAATTCCCTCATGAGAACTACCATTCTACGTAAGTACCCAGGAAAGACTGGATGAACTGGCTAGGTCCACTCACTTCCAGCCTCCTTAGACAGCACTACGTACACAGTACTTATCATATACTGATGTTCAGTCTTAGTTTCGGTAGCATAACGGTGTCTCTCAAAATTCTTAGAATTTACTTCAACATAATCTTCCTGTAATGGGTTAGATATGGGGAATGAGATTCGGGGGAATCTCAGTAGTAATAATCATAACAATATATGTAATGCAGAGTGACAGTGCTTGCTTGTGATTGTGTACAGATAAGTATGCTGCATGCTTCTATACTCAATAACATATGATCATAGCATTGCAGTAGAGCTTCAGACATAACATATAAGACAACAATCCAACCAAACAATAGCACATCAAATCACAAAGCCATTACATAAAAGCTAGGATTAGTTACTACCTCAAAGGCGCAGCAGAACTCTACTATCTCTATTCTGCTTCCAGCTCCGCCAGAACTTCCTTTCTTTCTTTCTCTCACTTTCTCTCTCTAGCACTTCCTTCTCACTCTAAAAAGGCTCCTTGGCCGTGCATAATGAAGGCAAGGTGGGGTATTTATAGTTTTCTTCAATGGCATTCCTGTAATTTTGAAGCCATCTGATCCTGTGGTCCTGGTTTTTCCGGAATTTCCTATTTTCTTTTATTCCTTTTACTGCATCATGCATGACATCATCTCCATGCCACCTCATGGGACACCTCATATGTCACATGGCAAAATT
Source organism: Leucaena leucocephala (assembly GCA_037074615.1). Lineage (NCBI taxonomy): Eukaryota > Viridiplantae > Streptophyta > Magnoliopsida > Fabales > Fabaceae > Leucaena > Leucaena leucocephala. Next base: position 13,878,682 of record CM073523.1, on the reverse strand, counting down.
GCAAGCTTCTTGGACACCTCATCAGCTGACTAAGCAGTTCTAGTCCAATCCAGTACCGGTCCGGTCATATTTCCCACAAACTGGACCCACCGGCTAAGATTGTACCACGTGTCCTCAACTTTTTCTTCTGCCTCTAAGATGATGCCATGTGGCATCTGGAAGGGACCTCTCATGCCTTCCAATGCTATCCAGATAAGTCCAGGACTTTATCTGATCACCACCTCGGTCATCGTGCCAACCGAGTACCTTTACTCTACTGAAAAGTCATTAAATCAATATTTTAATGCCACTTTTTCCCACATATATACTGGGATACGTTTTTGGGCTCTGGGAACATCCTCTTGGGTCTCTGATCAGCCCAAGTACTCTGATGGCACGATTCCCAAGAAACATCCCTTGGCAAATTACCAAAATACCCCTGGGTGCCCTTTCTTGCACTATCTTTACTCTAAGGGTAAAATCGTCATTTTACACCCTTCTGTACCCTGTCAGGGTATATACTGACTCTAAGTAACTATATCTGTATGTACCTTAGCTTCTAGGCCTGTCCAAAATGACCAAAATGCCCTTCATTCATCTGTTACCCTTTTGTACAACACAGGGGCATTTTCGTAATTTCGCACTTTTCCGGGGTTCTGCCGGACACTGGCCTACCTATCAGTCCAAGGGTCTTACTGGGCCTTTATTGATGCCATTATTGGGCCTTTCTGGGTCCATTAACTTCATGGCACGCATTACGAGGAATCTTCCCTCGTTAATGTTTATTGAATATTTTATTTATTATTCACCGTTTATACACATATCCGGACACCGGCTCCTTCTGTCCGATACACTGGCCTGCGGTGTTCAGGCATCCCTGTGAGTCATAACAGTCATCTGACTGAGGTCATCCGAACTCATTCAGTCCCTTTTCAAATACCGATAAATTTCCCTATCGGATACCCGGAGGCCTCACACTCCCGTCTAGATTTTCTGATTTGTGAATAACTTTTTCTACAGGTCTCCTATCAGTATTCTGTCAGTTTCCTGACATCCGTCTCATAAGGACGCATCATCCTGTATTTTCTCACTTATATCTGAAATCTAGGATATCTGGTAGGAATTTTTATAACTTTTGGACGATCAGTCTATTTCTGGCTATCTGGAGTCTTCAAAAATTCCTGTATCAAGCCAGATTACCGAGCGTCACTTGCTCTCTCTACAGGTGAAATCTAGGACTGAAATGCTTTCGGACAGTCCAAACCACTTTCGACCTGACTTTCTTTAATTATACTTTAGCCCCAAGGAACTTTTCTTCTTTTCAATTAAGTCCCTTTTTATTTGGCTAAAATTACACTTAAGGACCCCACCTTTTTGTCTACTTTTCCTTTTTGCCTTATACTTTTCATATTTGCATATAAGTCCCTCCATTTCCTTTCTTTTGCAATTTAATCCCTTTCTTTGCATAAATGGCCATTATATCTCTAGAGACTTTCACTATATCAGTCCCTGGACTTATTTGCAGTTTAGTCCCTAAAAACCCTCTGTATGTTTCAGGGACTTCTGCTCAAAGGGATATTCCTCACATTCCTTATTTTGAACCTAGGTGAACTGTCCCGATTCTGTAGGTTAAAGACTTGACTCATCTTTAAATATTGAAGGACTTAGCTCATCCCTCGGATTCCTACAAAATACAGGTAAGTGATCCGCCCATATCAGATTACTACCCTGGGATTACGGGTTTAGCAGCCTGCCCATATCAGACTACCTCCCAGTTCTCCTAGACCCAAAAATCGGGATGTTACAATTCTTCTCCCCTTTTAAAAATTTCGTCCTCGAAATTTTAAGGGATATCTCATCTTTCCTGAAGAGAACTTCTTACTGACCTATACAGCTATGTGATTCTTATAACACAGTCATGTATATAACCAGTAAGGTCATCCCTCTCTGTCTTATCCCCACTCCAGTGATGGTCTAGAGGAGCAACAGCTTGGTCCCAGACCTTCCACATGGATTCTTAGCAACTAACATCTCACATTGTAGTTGCTTACAGCTATCCATGTTCTAACCCCTCATACAGCACCCTCATCACTGAGTTAAGACAGATTTATTATCTTACTAATTATTTCTCACGACTTGTTATAATGACCACATTCTCTAGATCAGAAAAGAACTCTTCATTAATCACATCATTTACATCTAGGCATACAGTTCTTCCCAGCTAAGTCTCCCTTACAACTATGGTTCTTCTTAACCACTCTTAGGGTCGACCTCAGGGGATTTGGAGACTCTGTTCGAAAAAATGGAAAATACTCTTCCTGTTGTCTTTGGCCTAGGGATGTCAGCATTCTTAGGGCAAACTCTTGCAAACTGACCTTTCTCGCCACAAATGAAATAGCCACTTTGCCCTGCTCGACACTCCCTTGTGCCGTGGTTCTTTCCACATCTTTGACATCTTTGTCCTCCAACCTGATCCTCACCTTGATCAGTCCCCTGCCTAAACTGTTGCCTCTTTCTCTTGTTATTATTATTATTGGCTTCATAACCTGAGCTACCTCCCAGAGTGCTCCTAGCCAATGGTTCTTTACCTCTTGCCTCTGACTTAGTTACTTCCTTGCTCCTTACGCTGTTCCCGGTTGATGCATGATTGTTCATACTTCTTTCTGTCAATCTGTAGACTTCTACCGCTCTATTGAACTGCGTAAGTTGCTAAGGAATTATTCTTTCCTTTAGGGCACTACTCAGATGTTACATCCTTATTTTTATACATCTTAAGGATCATTCAGTAGCACTTAGAACCACTTTCAGGGTCATTGAAGTCTAAACTCTTAATCTGGAATTTTATTCATATCAGGTACTGTTCACTGTGGCAAATTCCAGATGAGTAACCTGACTTTGAAAATTCATAACTAATTATAGAAAAATTGAAATGAAGTGGTTCAAATTGCCACATGAAGATAACGTAAGTATATTTCAGGGAAAAATCATTCGTTGACCAATCCTTGACAAATTCAATGTAGGTCAACGTTTCAATCTTACTGTTCATCCAATGACTTTCTCCTGAATCCAGCATTCTGGTCCCAACTTTAACAATTTATATCTTTTCGTGTATACATCCAAATGAGGCACTCTATATATAAAATTAAATCTTAGGATGTCTACTATTTACCATAAAAATATCATAAATTTAATCAACCATTCTCTATTTTTAAAAATTTATCAAACGTCCATAGGTCTCCACGGGTTACTGTTTACAAGGCCATTTTTCAGCAACCAACTTTACATATTAGTGCATACATTCATCACATATCAGTCAAACATGCCAGATAACAAATATTATTAATAATCTAATGTTATACAACAGTGCATGTTTAACATTCTCATATTTCTGTTACACTTTCCGTTGTCTAAAATCCGACAGTATAACGGCTACATTCTGTCTGTAGAGAGTAACCGATCTTGTACCGATTCGGTAGTTCCCGTAGGATCTACCATTCTACGTAAGTACCCAGGAAAGACTGGATGAACCTGCTAGGTCCACTCACTTCCAGCCTCCTTAGACAGCACCTACGTACACAGTACGTATCAGTTCCTTTCTTTGCTCCTTCTTCGTTGCCAGAATTTCGGCAGCCTAACGGCGTCTCTTAAGGTTTCCAAATTTTATTTTGACAGAACCTGCCCTGTAATGTTATATTTGGGAATGAGATTCAAAAGAATCCCAATAGCGATAATCATAACAATATATGTAATGCAGAGTGACGGTTCTTGCTTGTGATTGTGTACAGATAAGTATGCTGCATGCTTCCATATTCAATAATATATGATCATAGCATTGGAATAGAGCTTCAAGCATAACATATAAGACAACAATCCAACCAACAAAAGCACAACAAATCACAAAGACATTACATAAGAGCTAGGATTAGTTGCTACCTCAAAAGCAGAGCTTCAGAACTTCTCTACTACTTCCAACTTCACCAGAACTTCCTTACTTCTTTCTTTCTCTTACTTTCTCTCTCAAGAACTTCTTTCTTCCTCTCTTTCTTGCTTGTGCCAAAATGAGGAGCTAGGGGGGGTATTTATAGTGTTGAGCAATGGCAATCTTGTAATTTTGAAGACTTATGATCCTGTGGTCCTGGTTTTCCCTGGAATTTCCTATTTTCTTTTATTCCTTTTACTGCATCATGCATGACATCACTCAATGCCAACTCATGGGACACCTCACCTCCCACATTCTTCACATGGCAAAATTGAGAGAGAGAGCTAGAGCCTTCTGGAAGCTTTCCGGTCCAATCTGGTGCCGGCCCGGTCTGTCTCCTCGAAAAACGTGCTATTTTCTGAATCTGATTTTTCTAAAAATCCTTTTTATGTCTACTGACCTCACATTTAGTATCTAGACCCTTTATATCATTAACTTTTTAATACTGGGTCCAGATTCAGTTACAGATCCCCTGCGAAATGACCAAAATGCCCTTGGTGCCCTATCTTGTCCTATTTTAACCCTAAGGGCAAAATCATCATTTCACACCTTTCTGAACTTGGTCAAAGCATATACTGGCTCTAGTCAACCTTATTTAGATATGTCTTAGCCTCTAGGCCTGTCCAGAATGACCAGAATGCCCTCCATTCATCTAACTATAAACTTAGTCGTGAGTCTTATTGGTCCTCTAATGGCGCCATTTTTGGGCTTCTTGGGTCCATTACCTATATCGCACGCATTACGAGGAATCTTCCTCTGCCCGTGTTCACCGAATATTTTAATTATTATTTTCCGATTATACACCTTTCCGGACACCGGCTCCTTTTCCCAGATACAGTGTCCTACTGTGTTCAGGCATCCCTGTTGGTTATAACAGTCATCTGACTGAAGTCATCCGATCGCATTCAGCCCCTTTAAAAATACCGATAAATCTCCTACCCGGATCCCCGGAGGCCTCACACTCCCGTCTGAATTTGCTATTTTGTGAATAAATTTTCCTACAGACCTCCTATCGGTATTCTGTCAGTTTCCTGACATCCTCCCCATAAAGGTGCGTCATCCTGTAATTTCTTACTTATATCTGAAATCTAGGGTATCCGGTATGAATTTTTATAACTTTTGGACGATCAGTCCATTTCTGGCTATCTGGAGTCTTCAAAAATTCCAGTATTAGGCTGGATTACCCAGCGTCACTTGCCCTATCTTCTGGTAAAATCTGCGACTGAAATGCCATCGGTCAGTCCAAACCACTTCTGGCCTAATTTTCTTTAATTATACTTTAGCCCCAGGGAACTTTTTCTTCTTTGCACTTAAGTCCCTTTATTTGGCTAAAATTACACTTTAAGACCCCACATTTTTGTCTACCTTTCTTTCCTAACCTTAAACTTTCCATATTTGCATTTAAGTCCTTTCATTTCTTTTCTTTTGCAATTTAATCATTTTCTTTACATAAAGGACCACATCTTTTTCCTGAAACAGAACTCATATATTCCATTTAATCTGTACATGGAAATCAGTACCCTCTACTAATCTCTTTGTCGACCATTCTTCATCCTCCATTCTTCTAAGGTATGTGGAATAGTACGACAATCGGAGATATTTAGCCAAATACTCGTCGAATGACTCTTTCTCTCCTTGCTTCAGAGTAAGGAACTCAACTTCCTTCGCGTCCCTCACTGACTGGGGAAAGTATTTGTCCCTAAACTGGCCCAGAAACATTTCCCATGTAACTGGGATTCCTTTTGCTCGAAGAATAAGCTCGGTATTCCTCCACCATCTTCGCGCATCCTTCTCTAGCTTGAAAATGGCCAGCCGGGCTTTTCTTCCTGATGGGCAATCCAGCACCTCAAAAATCTTCTCAAGCTGATCTATCCAATCCTCATCCACTTGGACGTCAAATGTCCCCTCAAACGCCGGAGGATTGTACTTTTAGAATCGCTCCATCCATTGCTAAATGCTATTAGGATCTGCCACTGGATCCTCTATTCTCGACTGCTCATTATTCGGAGGAATTCCTGATATCCCTTCTGCTGGTCTATCAGGGGTCTGCAATTGATTAACTATAGCTGTAAGAGTAGCTATAGTGGCATCTCTTTCTTGATCTCAGCGAACTTGTTCCGCCCTCATTTCTTCCATCATCCTCTGCTGCTGTTCTAGCCTAGCAAAGATGACTTGCATAGGATTTACCTCATTGGAGTTGCCAGCTTCCTCTACGTGTGGCTCCTCCACTTGAATTCTATGTCCTCGTCTCGTGTTCACCATCTAGTTCCTTGTCAATCAGAAAAGAAAAGTGAACACATAACATCGTACTACTACTCATCTATGGGTTTTTACCTCCACTGGCTTTTCTAAATCTCTATGTACTCTAGGGAAATAACCTTTCTACATTAGAGCATCACTAAGCCAGAACCTTCTGTTCTGTGCCAGAATCATACGCTCTGAGCCAGAATCCTGTCTAGTTTATGCCAGAACCTATTGCTCTGATACCAAAATGAAACATCATCCCTTAGACCCCTCAGAGTACTCTTGCGGAAGCTAGATAGTTTGATTATACCTTAACTCAAGCCCATAAATTCAAAATTTCACTCTTAAGTTCCTTATTCTGAACCTTTAATTTGAGAACTGATTAATCTCATTATACCTATCCAAATGAGGCTTATTACCTATCCACGTAATGCCCCAGATGGGTACAACTGGCTCACCAAATTTCGTGGCCAAATTCCTTCGTTTACTAGGTCAAACTGAGGTCAAAACACTGCTACCTCAAGACCTGCGAATTTCTCCCTTAATTCCCCATTCACAAATTGAACATGCCAAACAATATTTATTATTACATAATAAAATATCATACAACAAGGCATACACAAAATTATCATATTTCTATTACATCTTTTCCTGCCTAAACTCCGGCAGCACAACCGCTAGGCTTCATCTGTACAAAGAACTGAACCGTACTGATTCGGTAATTCCCTCATGAAAATTACCATTCTACGTAGTACCCAGGAAAGACTGGATGAACCGGCTAGGTCCACTCACTTCCAGCCTCCTTAGACAGCACTACGTACACAGTACTTATCATATACTGATATTCAGTCTTAGTTTCGGTAGCATAACGGCGTCTCTCAAAATTCTTAGAATTTACTTCAACATAATCTTCCTGTAATGGGTTAGATATGGGGAATGAGATTCGGGGGAATCTCAGTAGTAATAATCATAACAATATATGTAATGCAGAGTGACAGTGCTTGCTTGTGATTGTGTACAGATAAGTATGCTGCGTGCTTCCATATTCAATAACATATGATCATATCATTGTAATAGAGCTTCAAGCATAACATATAAGACAACAATCCAACCAAACAATAACACAACAAATCACAAAGACATTACATAAAAGCTAGGATTAGTTACTACCTTAAAAGCAGAACTTCATAACTTCTCTACTGCTTCCAACTCCACCAGAACTTCCTTTCTTCTTTCTTTCTCTCACCTTTTCTCTCAAGAACTTCTTTATCTCTCTAAACCTTGCTCTTGTCCGTGAGAATGAGAGGCATGGGGGGTATTTATAGTTTCCTTCAATGGCATTCTTGTAATTTTGAAGCCATCTGATCCTGTGATCCTGGTTTTTCCGGAATTTCCTATTTTCTTTTATTCCTTTTACTGCATCATGCATGACATCATCTCCATGCCACCTCATGGGACACCTCATATGTCACATGGCAAAATTGTAAGCTTCTTGGACACCTCATCAGTTGACTCAGCAGTTCAAGTCCAATCCAGTACCGGTCCGGTCCGATTTCCCACAAACTGGACTCACCGGCTAAGATTGTGCCACGTGTCCTTAACTTTTCTTCTTCCTCTAAGATGACGCCATGTGGCATCTGGAAGGGACCATTCACGCCTTCAAATGCTATCCAGATAAGTCCATGACTTTATCTGATTACCACCTCGGTTATCGTGCCGACTGAGTAACTTTACTTTACTGAAAAGTCATTAAATCATTATTTTAATGCCACTTTTTCCTACATATATACTGGGATACGTTTTTGGGCTCTGGGAACATCCTCTTGGGTCTCTAATCCAGCCCAAGTACTCTGATGGCATAATTCCCAAGAAACATCCCTTGGCAAAATTACCAAAATACCCCTGGGTGCCCTTTCTTGCACTATCTTTACTCTAAGGGTAAAATCGTCATTTTACACCCTTCTGTACCCTGTCAGGGTATATACTGACTCTAAGTAACTATATCTGTATGTACCTTAGCTTCTGGGCCTGTCCAAAATGACCAAAATGCCCTTCATTCATCTGTTACCCTTTTGTACAACACAGGGGCATTTTCGTAATTTCGCACTTTTCCGGGGTTCTTCCGGACACTGGCCCACCTATCAGTCCAAGGGTCTTACTGGGCCTTTATTGGCACCATTATTGGGCCTTTCTGGGTCCATTAACTTCATGGCACGTATTACGAGGAATCTTCCCTCGTTAATGTTTATTGAATATTTTATCTATTATTCACCGTTTATACATATATCCGGACACCGGCTCCTTCAGGCATCCCTGTGAGTCATAACAGTCATCTGATTGAGGTCATCCGAACTCATTCAGTCCCTTTTCAAATACCGATAAATTTCCCTATTGGATACCCGGAGGCCTCACACTCCCGTCTGGATTTTCTGATTTGTGAATAACTTTTTCTACAGGCCTCTTCTGTCAGTTTCTTTACATCCGTCCCATAAGGACGCATCATCCTGTATTTTCTCGCTTATATGTGAAATCTAGGATATCCGGTAGGAATTTTTATAACTTTTGGACGATCAGTCCATTTCTGGCTATCTGGAGTCTTCAAAAATTCCTGTATCAAGCCAGATTACCGAGCGTCACTTGCTCTCTCTACAGGTGAAATCTAGGACTGAAATGCTTTCGGACAGTCCAAACCACTTTCGACCTGACTTTCTTTAATTATACTTTAGCCCCAAGGAACTTTTCTTCTTTTCAATTAAGTCCCTTTTTATTTGGCTAAAATTACACTTAAGGACCCCACCTTTTTGTCTACTTTTCCTTTTTGCCTTATACTTTTCATATTTGCATATAAGTCCCTCCATTTCCTTTCTTTTGCAATTTAATCCCTTTCTTTGCATAAATGGCCATTATATCTCTAGAGACTTTCACTATATCAGTCCCTGGACTTATTTGCAGTTTAGTCCCTAAAAACCCTCTGTATGTTTCAGGGACTTCTGCTCAAAGGGATATTCCTCACATTCCTCATTTTGAACCTAGGTGAACTGTCCCGATTCTGTAGGTTAAAGACTTAACTCATCTTTAAATCCTGAAGGACTTAGCTCATCCCTCAGATTCCTACAAAATACAGGTAAGTGATCCGCCCATATCAGATTACTACCCTAGGACTACGGGTTTAGCAGCCTGCCCATATCAGACTACCTCCCAGTTCTCCTAGACCCAAAAATCGGGATGTTACAGAATGGATATGAGTATAAATGCCACAAAGGTTTGGCATAGATGCATAAAGTTATATAAGAGGATGAGAAAAGTTAAGAAAAATTAGAGAAGTTATGAAAAGCAAGAGAATAGAACCTCTTATGTTAGAATCTTAATCTAAATTATGATTTTGTATCAGGAGAAAGAAAGGCAAAAGAATACTATTTCTCCTAAGAGACTAGCAAAGTTTAAGAGGAATGATGTAAACCCTAGAATTACATCAAAGTTCTGAAGGGTAAGATATGAAAAAAATGGACACTACTCACAAGTCAAGTAAGTTGTCCATAAGCATAAGCAGATAAATAGATAATAGAAGATTGATGAGTAATAGAAAGAAGTAGATTTCAACTCGGATTGAGTTTATTCAGAAAAGAGAACATAAGTAGCACAAAAGAGATGTAAAGTTTTTATGGATGCAAAAAGCACTTAGCCAAATGTCAAGATAGTTTGGCTCAGGTATTGATTAAATTTTGAGGACGAAATTTATTTTTTAAGGGGGGTAGAAATATAATATCCCAATTTTTAGGCCTAGAGACTCATAAAATAGCCTAAAATAGATAGGCTACCAGATCCCTTTGAGCAAAAGTCCCAGAAACATACAGAGGGTTTTCAGGGTCTAAACTGCAAATAAGTGAAAGTACAGGGACTTGAATGTAAATAGTGAAAGTCCCTAGGGGCATAATGGTTATTTTAGAAAAGAAAGGGACTAAAGTGAAAAGTTTAAAAGTTCCATGGTAAGAAATAAAAGTAGACACAAGTTATGGGCCATTAAGTGTAATTATGAAAAGTTAAGGGACTTAATTGGAAAAAGGAAAAGTTTTCAGGGGCAAAATGGTAATTATAGAAAGTTGAGCCAGAAGTGGCTTAGAACTGGCCGGAAGTATTTCAGTCCCAAATTTCACCAGCAGATAGAGGAAATGATGCTCGTTAATCTAGCCTAATACAGAAATTTTATTAAAGTTTCAGATAGCTGATATTTATCTCATAGTCTAAAAGTTATCTTAAATTTTTATCAGATCTCCTGGACCTCAGATATGAGTGAAAAATTACAAGAATATGTGTCCTGTGAAGCCATAGGTAAGGGAACTGACAGAATCCCAAAAGCAGTTCTGTAGAATAAGTTATTCACTTTTTAGTGAATTTAGATGGGAGTTCGTGAACGCTCAATATCCGATTGAGAAATTAATCTGTAAGCAAACTGGGACTGAATGAGCCCAGATGGCATCACACAGAGGCCCATAATGACACCAAGGGAGGCCCAGGCCCATGATATCAGTTCAGCGGTAAAGGGGCCAGTGTCTGAAAAAGGTGCAACATGACGAAAATACCCTTGTGTTATAAAATAAGTAAAGAATGAGTAAAGGGTATTTTGGTTATTTGACTAAGGTTAGACATTCAAGAAAGGTTATTTGGATAGTTGACCAGGGTCAGGGAATACTCTGGTAAGATGTGAAAAGACAATAATGCCCCTATACTTATTAAAGTAAATAAAGAGAAACCAAGGGCATTTTGGTAATTTGCCAAGGGATGTTTCTTGGGAATTGAGCCATCAGAGTACTTGAGCTTGATCAAAGAACCCAGATGACTTTCCAAGAGCCCAAAAATGTGGCCCAATGGTTATGTGAGTTAAAGTGGCATTAAAATAATATTTTAGTGAGTTTTCAATAAAGTTATCCGGTTGAAGTGATAACCCGGGAATTGATCAGATGAAGCTCTGGACTTCTCTGAAAATAATGAGGTGGCATGAAAGGCACCCATAAGGTGTAACATCCCGATTTTTGGTCTAGGAGAACTGGGAGGTAGTCTGATATAGGCAGGCTGCTAAACCCGTAGTCTCAGGGTAGTAATCTGATATAGGCAGACTACTTACCTGTATTTTGTAGGAATCCGAGGGATGAACCAAGTCCTTTAGGATTTAAAGATGAGTTAAGTCTTTAACCTACAAGATCGGGACAGTTCACCTAGGTTCAAAATGAGGAATGTGAGAAATATCCTAAGTCTTAAGCTTAGGAATTCTGCAGGTAGCTTGATATGGGCTGGCTCTTGTGCAAGATAACCTGATATGGGCGGGTTGTCGAGCCTTTCAATTAACAATGACTCCCGAAGAGTTTAGGGGATGAGTTATTGAAAAAGAATTTCTAGAACTTAAGATGAAGGATAAGAAGATGAGAATAGATGCCAGAAAGAGAATGCAGGGGCAAAATCGTAATTTTGGGAAAGATCGGGCTGGTAGCCGATGAGTACCATATTTTGTCAGAAAATAGAGAAAATTATGCTGATTATTTCACTGAACTGTGAAATATGCATATGAGGTCTCTATGTGTATGAAAGAATTAGAAATGTGACCAGAGGTAAAATGGTCATTTTGGAAAAGTGTGTGCGTGAGCGTTTTTTCAGGCCAAAACAGCCCGGTCCGGATAAAATATCTGAAAATACCGGGAGATAGAGAAAAGGATTCCGGGTTGAATGATGAGTCACGGAATTTTGATTTGAGGTCCCGATTTTTCTGTAAAAATTCCGGAAGATGGGAATTTACAGTTATAATCGGTAAAGGAAAAGCAGTCCCAATAAGGATGATCGGACTGTGGCCAAGGGGTCGTATAGTGTTTCTAAGGCCTTTAGTGACACCAGGGAAGGCCCAGGCCCATTAGATCAGTCCAGTGGTAAAAGGGCCGGTGTCTGGGAAAAAGGTGCGAAATGACGAAAATGCCCCTATGCTATAGAACAGATGAAGAATGAGTAAAGGGTATTTTGGTCATTTGCCTAAGGTTAGACAGTCCAGGGAAGTTATCTGGATAGTTGACCAGGGTCAAAGAATACTCTGGTAAGATGAAAAAAGACAATAATGCCCCTAGACCTAATAAAGTAAAGAAAGAGAGACTAAGGGCATTTTGGTAATTTGCCGAGGGGTGTTTCTTGGGAATCGTGCCATCAGAGTACTTGAGCTGGATCAGAGACCCAAGATGATATTCCCAGGCCCAAAAGCGCAGGCCCAGTGATTCAGGGGGAAAAGTGATATTAAAATAATGATTTAATGACTTTTCAGTAAAGTAAAGTTACTCGGTTGGCACGATAACCGAGGAGGTGATCAGATAAAGTCTGTGACTTATCTTGATAGCATTGGAAGGCGTGAAAGGTCCCTTCCAGATGCCACAGGGCATGTACTGACTCTGGGTGATATTCCTGTACTCACCTTGGCATTTTTGGCCTGTCCAAAATGACCAAAATGCCCTCCATTAATCTCTTATACAATAGTACAACCTAAGGGCATTTTTGTAATTTCACATTTTTTCGTGGTTTCTCTGGACACTGGCCCTCATATCTCTCCTATTACCTTATTGGGCCTTTGTGACGCCATTTTGGGCTTTTATATGGTCTACTCCTTTATGGCACAAATCTCGAGAAACCTCTCCCCAAGGTACTTATCGGGTATTTTATTCTACTGTAAATTTCATTAAAAATTCTACAGGATTCCTTTTCTGATCCTGTCAGTTTTATAAATTCTCATATTAATTATAAGATTTACTGTAAAGCTTCATCTGATTCTGAGGTCTAAAAAATACTATAATAATTTCTCCTAACTTCAGAAATTTATGTCAATTTTTCGGGACCTCAAATCGAAATTCTATGTTGCGTCAAACTAACTGGAATAAATTTCTCTAGCTACTGGTAAAATTTGGGACTGAACTGATTCCGAGCATTTTTGGGCCTTTTCCAGCTCAACTTTCTCATAATGTTGCGTCAAACTAACCGGAATAATTTTCTCTAGTTACTGGTAAAATTTGGGACTGAACTGATTTCGGGCATTTTTAGGCCTTTTTCTGCTCAACTTTCTCATAATTATACTTTTGTCCCTCAAACTTTTGATAAATTACATTTAGGTCCTTAAACTTTTGAAAATTACACTTTAGGCCCTCAAGTTTTCATAATTACACTTAATGGCCCAAAGTTTATGTCTACTTTTCATTTTACACCATGAAACTCTTATACTTTTCAATTTAGTCCCTCTTCTTTAAACCTTCATCTAATCATTCTTTTCTTCTCTATTCATCATCGCAATCCTTTCCAAACCTCTTTCCTCTATCAGTATTATACCGATAGGGAAAAATTAGGATGTGACATTTCTACCCCCTTGAAATAAATTTTATCCTCAAAATTTACTTGGTACCTTAGTCAACTATCTTGGATATAAATCTTCTTTATATCTCTTTCTGCTTTATGACTAAGGATTAGGGTATCTATCTCTTATCCTTTATCTTGACAATTTAGCACATACTCTAACATACGTAATGCCTGGCCAACATATTGCAAGACTAATACCTTCTTATGAATGCAAAGCTCTAACATCGGAGCTCAAGCATTCCTTTCCTGAATATGCACAGCTCTAACACTGGAGCTTAGTATATTTTGCAAATATAACATAATGCCTGGCATTTCATTGAAGGAGTGAAAGCTCTCACTTACTGTTCCATCTGTAACATAACATTTAAACATCATATCCCTTTCAAAAACGGAGCCTCTCTATCTGTTCATAAAGTTACTTCTTACTATACTTTTCAATACACATCTCTCATTATGTGCCACATGACATGCTTATCATAGTGTATCTTACTCTTTCATGACTTATCTTGCCTTATCATGACATATCCTGAGATACCATAAATCTAATATTCTCTTTAACTTATAACTGTGTCAGCCTCTCAGGAGAATATTGCTCTTTTACTTCTCGTTCTCCTGAACAAAGTCATAATTTAAATCTTTCATTTCAAATCCACTCTATTTGGACTTGACAGAAGGGTTCTAATCCTTTACTGTTCATAACCCTTTCTAACTTTTCATAATTCTATTTATCATAATACATAACTTTGTGCATATATGACAAACTTCTGTGGCATTTACACTCTATTCTCATTACTTCCCAGGGTCACCCATCATTGGCTACTATTGCTTGAGCACACTTAACTAAAAAGTGCTGATAAAAATATGAAGCACTGATGCTAACAGGCTCTAACCCTGGTACTTTACTATCTTAGATCCTTTTCTTTAAATCTCTTTGGCTTTTTAACCTTTTTATTCTCATTTAGAGGATCTATTTAGATTTCATTCTCATTCTCTTTATCCTCATCTTAAAAACCTCTGTTAACTTCACTTCATTCTTCGTGTAAGAAGATTCTGAGTTAAGTCTATAATAATAAGGCTATCTGAAACTAACATCGTGGGTACTCTCTCTCTGTTATAAGTTAACAACTTGTGAAGCTTCTTTACCTTCACCTTATCCTTAGTAATTATCTTTCCAAAGAAATACTTTACTTATGGCTCATTCATTTACTTTCTTTAGGCTAGGTCTACTGCGACCCTCGGGATCTACTGCGATCAACCGTAAGCCTCTTTAGGATCTAACTATGACCCAGGAATTCTTTTCTCTGTGAGCCATACTAGGATCTAACTGTGATCCTCCAGAATCTACTGCGATTCCGTTGTACTGTATTCTTATCTCTTGAAGACTTAAACCAACGGACTAAGTTACAAGGTTAGTTACTTCCACTTAGTTGCTAACTCAACAGATAATTCCCCAAAATGATCATAGAAGCCAATATTATTTATTAAGACTTTACTCATTTCCTCTATTACTCAGGAATTTCTCACTTTATTCTCATATTTCATAACTTTACTATATCTAATACTACAGAGAGCTACAAATGCTCTATCATGCATATATCTATCATAATTTATCTATCTCGTCTGATGGATATGGCTTTATCATGAGCTTCATTGTCCATGCTTTCAGCTCTATTTCATGAGCTGTTTGACTATATCGCAAGAGCAATCTAGCTCTATTATGAGAACTTTAACTTCTATTACATATATGCTGCTCCCTCTCAGAGCTGTATCATCTTTCATAACTGTGTCCCATTTCATGTTCAAAGAATATCATTTACATATCTTATCCCCTACTGAAGTGGTATGTCATGAGTATTGTAATCATATGTCTATAGGATTGTCATCAACATTCATCTCTAATCTCGATCTCTGTCAAACTGTTATCACTGTCTGTCTTAGATTCTCATTCTAAACTTTAGGGACTTACTGGCTACCTATCTCGTTTATCACTTTTCTATTGCTTTATCATCACTACCAAGTTAAATTATCTAATTGCATGTTGTATGGTATGGGAGCAATATAACTTACTCATCATATATACTCTACCTCACATGTGCTGCAAAGGAGAGTATTCATTCATCATAGCATACTCTAACATGCATAATATGCAAGGAGATGCAATTATTTAAGCATTCTCTAACATGCATGTCATCATATGACAACTGCAAGGAGATGCAACTGATCATCATAACTTATGGCAACAAAAGCCATATCATCACATAATTTGCTCAACCATCCATTATACGCGCACTGCAATTAAACAATTAACTAGATAACCTTTTTAAGCATTATATCCCTTTTATCACTTATCTGCCAGATCCCTGTCATTCATTCATGAACTTGAGATGAATATTCATTTATTTACTAAGCCTGTCGCGTTACCATTTTCTAGGGTACAAACTCAACCCTTCACTACTCTTTCTTACATAGAGGATAGGGGAGTTACTCTATCTTTAAAATTGTGGCTACCTTTCTCTCTCTAGGCATTATACATACATTTCTATTTATAATCTTGTATACATCTACTGCTCTATTGAACTTCAGTGAATACCTGAGAAAAATTCTTTGTAGCCCATAATTCAATCCGTGAATTAACTTCTCAATCATTCAACTCTCTCTTTTCAATAGATGAACTCGGCTAAGTATTCATCAAAGGGTTTCTCTTTCTCCACTTTAACCCTTAGCCTCATGCTCATCTCTATCTAACTGAGAGGAATGCTTTTCATATTCTTACTCGAGAAAACTTCTTAGGTGAGCAGATAAATCTCCATCTCTATGGAGTAACTTCTGCATCTCTCTACAATCTCTCAACTCTTTTTGTATGTATATCAGTCCTAGTCTACTCTTGACCGAACTATGGTACCTTTCTAGTCTTCTTCTTTATCTTAACGAACTTAAGTTGCATGGATCTCATTCATCAACTAGTATTATTACTTCTGTTCTTTAGGGTGCTATACCCTAGATCTGCTAAGTTACTGTTTCCTTATGATGGAATCCCTCTATCTTGGGAATATTAGCTCTCTAACTGTTAACCATCACGCTTCTAACTTTAAGCCATGTGTTAGGCTCATTCTCAGGCAAGTCTCATTCTAACTTTTAATTCTTTTGTTCAGGAAAGACTAACTGAACAACTTGTTTTGTAATGTAGATCTACTCCTGATGTCACATAGAGGATCTACTTCTGAACCTTTCCTTTTTAAACTGATATGTATCTCTATATCTCATACTGTTTAGCTTGTCTGCACCATATGTTAAACCTCTAACTGATAAACTTTAGTGAGGCTGGCATCTTCATTCATCAACAGGTCTATGTGCTTTCTAGACGAGGCCTAAGTATTGGCTTGTCGTAACTCATATTCTCTTTAAACTTTAGTCCCGACCTCAGGTCTTATCTCGTCGCAACTTAAACTACTCTGTGCATATTAGTTGTGTCCTATGACCTGACTCATTACAACTTAATAACTCTATAACTTTTTGTCGCGGCCAATGGTCTTTACTCGTCACGACCAAAACACATGTGTAAATATTCGTCGCAACCCGTGGCTTAACTAGTCACGACTTAACTTCTCTGGAACTTCTAGTCGCGACCTAAACTACTTCACATCACAACCTGGACACAACTTTCTCTAATTATTCCCTTCTAATGTTCTTGTCCAGTCTTTACTCTAGCAATGGTCGATCCTTGTTCTTAACTTTGATGAGCTTGAGTAACTTAAAGTTCATCCATATCTATCTATCATAATTAAATTAAATAGGGAACATATTCACATAGATGTTCAACCAACTATCATTTCATTATATCACATCAAAACTCATATTTCATATCACCATAACATTTGTACAACATCACATACATGTCAATTACAAATATGTGGTAAGTCATAACTATTATACATTTACGAAATTACTTTACTTTACACTGTTTACATATTTACATTACCCCTCATCCCTGTTTACATAATTTTCTAGGGAATCGTAAACTACAAATACTGCTGCATACAGAAATGCCACCCTTGTATATCAACTCGTGGATCATTTTCCAGAAACTCACTTAGCTCTACATGCCATGTAGGAGTATATGGCAATATCTGACTTATGACCATCTTATGTCAATCTTCTAGATTGTATACCTGATTCATATCAATGCCCTCTATCGTATATTGGTTTATCATCCTTGCTACAGCATTGAAGAAATACAGATAAACTGACTGCTCTTGATCTTTACTTCTATCCATCCCTTAACCTAAACTGAGTAGTTCACTCTCCACCATTTTCTTGAGACTAATATAGTCAACATTATCTGTCTTTCACAAAGAACGCTGGGGTTGACTAGGACCAGGAACATCCTACTGATATTTATCTATAACATCATCTATTCCTGGACTGCGAGGATAGGAAGGGACTATCATAGATTATGACTGGATCTCTGGATTAAGAATTGCTGTAAGTTACTCATATCAAATCTATTCTCAAACTCGGGTGGAGGAGGAATTATATCTGGTCTACCTATTATCTAGTACTAGTACTTAGCTTCCTCAGTCGTAATCTATCCTCTCATTGGAGGAATAAAGGTTACATCAGGGTTAGATGGCACTCCCACAAACTCATATTGTATGGAATTTCTAGACTCATCACCATCTGGTGCATGCACAATATCATGCTGAATCTCTATAAAATCTTTAGACTGCAAGTTTAAGTCTAAAGAAACATCTTTGGGATATTCTACTGTAGACCTTCTTGACTGATTCCCTATACTATCGTCTGAATTGTCTTCACTACCTGAAGAATCAAAGTCTGGATGTATATCATCTTCATATATCACTACTGGTTGGGGATCTCCCTGATTAACTGAAGGATCAGACTTAACTTTATGAAATCCCATATCTACTCCTGCAAATTTTTGCTTTAATAATCAAGACTAACTATAACAATAAATACCCTAACTTAACAACATACTTATTACTTAGAGTTAGGGTCTGGGGATTATCCTATCTGATGCCAGAAACTTCTGCTCTGATACCAAAATATAACATCCTTACTTTCGTACGTCTTAGGAACTATTCGGTAGCATTTAGAGCCACTTACATGACATTTGAAGTCCATTAGCTAAATTTGGAATTTTTACTCTTAGCGAGTTACTGTTCATATGGTATTCTAGATTGTGTGATGAACTTTGAAAAATCATAATTAATTCTAGAAAAATTGAAATGAAGTGGTTCAAAATTCTACTCGAAGCTAACATCTTGAAGTTTAAGCGAAAAATAAGTTCTTGACCAAATGCTTAGCACATTGATACAGTTTATTCGTTAAAATTTAGTGTTCATTTGGTCAAAAATTCTAAAAATAGATCCTGTCCCCATTTTGGAAAATTGGTTCTCTTTGTACATAGATCAAAATAAGGTGTTCTTGGTGTCAAAACGAAGCTTGATATGTTAAATAAATGTCTGTAAAATTTCTTACATTGATTCTATCACTTACTATTTTTTTATTACATTATAAATATTGCTGCTTAAACTAGTCATACAACATGATTACTTGCAAGAATTCTTCACATAACATCATATAACATTTACATGGACCAATCCCTAACTCCTCTTCATGCTTCTTCATCCTCTTTCATCTTTCATAAGCCTGTTGGGATTCGGATTACATGAATAGGGTGAGATTTTGAGGAAAATCTCAGTAGCAAACGGTACTAAACAATGCATGTATTAATGTAAATGCTTGTGCTTGCTTGTGAATGTGTTAACATTGTATAATGTGCATGCTTCAATGTATCATATCAAATACAATTGGCCAAGCTAATCATAGAAACAGAGCTTCAAACATCTACACACATGCACACAATTCAACAAAGCCATAGCACTATCATGCATAACATCCAATACATACAAGTTTTGGGTAAGTTTACTACCTCATACACTTGACTTTCTTTCACTTCAACTTTGCTCTTTCTTCTTACTTCTCCTTGATGTGTGGCTGCCTCTTTAGAACATACTACCAAATTCTAATATCACATAATCATCCATTCATCACCATCTAACTCTCTTGAACATTAAGCTTACTTTAACTCATATAACTTCCTTTAATCTTTACCAATTGACTTGGCATTTGAATCAATTGATGTCTTGACCTTATCCTACACAATTTCATCTTTTGAATCCATTTATGAGCTTAGAATCATGAAATTCCAGCTCCCACACACTGTTCTAGATAGATTTGAGAAAACATACATAATCCTTTAAAAAATTCTCATTTTGATTCCAATGCTTCCCATACTTGTTCCTCTACTTTACCCCACACAAATTTTCATTATAAAACCATTGGAAGCATCAAAATCATGAAATTCCAATCACTGTTCATATGAGTGAACAGTAACAGAAAAGAATTCCAAACATTACAACTTTCAAATCCAATGTTTCCAAGGTTTAAAACCTATCCAATCCTACACAAAGTCATCAATAAATTCAATGGAAGCATTAGATCATTGAAATTCCATCTCCTTCTATCATGAACAGTGCATGAATAGTGCAATCCGAATTGTTTCAACTATGGCAAAGTCAAGAATATCAACTTGATTCAACAACCAATCATCTAACTAGCTTGTTTAAGCTTTAATCTCATAATTCTAACTTTAATTTCTTCTTTCTCCTTCCATCTAAGGTTTTGGACAGCATATACACCTTAGAGAAAACTCAACTTTCTTCCATGAAAACCCTAAGTTCAAGCTCCCAAATCAAAAGAAAATAAGCTAGGATAGATTGCTTACCTTTAATCTCTAGCTTGCTTGAACTTTGGACCTTGGATTCTTCTTTGTCTTGGCTTGAGTTTCCATTTTGCCATAGTTTCCCCAAGGCTTCTTGCTTCACAGTTTTGGGCAGAAATAGTGGGGGTATTTATAGAAAATTTCATGGAAAATGGATGGCCGAGATCACTTTGGTTACTATTTGATCTAATGGTCCATAATCCACCTTGCAAGAAGCTTGCCCTAGAAGCCTCACTAATGACATCATCCATGACATCATGAAGGCTTAGTTTGGCACAATAAAGTAGGAAATACTTATAGGAAAAATTTTAGTCCAATCAGGTACTGATCGGGTCACTTTTATAAAATCAGACTGTTTTATGTTCCCGATTTTTATACTATTCCAGAATATGTATTCTGTCATGAAAACCAGTGTTTAGGTTTCTCCTACCATTAAAATTGTTATACTGAGTATTTATCTACTATCCATCCATTGAAAAATGGCCAAAATACCCTTGGTGCACTTTCTTACACTATATTGACCCTAAGAGCAAAATTATCATTTCACACCTCTTTATACCTTATCAGGGCATATACTGACTTGGGTAATCATTCTTGTACTCACCTTGGCATTTTTGGCCTGACCAAAATGCCCTCCATTCATCTCTTATACAATAGTACAACCTAGGGGCATTTTCGTAATTTCATATTTTTTCGGGGTTCCTTTGGACACTGGCCCTCATATCTGTCCTATTACCTTATTGGGCCTCTGTGAAGCTATTTTGGGCCTTTATATGGTACACTACCTTTATGACACAAATCTCGAGAAACTTCTCCCCAAGGTATTTATCGGGTATTTTATTCTACTGTAAATTCCATTAAAAATTCTACAGGATTCCTTTTCTGATCCTGTCAGTTTTATAAATTCTCATATTAATTATAAGATTTACTGTAAAGCTTCATCTGATTCTGAGGTCTAAAAAATACTATAATAATTTCTCCTAACTTCAGAAATTTATGTAAATTTTTCGGGACCTCAAATCGAAATTCTGTGTTGCGTCAAACTAACGGGAATAAATTTCTCTAGCTACTGGTAAAATTTGGGACTGAACTGATTTCAGGCATTTTTGGTCCTTTTCCTGCTCAACTTTCTCATAATGTTGCATCAAACTAACCGGAATAATTTTCTCTAGTTACTGGTAAAATTTGGGACTGAACTGATTCCGGGCATTTTTAGGCCTTTTCCGGCTCAACTTTCTCATAATTATACTTTTGTCCCTTAAACTTTTGATAAATTACATTTAGGTCCTTAAACTTTTGAAAATTACACTTTAGGCCCTCAAGTTTTCATAATTACACTTAATAGCCCAAAGTTTATGTCTACTTTACATTTTGCACCATGGAACTCTTATACTTTTCAATTTAGTCCCTCTTCTTTAAACCTTCATCTAATCATTCTTTTCTTCTCTATTCATCATCACAATCCTTTCCAAACCTCTTTCCTCTATCAGTATTATACCGATAAGGAAAAATTAGGATGTGATATTACCTATCATTAGGCTACTCTTGCCTTAGCACCTTTCATGCTACTGGGTTAGGGCTAGGTTACTCTTTGTATAGCTCTAGGCCCTAGCATTCTCTTTCTCATATATAGAACTGCGTTCTATCTTTGCTTTGCCTTAGACCCTCTTCTTTAGGTCTTTCTGGCCTTTTAATCTCTTTACCCTCATCTGGGGGATCTATTTGATTATACTTCTTTGTTCTCAAAACATATGGGGTTCTCTTCTCTGTTCTGCAGGCATATTTCTACAAAACTTTGAATATCAGCACTCAGATTTAAACTTGGACTCCATCTTCGTTTAAGGGAAAACTAAGTTCAGTCTGTATATAATAGAGGCTATCTGAGGAAACCATTATAAATAATTTTTCTGGATGAGTTTATCAACTAGTGAAGCTTCCTTACCTTAACTTCGTCTTTGGCATTCATCTTACCTTAACTTCGTCTTTGGCATTCATCTTCCCACAGAGATACTACATTGTACTCATATCTTCATGGCTCATTATTTTCCTTAGGCTAGGTGTAACTGCGACCTCGGGATCTAACTGCGATCAACCGTTAGCTTCTTCAGAATCTAACTATGACTCTGAAGCTGTTAGGATCTAACTACGATCCTCCAGAGTCTAACTGCGATTCTGTTGTACTGTATCATTATCTTTGGAAGATCTTAAACTAACAGACTAACTTATAAGGTAATTGCTTCCACTTGTTGATAACTCAATCAAAATTTTTTAAACAAATTTCTCTAGTAGCCTCATATTATTTACCTAGACTTTACTTACTTCTTCTCTTATTCAGGAGTTCCTTCTTATCTTTCTTACTTTACTATGGCTTACCATGGGCTATTGCCTTGTGCAATCATGGTCTAACCACCTGCCATTGCATTCTGCTGCTATGGCCTTATCATAACTTCTCATTTCAATCTGTGCTCTGAAACATCCTCCTTTACACTCCTCAGAGTACACTTGCGGAAGCAATATTAGCTTAACTTAAGTCCAGAGATTGAACTTCTACTCCTAAGTTCTTCATACTGAACCTTTACTTTGAGAACTGATTTCTCGCCTTCTACACATCCGAATGAGGCTTAATACCTATCCATGGAATGCCCCAGATGTGTACTACCAGCTCACCAAATCTCGTGGCCAGACTTCTCCTTTTACTAGGTCAAACTGAGGTCAGAACACTGCTGCCTCAGGACCTGCGAATTTCCCCTTAACTTACCATACATAAATTGAATATGCCAAACAATATTTATCATTGAATAACATAATGTCATACAACAAGACATATACATAATATTTCTATCTCTATTACATCTCTTTTTGCCTAAACTCCGGCAGCACAACCGCTACGCTTCATCTGTACAAAGAACTGAACTGTACTGATTCGGTAATCCCCTCATGAGAACTACCATTCTACGTAGTACCCAGGAAAGACTAGATGAACCGGCTAGGTCCACTCACTTCTAGCCTCCTTAGACAGCACTACGTACACAGTACTTATCATATACTGATGTTCAGTCTTTACTTCGGCAGCATAACGGCGTCTCCTGGCTTTCTCAAAATCTACTTCAGCATAACCTCCCTGTAATGGATTATGTATGGGGATAAGATTTGGGGGAATCTCAGTAGCAACAATCATAACAATATATATAATCCAGAGTGACAGTGCTTGCTTGTGATTGTGTACAGATAAGTATGCTGCGTGCTTCCATGCTTAATAACATATGATCATAGCATTACAGCAGAGCTTCAGACATAACATATAAGACAACAATCCAACCAACAATAGCACATCAAATCACAAATCACAATAGCAATATCCGGACACCGGCTCCTTCTGTCCGATACATTGGCCTGCGGTGTTCAGGCATCCCTGTGAGTCATATCAGTCATCTGACCAAGGTCATTCGAACTCATTCAGTCCCTTTTAAATACCGATAAATCTCCCTATCGGATACCCGGAGGCCTCACACTCCCGTCTGGATTTTCTAATCTGCGAATAACTTTTTCTACAGGCCTCCTCTCGGTATTCTGTCAGTTTCCCGACATCCGGCCCATAAGGACGTATCATCATGTATTTTCTCACCTAGATCTTAATTCTAGGATATCCGGTATGAATTTTTATAACTTTTGGACGATCAGTCCATTTCTGGCTATCTGGAGTCTTCAAAAATTCCTGTATCAAGCCAGATAACCGAGCGTCACTTGCTCTCTCTACCGGTGAAATCTGGGACTGAAATGCTTTCGGACAGTCCAAACCACTTCCGGCCTGATTTTCTTTAATTACAATTTAGCCCCAGGGAACTTTTCTTCTTTTCATTTAAGTCCCTTTTTACTTGGCTAAAATTACACTTAAGGACCCCACATTTTTGTCTACTTTCCTTCTTGGCCTTGAAACTTTCCATAATTGCACTTAAGTCCTTTCATTTCCTTTACTAGGTCTAGGGGCATTATTGTCTTTTCATATTTTATCAGAGTATTCTCTGGCCCTGGTCAACTATCCAGATACCCCTTCTTGACTATCTAACCTTAGCCAAATGACCAAAATACCCTTTACTTATTCTTCAGTTATTCTATAACATAAGGGCATTTTCGTCATTTTGCACATTTTTCCCGGACACCGGCCCCTCTTACCACTGAACTGATATTATGGGCCTGGGCCTTCCCTGGTGTCACTACGGAACTTAGAAAACACTGTATGGCCTCTGGCCATAGTCCGATCATCTCTATTCGGACTGCCTTTCCTTTACCGATTATAACTGTAAATTCCCATCTTCGAGAATTTCTACAGAAAAATCGGGACCTCAAATCAAAATTCTGTGTTGCGTCATTCAACCCGGAATCCTTTTCTCTATCTGTTGGTATTTTCAGATATTTTATCCGGACCGGGCTATTTTGGCCTGAAAGTACGCTCCCGCGCACACTTTTCCAAAAATGACCATTTTACCCTTGGTCATATTTCTAATTCTTTCATACACATAGAGACCTCATATGCACATTTCACAGTTCAGTGAAATGATCAGCATAATTTTCTCTATTTTCTGGCAAAATATGGTACTCATCGGCCACCAGTCCGATCTTTCCCATAATTACGATTATGCCCTTGAATTCTCTTCCTGGCATCTCTAGGCCTAAAAATTGGGGTGTTACATTTCTACCCCCCTTAAAATAAATTTCTTCCTCGAAATTTACTTGGCATCTTAGTCAACGATCCTGGATATAGCTCTTCTGTATATCCCTTCCTGGTTTATGACTAAGGCTTGGGGCATTCATCCTCTTATACTTATGGACAACTCATTACACTTGTGAGTAGTGTCCATTTCTTTCATATCTTATTCCTTAGAATTTTTATGTAATTCTGGGGTCTACATCACTCTTCTGACACTTTGCTAATCTCTCAGGAGAGATATTGTTCTTCTGACTTCCTTTCTCCTGATACGAGATCATAACCCAGATAACTTCTCGAACTTTTTCTTAACTGTTCTCATAACTTCATGTACCTATGCCAAACCTTTGTGGCATTTGCACTTT
This sequence comes from Leucaena leucocephala, assembly GCA_037074615.1. Taxonomy (NCBI): domain Eukaryota; kingdom Viridiplantae; phylum Streptophyta; class Magnoliopsida; order Fabales; family Fabaceae; genus Leucaena; species Leucaena leucocephala. The sequence goes on along the minus strand of CM073523.1, from coordinate 13,853,231 downwards.
CTTATCCCTTCTTAGGGATTACATATCATTAGGCTACTCTTGCCTTAGCACCTTTCAATTTAACGTGCTACTGGTTAGGGCTAGATTACTCTTTATATAGCTTTAGGCCCTAGCAATCTCTTTCTTATAGAACTACGTTCTATCTCTGCTTTGCCTTAGACCCTCTTCTCTAGGTCTCTATGGCCTTTTAATCTCTCATGACTTGTTATCATGACCACTTTCTTTAGATCAGAAAAGAACTCTTCATTATCCATATCATCATCTAGGCATATAGTTCCTTACAGCTCAGTCGCCCCTACAGCTATGGTTCTTCTTAACCATTCTTAGGGTCGACCTTAGGGAATATTGAAGACTGTGTCTGGGGTAAGAGCAAATACCTTTCCTAGGGATGTCCGCATTCTTAGGGTAACCTCTTACAAAGTGGCCTTTCTTACCACAACTGCTTTGCCCTGCTCGACATTCCCATGTGCCATGGCTCTTTCCACCACATTGATATCTCTGCTCTCCAATCTGATCATTACCTTGATCAGTCCCTTGTTTGAACTATCACCTCTTTCTCTTGCTATTGGCTTTACAACTTGAGCTACCTCCCAGAGTGCTCTTAGCCAATGCTTTTCTATTCTCAACACATAGAGGATTCTGTTCTTTGCTTCTCAGGCATACTTCTACCAAACTTTGAATATCAGTACTCAGCTTTGGACTTGGACTCCATCTTTGCTAAAGGAAAGCTAAGTTTAATCTGTATACTAGAGGCTACCTGAGAAAACCATTATAAAATAATTTCTCTGGGTGAGTTTATCAACTAGTGAAGCTTCCTCACCTTAACTTCGTCTTTGGCATTCATCTTCCCAAAGAGATACTACATTGTACTCATATCTCATGGCTCATTACTTTCCTTAGGCTAGGTCTAACTGTGACCTCGGGATCTAACTGCGATCAACCGTTAGCCTCTTCAGAATCTATCTGCGACCCTGAAGCTGTTAGGATCTAACTGCGACCCTGGAGCCATGCTAGGATCTAACTATGACCCTCCAGAATCTAACTGTGATTCTGTTGTACTGTATATCTCCCGAAGATCTTAAACCAACAGACTAAGTTATAAGGTTAACTTCTTCCACCTGTTGATAACTCCATAAAAACTTTAAAAATATATTTAGTAGCCTCCTATTATTTACCCAGACTTTACTTACTTCCTCTTTTACTCAGGAGTTCCTTCTCATCTTTCAACCTGTGCTCTAACTGCGAGCCATTTGAATTATGTTCTAACTGTGAGCATTCTACATCAGATCCAACTCTTATCTGAAGAGTGATCTATACTCATCTGAATCTAGCAACTCTTATCTGAAGAGTGATCTAGAAACAATCCCTTTACCGTTATCTATATACCATTCCGCTCAATAGAAATGGCCCTGAGTACTGTATTCACAAGCTTATAGAAATACCTGAGTAACCTTAATCATATCTGAGTAACCTTAATCATACATCATGTCTGAGTATCATATCATAACTTATCGTCCCATAACTGAGACTATCTATCATCCTCAAAATAATCATATCATCCTCATATCATATGGCATGGGAGCAACCTACTTTCTCATAACTTTCTCATCTCATATGTGTACTCATATATACTCTACCCTGCATGCACTGCAAAAGGGGAGTATCCATTCATCATAGCATACTCTAACATGCATGTCATCCTTTGACAACTGCAATGGAATGCAACTATCATAACTTATGGCATCATAAGCCATATCATCATCATATTTTGCTCAACCATCCATTAGATATCGTAACAATCCAAGTAAGCCTCAAAACATATTTTCTTGATCATATTATTTGTCAGATCATCATCTGATCATACTATCTATCGCATTATCTGTCAGATTATCAATCACATGATCAAGATCTGACAAGAACATCTGTCTATCTTACTTAGGCTGCCATGCTACCCTCTTACCAGTGTATAGACTCAACCCTTTATTACTTTATCTTATATAGGGAATTGGGGAGTCACTTTATCTCTTAACTGTGGCTATCTCTTTACTATCTTTCAACTTCTTCTATCTATCCATTAGTCCTAGTCTATTCTTGACCGGACTATGATTACTTATTGGCCTTTCATTTGATCCTTAATCTTCATGGATCTCATTCATCATCTTTCACTATTACTTCTGTTCTCTAGGGTATTCTCCCCTAGGTCTACTACTTCTTTGTGATGGAATCCCCCTGCTCAGGGAACATTTAGCTCTTTATCTATTAACCATCACGTCTCTAACCTTAGGCCATGTGCTAGGATCATTCCTAGGCAAATCTCAATCTAACTTTTAGGTCTTCTATTCAGAGCAGCTGAATAAAACCTCTGTAATATAGATCTACTCTTAGTTACCACATAGAGGATCTACTTTTTCACATTGTCTTAAACTGATCTTTCGTACCTCAGTACCTTTGTACTGTCTGGCTTACCATATGCTATACCAATCCTCTAGCTGGTGGACTTCAGCGAGTTTGGTACCTTCATTCTCTTCATCATATGGCCTCTGCCAATTATAGTCGCGACTATCATACGCTACTCGTCACGACCTGGCATTTCTGCGTCCTTTAGTTGCAACCTATAACATCGCTACCTGAACTCCTTTGTACACTGGTCGCGTACTACCATATTACTCATTGTGACCTGAGGTCTTCTTACTTCGCAACATCAACTTATCTATACATATTAGTCGCGACATAAGACTCCTCTTCTCTATTTCCTACTTTAAAACATGTAGTCATACTCATCCTCATACAACGGCAACATACTAGGTATAGGGTAGCTCAATAGTGTGCATACTGGACAATACAATCCAATCACATTCAGGATTTATCCGTTCATTAGCCAGTGGAAACAAAACACAAATAAACTCGTACCTTAGTTTGGTACAGGAGACTTTCTTATCCCGTTGCCAGTCAGGTATATACTCTTCCTTGAGTCGGGTTTCTTTCGCCCGTTGTGTTCTGTGGACACTCCCTGGCATAATGTCCATACTTTCCACACTTATAGCGTAACCCTTAACCTATCAGACAAGGCCTCATACCATGGTCTCGACCACAGTTCCTACATTCATTAGGCTTTGGTTGCCTACTAACTTCTCTTGACCCACCACCTGGCCTACTTCCCTATTTCTTATTAACTTCTGACCCATATGCTGGCCCATTTCTCTTCTTACTGTTCCTTCTCAAGGAACCTGGTGGCATCACTTTCAGTGGTACTGATGGAGTAGGCTCACTCTTTGCTGGTTATTGCACCTTCTTTTCTGGCTTGTAAACTGCCAGCTGGGTCTTTCTTTCAGTGGGATATTCTAAAACCTTAAAGATTTTCTCTAACTAGCTTACCCAATCCTCAGTTGTTTGAGTGTCAAAAGTCCCTTCAACATGGGCGGATCAAATTTATGGAATCGTTCCATCCATGTTTGCAGACTTTCCTGGTCATTATTATTTCTTATAGACCCCTGATGTCTATTCATTCCAGTCTGCTCATGATCTGGCTGAGGTTCAGGTTCTATATCATTCTCTGGTACTACCTCCTTCCTAGACTGCTGTAATCTTGCAACCGCAGTAGCAACCGCCGTAGTGATAGCAGAATCTCCCTCTTGATCTTGGCGAGCCTGGGTTGCCCACATCTCATCGTGACTCATGAGAACTACCATTCTACGTAGTACCCAGGAAAGACTAGATGAACCGGCTAGGTCCACTCACTTCTAGCCTCCTTAGACAGCACTACGTACACAGTACTTATCATATACTGATGTTCAGTCTTTACTTCGGCAGCATAACGGCGTCTCCTGGCTTTCTCAAAATCTACTTCAGCATAACCTCCCTGTAATGGATTATGTATGGGGATAAGATTTGGGGGAATCTCAGTAGCAACAATCATAACAATATATATAATGCAGAGTGACAGTGCTTGCTTGTGATTGTGTACAGATAAGTATGCTGCGTGCTTCCATGCTTAATAACATATGATCATAGCATTACAGCAGAGCTTCAGACATAACATATAAGACAACAATCCAACCAACAATAGCACATCAAATCACAAATCACAATAGCAATATCCGGACACCGGCTCCTTCTGTCCGATACATTGGCCTGCGGTGTTCAGGCATCCCTGTGAGTCATATCAGTCATCTGACCGAGGTCATCCGAACTCATTCAGTCCCTTTTTAAATACCGATAAATCTCCCTATCGGATACCCGGAGGCCTCACACTCCGTCTGGATTTTCTAATCTGCGAATAACTTTTTCTACAGGCCTCACACTTCTTAATCTTATATCTGTACTCATATATACTCTACCCTGCACATATTGCAAAAGGGGAGTATTCATTCATCATGGCATACTCTAAGATGTATGTCATCATATGACAACTGCAAGGAGATGCAACCATTTATCATAACTTATGGCATCATAAGCCATATCATCATACTTTGCTCCACATCAGACTAACTAAACCTCAAGGCATATTTTCTTTATCATATTGCCTATCATATCTTGGTCAGTCATCCTGAACATTTATCTATTTCACTTAGACTGCCACACTACCCTCTTACCAGGGTATAGACTCAACCCTTCATCACTCTCTCTTACATAGGGAATAGGGGAGTCACTTTATCTCTCAACTGTGGCTACCTCTTTACTATCTCTTAACTTCTTCTGTCTATCCATCAGTCCCAGTCTATTCTTGACCGGACTCTGGTTCCTGATCGGTCTCTCTCTTGATCCTAGCGAATTTCAGTCGCATAGATCTCATTCATCATCTCTTGCTATCATTTCTATTCTCTAGGGTACTCTACCCTGGATCTATCACTTCTCCGTGATGGGATCCCTCTGCTTAGGGAATATTAGCTCTTTAACTATTAACCAACACGTCTCTAGCCTTAGGCCATGTCCTAGGCTCATTCCTAGGCAAACCTCATACTAGCTATCTGGTTAGCTCATCTTAACTCATCATTATCATCCTTTACATCATCCTTTGCAGCTTCTCGCCTAGCACGGATGACTTGCATAAGGTCTATCTCATTGGAGTTGCCAGCTTCCTTTATGCACAGCTCCTCCACTCAAGCTCTATATTCTTTTCTTATGTTCACCATCTTTTTCCTTTTCAAAAAGAAAAATGAACACATATCTCATCTAGGAGCTTTATCTCTGCTAAGCTGTCTAAACCTCTATGTGAATAACTGTCTATCGTAACCTGAGTATTGGATAGTCATGACTCACATCCTCTGTGATCTTTCGTCAGTGACCATCATACTCAACTCATCATAACCTAACATTTCTATCCTTAGTCGCGACCTAAATCTTCTATCGTCGTGACCTGAACCTAACTCGTCGCGACCTAGGCCTCCTTACGTTGCAACCTTAACTCTTCAGTCGCGACACTAGACCACTCTCGTCGCAACCTCAGCTTCCTGCAATATACCGTCGCGACCTTGTAACATACACGTCGCGACCTAATCTTTCTGTAAATAATTGTCACGACCTAGACACTTAATCATCGCGACTAAAACTCTCTTTAAGCTACTTGTCGTGACCTACAACCATATTAGTCGCGACTCAATGCCATTCTCACGCACTCAAGGGAAAATACTCTTTCTAAGTCACAGCATCACTAACCCAGAACCTTCTGTTCTGTGCCAGAATCTTATACTCTGAACTAGAGTCCTCTCTGGTCTATGACAAAACCTCTTGCTCTGATACCAAAATGAAACATCCTCCTTTATACTCCTCAGAGTACACTTGCGGAAGCAATATTAGCTTAACTTAAGTCCAGAGATTGAACTTTTACTCCTAAGTTCCTTATTCTGAACCTTTACTTTGAGAATTGGTTTCTCTCATTATACACATCCAAATGAGTCTTATTACCTATTCATGGAATGCCACAGATGTGTACTACCGGCTCACTAAATCTCGTGGCCAGACTCCTCCGTTTACTAGGTCAAACTGAGGTCAGAACACTGCTGCCTCAGGACCTGCGAATTTCCCTCTTAATTTAACATACATAAACTAAATATGCCAAACAATATTTATCAATGAATAACATCATGTCATACAGCAAGGCATACACAACAAGACATGTACATAATCTTTCTATCTCTATTACATCTCTTTCTGCCTAAACTCCGGCAGCATAACCGCTACGCTTCATCTGTATAAAGAACTGAACTGTACTGATTCGGTAATCCCCTCATGAGAACTACCATTCTACGTAGTACCCAGGAAAGACTAGATGAACCGGCTAGGTCCACTCACTTCTAGCCTCCTTAGACAGCACATACGTACACAGTATTTATCATATACTGATGTTCAGTCTTTACTTCGGCAGCATAACGACGTCTCTTAGCATTCTCAAAATCCACTTCAGCATAACCTCCCTGTAATGGGTTATGTATGGGGATGAGATTCGGGGGAATCTTAGTAGCAACAATCATAACAATATATGTAATGCAGAGTGACAGTGCTTGCTTGTGATTGTGTACAGATAAGTATGCTGCGTGCTTCAATGCTTAATAACATATGATCATAGCATTACAGCAGGGCTTCAGACATAACATATAAGACAACAATCCAACCAACAATAGCACATCAAATCACAAAGCCATTACATAAAAGCTAGGATTAGTTACTACCTGGCTAGCTCAGTATAACCTTACTATCTCTATTCTGCTTCCAGCTCCGCCAGAACTTCCTTTCTTCCCTTTTCTCCTTTCTCTCTTCCTTTCCTTCTCCCTCTCTCTCTTCTTTCTCCCCCTTCTCCTCTTCATGCGTGAATGCCAAATGAAATGGGGGTATTTATAACCTCCTCCAATGGCAATCCCGTAATTTCCATGAACTCTGATCCTGCAGTCCTGGTTTTTCCTGGAATTTCCTATTTTCCTTAATTTCCTTTTACTGCATTATGCATGACGTCATCGGGACACCTCAGCATGCCACCTCAGCGTCATATTTTGCACATGCTGAAAATCCTGGACACCTCAGCATGCTGACTCACCGGTCCAGTCTCTTGCCTCGTAATGTGTGTCCTCAGCTTTATCTGCTTCCAGCAGACTAATGCCATGTGGCACCTGAAAGAGACCTTGCACGCTTCCCAATGCTATCCAGATAAGTCCCAGACTTATCTGATCACCTCCTCGGTTCTCGTGCCAACCGAGTAACTTTACTCTACTGAAAGGTTACTGAATCATCACTCTAATGCCATGTGGCATCTTATGGGTCCCATGAGGATACCTTATCAGTCCACCTCATCGTTTCCAGATAACCTTTCCTATATATGGCCTCCTGCCTCAGATTTATCTCTAACCGGGTAAGTATCTCTTTTGGACCTTCTCAACTCATGGCCCATACGCTTGGCACTACTTTAGTCACTTGTCGCGACCTAGCCATCATCTCATCGCGACTTAACACCTTCTGTGTTCATTAGTCGCGACCACAGCACTCTCTAGTCGCGACCACAATATCCTTTAGTCGCGACCATAACAGTCTTTCGTCGCGACCACATCACTTTTTAGTCGCAACCAGGCTTATTCTACTCATTAGTCGCGACACCACATACATATCCGTCACAACCAATCCTCTTTGCCAATATTAGTCGCCACCATAATACACTCTCGTGGCGACCAATCTTCTTTATCATCGCGACCTAACTGGTCAACTCTTTGAACCTTTGACCTTTACATCATCCCCAAATGGCCATTTACCCCTTGGGACTTCCACTGTTTACACATAAGTCCCCGTACCTTTACTTACTCGCAGCTCAGTCCCTGAAACTCTTTACATTCCTCTGGAACTTCTGCTAAAAAGTGGTCTAGTAGCCTCTCAATCTTAGGCTATCTCTGCATCTCTAGGCCTGAAAATTGGGATGTTACATTACTCGCAGCTCAGTCCCTGAAACTCTTTGCGTTCCTCTGAGACTTCTGCTAAAAAGGGGTCTAGTAGCCTCTCAATCTTAGGCTATCTCTGCATCTCTAGGCCTGAAAACTGGGATGTTACATGCTCTAACCGCGAGCCATTTGAACTATGCTCTAACTACAAGCCATGTGAACTATGTTCTAACTGCGAGCAATCTATATAAGATCCAACTCTTATCTGAAGAGTGATATATACTCATCTAAATCTAGCTCTATCTGAGAGCCATTTGTGTCAGATCCAACTCTTATCTGAAGAGTGATCTAAAAATAATCTTTTTACTATTATCTGTTGTTCTTTATGTATACCAATCCTTTCAATAGAAATGGCCCTGAGTACTGTATTCACAAGCCTATAGAAATACCTAAGTAATCCCTAGTGATACTGCAACAGACTGTCCCACTCACTAAGACTGTCTATTATCCTTAATACATTTCTTATTGCATGTCATATGGTATGGGAGCAACATAACTTTCTCATAACTTCCTCATCTCTTATATACTCTACCCTGCATATACTGCGAAAGGGAGTACTCATTTATCATAGCATACTCTAACATGCATTCCATCATGACCATTGCACAGAGATGCAACTATTCATCATAACTTATGGCAACATAAGCCATATAATCATATTTTACTCAACCATCCATCATGCATTGCAATGAGGTAAGCTTTATAACATTCTTATTTCAGGTTTCTCATATTACTAGCTCATCTAACTTTGGCTACCACATTACCCTCTTCTCAGGGTATAGATGAAGGGAATTGGAAGACACTCAGCGGAAATTAACTTTAAAAATTTTTCCATTCCCAGCCAGATCTACCGAATGTGTTTAAGTCAAGGAGAAAGAAGTGTTACCTTTGGTATTCGAGCTTTAGTCACTACCTCCGTATCCACTAGTCGTGACTCTTTGCCTCTAGAACTTTAAGTCGCGACTTACTCATCTTCTCGTCGCAACCTGTCGCCTCTGGAGTTTTCAGTCGTGACCTACTCATCTTCTAGTCGCAACCTGTCATCTCTGGAGTTCACAGTAGCGACTTCCTCTGCTTCTAGTCGCGACCTGTAGTCTCTTTTGGATTCCTGACGTTCAGAAGCCAATTTGGTTGCGACTTCTGTGTCAACTGGTCGCGACCTCGTCGTACCTGGTGCTCTTTTCTCGTTCACAAGAAGTCGACAACTCAGATCGGCTTCCTCTACCGGTATCCACACGAATAGCGTTCCAACCACGAACGATGTGCTAGCGCCTCTTGTCCCTCTAGGGTTTTCTCAAGATTCCGTCCTTACCGTCTCTATTCCGGCAGTTTCTTATCTGTAAACCTTTTGCACTCTCCTGCCCCTTTTTCTCTTGTGAGTTGTGTATGTATAGAACCCTAGCTCCTAATGTCAAATATATAGGATGCCATCGGGCTTCTAATTGGGCTGAGCTTCATAATTAATCTTATATTAATTCTAAAATTAATACAATATCATATATTGCATAATTTGATAAGTAACTAATTAAATAAATATGGTTTTTATTAAATCCGTCCCACAGATTTAAATCACCTATTTATTTAATAAAGATAAGACAGAATTATATTTGATTTATTCTCATAAATCAACTTTGAGATATCTTATCAAATTCAAATAGATCATATCCATTTAAATTCAAATTCAAAAGTGATAGAGATTTAATTTATCCTTATAAATTAAATCTCGCAAATATCTCTTATATAATATAATATATAAATACAAATTTATATATATATAATATATAAATTCACCCTAGATTATTCATTTAATCAAGAAATGTCTTTGATTCAATGAACCTAGACATCACAGCTCGAGTTGGGCTATTTTGTGTGCGAACCTATAGGCCCATATGAAGTTGGCAGTGGGCCAGTTACTATACTAACCCACAAGTCGTAAGCGGCCTCTAGCAAGACATTATGACTACCCAAAACATATGAGGATCGATGAACGATGTTACCTTTCATACAACCATATCACGTCCATTTTGTCACACTATATTTCGGTCATGGATGAGGCATGGTGAACGTCATCCTCCTATTCCTGACCGTTATTTTCTCGATCCCTGAGCAGTCTGACTATAGTAATGGAACTACCCTTCCATTACAGTATGGCCATACATTTCTGAGACTCACTCATCGAGGGGCCCAGTAATGTCTCTCTATGAATGTGAGGGACAAATTCCATATTGACCATTCACATTCCTCTGCATGAGAGAGCTGCATGGGTTAAGTCATAAGCTTCTCTCATATACAAGCCATGTCACTATGCCCTTTGACCTGAGATCATCATGGATTCCTACATGACAAACGCTCAGCTTTGACCTAGTCAAAAGTCACTTTTAACCGAGTGATCATAAAGGCTATGGTCGGGCTTAGTGGCTTTTCATGCGGAGGAATGTGAATGGTCAAGATGGAATTTATCCCTCACATTCGTAGAGAGATATTACTGGGCCCCTCGATGAGTGAGTCTGAGAAATGTATGGCCATACTATAATGGAAGGGTAGTTCCATTTCTATAGTCAGACTCCTCAGGGATCGAGAAAGTAACGGTCAGGAATAGGAGGATGACATTCACCATGCCTCATCCATGACCGAAATATCATGTGACAAAAGGGACGTGATATGGTTGTATGAAAGGTAATATCGTTCATCGATCCTCATATGATTTGGGTAGTCGTAATGTCTTGCTAGAGGCCGCTTACGACTTGTGGGTTAGTATAGTAACTGGCCCACTGCCAACTTTATATGGGCCTACAGGATCGCACACAAAATAGCCCAACTCTAGCTGTGATATCAAGGTTCATTGAATCTAAGACATGTCTTGATTAAATGAATAATCTAGGGTGAATTTATATATTATATATATAAATTAATTTATATATTATATATTATATATTATATAAGAGATATTTCCAAGATTTAATTTATAAGGATAAATTAAATCTCTATCACTTTTGAATTTGAATTTAAATGGATATGATCTATTTGAATTTGAAATTCAAATTGATAAGATATCTCAAATTTGATTTATGAGAATAAATCAAATATAATTCCGTCTTATCTTTATTAAATAAATAGGTGATTTAAATCTGTGGGACGGATTTAATAAAAACCATATTTATTTAATTAGTTTATTATCAAATTATGCAATATATGATATTGTATTAATTTCAGAATTAATATAAGATTAATTCTGAAGCCCGACCCAATTAGAAGCCTGATAGCATCCTATATATTTGACATTAGGAGCTAAGGTTCTATATGTTGGAAATTGTGCCCTAGGGGCCAATCATTGTATCAGGTTATCATATTATTTGCATGTTTACTATGATGACAATCCTTGGATAACTCGTGATCTTATCCTAAATGTCCCTGGTCGGTCATCTATGCGGGAGCAAAGATGAAATAAGACCAGTATGACTTTGAAGATATATAAAGATATAAATCAAAGTCATAGGCACATGTAAGAGTACAGGGTGTCGGACCGACCCGCTATGAGAGATCTGCATGGGTCAAGTCATAAGCTTCTCTCATATACAAGCCATGTCACTATGCCCTTTGACCTGAGATCATCAGGGATTCCTACATGACAAACGCTCAGCTTTGACCTAGTCAAAAGTCACTTTTGACCGAGTGATCATAAAGGCTATGCTCGGGCTTAGTGGTTTTTCATGCGGTGGAATGTGAATGGTCAAGATGGAATTTGTCCCTCACATTCGTAGAGAGATATTACTGGGCCCCTCGATGAGTGAGTCTGAGAAATGTATGGCCATACTGGAATGGAAGGGTAGTTCCATTTCTATATTCAGACTACTCAGGGATCGAGAAAGTAATGATCAGGAATAGGAGGATGACGTTCTCCGTGCCTCATCCTTGACCGAAATATCATGTGACAAAAGGGACGTGATATGGTTGTATGAAAGGTTACATCGTTTATCGATCCTCATATGTTTTGGGTAGTCGTAATGCCTTGCTAGAGACCGCTTACGACTTGTGGGTCAGTATAGTAACTGGGCCACTGCCAACTTCATATGGGCCTACAGGGTCGCACACAAAACAGCCCAATGCGAGCTATGATGTCCAGATTCATTGAATCTAAGAAATGTCTAGATTCAATGAATGATCTAGGGTGGATATATATTTTATATATATATAAATCAGTATATATATATTATATATAATATAAGAGATATTTGTAAGATTTAATTTATAAGGATAAATTAAATCTCTATCACTTTTGAATTTGAATTTAAATGGATATGATCTATTTGAATTTGAAATTCAAATTGATAAGATATCTCAAATTTGATTTATAAGAATAAATCAAATATAATTCCGTCTTATCTTTATTTTAAATTAAATAAATAGGTGAATTAAATCTGTGGGACGGATTTAATATAAACCATATTTATTTAATTAGTTTCTTATTAAATTATGCAATATATGATATTGTATTAATTTTAGAATTAATATAAGATTAATTCTGAAGCCCGGCCCTATTAGAAGCCCGATAGCTTCCTATATATTTGACATTAGGGGCTAGGGTTCTATACATCTCTACACACACATTCAGTCGTGAGAAAAGGGGGTAGGGAGAGTGCAAAAGGTTTGCAGATAAGAAACTGCCGAAATAGAGACGGTGAGGACGGAATCTCCAGAAAGCCCTAGAGGGACAAGAGGCGCTAGCACGTCGTTCGCAATTGGAACGCTGCTCGTGTGGATACCGGTAGAGGAAGCCGATCTGAGCTGTCGACTTCTACGATACGGCCAGACACGAAGAAAGGTCGCGACCAAAACATACTTAGGTCGCGACCATACGGGCATCTGAACGTCAGAAATCCGAAAAGAAGAGGCAGGTCGCGACTTGAAGCTGACGAGGTCGCGACTACAAACTCCAGAGACGTCAGGTCGCGACGAGAAGCAGAGTAGGTCGCGACTAAAAGGTTCCAGAGGCGAAGAGTCGCGACTAGTGGACACTGAGGTCGCGACCAAAGTTTGAAACCGAAGGTAACACTTCTTTCTCCTTGACTTAAACACATTCGGTAGATCCTGGCTGGGAATGGAAAAATTTTTAAAGTTAATTTCCGCTGCGTGTCTTCTAATTCCCTTCACTATATACAACACAACACACAAGAGAAAAAGGGGCAAGGAGAGTGCAAAAGGTTTACAGATAAGAAACTGCCGGAATAGAGATGGCGAGGACAGAATCTTGAGAAAACCCTAGAGGGACAAGAGGCGCGAGCACATCGTTCGTGGTTGGAACGCTATTTGTGTGGATACCGGTAGAGGAAGCCGATATGAGTTGTCGACTTCTTGCGAAGTAGAAAAGAGCACCAGGTACGACGAGGTCGTGACCAGTTGACACAGAGGTCGCGACCAAATTGGCTTCTGAATGTCAGAAATCTGAAAAGAGACTACAGGTCGCTACTAGAAGCTGATTAGGTCGTGACTGTAAACTCCAGAGGCGACAGGTCACGACTGAAAGTTCCAGAAGCGACAGGTCGTGATGAGAAGCTGAGTAGGTCATGACTAGTGGATACGAAGGTCGCGACTAAAGCTCGAATATCGAAGGTAACACTTCTTTCTCCTTGACTTAAACCCATTCGGTAGATCCTGGCTGGGAATGGAAAAATTTTTAAAAGTTAATTTCCACTGCGTGTCTTCCAATTCCCTTCATTGTATATGAGAGAAGCTTATGACTTAACCCATGCAGCTCTCTCATAGCAAACATCCTCCTTTAAACTCCTCAGAGTACACTTGCGGAATCAATTTTAGCTTAACTTAAGTTCAGAGATTGAACTTTTACTCCTAAGTTCCTTAGTCTGAACCTTTACTTTGAGAATTGGTTTCTCTCATTATACACATCCAAATGAGTCTTATTACCTATCCATGGAATGCCCCAGATGTGTACTACCGGATCACTAAATCTCGTGGCCAGACTCCTCCGTTTACTAGGTCAAACTGAGGTCAGAACACTGCTGCCTCAGGACCTACGAATTTCCCCTTAATTTACCATACATAAATTGAATATGCCAAACAATACTTATCATTGAATAACAAATGTCATACAAGATGGCATATACAACAAAGCATACATAGAATTCTCATATTTCTATTACATCTCTTCCTGCCTAAACTCCAGCAGCATAACCGCCACGCTTCATCTGTACAAAGAACTGAACTGTACTGATTCGGTAATCCCCTCATGAGAACTACCATTCTACGTAGTACCCAAGAAAGACTAGATGAACCGGCTAGGTCCACTCACTTCTAGCCTCCTTAGATAGCACTACGTACACAGTACTTATCATATACTGATGTTCAGTCTTTACTTCGGCAGCATAACGGCGTCTCTTAGCATTCTCAAAATCCACTTCAGCATAACCTCCCTGTAATGGGTTATGTATGGGGATGAGATTCGGGGGAATCTCAGTAGCAACAATCATAACAATATATGTAATGCAGAGTGACAGTGCTTGCTTGTGATTATGTACAGATAAGTATGCTGCGTGCTTCCATACTCAATAACATATGATCATAGCATTACAGCAGAGCTTCAGACATAACATATAAGACAACAATCCAACCAACAATAGCACATCAAATCACAAAGCAATTACATAAAAGCTAGGATTAGTTACTACCTGGCTAGCTTAGCAGAACCTTACTATCTCTATTCTGCTTCCAGCTCCACCAGAACTTCCTTTCTTCCTTTCCTCCTTTCTCTCTTCCTTCCTTCTCCTTCTCTCTCTTCTTTCTCTCACTCTTCCTTACCCATGCGTGAATGCAAATGAAGGCCAAGGGGGGTATTTATAACCTCCTCCAATGGCATTATCGTAATTTCCATGAACTTTGATCCTGTGGTCCTGGTTTTTCCTGGAATTTCCTATTTTCCTTAATTCCTCCTTTACTGCATCATCGGGACACCTCAACAGCACATTTTCCACATGTCTAAAATCCTGGGACACCTCAGCAGCTGACTCAGCATGCTGACTTACCGGTCCAGAGTCCTGCCTCGTAAAGCGTGCCCTCAGCTTTATCTGCTTTCTCCAGACTAATGCCTTGTGGTTCCTGGAAGAGACCTTGCACGCTTCCCATTGCTATCCAGATAAGTCCCAGACTTATCTGATCACCTCCTCGGTTCTCATGCCAACTGAGTAACTTTACTCTACTGAAAGGTCACTGAATCATGCTCTAATGCCAGGTGTCATCTTGTGGGTCCCATGAGTACAACTTATCAGTCCATCTCATGGTTTCCAGATAACCTTTCCTGTATCTGACCTTCTTCACCAGTTCTATCTCTAACCGGGTAACTATCCCATTTGGACCTTCACAACTTTTGGCCCACTAGATCTCATACGGCTAGCACCACTTATAGTCACTAGTCGCGACCTAGCCATCATCTCATCGCGACATAACACCTTCTGTATTCATTAGTCGCGACCACAGCATTCGCTAGTCGCGACCACAACATTCTTTAGTCGCGACCACAACATATTCTAGTCGCGACCATGATCATTCTACTCATTAGTCGCGACACCACATACATATCCGTCACGACCAATCCTCTCTGCCAATATTAGTCGCGACCATAATACACTCTTGTCGCGACCAACTTCTTTATTATCGCTACCTAACTGGTCAACTCTTGAACCTTTGACCTTTACATCATCCCCAAATGGCCATTTACCCCTTGGGACTTCCACTGTTTACACATAAGTCCCTGTACTTTCGCTTATTTGCAGCTTAGTCCCTGAAACTCTTTGCATTCTTCTAGGACTTCTGCTAAAAAGGGGTCTAGCAGCCTCTTAATCTTAGGCTATATCTGCATCTCTAGGCCTAAAAATTGGGATGTTACATTTCTCCTCCCCTTTAAATAAATTTTGTCCTCAAAATTTAATTAGTACCATAGCCAAATTAACTTAACATCTGGCAAAGTACTCATCATAACTTTACATCTCTTCGTAACATGTTTATCTTTCTCTGGGTCAACTCAATCAGAGTTGAAATCTACTTTTCTCTTATGGATCACTTACTGCACTTATGAGCAGTGTCCATTTCTTTCATATGAAATTCTCTCGAATATTACTGTATTCAGGAATTTCTTCTAACTACTCATCATACTTCTAGCATTTATCTCGTATTACTTTTCTTGATATCTCGCAGACTGCTTTAACATCTGCAACATTCCATCTTTCTTTTCATATAATCAAACATTCTCATCATTCTTAGCAACTTAACTTCCTACAGAGAGAGGACTTAGGCAGCTATTCTTTCTTTACTTTGCTGCTGAACAAGAGCACCTACTCTTAAATAAGAGCATCTATGCATAATGCCTGGCCAACATATTGCAGGACTGCATACCTACTTATGAATGCAAAACTCTAACATCAGAGCTCAAGCATTTCTGTTCCAATTATGCACAGCTCTAACACTTGGAGCTTGCACAGTTTTAGCATAACATAAGGCCTAGCATCTCATGCAAGGAGTGAAAGCTCTCATTTTCTATTTCGTTCGTAACATAACATGTAAACATACGATCCCTACAAAAAGGAAGCCTCTCTATCTGTTCATACAATGCACATTTCTCGGTGTGCATCTTATTACACGTCTACCATAGTATATCTCATTACATGCTTTTGATACTTTATCATGGCATATCTAGCCAACTCTGGCTATCTCATGGTGTATTTCATTCTTTCGTAACTTATCTTGCCTTATCATGACTCATCCCGAGATACCATAAGGCTATCATTATCTTCCTCATAGATCTGCATTCTATCTTTGCTTTGTCTTAGACCTTTTTCTCTAGGTCTTCTCTAGCCTTTTAATCTCTTTACCCTCATCTGGGGGAGTCTATCTACTCATACTCTTCTGTTCTCATTACACTGAGGATATTCTTCTCTGCTTCTCATTACACTGAGGATTCTCTTCTCTGCTTCTCAGGCATACTTCTACAAAACTTTGAATCTCAGTACTCAGATTTGAACTTGGACTCCATCTTCGTTTAAAGGAAAACTAAGTTTAGTCTGTATACTAGAGGCTATCTAAGGAAAATCATTATAAAACAATTTCTCTGGGTGAGTTTATCAACTAGTGAAGCTTCCTCACCTTAACTTCGTCTTTGGCATTCATCTTCCCAAAGAGATACTACATCGTACTCATGTCTCATGGCTCATTACTTTCCTTAGGCTAGGTCTAACTACGACCTCGAGATCTAACTGCGATTAACCGTTAGCCTCTTTAGAATCTAACTGTGTAATACCCCAATTTTTAGGCCCAGAGACTCAGAAAGTGAGCCTGAAATAGATAGACTATAAGACTCCTTTGAACAGAAGTCCTAAAAACATATAGAGGGTTTTTAGGGACTAAACTGCAAATAAGTCAAAGATCAAGGACTTATAGGTAAATAGTGAAAGTCCCTAAAGATATAGTGGATATTTATGCAAGGAAAGGGGTTAAATTACAAAAGAAAGAAAATGTAGGGACTTAGATGTAATTATGAAAAAGTTTAAGGCCAAAAAGAAAAGTAGACAAAAAGGTGGGGTCCTTAAGTGTAATTTTAGCCAAGTAAAAAGGGACTTAAATGAAAAGAAGAAAAGTTCCCTGGGGCTAAATTATAATTAAAGAAAGTCAGGCCAGAAGTGGTTTGGACTGTCCGAAAGCATTTCAGTCCCAGATTTCACCGGTAGAGAGAGCAAGTGACGCTCGGTAATCTGGCTTAATACAGGAATTTTTGAAGACTCCAGATAGCCAAAAATGGACTGATCGTCCAAAAGTTATAAAAATTCGTACCGGATATCCTAGAATTCAGATCTAGGTGAGAAAATATAGGATGATACGTCCTTATGGGGCGGATGTCAGGAAACTGACAGAATACCGATAGGAGGCCTGTAGAAAAAGTTATTCGCAAATCAGAAAATCCAGACGGGAGTGTGAGGCCTCCGGGGATCCGATAGGGAGATTTATCGATATTTGAAAGGGGACTGAATGAGATCGAATGACCTCGGTCAGATGACCGTTATGACCCACAGGGATGCCTGAACACAGTAGGACACTGTATATGGGAAAAAGAGCCGGTGTCTGGAAAGGTGTATAATCGGTAAATAATAATTAAAATATTTGGTGAACTGTGACAGAGGAAGATTCCTCGTAATGCGTGCCATATTGTTAATGGACCCAGGAAGACAAAAAAATGGCGCCATTAGAGTCCCAATAAGGCTCTTGAACTGATAGGTGGGCCAGTGTCCGGCAGAACCCCGGAAAAGTGCGAAATTACGAAAATGCCCCTGTGTTGTACAAAAGTGTAACAGATGAATGAAGGGCATTTTGGTCATTCTGGACAGGCCCAGAGGTCAAGACATGTCTAAATAAGGTTGACTAGAGCCAGTATAAGCTTTGACCAGGTCCATGAAGGTGTGAAATGACGATTTTGCCCTTAGGGTTAAAATAGGACAAGATAGGGCACCAAGGGCATTTTGGTCATTTCGCAGGGGATCTGTAACTGAGTCTGGACCCAGTATTAAAAATTTAATGATATAAAGGGTCTAGATACTAAATGTGAGGTCAGTAGACATAAAAAGGATCTTCAGAAACATCAGATTCAGAAAACGGCACATTTTTCGAGGCGATGGACCGGGCCGGTACCGGATTGGACCGGAAAGCTTCCAGAACCTCCAAATTTCGTCACATGAAGCATATGGGTGGTGAGGTGTCCTATGAGGTGTCCCATGAGGTGTCCAGGGTGATACAGTAAAAGGAAATTAAAGAAAATAGAAAATTCCAGGAAAAACCAGGACCACAGGATCATAAGTCTTCCTAATTACAAGATTGCCATTGCTCAACACTATAAATACCCCCTAGCTCTTCATTTTCATGCCAAGAAGCATTCTTAGAGGTATAAAGAAGTTCTTGAGAGAGAAAGTGTGATGAAGAAAGAAGTAAGGAAGTTCTGGTGAAGTTGGAAGTAGTAGGGAAGTTCTGAAGCTCTGCTTTTGAGGTAGTAACTAATCCTAGCTCTTATGTAATGTCTTTGTGATGTGTTGTTTTGTTTGGTTGGATTGTTGTCTTATATGTTATGCTTGAAGCTCTATTCCAATGCCATGATCATATGTTATTGAATATGGAAGCATGCAGCATACTTATCTGTACACAATCACAAGCAAGCACCGTCACTCTGCATTACATATATTGTTATGATTGTTGATACTGGGATTCTTTTGAATCTCATTCCCATACATAACATTACAGGGGAGGTTCTGTCAAAATGAAATTTGGAAATTTTAAGAGACGCCGTTATGCTGCCGAAATTCCGGCAAGAAAGCAGGAACAGGGAAAGGAACTGATACGTACTGTGTACGTAGTGCTGTCTAAGGAGGCTGGAAGTGAGTGGACCCAGCAGGTTCATCCAGTCTTTCCTGGTACTACGTAGAATGGTAGTTCTCATGAGGGAATTACCGAATCGGTACAACATCGGTTACTTTCTAAAGAAGAATTGTAGCAATTATGCTGCCGGATTTTAGACAGTGAAAAGATGTAATAGAAATTTGAGGGGATTGATCATACACTGATATACAACAGTTGATTATAATTGTTATCTGGCATGTATGACTAATATGTGATGGTTGTATGCATGTGTATGTGAAGATTGAATGCTGAAAATAGGTTTAGTGAACAGTAACTCGTGAGGACCTATGCATGTTTGATAAATCATTAAAAATAGTAAATGATGAATTAATGCACTAAATTTTTATGGTAAAAATTAGATATACTAAGCTTTAATTTTATATATAGAATTCCACATTTGGATGTCTGTACGAAAGGATATAAATTACCAAAGATGAAACCAGAATGCTGGATTCAGGAGAAAATCACTGGATGAACAGTAACTTTGAAACGTTTACCCACGATGAATTGGTCAAGTAATGGTCAACAAATGATTTTTCCCTGAAATATAATTGAGTTAGATTCATGTAGAACTTTGAACCACTTCGTTTTGAGTTTTCTAGAATTAGTTATGATTTTTCAAAGTCAAGTCGCTCATCTGGAATTTGCCACAGTGAACAGTACCGAAAGAGTAGAATTCCAGATTGATAGTTTGGACTTCTATAACCCTGAAAGTGGTTCCAAATGCTACTGAATGGTTCCTAAGATGTATAAAAATAAGGATGTGACAAACTGCGACTCTGAATCTCTTAGGATCTAACTGCGACCCTGGAGCCATGCTAGGATCTAACTGCGACCCTCCAGAATCTAACTGTGATTCTGTTGTACTGTATATCTCCCGAAGATCTTAAACCAACAGACTAAGTTATAAGGTTAACTGCTTCCACCTGTTGATAACTCCATAAAAATTTTATAGCCTCATATCGTTTACCCAGACTTTACTTACTTCCTCTCTTACTCAGGAGTTCCTTCTCATCTTTACTGTGGCTTACCATTGGCTTGTGCCATCATGGTCTAACCACCTGCCATTCAATGGTTTCATCATAACTTCTCATTTCCATCTGTGCTCTAACTGCGAGCCATTTAAACTATGCTCTAACTGCGAGCATTCTGTATCAGATCTAACTCTTATCTGAAGAGTGATCTATACTCATCTGAATCCAGCTCTATCTGAGAGCCACCTGTTTCAGATCCAACTCTTATCTGAAGAGTGATCTAGAAACAATCTCTTTACTCTTTTCTACTTTCTTTCTGTCTACCATTCCTTTCAACAGAAATGGCTCTGAGTACTGCATTCACAAGTCTGCAGAATTACCTGAGTAACCTCAATCATAGATCATACCTAAATATCATAGCTTATTGTCCCATGAACTGAGACTATCTATCATCACCTCAATACATATCTCATTACATGTCATATTGTAATATCCTTAATTTTCTGTACTGGTTTCTATGTACAGAATAAACGGAATATATGAGCTCTGTTTCAGGAAAAAGATGAGGTCCTTTATGTAAAGAAAATGATTAAATTGCAAAAGAAAGGAAAAGAAAGGACTTAAATGCAAATATGGAAAGTTTAAGGTAAGGAAGGAAAGGTAGACAAAAATGTGGGGTCTTAAAGTGTAATTTTAGCCAAATTAAGGGACTTAATTATAAAGAAGGAAAAGTTCCCTGGGGCTAAAGTATAATTAAAGAAAATAGGCCAGAAGTGGTTTGCACCGCCCGACAGCATTTCAGTCCCAGATTCTACCAGAAGGTAGGGCAGGTGACGCCGGGTAACCGAGCCTAATACCGGAATTTTTAAAGATTCCAGATAGCCAGAAATGGACTGATCGTCCAAAAGTTATAAAAATTAATACCGGATACCCTAGGTTTCAGATATAAGTGAGAAAATACAGGATGATGCACCCTTATGGGGCGGATGTCGGGAAACTGACAGGATACCGATAGGAGGTCTGTAGGAAAAGTTATTCACAAAATAAAAATTCCAGACGGGAGTGTGAGGCCTCCAGGGATCCGGGTTGGAGATTTATCGGTATTTTTAAAGGGGCTGAATGCGATCGAATGACTTCGGTCAGATGACCGTTATAACCCCCAAGGATGCCTGAACACAGTAGGACACTGTATCTGGGAAAAAGAGCCGGTGTCCGAAAAAGGTGTATAATCGGTAAATAATAGTTAAAATATTCAATGAACTGTGTTAAAGGAAGATTTCTCGTAATGCGTGCCATACAGGTAATGGACCCAGGAAGCCCAAAAATGGCGCCATTAGAGGCCCAATAAGACTCTTGGACTGATAGGTGGGCCAGTGTCCAGCAGAACCCCGGAAAAGTGCGAAATTACGAAAATGCCCCTATGTTGTACAAAAAGGGCAGCAGATGAATAAAGGGTATTCTGGTCATTTTGGACAGACCCAGAGGTCAAGACATGTCTAAATAAGGTTGACTAGAGCCAGTATAAGCTTTGACCGAGTCCAGAAAGGTGTGAAATGACGATTTTGCCCTTAGGGTTAAAATAGGACAAGATAGGGCACCAAGGGCATTTTGGTCATTTCGCAGGGGATCTGTAATTGAGTCTGGACCCAGTATTAAAAAGTTAATGATATAAAGGGTCTAGATACTAAATGTGAGGTCAGTAGACATAAAAAGGATCTTCAGAAACATCAGGTGCAGAAAACAGCACGTTTTTCGAGGCGATGGACCGGGCCGGTACCGGAGTGGACCGGAAAGCTTCCGGAAGGCTCTAGCTCCCTCTCAATTTCGCCATGTGAAGAATGTGGGAGGTGAGGTGTCCCATGAGTTGGCATTGAGTGATGTCATGCATGATGCAGTAAAAGGAATAAAGAAAAATAGGAAATTCAGGAAAAACCAGGACCACAGGATCATAAGTCTTCAAAATTACAAGATTGCCATTGCTCAACACTATAAATACCCCCCTTACCCCTTCATTTCGGTGCAAGCAAGAAAGAGAGGAAGAAAGAAGTTCTTGAGAGAGAAAGTGAGAGAAAGAAAGAAGTAAGGAAGTTCTGGTGAAGTTGGAAGTAGTAGGGAAGTTCTAAAGCACTGCTTTTGAGGTAACAACTAATCCTAGCTCTTATGTAATGTCTTTGTGATGTGTTGTCTTGTTTGGTTGATTGTTGTCCTATATGTTATGCTTGAAGCTCTATTCCAATGCTATGATCATATGTTATTGAATATGGAAGCATGCAGCATACTTATCTGTACACAGTCACAAGCAAGCACCGTCACTCTGCATTACATATTTTGTTATGATTATTGTTACTGGGATTCTTTTGAATCTCATTCCCAAACATAACATTACAGGGGAGGTTCTGTCAAAATAAAATTTGGAAATCTTAAGAGACGCCGGTAGGCTACCGAAATTCCGGCAACGAAGACGGAACAAAGAAAGGAACTGATACGTACTGTGTACGTAGTGCTGTCTAAGGAGGCTGGAAGTGAGTGGACCCAGAAGGTTCATCCAGTCTTTCCTGGGTACTACGTAGAATGGTAGTTCTCATAAGGGAATTACCGAATCGGTACAACATCGGTTACTTTCTAGAAAAGAATTGTAGCAGTTATGCTGCCGGATTATAGACAGAGAAGGATGTAATAGAGTATGAGGGAGTTAATCATGCACGGATATATATATAACAGTTGATTATTTGATATTAATTGTTATCTGGCCTGTATGACTGATATGTGTTGGTTGTATGCTTGGGTATGTAAAGACTAAATGCTGAAAATAGGCTCAGTGAACAGTAACTCGTGAAGACCCATTCATGTTTGATAAATCATTAAAAATAGTAAATGATTGAATTAATGTACGAAATTTTTAGGGTATAAAGTAGACATACTAAGCTTTAATTTGATATATATAATGTCTAAATTGGATGTATACACGAAAAGATATAAATGGTTAAAGTTGGGACCAGAATGCTGGATTCAGGAGAAAGTCATTGGATGAACAGTAATATTTGAACGTTTACCCACGTTAACTTTGTCAAGGATTGGTCAACCAATGATTTTTACCTGAAATATATTTGAGTTATCTTCATGTAGCAATTGGAACCACTTCATTTCGATTTTTCTAGAATTAGTTATGAATTTTCAAAGTCAGGTCACTCATCTGGAATTTGCCACAGTGAACAGTACTCGATATGAATAAAATTCCAGATTAAGTGTTTAGACTTCAATGACCCTGAAAGTGGTTTAAGTGCTACTGAATGGTCCCTAAGATGTATAAAAATAAGGATGTGACATTTTGGTATCAGAGCAAAGGATTCTGGCTTAAGAAATGCTCTGAGTAGATGATTTATAGAAAGATATACCATGATAAAGCCGTCATAATTGACACTAAGTTAGTGTTTGCAGGATGGCTAGACATAGATTTGGGTCTGAAACTACAGTAAACCAATGGGAATTAAGACCAGAGGTCTTTAGTTCAGATAGTTCAGAAGAAGAGATAGTAAGCAATGATTCTGACCTCTGGACACCTCCAGTAGCTGGTGATTCTGAGGAGGATAGTTCCTCGGTAGGATCAAACTTTCCAATTGATGATCAGGAGGTGATGATAACAGAAGGCCCTATTCCTGCCATTCCCATAAGTGCGGTACCCTTGAATATAACAGACAGTTCAGGATCCAGTCAAGTACGTGTTCAGAGTAATGCGCCAGATCCCAGTAGGCCCGAAGTGACTTTAGTAGAAATGTATTTGGGAGGTTTAATCGTAAGAATGGTCCCAGGGAGGAACCTGAGTAGAGAGCAACTTGAGAGCTCGGTAGCATTAGCCCGACAACTATATGAGTTGAGGCAGACCCTGTTCGAAAACATAGATCAAGATTATTCGGTCTACCAGGAGTTTATCACAAGGGTGAAAGCCATATATCAAGCCTGGGATCCAAATGTGTTAACCATGGGGCTTTGGCTAGAAATTATGAATGATGTATTGCCGAAGACTCCTACCTGGAGATCGGAGTTGGACCAGTATTTTGATAGAGAATCATATTGTACCATATCCGACTGGATCTACCTAGTAGAAAAATATATTAGAATGAAGTTTAAGAAAAATTAGAGTAATATTTCTAATGTATAAAAGACTAGAATGGTACTGTGATATGTACATATACTCTGTATGTATATTATGTGTGAAATGAAATGAAAAGGAATTATGTTATTTATCGTATTACCTTCTGTTTTTAAGTATAACAAAATGGTACGAACGAGGAGAACTATTCCAGCTGAGGAACCCCGAGAGGCTGGAAGTCTTAATCAAATGATTCTAGAACGATTAGAACAGCAACAAAAGATGATAGAAGAAATGAGAGCTGCTCAAGCACGAAATGAACAAGAAAGAGATGCTGCCATAGCCGCGGCAGTAGCAGCAGCTGTAAATAATTTAAGACCGCCAGAGCCTTCAGGAGCAACTAGTAGAGAACCTGAAGAAGTACCCCAGCAGGCGGAACAGCCCCAGAGAAGGGTTGAATCAAGGGAGGAGGCAGTTGGCATCCAGCAATGGATGGTGCGATTTTGCAAACACAATCCTCCCATATTCGAAGGGACATTTGAGGTACATGTAGCAGAAAATTGGGTCAGCAGATTAGAGAAGATCTTTAAGGTCCTCGACTGCCCGACTGAAACCAAGGCCCAAATGGCCATCTATCAATTGGAAAAGGATGCGGATAGATGGTGGAAGAATACAGAGTTACTTCTCCAAGCAAGAGATATTCCAGTTACTTGGGAAGTATTTCTTGAGCAATTTTATGAGAAATATTTTCCTCAATCTGTCAGAGATGAAAGGGAGGCTGAATTCCTTGTGCTGAGGCAAGGAGAAAAAGAATCTTTTGACGAATATTTGGCCAAGTTCATCCGGCTATCTCAATATTCAACTTACCTACGCCAAGTGGATGACGAACGCTGGATGACAGAAAGAATGATTCGAGGGCTGAATTCTATGTTAAAGGAGAAGTTAACTCCCCAACAATACAGCCAGTTCAATAAGGCTGTGGAAGCATGTCGAATCGTTGAGAACAGCATGAATCATAGAATGCTGTCCAGATCTGGGAGTAAAGATCAAGCGACTCCTGATAAGGCCGGACGGAATCAAGAAGCGGCCAGTGGGAGCAGCTATAAGAAAAGAAAGCGCCCGTGGCAGACCAAGAGGCCTAATAGGGGAAATTTCCGCGGAAGATCCAATAACCGGGATCCAAAGGCCCCAGTATGTGAAAAGTGTGGAAAGAATCATGGTGACAGACCATGCTTGATGGGCCAGAATGTATGTTACACCTGCGGAAAGCCCGGACATTTTTCCAGGGAATGTCCTCAAGCTATAACTGATCCAAGGCCAAGGACGGCGGGACGAGTGTTTGCACTCACTAGAGAGGATGCTCAGCGATCATCTGAGATGATCCAAGGTACAATCTATCTCAATGATCATGCTGTGACTGCCCTATTTGATTCGGGTGCAAGTCATTCCTTTATATCTTATGAATGTGCTAAATGCCTAGGCCTTCTGATCAGCAAGTTACGTTATGATATACAGGTGAAAACCCCCACCAACGCTAGGGTGATCACATCTGATGCCTGTCTAAATAGTGTGGTGCGTTATGAGCACTGCAGTACCACCCTGGACCTGATCTGTATGCCTTTCCAGGAGATTGAGGTCATACTCGGTTTAAATTGGTTATCCTCCAATAATGTGATATTGGACTGCAGGAACAAGACCCTAGTTCTTGGTCCAAAGATCACTGATCGGAGTCTAGAAGTACAACTAAACTTCGTGACAGAGGCTCAGGCAGAAAAATGTCTACGGAAAGGATGTCAGGGATATGTGGTATTCTTTTCTGTTCAAACAGAAGTGGAGGTAGGCATCGAGGAGGTTCCTGTAGTCAATGAATTTCCTGAAGTCTTTCCAAAGGAGATTCAGGGATTGCCTTCGGAGCGTGAAGTGGAGTTTGCGATCGACATTATACCTGGAGCTGGACCAGTATCAAAAGCCCCATACAGGATGGCTCCCAACGAAATGATGGAACTGAAGAAGCAAATTGAGGAGCTGTTGGAGAAGGGTTTTATACGACCCAGTGTATCGCCATGGGGTGCTCCAGTACTGTTCGTCAAGAAGAAAGATGGTAGCTTAAGGCTGTGCATTGACTACAGGGAATTAAATAAGCTTACAGTTAAGAACAAGTATCCTCTTCCCAGAATTGATGACCTGCTAGATCAATTGGCAGGAGCGAGCTTATTCTCCAAAATTGACTTGAGATCTGGCTACCATCAACTAAGGGTCAAGCCAGATGATATTCCAAAGACGGCGTTCAGAACGCGCTACGGACATTTTGAATTTTTGGTGATGCCTTTTGGACTAACCAATGCACCTGCTATTTTCATGGACTATATGAACCGGATTTTTAGGCCTTATCTAGATCAGTTCGTTGTGGTCTTTATTGATGATATTCTGGTATACTCCAAATCTCCAGAGGAGCATGAGAGGCATTTGAGGATTGTTCTTGGTACCCTTAAAGAGAAGAAGCTCTATGCTAAGCTGAGTAAGTGCGAGTTTTGGCTTTCAGAAGTCAAATTTCTCGGTCATGTCATATCCCGAGACGGGGTAGCTGTGGATCCTAGCAAAGTTGAAGCAGTTTTGAGCTGGGAACAGCCAAGGACAGTGACAGAGATTAGAAGTTTTCTTGGCCTAGCAGGGTACTACAGACGATTCATTCAAGACTTTTCTCGAATTGCCTTACCACTTACCAAGCTGACCAGAAAGAATCAGCAGTTTAAGTGGGATGAGAAGTGCGAGGCTAGCTTCCAGCAGTTGAAGCAGAGATTAACGACTACTCCCGTGCTGATTATTCCAGACCCAACTCAGACTTATGTAGTCTACACTGATGCTAGCAAGCAGGGGCTGGGATGTGTGCTTATGCAGCAAGGTCGAGTAGTAGCCTACGCCTCTCGGCAGTTAAAGCCACATGAAGAGAATTATCCCACTCATGATCTGGAGCTTGCGGCGGTGGTCTATGCCCTGAAGATATGGAGGCACTATTTATACGGAGCAACGATAGAGTTGTTTTGCGACCACAAAAGCCTGAAATATCTGCAGGATCAGAAGGAGCTGAACATGAGGCAGCGGCGATGGATGGAATTGTTAAAAGATTATGACTTCCAGATTAAATACCATCCAGGAAAAGCCAATGTGGTAGCTGATGCCCTGAGTAGAAAGGTGGTGCAGGTTGCATACATGATGATCAAGGAATTGGAACTGATAGAAGATATGCGCGACTGGAGCCCTCTATATCAAATACAACTGACGGAGAATCCTTTTGGAGGAGTTCATGTCAGAGCTTGCATAGAAGATGAGATCAAAGGGGCTCAGGAACAGGATAAGCTCGCAGCAATATTCAAAGACAAGCTGGAGAAAGGGAAGACAAAGAATTTTGAGATGTCCCCAGACGGATTGCTACAGTTTAGGGGAAAACCCTATATCCCAAATATTGGGGGATTAAGGGAAAGGATTCTGGAGGAAGCACATAAAAGCCGATATACGATACATCCAGGTATGACCAAAATGTATCATGATGTTAAAAGGTTATTCTGGTGGCCTGGACTGAAGAAAGATGTTGTAGCTTACGTATCTAAGTGCTTAACCTGCCAGAAAGTAAAAGTTGAACATCAAAAGCCAGCAGGAACGTTGCAGCCTTTAGATATCCCTGAGTGGAAATGGGATGGGATTGCCATGGACTTTGTGGAAGGACTACCCTTGACACCAAATAGACATGATGCGGTTTGGGTAGTAATCGATCGATTGACAAAGTCAGCACATTTCCTGGCAATCAATAAGAGAGATTCTCTAGAAAAGCTGGCAAAGCTGTATATAAAGGAGATCGTTAGGCTCCATGGTATCCCAAGCAGCATTGTGTCTGATAGAGATCCTCGATTTACTTCAAATTTCTGGAGGGCTTTACAGGAAGAAATGGGCACTACTCTCAGATTCAGTACAGCTTATCATCCTCAGACAGATGGTCAATCTGAAAGAACAATACAGACGTTAGAGGATATGCTGAGAGCATGTGTCCTAGATTTCAAAGGCAGCTGGGATATCCATTTACCCCTTGTAGAGTTTGCATATAACAATGGTTATCAGGCTAGTATACAGATGGCACCTTTTGAAGCACTCTATGGACGGAAATGTAGATCCCCCTTATGCTGGCTAGAGTTGAGCGAGAGAAGAATGCTTGGTCCGGATATAGTGGATCAAACTGCAGAACAAGTTGCGGTAATTAGAAAACGATTGTTGACGGCTCAAAGCAGACAGAAGAGCTATGCAGATGTCAGAAGGAAGCCGTTGGAGTTTGAAGAAGGAGAACATGTATTCCTTAAGTTAACTCCAACCACAGGAGCCGGACGATCGATTAAGGTGAAGAAGCTGCATCCAAGATACATCGGGCCATTCCAGATTCTCTCAAAGATAGGAGCAGTAGCCTACAAGTTGGCTCTTCCTCCAAAACTCAGCCAGATACATGATGTGTTCCATGTTTCCCAATTAAAGAAGTATATTCCAGATCCATCTCATGTGATAGAACAAGATGAGGTCGCACTGCGAGATGACTTGACCTATGAGGTTGAACCGGTACGAATTACTGATAGAAAAGTCAAGCAGTTGCGGAATAAGCAAATTCCTTTAGTTAAAGTGATCTGGAAAGGCTTGACTGAACAAGAGGCTACATGGGAAACAGAAGAAAAGATGAGAGAAAAGTACCCTGAATTATTTGTATAAGATAGATGTAATGTAAATTTCGGGGACGAAATTTATTTTTAGGGGGAGAGAAATGTAATATCCTTAATTTTCTGTACTGGTTTCTATGTACAGAATAAACGGAATATATGAGCTCTGTTTCAGGAAAAAGATGAGGTCCTTTATGTAAAGAAAATGATTAAATTGCAAAAGAAAGGAAAAGAAAGGACTTAAATGCAAATATGGAAAGTTTAAGGTAAGGAAGGAAAGGTAGACAAAAATGTGGGGTCTTAAAGTGTAATTTTAGCCAAATTAAGGGACTTAATTATAAAGAAGGAAAAGTTCCCTGGGGCTAAAGTATAATTAAAGAAAATAGGCCAGAAGTGGTTTGCACCGCCCGACAGCATTTCAGTCCCAGATTCTACCAGAAGGTAGGGCAGGTGACGCCGGGTAACCGAGCCTAATACCGGAATTTTTAAAGATTCCAGATAGCCAGAAATGGACTGATCGTCCAAAAGTTATAAAAATTAATACCGGATACCCTAGGTTTCAGATATAAGTGAGAAAATACAGGATGATGCACCCTTATGGGGCGGATGTCGGGAAACTGACAGGATACCGATAGGAGGTCTGTAGGAAAAGTTATTCACAAAATAAAAATTCCAGACGGGAGTGTGAGGCCTCCAGGGATCCGGGTTGGAGATTTATCGGTATTTTTAAAGGGGCTGAATGCGATCGAATGACTTCGGTCAGATGACCGTTATAACCCCCAAGGATGCCTGAACACAGTAGGACACTGTATCTGGGAAAAAGAGCCGGTGTCCGAAAAAGGTGTATAATCGGTAAATAATAGTTAAAATATTCAATGAACTGTGTTAAAGGAAGATTTCTCGTAATGCGTGCCATACAGGTAATGGACCCAGGAAGCCCAAAAATGGCGCCATTAGAGGCCCAATAAGACTCTTGGACTGATAGGTGGGCCAGTGTCCAGCAGAACCCCGGAAAAGTGCAAAATTACGAAAATGCCCCTATGTTGTACAAAAAGGGCAGCAGATGAATAAAGGGTATTCTGGTCATTTTGGACAGACCCAGAGGTCAAGACATGTCTAAATAAGGTTGACTAGAGCCAGTATAAGCTTTGACCGAGTCCAGAAAGGTGTGAAATGACGATTTTGCCCTTAGGGTTAAAATAGGACAAGATAGGGCACCAAGGGCATTTTGGTCATTTCGCAGGGGATCTGTAATTGAGTCTGGACCCAGTATTAAAAAGTTAATGATATAAAGGGTCTAGATACTAAATGTGAGGTCAGTAGACATAAAAAGGATCTTCAGAAACATCAGGTGCAGAAAACAGCACGTTTTTCGAGGCGATGGACCGGGCCGGTACCGGAGTGGACCGGAAAGCTTCCGGAAGGCTCTAGCTCCCTCTCAATTTCGCCATGTGAAGAATGTGGGAGGTGAGGTGTCCCATGAGTTGGCATTGAGTGATGTCATGCATGATGCAGTAAAAGGAATAAAGAAAAATAGGAAATTCAGGAAAAACCAGGACCACATGATCATAAGTCTTCAAAATTACAAGATTGCCATTGCTCAACACTATAAATACCCCCCCTTACCCCTTCATTTCGGTGCAAGCAAGAAAGAGAGGAAGAAAGAAGTTCTTGAGAGAGAAAGTGAGAGAAAGAAAGAAGTAAGGAAGTTCTGGTGAAGTTGGAAGTAGTAGGGAAGTTCTAAAGCACTGCTTTTGAGGTAACAACTAATCCTAGCTCTTATGTAATGTCTTTGTGATGTGTTGTCTTGTTTGGTTGATTGTTGTCCTATATGTTATGCTTGAAGCTCTATTCCAATGCTATGATCATATGTTATTGAATATGGAAGCATGCAGCATACTTATCTGTACACAGTCACAAGCAAGCACCGTCACTCTGCATTACATATTTTGTTATGATTATTGTTACTGGGATTCTTTTGAATCTCATTCCCAAACATAACATTACAGGGGAGGTTCTGTCAAAATAAAATTTGGAAATCTTAAGAGACGCCGGTAGGCTGCCGAAATTCCGGCAACGAAGACGGAACAAAGAAAGGAACTGATACGTACTGTGTACGTAGTGCTGTCTAAGGAGGCTGGAAGTGAGTGGACCCAGAAGGTTCATCCAGTCTTTCCTGGGTACTACGTAGAATGGTAGTTCTCATAAGGGAATTACCGAATCGGTACAACATCGGTTACTTTCTAGAAAAGAATTGTAGCAGTTATGCTGCCGGATTATAGACAGAGAAGGATGTAATAGAGTATGAGGGAGTTAATCATGCACGGATATATATATAACAGTTGATTATTTGATATTAATTGTTATCTGGCCTGTATGACTGATATGTGTTGGTTGTATGCTTGGGTATGTAAAGACTAAATGCTGAAAATAGGCTCAGTGAACAGTAACTCGTGAAGACCCATTCATGTTTGATAAATCATTAAAAATAGTAAATGATTGAATTAATGTACGAAATTTTTAGGGTATAAATTATACATACTAAGCTTTAATTTGATATATATAATGTCTAAATTGGATGTATACACGAAAAGATATAAATGGTTAAAGTTGGGACCAGAATGCTGGATTCAGGAGAAAGTCATTGGATGAACAGTAATATTTGAACGTTTACCCACGTTAACTTTGTCAAGTATTGGTCAACCAATGATTTTTCCCTGAAATATATTTGAGTTATCTTCATGTAGCAATTGGAACCACTTCATTTCTATTTTTCTAGAATTAGTTATGAATTTTCAAAGTCAGGTCACTCATCTGGAATTTGCCACAGTGAACAGTACTCGATATGAATAAAATTCCAGATTAAGTGTTTAGACTTCAATGACCCTGAAAGTGGTTTAAGTGCTACTGAATGGTCCCTAAGATGTATAAAAATAAGGATGTGACACATATGGTATGGGAGCAACATAACTTTCTCATCTCATATCTGTAC
Source organism: Leucaena leucocephala (assembly GCA_037074615.1). Classification (NCBI taxonomy): domain Eukaryota; kingdom Viridiplantae; phylum Streptophyta; class Magnoliopsida; order Fabales; family Fabaceae; genus Leucaena; species Leucaena leucocephala. Next base: position 13,821,117 of record CM073523.1, on the reverse strand, counting down.
TCATATATACTCTACCCTGCACGCACTGCCAAAAGGGGAGTATTCATTCATCATAGCATACTCTAACATGCATGTCATCGCATAACAACTGCAAGGAGATGCAACTATTCATTATAACTTATGGCATCATAAGCCATATCATCATCATACTTTGCTCAACCATCTATCAGACATTGTAATAGACTAGGTAAGCCTCAAAACATAGTTTCTTTATCATATTGCCTATCATATCTTGATCATTCATCCTGAATCATTTATCTATTTTAGGCTGCCACACTACCCTCCTACCAGGGTATAGACTCAACCCTTCATCACTCTCTCTTACATAAGGAATAGGGGAGTCACTGTATCTCATAATCTGTGGCTCTCTTTACTTCTTCTGTCTATCTATCAGTCCTAGTCTATTCTTGACCGGACTGTGGTTCCTGATCGGTCTCTCTTGCTCTTGATCCTAGCGAACTTCAGTCGCATGGATCTCATTCCCCATCTTCTACTATCACTTCTACTTTCTAGGGTACTCTACCCTAGGTCTATCACTTCTTTGTGATGGAATCCCTCTGCTTAGGAAATATTAGCTCTTTAGCTATTAACCATCAAGTCTCTAGCCTTAGGCCATATCCTAGGCTTATTACTAGACAAAACTCATTCTAGCTATCTAGCTAGCTCATCTTAACTCATCATCATCATTCTTTACATCATCCTTTGCTGCTCATTCTGCCTAGCACGGATGACTCGCATAGGGTCTACCTCATTGGATTGCCAGCTTTCTCTATGCACGGTGAAACATCCTCCTTTATACTCCTCAGAGTACATTTGCGGAAGCTATTTTAGCTTATCTTAAGTCCAGAGATTGAACTTTTAACTCTTAAGTTCCTTATTCTGAACCTTTACTTTGCGAACTGATTTCTCACCTTCTACACATCCAAACGAGGCTTAATACCTATCCACGGAATGCCCCAGATGTGTACTACCTGCTCACTAAATCTCATGGCCAGACATACATAAATTGAATATGCCAAACAATATTTATCATTGAATATCATAATGTCATACAACAAGGCATACACAACAAGACATATACATAATCTTTCTATCTCTATTACATCTCTTTATGCCTAAACTCCGGCAGCTCAACCGCTACGCTTCATCTGTACAAAGAACTGAATCGTACTGATTCGGTAATCCCCTCATGAGAACTACCATTCTACGTATTACCCAGGAAAGACTAGATGAACCGGCTAGGTCCACTCACTTCTAGCCTCCTTAGACAGCACTACGTACACAGTACTTATCATATACTGATGTTCAGTCTTACTTCGGCAGCATAACGGCGTCTCTTAGCATTCTTAAAATCCACTTCAGCATAACCTCCCTGTAATGGGTTATGTATGGGGATCAGATTCGGGGGAATCTCAGTAGCAACAATCATAACAATATATGTAATGCAGTGTGACAGTGCTTGCTTGTGATTGTGTACAGATAAGTATGCTGCGTGCTTCCATGCTTAATAACATATGATCATAGCATTACCGCAGAGCTTCAGACATAACATATAAGACAACAATCCAACCAAACAATAGCACAACAAATCACAAAGCCATTACATAAAAGCTAGGATTAGTTACTACCTGGCTAGCTTAGCAGAACTCCACTATCCTTATTCTGCTTCCAGCTCCGCCAGAACTTCCTTACTTCCTTTTCTCCTTTATCTCTTCCCTTCCTTCTCCTTCTCTCTCTTCTTTCTCTCCCTTCTCCCTTCATGCTTGAATGCCAAATGAAATGGGGGGTATTTATAACCTCCTCCAATGGCATTTTCGTAGTTTCTATGAACTTTGATCCTGCGGTCCTAGTTTTTCCTGGATTTTCCTATTTTCTTTAATTCTTCCTTTACTGCATCATGCATGACATCATCGGGACACCTCAGCATGCCACCTCAGCGCCATATTTATCACATCTCTCAATTCCTGGACACCTCAGCATGCTGACTCACCGGTCCAGTCTCCTGCCTCGTAATACGTGCCCTCAGCTTTATCTGCTTTCTCCAGACCAATGCCATGTGGCGACTGGAAGAGACCTTGCACTCTTCCCAATGCTATCCAGATCAGTCCTAGACTCATATTATCACTTCCTCGGTTTTTGTGCCAACCGAGCAACTTTACTCTACTGAAAGGTTACTGAATTACTAATCTAATGCCATGTGGCATCTTGTGGGTCCCATGAGGATACCTTATCAGTCCACCTCATGGTCTCCAGATAACCTTTCCTGTATCTGTCCTCCTGCCTCCGGTCTATCTCTAACCGGGTATCTATCTCTTTTGGACCTTCACCACTCTTGGCCCATACGCTTGGCACCACTTTAGCCACTAGTCGCGACCTCGTCATCATCTCATCGCGACTTAACATCTTTTGTGTTCATTAGTCGCGACCACAGCATTCTCTAGTCGCGACCACAACATTCTTTAGTCGTGACCATAACAGTCTTTCGTCGCGACCACATCACTTTTTAGTCGCAACCAGGCTTATTCTACTCATTAGTCGTGACACCACACATCTTCTCGTCGCGTCTAAACCTTTCTGCCATTATTAGTCGCGACCATGATACACTCTCGTCGCGTCTAAACCTCTTTCTATAACTATTAGTCGCGACCACACCTATCTCCAGTCGCGACCAATATCCCTATCATCGCGACCTAACTAGTCAACTCTTGAACCTTTGACCTTTACATCATCCCCAAATGGCCATTTACCCCTTGGGACTTCCACTGGTTACACATAAGTCCCCATACGTTTACTTACTCGTAGCTCAGTCCCTGAAACTCTTCACGTTCCTCTGGGACTTCTGCTAAAAAGGGGTCTAGTAGCCTCTTAATCTTAGGCTATCTCTGCATCTCTAGGCCTGAAAACTGGGATGTTACACACGGCTCCTCCACTCAAGCTCTACGTTCTTGTCTTGTGTTCACCATCTTTTTCCTTCAAAAAGAAAAATGAACACATCTTATCCCATCTAAGAGCTCATATCTCCGTTGAGTTTTCTAAACCTCTATGTGAATAACTGTCTGTCGCAACCTGAGTATTGGATAGTCGTGACTCACATCCTCTGTGATCTTTCGTCGCGACCATCGCACTTAACTCATCATGACCCAATATCTCTGTCCCTTAGTCACGACCTAAATCTTCTGTCGTCGCGACCTGAACCTAACTCGTCCCGACCTAGGCCTCCTTACGTCACAACCTTAACTCTTCAGTCGCGACACAAGACCTTTCCCGTCGCAACCTGAGCTTTTCGCAATACACTGTCGCGACCTTGTATCATACACGTCGCGACCTAATCTCTCTGTAAATAACTATCGCGACCTAGACACTTAATCGTCGCAACTAAAACTCTCTTTGAGCTACTTTTCGTGACCTAAAACCATATTAGTCGCGACCTGAGTGCCATTCTCTTGCACTCAAGGGAAAATACTCTATCAGAGCATCACTAAGCCAGAACCTTCTGTTCTGTGCTAGAATCTTATACTCTGAACCAGAGTCCTTTCTAGTCTGTGCCAGTACCTCTTGCTCTGATACCAAAATGAAACATCCTCCTTTAAACTCCTCAGAGTACACTTGCGGAAGCAATTTTAGCTTAACTTAAGTTCAGAGATTGAACTTTTACTCCTAAGTTCCTTAGTCTGAACCTTTACTTTGAGAATTGGTTTCTCTCATTATACACATCCAAATGAGGCTTATTACCTATCCACGGAATGCCCCAGATGTGTACTACCGGCTCACTAAATCTCTTGGCCAGACTCCTCCGTTTACTAGGTCAAACTGAGGTCAGAACACTGCTGCCTCAGGACCTGCGAATTTCCCCTTAATTTACCATACATAAATTGAATATGCCAAACAATACTTATCATTGAATAACAAATGTCATACAAGATGGCATATATAACAAAGCATACATAGAATTCTCATATTTCTATTACATCTCTTCCTGCCTAAACTCCGGCAGCATAACCGCTACGCTTCATCTGTACAAAGAACTCAACTGTACTGATTCGGTAATCCCCTCATGAGAACTACCATTCTACATAGTACCCAGGAAAGACTAGATGAACCGGCTAGGTCCACTCACTTCTAGCCTCTTTAGATAGCACTACGTACACAGTACTTATCATATCTGATGTTCAGTCTTTACTTCGGCAGCATAACGGCGTCTCTTAGCATTCTCAAAATCCACTTCAGCATAACCTCCCTATAATGGGTTATGTATGGGGATGAGATTCGGGGGAATCTCAGTAGCAACAATCATAACAATATATGTAATGCAGAGTGACAGTGCTTGCTTGTGATTGTGTACAGATAAGTATGCTGCGTGCTTCCATGCTTAATAACATATGATCATAGCATTAAACAGGGCTTCAGACATAACATATAAGACAACAATCCAACCAACAATAGCACATCAAATCACAAAGCAATTACATAAAAGCTAGGATTAGTTACTACCTGGCTAGCTTAGCAGAACCTTACTATCTCTATTCTGCTTCCAGCTCCGCCAGAACTTCCTTTCTTCCTTTCCTCCTTTCTCTCTTCCTTCCTTCTCCTTCTCTCTCTTCTTTCTCTCACTCTTCCTTACCCATGCGTGAATGCAAATGAAGGCCAAGGGGGGTATTTATAACCTCCTCCAATGGCATTATCATAATTTCCATGAACTTTGATCCTGTGGTCCTAGTTTTTCCTGGAATTTCCTATTTTCCTTAATTCCTCCTTTACTACATCATCGGGACACCTCAGCAGCATATTTTCCACATGTCTAAAATCTCGGGACACCTCAGCAGCTGACTCAGCATGCTGACTCACCGGTCCAGAGTCCTGCCTCGTAAAGGGTGTCCTCAGCTTTATCTTCTTTCTTCAGACTAATGCCATGTGGCCCCTGGAAGAGACCTTGCACTCTTCCCAATGCTATCCAGATAAGTCCCAGACTTATATGATCACCTCATCGGTTCTCGTGCCAACCGAGTAACTTTACTCTACTGAAAGGTCACTGAATCATGCTCTAATGCCAGGTGTCATCTTGTGGGCCCCATGAGTACAACTTATCAGTCCATCTCATGGTTTCCAGATAACCTTTCCTGTATCTGACCTTCTTCACCAGTTCTATCTCTAACTGGGTAACTATCCCATTTGGACCTTCACAACTTTTGGCCCACTAGATCTCATACGGCTAGTACCACTTATAGTCACTAGTCGCGACCTAGCCATCATCTCATCGCGACATAACACCTTCTGTATTCATTAGTCGCGACCATAGCATTCGCTAGTTGCGACCAGGATCATTCTACTCATTAGTCGCGACACCACATACATATCCGTCACGACCAATCCTCTCTGCCAATATTAGTCGCGACCATAATACACTCTCGTTGCGACCAACTTCTTTATTATCGCGACCTAACTGGTCAACTCTTGAACCTTTGATCTTTACATCATCCCCAAATGGCCATTTACCCCTTGGGACTTCCACTGTTTACACATAAGTCCCCGTACTTTCGCTTATTTGCAGCTTAGTCCCTGAAACTCTTTGCGTTCTTCTGGGACTTCTGCTAAAAGGGGGTCTAGTAGCCTCTTAATCTTAGGCTATCTCTGCATCTCTAGGCCTGAAAATTGGGATATTACAGGTCAGTCCAGCACCCTGTACTCTTACATGTGCCTATGACTTTGATTTATATCTCTATATATCTTCAAAGTCATACTGGTCTTATTTCATCTTTGCTCCCGCATAGATGACCGACCAGGGACATTTAGGATAAGATCATGAGTTATCCAAGGTTGGTTATCACAGTAAACATGCAAATAATGTGATAACATAATTAAGAAATTCATAAAACAATAATGTTTATCTTCTCCAAAATAGTACCCTGTTATTTTGGAAAAGATAGGGGTGAGATTTATGGGGAAATCTCAGTAGCAAACGGTACCACAAATAATGTATGCAAGTATATGCTTAGTGTTAAACATGCTTGCTTTACTATGATTATGCTTTCATTATGACATATACATGCTTCTATATTCTTACTTATAACATATGGCCATAGCATAAAAAGAAATAGAGCATTATCAATCATACACGCTTCACATAACCAAGACAAGTCAATAGCATATTAACAACACTCAAGCAATAAGCATACAAGTTTAGGTATAAGTCTACTACCTGGCAAGCACCCTCTCCTTTAGTCCTTAACCTTTGCTCTGAGATCCCTTCTTTATAGAGGTTAGAGCCTATACACAGAATAATAATATTCTTATTATTATCCTATCCAGCATAACTCCATTTAACTCAAGCTTATCTTGAGGTAATACCCCTATTCTGACAATCCAGCTTTCTTTCTATCCACAGCTAACCTTATAAAGAGAGATATTTCTCTATTCTGACTATTAAACTTATAAGAACAATCCTCTAATTTATTAAGCAGGGACTAGAAGAACTTACTTACCTTATTCCTAAGCTTGCCGAGTCCCTAAGCTCATTAGATTGCTCCTAGCTCAGCCAGAACTCCTTATTTCTCTTCCTTCCTTTCTTTCTTTCTCTCTCTCTCTCTCTTTTATAGCTTCCTCAAGAAGCTTCTCCTATATCATCGTGATGACATCATCATCCTAGATGACTCATCACAAGTGACATCATCCAAGGACACCTCACACGCTTAGGTGGTGCAGTGGTGGGGGCCCTTGCGATACCTCACCTGCTAACTCAATGCTTCCAGAGAATTCTAGTCTTTTCCTGGAATGAATGGCTGAGATTGTGCCAAGTGTCCTTTGCTTTTTCTAACTTTTTCTCTTCCCTTTAACTTAATGCCATATGGCATCTTGTGGGTCCCATGAGGATACCTTTTCATGCCACATCATGGTTCTGGATAAGCCTTTACTTTTCCCAGTTCTATTTCCAACCGGGTAACACTACTTTATTAAAATATCACCTCAATCTCTCTTGGACCTTCATAACTCTTGGCCCACTTGATTCTTGACGTCTAACACCTTTTATATCCAATAGTCGTGACCTAACTATCCTCTCATCGCAACTTAACACCTTCTGTGTTAATTAGTCGCTACCTCATAACTTTTTAGTAGCGACCAGACTCACTTTTTCTATTAGTCATGACCCACATATCTTCCAGTCGCGTCTAAACCTTTCTGTAAAACATAGTTGCGACCAAACTACTTTCTTGTTGCGACCAAAGTGGTCAACCCTTAACTCTACAACCCTTAACCCTTGGGACTTTTCACTATATCCGCATAGGTCCCTATACCTTTGCTTACTCACAGTTTAGTCTTTGAAAACCCTCTGCTCAAAAAGGGGTCTTGTAACATCCTTACTTTCGTACATCTTAGGGACCATTCAGTAGCATTTAGAAACACTTACATGACATTTGAAGTCCATTAGCTAAATCTGGAATTTTTACTCTTAGCGAGTTACTGTTCATATGGTATTCCAGATTAGATGACAAACTTCAAAAAATCATAATTAATTCTAGAAAAGTCAAAATAAAGTGGTTCAAAATTCTACACGAAGCTAACATCTTTAACTTTAAGCGAAAAATAAGTTCTGACCAAATGCTTAGCACATTGATACAGTTTATTCGTTAAAGTTTACTGTTCATTTGGTCAAAAATTCTGAAAATAGATTCTAGTCCCCATCTTTGGAAATTGGTTCACTTTGTACAGACATCGAAATAAGGTGTTCTTGGTGTCAAAAAGAAGCTTGACATGTTAATTAAATGTGTGAAAATTTTCATACATTTATTCCTTCATTTACTATTTTTCCTCATATCATAAACATTATTGCTTAAACTAAGCATACAACATCATTACTTGCAAGCATTCTTTACATAACCTCATATAACATTTACATTGACCAACCCCTAACTCCTCTTCATGCTTCTCCATCGTCTTTCCTCATTCATAAACCTATTGGGATTGGGATTACATGGATGGGGTGAGATTTGAGGGAAATCTTAGTAGCAAACGGTACTAAACAATGCATGTATTAATGTAAATGCTTGTGCTTGCTTGTGAATGTGTTAACATTGTATAATGTGCATGCTTCAATGTATCATATGAAAGACAATTGGCCAAGGTAATCATAGAAACAGAGTTTCAAACATCTACACATATGCACACAATTCAACAAAGCCATAGCACTATCAAGCACAACATCCAATACATACAAGTTTAGGGTAAGTTTACTACCTCATATACTTGACTTTCTTTCACTTCAACTTTGCTCTTTCTTCTTACTCCTTGATGTGTGGCTGCCTCTTTAGAGAACACTACCAAATCCTAACATCACATAATCATCCATTCATCACCATCTAACTCTCTTGAACTTTAACTAACATAACTTCCTTTAATCTTTACCAATTGACTTAGCCTTTGAATCAATTGATGTCTTGACCTTACCCTACACTATTTCATCTTTTGAATTCATTTATGAGCTTAGAATCATGAAATTCCAGCTCCCACGCACTGTTCTAGATAGATTTGAGAAAACATACATAATCCTTCCAAAAATTCTCATTTTGATTCCAAAGCTTCCCATACTTGTTCCTCTACTTTACCCCACACAAATTTTCATTCTAAAACCATTGGAAGCATCAAAATCATGAAATTCCAATCACTGTTCATGTGAGTGAATAGTACAGAAAAGAACTTCAAACATTACAACTTTCAATTCCAATGTTTCCAAGGTTCAAAACCTATCCAATCCTACACAAAATCATCATATGAATTCAATGGAAGCATTAGATCATTGAAATTCCATCTCCTTCTGTCATGAACAGTGCAAACCAAATTGTTTAATCTATGGCAAAGTCAAGGATATTAACTTGATTCAACAACCAATCATCTAACTAGCTTGTTTAAGCTTTAATCTCATAATTCTAACTTTAATTTCTTCTTTCTCCTTCCATCTAAGGTTTTGGACAGCATATACACCTTAGAGAAAACTCAACTTTCTTCCATGAAAACCCTAAGTTCAAGCTCCCAAATCAAAGAAAAATAAGCTAGGATAGATTGCTTACCTTTAATCTCTAGTTTGCTTGAACTTTGGACCTTGGATTCTTCTTTGTCTTGGCTTGAGTTTTCATTTTTCCACAGTTTCCCCAAGGTTTCTTGCTTCACAGTTTTGCATCAGAAAAATGGGGGTATTTATAGAAAAATCCAATGGAAAATGGATGGCTAAGATCACTTTGTGCACTATTTGATCTAATGGCTCATACTTGCTCTTGGATTAGCTTGCCCTAAAAGCCAATGAGATGACATCATCAAGGAAAACCTCATAGACCATGTGACCAAATTATGAAGGAAGGAAGCATCTGAAAAAATTCCAGTCTAATCTAGTACCGGCTCAGTCCGATTTTCCAAAAACCAGACTGTTTTTTGAGTCTAATTTTTCTGAGATTCCATAATATGTTTTCTGACCTTAAATCCAGTATCTGGATTCTTCCTACCATTGACATTCTTGTACTGGGTCTAAACTTAGTTACAGATCCCTTGGCAAATTACCAAAATACCCTTGGTGTCCTTTCTTACCCTATATTAACCCTAAGGGCATAATTGTCATTTCACACCTCTTTATACCATATCAGGGCATATACTGACTCTGGTAATCATTCCTGTACTCCCCTTGGCATTTTTGGCCTGTCCAACATGATCAAAATGACCTCCCCTCATCTCTTTTTCGGGATTCCTCTGGACACTGGCCCACATAACTGTTCAGTTACCTTATTGGGCCTTTGTGACACCATTTTGTGCCTTTATATGGTCCACTACCTTTATAGCACAAATCCCGAGAAACCTCTTCCTAAGGTATTTATCGGGTATTTTATTACACTGTAAATTCTATTAAAATTCTACAGGATTTCTTTTCTGATCCTGTAAGTTTTATAAATTCTCATATTAATTATAAGAATTTACGGTAAAGCTTTATTTGATTCTGAGGTTCAAAAAATACTGTAATAATTTCTCTTAACTTCAAAAATTTATATCAATTTTTCGGGACCTCAAATCGAAAATTCTATGTTGCGTTAAACTAACCGGAATAATTTTCTCTAGCTACTAGTAAAATTTGAGACTAAACTGATTCCGGGCATTTTTGGGCCTTTTCCTGATCAACTTTCTCATAATTACACTTTTGCCCCTTGAACTTTTGATAAATTACATTTAGGTCCTTAAACTTTTGAAAATTACACTTTAGGCCCTCAACTTTTCATAATTACACTTAATGGCCCAAAGTTTATGTCTACCTTAATTTTGCACCTTGGAACTTTTACACTTTTCAATTTAGTCCCTCTTCTTTAAATCTTCATCTTATAATTGTTTTCTTCTCTATTCATCATCACAATCCTTTCCAAACCTCTTTCCTCTATCAGTATTATAGCGATAGTGAAAAGTTAGGACGTGACAGGTCTGGTAGCCTATCTATTTTAGGCTACTTCTGAATCTCTGGGTCTAAAAATTGGGATGTTATAATAAACTCCAAAGATGAAAAGTCGTGACATGATGTTGAAGAGGTCGAGACCAGATATCAGTTTGTTGAAGGGAAGTCTCTCTTTGAAAAGGAGTCTCGACTAGAAGACAAAAGGGTCATGCCTAATAACTCTAGAGACGTCTAGTCACGATAATTGGATGATGAGGTCGCGACCAAATATTCCAGAGGCAGTCTCTGTGAACCTGAGTCCCGACGAGCAGATGAAGATAAACCTGAAGGTCACGACCAAAAATGGTAGAAGCAACCAATGACTTCTCCAGACCCCCAGTTCCTTGCTCCACTGTTTCGGTTAAAAGGCCAATACATTCTAACTGTTGTATCCTAATTTTCCCCTATCTGTATAATACTGATAGAGGAAAGAGGTTTATAAAGGATTATGATGATGAGTGGAAAAGAAAAGAATGATTAGATGAAGGTTTAAACAAGAGGGACTAAATTAAAAAGTATAAAAGTTCCACGGTGAAAAATGTAAAGTAGACATAACTTTGGGCCATTAAGTGTAATTATGAAAAGTTGAGGGCCTAAAGTGTAATTTTCAAAAGTTTAAGGACCTAAATGTAATTTAAGAAAAGTTTAAGGGGCAAAAGTGTAATTATGAAGAAATTGATCCAAAAAATGCCTAAAAATGGCCTAGAACATATCAGCCTGAAACTCCAAAAAAGTACAAAATTACGAAAATGCCCCTGTGTTATAATAATGTGCAAGAGATGAATGGAGGGCATTTTGGTCATTCTGGATAGGTCAAAATGCCAAGACAAGTACAGGAATGATTCCTCAGAGTCAGTATATGCCCTGATAAGGTATAAAGAGGTGTGAAATGACAATTATGTCCTTAGGGTTAATATAGTGCAAGAAAGGACACCAAGGGTATTTTGGTCATTTCTAAGGGATCTGTAATTAAGTTTGGACCCAGTACAAGAATGTTAATGGTAGGAAGAATCTGGATACTGGATTTAAGGTTAGAAAGCATATTATGGATTTAAGGTTAGAAAGCATATTATTTCAGAAATCTGACTGAGCCGGTACTGGATTGGACAGGAATTTTTCCAGATGCTTCTTCCCTTCATAATTTCGTCACATGGGCTATGAGGTGTCCCTTGATGATGTTATGGATGATGTCATACTTGGCTTGGTGGGCAAGACAAGATTCAAGGTGCAATCTTGGCCATTAGATCAACTAGTGCACAAAGTAATCTTGGCCATCCATTTTCCATTGATTTTTTCTATAGATTCCCCTTAAATCTGATGCAAAACCGTAGCTCATGAGAACCTTGGGGAAACTATGGCAAAATGAAAACTCAAGCCAAGACAAAGAAGAATCCAAAGACCAAAGTTCAAGCAAGCTAGAGATTAAAGGTAAGCAATCTATCCTAGCTTATTTCCCTTTGTTTTGAGAGCTTGAACTTAGGGTTTTCATGGAAGAAAGTTGAGTTTTCTCTAAGGGGAATATGCTGTCCAAAACCTTAGATGAAAGGAGAAAGAAGAAATTAAAGTTAGAGTTATATGATTAAAGCTTAAACAAGCTAGTTAGGTGATTGGTTGTTGAATCAAGTTGATATTCTTGACTTTTCCATGAATGAAATAACTCAGTTTGCACTATTCATGCACAGTTCATGATGGAAGGAGATGGAATTTCAATGATCTAATGCTTCCATTGAATTTATATGATGATTTTGTGTAGGAATGGATAGGTTTTGAATCTTGGAAACATTGGAATTGGAAGTTGTAATTTCTGGAATTGCTCTCTGGTACTGTTTACTCGTATAAAAAGTGATTGAAATTTCATGATTTTGATTATTCCAATGGTTTTAAAATGAAAAATTGTGTGGGATAAAGTAGAGAAACAAGTATGGGAAGCATTGGAATCAAAATGAGAATTTTGGAAAGAATTGTGTATGCTTTTCCAAATCCGTACAGAACAGTGTATAGGAGCTGGAATTTCATGATTTAAGCTCATAAATGGATTCAAAAGGTGAAATTGTGTAGGGTAAGGTCAATACATCAATTGATTCAAAGGCCAAGTCTATCGGTAAAGATTAGAGAAAGTTATGTTAGTTAAAGTAAGTTAAATGTTCAAGAGGGATAGTCTTGAATAATGCTTGAGTTCATGGTCCTAATGAATTATGTGATAAATATGAATGTGTTTAGGACCTTGAAACATCCAAGAAGATGTTGAGAAGTGGTTGACCGAAAGGTTTCATGGTTGGAAAGCTTAGAGAGCAAGTGCAAGAATAAGGAAGAAAGCTTAAGTTCAAAGTAGTGGACTTACCTCTTTATGTGCTTGATGTGGTATGCTTATGTGTTGATATGTATATGATGATTGAATGATGTTGTGACATGATGAATGATGTTGAATATGTTATGAATAACATGTTTCCATGGCCATGCATTTTATACAAAGCTTATAGCATGATAGCATGTCACTAAATGAAGAAAATTTAATGAAATTACATATCATGTATTAGCATCCATCTTGCATAATTAAGTGGTAATGTTTACTACTGAGATTCCCTAGAATCTCACCCTCCCACAACCAACCAATTTAGGTCAAGCATGATGGGAAATTGTATGCATGGAGAAGAGCTAAAGAATGGAGGAAAGAAAGTGAACAATTTGATACTTTCACCTATGATGTATGGTTTGTCCTAATTATGTAAAGTGTATAATTATGTGATGGAAATGTATGAAATAATTATAGAATATGTCCATGATGTATATGAATGTATGAGAGACCAAAGAGATGGTTTATGCATGTTGAAGCAATTATTGAGAATTAAAGAAAGGAAACTAAAATGATAAAAACGTAGGTCCTGAAGCAGTTTTGTTGTGGCTTCAGTTTGACCCAGCAAATGAAAGAATTAACTCACGAAATTTTATGAGCTTAAAGTACACATATGGAGCTTTAAATCCATATGTAATAGTTCTCATTTGGATAAGGGAACAAAGAGAACAAATTTTCCAAAGATGGGGACCAGAATCTGTTTTCAGGATTTTTGACCAAATGAACAGTTAAATTTGATGAATAAACTGTATCAATTGGCTAGGAATTTGGTCAGAAAATGATTTTTCCATTAAATTTAAAGATATTATCTTCGAGTATAATTTTGAACCACCTCATTCTGACATTTCTAGAATTAATTATGATTTTTCGAAGTTCATCACCGAATCTGGAATTGTTGGAGATTGTGCCCTAGGGGCCAATCATTATCTTATGAACATTGTTGATTTATGAATTTCTTAATAAAGTTATCATATTATTTGCATGTTTACTATGATGACAATCCTTGGATAACTCGTGATCTTATCCTAAATGTCCCTGGTCGGTCATCTATGTGGGAGCAGAGATGAAATAAGACCAGTATGACTTTGAAGATATATAGAGATATAAATCAAAGTCATAAGCACATGTAAGAGTACAGGGTGTTGGACCGACCCGCAATGAGAGAGCTGCATGGGTCAAGTCATAAGCTTCTCTCATATATAAGCCATGTCACTATGCCCTTTGACCTGAGATCATCATGGATTCCTACATGACAAACGCTCAGCTTTGACCTAGTCAAAAGTCACTTTTGACCGAGTGATCATAAAGGCTATGCTCGGGCTTAGTGGTTTTTCATGCGGAGGAATGTGAATGGTCAAGATGGAATTTGTCCCTCACATTCGTAGAGAGATATTACTGGGCCCCTCGATGAGTGAGTCTGAGAAATGTATGGCCATACTGGAATGGAAGGGTAGTTCCATTTCTATATTCAGACTACTCAGGGATTGAGAAAGTAACGGTCAGGAACAGGAGGATGACGTTCACCATGCCTCATCCTTGACCGAAATATCGTGTGACAAAAGGGACGTGATATGGTTGTATGAAAGGTTACATCGTTTATCGATCCTCATATGTTTTGGGTAGTCGTAATGCCTTGCTAGAGACCGCTTACGACTTGTGGGTCAGTATAGTAACTGGGCCACTGCCAACTTCATATGGGCCTACAGGGTCGCACACAAAACAGCCCAATGCGAGCTATGATGTCCAGATTCATTGAATCTAAGAGATGTCTAAATTCAATGAATAATCTAGGGTAGATATATATTTTATATATATATATAAATTAGTTTATATATATATTATATAAATAATATAAGAGATATTTGTAAGATTTAGATATTTGTAATATTGATACATGTGATGTATGTTAGACTTCTTAGCTGATTATATGATAACATGCGAGATATGTATGACATATATGGAATCTGTTTATGTATGACATATACGGAATCTAAAAGGAAACTGAAATCGGTGGTGTATATCAATTGATTTGATCAATTAATATTGATGGGGTCTAAGGAAAAAGAATTAAGATTCTTGATTATTTATCAAAAAAAATTTCTATTGGGGCGCTGCCCCACACCCCGCCCGCTAACCGGCTAGCGGGACCGCCGTGGCTATTTAATCGTAGCGCAACATAATCGTAATATGTATTGACTTTCCTGATATATGAATGTTTTGAAACATTTATTGCCCTTCAAATAGTATGGATTTTGATTCTTGAATGTTTGGGTATGGTGAACAATATGGCTCTAGATTACAAGTGTTGTAATTTTTCTAAATACGGCCTGCGTGTCGTGCCTTCCTCTAATGACTCTCGTTGTACATTCTCTTCTCATCTCACTCCCCTCGAATGTTAAAACAAGGTTTCCTTATGTACTTTTCCTATTCTAATTAGAGAGCTCCTCTCATTGGCTTGAGGGGACTTAGGATAGGTGAGCCATATTGTATCACGTTTAAGATTATGCATCTTTTGATTAGATCACTGCATGTATGTTTTATATGCATAATACCTGTATGAGATACAACCGCGATACATGCATCTTATAAACCAGATAATTAATTAAACCCTCTAAAAGAAATCTTAAGTCATATGCCGTCAATTAATGAACACTTGTCAAAACCTCGATCGCTCATTTGTAGGTCCACCAAAGTGGGTGCATTTGAGTTATCTTGGGGAGATAAGCAAGAGTAATGGTGCTACTCTTATGTTTGTTATTGTTTGACTTAATTGAGATTATCAAAACGGTTTTGGGTCTCAAGGCATTAGATGGGATTAAAACATGCCGGATCATATGATGATGGAATCCCATAAATATCTAAGAATTACATTTGATGTAATTGGTAAAGTTGTTACCTACCTAAATAACTTAAAGTTGAGCGTCCAGCCAAAGCGGACTCAAGTTTAAGCCAAATATGGATCTTAGCCCACTAATTATTACATTGAGGGTTGTTTTATTCAGTGGGAGATTGCTAATTCGCTTGCATATTTTAATTGTAGAATCATGACGACTAGTAATACTGCTACATTATCGTTGCGATCTGTCCTTGAGAAGGACAAACTCAATGGGACAAACTTTCTTGACTGGTTCAGGAACTTGAGAATTGTTCTCAAGCAGGAAAGAAAGGCATATGTCTTAGATCAACCCATTCCTGAGGAGCCAGCAGCCAATGCTCCTAGAGCTCAGAGAGATTCTTATGCGAAGCATAAGGAAGACTCTGTTGATGTGGGATGCTTGATGCTTGCCACTATGGTTCCGGAGCTTCAAAGAGATCTGGAACACATGGAGGCTTATGAGATGATTGTGCATCTTAAGGAAATGTTCCAGCAACAGGCAAGGCAAGAGAGGTATGAGACCACTAAGGCCTTACATTCCTGCAAGATGGCTGAAGGTGCATCAGTGAGTACTCATGTCTTAAAGATGAAAGGGTACATAGATCACCTTGAGAGGCTTGGATTTCCCATGAGCCAGGAGTTAGCTACAGATTTGATCTTGAACTCACTCCCGAAAAGTTATGACCAGTTTGTCATGAATTACAACATGAATAACATGGAGAAATCTATTTCTGAACTGCATGGGATGCTTAAAACTGCTGAGCCGACTGTTAATAAAAAGCCCAGTACTGTTTTGATGGTTCAGAAAGGAAAGGGTATGAAAAAGAAAGGCAAGGGCAAGGGGAAGGGTCATGGCTCATCTGGTAAGACCAAAGAGTCAGGCAAGCCCGAAACCAAGCCTGCACCAAAGAAGGCAAAGCCTCCAAAGGAAGGAGTTTGCTTCTTCTGCAATGAACCGGGTCATTGGAAGAGGAATTGCAAACTCTACCTTGAAGATCTGAGAAAGAACAAGAAGGATAGCGGGGCTATCGCTTCAGGTATTTATGTTATAGACATTCATCTCTCTACTTCCACTACATGGGTATTAGATACTGCATGTGGTTCTCATATTTGTACAAATGTGCAGGGCCTAAAGGACAGTAGAAAGCTGAAGAAGGGCGAAGTTGACCTACGAGTTGGAAACAGAGCAAAGGTTGCTGCTCTAGCTGTAGGCACTTATGAATTAGTTCTGCCCACTGGGCTTTTGTTAGTTTTGAACAATTGCTATTATGTTCCTGCTTTGAGTAGTAACATTGTTTCTCTTTCTTATTTGGATAAGGAAGGTTACACTTCCATTTCTGGGAATGGTAAATGTTCCATTTATCGTAATGATGTTTTCTATGCTCATGGTGATTTGCATGTTGATCATTACATATTAAACTTGGAACAACCCAATCATGGAAATATCTATAACATAACCGCCAAAAGGATCAAACCAAATGATTTGAATCCGACGTACCTCTGGCACTGTCGTCTAGGCCATATAAATGAGAAACGCATTTCTAAACTCCATCAAGATGGATTTCTCAACTCATTTGATTTTGAATCATATGATACTTGCGAATCTTGTTTGTTAGGAAAGATGACAAAGTCGCCTTTCACTGGGCACAGTGAGAGGGCCACTGATTTGTTGGGCCTCATACATACAGATGTGTGTGGACCGATGAATACAAATGCCAGAAGAGGTTATTCGTACTTCATTACATTCATAGATGATTTCAGTAGATATAGCTACGTCTATCTAATGAAACATAAATTCGAATCTTTTGAAATGTTCAAGATATTTCAAAATGAAGTACAAAACCAGCTTGGTAAAACAATTAAAGCCCTTCGATCTGATCGAGGTGGTGAATATTTGAGCCAAGAGTTTATCGATCATCTTAGGAATTGTGGAATAGTCTCACAATTGACTCCTCCAGGAACACCACAATGGAATGGGGTTTCTGAACGGAGGAATCGAATACTATTGGATATGGTTCGATCCATGATGAGTCGAACAGATCTTCCACCATCCTTTTGGGGCCACGCCCTAGAGACAGCTGCGTTCACACTGAATCGTGTTCCATCTAAGGCAGTTGAAAAGACTCCGTATGAGATATGGACTGGGAGGAAACCTAGTTTGTCTTTTCTCAAGATTTGGGGATGTGAGGTCTATGTTAAGCAACAAGCCTCAGATAAGTTAGCGCCCAAATCTTCAAAGTGCCTTTTTGTGGGATATCCTAAGGAAACCAAGGGATATTATGTCTACAACCCCACTGATAACAAAGTGTTTGTTGTCAGAAATGGTATCTTTCTAGAACGAGAATTTATCTCTAAAAGAACCACTGGGAGCAAGGTACACCTCGAAGAAGTTCGAGAGCCACAAGACGCCACAGAACTAGAGATGAAAATTAGAGAAGACTCACAAGAAGTTGTTGAGACTCCTCAAGTCACGCAAGGCCTAAGGCGATCTAATAGGGCACGACTTCAGCCTCAGAGATATGGATTTCTGATTTCTGATAGTCGTGATGTGTTGCTCATTGAGCATAATGAGCCCACTACCTATCAAGAAGCTATAGTGGGACCAAACTCTGAGAAATGGCTTAATGCCATGAAGTCTGAGATGCAATCCATGTACGACAATAAGGTATGGACCTTAGTCGACCCGCCTGAAGGTGTAAAAACCGTCGGGTGCAAGTGGGTTTTTAAAGAGAAAACCGACATGGATGGCAATGTAAATGTCTTCAAGGCACGACTGGTTGCAAAAGGATTTACTCAAACTCATGGTGTGGACTATGATGAGACCTTTTCCCCAGTCGCAATGGCCAAATCAATCAGAATCCTCCTTGCCATTGCAGCATATTATGACTATGAAATATGGCAGATGGACGTCAAGACAGCCTTCCTTAATGGAAAGCTCCTTGAGGATGTGTACATGATACAACCTGAAGGTTTTGTGCGTTCTGAGGACTCTGGTAAGGTGTGCAAGCTTCAAAGGTCCATTTATGGACTGAAGCAAGCATCTCAGAGTTGGAATCATCGTTTTGATGAAGTAGTCAAAGAGTTTGGATTTCTTCAAAACATTGATGAACCTTGTGTGTACAAAAAGGTTAGTGGGAGCACAGTTGTATTTTTGGTACTCTATGTCGATGACATCCTACTCATTGGGAATGACATTCCTACCTTGCAGATTGTTAAGTCTTGGTTAGGAAACTCTTTCTCGATGAAAGACTTGGGTGAAGCCACCTACATCTTAGGAATTAGGATCTATAGAGATAGATCTAAAAGGCTTCTAGGACTGAGTCAGAGCACATATATAGACAAGATACTGCATAGGTTCAGTATACAGGAATCAAAAAGGGGCTTCATACCCATGTCTCATGGTATTCACCTCAGCAAGGATTTGTGTCCTAGTACACCAGATCAGCGAGGTCGCATGAGTAAGATTCCATATGCCTCGACCATAGGATCTATCATGTACGCCATGTTATGTACTCGACCAGATGTCTCGTTTGCCTTAAGCATGACTAGCAGATATCAACAGGACCCTGGTGAGGGCCATTGGACTGCTGTCAAGAATATCCTTAAGTACTTAAGAAGGACTAAGGACTTATTCTTGGTCTATGGTGGATTGGTAGACGAGCTCTATGTAACTGGTTACACAGATGCAAGTTTCCAAACTGACCAGGATGACCAGAAATCGCAATCTGGATACATATTCCTCCTGAATAATGGAGCAGTAAGCTGGAAGAGCTCTAAGCAGAGCACTGTAGCAGATTCTGCAACGGAAGCTGAGTACATAGCAGCATCAGATGCAGCTAAGGAGGCCGTTTGGATCAGGAAGTTCATTACAGAGCTAGGGGTGGTACCTACCATCTCAGATCCAATAACTTTGTTCTGTGACAATAGTGGTGCCATTGCACAGGCCAAAGAGCCTAGGTCACATCAAAGGACCAAGCATATACTCAGGCGATTTCATCTCATCAGAGAAATCAATGATAGAGGTGATATAAAAATATGCAAGGTAGCAGGGGAAGACAATGTTGCTGATCCTCTAACAAAGCCGCTTGTGCAAGCAAAACATGAGTGTCATGTTAGGTCAATGGGAATTAGGCAAATTAATGATTGTACCTAGTGCAAGTGGGAGGATATTGGAGATTGTGCCCTAGGGGCCAATCATTATCTTATGAACATTGTTGATTTATGAATTTCTTAATAAAGTTATCATATTATTTGCATGTTTACTATGATGACAATCCTTGGATAACTCGTGATCTTATCCTAAATGTCCCTGGTCGGTCATCTATGTGGGAGCAGAGATGAAATAAGACCAGTATGACTTTGAAGATATATAGAGATATAAATCAAAGTCATAAGCACATGTAAGAGTACAGGGTGTTGGACCGACCCGCAATGAGAGAGCTGCATGGGTCAAGTCATAAGCTTCTCTCATATACAAGCCATGTCACTATGCCCTTTGACCTGAGATCATCATGGATTCCTACATGACAAACGCTCAGCTTTGACCTAGTCAAAAGTCACTTTTGACCGAGTGATCATAAAGGCTATGCTCGGGCTTAGTGGTTTTTCATGCGGAGGAATGTGAATGGTCAAGATGGAATTTGTCCCTCACATTCGTAGAGAGATATTACTGGGCCCCTCGATGAGTGAGTCTGAGAAATGTATGGCCATACTGGAATGGAAGGGTAGTTCCATTTCTATATTCAGACTACTCAGGGATTGAGAAAGTAACGGTCAGGAACAGGAGGATGACGTTCACCATGCCTCATCCTTGACCGAAATATCGTGTGACAAAAGGGACGTGATATGGTTGTATGAAAGGTTACATCGTTTATCGATCCTCATATGTTTTGGGTAGTCGTAATGCCTTGCTAGAGACCGCTTACGACTTGTGGGTCAGTATAGTAACTGGGCCACTGCCAACTTCATATGGGCCTACAGGGTCGCACACAAAACAGCCCAATGCGAGCTATGATGTCCAGATTCATTGAATCTAAGAGATGTCTAAATTCAATGAATAATCTAGGGTGGATATATATTTTATATATATATATAAATTAGTTTATATATATATTATATAAATAATATAAGAGATATTTGTAAGATTTAATTTATAAGGATAAATTAAATCTCTATCATTTTTGAATTTGAATTTAAATGGATATGATCTATTTGAATTTGAAATTCAAATTGATAAGATATCTCAAATTTAATTTATGAGAATAAATCAAATATAATTCTGTCTTATCTTTATTTTAAATTAAATAAATAGGTGAATTAAATCTGTGGGACGGATTTAATATAAACCATATTTATTTAATCAGTTTCTTATTAAATTATGCAATATATGATATTGTATTAATTCAGAATTAATATAAGATTAATTCTGAAGCCCGGCCCTATTAGAAGCCCGATAGCTTCCTATATATTTGACATTAGGAGCTAGGGTTCCACACACAAGATAGATCTCTACACACACATTCAGACGTGAGAAGAGGGGGCAGGGAGAGTGCAAAAGGTTTGCACATAAGAAACTGCCGAGATAGAGACGGTGAGGACGGAATCTCTAGAGAGCCTTAGAGGGACAAGAGGCGCTAGCACGTCATTCGCGATTGGAACGCTGTTCGTGTGGATACCGGTAGAGGAAGCCGATCTGAGCTGTCGACTTCTACGATACGACCAGACACGAAGCAAGGTCGCGACCAGAACACCCTGAGGTCGCGACCATACGGGCATCTGAACGCCAGAAATCTGAAAAGAGGAGACAGGTCGCGACGTGAAGCTGAATACGTCGCGACTACAAACTCCAGAGACGTCCGGTCGCGACTAGAGGCAGAAGAGGTCGCGACTAACAACTCCAGAGGCGACAGATCGCGACTAGAAGCAGAGGAGGTCGCGACTAAAAGCTGAGGAGGTCGCGACTGAAAGTTCCAGAGGCGAGGAGTCGCGACTAGTGGACACTGAGGTCGCGACCAAAGCTCGAAACTGAAGGTAACACTTCTTTCTCCTTGACTTAAACACATTCGGTAGATCCTGGCTGGGAATGGAAAAATTTTTAAAGTTAATTTCCGCTGCGTGTCTTCCAATTCCCTTCAGGAATACCATATGAACAGTAACTAGCCAAGAGTAAAAATTTCAGATTTAGCTAATGGACTTCAAAGGTCATGTAAGTGGTTCTAAATGCTACCGAATGGTCTCTAAGACGTACGAAAGTAAGGATGTTATACTAACCCTACTTCTCCTTACTCAAAGTCAAAAAATACCTCTTATACCTTAAGATTTTTAAATAATTTGCTCCTTACTAATAGTGCAGGTATGAAAGAGACTGCCCCCAAGCATGTTATAGTTGAAGACCAACCTCAACTTGGTACGATGCTTGAGGAAGTAGATGATAAATTGGGAACCCCACACAAGTTGGATAAGGGCAACTTCGAGGGATATACAAAGGATGCGAAGGAAACATCTCCTAAGCTTGTTGCTGCTAATTGCTAACCACAGTTGGGCAAGTTCAAGTTTAGAGAGGAAGCATTCAAGATGAGATTGGATGGGCTTCATGATATAAGTAGAGTGCATGATCCTGGGAAGCCAGAGTGGAGAGAGAATACAATAGGGACAACTTCCCAATTAACAGCCATCTCTCAAAGCTCTATGAGTTCCCACCGCCACCTTGATGGCCAGGTTCTCCCTTTCCTATCTCTTACCTTTTACAAGTTTTCCTAATGCTATATGCTTGATATTATGGTTTGATGATTGGAAAGGAATGACTCAGTAGGATAGTGTTTAATTTCAGTTTATTTATTGTCGGTTTACTTATATTTTGCATGATACTCCTATGCTGTCTATGGTCTATTCACTTATTGCTTCTGTTTTGCGCTGTTAATAAACTCCTTTGCATGCTATAGTTATGTTCTGGGTTTACTTGTATTGCTTTCTATGACTTGAATGTGACTGCCTGCCTAACTGGAAAATTTGTATTGAGTGATGAGATTACTTGTTGTGTTGGAGCTAGATTTGATTGACTTTATAGAGTACTGTGATTTCTAAAGTTCTGTTGACAGCGAGGACACTGTCAAGTTTAAGTGTGGGGGAGGATGTTCTTGTTTATGTGCTAATAATGTTAAAATTCTTCCATAATCCAATCTTTCGTCACAAAACTTTTGATTTTTGATCTTAATGTGTGATGATTTGCTGAAATATATGAGTTATTTTTCAGGACACTGTCAAGTTTGATCTTTTCGATTGATGTAATATCCCTAATTTTCTGTACTAATTTGTATGTACAGATTGAATGAAATATATAAGTTCTTTTTCAGGAAAAAGATGTGGCCATTTATGTAAAGAAAGGGATTAAATTGAAAAAGAAAGAAAATGTAAGGACTTAAGTGCGATTATGAAAGATTTAAGGCTAAAAAGGAAAAGTAGACAAACATGTGGGGTCTTTAAGTGTAATTTTAGCCAAATAAAGGGACTTAATTGAAAAGAAGAAAAGTTTCCGGGGCAAAAGAGTAATTATGAAAACTTGGACCGGAAATAGGAAAAAATAGTGATCTTATTCATATCAGCCCCATATTTCACCAGTAGATAGAGCAAGTGAGGCTGGGTAATCCAGCTTAATACAGGAATTTTCTCAGGACTCCAGATAGCCGAAATTTATCTGATAGGCTAAAAGTATAAAAAATTCCTACCGGATATCCTAGATCTCAGATATAAGTGAGAAATTACAAGATGATGCGTCCTGTTGAGGCGGATGTCAGGAAACTGACAGAATACCGATAGGAGGTCTGTAGAAAAAGTTATTCACAAATTAGTAAATTCATACGGGAGTGTGTGACCTCCGGGTATCTGATAGGGAGATTTATCGGTATTTAAACTGAGATTTAATGAGGTCAGATGACATCAGCCAGATGACCGTTATGACCCAAAGGGATGCCTAGACACAGTAGGCAAGTGTATCTGATAAAAGGAGCGGTGTCCGGAGATGTGTAGAAACGGTGTATAATGGCCAGAATACCCGATGAATATCGCCGGGGAAGATTTCTCGTGATTCGTGTCATAAAGGTAATGGACCCTAAAAGGCCCAAGAATGGCGCCATCAAAGGCCTAGTAAGACCCTTAGACTGATAGGTGGGCCAGTGTCCGGTGGAAACCCAGAAAAGTGCAAAATTACGAAAATACCCCTGTGTTGTACTAAAGAGTAATAGATGAATGGAGGGCATTTTGGTCATTCTGGCACATACAGATAAAGTTAAGGCACATACAGATAAAGTTACTCAGAGTCAGTATATGCCCTGACAGTGTACAGAGAGGTGTAAAATGATGATTTTACCCTTAGGGTTAAGATAGTGCAAGAAAGGGCACCAAGGGCATTTTGGTCATTTCGCAAGGGATCTGTAATTAAGTTTAGACCCAATATAAAAATGTCAATGATATAAAGGACCCATATACTAAATTTAAGGTCAGAAGACATAATATGGATTTTTCAGAAAAATTAGATTCAGAAAAAAGTCCAGTTTTCGAGGAATCGGACCGGGCCGGTACCGGATTGGACTGGAAATTTTCTAGAGGCTTCTTGGATCTTCCAATTTTGCCACATGCTGAATAGGTGTCGCATGAGTTGTCCCCTTGAGTGATGTCATCAAGATGATGTCATAAATGAAAAAGAAAAGAAATTCCAAGATTAAATCTAAGCCACAAGATCAAATAGTAACCAAAATGATCTTGGCCTTTCATTTCCACCCAAAATTGTCTATAAATACCCCCACTTTCAGCTTCATTTCGGAATGCATAGAACCCTTGGGGAAACTCTTGCAAATTGAAAACTCAAGCCAAGAGGAAGCAAGCACTTGGAAGGAAACATCAAGGTAACTACTCCTCTTGATCCTAGACTATGTTCTAGTAGATTTGCTCTTGAGTTTAAGTGGTTTTTGATGCATAAACCTTGATGAATTGCTGCTGGAATTTAGGTACCCATATGAAAGGAATATGAGTTTTATGTTATGGATAGTTTAGATAAGCTTAAACAAGCTTGAATCACATGATAATGGCTTAGGAATCCATGTATGCTTGTGAATCCAAGATTGTGTTCTGTTCTGTATAGTATGGAATCACTGTTCATATGTTAGAATTTCATGATTTTGATGCTTCCAATGAGTCTAAAATGGAAAATTGTGTGGGGTTATAGTAGGAAGACAAGTATTGGAAGCATTGGAACCAAAATGAGAATTTTTGGAAAACAAGAAGGAGGTTTCGGTTTCTGTACAGAACATGAGGAAGCAATTGGATTCTGGAATTTTTTAATGCATATTTGGAGTCTACATGAAAAATTATGTGGGAATGAGCCATGAAAGTTTAGTTTGAAAAGGTGTAAACCTAAGTCACAAAGTAGAGAAAGAAAGGGACTTAATGGAACCCTAGTTTTGAGAATGGTTTGATTTGAGTTGTGACTTGGTAATTGTCTTGTTATGCCTAGGTTTTGACATTTGTGGAAAGGAGGGATCAAGACAAGAAGGAATTGGCAAAGACACCTAAGAGGTAGTAAGAATACTTAACTATAAACTTATGTTGTTTGATTGATATGCCTGCTTGTTATGCATGAAGTTTGGTTGAGCTTAGTATGTTATGTGATGATGTTTATGTTGAAGATGATGAGTTATGAATATGTGCAACTCCTTGCAACCCATGTCATGACAATATGCATGTTAGAGTTTGCCTATGTATGATCATGAATTAGCTCCCATTGCATGATAACATGTTAAGCATTTCATCAAGCATGCATAACTTATAGTTTGTATATCTTGCTATTGGGATTTCCATGAAATCTCATTCTTTCCATATGTATATAATCATGCTCTAGGTGCTGGAACTTCTCATGGAAGAGAGTAAATGTGAATGAACAATGTATATATGGCCTAGATAGCATGTATTTAACATAGGAAATGTGGTATGGTATGTAAAAACGTATACACTCACTGGAACCATACGAGACCGAACACTTTCATCGATCATTTGAGTAACTTATCCGACGAGTTTTCACGTGAAATTTGGCATGAAGAGAGATAAGATCCAGAGATTTAATTGGACACCAAGAACTCCCAATTTAGTTAAGTTTTCAAATTGATATGATTTTTCAAAGTTGGACCTAAAATCTGGATAAAGATAAAACGAGCCCTGGGAGGCAGCGAGATTCATACTCAGTTTTCATATAGCAAATGAACGAATTTTTCCACAAAATTTTATGAGCTTAAAGTAGACATATGGATCTTTAAATCCATATGTAACATGACTCATTTGTGGTAGTATACAAAGATAAATGAATTTTTGAAAATGAGACACAGAATCTGGAAGTTCAAAATTTACCAAATGAACAGTGATTTTCAACGAATAAACTGATTTCATTTGGACAAGTAAATCTCATTTTCCTATTTTTACTTCAAATTTTGATGAAATATATTTCATTATAAATTGGAACCACCTCATTTATATTTTTCTAGATTTAATT
This sequence comes from Leucaena leucocephala, assembly GCA_037074615.1. Lineage (NCBI taxonomy): Eukaryota > Viridiplantae > Streptophyta > Magnoliopsida > Fabales > Fabaceae > Leucaena > Leucaena leucocephala. The sequence continues at coordinate 13,794,896 of CM073523.1, read as the reverse complement.
GTGAATTTCCAAAGTTCATGCTGCAAACTAGAATTACCAAGAGAACAGTAAAGTGAACAGTACCCGATAGCCTAACTTTTGGAAATTCATATTTCTAAGGTAAAATGGTGTTCCAATGTTCTAAAATAATTCCAATTGAGTATATATAAGGATGAAATTAAGGATGTTTCAATTGACGACCATCCGAGGGCATTTTCATAATCTAGGGTTAATTGCACACTAAGTTGTCTCTAACAGTTCGCTAATAGTCTTTAAACTAGCTTTGATCAAAGGAGTTTAAAGAAAATTAGGGTTCTGGACTCAATCGATCGATTGAGGTTTTACTCAAGACTTAGCAATTTCAAACTCCAATATTCAATTAAGAGCGAGGATAGATACGTTTTCATCATTAAGAGTCTTTCATAACATATTCTTTCAACAAACCAACCAGTTTCCATCTTAATCAAAAATAAAAAAATATCTACTTTTCTGCACCCTTATTTTATTTCAAAAATCCACCAAATCCCAAAACCATTTTATCTCTGCTCAGGTTTCATTGTTTTTTGACATCCAATTTGCTAGGATTCCTTTAGAAACGCTCCTTGAGAAGAACGATAAGGTTGTGCCTTATCACATTCTCACTTTTCTAGCTCCATCTTCTAAAAACTAGTACCCTGTTATGTTTGGAAAAGGTAGGGGTGAGATTTCGGGGAAAATCTCAGAAGCAAACGGTACCATTCAATGTATACAAGATGAATCAAGTGCATGTCATGTGTTTCCTTTATCTTCCTTTAACTTCAATTTGTATACTATCATGCTCCATGCCTATCACTACTATGCATAACCATAAACTCATAAAGGCAGAGCATATATCATTCATCATCATCATCACATATCATAATCATATTAACACACAAGCATATACATCAAGCATACAAGAATGTGTAATTTCACTACCTGTCATGTAGCCCTTCCTTTAGTCCTTAACCTTTGATCTGAGGTTCCACATTTTCATAGGTCAGAGCCTATACATAGCATAATAATATTTTATTATGATCTTATCCAGTATAACTCCACTTAACTCAAGATTATCTTGAGATAATACTCCTATTCTGACCATCCCCTAACTTTCTTTCTATCCACGGTTAACCTTATAGAGAGAGATATTTCTCTATTCTAACTATCTAAATTATAAGAGCAATCCCCTAATTTATTAGACCAGTTACTAGAATAACTTACTTACCTTATTTCTCTATTCTTTCTCTTTCTCTCTCTTCTTTTCTTTTCTCTTCTTGCTTTGGCCGTGGGGTGTGGAATGAAGTGAGGGGGAGGGGTATTTATAGGCGGAGGGAGGTGGAATGGATGGTCCAGATCAAATCACGATGAACGGCTTAGATCGCTTAGTTTCCTCAAGAAGCTTTGCCTGCATCATCGTGATGACATCATCAAGGGACACCTCACATGCTTAGGTGGCACAATGGTGGGGCCCTCGGGATACCTCACCAGCTGACTCAGCGCTTCTAGAGAATTCCTGAGTCTTATCCCGGAATGAACGGCTGAGATCATGCCACGTGTCCTTAGCTTTTCTTCTTCCTCTAGATTAGTGCCATGTGGCATCTTGATGGGTCCCATGAGGACACCTTTCACTCCACCTCATGGCTTCCAGATAAGTCCAAAGCTTTATCTGATCAATTCCCCGGTTATCACTTCAACCGGGTAACTTTACTTTATTGAAAACTCACTAAAATATTATTTTAATGCCACTTTAACTCACATAACCATTGGGCCACGTTTTTGGGCTCTTGGAATGTCATCTTGGGTCTCTGATCAAGCTCAAGTACTCTGATGGCTCAATTCCCAAGAAATATCCCTTGGTAAATTACCAAAATGCCCTTGGTTCCTCTTTATTTACTTTAATGAGTCTAGAGGCATTATTGTCTTTTCACACCTTATCAGAGTATTCCCTGACCCTGGTCAACTATCCAGATAACCTTTTTTGACTATCTAACCTTAGTCAAATGACTAAAATACCCTTCACTCATTCTTTAACTATTTTATAACATAGGGGTATTTTTGTCATTTTGCACCTTTTTCTGGACACCAGCCCTTTTTACCGCTGAACTGATATCATGGGCCTAGGCCTCCCTTAGTGTCATTATGGGCCTCTGTGTGATGCCATCTGGGCTCATTCAGTCCTAGTTTTCTTATCGATTAATTTCTCAATCGGATATCGGGCGTTCACGAACTCCCGTCTAAATTCACTAAAAAGTGAATAACTTTTTCTACAGAACTCCTTTTGGGATTCTGTCAGTTCCCTGACCTCTGGCTTCACAGGACACACATTGCTGTAATTTTTCACTCATATCTGAGGTCCAGGAGATCTGATAAAAAATTTAGATAACTTTCAGACTATCAGATAATTATCAACTATCTGAAACTCTAATAAAATTTCTGTAATAAGCCAAATTAACCAGCATCATTTCCTCTATCTACTGATGAAATTTGGGAATGAAATGCTTCTGGGCAGTTCTAAGCCGCTTCCGACTCAACTTTCTATAATTACCATTTTGCCCCTGGAAACTTTTCTTCTTTTCAATGAAGTCCCTTAACTTTTCATAATTACCTTTAATGGCCCACAACTTGTGTCTACTTTTATTTCTTACCATGGAACTTTTAAACTTTTCACTTTAGCCCCTTTCTTTTCTAAAATGACCATTATGCCCATAGGGACTTTCACTATTTACATATAAGTCCCTGTACTTTCACTTATTTGCAGTTTAGTCCCTAAAAACTCTTTGTATGTTTCTGGGACTTCTTCTCAAAGGGGTCTGGTAGCCTATATTTTTCAGGCTACTTTCTGAGTCTCTGGTCCTGAAAATTGGGATATTACATGCCTTATACTATATTGGGTGCAATTAACTTTATTTTGATGGCATAGACTACGACTATCCGAGAGCCTCATCACCTGTACACATCTGCATTATTCTTCTGCATACTTTGAAGAATTTAAGCTATAGAGGTGAATTGGCTGTCACTCTCTTTGAGTTTGTTATCTATATTGGTCATTCTTCCATCCATATTGTTCATTTGTGCCGCCATACTCTTCAATAATTGAGAAGTCTCATCTAGTCTTGATGCCACTAAAGCATTAGGGTGAGTTGGAACCATAGACCTTGCATTACTTTGGTAGTTACTTGAGGAAGCACCACCTCCTTGGAATTGATTTGGCCTATTTTTCCCACTCTCCCACCTAAAATTTGGGTGGTCTCTCCAGCCAGGATTGTATTTGTTGGAGTATGGATCTCTCTTCTGGTATGGATTGTCTCTCCCTTAATATATTGCTTCTACTTCTTCATACTGTCTATCATATGTACTTGTAGCATGCATCATTGAACCGCATAACTCATATCCTGTACTAGTGTTTATGAGGTTCCCACTGCATAAACTGGCTTTGTGGAATGTAGCTCTCTTTCAATTAAATTCATCCTTTTCAATTTGGTTTCCTAGAGCTGTTATTTCTGCTAAAATCTCATTCGAATTGCCCGAAGATGATGTAGGAATTCTCCTTGGATCTTCAGTCTGATGGTCTTCATTAGCCATTTTCTGAAATAACTCCCAACTTGCTTGTGGATTTTATCTCTTAAAGATCCATTTACTGCTGCATTCAAGGAAACCTTGTTGTAAGGTAGTAGACCATCAAGAAAATGTCTACTAAATCAGCCTTGGTAATGTTATGATGGGGACATCGAGCCAACAAATTGATAAATCTCGTCCATTACTCATGTAATGATTCTCCATTCTGCTGCAAAATATTTATGATCTCCTTCTTCATCCGAGTAGTCTTTGAGGCTAGGAAAAAACTGCTCTAGATATGTTGACTTCAGCTAATCCCATGTAAGGGTTAAAAAATGAGTTGGCAGATTGTATAACCAATCCTTAGCCTTCCCTTCTATAATGAAATGGAAACACCTCCTTAAGACATCAGCCAATGCAGTCATTGGAGGCTTCATCAAAGAGCAGATCATATGTGAAATATCCTTCCTTAGACTCCTCAGAGTACACTTGCGGAAGCAATATTTGCTTGATTATATCTTAACTTAAGCCCAGAAATTAAAATTTCTACTCTTAAGTTCCTTATTCTGGACCTTTAATTTGAAAATTGGTTTATCTCATTCTACACATCCAAATGAGGCTTATTACCTATCCATGGAATGCCCCATATGTGTACTACTGGCTCACCAAATTTCGTAGCCAAACTCCTTCGTTTACTAGGTCAAACTGAGGTCAGAACACTGCTACCTCATGACCTGCGAATTTCTCTCTTAATTTCTCATACATAAATTGAATATGCCAAACAATACTTATCATTGAATAACATAATGTCATACAGCATGGCATACACAACAAGACATATACATAATCTTGCTATCTCTATTACATCTCTTTCTGCCTAAACTCCGGCAGCATAACCGCTACGCTTCATCTGTACAAAGAACTGAACTGTACTGATTCGGTAATCCCCTCGTGAGAACTACCATTCTACGTAGTACCCAGGAAAGACTAGATGAACCGGCTAGGTCCACTCACTTCTAGCCTCCTTAGACAGCACTACGTACAGTACTTATCATATACTGATGTTCAGTCTTTACTTCGGCAGCATAACGGCGTCTCCTAGGATTCTCAAAATCCACTTCAGCATAACCTCCCTGTAATGGGTTATGGATGGGGATGAGATTCGGGGGAATCTCAGTAGCAACAATCATAACAATATATGTAATGCAGTGTGATAGTGCTTGCTTGTGATTGTGTACAGATAAGTATGCTGCGTGCTTCCATACTCAATAACATATGATCATAGCATTGCAGTAGAGCTTCAAGCATAACATATAAGACAACAATCCAACCAAACAATAGCACAACAAATCACAAAGCCATTACATAAAAGCTAGGATTAGTTACTACCTCAAAGGCTTAGCAGAGCTCTACTATCTCTATTCTGCTTCCAGCTCCGCCAGAACTTCCTTTCTTTCTTTCTTCCTCTCACTTTCTCTCTCTAGCACCTCCTTCTCTCTCCTTTCTTGCCAAAACCGTGATGCAAATGAAATGGGAGGGGGAGGGGGTATTTATAGTTTCCTTCAATGGCATTCCTGTAATTTTGAAGCCATATGAACTTGTGGTCCTGGTTTTTCCTGGAATTTCCTATTTTCTTTTATTCCTTTTTACTGCATCATGCATGACATCATCCAGGACACCTCACCGGGACACCTCAGTGCCACATTTATCACATGTCTAAAACCCGGGACACCTCATCAGCTGACTCAGCCTGCTGACTCACCGGTCCAGAGTCTTGCACCGTAATACGTGTCCTTACTTTTCTTCTGCCTCTAAGATGACGCCATGTGGCATCTGGAAGGGACCTTTCACGCCTTCCAATGCTATCCAGATAAGTCCCGGACTTTATCTGATCACCTCCTCGGTTATCGTGCCGACCGAGTAACTTTACTTTATTGAAACAGCATTAAAATAGTATTTTAATGCCACTTTTTCCCCCTGAATCACTGGGCCTGCGTTTTTGGGCCTGGGAATATCCTCTTGGGTCTCTGATCCAGCCCAAGTACTCTGATGGCACGATTCCCAAGAAACACCCCTTGGCAAATTACCAAAATGCCCTTAGTCTCTCTTTCTTTACTTTGTTAGGTCTAGGGGCATTATTATCTTTTCACCTCTTACCAGAGTACTCTCTGACCCTGGTCAACTATCCAGATAACTTCCCTGGACTGTCTAACCTTAGGCAAATGACCAAAATACCCTTTACTCATTCTTCAGCTGTTCTATAACATAGGGGCATTTTCGTCATTTCGCACCTTTTTCCCGGACACCGGCCCCTTTTATCACTGGACTGATCTAATGGGCCCGGGCCTTCCCTGGTGTCACTATGGGCCTTAGAAAACACTGTATGGCCCCCTGGCCACAGTCCGATCATCCCTATCGGAACTGCTTTTCCTTTACCGATTATAACTGTAAATTCCCATCTTCCGGAATTTTTACAGAAAAATCGGGACCTCAAATCAAAATTCCGTGACTCCTCATTCAACCCGGAATCCTTTTCTCTATCTCTCGGTATTTTCAGATATTTTATCCGGACCGGGCTGTTTTTGCCTGAAAAAAAACACTCACGCGCACACTTTTCCAAAATGACCATTTTACCCCTGGTCATATTTCTAATTCTTTCATACACATAGAGACCTCATATGCACATTTCACAGTTCAGTGAAATGATCAGCATAATTTTCTCTATTTTCTGGCAAAATATGGTACTCATCGGCTACCAGCCCGATCTTTCCCATAATTACGATTTTGCCCCTGCATTCTCTTTCTAACATCTATTCTCATCTTCTTATCCTTCATCTTAAGTTCTAGAAATTCTCTTTCAATAACTCATCCCTTAAACTCTTCGGGAGTCATCATTACTTGAAAGGCTCGACAACCCGCCCATATCAGGTTATCTTACACAGGAGCCAGCCCATATCAAGCTACCTGTAGAATTCCTAGGCTTAAGACTTAGTACATTCCTCACATTCCTCATCTTGGACCTAGATGAACTGCCCCGATCTCCTAGACCAAAAATCGGGATGTTACAATATGCATGGTCTGTAAGTGCTGATGAGGACATTTTCATGCAAAACCATGAAATTTAGGTAAGGTTGCAATCAAAGCTCCTTTAATTTCAAAATCAGCCTCTTCAGTATAGAAACCATAAGGATCATAATTCACATGTGAATGATTTATTTCCCTCACACTTCTATTATCTTCTACATTCATTAGTATTTCATTTTCTCCTTGTCTATTATACCCATTATGCTCATTTTGATTAATCTCAGCCATGTTAGATTCTGTTGACCTCACCTCTTCTATAAATTATCTCCTTAGTTTCCTAAGTTATCTCAATTTCAGGTTCAAAAGGTGTCATATCCTTAATTTTATCCTTACATATACTCAATTGGAAATATCTTAGACCAATGGAACACCATTTTAGCTTAAAAAAATGAATTTCCAAGAATTGGGTTATCGGGCACTGTTCATAGTACTGTTTACTTGGTAAATCCAAACTACACTATGAACTTTTGAAATTCATAATTAAATCTAGAAAAATTGAAATAAGGTAGTTCTAATATCTAATGAAAGATTTTTCATTGAAATTTGAAGGAAAAATATGAAATAGGTGTTTCCTTGGCCAAATGAAATCAGTTTATTCGTTGAAAAACACTGTTCATTTGGTAAGTCTGGAAGTTCCAGTTTCTTTACCTTATTTTCAAAAATTCATTTCTCTTTGTGTACTTATCCAAATGAGGCATGTTACATATGGATTTAAATCTCCATATATCTAGTTTAAGCTCATAAAAGTTCGTGGAAAAACTCATTCATTTACTATTTGAAATCCATGCATGAACCTCACTGCCTCTGGGTATTCGTTTTATCTTGATCCAGATTTTAATCCTGACTGAAAAATCATAACAATTTGAATTCTTAACCAATTGAGGCGTTCTTTGTTTCCATTTAAAAATCTAGATCTTAGCTATGTTCATGCCAAATTTCACTTGAAAAATCGTGGTATAGGTTATGAAAACTATCGTTGGAAATGTACTGCCTTGGATCGGATTTGTGAAAGCATACATCATACACATCAAAACATCATCTTCTAAGTTAGGTGCACACCCTTTAAGTCATATACAATTATCCATCCATATTTACCCTCTTGCCTTGAGAAGATCCAGCACCTATAGCATGGTTATTTGTATGGAAGGAATAAGATTTCATGGAAATCTCAATAGCAAGTCATACAAACTATAATAACATGCATGCTTGATTAAATGCTTAACATGTTATAATGACATGGGAGCTACTTCATGAACATACATAAGCAACCTCTAACATGCATATTGTCATGACATTCATTGCAAGGAGTTGTAACCATTCATATCATATCATCATCATCATCAAATCATCTCATGCTCAACCAATAATCATACATAACAAGGCAACATACAATCAATCAAGCATAAGATTATAGTTAGGTATTCTTGCTACCTCTTAGGTGTCTTTTCTATTCCTTTCTTGGATTGATCCTTCCTTCTCACAAATGTCAAAACCTAGCCATTACAAAGTAACATCAAGTTACAATTTACTTCCATCACAATTCCAAGACTTGGGTTTCAACTAGGTTACATTCTTTCTTTAATTTATGACTTATGCTTCCATCTTTCTAAAACAAATTCTCATGGTTCATTTCCATATAATTTTTCATGTAGAATCCAAATATGCATTCAGAATTTCCAAAATCAAATTGCATCCCATGCTACTGTACAGAACCGAAAAGCTACTCTTGTTTTCCAAAAATTCTCATTTTGATTCCAATGCTTCCAATATTGGTTTCTCTACTATATCCCCACACAATTTTCCATTCTAAACCCATTGGAAGCATCAAAATCATGAAATTCCAACATATTAACAGTGATTCGTACAGTACCAGAACAGAACACAATCTTTGATTCACAAGCATACTTGAATTTCTAAGCTATTACCACTTGATTCTAGCTTGTTTAAGCTTATCTAAACTATCTATAACATCAAACTCATCTTCCTTTCTCATCAAAACAGAATGGACAGCAGCACCATCAAGAGGAATATGTCCCAAAAACCTCTTAAAACTAAGAACAAACTTGCTAGAACATAGTCTAGGATCAAGGGATCAACTTACCTTACTAGTTTCTTCAAGGTGCTTGCTTCCTCCAAGCTTGAGTGGTAATTTTGCAAGAGTTTCCCCAAGGTTGTTGGCTCACCAAAATGGTCTGAAATTGGGGGGTATTTATAGAAAAATTTGGGGAAAATGGAAGGCCAAATCACTTTGTATACTATTTGATCTAAGGGCTTAGATTTAATCTTGGATTTTCTTTTCTTTAATAATTATGACATCACCACCATGGCATCATCAAGAGGGACACCTCATAGGACACTTGGAGCCATTCTCATGGTGGGAACTCCTAGAAAAATTCCAGTCCAATCCGGTACCGGCCCGGTCCAATTTCCCGAAAACAAAACTGTTTTCTTCCTCAACTTTGGCTAAAATTACACTTAAGGACCCCACCTTTTTGTCTACTTTTTCTTTTGGCCTTAAACTTTTATAAATTGCATTTAAGTCCTTGCCTTTTCTTCCTTTTTCAATTTAATCCCTTTCTTTACATAAATGGCCACATTTTGCTTAGAAAATCTTGCATATAATACATACAAACTGTACATACTATCCAATACATAAAATTAGGGATATTACAAAAGGCACTAATGGTCCAGTTCTTCTACGCATGTAACTCAGAAACAATAAAGAATAACCAAGTAAGCAATCAAAATAAGACACAGAAGTTTCACAGCAGAAATTTTCAACTAGTTGCGACACAAGGGTGTTTAGGTCACGACCTAAGAACACAGAGACCAGAAGTTCTTAAAACTGGATTTTAGGTCGCAACTCAAAAAGACACAAGTCGCCACTAAATAAGACAGAGAGCAGATTTTCCAAAACTGTCGCGACTAGACGTTGTGAACATCACGACTGAAGTTCACAGAGAGTAATCAGTACCACAGTAAAGCAATTTGGTCGAGACACAAATGAGGTTTGGTGGCCACTCAATGTCACAGATAGTGATTTTGCAGAAACTTAGAAAAAATTCAAAATGTAATGCAATTAAAAACAACAAAAACTAAAATTAAAACAAAAAAATGACTCAGGTAAATAATGGAATTAATAATCAATCAATAAGGAACCAATTACTTGGCCCCCCGGCAATGGCACCATTGACAAGCAGCTTAGATTGTCATCATCCGATCCATCAAAATAACAATAATTGCACCAAATAATATAGTATAAGGAACAACCCTATCATTCTTCTCGAGGAGCCTTTTTATTGGAGAACTAACAAATTGGTGACAAAATCGTTAAAAACCTGAGTGAAAGTAAAATGGGTTTTAGGTTTGATTGATTTTTTATGCAGTAAAATAAGGGTGCAGTAAAGTAAATGTTTTTATATTTTTGATTAAGTTGAAAACAAGTTGGTTTGTGAAAGAAATATGTTATGACAGACTCTTGATGATGAAAATATATCTATCCTTACTCTTAATTTGATATGGGAGTTTTGAAATAACTAAGTCTTAAACAAAATCTCAATCGATCGATTGAATCTAGAGCATTAATATTTCTTAAACTCTTTTGATCAAAGCTAGTTTAAAAACTCTTAATTAACTGTTAAAAATCACTTAGTGTGTAATTTAAATCAGATGTTGAAAATGCCCTCTAATGATTTTCGATGGACAAACCTTAGATTTCAAGCAATTGAATTAATTAGCAACGATCGTTGATAATAGTCCAACTGTCTTAAAATCGAAACTAAAATATTATATTAAAAATCAACATTCAAAGCACCCAAAGTCAATTACAATTGTCTAATATGAGAATAATCAATCGATATTCAATTCCTTGTTCATATAATGAAAACCCTAGATCTAGCAGCATCAAAGCATGAAATAGGTGCAGATTAAAACAGAAAACTCCCCAATGCAGTCCATGAGCTCAAGATATGAGATATATCACCAAGAGACTAAATATTTAGCCTCTAATGACTCCTACTGTGCTACAATCGCTACCTAGATACTATGCAATGAAGAAAGCTGAAAGGGTGATGGAAAGATGAATGATGGAGATGATGTGTAGGTAGTAGAGAGTGTTGAGAGAGAGTTCGAGCACTGCTTCTTAGCCTAATCAGGTCAAAAACCAGCCTCCCTTGCATCTGCGGCTCCTCCTTCCTTTTATTTCTAGGTTGACCTAATAAAAAATGTGCAGCTTCAGAGACTGTCTTCTTTGGTCGTGACTAGATCCATTTTTATGGTCGCGACCTACAAACGAAGAGAAACTTCCCAGAAGAAATTAGGTCAAGACCTATGGATACTTTGGTTATGACTAAAGACCACAGAAGTTGGTTCTTGATTTGATTCTCATTGTCTTGTGATTTCTTTTTTACTCACATTAGGCCTTGCTCCTCCAAAATACCTGTAATTCAAAACCAAAGCTCACTGTAGAAATCTAACTCACAAAAGATTAACATATATGCAGTTTGGAAGAGTTAATTTACCATTTTACCCTTTTATTAGTACATTGCCAAGCACAATCATGTATTACCACAAAAGCACAATTTCAGGCATAAAATGAATGGTAAAGTTGTTACAAAACCCTTAAAAAGGTCACAGAAACTATACACAAACAGAAAAGTTAACATTTTTTTCATTCTCCAATGATTTTATTTCTATAAATTAATTGATTAATGATTGGATTAAATGATGTTTGAAAAGGTGTTAAACAACGTTTGTTTTGAAAATAATCGATTAAAGATTCGATTAATGTCAATTAATCGAACAGTCAATTAATTAGTCATCGTTGAAAAGATGTTCAAAAGTGTTTTATGTTGAAATTAATCAATTAATAAAAAGCTAATCGATTAATGGATAATGTCTAGTGTTAAAAGTTGTGTCTGTTAAGAATTAATCGATTGATTGATTGATTAATGGTAATTAATTGAACATCTAATTGACTAATCATTGTTAAAATAGTGTTGAATGTTGTTGTGTTCACAATTAATCGATTAATCATTTGATTAATTGGAATTAATCGAACACCTAATCTATTAATTGATGAAATTAATTGATTATTTAATCGATTAATATCGGGATTTATCAGTTATTAGTCATGACTCTTTGCTATTCAACTTGAACCCTAACCGATTAATCTCTAAATTCTCTCATCTTCAAACTCCAAATTTTAACAAATTTCCTTAAGGGAAGTTCGCCCACCCTTTTTTGATCAAAATCCACCTAAAATCATTAACAAATTCCCACATTTCATCGTTTAATCTGTCAAAAAATGGTAGAGAGTAGCGAGAACCAAAACAACCAACCTAGATGGATCTGAGCAACAACCATCTAAATCGATTTCAAATACTCCTCAGGCTTCTCAATCAAAGGAGGACAAGAAAATTTCAACCAAAGGTGGCCAAGTATAACACCTTACTTTCGTACATCTTAGGAACCATTCAGTAGCATTTAGAACCACTTACATGACCTTTGAAGTCCATTAGCTAAATCTGGAATTTTACTCTAACAAGTTACTGTTCATATGATATTTCCAAATTCAGCGACGAACTTCAACAAATTATAATTAATTCTAGAAGAATTAAAATGAAGCGACTCAAAAAGCTATGTTAAGATAACATCTTGAAGTTTAAGGGAAAAATAATTTCTTGGACCAATTGACCAGTCAACTAAGTCAACTCTGACGTTAAAATTTACAATTCATTTGGTCAAAAAATTTGAAAAGAGATTATGGTCCCCAACTTTGAAAATTATGTTCTCTTTATGTAGACGTCGGAATAAGGCTTGGTGTCAAAATGAAGCTTGACATGTTAAATAATCACTGGTAAAATATCATATATTTATTTGATCATTTACTATTTTTATAAACAGCTACAACTGTACTACTTTTTAAGCATACATTACATGCATACATCACATAAGTCATAACTTAATATAAATTACAATCAATCATGCCTTCTACCCCCTAACTCCTCTTCTTGCATCTTCATCTTCTTCCATCTTTAAAGAACCTGTTGGTGTTGGGGTGGTGACATGGAGGGGGTGAGGTTTCGAGAGAAATCTCAGTAGTAAACGAAAACCATACAATATATGCAACTACATGCGTCATGTTACTATGTGTACACTTAATGATCTTGTTGTTGGAAATCGTGCCCTAGGGGCCAATCATTGTCTTATGAACATTATTGATTTATGAATTTATTAATTGAGTTATCATATTATTTGCATGTTTACTATGATGACCATCCTTGGATAATTCATGATATTATCCTAAATGTCCCTGGTCGATCATCTATGTGGGAGCACAGATGAAATAAGACCAGTATGACTTTGAAGATGTATAGAGATATAAATCAAAGTCATAAGCACATGTAAGAGTACAGGGTGTTGGACCGACCCGCTATGAGAGAACTGCATGGGTAACGTCATAAGCTTCTCTCATATACAAACCATGTCAATATGCCCTTTGACCTGAGATCATCATGGATTCCTACATGACAAAACGCTCAGCTTTGACCTAGTCAAAAGTCACTTTTGACCGAGTGATCATAAAGACTATGTTTGGGCTTAGTGGTTTTTCATGCGGAGGAATGTGAATGGTCAAGATGGAATTTGTCCCTCACATTCGTGGAGAGATATTACTGGGCCCCTCGATGAGTGAGTCTGAGAAATGTATGGCCATACTGTAATGGAAAGGTAGTTCCATTTCTATAGTCAGACTACTCAGGGATCGAGAAAGTAACGGTCGGGAATAGGAGGATGACATTATCCATGCCTCATCCATGACCAAAATATCGCGTGACAGAAGGGACATGATATGGTTGTATAAAAGGTTACATCGTTTATCGATCCTCATATGATTTGGGTAGTTGTTATGTCTTGCTAGAGACCGCTTGCGACTTGTGGGCTAGTATAGCAAATGGCCCACTGCCAACTTCATATGGGCCTACAGGGTCGCACACAAAATAGCCCAACACGAGCTATGATGTCCAGATTCATTGAATCTAAGACATGTCCAGATTCAATGAAAGATCCAGGTGAATGTATATATATATTTATTTATATTTATATTCGTATATATATAAATTCGTATATATATATATATTATATATATGAGATATATGAGATTTAATTTATAAGGATAAATTAAATCCCTATCATGTTTGAATTCGAAATTCAAATTGATAGGATATCTCATATAAGAGATATTTATAAGATTTAATTTATAAGGATAAATTAAATCTCTATCACGTTTGAAATTCGAAATTCAAATTGATAGGATATCTCATATAAGAGATATTTATAAGATTTAATTTATAAGGATAAATTAAATCTCTATCACGTTTGAAATTCGAAATTTAAATTGATAGGATATCTCAAATTTGATTTATGGGAATAAATCAAATATAACTCAGTCTCATCTTTATTTAAAGTTAAATAAATAAGTAATTAAATCTGTGGGACGGATTTAATATTATTTTATTTAATTAGTTTCTTATAAAATTATACAATATATGATATTGTATCAATTCGGAATTAATATAAGATTAACTCCAAAATCCAATTAGGTCAGGTGGAAAAACGCATAGCATCCTCTATATCTGATTGGAGGAGCTACGTTTGAAAATAACACAGAACACAAAAGGCCGAACGGAATCTGCAAAAGGTTTGCAGACAAGAAACTGCTGAAATAGAGACGGAGACTTGTGAAAGCCTTGGAGGGACAGGAGACGCTAGCACGTCGTTCGTGGTTGGAACGCTGTTCGTGTGGATACCAGTAGAGGAAGCCGACCTGAGGCGTCGACTTCTTGTGATCGGAAAGAGACCACCGTCCGCGGAGAGAATCTGTGAAGGTCGCTGAGGAACACTCCGTCGATTTCTTGCGATCAGAAAGAGATCACCACCCACGTAGAGAAGCTGTGAAATTCGCTGAGCAACACTAAGGGTAATGATTCTTTCCACTTGACTTAAACACATACGGCAGATCCTGGCAAGGAATGGAAAATTTTTAAAGTTTATTTCCGCTGCGTGTCTTCCAATTCCTTACAGTGGTATCAGAGCCATGCCGTTTTGTGTTTAAGTTAGGCTTGATTTGTGATTTATATGATATATGTTATTAGTAGCCGATCATATAATAAGCGTTGTATGTGTGACATATATGGAATCCTTGTTGTGTATGACATAAAAGGAATCTAAAAGGAAATTGAAATCGGTGGTGATGCTTTTTGATTTGATCAATCCGCATAGATGGGGTCTAAGAAAACCGAATTCGAATTTGTGATTATTTGTGAAAACCGAATTCAGATTCGTGATTATTTATGAAACAAAAAAACAAAAAAAAAATTTCTTCCGGGGCGCTGCCCCAGAGACCCCGCCCGCTAACCGGCTAGCGGGACCGCCGTAGCTACCTGTTTGTAGCGCAACATAACCGTAACATATGTTACTTTGTAAATGTTTTTTGCCCTTCGATTAGATCTGAATATTGATTCTTGCATGTTTGGGTATGGTGAACAATATGGCTCTAGATTACAAGTGTTGTAATTTTTAAAAATACGGCCTGCGTGTCGTGCCTTCCTCTATATACTCTCAATGTACCTTCTCCTCTCATCTCACTCCCCTCGAATGTTAAAAGAGGTTTCTATATGTAATTTCTCTTTTCTTACTAGAGAGCTCCTCTCATTGGCTTGAGGGGACTTAGGATAGGTGAGCCATATTGTATCACGTTTGAATTATGCATCTTATGATTAGATCAGCACATGCATATTACTTGTATGAGATACGAACTGAGAAACATGCGTTTTATAAACCAGATAGTTAAATTAGGCCCTCTAAAAGAAATCTTAAGTCATAATGCTGTCAATTTATGAACACTTGTCAAAACCTTGATCGCTCAATTGTGGACTCCACCAAAGTGGGTGCTTTTGAGTTATCTTGGGGAGATAAGCAAAGAGTAATGGTGCTACTCTCATAGGTTCATTATTGTTTGACTTAATTGAGATTAACAAAACGGTTTTGGATCTCAAGGCATTAGATGGGATTAGAACATGCCAGATCATATGATGATAGGATCCCATGAATATCTAAGAGTTACATTTGATGTAATTGGTAAAGGTGTTACCTACCTAAATAACTTAATCTAAGCGTCCTGCCAAAGCGGACTTAAGTTTGAGCCAAATATGGATCTTAGCCCACTAACTATTGCATTGAGGGTTGTTTATTTAGTGGGAGATTACTAATTACATTGCATATTTTAATTGTAGAATCATGACGACTAGTAATACTGCTACATTATCGCTGCGATCTGTCCTTGAGAAGGACAAACTCAATGGGACAAACTTTCTTGACTGGTTTAGGAACTTGAGAATTGTTCTCAAGCAGGAAAGAAAGGCGCATGTCCTAGATCAACCCATTCCTGAGGAGCCAGCCGCCAATGCTCCTAGAGCTCAGAGAGATGCTTATATGAAGCATAAGGAAGACTCTGTCGATGTGGGATGCTTGATGCTAGCCACCATGGTTCCGGAGCTCCAAAGAGATCTGGAACACATGGAGGCTTATGAGATGATTGTGCATCTCAAGGAAATGTTCCAGCAACAGGCAAGGCAAGAGAGGTATGAGACCACTAAGGCCTTACATTCCTGCAAGATGGCTGAAGGTGCATCAGTCAGTGCTCATGTCTTAAAGATGAAAGGGTACATTGATCACCTTGAACGGCTTGGATTTCCCATGAGCCAGGAGTTAGCTACAGATTTGATCTTAAACTCACTCCCGGAAAGTTATGACCAGTTTGTTATGAACTACAACATGAACAACATGGAGAAATCTATTTCTGAACTGCATGGGATGCTTAAAACTGCTGAGCCGAGTCTTAAGAAGAAACCCAGTAGTGTTTTGATGGTTCAGAAAGGAAAGGGTACGAAAAAGAAAGGCAAAGGCAAGGGGAAGGGTCATGGCTCATCAGGTAAGACCAAAGAGTCAGGCAAGCCCGAAACCAAGCCTGCACCAAAGAAGGCAAAGCCTCCGAAGGAAGGAGTCTGCTTCTTCTGCAATGAACCGGGTCATTGGAAGAGGAATTGCAAACTCTACCTCGAAGATCTGAAAAAGAACAAGAAGGATAGCGGGGCTATCGCTTCAGGTATTTATGTTATAGACATTCATCTTTCTACTTCCACCTCATGGGTATTAGATACTGCATGTGGTTCTCACATTTGTACGAATGTGCAGGGACTAAAGGACAGTAGGAAGCTGAAAAGGGGTGAAGTTGACCTACGAGTTGGAAACAGAGCAAGGGTTGCTGCGTTAGCTGTAGGCACTTATGAATTAGTTCTGCCCACTGGGCTTTTGTTAGTTTTGAACAATTGCTATTATGTTCCTGCTTTAAGTAGTAACATTGTTTCACTTTCTTATTTGGATAAGGAAGGTTTCACTTCCATTGCTGGGAATAGTAGATGTTCTATTTATCGTAATGATGTTTTCTATGCTCATGGTGATTTGCATGTTGATCATTACATATTAAATTTGGAACAACCCAATCATGGAAATATCTATAACATAACCGCCAAAAGGGTCAAACCAAACGATTTGAATCCCACATACCTCTGGCACTGTCGTCTGGGCCACATAAATGAGAAACGCATTTCCAAACTCCATCAAGATGGATTTCTAAACTCATTTGATTTTGAATCATATGACACTTGCGAGTCTTGCTTGTTAGGAAAGATGACAAAGTCACCTTTCACTGGGCACAGTGAGAGGGCCACTGATTTATTGGGCCTCATACATACAGATGTGTGTGGACCGATGAACACAAATGCCAGAGGAGGTTATTCGTACTTCATAACATTCATAGATGATTTTAGCAGATATGGGTACATCTATCTAATGAAACATAAATCTGAATCTTTTGAAAAGTTCAAGATATTTCAAAATGAAGTACAAAACCAGCTTGGCAAAACAATTAAAGCCCTTCGATCTGATCGGGGTGGTGAATATTTGAGCCAAGAGTTCATAGATCATCTTAGGAATTGTGGGACACTCTCACAATTGACTCCTCCAGGGACACCACAATGGAATGGCGTTTCTGAACGGAGAAATCGAACACTATTAGATATGGTTCGATCCATGATGAGTCGAACAGATCTTCCACCCTCCTTTTGGGGCTATGCCCTAGAAACAGCTGCGTTCACACTAAATCGTGTTCCATCTAAGGCAATCGAAAAGACTCCGTATGAGATATGGACTGGGAGGACGCATAGTTTATCTTTCCTCAAGATTTGGGGATGCGAGGTCTATGTTAAGCAACAAGCCTCAGACAAATTAGCGCCCAAATCCTCAAAATGCCTTTTTGTGGGATATCCTAAGGAAACCAAGGGATATTACGTCTACAACCCTGCTGATAACAAAGTGTTTGTTGTCAGAAATGGTACCTTTCTTGAACGAGAATTTATCTCTAAAAGAACCAGTGGGAGTAAGGTACAACTCGAAGAAGTTCGAGAGCTACAAGACACCACAGAACTGCAGATGGAAAATAGAGAAGACTCACAACAAGTTGTTGAGACTCCTCAAGTCACGCAAGGTCCACGAAAGTCTAATAGGACACGACTTCAGCCTCAGAGATATGGATTTCTGATTTCTGATAGTCGTGATGTGTTGCTCATTGAGCATAATGAGCCGACTACCTATCGAGAAGCTATAGTGGGACCAAACTCCGAAAAATGGCTTAGTGCCATGAAGTCTGAGATGCAATCCATGTACGACAATCAGGTTTGGACCTTAGTCGACCCGCCTGAAGGTGTAAAAACCGTCGGGTGCAAGTGGGTTTTCAAAGAGAAAACTGACATGGATGGCAATGTAAATGTCTTCAAGGCACGACTGGTTGCAAAAGGTTTTACTCAAACTCATGGTGTGGACTATGATGAGACCTTTTCCCCAGTAGCAATGGCCAAATCAATCAGAATCCTCTTTGCTATTGCAGCATATTATGACTATGAAATATGGCAGATGGACGTCAAGACAGCCTTCCTTAATGGAAAGCTCCTTGAGGACGTGTACATGACACAACCTGAAGGGTTTGTGCGTTCCGAGGACTCTGGTAAAGTGTGCAAGCTTCAAAGGTCCATTTATGGACTAAAGCAAGCCTCTCGGAGTTGGAATCATCGTTTTGATGAAGTAATCAAAGAGTTTGGATTTCTTCAAAACATTGATGAACCTTGTGTGTACAAGAAGGTTAGTGGGAGCACAGTTGTGTTTTTAGTACTCTATGTCGATGACATCCTACTTATTGGGAATGACATTCCTACCTTGCAGATTGTCAAGTCTTGGTTAGGAAAGTCTTTCTCGATGAAAGACTTGGGTGAAGCCACCTACATCCTAGGAATCAGGATCTATAGAGATAGATCTAAAAGACTTCTAGGACTCAGTCAGAGTACATACATAGACAAAATACTGCATAGGTTCAGTATGCACGAATCAAAGAGGGGTTTCATACCCATGTCTCATGGTACTCACCTCAGCAAAGATCTGTGTCCTAGTACATCTGATCAGCGAGGTCGCATGAGTAAGGTTCCATATGCCTCGGCCATAGGATCTATCATGTACGCCATGTTATGTACTCGACCGGATGTCTCGTTTGCCTTAAGTATGACTAGCAGATACCAACAGGACCCTGGTGAGGGCCATTGGACTGCTGTCAAGAATATCCTTAAGTACTTAAGAAGGACTAAGGACTTATTCTTGGTCTATGGTGGATTGGATGATGAGCTCTGTGTAACTGGTTACACAGATGCGAGTTTCCAAACTGACCAGGACGACCAAAAATCGCAGTCTGGATACATATTCCTCCTCAATAATGGAGCAGTAAGCTGGAAGAGCTCTAAGCAGGGCACTGTAGCAGATTCTGCAACGGAAGCTGAGTATATAGCAGCATCTGATGCAGCTAAGGAAGCCGTTTGGATCAGGAAGTTCATCACAGAACTAGGGGTGATACCTACCATCTCAGATCCAATAACTTTGCTCTGTGACAATAGCGGTGCTATTGCACAGGCCAAAGAGCCTAGGTCACATCAAAGGACCAAGCATATACTCAGGCGATTTCATCTCATCAGAGAAATCAACGATAGAGGTGATATAAAAATATGCAAAGTAGCAGGAGAAGATAATGTTGCTGATCCTCTAACAAAGCCGCTTGTGCAGGCAAAGCATGAGCGTCATGTTAGGTCAATGGGAATTAGTCAAATTAATGATTGTACCTAGTGCAAGTGGGAGGTTGTTGGAAATCGTGCCCTAGGGGCCAATCATTGTCTTATGAACATTATTGATTTATGAATTTATTAATTGAGTTATCATATTATTTGCATGTTTACTATGATGACCATCCTTGGATAATTCATGATATTATCCTAAATGTCCCTGGTCGATCATCTATGTGGGAGCACAGATGAAATAAGACCAGTATGACTTTGAAGATGTATAGAGATATAAATCAAAGTCATAAGCACATGTAAGAGTACAGGGTGTTGGACCGACCCGCTATGAGAGAACTGCATGGGTAACGTCATAAGCTTCTCTCATATACAAACCATGTCAATATGCCCTTTGACCTGAGATCATCATGGATTCCTACATGACAAAACGCTCAGCTTTGACCTAGTCAAAAGTCACTTTTGACCGAGTGATCATAAAGACTATGTTTGGGCTTAGTGGTTTTTCATGCGGAGGAATGTGAATGGTCAAGATGGAATTTGTCCCTCACATTCGTGGAGAGATATTACTGGGCCCCTCGATGAGTGAGTCTGAGAAATGTATGGCCATACTGTAATGGAAAGGTAGTTCCATTTCTATAGTCAGACTACTCAGGGATCGAGAAAGTAACGGTCGGGAATAGGAGGATGACATTATCCATGCCTCATCCATGACCAAAATATCGCGTGACAGAAGGGACATGATATGGTTGTATAAAAGGTTACATCGTTTATCGATCCTCATATGATTTGGGTAGTTGTTATGTCTTGCTAGAGACCGCTTGCGACTTGTGGGCTAGTATAGCAAATGGCCCACTGCCAACTTCATATGGGCCTACAGGGTCGCACACAAAATAGCCCAACACGAGCTATGATGTCCAGATTCATTGAATCTAAGACATGTCCAGATTCAATGAAAGATCCAGGTGAATGTATATATATATTTATTTATATTTATATTCGTATATATATAAATTCGTATATATATATATATTATATATATGAGATATATGAGATTTAATTTATAAGGATAAATTAAATCCCTATCATGTTTGAATTCGAAATTCAAATTGATAGGATATCTCATATAAGAGATATTTATAAGATTTAATTTATAAGGATAAATTAAATCTCTATCACGTTTGAAATTCGAAATTCAAATTGATAGGATATCTCATATAAGAGATATTTATAAGATTTAATTTATAAGGATAAATTAAATCTCTATCACGTTTGAAATTCGAAATTCAAATTGATAGGATATCTCATATAAGAGATATTTATAAGATTTAATTTATAAGGATAAATTAAATCTCTATCACGTTTGAAATTCGAAATTTAAATTGATAGGATATCTCAAATTTGATTTATGGGAATAAATCAAATATAACTCAGTCTCATCTTTATTTAAAGTTAAATAAATAAGTAATTAAATCTGTGGGACGGATTTAATATTATTTTATTTAATTAGTTTCTTATAAAATTATACAATATATGATATTGTATCAATTCGGAATTAATATAAGATTAACTCCAAAATCCAATTAGGTCAGGTGGAAAAACGCATAGCATCCTCTATATCTGATTGGAGGAGCTACGTTTGAAAATAACACAGAACACAAAAGGCCGAACGGAATCTGCAAAAGGTTTGCAGACAAGAAACTGCTGAAATAGAGACGGAGACTTGTGAAAGCCTTGGAGGGACAGGAGACGCTAGCACGTCGTTCGTGGTTGGAACGCTGTTCGTGTGGATACCAGTAGAGGAAGCCGACCTGAGGCGTCGACTTCTTGTGATCGGAAAGAGACCACCGTCCGCGGAGAGAATCTGTGAAGGTCGCTGAGGAACACTCCGTCGATTTCTTGCGATCAGAAAGAGATCACCACCCACGTAGAGAAGCTGTGAAATTCGCTGAGCAACACTAAGGGTAATGATTCTTTCCACTTGACTTAAACACATACGGCAGATCCTGGCAAGGAATGGAAAATTTTTAAAGTTTATTTCCGCTGCGTGTCTTCCAATTCCTTACACTTGTTTGTATAATGATATCTTATATGCTTCCATGCCCCTTAATTATAACATATGGCCATAGCATAAAAAGAAACAGAGCATCACTTAATCATACATGCTTCACATAATCAAAGTAAGCAAACATATAGGTAAGTTCACTACCTTGGAATAGCTTTCTTTCCTTATCCTTTCTCTTTACCTCTTGCTTCTTACTTCTTTTTGATGTGTGGCTGCCTTCTTTGAGCACACAACTTAACTCCTATCATCATATAATTATTCATTCATTATAATCTAACTTTCTTGAACATTGACCTTACTTAACTAAAACAACTTTACTTAATCTTTACTAATTGACTTGGCCTTTGAACCAATTGATATCTTTACCTTACCCGACAAAATTTGTCCTTCTGAATCCATTTATGAACTCAGAATTCTCAAATTCCAGCAGCTAAACATTGTTCTGGATGAAACATCCTTCTTTATATCTCTCAGAGTACTCTTGCTATAGCACTCTCAACTGGATTATATCTCTCTTCCCGGAAATCCTAGCAGAAAATAACTGTATTGATTCGGTAATTCCCCATGAGAACTACCATTTTACGTAAGTACCCAGGAAAGACTGAATGAACTGGCTAGGTCCACTCACTTCCAGCCTCCTTAGACAGCACCTACATACACAATACTCTGTATAGTCTACCAGCACAACGGCATTTTCTAGTAAATATCTTTAAATATTAACCTTAAATCTTGACCTTAAATCTTAACCTTACATATACTCAATTGGAATTATCTTAGATCATTGGAATACCTCTTAACCTTAAAAACATGAATTTCCAAGAGTTAGGCTTTCGGTACTGTTCACTATCACTGTTCACTAGATAATTCCAAATTATAGTCTGAACTTTGGAAATTTATAATTAAATATATAAAAATCATATTGAGGTAATTTCAATTTCTAATGAAATATATTTCATTTAAATTTGATATAAAAATATAAAAATGAGGTTTTCTTGTCCAGATCAAATCAGTTTATTCGTTGAACTTTACTGTTCGTTTGGTAAATCTGGAAGTTCCAGTTTCTTTGCCCCATTTTCACAAATTCATTTCTCCTTGTATAATTATCCAATTGAGTCGAATTACCTATGGATTTAAATCTCAGAATGTTTACTTTAATCTTACCAAAAATCACTGAAAAAATCATTCATTTGCTATATGAAAACCGCGTTGGAACCTTACTGTATAGGATGACTTGTTTTATCTTGATCCAGAGTTTAAGTCCAACTTTGGAAAATCATATCAATTTGAAAACTTAACCAAATTATTCATTCTTGGTTTCCAATTAAAGCTCTGGATATTAGCTATGTTCATACCAAATTTCACATGAAACAGAAATATATAAGTCACTCAAACTATCGCTGGAAGGTCACTCCCTCAACTCGAATCCAGTGAGTATTTACCATGTACATACCAATATATCATCACATAAATTAAAGGCATGCTTTCCAAGTCATATACACATTGTTCATTCCCATTTACCTTCCTCCTTGTGAAGTTCCAGCACCTAGAGCAATATTTATTGATATGGAAGGAATGAGATTTCATGGAAATCTCAATAGCAAGTAATACAAACTATAAGGTTATGCATGCTTGATTAAATGCCTAACATGTTATCATGCAATGGGAGCTAATTCATGCTTATACATAAGCAAACTCTAACATGCATATTGTCATGACATATATTGCAAGGATTGGCACATATTCATAGCACATCATCATCATCATAAACATCATCACACAATATTCCATGCTTAACCAAACCTTCATGCATAACAAGTAAGCAAATCAATCAAAGCACATAAGTTTATAGTTAGGTATTCTTCTACCTCTTATGGATCCTTGTCCTTCCCTTCTTGAAGTGATCTTTCCTTGCCACAAATGTCAAAATCTAGACATTACAAGATAATTACCAAATTACAACTCCATTCCAAACAAATTCCAAGTCTAGGCTTCAATATGCCGCTTTCTTTCTCTACTCTGTGACATATGTTTATATCTTTCTAAACTAAACTCTCATGGTTCATTTCCACATAATTTTTCATGTAGAATCTAAATATGTATTCAAAAATTCCAGAATCCAATTGCTTCCCAAAGTTCTGTATAGAAACCGAAAAGTGGCTCCCTTTTTCCAAAAATTCCCATTTTGGTTCCAATGCTTCCAATACTTGTTTTCCTACTATAACCCCACACAAAATTCCATTCTAAACCCATTGGAAGCATCAAAACCATGAAATTCCAACATATGAACAGTGATTCCGTACTGTACAGAAAAGAACACCTTCATGGATTCACAAACACACATGGATTCCTAAGCCATTATCATGTGATTCAAGCTTGTTTAAGCTTGTGCAAACTATCTAGAACATAAACACATGTTCCTATCATATATCCAAAGAAATTTTAGCAGCATTTCCCCAAGATTCAAGCCTCAAAATCAACTTAACCTCAAGAAGAAGTCATAAGAACAAAGTCTAGAAGCAAGGGAGCAACTTACCTTACAAGCTTCTTCAAGATCCTCGCTTCTTCCTTGCTTGAGAAAATATTTTGCAAGAGGTTCCCTAAGATTCTGCTCACTGTTTTGGCTTAGAATGAGGGGGTATTTATAGCAAAATCTTGGGAAAATTGAAGGCAAGATCACCTTGGGAACTATTTGATCTAATGGTTAAAGGTTTGATCTTTGAATGTCTTTTCTCTTTTCACTCATGACGTCACTACCATGACATCACTTGGGACACCTAAGCCTCCTCTTTGACGCCATTTTGTGTGTGTGAGTTCCAAGAAAAGTTTCAACCCAATTCAGTCCCATCCAGTCCAATCCGGTACCGGCCCGATCCGATTTTCCGTAAACCGGACTGTTTTCTTAATCTAATTTTTATGGGACTTCATAATATATATTTTTTCAATATTTAAATCCTTCATACCATTGACATTCTCATACTGGGTTTAAATTTAATTTTAAATGCCTTGGAAAATTATGAAAATATCCTTAGTGCTTTTCCTTGCACTTTATTAAACCCAAGGGCATAATTATCATTTCTCACCTCTTTAGACCTTGCAAAATATATATTGACTCTGACTAACCTTTCCTGCACTTGTCTTGGTGTTTTGGCCTATCCAAAATGACCAAAATGCCCTCCATTCACTTCTGGTTTCTTAGGGCATCACAGGGGCATTTTCGTAATTTTGCACTTTTTTGAGGTTCCTCTGGACACTGGCCCACCCATCAGTCCACTTATTTTATTGGGCCTTAATGACGCCATTTTTGGGACTTTTAGGTTTCAATACCTTTGTGGCACAAATTTCTAGCAAACTCTCCCGGCAATATTCATCGGGTATTTTATTCCACTGCAAATTCCATTAAAAATTCTACAGGATTCCTTTTCTGATCCTGTCAATTTTATAAATTCTTATATCAATTATAGGAATTTACTGAAAGGCCTCATCTGATTCTGAGATCCAAAAAATATTGTAATAATTTTATCTATCTTCAAAAATTTATATCAATTTTTTGGGACCTCAAATCAAAATTCTGTGTTATGTTAAACAACCCAAAATAATTTTCTCTATTTACTGGAAAAATTTGGGTCCGATCAAAACAAGGTCATTTTTGGCCTGTTTTCAGTCCAAAGTTCCCATATTTACAGTTTTGCCCCTTGACTTACCACAAATCACAACTTTTCATAATTACATTTAAAGACCCCATATTTTTGTCCACCTTTTCTTTTAATCTTAAACTTTTCATAATTGCACTTTGTCTCTTACATTTTCTTCCTCTTCCAATTTAATCCCATTCTTTACATAAATATGGCCACATCTTTTCCTGAAAAAAATCTCATATATTTTATTCAATCTGTACATACAACTTAGTATAGAAATTAGGGATGTTATACTGGACATAACCAAAAAGCCTCTCTTTTTCTTTCAAAAATTATCATTTTGATTCTAATGCTTCCAATACTTGTTTCTCTACTTTACCCCATACAATTTTTTATTTTGAAACCATTGGAAGCATCAAAATCATGAAATTCCAATAATTATTTAATCTTCTGAACAGTACAGATAAGACTTTCAAAAACTACAGTTTTAATTCTAATGCTTCCAAAGTTTAAAACTTATCAATCCTACATAAAATCATCATATAAATTCAATGGAAGCATTAGATCATTGAAATTCCATCTCCCTCTATACAAAATAGTATAGACTGAAAGGTCTCTTCCCTGGCAAAGTCAAGAATATCAACTTGATTCAATAATCAATCACTTAAAATAACTTATCTAAACATTAATCTTATAGTTCTAACTTCAACTTTTTTCTTCTTCTTTCATCTAGGGTTTTGGATAGCATATATACCCTAGAGAAAGCTTAACTTTCTTCCATAAAAATTCTAAGTTCAAGCCCCCAAAATTAAAGAAAAATAAGCTAGGATAGATTGCTTACCTTAATCCCTAGCTAGCTTAAACTTTGGTACCTTAGATCTCTTCTCTTCTGGCTTGAGTTTCCACTTGAACAGTGCCTACCCAATGTCTCACAAACTTGACGCAAAGTAAAGGAAAGGGAGGGGTATTTATAGACTTGAGAGGTGGTGAATGGATAGCTAGGATTATTTCAAGCACTATTTGATCCAACGGTCCATAATCAGTCTTGAAACTTAACTTGCCCACCAAGTTTTGATGACATCATCAAGGGATACCTTATACCCCATGTGGCGCAATTCCAAGGGAAGAAGAGTCTAGAAAAATTCTAATCCAATCCGGTACTGGCTCAGTCTAAATTTTCCAAAAGTATAAACTATTTTCTAAATCTAATTTTCTCGAGATTTTATGCTATGTTCTCTGATCTTAAATCCAGTATCCAGATTCTTCCTACCATTAACATTCTTGGGCTGGGTCTAAACTTAATTACTAATCCCTTTGCAAATTACCAAAATACCCTTAGTTCTTCTTTATTTACTTTAATATCTCTAGGGCATTATCGGCCTTTCACATATCACTAGAGTATTTCTTGACCTTGGTCAGCTATTTTGGGAACTCTCCTTGACCGTTTGATGTAATTGTTGGAAATCGTGCCCTAGGGGCCAATCATTGTCTTATGAACATTATTGATTTATGAATTTATTAATTGAGTTATCATATTATTTGCATGTTTACTATGATGACCATCCTTGGATAATTCATGATATTATCCTAAATGTCCCTGGTCGATCATCTATGTGGGAGCACAGATGAAATAAGACCAGTATGACTTTGAAGATGTATAGAGATATAAATCAAAGTCATAAGCACATGTAAGAGTACAGGGTGTTGGACCGACCCGCTATGAGAGAACTGCATGGGTAACGTCATAAGCTTCTCTCATATACAAACCATGTCAATATGCCCTTTGACCTGAGATCATCATGGATTCCTACATGACAAAACGCTCAGCTTTGACCTAGTCAAAAGTCACTTTTGACCGAGTGATCATAAAGACTATGTTCGGGCTTAGTGGTTTTTCATGCGGAGGAATGTGAATGGTCAAGATGGAATTTGTCTCTCACATTCGTGGAGAGATATTACTGGGCCCCTCGATGAGTGAGTCTGAGAAATGTATGGCCATACTGTAATGGAAAGGTAGTTCCATCTCTATAGTCAGACTACTCAGGGATCGAGAAAGTAACGGTCGGGAATAGGAGGATGACATTATCCATGCCTCATCCATGACCAAAATATCGCGTGACAGAAGGGACATGATATGGTTGTATAAAAGGTTACATCGTTTATCGATCCTCATATGATTTGGGTAGTTGTTATGTCTTGCTAGAGACCGCTTGCGACTTGTGGGCTAGTATAGCAAATGGCCCACTGCCAACTTCATATGGGCCTACAGGGTCGCACACAAAATAGCCCAACACGAGCTATGATGTCCAGATTCATTGAATCTAAGACATGTCCAGATTCAATGAAAGATCCAGGTGAATGTATATATATTTATTTATATTTATATTCGTATATATATAAATTCGTATATATATATTATATATATGAGATATATGAGATTTAATTTATAAGGATAAATTAAATCCCTATCACGTTTGAATTCGAAATTCAAATTAATAGGATATCTCATATAAGAGATATTTATAAGATTTAATTTATAAGGATAAATTAAATCTCTATCACGTTTGAAATTCGAAATTCAAATTGATAGGATATCTCATATAAGAGATATTTATAAGATTTAATTTATAAGGATAAATTAAATCTCTATCACGTTTGAAATTCGAAATTTAAATTGATAGGATATCTCAAATTTGATTTATGGGAATAAATCAAATATAACTCAGTCTCATCTTTATTTAAAGTTAAATAAATAAGTAATTAAATCTGTGGGACGGATTTAATATTATTTTATTTAATTAGTTTCTTATAAAATTATACAATATATGATATTGTATCAATTCGGAATTAATATAAGATTAACTCCAAAAATCCAATTAGGTCAAGTGTAAAAACGCATAGCATCCTCTATATCTGATTGGAGGAGCTACGTTTGAGAATAACACACAGAACACAAAAAAAGGCCGAACGGAATCTGCAAAAGGTTTGCAGACAAGAAACTGCCGAAATAGAGACGGAGACTTGTGAAAGCCTTGGAGGGACAGGAGACGCTAGCACGTCGTTCGTGGTTGGAACGCTGTTCGTGTGGATACCAGTAGAGGAAGCCGACCTGAGGCGTCGACTTCTTGTGATCGGAAAGAGACCACCGTCCGCGGAGAGAATCTGTGAAGGTCGCTGAGGAACATTCCGTCGATTTCTTGCGATCAGAAAGAGATCACCACCCACGTAGAGAAGCTGTGAAATTCGCTGAGCAACACTAAGGGTAATGATTCTTTCCACTTGACTTAAACACATACGGCAGATCCTGGCAAGGAATGGAAAATTTTTAAAGTTTATTTCCGCTGCGTGTCTTCCAATTCCTTACAGTGGTATCAGAGCCATGCCGTTTTGTGTTTAAGTTAGGCTTGATTTGTGATTTATATGATATATGTTAGTAGTAGCCGATCATATAATAAGCGTTGTATGTGTGACATATATGGAATCCTTGTTGTGTATGACATAAAAGGAATCTAAAAGGAAATTGAAATCGGTGGTGATGCTTTTTGATTTGATCAATCCGCATAGATGGGGTCTAAGAAAACCGAATTCGAATTTGTGATTATTTGTGAAAACCGAATTCAGATTCGTGATCAATCCGCTGCGTGTCTTCCAATTCCTTACAGTAATATCCTCAATTTCTGTACTGATTTCCATGTACAGATTAAATGGAATATACGAGTTCTATTTCAGGAAAAAGATGTGGTCCTTTATGTAAAGAAAATGATTAAATTGCAAAAGAAAATAAATGAAAGGACTTAAATGCAAATATGGAAAGTTTAAGGTTAGGAAAGAAAGGTAGACAAAAATGTGGGGTCTTAAAGTGTAATTTTAGCCAAATAAAGGGACTTAAGTGCAAAGAAGGAAAAGTTCCCTGGGGCTAAAGTATAATTAAAGAAAATTAGGCCAGAAATGGTTTGGACTGATCGGTGGCATTTCAGTCCCAGATTTTACCAGAAGATAGGGCAAGTGACGCTGGGTAATCCAGCCTAATACTAGAATTTTTGAAGACTCCAGATAGCCGAAAATGGACTGATCGTCCGAAAGTTATAAAAATTTATACCGGATACCCTAGATTTCAGATATAAGTAAGAAATTACAGGATGATGCACCCTTATGGGGCGGATGTCGGGAAACTGACAGAATACCGATAGGACTCCAGATGGGGTATGAGGCCTCCAGGGATCCGATAGGGAGATTTATCGGTATTTTTAAAGGGGCTGAATGCGATCGGATGACTTCAGTCAAATGACTGTTATAACCCACAGGGATGCCTAACACAGTAGGACACTGTATCTGGGAAAAGGAGCCGGTGTCCGGAAAGGTGTATAATCGGTAAATAATAATTAAATATTCGGTGAACTGGGGCAGAGGAAGATTCCTTGTAATGCGTGCCATACAAATAATGGACCCAGGAAGCCCAAGAATGGCGCCATTAGAGGCCCAATAAGACTCTTGGACTGATAGGTGGGCCAGTGTCCAGCGGAACCCCAGAAAAGTGCAAAATTACGAAAATGCCCCTGTGTTGTACAAAAAGGGCAGCAGATGAATGGAGGGCATTCTGGTCATTCTGGATAGGCCTAGAGGCTAAGACATATCTAAATAAGGTTGACTAGATCCAGTATATGCTTTGACCCGGTTCGGAAAGGTGTGAAATGATGATTTTGCCCTTAGGGTTAAAATAGGACAAGATAGGGCACCAAGGGCATTTCGGTCATTTCGCGGGGGATCTGTAACTAAGTCTGGACCCAGTATTAAAAATTTAATGATATAAATGGTCTAGATACTAAATGTGAGGTCAGTAGACATAAAAAGGATTTTCAGAAAAATCAGATTCAGAAAACAGCACGTTTTTCGAGGAGACGGACCGGGCCGGTACCGGATTGGACCGAAAAGCTTCCGGAAGGCTCTAGCTCTCTCTCGATTTCGCCATGTGAAGAATGTGGGATGTGAGGTGTCCCATGAGTTGGCATTGAGTGATGTCATGCATGATGCAGTAAAAGGAATAAAGAAAAATAGGAAATTCAGGAAAAAACAGGACCACAGGATCATAAGTCTTCAAAATTACGAGATTGCCATTGCTCAACACTATAAATACCCCCCCTAGCTCCTCATTTCGGCACAAGCAAGAAAGAGAGGAAGAAAGAAGTTCTTGAGAGAGAAAGTGAGAGAAAGAAAGAAGTAAGGAAGTTCTGGTGAAGTTGGAAGTAGTAGAGAAGTTCTGAAGCTCTGCTTTTGAGGTAGCAACTAATCCTAGCTCTTATGTATTGTCTTTGTGATTTGTTGTGCTTTTGTTGGTTGGATTGTTGTCTTATATGTTATGCTTGAAGCTCTATTCCAATGCTATGATCATATGTTATTGAATATGGAAGCATGCAGCATACTTATCTGTACACAATCACAAGCAAGCACCGTCACTCTGCATTACATATATTGTTATGATTATTGCTATTGGGATTCTTTTGAATCTCATTCCCAAATATAACATTACAGGGGAGGTTCTGTCAAAATAAAATTTGGAAACCTTAAGAGACGCCGATAGGCTGCCGAAATTCCGGCAACGAAGACGGGACAAAGAAAGGAACTTATACGTACTGTGTACGTAGGTGCTGTCTAAGGAGGCTGGAAGTGAGTGGACCTAGCAGGTTCATCCAGTCTTTCCTGGGTACTTACGTAGAATGGTAGCTCCTACGGGAATTACCGAATCGGTACAAGATCGGTTACTTTCTACAGACAGAATGTAGCAGTTGTGCTGTCGAAATTTTAGACAACGGAAAGTGTAACAGAAATAAGAGAATGTTAAACATGCACTAATATATAACAGTTGATTATTTAATATTAATTGTTATCTGGCATGTATAACTGATATGTGTTGGTTGTATGCATGTGGATGTAAAGACTAAATGCTGAAAATAGGCTCAGTGAACAGTAACTCGTGAAGACCTACTCATGTTTGATAAAACATTAAAAATAGAAAATGATTGAATTAATGTACAAAATTTTTAGGGTAAAAAGTAGACAAACTAAGATTTAATTTGTTATATAGATTGCCTCATTTGGATGTATACACGAAAAGATATAAATTGTTAAAGTTGGGACCAGAATGCTGGATTCAGGAGAAAGTCATTGGATGAACAGTAAAATTGAAACGTTGAACCACATTGAATTTGTCAAGGATTGGTCAACCAATGATTTTTTTCCTGAAATATACTTAAGTTATATTCATGTAGCAATTTGAACCACTTCACTTCGATTTTTCTAGAATTAGTTATGAATTTTCAAAGTCAGGTCACTCATCTGGAATTTGCCACAGTAAATAGTACCCGATATGAATAAAATTCCAGATTTAGAGTTTAGACTTCAATGACTATCAAAGTGGTTCTAAGTGCTACTGAATGGTCCCTAAGATGTAGAAAAATAAGGATGTGATATTTTGGTATCAGAACAAAGGATTCTGGCTTAGGAAATGCTCTGAGTAGATGATTTGTAGATAGATATACCATGATAAAGCCGTCATAATTGACACTAAGTTAGTGATTGCAGGATGGCTAGACATAGATGTGGGTCTGAAACTACAGTAAACCAATGGGAATTAAGACCAGAGGTCTCTAGTTCAGATAGTTCAAAATAAGAGATAGTAAGCAATGATTATGACCTCTGGACACCTCCAGTAGCTAGTGATTCTGAGGAGGATAGTTCCTCGGTAGGATCAAACTTTCTGATTGATGATCAGGAGGTGATGATGACAGAAGGCCCTATTCCTGCCATTCCCATAAGTGCGGTACCCTTGAATATAGCAGACAGTTCAGGATCCAACCAGGTACGTGGTCAGAGAAATGCGCCAGGTCCCAGTAGGCCCGAAGTGACCCTAGTAGCAATACATTTGGGAGGTTTAATCGTAAGAATGGTCCCAAGGAGGAACCTGAATAGAGAACAATTTGAGAGCTCGGTAGCATTAACCTGACAACTATACGAGTTGAGGCAGACTCTGATCAGAAACATAGATCAAGATTATACGGTCTACAAGGAGTTTATTACGAGAGTAAAAGCAATATACCAAGGTTGGGATCTAAATGTGCTGACCATGAGTCTTTGGGAAGCTATCATAGATGATGTACTACCCACTACCCCTACGTTGAGATCAGAGTTGGACTGGTATTTTGATGAAGAACCATACTGTACCATATCTGACTGGATCTACTTAGTAGGAGAGTTTATTAGAATAAAGTTTAAGAAAAATTAGAGTAATGTTTCCAATGTGTAAAAGATCAGTACAATAGCATATGTAAGACTGTAATATGTACTTTGTATGCTATGTTTGAAATGAAATAAGAAATGTTGTTGTTTATCGCATTCCTTTCTATGTTAGAACATAACAAAATGGTTCGAACAAGAAGAACGATTCCAGCGGAGGAACCACAGGAAGCTGGAAATCTTGATCAGCTAACTTTAGAGCGATTAGAGCAACAACAAAAGATGATAGAAG
This sequence comes from Leucaena leucocephala, assembly GCA_037074615.1. Classification (NCBI taxonomy): domain Eukaryota; kingdom Viridiplantae; phylum Streptophyta; class Magnoliopsida; order Fabales; family Fabaceae; genus Leucaena; species Leucaena leucocephala. The sequence goes on along the minus strand of CM073523.1, from coordinate 13,761,809 downwards.
AAATGAGAGCTGCTCAGGCACGAAATGAGCAGGAAAGAGATACTGCCATAGTCGCAGTAGTAGCAGCAGCGGTAAATAATTTAAGACCGCCAGAGCCTTCAGGAACAACTAGTAGAGAACCTGAAGAAGTACCACAGCAGACGGAGCAGCCCCAGAGACGGGTTGAATCGAGGGAGGAGGCAGTAGGAATCCAACAATGGATGGTTCAATTTTGTAAACACAATCCTCCAGTATTCGAAGGGACATTCGAAGTACAGGTAGCAGAGAATTGGGTCAGTAGATTAGAGAAGATCTTTAAGGTCCTCGACTGCCCAACTGAAACTAAGGCCCAAATGGCCATCTATCAATTGGAAAAGGATGCGGATAGATGGTGGAAGAATACAGAGTTACTTCTCCAAGCAGGAGACATTTCAGTTACCTGGGAAGTGTTTCTTGAGCAATTTTATGAGAAATATTTTCCTCAATTTGTCAGAGATGAAAGGGAGGCCGAATTCCTTGTGCTGAGGCAAGGAGAAAAAGAAGCTTTTGATGAATATTTGGCCAAGTTCATCCAGCTATCACAATATTCAACTTACCTACGCCAAGTGGATGACGAACGCTGGATGACAGAAAGAATGATTAGAGGACTGAACTCTATGCTAAAGGAGAAGTTAACTCCGCAATAATACAGCCAGTTCAATAAGGCTGTGGAAGCGTGCCGAATTGTAGAAAACAGCATGAATCATCGAATGTTGTCCAGACCCGGGAGTAGAGATTAGGTGATCCCGGACAAGGCCGATCAAAATCAAGAAGTTGCAGGTGGGAGCAGCTATAAGAAGAGGAAGCGACCGTGGCAGAGCAAAAAGCCAAATAGAGGAAATTTCCGTGGCAGATCCAACAACAGGGATTCAAAGGCCCCAGTATGTGAAAAGTGTGGAAGAAATCATGGGGATAGACCATGTTTAATGGGCTAGAATGTTTGTTACACCTGCGGAAAGCCTGAACATTTTTCCAGAGAATGTCCTCAAGCTATAACTGATCCAAGGCCAAGGACGGCGGGATGAGTGTTTGCACTCACTAGAGAGGACGCGCAGCGATCATCTCAGATGATCCAAGGTACAATCTATCTCAATGATCATGCTGTGACTGCTCTATTTGATTCGGGTGTAAGTCATTCCTTTATATCTTATGACTGTGCTAAAAGCCTAGGCCTTCTGATCAGTAAATTGCGTTATGATATACAGGTGAAAACCCCCACCAACACTAAAGTAATCACGTCTGATGCCTGTCTAAATATCGTTATGCGTTATGAGCACTGCAGTACCACCCTGGACCTAATTTGTATGCCTTTCCGGGAGATTGATGTCACACTCGGTCTAAATTGGTTATCCTCCAATAATGTGATGTTGGACTGCAGAAACAAGACCCTGGTTCTTGGTCCAAAGATCACTGATCGGAGCTCAGAAGTGTAACTGATCTTCATGACGGAGGCTCAGGTAGAAAAATGTTTACGGAAAGGATGTCAGGGATATGTGGTATTCTTTTCTGTCCAAATAGAAGTAGAAGAAGGCATCGAGGAGATTCCTATAGTCAATGAATTTCCTGAAGTCTTTCCAAAGGAGATTCAGGGATTGTCTTCAGAGCGTGAAGTGGAATTTGTGATCGACATCATACCTAGAGCTGGACCAGTGTCAAAAGCCCCGTACAGGATGGCTCCTAATGAAATGATGGAACTGAAGAAGCAAATTGAGGAGCTATTGGAAAAGGGTTTCATACGACCCAGTGTATCGCTATGGGGTGCTCCAGTGCTATTTGTCAAGAAGAAAGATGGCAGTTTAAGGCTATGTATTGACTACAGGGAATTAAATAAGCTTACAATTAAGAATAAGTATCCTCTTCCCAGAATTGATGACCTGCTAGACCAGTTGGCAGGAGCGAGCTTATTTTTCAAGATTGACTTGAGATCTGGCTACCATCAACTAAGGGTCAAGCCAGATGATATTCCAAAGATGGTATTCAGGACGCGCTACGGGCATTTTGAGTTTCTTGTGATGCCTTTTGGGCTAACCAATGCACCTGCTATTTTCATGGACTACATGAATCGGATCTTCAGGCCTTATCTAGATCAGTTCGTTGTGGTCTTTATTGATGATGTTCTGGTGTACTCCAAATCTCCAGAGGAGCATGAAAGGCATTTGAGGATTGTTCTTGGTACCCTTAAAGAGAAGAAGCTCTATGCTAAGCTAAGTAAATGCCAGTTTTGGCTGTCAGAAGTCAAATTTCTCGGTCATGTCATATCCCGAGACGGGGTAGCTGTGGATCCTAGCAAAGTTGAAGCAGTTTTGAGCTGGGAGCAGCCCAGGACAGTGACGGAGATCAGAAGTTTTCTCGACCTAGCAGGGTACTACAGAAGATTTATTCAAGACTTTTCTCGAATTGCCTTACCACTTACCAAGCTGACCAGAAAGAATCAGCAGTTTAAGTGGGATGAGAAGTGCGAGGCTAGCTTCCAGCAGTTGAAGCAGAGATTAACGACTACTCCAGTGCTGATTATTCCAGACCCAACTCAGACTTATGTAGTCTACACTGATGCTAGCAAGCAGGGGATGGGATGTGTGCTTATGCAGCAAGGTCGAGTAGTAGCCTACGCCTCTCGGCAGTTAAAGCCACATGAAGAGAATTATCCCACTCATGATCTGGAGCTTGCGGCAGTGGTCTATGCCCTGAAGATATGGAGGCATTACTTATATGGAGCAACGATAGAATTGTTTTGCGACCACAAAAGCCTGAAGTATCTACAGGATCAGAAGGAGTTGAACATGAGGCAGCGGCGATGGATGGAATTGTTAAAAGATTATGATTTTCAGATCAAATACCATCCAGGGAAAGCCAATGTGGTAGCTGATGCCCTGAGTAGAAAGGTGGTGCAAGTTGCATACATGATGATCAAGGAATTAGAACTGATAGAGGATATGCGCGACTGGAGCCCTCTATATCAAATGCAACTGACGGAGAATCCTTTCGGAGGAGTTCATGTCAGGGCCTGCATAGAAGATGAGATAAAAGAGGCTCAAAAGCAGGATAAGCTTGCGGCAATATTCAAAGACAAGCTGGAGAAGGGGAAGACAAGGAATTTTGAGATGTCCCCCGACGGATTACTACAGTTTCGGGGAAGACCCTATATCCCTAATGTTGTGGGATTAAGGGAAAGGATTCTAGAGGAAGCACATAAAAGTCGGTATATTGTACATCCAGGTATGACCAAGATGTACCATGATGTTAAAAGGTTATTTTGGTGGCCTGGATTGAAGAAAGATGTCGTGACTTACGTGTCTAAGTGCTTAACCTGCCAGAAAGTGAAAGTTGAACATCAAAAGCTAGCAGGAACATTACAGCCTCTAGAAATCCCTGAGTGGAAATGGGATGGGATTGCCATGGACTTTATGGAAGGACTACCCCTGACTCCAAGTAGACATGATGCAGTGTGGGTAGTAATTGATCGACTGACAAAGTCAGTACATTTCATGGCAATCAATAAGAGAGATGCTCTTGAAAAGCTGGCAAGGCTGTATATAAAGGAGATAGTTAGACTTCATGGTATCCCGAGCAGCATTGTGTCTGATAGAGACCCTCGATTTACTTCAAATTTCTGGAGGGCTTTACAGGAAGAAATGGGCACTACTCTCAGATTTAGTACAGCTTATCATCCTCAGATAGATGGTCAATCTGAAAGAACAATACAAACGTTAGAGGATATGCTGAGAGCATGTGTCTTAGATTTCAAAGGCAGCTGGGATATCCATTTGCCCCTTATAGAGTTTGCTTATAACAATAGTTATCAGGCCAGGATTCAGATGGCCCCTTTTGAAGCACTTTATGGACGGAAATGTAGATCCCCCTTATGCTGGCTAGAGTTGAGTGAGAGAAGAATGCTTGGTCCAGATATAGTAGATCAAACCGCAGAACAAATTGCAATGATTAGAAAGCGATTGTTAACGGCTCAAAGTAGACAGAAAAGCTATGCAGATGTTAGAAGGAAGCCGTTGGAGTTTAAAGAAGGAGAACATGTATTCCTTAAGTTAACTCCAACCAAGGGAGCCGGACGGTCGATTAAAGTGAAGAAGTTGCATCCAAGATACATAGGACCATTTCAGATTCTCTCAAAGATAGGAGCAGTAGCCTACAAGTTGGCTCTTCCTCCGAATCTCAGCCAGATACATGATGTGTTTCATGTTTCCCAATTAAAGAAGTATGTTGCATATCCATCTCATGTGATTGAGCAAGATGAGGTCGCACTGCAAGATGACTTGACCTATGAGGTTGGACCGGTGCGAATTGCTGATAGAAAAATCAAGCAGTTGCGGAATAAGCAAATTCCTTTAGTTAAAGTGATCTGGAAAGGTTTGACTGAACAAGAGGCTACATGGGAAACAGAAGAAAAGTTGAGAGAAAAGTACCCTGAATTGTTTGTATAGGATAGGTGTAATGTAAATTTCGGGGACAAAATTTATTTTAAGGGGGAGAGAAATGTAATATCCTTAATTTCTGTACTGATTTCCATGTACAGATTAAATGGAATATACGAGTTCTGTTTCAGGAAAAAGATGTGGTCCCTTATGTAAAGAAAAGGATTAAATTGCAAAAGAAAAGAAATGAAAGGACTTAAATGCAAATATGGAAAGTTTAAGGTTAGGAAAGAAAGATAGACAAAAATGTGGGGTCTTAAAGTGTAATTTTAGCCAAATAAAGGGACTTAAGTGCAAAGAAGGAAAAGTTCCCTGGGGCTAAAGTATAATTAAAGAAAATTAGGCCAGAAGTGGTTTGGACTAATCGGTGGCATTTTAGTCCCAGATTTTACCAGAAGATAGGGCAAGTGACGCTGGGTAATCCAGCCTATACTAGAATTTTTGAAGACTCCAGATAGCCGAAAATGGACTGATCGTCCGAAAGTTATAAAAATTTATACCGAATACCCTAGATTTCAGATATAAGTAAGAAATTACAGGATGATGCACCCTTATGGGGCAGATGTCGGGAAACTGACAGAATACCGATAGGAGGTCTATAGGAAAAGTTATCCGCAAATTAGAAAATCCAGACGGGGTATGAGGCCTCCAGGGATCCGATAGGGAGATTTATCGGTATTTTTAAAGGGGCTGAATGCGATCGGATGACTTCAGTCAGATGACTGTTATAACCCACAGGGATGCCTGAACACAGTAGGACACTGTATCTGGGAAAAGGAGCCGGTGTCCGGAAAGGTGTATAATCGGTAAATAATAATTAAATATTCGGTGAACTGGGGTAGAGGAAGATTCCTCATAATGCGTGCCATACAGATAATGGACCCAGGAAGCCCAAGAATGGCGCCATTAGAGGCCCAATAAGACTCTTGGACTGATAGGTGGGCCAGTGTCCAGCGGAACCCCGGAAAAGTGCGAAATTACGAAAATGCCCCTGTGTTGTACAAAAAGGGCAGCAGATGAATGGAGGGCATTCTGGTCATTCTGGATAGGCCTAGAGGCTAAGACATATCTAAATAAGGTTGACTAGATCCAATATATGCTTTGACCCGGTTCGGAAATGAAACATCCTCCTTTATATCTCTCAAAGTACTCTTGCTATAGCTCTCTTAAAGTGGATTATATCTCGCTGAAAATTCTGGTAGAAAATAACTGTACTGATTCGGTAATTCCCCATGAGAAATAACATTCTACGCAAGTACCCAGGAAAGACTGGATGAATCGGCTAGGTCCACTCTTGATAGTCACATAGAGGATCTACTTCTGCACATTATCTTAGACTAGCATGTATCTCTATTTCTCATACTATTCAGCTTGCCTACATCATGTGCTAAACCTCTAACTGATAACCTTCAATGAGGCTAGCATCTTCATCCTTCATCAGGTCCCTGCGTATCTTCATCGTGACCTGAGTATGAACTAGGCACAACGCATCCATGAACTTTAGTTGTGACCATCTCATTCTACTTGTCATGACTGGACAGCTTTACATTCTTTAGTCACGACCTCGGGTCACCTTTCGTTATGGCCTAACTTCTCGAGGACTTCTAGATATGTCCCAAACTGCTTTACATCCGACTTGGATCTAACTTGCTTTAAACATTCCCTTAGAATGTTCTTGTCTAGTCTTTACCCTAGTAATGGCCGATCCTTACACCTCAGTTGTGAACCATTTGCCAAAAGCTCACTTAGCTTTACATGTCACGTAGGGTATATGACAATATCTGGCTTATGGCCATCTCATATCATGCTACTAACATGAAAACTTAATCCAGGTCAATGCCCTCTATCACATCTCTGTTTATCATCCTTGCTACGGCATTGAGGAACTGCAGCTAAACTGACTGCTCTTGATTTCTACTTCTTTCCATCCCTTAACCTAAACTAAGTAGTTCACTCCCCACAGCCTTCTTGAGACTAGTATAGTCACATTGTCTGTCTTTCATAAAGAAGGCTGGGGTGGATTAGGGCCAGGAACATCCCTTTAATCTTTATCTATAACCTCATATATTCCTGGACTGGGATAATAGGAAGGGATGTCACAGATTATAACCGGATCTTAGGCTACTCATATCAAACTTATCCTCAAACTCTAGTAGAGGAGGAATAATATCTGGCCTACCTATAATTCAGTATCAGTTCTCAGCTTCCTCAGCCGTACTCTGTCCTCTTATCGAAGGAAGAGAGCTTACATCAGGGTTAAAGAGCACTCTATTAAACTCATCATGTACATAATTACTAGACCCATCATTATCTAGTGCAACATTATCCGGTGCATACACAACATCTGACTGAATTTCTCATAATCTCTAGCCTATAAATTTGAGTCTATAAAACTATGCATGGGGTACCTTACTATAAACCTTCCTGATTGAGTCCCTTATGCTGTCATCTGAACTCTCTTCACTACCTGAAGAGTCAAAGTCTAGGTGTACCTCATCTTTATATAGCATTACAGGTTGGGGGTCTCACTGATTAACTAATGTTTCAAGCTTAACTTTATGAATCCCCATGTCTACTACTCCAACATTTATCCTGTGTTTTGCGACCAAAAGTCTTCTCTCATCGTGACTTATGACTTAACTTGTCGTAACTTGGACATCTAGCATGCTCACTATAGTATCTGGTCACAACACGATACCTCAAGCTACTCTTACAGCTTCCTTAGTCGTGAACTGATCAGCTTCTATCTCTATCCATAGAGGAAACTGCTTCTTAAACATTATTCTGCTTAGTCCAGCCACATTATTTTAATAAACATGAGACCTCGGCTGTATCGGCTGACTAAGATTAGCCGATCGTAATCATATCCTTCGTAAGACTATAAAGCTTAGGGTACAGTCTCATTCGTCTAGTGTCACTGTCTTCTATCTAAACCTTTCTAAGCAGTGAACACCATCCCTATATCATACTCTAGGGAAAGAACCACTCAAACTTCTCATTTGTTTAAGGGATCAGTCTCACTAAACCAGAGCATCACTGAGCCAGAACCTTCTGTTCTGTGCTAGAATCTTATGCTCTAAGCCAGAATCCTTTGTTCTGTGCTAACTTTATTCTGTACTAATGCTAGAAATCATCTGTTCAGAGCATTTTCTAAGCCAGAATCCTTTGCTATGATACCAAAATGAAACATCCTTATTTTCGTACGTCTTAGGGACCAATTGGTAGTATTTAGAACCACTTTCAAGGTCATTGAAGTCCAATTTCTCAATCTGGAGTTTTACTCTTATCGAGTACTGTTCACTATGTAAATTCCAGATGAGTGACATGATTTCGAAAAATCATAACTAATTCTAGAAAAATCGAAATGCAGTGGTTCAAATTGATACATGAAGCTAACTCAATACTATTTCAAGGAAAAATAACTCGTTGACCATTCCTTGTCCAAGTCAACGTCAGTCAAAGTTACAACTTTACTGTTCATCCAGCATTTTTCTCTTGAATCCAGCATTTTGGTCCCAACTTTGATAATTTATATCTCCATGTGTAGACATCGAAATGAGACATTCTATATATCAAATAGAAGCTTGGTATGTCTACTATTTATCATAAACATATCATATATTTATTTAATCATTTACTATTTTTTATTATAGATCAAACATCACTATATCACCACGAGTTACTGTTCATAGTGGCAAATTCCAGCAAGCAACTTTACATACATATGCATACATCAATCACATATCAAACAAGCATGCCAAACAATACTTATCATTAAATAATAAATCTTTATACAACAGGGCATGAACAAAATCCTCGTATCTCTATTACATCTTTCCTGCCTGAAATCCGGCAGTATAACTACTATACTTCATCTGTAAAAATAACTGATCTTGTACTGATTCAGTAATTCCCGTGAGAATTACCATTCTACGTAAGTACCCAGGAAAGACTGGATGAACCGACTAGGTCCACTCACTTCCAGACTCCTTAGACAGTACCTACGTACACAGTACGTATCATCTCCTTATGTTCAGTCTGAAAATCGGCAGCATAACGGCGTCTTACAGCATTCTCAAAATTCACTTCGACATAATCTCTCTGTAATGGGTTATAAATAGGGGATGAGATTCGGGGGAATCTCAGTAGCAAACGGTACTAAACAATGCATGCATTAAAGTAAATACTTGTGCTTGCTTGTGAAAGTGTAAACATTGTGTAATGTGCATGCTTCCATGTAACATATGAAATACAATTGGCCAAGGTAATCATAGAAACAGAGCTTCAATCATATACACATATGCACACAATTCAACAAAGTCATAGCACAATCAAGCATAACATTCAATACATACAAGTTTAGGGTAAGTTTACTACCTTATTGCTTTACTTCTTTCCACTTTAACTTTGCTTCTTCCTTCTTACTTTTCCTTGCTATGTGGCTGCCCTCTTTTGAGCACACCAAGCAATTCCTAACATCACATTACCATCCAACCATTACAATCTAACTTCTCTTGAACACTAAGCTTACTTTAAGTAACATAACTTCCTTTAATCTTTACCAATTGACTTGGCCTTTGAATCAATTGATGTCTTGACCTTACCCTACACAATTTGGCCTTTTGAATCCATTTATGAACTCAAAACAACCAAATTCCAGCAACTATGCACTGTTCCGGACAGATTTGAAAAACATGCATAATTCTTTCAAAAATTCTCATTTTGATTCCAATGCTTCCCATACTTGTTCCTCCACTTTCCCCCACACAAAATCTCATTTTAAGACCATTGGAAGTATCAAAATCATGAAATTCAAATCACTGTTCACGCGAGTGAACAGTAACCGTGAGGAATTTTCAACATTATAACCTTTAATTCCAATGGTTTTCAAGGTTCAAAACCTTTTGAATCCTACACAAAATCATCATATAAACTCAATGGAAGCATTAAATCATTGAAATTCCATTTCCTTCTATTATGAACAGTGCATGAACAGTGCAAACCGAAATGGTAAAGTCAAGAACATCAACTTACTTCACAACTAAGCATGTAACTAACTTGTTTAAGCTTGTCTTAACTATCTATGACTTAAAACTCATATTCCTTTCACATATACACAAAAATTCCAGCAGCATTTCCCCAAGATTTAAGCCTCAAAAATCACTTAAACTCAAGCACAAACCATAAGAACAAAAGGTAGAAGCAAGGAGACAACTTACCTTACTTGCTCCTTCAAGACCCTTGCTTCTTCCTTGCTTTCTTCCACTTTCTTTCTCTAGAACTCACTTCTCTTTCTAAAGGAGCTCTTGGGTGTGAAGAATGAATGGAAAAGGGGGGTATTTATAGCAAAAGTCATGTGCCATTTGAAGGCCAAGATCACTTTGGAAACTATTTGATCTAATGGTTAAAGGTTTGATCTTGGAATATCTTTTCACTTTTCACTCAAGACCTTACCACCATGACATCACTAGCATTGCACCACTTGGGACATCTAAGACTACTTCTTGGCGCCATTTTTGAGTCCATATGGGTCCCACCATGTGCCAAACATAATCCTTACTTTATTCTCTTTTTCTTTATTTCCAAAAATCCATAAATTATTTATTTTTGGACTTGGGCTCCAAGATAACTTTTGGGCCTTATTGGGCTGGCCTAGGATGACATGTTGGACCTCTTTTAGGTCCAATAGCTAATTGGCCCAAATCCCAATGTAATTTCCTTCTACCGATATCCGTAAATTACCCTGATCTTAGCATAAATGCTAATCACCTCTTTTAATTGTTCTAACATTTTTAGAAATTCATTCTAATATAAAATGAATTCTCTACAAAGTTTCATAATTTTCTGAGACCCAGAAGTCCTGTTAAAAATTATATATGTTTCCTTTAACCCTTTATTGGTGCCCTTTTTCACCGTAAATTCCATAATTAATTCTATAGGACTCCTTTTTGACTTCTGTCAACTCCATAAATTCTCATATTAATTATAATAATTTACTATCAAATTTCCTCTGATATCCATCCATTGTGTGAAATGACCAAAATGCCCTCCATCTACTTCTGGTTTCTTAGGGCATCACAGATGCATTTTCGTAATTTTGCACTTTGGCTCTTAGACTTTCTTCCTCTTCCAATTAATCATTTTCTTTACATAAATATGGCCACATATTTTCCTAAAAATATCATATATTTCATTTAACCTGTACATACAACGTAGTACAGAAATTAGGGATGTTACAGGAAAGGTGTGAAATGACGATTTTGCCCTTAGGGTTAAAATAGGACAAGATAGGGAACCAAGGGCATTTCGGTCATTTCGCGGGGGATATGTAACTAAGTCTGGACCCAGTATTAAAAATTTAATGATATAAATGGTCTAGATACTAAATGTGAGGTCAGTAGACATAAAAAGGATTTTCAGAAAAATCAGATTCAGAAAATAGCACGTTTTTCGAGGGGCCGGATTGGACCGAAAAGCTTCTGGAAGGCTCTAGCTCTCTCTCAATTTTGCCATGTGAAGAATGTGGGAGGTGAGGTGTCCCATGAGTTGGCATTGAGTGATGTCATGCATGATGCAGTAAAAGGAATAAAGAAAAATAGGAAATTCAGGAAAAAACAGGACCACAGGATCATAAGTCTTCAAAATTACGAGATTGCCATTGCTCAACACTATAAATACCCCCCCTAGCTCCTCATTTCGGCACAAGCAAGAAAGAGAGGAAGAAAGAAGTTCTTGAGAGAGAAAGTGAGAGAAAGAAAGAAGTAAGCAAGTTCTGGTGAAGTTGGAAGTAGTAGAGAAGTTCTGAAGCTCTGCTTTTGAGGTAGCAACTAATCCTAGCTCTTATGTATTGTCTTTGTGATTTGTTGTGCTTTTGTTGGTTGGATTGTTGTCTTATATGTTATGCTTGAAGCTCTATTCCAATGCTATGATCATATGTTATTGAATATGGAAGCATGCAGCATACTTATCTGTACACAATCACAAGCAAACACCGTCACTCTGCATTACATATATTGTTATGATTATTGCTATTGGGATTCTTTTGAATCTCATTCCCAAATATAACATTACATGGGAGGTTCTGTCAAAATAAAATTTGGAAACCTTAAGAGACGCCGGTAGGCTGCCGAAATTCTGGCAACGAAGATGGGACAAAGAAAGGAACTGATACGTACTGTGTACGTAGGTGCTGTCTAAGGAGGCTGGAAGTGAGTGGACCTAGTAGGTTCATCCAGTCTTTCCTGGGTACTTACGTAGAATGGTAGCTCCTACGGGAATTACTGAATCGGTACAAGATCGGTTACTTTCTACAGACAGAATGTAGCAGTTGTGCTGTCAAAATTTTAGACAACGGAAAATGTAAC